>OX344720.1:70880253-72316920 GCA_947034835.1 Ballota nigra | reverse complement strand
TAATATCTTATTTTTTGTTATCATAAATTATGTTCTTATAAAACCATGTCATTAATTTTGTTAGTGCTTTGAAATATTTTGCTATTTAGAGTATATTTCTCCTTTTATAATTTACACAATTGAAGGGGCTTTCACAAACATATAGATAGGCCATAAGGTTATATTCAAAATACTCTTTCTAAGATTAAAAAAAAAAAGTACAAAACCAAGCAAACTTTTTTGATGCATTGCGTTTTAACCCAAATAAAATCATCTATTTTATTTTTTTTGTGTTCCACTTTATATTATTTATTCCATTTTTTATGTTTCATTTTATATTTTATAACTCGAAAATTTGACACATAAAATAAAAAAAAAAAAAAATTTAACTAACCATCATAATATTGGGTCCATATTTTATACATTCAGCAGGTGGAGTGTCAAATGAAATAAAAAAGTGGAATAGGGAATCAAACTGCTTTTTACCCAAGTTTCAAGTGGTTAGATGCGCCGTGGTTAACTACCACATAAAAGCACGCTTTTCACTTCTTATGTCGTGTTTCAGAAGAAAGAGTTAACTTGAAAGCAATTTAATCCACGATTTTGCGGAAATTCTGCCCTCGTGTTATTAAGTGGTGAAATCTTTCTGGTTCGTGGGTAGGAAATTCTTCCTAATTACTGACTCACATATTTTCAACTCTACATACCCACTATGATTTTTTTGTTTTAAATTTAGATTTTCTAAACTAATAAATATTCGGTTGATAGTTATTCTATTCAAGATATTTTTTTTTACAGGAGTTATTCTATCCCCTCGTTGGCATATTGAGTTCAATTTAGAAAAAAAAAAAATTGTAATTACAAATGTTTGAACCTTGCATCTATTGGATACGTTCCAAGTTACTTTTCACTAAACCAATTCATTAATCTTTGTATATTTTGAACAATTATTTAACTTAAGTTTATAAATCTATTTACTTATAAATCTCAAATTTGTGAACATTTCAAATAAAATAATTAAATATAATTATTATATTGATGAATTGATTACTTTAGACTTTAACAAGTCTAATTATGTGAAATTTAATATTCAATTAACTTATTCATTCTATATTAAAAGAAAAATAAATTTATTTGATGTATTTTATATTATCCTTTTGTATTAACTAATTATGTGTCGAATGTTTACATGTCATCTATTTCGTCTATGTGTGGCTTATGTGTCATCTATGTGGTCTTATATAATAAGGAATCTAATAATAATAATACAAAATGGGTATGCAAATGGATTTGAATCCTACACCACATGAGCAATTGTTATGATATTTACCAGTTTAGTCATACGACGAGTTTTTATGAAATTTGAATATTTATTGTTATAACTTGAGTGTATAAAAAATTACGTACGAATTTACATTTATTTAACTACATTTGATGATATCTTATATATAAAAATCTTAATGTATTAATAATTGATCAAACAAGTAACTTAAATATATTTAATTCTACAGTATTATTACTAAATTGATTAATAAATTTAAAAAAATCTAATTATGTGAAATGTCAATGTTCAATTAACTTATTTTTATATTCTCAATGTATTTGAGAATATTCTATTTAGAAATTTTTTATTTGTAAAAATTTAATTAATGGAATTAAGAATATTACATAATTTTAATTTATTCTATAGATTAAGTGATTAATTAATTTTTGTTTAAATCTAATTATTTGAAATTTTATCATTTAATAGATAAATTTTTATTGTCTAGAAAACATAATAAACCAAAATTATATTTATTTGATTTTGTATATTTTAAATTAAATTTGATATGTCAATTTCTTTTGATTTAATTGTGTTTAACATGTGACATTATGTTTGTGTAATAATGTTGTCTCTAATTAAAAGAAATGCAATTACATGGATTTGAATCTTGCACACATATATATTTTATTTATTTTTAAATAGAAAAGTTGTATTATAACCCTCTAATAAATTTATATTACTAACATTTTTTTAATTATGAAATGCTTATTAGTTTATTTAATATTATATAATTTAAATGACATATATATAAAATATTTTTTACATGTACAATATATTATTTATATAATTTTGAGATTTAACATATTTGAAAAAATAAATCCTAACAAAATATAAGTATTAAAAATATAGGATTAATTCAATATTAATTCACGATCATTAAGCTTAATCTTAATTTAATCACAACTTTCAATAATGCTATAGAAATTCACCAATGTTTAATTTTTCAATCAAATATATGACTTGCACTTATAAAAAAAAATGATCAATAAAATAATGTGATGATGTATCAATAAAATACAAAATTTTAAATTAATTTTGCGAACTACCCACGTAAAACGCGGGACACTAATCTAGTTCAACATTAATGATTAGTCGAAAATACAGGAGAAACTATAACAACTTAGATAACGTCTGAAGACTGAAGTTGATCTCAAAAATAATATTGGTATTATTGAAAATATTATATGTCTATCCATCCATATAGTATTATGTTATATAGTAATACCACGTGAACAATAATGTAACACCGAATGTTTTATATTGCATTACTCTTTAATGTAATATTATATGAACAAACAAATAATACTGACTTTATGATTGGATTTTGACTTGCGATTTTTTTCTATAAATGTTGATTCATGAATAAAGTGATTGTTCAATAAGAATACAGTAAAACCTCGTTAAATTAATACTCGATAAATTAATAACCTCGCTAAAATTAATAATTTGTCCGGTCCCAAGTTGGGACCAGTACAAATTTAGGACCCAATCAATAAAATTATAAGATAATAATTTTTTTGAGATTCCAGTGTATATATATTGGTCCCGACGAAACTATAAATTAATAATTATTAAAAATAATCCATATATATATATATGATGCATTTGAATATTCTTAAGACAACTTAGTAAAATGTTAGTCCAATGAACCATATTTTTGTATTTTCCAAAACCAATTAATTTAAACAAGTCATTCCAACTTTCACGTGAGTTTGTGTTCATGGAATTCTACTAGTACATTTGTATTTTAACTTAATTTTCATCAATAACTATGCATGTATACTTAAAGTTATTCAAAGAATTTGGAACTTTGAAGGTCAACTGTGCATATACGTTAAAACCTCCTTAAATTAAAAATTATTAATTTATCGATATAATAATATCTTTATAAATTAATAAAATCCTCCGGTCCCAACATTATTAATATATAGAGGTTTTACTGTATGTCACACATATTATTCATAAACAATTATTTTTTATAAATAGACCTCACAATAACTCATAGTGTCCTCGAAATTTCATTTTATCTAAAAGTCCAAACTTGTAGAGTTGTGTGAAATTTTTTGACTTATTTTTGTTCCCTAACACTCTTCCTCACTCATTGGCTGAATTCTCAACTTTTCATCTTTGTGGATGAAGCCCAACGGGAATCGGACCCAGAACCTTTTGTCAGGACGTGAGTCTCTTGGCTTTGATACCATGAATTTTTTTTACTTCATCTAAACGTTTAAACTTATAGGGAAGAAATCAATTCATTTATTGTGTTCCCTAACACCCTCTTAACATTCAAATAAAAAAGTGGAAAAGAAACGAGACCGTTTTTAAGGAGGTTACCTATTATTACATGTAAGTCGTGTATATAAAATAATAGAGTAAGTCTTGTGTAAGACCATCTCATAGTATGAGACCAATAATATTTGATCCACTTTTAATTTAAAACGTGTCACTTATTAATTAAAAAGTTGTCACTTTTAAAAAGTGATAAAGTTTAAACAAAAAGTGATAATATATTTGTTAAAAGTGGCTTATCACTTTTCTTTAAAAATACTATCACATTTAATTATAACCCTATCACTTTTTTTAATTTGATCGGTCTCATATTATGAGACGGTCTCATACAAGTTTTTGCCAAAATAATATGGAATGTAAACTTGACAAGAAAGACACGGAAAAGAAGATTACAGTGATGCTAATATTCTTCAAAGTTCAACCACCAGATTTTGTGCATTCATTAAGTCTCTGACCACAAAACAATTAATAATTTTAATAAAAAACTCTTCAAACGAAGAACTTGGTGCCGTGGTTTAGGTGAAAAGGCCCTAAGAAATTCATGTATGAAATTAAAAACAAACTAATTGAATATAAGATTCCTTTAAACTTGTCACGATTATCAAATTAATTGCTGACTGTGACTTAAGGGCAACTAGAAATGCATCTAAAATTTATGTAAACATATTATTAAGGAGGGGACCTAGATTGTGAAATTAAAGTATAAGCACATTTATGATTTTACATTATTCATTTATGTATCAATTTTTACAAAATCAGCTTAATTTGATGAAAGATTATTTTAATACTCCGTAAGTACGTGCATGTGTGCATAAGACATGATCCATGTGGTAATTAATTTACTGTTTTGACTGGCACTTTTGATAATTTTTTGAAAAAGATGTTGGACTTACTTGAATAAAGATAAAAATGTATCAATCAAATTAATGTATTAATAATTTTTTGGCAATAATTAGAATTTTTTTAATTTTCCACATTATATTTATTTTAATATTTTTTTGGCCTTAATTAGATTTTATAGTTTTCTTCATCTCATCTGGAGTTTAAAAAAATTCTGCTAATAAAAATTCTTTTGACAAAAATCCTCCAACTAAGAAACAAGGATGAAAATTTCGTGAAATTTCGATTTTTTTGAGGTCTCAATACAAGAGTTTTTTTCCAAAAAATGGGTACAATATCGAAAAATATCGATATTGGTGAGCTGTAGTTAAAAATTTGCCAAATATCCCGAAATTTTGAGGAGATATGGGTAAAAATAGGGAAAATATTGGTAAAAATCGAAAAAAAAATAATTCTCTTTTTTGTTTATTGTCCATGAGTATTATTTAAGAGAATTTGGTCACTAAACCACCATTTGTTCAAAAGTCTTGCAAGAAAAATGTTTCAACATGCTTATAAGTTGCATTAATATTTTTATTGTACTAAATTATTATGAAACAACTATTATATCATTTTAAATTGTTTAAGTATTTTGTTATTGATATATATGTCATAAATAATTCATTTTGTTTGAGTTTAAGTTAAATTTGTTTATATTATAACTGGTTATAATATACTCTAAAGTTTCATGTTAAATTTACGTCAATTTTTTTATTTTTTATCGATATATTCATAAATTTGAGATACCAATGTTTCCACCGCGTACCGGTAATTTCATCCACTAATTTCAGCCACTGGTATAATATATGATTTTCATACCATAAGTGCACATAGACGTATTAGTTCAAAACCCCCTATTCTTTTCAATGTTTATATATATATATATGTATATATATAAACATTGAATTGTATTAATAAACATTTTATATTAAATTGTATACATTTTAATTAAATTATATACATTTTAATTAAATTATATTAATAAACACCAAAGTTATATTATTCATTAATATTTGTAATGATGACATTATTAATTATTGGAGGGCACCTCTCCTAGAGTTGTTTATGCATGTTTGGTATCACCTACATTGGCGGCTTTCATCCAGAAATTAACATTGAGAATAGTACTTTAGGAATCTAGCACTAGTTTTATACACATAAATTGATAGATGATGACTAACCCCAAACATATAGTCATGTTTTAATTATCAAACACCAAACCCTAATAACCAGCCGGAGTTTGTTGGAATAAGTCGCATTATTACATTATTACTTCTCAATCCCATCACATCACATAAACTCTCTTCAAATTTAATACTAAGATAATTCAATAAGCTTGTTTGAACATGACACATCAATAAAAATATCAACATTTTTCTAACTTTGTGGAAAGGGTTTATAATCTACTCATTTGTGTACTAAATTTTGTTTGTATTACTAAAATTGGAATAGCTGTGTGATTATTCTGTACTAATTTTTGTTAGTATACTACAAAAAAAAACCTTATTTAAAGAGGGTTTTTAAAGAGGGAAATAAAACCCTCGAAATTGAAGAGGGAATTAACGAGCAAAATAATTTATCAAGCAATTTAAAGAGGGTAAAAATTCCCTCGTCCATATTGAGGGATTTAACGAGCAAATGTGAGACCCTGGAAATTTGTTGAGCATTTTCACGAGGGAAACTGCCCTACCAAACTTCACGAGGAAAATTCTCTCGGCTTCTTCCTGACAGCTGCAGATTTCACGAGGGATGTTGTCCCCTCGACAAGTTCACGAGGAAAAATCCCTCGGCTAGAGCCTGACACACTTTCACGAGGGAATCAAACCCTCGGCTTTTTTAATCGGCCGATTCTCAAGGGAGTTAAACCCTCGTCTGCTTGCAGCAGGCTTTTGCAGCAGAGACGTGCGAATCTAAGCATGGTGAGGGCATTTTCCCTCTTCAATCCCCTCGCCCACCACCCACTAATTTCCAACACCAACCCATTCCTCAGCTGCGTTTTGGATGCTGCTTGGAGGAGGAGAAACAAAGAGAAGAAAGAGAAGAGAGAGTGCAAGCGGCTGCCAGAAATAGTCCACCACTGCTACGCCGGAAATAGTCCTCCACTAGTCGAACGTGCTCTACACATTCTCGTGAACATTTCTAAGGTAATATTTTTCGTTTTAATCTGTTAAAATTATTTATTTGCATGCAATTATAATTCCATATATATATATATTGTGTTAATTTGCATGCGTATAGTGTATTTGTTGTTACATTGTGTAGGATTAACTAGCTAAGTAGTGTAAATTACTAGCTAATTAGTATAAACTAATTAATATATGAATATACCTACGAAATTAGCTTATAATTGTACACCTAAATTAATAAAAATGTCCACACATATGTATATTAATTATTTTGTTAATTATAATTAATTACTAATTAATTAACTACTGGAAATTATTTAATTAATTAATTTTGTTAGTACGTGTTGCATGGTATATATATGACTCGTTTATTTTGATGAAATTATATATATGTATATGTTATGGAGTGGAGGGGTATATGTTGTATAGAATAAGTGTGTTCCGAACTTGATTAATTATAATTAATTAAGTCGAAAATGGATGCACATAGAAATTTTGATTAACTGGGGAATACGAAAAAACAAAACGAAACTCTGTCGAAATTTTTAGAAAATATTAATTAATTAATTATAATGTAATAATAAATTAATAGGAGAATACAAATGATTAATTGTATGGTTTTGAGTATTAATTCATTAATATAAAACAAATTGATATGGATTATTCAAACTGTTTACGTTGGATGTATGGTTCAAGATCGATTAATGGCATGATAACTCCTGAATTTATTAGTGGACTCGATTCATTCGTAGACTTCGCCACTAGTAACCTGAATTGGATCTATCGAGGAAAGATTAGGTGTCCCTGCAAGAAATTTAGATATAGGAACAAGACGTTTCAGTACCCCGATGACGTGAAAGCTCATTTGTATAGAAATAGTTTTATGGCAAATTATTACAATTGGGTGTTTCACGGTGAGAAAAATTGGGGTCAAATTGCACATCCATGCAATGATCAGGCGTCGGCTTCATACGAGCCGGTTGATGAGACAACAGTGTTGAAGTTATAAGTGAAAGTATATTTTTACTTTGTATAACTCATGTATTAAACACTCATTTATGATACCAGATCATGGAAGATCACATTGACAATTACTTGTAACTAAACGTACAAATTCACGACCCAGGTGGAATTGAACAATTCGACGTGAAAGGTCGATGTGTAATTCTCAGATTGGCATGTCTTGACCAAGAGATTACACTAGCACATTTAATATATGTTGAAGAGGACCTACAACGAGGTGAAGAATCAGACCTCAGTGGTTATTGATTTCTTAATCACCGTCACTTAAATAGGACTGTGTGTGGTTAATAGTTATTGCTTTGATTCAGGTTGGGTGAGAATCATTGTGACTTCGAACCTTGTGTCTTAGGCAGTAATATTAATCATACGACAGTTGCTAAGATTTAATACGGAGAAACGTGTGCGAGTACGGCTCGTGCAATTTGTCCCTTTGGTGGGCTCAGAAGTTTTATCGTACCAAATCTTGCAAGTGAAGAATTAGTTTCTTCAGTACGAATAATAATGTTGAGCTGTCTTTACTCCAAGGTGAAAGATATTAATTATTTTAGAGCTATTCAGAAGCTCAATTAATTAATGGACTAGATAATCTTAAACGCGGGAAATAATAACCGGGAGCCTATATTATCATAATGTGGATTAAGATGGATATTACAATATTATTAGTGATATTAACTAATATTAATGGGCTGAATTTTATTGGGGCTCAATATTGAAATTCAGAAGCCCATTGGAGGTCCAATCTTAATTCTCCTAAAGGCCCCTCAAGTAGCCCATTAAGTAGCCCATTAATAATAAGGTGATTAAAATAAAAGAAAATCATTATTGCTGATTTTGCTTATAATTTTAAAAATTTATAGATATGGTAGAGAAAAGATTATGTTGATTTTCTTGGAAAGATATTATGGAAGATATGTATTCTTGGAATACAAGATTATCTCATAGATTCAAGAAGATCCAAATCTAGTTTATTTCTCCCATGAATTTCGAAAATATCAAATATATTAGGAGGGAGAAATTTTTATGGAATATTTTGTTATGGAGAAAAGAATATATGAGATATATTCAAGATTTCTTGGAGACCAAGAAAAAAAAATTCCTTAATATTCCTATGCATATTTTCGGCCCCCTCACTCCTATATATAGGAGATGATTATTTCATCTCTAGGTTACAGTTTCACAATTCCATGTGTTGGAAAAATCAGAGCAAAACTATTTTTCTTTCTCCCTTGTTATTCTAATTGTTTATGAGCACTTCACACCGGTGAACAAGCAAGGCGAAAGTGACATACTTGAGAAGGTCTTTTGGTTGATAGCACGATCGTGATAGTCCCGTTGTTATCAAATGCCATATCTACAAGAGGTGTGTGATTACATGAATTCCTAGTTATTCCGCTTTAGGTTGTTCATGTGAATTAATTCTGCATGCATGATGATAAAATTAGTTGTTGGAATTATTATTTGAATTAATTAGGATTAATTCATGCTAGTAATAATTATATTTAAATTCGTATTTAATTTCATCCCGAATAGATTCGTGCACCCCTATTTTCCCAACAAACAGGATCTAGCTTGTACCACGATATGATCACAGATTTAACTTCCGGTCCCCACTTTGGAAATGTGGATGATGAGTCGCCTGTTGAGGAACCCCTAATCAGTATGCTGCACAGTTTTATAATATGCTTCGTGCAGCAGATCGGGATTTGTATCCTGGTTGAAAACGGACTATCTGAAAGGGGTTATAATCAAATCGTTGACTTGGTTCGTGAGATATGTCCTTTGGATAATTTGGTGCCCAGAAAGTTTTCTGATAGCAAACAGTTGATGGGTGAGATGGGACTTCCGGTGGAGAGGATCGGTTGTTGTGTAGGGAATTGTATGTTATATTGGGGTGCGGACAACGATCTTGAACATTGTAAGTTTTGCGGTCGGCCACAGTTCAAACCCGCTAGACGTGATGTGAATGATTGACTGAAAAAGAAGAGTCATTTTAAGGAGATGTTCTACTTTCCCATCATCCCTAGACTGCAAAGATTATATCAGTCCAATGCAACTGCGAAGGATATGACATGGCATTGAAGTTGCTCTAATAATGACCAGTCCAGTGTTATGCGTCACTTGTAGTCTTGCAGGCTTGAAAACACTTGGACCAATCGTATCCTAAATTTGCATCAGAAATTCGGAACGTGAGGTTGGACTTGAGCACCGACGATTTTCATCCATTTGGGTAGTCGGGGAAACAATACTCCTCATGGACGGTTATACAGACACCGTACAATCTACCGCCATGGATGTGCATGAAGGTCAATTAATGTTTCTTACGGTTCTGGTGCCTGGTCCGAAAAATCCAAAGGATAAATTGGACGTATTTTTACAACCACTGATCCGTGATTTGATAATGTTATGGGAATATGGAGTTGTAACGTGCTACAAAGCAGAACTTTTTAATGCGAGCTGCACTAATTTGGACCATAAGTGACTTTCCAGCCTACTCGATGTTGTCTGGATGGAGCATATTTGGAAGGCTTGTCTGTCCATATTGTGCAGAATACATGGATGCTTTCACTTTGAGGCTCAGTTGAAAGCAGTCGTGGTTTGACAACCATCGTAAGTTCTTACCCGGATATCATCCGTATCGAAGGAACAAGACTGCATTCAGAAAGAACAAAACAATTGATGATGATCCACCGTCCATCCGTACAGGTGCTTCGATCCTTGAGGAAATTAATTAGATTGGATTAATAAAAGTTACAGAAGAGGGTGTTGATGCTCATAACAAAGTTTTGGATGGAGGTTGGAAGAAGAAGAGTATTTTCTAGGATTTGTCGTACTGGAGTAACCTGTTGATCCGACACAATTTGGATGTGATGCATATAAAAAAATGTGTTTGATAATCTCTTCTACACGGTGATGAATGTGGAAGGGAAAAAGAGGATGAGCTCAATGAATACTGTCGCCGATCCTCATTGCATAAATGTCAACATACAGGAAAGTACCCCAAAGCTGCTTATTCACTTGATAAGAGGCAGAGAGATATTGCTTGCAAGTGGGTAGATGAGTTGAAATTCCCTGATGATTATGTGTACGACATGTCTCGATGCGTAGACTGTGTTGGTGATCAAATTTAATCGGGAGGATTAGTGACTTTTTTAGTTCGACTTAGGATCACCAAACAAAAACATGTGATTGATTATCACCGTAAATGATAAATCGAAGGTTCGGGTCATAAAATCGTAAATACGAGAGTCGAATCCGTATTTATTTCGTACGTGTGCACGTTTAGGTGTATTTTTGTGTGTTTTGGGAGTATTAGTGAATTTGAACTTATATTTCTCAGCTGGAGAACAACTATTTATAGAAGCTAGTAAGCATGAGGTGTCTATGACTCTTGGTCTCCCTAGCTTGCATGCTGGACAAGCGTCCTTTGACCTTGGTTTGACCTTATCTAAGCTATATCTTAGTTACAAAGTCTTCTTTGGCCTTATCACTGACTTATTGTTGTTCGTCCAGGTCGGCTTGATTGATTCAGTATGGTCTTTCAATCAAAGTTGTTCGCCTCTTGAGGTCATGGCTCAGAAGCTGTTCGCCTTTGCATTTCGTATAGATAAGCTTTGGGATCTTGGTCCTTTGTTGGTCCTCATACACCTCTCAAGCTGGTAGATGCACCATCTATCATAACGTTGTTCGTCATTATTGACTTGGTGGAGGGTCCATATCTGGTCTTGGGTCTTAAAACCTGCTCGCCGATGTGTTGTTCATCGATATAGTTGTTCGTCATTTTATACACTACCTGGATTGGTTTATACACCCTTAATCCTTGTTTGCGCAACAATGATTGATGTTCGCCTATCAACAATTGCCCCATATCCTGACTATATGTTGCCATGGATGAGCATCTTTGGGCGAGCAATAATAGTTAGGATACTAAACTGACGAGGATTGGGATGAACATCATTGAACTAGGTGAGCAAATAAATGGTCCGCCGTTTCGTCTCCCCAAGGTCTGGGGGTTGTACAAAGATAACGTGGGCGGCATGATTGTGCGCCGCCCACGCGTAATAAATCCCGAGGGGACGTGCCCCTATATTTGCTCGTAGATCCCTTAACTTTTTCTCGAATTCGCAAATTGACCCCGTTTCTTGTCATTTTGGTCCCCAATTTTTGGAAATATTATGGGTTTTACCCCATTTTTTCGTATGGTATAAATTGAAGTGGGAAACGAAAATTTTCCCACTTCTTTTCTTCTTGCTACAGTGCTTCGTCCTCTTCATTTTTCCCCCGGCGATTTCAAGCTTCTCTCCGGCAACTACTCCGATTTTGAGTTTCCAGTTCAATTCCGAGGTAGTGTTTTCGTTCTTATCACTCAATTTTATCTTTCGTTTTTTCTTTTCTTCAAAAATCTCCATCGCCGCCGTGTGGAATCTTGCGCCGCCTTCTTCTTAGGGAATTCACCGCCGTCTGCAACATTTTCCGCCGCCGTCTGCATTTTTATTCCTTTTCTCCTATGTCTTCTCATTCGAGCAATAAATCCGAGGAAACCCTTGATCCCCTTTTCCCCATTGTGGCACACGGAAATCAACCCCCCTTTGAAATTTCTTCGGCATCGGACCCCCACGTGGACTCGGTTGTTCGATCGGTGGAAGATACTGGTGCTCGCCCATCAGGGAGGGAGGTGGTGATCGTTATGAATAG
Organism: Ballota nigra; assembly: GCA_947034835.1. NCBI lineage: Eukaryota > Viridiplantae > Streptophyta > Magnoliopsida > Lamiales > Lamiaceae > Ballota > Ballota nigra. The sequence continues at coordinate 72,304,608 of OX344720.1, read as the reverse complement.
GGATTCCGACGAGGGCTCTTCGTCCAGTACCGAGTCGGAAGAGCCCTCGTCGGAAGAGGATCCCGAGTTTGACGAGTTGACTCGCGAATTTTTGGAGGGGATAAACTTCCCATCTCCAAAGATGCTGGAAAATGAGATTCCGGTTGGAGTTGTTTGGCCTTTCGAATGGCGAGCATATGCTGAGGAACACGCGAACAGCTTTGCTCGCCCACAGAGATAAATAATGGACTTGGTGAAAACTGACTTCCAGGCGAGCAAAATCAAGAGTATTGTCCTCTAGGAGGATCTTGATCTGATCCGGGAGACCTACAAGATTCCTTATGACATTCACATGTGGGCCCCTGGGAGAAAAGAGAGAGATGATCGCCCACCTCCAGGATGTACAACGATCAACATTGATACACTGATCGCAGGCTTAAGGCTGCCGCTACCCCCAGTTGTTGGTCGCTTCCTCGAGGCAACCAATCTAGCCATTACACAGATCACACCGATTGGATGGATGGATTTGCTCGGCGCAATATGCCTGTTTGCCTTAGAGGGATACGTTGATCGTCTTACTGCCGAGGAGATCAACTATCTTATGACAATTACCAAGTGCCCAGTAGGTGAAGAAGGTTACTAATATCTCAAGGCCAGAACCGGACTTAAGATGGTAGAAGGAGTGCCGAACAAGATCAGGGACTGGAAACATCACTTCTTCTTCATTGGGGGTGATTGGCGAGCATCTTCCGGTCCACACGGTGGCATTGGACTAATTAACTCTCCTGCCTCTTATGGAATAATTAAGCGCAAGTTTATCCTTGTTCACTTTTGAACTATATTGTTCTAATTTAACTTTTCTTGTTTGCTCGCAGGCCCTCGATTGCCCAAGTGGAACTCAGAAGAGGAGGAAATTGGTGCGGAGTTCCTGTTCACTTCTTGTTTGGTCGGCCTGCGCAACAAAATGGGTAGGACCATTCGATACCTGAGCGAGGAGAAGTGCCAGAGGGCTGCTCGCCTACTCACATTCCCTCACCACTTAGAGGCCCAGGTCGAGGTGCCCCCAGGTATTAAATTTCACCAACTTAAACTCCCTTGTTCGTCATGGAGTGAAAGAACACTTGCTCGCACTCTTTGTATTCTAATTTTAATCTTTTTTTTTTACAGCCGAGCAAGTTACTGTTGCCGTCCCTCCCAGCCTTGCTCTCCCAGAACAGAGGGTATTCAAAATGGCGCCACCAAAAGGACGAAGGAAGAAGGGTGATTCGCCTTCCAAGGTGTTGGCAATGACCAACAAGGCCTCTGCTGCCGAGCAAGCCCATCGGATAACTCTTCCGCCGAGCACATCGCCTACCCCAGCCCCTGCCTCTTCTCCTCATGGTCCTAAAAGGCTAAGGAAAGGTGATGGCTCATACGTATCCCAGCTACCCTCCACCACAGACAAGGGAAAATCCAAGGTGGGAGGATCTTCTGGTCGCCTGCCTTCCGTCGAGGCTGCTCGCCCTTCTCCTACTGACGATAGAGGAGGAAAATCGAGCAAGGATAGGCACACTCCACCTCGCGGACCTGAGGACATCACCTATTTCGGGTGGGACGGAGCCAAATTTGCCGAGTAAGAATTCTCATTTAAACTCTTCCAAGAACTGAATAAGTTAAAGATTCACTAAGTCAACTGAATAAGTTAAAGATTCACTAAGTCTCGAAACTTTTTTGTTCACAGGTATCGGGCTAATGACCACCCAGGGTGAGCAGATGTGATTCATCAATACGCCTGCTCGAAGACCCCGGCGAATATTCGTGACATCCCTGATGATCATGTTCGTCGGGCGAAGAGAAGAACAAACTGTCCGCGGCCGAGCAGAAGATTGTCGAGCTCGAGGCGGAGGTTACTCGCCTTAGAGATGCGGAGGCCAACACCTTCACCCGCGAACAGCTCGAGGCAGAGCTCCAAGCCCGGTCCGCCCCCATCTCAAACTTGGGATACATCTGCGCTTATGCCGATTGCATTCGCATGGTTGACACATACAATTTCAAAGACATGGTGGAAGAGATGGACAAGGACCTGACCGAGTTCCTGGAGCACTATCCCCCGCCGAACAACATTGAGATCCAGTTGGGGGATATCACCGAGCTGGGGGTCAAGATTGACAGCCTTGACCCTAGTATCACCATTACTCGTCCTCCACCCCAAGTTGATGAGGGCGAACAAGAAGAGGAGCCGGCCGCTGCGGATGAGCAAAATGAAAGGGAGCAAAAGGCTGCTGAAGATATGGCAAGGGACATGATTATTGATCCTTCTGCCGACCAGACTCAAGGCCCTCCTCCAGCCGAGCAGCAATAGATCTAGGACTTAGCATAGTCTTCATTCTGTAATAGTTGCTCGCTCTTTTTGTAGTACACTTCTAGAATTCTTGTACTATTTTTTAGGCTTCAAAGCCTTTATTTAATGAAATGTCTTTCTTTTGTTCGCTTATTTTCTTTATACGTTAATTGCCTTTAGATTTTTGTCAATGCTTTCGCAATTATAACATATAATTTTGGGCTTTGTTCGATTTGAACTTTGCCTTTTATGGAATTTGGGTTTAGCCTTAGGTTCTGCTCATCTTAAAAGACGAACAACCTTTAAGGGGCTTTGGTCCTCAAAGATGGACTTGTACCTCGAGCTTTGGACTTTTCTTTTGATGAACAACTATATATACATAATGTAAAAAAATTACAAGTGTTATAAGACTGCTCGTCACTAACATATACAACCTGACGAACAACTTTGAACACTAACCAAAACCATGCTCGGTCTAAAATTAAAAAAGATGAAACAGCACTAGACTATACAATGTGCCGAACAACTTTCATTCTATACTTAGCAAAATTTTCAAAAAATTAGGCAAGTTTTTGGTTTGCCTTACTTGGTTCACTTGCCCCCCAAGATATTTGTTCGCCCAATCAAGAACTTGTTCGTCTTATTGATAGTACTTCTTTAGATGTACAACATTCCAGGAGTATTGGGCTGACTTGCCTTCCATATCTTCAATATCGTATACACCATTAACAAATTTTTCCGTTATACGATACGGGCCCTCCCAAGTTGGTCCCAATACACCTGGAGGTTGGGCGAGCAACTTTCTTAGAACCAAATCTCCAACTCTGAATTCCCTGATTTTAACATGGGAATTGTAGTAGCGTTCTGCTCGCTGCTTATAGGTAGCATTTTTTAGCTCGACACTCAGTCTTTTTTCTTCGAGCAAATCCATTTTAGTAGCTAGAGCAGAGTTGTTCGCCTGCTCATCAAAGTTGGTCGTTCTGAATGTGTTGGTCTTTAACGCAATTGGTATTACAGCTTCTGTTCCGAAAGCCATTGCAAAAAGTGTTTCTCCGGTGCTCGACCTGGGAGAAACTCTATATGCCCACAGGACTTCCGGAAGTTCTTAAGACCAACTGCTTTTGCTCTCCGCTAGCCGTACTTTTAATGTATGCTTGATTATCTTGTTCATGGCTTCGACTTGTCCATTCGACTGGGGATGATAGGGCGTAGAGTAATATTTTTTGATTCCCCACTTCGCATAGAAGTCTCTCAACTCCTTCCCATCAAATTGCGGACCATTGTCTGTCACGATGGTTTGTGGAACTCCAAAACGATAGACAATGTTCTTCCAAATGAAGTTGATCATTTTCTGTTGTGTAATCTTTACCATGGCCTCTGCTTCTGCCCATTTGGTATAATAGTCGACTGCCACGACGGCAAATCGAACATTTCCAACTCCTGCTGGGAAAGGACCAATAATGTCCATCCCCCATCTTGCAAATGGCCACGGGCTATAAACTGATACGAGCTGTTGGGCCGGGGTATGGATGTTTGGGGCAAAAATCTGGCATTGATGGCAAATATTTGCTTTCTTGATTGCATCCTGGCGTAAAGTCGGCCAATAGTAGCCCTGTCTAATAGTTTTGTACGCCAAGGCTTGCCCCCCAGTGTGATTTCCACATACTCCGGCATGTATTTCTTCGAGTATTGCTCATCCTTGCCCCCTAGGCAAACATTTGAGAAGTGGGATTGACATTCCCCTTTTGTAAAGCTGCTCGTCCACCAGAGTGTATCTGGCGGCTTGCTTTGTTAGCTTGGCAGCTTCAAAAGGGTTGTTTGGTTTTTCCCCACTTTTCAAGTATTTGACTATACTTGTTCTCCAGTCTTCTTCTTCATTTGTCTGTTCGTCAAGTTGGTTGACATTATAACTTCTTGTTGATGGATCATTTATCTTCGTAATTATAATGTCTGCCAACTCTGCAAGTCCTTCGCTTGTTGCTAGTCGGGCCAACGCATCTGCTTGTGTGTTGCTTGTCCTTGGAATTTGTTCAATGAAGACTTGTTCTAACAAGGACATTAGGTAAGCAACAATCCTTTGATACTCAATCATATGATCGTCTTTGGCCTCGTATTCACCTTGGACTTGGTTCACAATCAATTGTGAGTCACCGAATATTTGTAACCGTCTAACACCTACTGCCAGGGATAGGTGGAGACTAGCAATGAGAGCTTCATATTCAGCTTCGTTGTTGGTTGCCATGAAACCAAATCTGATCGCCGAGGTGAATACTTGTCTGTCCAGACTGATCAGAACCACTCCTGCCCCCGAGGCTATGTTGGTTGAAGATCCGTCAACATAAAGATGCCAGGGGTGATCAAGTCCTCTCGTTGGATCTGGTGGGAAGGTTAGTTCGACTATAAAGTCGGCTAACGCTTGCCCTTTGATAGATGTTCGAGGAGCATAGGTCACCCCGAATTGGCTAATCTCTAGTGACCATTTTAGTAGACGACCAGCTGTGTTGGGGCGATGGAGAATTTGTCTGAGTGGGAAAGTTGTTAGCACTTCAACTTGATGGTAAAAAAAGTATGGTCGTAACTTCCTCACACTCATGACAAGTGCGTACGCCAGTTTCTCGGTTGGAGAGTATTTGATCTCCGCCTCGTGCAAAGCTTGGTTGACGTAGTAAATAGGTTGATGGAATTTGCCATCTTCCCGTACCAGAACAGAACTGATTGCCACTTCTGACGCTGCCAAGTACAAGTATAGCTTTTCTCCTGGGACAGGTTTTGATAGGATTTTAACATCTCCCAGGTAGTCTTTAAGTTGGTCGAACACCTTTTGACAGTTGTTAGTCCATGTGAACTGTCCTTTCTTGATGGCTTCGAAGAATGGACGGTATTTGTCCCCCGATCTGGATATAAATCGATACAATGCTGCTAGGCATCCCGTGAGTCTTTGCACTTCTTTTATCGAACGTGGTGGTTGCATATCCATGATAGCTTTGACTTTTGTTGGATTGGCTTCAATCCCTCGTTGACTAACAAGATGGCCCAGGAACTTTCCGGAATGGACTCCAAAGCTGCTCTTCTTCGGGTTCAGCTTCATGTTATAATGTCGAAGAATATCGAACACCTGGGTCAAATGCTGGAGATGATCTTCTTTTCGGGGGCTTTTGACTACGATATCGTCTACATAGACTTCTACCATATCTCCAATTTGTTCGTCGAACATCTTGTTCACCAACCTCTGACACGTTGCTCCGGCGTTGATGAGGCCGAATGGCATTCTCTTCCAACACAACAAGTTTTTGTTCGTATAAAATACTGTGTTTTCTTGATCGTCTGGATGTATAGGGATTTGATGGTACCCGGCAAAAGCATCCATGAATGTTAGCATTTCATGACCTGCTGTGCTGTCCACCAACTGGTCAATATGAGGGAGAGAAAAGTTGTCCTTCGGGCATGCTGCATTCAGATCTGTAAAGTCTATGCATAGCCTCCAGGTCTCGTTTGGTTTCCTCACAAGGACTGGGTTTGCCACCCATTGTGGACAAAGTGCTTGTCGGATTAGGTCATTGTCTAACAACTTCTTTACTTCTTCATTCAAAGCCCTGTATTTGTCTGGGCCATATTTTCTTCGTTTTTGATGGACAGACCTTTTTGCTTGATTGATGTTGAGCTTGTGACAAGCATGTTTTGGATCTATTCCCACCATGTCTGCATGAGACCAAGCAAAAACATCTAGATTTTTATTGAGGAACTCTTTCATTTGGGATCTGTAAGGCTCAGGGAGCTCAGATCCTATGTATAATTCAAGATCCTGGTTTTCAGGATTAACTTTGAACGCCTCCAGTTCTTCAACTGGAGTTGTTCGTCATTTTTGTCCTTTCCAACGAGGATCAAGTATTGGTCCCTCAGGGTTGAAATCATTTTCGATGCTCATGGGCTCTGCTCCCAGGCAGGGATCTAGATCATCTGTTGGTCCTGATTCATTGTTGTTAGTCAACACCTGGCCCTCCAAGTCATCTGATGAGTGTTGCTCGTCACCACCCCTTTATTGTTCGTCAGATGGAAATTCCCCATGGGTGGTGATGAGTTGTTCGTCCAATACTTGTTCGTCAGGGTGTTGCTCGTCAGTATCCATGTGGTCCTCCTCTATGTCCATCATGTTCTCCAGTATTGATGGTTCATCAGCAGGATAGCTGGTTGTGGCTTCCATCATGGATATTAATGGATGCTTGGCCTGCAACTGCAGGAGATATTCCTGGGCCTTTCTCTGATCTCCCTTTACTGTGCCTGCTCCACTTGCTGTTGGGAACTTCAGACAATAATTGTAAGTTGAACATGCAACTTTAAATTTATTTAGGAAAGGTCGACCAAGAAACCCGTTGTAAGTTGAATCCTGATCAACGACCAAAAAATCAACCATTCTTGTTATGTTTTTCTCGGGTTCCTCGACCGTTACAAGCTGAACAGACAACCTAATTTCCCCTAACGGGACTGTTACAACATTTCCAAAGCCTAAAATTCTGTGATTTGAAGGTTGGATGTAGCCTGAGTAGTCTCCAAGTTGGTCAAGTGTCTTTTTGAAAAGAATGTTGGTGTAGGCCCCGGTGTCCACCAACAATTTGTGCACTCTGGTCTCCATAATCTTGGCACAGATCACGAGCGAATCATTATGGGGGGTCAAGATCCCCTCCAAATCCTTCTCGGTAAAGGTTAATTCTGTTGTTTGCATGATGGATGACTTAACCCCCATTCCCTGTACTTGATCGATCGCTCGCAATTCGGCTTTTCTTTTTCGGTTGGAGATCGGCGGTCGTCCATCAGAACATCCCCCTGCTGGTTCTGCGGGTTCCATCATGTATAGGTCTTCAAGTGGACGAGCAGCAACAGCCGGAACTGGTCGTCCTGGTTTATTGTTCTTCTGAGGTTGATCATCCTCATCTTCAGAGTTGTTCTCCCGGACTCTCTTTCCAGGTTGTCTTTTAACAAAGTCGGAGAGTTTCCCCTCCTCGTAGAACCGCCAAAGCTGCTTGAGCAAATCTCTACACTCGCTCGTAAAGTGCCCCACGCTTTGATGGTAGGCACAATACTTGTTAGGATTGAGTTTGCCTGTGTCCTGACGGATTTTCCGTGGAGGGTAGAGCAACTCCTTCTCTTTCACATTTTCATATACAGTATCGACTGACACTGTTAGCACCTGGTTTAATTTCTCCTTAAGCTCCGTCCCTTCATTGAATTGTTGGGAAAATACTCCAACATGAATGCCTTCATATTTTTCGGGACTCGGTAGCCTGTTCCGCCAGGTTTCTTGTTGTTCTCCTTGGGATCAACTTTGTTCTCTCCCAAATTTGATTGCAAAGCCTCATGCATGAAAACGAATATGCCGGCTTGATTTCTGAATTTGGCATAGCTCCTTGTTCACTTCAGACGTACCTCTTTCCATAGTTTTGATCCTTTTTTCAACCCGGCCATAACAGCAACAATTTTTGTGTCCTTGCCACCTTCCAACAGCACCTTGTCGAACCTTTCCATGAATGCCCGATTGGATTCATCGTCATTTTATTTTAGGTCCAACAATCGGTATTTTTGGGACAAATATGATCCCGCCATTGAGAAATGGGAAAGGAACTCTCGGCTCAGTTGAACGAAGGAATGGATAGATGCTGGTGGTATTGCTGAAAACCACTTGTGCACCCGGTCCCCCAAGGTTAACGGGAAGTTTCGGCATTGGGTGGCATCGCTGGCTCCTACCGAGACCATATAATCCGAGTACTTTGTTAAATGAACCCTGGGATCAGCTAGTCCATCGTACTGGATACTTGCTGGGAATTGGACCTTTTTCTGAATCGGGGCTTTCAGAATGAGGGATGATAATGGTGAGGATGGCAAGCTGGTAGTCCCCACTCCTCTTTGTTGGTCCAATTGTCCCTGCATGCTCTCTACAGCTTTTCTTAGGCTGGATAGCTCATCCAAAGATGCCCCCTGACTTAGAGGCTGTTCGGCGAGCAAAGGTACAAACCTTTCTACTCGTCGCAGTCCCTCACTTGGAGTGGGCATGTCCTGGAGCTGCTTTCTAGGGTTGCTCGCCGCATTTGGCCCTAGGCACCTGAAGGCAGACTGGGAGAGTCTCTCATGAACCGATGGGCGAGGTTGTTCAAATGTTGCTCGCCCACGCTCTGCTTCATGGCGAGCAACTTTCTCCTGTTGTTGGGGTTGGCCAAGTCTGTCCTGGGCACTAGAACGAGTTGTTCCATGACTCGACATTGTTGTTCGCCCGCGAGCAGACTCAGCTTGGCCCTCTCTTGGCTCGACCACCTTAGCTTTTCCCCTATCCCGCCTGACCTGGGCACTGTTCACCTCGTGTTGTTCGCCCCTAACTGATCTGGCCCTAACAACTTCTAGGGGTCTATCGTTGGGCCTTGCTTGTGAAGGTCTATTCTGTTCTTGCTGTCTCTGGAGAGCTTGGAGAGCAGCAATGGTTTTGGCAAGTTCGTTAGGGTTGTTCGCTAGGGCCTCCATTTTAGGGGGGAGATTATGAGTTATGGCCGTATGTTGCGATCTATTCGCATGCCTGGGATTACAATCCTGGTGGTCAGCCAACGAAGCTCGGGTAGGAGATGCTCTCCTTGATAAGCATGTACCTTGTGTTTCTTTGGATTGAGGCATTTTGTTGGTCCCAAAAAGGTTATCCAGCGGAAAGCGTTTTGAGTTTATTTTTAAGAAAACCCTTTTAAATTAAGTGCTAAAAGAAAAGTGCAGAAAACTTAAAAGCATAAAGTAGAGAACACCAGAATTTATAGTAGTTCGGACCAACTTGTCCTACGTCCACTCTCCCTTTCTCAAAAGGGGACTCTCTCTCCAACCAACTTACTAACGAACCACTGGAATTGGAAAGTACCAGCTCCTTCGTACACTCTCTTACAACAACCTTTCAAGGTGAACAGGTTGAGTAAAGATTCCAACTAAAAAACTCCTAATGAGTATATAAACTTGAATGAACAAGGTGAGTAAGTGGAAGAGTTTGTGTGTCTTGTGTGCTCTCGCCCGACTCTTATGTAGAACTCATAAAAGCACTCATATTTATAGTTGTAGGAATTAACTAGCCGTTGGAAAGCTAGCAATTCAAACAACCATAATTGGAGGGATATAATCAATCAAAGATTGATTATATGATTGATTAGTTGACTTTCAATCAAGCAATCAATCAAATCCTCCATCAGTTGACCTTCTAGATTGCCTTCATCTCCATCAATGATCTCCAAAATCTACTTGTCTCCAGATTACATGCAGCCTCCATGTGGGTGAACTAATCCGTCACACTTATCTGATCAGGACTCGTCTGGTCTGGGGTCTTCTGGTCTGGTCTGGTCAGGTAACACTTCTGCTCTGAACCTCATCTAGGAGAGGTCTTCTGGTCAGACTCCTCTGGTCAGGCTCCTCTAGCAGACTCCTCTGGTCAGGCTCCTCTGATCAGACTCCTCTGGTCAGACCTCATCTGGTCCTCTGGTCAGAGCTCATCTGGTCAGACTCCTCTGGTGACTCGTCTGGTCAGACTCCTCTGGACCTCATCTGCTCTGGTGACACTTCTGCTCTGGTCTGGACACCTCATCTGGTCACCTCATCTGGTCTGCACAGATTTCTTCCCCCTTAACCAAAGGCCTATTCTAGACCTAGACTAATCTGTAGCTGACTAATAGGTTCAACTAGTCCTATTACAAGTTCTTGTTTTAACATCTTAAAAACATCTAATCTATATCCTAACAATTTCCCCCTTTTTGATGATGTTAAAACTGAAAGAACTGAAATAAAACAAGACAAGAAAATTTTGAAATATCTAAATAGAGATTCTAGCAGGCTGGGTCAACTGATCTTCCCCCTCAAAGTATGCTAAGCTGATATTGGGGCAAAACATCAGCTGGTTTGCTTGTTATCTGCAGGCAATCAACTTTTTGGTACCCTTCTGGGTCCAGAGGGGTTAGAACAATTTTTAGGAAGCCACAAGAATAGATCATCCTTTTTTGGATCAGGTGATCTTATCTTTCTTCCATACATATCCACAAAAACACACTCAACAAAAGAACCTTTGACATGGTTATTTCTTCTAGAGGCTCTTCATCTCTTATGAGCTTGTCCAGTAGAAGAAGTAACTTGTCTTAAAGCAATAAACTTGAAATTCTTTTGATAAGGATAAGTTTTACTAGAACCATCAAAGGTTCCAGCTGGTCTGGCAGATGACTTGAAAGTCTTCTGCAGGTGAGTAGGAGTCATCTGGTTCTACCTCTTTTGAGAAGATCCAGTCTGTCTTCTACTCTACTGGCCTGGCTGAGGTATTTTATTCTGGGTATAACCCTTCTTAAAATTCCTCTTCTGCCTTTTGGGTTTTTGAGTTTCAATACTCATCTGCCCATTAGGCTGAGTTGCCTGGTCAGCTGACCTCTTGCCCTTATCAATAAAATTTCTAGGCTGTTCTTCTTTCTGAACATGTGAGGATTCAGGTTTGGTATAACCAAGGCCTGTCTTATCATGCTCTCTTTGAGATGAGGCAGCTATGTGTGACACAACATTGTTTGCTGTAGTCAGCTGCTCCAATCTCATCTTGAGCTTGTCCTCACTTTCTCTTACAATTTTGTTTTGATGGAAGAGTTCATCAAACTTAGCTTTTAGCAGGTTATATTCATTGTCTTTCTCAACATTTTCAACAACCAACCTTTCTATCAGCTTAACTTGTTCAATACACCTGGTTGTCAAATCAGAGGACTCTTCAACCAGTGTATGATTTTGTTCAGCTGGTAGATTAACTGAGTTGCCTAGATATTGTGAAAGCTTCTGATTTTCTGCTTTCAGCTTTGAGTTCTCATCTTCCAATTTTTGACAAAGTTGTATAGATTTTTGGAGATCTAATAGCATCTTCTGCAAATCAGACTCCTCAGATTGTCCCGAAAAAAAAGAAGATGAAAAAGAAGAGAAAGTTCGATTACATACCTCGTCTGTTACAAGACATATCTCTTCGTCTGGTCCAAAATTAGATGATGAACCAGAAGTGGATACCTCTTCTTCCTCATCTGCTAAGCTTCTTTTGGAGTAACTCCTAGTGTCTCTTTTACTGCTTCTCTTTGAGCCCATTTCTGCAAAAATTGTTAGCACAACAAATATTTGGGTTTTCAAAAAAAAAATTGGATCTGCCCTGGTGACCACCAAAAGCTTTTCAAAACAGTGGTCTGTAGGACACACTGCTCTGATACCACTTGTTGGTCCCAAAAAGGTTATCCAGCGGAAAGCGTTTTGAGTTTATTTTTAAGAAAACCCTTTTAAATTAAGTGCTAAAAGAAAAGTGTAGAAAACTTAAAAGCATAAAGTAGAGAACACCAGAATTTATAATGGTTCGGACCAACTTGTCCTACGTCCACTCTCCCTTTCTCAAAAGGGGACTCTCTCTCCAACCAACTTACTAACGAACCACTGGAATTGGGAAGTACCAGCTCCTTCGTACACTCTCTTACAACAACCTTTCAAGGTGAACAGGTTGAGTAAAGATTCCAACTAAAAAACTCCTAATGAGTATATAAACTTGAATGAACAAGGTGAGTAAGTGGAAGAGTTTGTGTGTCTTGTGTGCTCTCGCCCGACTCTTATGTAGAACTCATAAAAGCACTCATATTTATAGTTGTAGGAATTAACTAGCCGTTAGAAAGCTAGCAATTCAAACAACCATAATTGGAGGGATATAATCAATCAAAGATTGATTATATGATTGATTAGTTGACTTTCAATCAAGCAATCAATCAAATCCTCCATCAGTTGACTCTCTAGATTGCCTTCATCTCCATCAATGATCTCCAAAATCTACTTGTCTCCAGATTACATGCAGCCTCCATGTGGGTGAACTAATCCGTCACACTTATCTGATCAGGACTCATCTGGTCTGGGGTCTTCTGGTCTGGTCTGGTCAGGTAACACTTCTATTCTGAACCTCATCTAGGAGAGGTCTTCTGGTCAGACTCCTCTGGTCAGGCTCCTCTGATCAGACTCCTCTGGTCAGACTCCTCTGGTAAGACCTCATCTGGTCCTCTGGTCAGAGCTCATTTGGTCAGACTCCTCTGGTGACTCGTCTGGTCAGACTCCTCTGGACCTCATCTGCTCTGGTGACACTTCTGCTCTGGTCTGGACACCTCATCTGGTCACCTCTCATCTGGTCACCTCATCTGGTCTGCACATATTTCTTTCCCCTTAACCAAAGGCCTATTCTAGACCTAGACTAATCTGTAGCTGACTAACAGGTTCAGCTAGTCCTATTACAAGTTCTTGTTTTAACATCTTCAAAACATCTAATCTATATCCTAACACATTTCAAATTAAATTCTCTTAATTTTTATGATGAAGAACACCAAGAACACTTTTGCTTGAATCTTCAAATGTCTCTTGAGGTTTTCTTCAAATCCTTAAGTTTTCAACTTAAAATTCTTAACTAATCACACTAAATCGGAGGTTCGAACCCTCCTTCTAGCGCCAATTTGTTGGTGATCAAATTTAATCGGGAGGATTAGTGACTGTTTTAGTTCGGTTTAGGATCACCAAACAAGAACGTGTGATTGATTATCACCGTAAATGATAAATTGAAGGTTCGGGTCATAAAATTGTAAATACGAGAGTCGAATCCGTATTTATTTCGTACGTGTGCACATTTAGGTGTATTTTTGTGTGTTTTGGGAGTATTAGTGAGTTTGAACTTATATTTCTCAGCTGGAGAACAACTATTTATAGAAGCTAGCAAGCATGAGGTGTCTATGACTCTTGGACTCCCTAGCTTGCATGCTGGACAAGTGTCCTTTGACATTGGTTTGACCTTATCTAAGCTATATCTTAGTTACAAAGTCTTTTTTGGCCTTATCACGGACTCATTGTTGTTCGTCCAGGTCGGCTTGATTGATTCAGTATGGTCTTTCAATCAAAGTTATTCGCCTCTTGAGGTCATGGCTCGGAAGTTGTTCGCCTTTGCATTTCGTATAGATAAGCTTTGGGATCTTGGTCCTTTGTTGGTCCTCATACACCTCTCAAGCTGGTAGATGCACCATCTATCATAACGTTGTTCGTCATTATTGACTTGGTGTAGGGTCCATATCTGGTCTCGAGTCTTAAAACCTGCTCGCCGATGTGTTGTTCGTCGATATAGTTGTTCGTCACTTTATACACCACCTGGATTGGTTTATACATCTTTAATCCTTGTTTGCGCAACAATGATTGATGTTCGCCTATCAACAGACTGAACAAAATTGAAGATGTTTGGGATGAAGAGTCATGATTGTCACGTGTTTATGCAGAGACTACTTCCAATTGCTTTCCGTGAATTTTTGTCGGCCAACTTTTGGAAATCTATCACTGAAATTAGTTTATTTTTCAAGGAGTTGACATCTAGGACCATTACAGTTGAAAACATGACTCGGTTGGACTATGATATCCCAGACATCTTGTGCAAGTTAGAACAAATATTTCCACCTAGCTTCTTTAATTCAGTGGAAACTTAAAATATTAGTGATCTTCTAATTTGTGCCTCAATTGTACATTGTGTGTTTTTCGAGCAACTACAAATTGTTCAACCGAATCTATCAAGTGCTGAAAAAGACAATGTGCTTCAAATGGAATTTGCATTGTGGTTTGAACAACTTGTAAGTGATACGTATAAGTAACTTGTTATTATTAACTTTTATATATAAACTATGAGCTTAATGGAATATATTGTAAATTATGTACATACAAGTGAAAAGAAATCGTATTCAGGATCAGTTTATACATGCTCTCGCGGGCGGTCCTAGCAGTAGTGTCACCACATACCCTGGGTATTACGTGAATGGTTTCGAATTCTACACATGAGATTATGGTGCCTCTAAAGCAACCATGAACAGTGGAGTTTGCATTAAAGGAACAAACTATGATTCCAATGAAAATGATTTCTACGGGATACTCGTGGAAGTAGTGGTTTTGGAATACCCGGGACTTACTGAAAAAAGGTTGTTCTGTTCAAATGTCAGTGGTTTGATCCTACTATACCGGGGGGAACAAGAATACATCCTGATTAGAAACTCGTGGACATTAATCCAAGAGGGCGGTACGGTCGTTATGATCCATTCGTACTAGCAAGTCAACGTACTCAGGTTTACTATGGCAAGTACCTCGGTGCATCTGTCCAACCGGGTCGAGAGTGGTGGGCATTTTGCACCACCAAGGCGCGATCCTTAGTGGGAATCAATAGAAAGAGTGAACCAGAGCTTCCCCCATTCCAAGAGGACGATATAATATCTTAGATGAATGTGCAAATAGATGATGATCCTGTTATTTTGGCTGATTTGGACGCTGCACTAATTGAGGTAGAGAATGAAGAAGATGAAGAAGATTAAGAAGATGATGATGAAGAAGATGATGACGAAGATGAAGAAGATTGATGAATTGATATTCTTTTGTGTACGCTTGATGTATTGATGTGTTTGCTTGTTTTAATTAATTAATAGATTTTGTATTTGTTGTGTTTGTTTGTTTTAATTGATGTATAGATGTATTGATGTGTTTGCTTGTTTTAATTGTTATGTATACATGTTTTAATTTTACATTATTAATTAATGTCTTAATTGCTATGTATACAGATGGCTGGAGGTATCCGTATCCGTGACTTGTTCGGTGGCCGGCGATCGTCCTATCGTACACCAGAGTCGGACCAAGAGAGAGAACAGGTACAACTCTTTTTAGGCGTTATATAAAATATCCTGTACACATATTATAACTGTAATTGTTAAATACAGATGGAAATATCGGAAGTAAATACGGGTCGACGAAGCTTTTGGGGATCGTCCTCACAAATCGGAAGAGTACAGGTTCCTGATTTGTAGAATCAGGAAGATGAAGTACCAGAAAAGGTTGAGGACGACCCTGTCATTCTGGAAATTACGGAAGAGCTCACCAACCATGCACCTCATCCGAATGTGCTACGCAGCTATACTATCACAATGTGTATGCTAAATATAACTTTATCATTTTTATTTAATTTTATTAAAAAATATATCAATGTGAAACAACCTTTCTACAGATTGATGCCCTCGAATATTGTTTCGAGGTTGATTCGGAACATCATATCCCATCGAATGGAGATGGGCGGGTTCACTGTTGATGGACGAGCAGCCAAGCAACGGAGTTAAATTAATAAAAAACAAATAACCAATTAGGAAATCATTAAAGATGAAGAAGTCAAAAGAGGCGAGCAGCTGGGTATTGGCATTAGCAAACTTGATAAAACGAGCAGCGGCTCAGAATGTCAGAACATGTCGGACGAATAGCTGGTCATGTGTAAAAAGAAGTCGAGTGAGCAACTTATACTGAAAGTTAAAGCACTCACCTCAAAGACGAACAGGCGAGCAATAAGGCACCTCGAAGAACAACCAAGAATCCCACTAATTAGGCATTACATTAGGAACAGACAAGTGTCTTAACACTTGTCATTATGTAAAATGTAATAGCTTAGGATCAAAACAAGTGTCTAAACACTTTTCAATACATAAATTAGGGTGATTAAGAGGGTGACACCTCATGCTTACTTGTACTCTATAAATACCCCCTCATGAGAAGGGAAAAATAAGTTCATTTATTCAAAAATAGCCCAAACTCTTGCAAATTCAATTCTCAATCCTTGCTTACATTAGTCTAGTACCTAATCCTAGTTAAAACACCTTGTTTGATGATCTTCCAGGCTTAAACAACCACTAATCACCCAAATCATCAAGTTCATCAACAATTGGCGCTAGAAGAAGGGTTCGAACCTCCGTTGGTTGTAAGTTTTGAAGAAATTGGTGTACAAGTCACCGGAACCTGGAAAATATCGCTGGAATCTGGTAAGAGGTCGCCGAAAACTGGGTATGTAGGTGTTTTTTGACCATTTGTGATAAGTTTGTTCACATTTAAGAATTTGAATGCATGCATGTGTGAGTTAGGGTTTGTAAACAACCAAATTCACACATACAAGGCTGGTTATTCTTAAATTGACACCTATAAACACAAGATCTTCTTCATCATAATATTTGAATACCCAACAATGGCGAGATAGCAAGAACGACAATCTTCGAGTGCGCATCCGTCCAATAGGTCACGAACTAGGGTTTCATCGACAGATGACCATGCACGAATAGTATGAACGATATCTCGAAGGAACGTGCAGGTCACTATCGATACTCTCCCCCTGGAGGTGGAGGCTCTCACTCGGAACCCGAAGGAGTTAGCAAAAACCATTGCCGTATTGCAATCGTTGCAAATGAGTCAAGAAAGAGCAGGACCATCAAAAGCTCCAGAGACGAGCAACCGTGCAGCCAAGCAGAGGGCCAAGCAACGTGAAGATATACATAGTGATGAAGCATATTGTTAGGATATATCTTGTATAGTTTTGATAAGTTAAAACAAACCAGAAGATGTAATAGGACCATCTGGACCTGTTAGCCAGATGATGATCTCGATTAGGACTTAGTCTAGGGGAACTGCCAGACCAGAAGACTCACCAGAAGAGTCTCCAGAAGAGTCACCAGAAGACATATCAGAGGACTCACTAGAGGACTTCACCAGATGAGACTGACCAGAGGCAGAGGACTTTCCCCAGAACCAGACGAGTCCAGACCAGACGAGTCTGGTGGAACAAAAGATGCTCAGTTTGATACCCTATTTCTACTGAGTATTCTGGTTGTTAACCAGATCTGGACCAGAAGACACCGAGGTTGCCTGGTGTCTGGTATTGCCTTCTCTGGAGAGAATCAGAGTTTGGCATTGGAAGCTATTGACCGTTGGTGATTCAAATCAAGTCAACAAGATCAGGATTGGAAAATCTTGAAGTCAATCAATCCAAGGATCTCACCAACCCAATCAATCAATTAGGGAATTGATTTATTGAAGCTTCCATAAATAGAGGATCTGATTGGATTAGCTCTCCAACGGCTACTCCCTAATCACCTCTATAAATACAGAGTGCATCCGCAAGAAAAAGGGCTAGAGAGATTCACATACGCGCACGAAGATACATTCAAAGCTCTTGTTCATCCACGCACATAGCACTCTTATATTGTTCTTAATTACTTATTCACTCTTAAGGGGTAGTTGGACCTCAACCTGTTCATCTACAAGATAAGGTTGAAGGCTGTTGATCTTTAGATCGAAGTTAAATCTAAAGAGAGTGTAAGAAGGAACTGGTACTTCTAAAATTCCAGTAAGTAAGTTGGTTGTTTGGTGGATAGTGTGACCCCTTTGATCAAGGGAGAGTGGACGTAGGATATTCAAATCCGAACCACTATATATCTGGGTTTATTTACTATTTTTTGCACTTAAATTATTGTTTATTATAGTCTACTCTTGTAAAAAGAAGTTGTCTAAGACATTTAATTTAAAGCTTCAGCAAATTTATCAATCTAGTGGGACCAACAAGAGGTATCAGAGCAGTGTGTCCAACGACCACTGCTTTGTAAAGCTTTTTGGTGGTTACCGGGCAGATGTATTGCTCTTATTTGAGTTTTGGTTAAAAAAAATTTTATTTCTTTTATCAAAATGTCTGCAAAATCTTCTTACAAGAGCCGTAAGCTTCCAGAATTCTCTTTTGAGGATTACAGCCACTGGAGCTTCATGATGAGTAATCATCTTGGAGCTATTCATCACCGCATATTGGATGTGGTAGAAAGTGGCCCTATTAAATTTTACTGGACTCCTATTGATAGTGGCAGGTCAGAGTCTAGGGAAGAAACAAGTGAAACTGCCCAGAAAGCTGCAGAGGACAGAGTCCCCAGGCAAAGAATTCTAAAAAAGAAAGATGAACTTGACAATGATGAAAGAAAACTTTACAATCTGGATCAGGTGGCACGGACTGAGATTATCAACACACTCACTAAAGAGGTGATAGAGAAGGTCAGAACCTGTGCTACTGCTAAGGAGATGTGGGATAAACTTGCCCTGCTCTGTGAAGGAATAGAGAAGATCAAGGATAACAAACTTCAAGCTGTTCAACACTCGTTTGATACCTTCAAAATGAAACCAGACGAGACCATTGACCAGCTGGATATGCGTCTCACTAATATCCTCAACAAGGCTAGTGCCTTAGGTAAGACCTACTCTGAAAAGGAAATTAATAGTAAAATATTACGCTCACTAACCAGCAGGTGGAGAATCAAAGTGACTGTAATTAAAGATAGCAAGGATCTCAACACTCTGGATCATCATCTTCTGCTATCTGATCTTAAAGCCTATGAATATGATCTTCAAGAGGAGGATCAAACAGAAGAGGTTTCCTCTTCTGGTCAGAAGGGAGTTGTCTTCTCCTCTACCATCAAGACAGATGACAAACCAAAGGAGTCTCCTGCAGATGACCTGAGTCTCAAGGAACAGGTAGCACTCCTAACTCGTAAATTGGATAAAATGAGCTCAAAATATGGCAGGTACAAAAAGCACTGGAAGGAATCTACCAGAGACAGGAAGAGTTCCTTCAAAGCAGCAGAAAAGGAGAGAAAATCTGGAGACTCAAGGGAGACCAGATTCAGAACTCCAGAGAGGAGAAGAGATAGCAGCTCTGGGAGATCAAATTACCAGAGGAGGGATGGTAGTTCTGGCAGATCAGACTACCAGAGGAAATAGAGTAGTCCAGCCAGAACAGAGTTCAACCAGAGAAGGAGGGATCCAAGCCCCAGTCCCAAAGGAGATAACACTTGTTACACCTACAACAAGCCTGGTCACTACAGCTATGATTGTCCTCAATTAACTCCTAGAGAAAGAGAAGAGAAAAGAATCAAGAGAGATAGGAGATATGCTGACAAGAGAGCACTACTGGCAGAAGCAGAGGAGGAAGACACAAGTTCCAGTTCATCTTCTTCTTCTGATTTCGGGTCTGATGATGATGTATGTCTGATGGCAGACATCAATGAGGTACAAGAAACTACCTTAGTCTTATCAAATTCTAAATATACTGAATCCTCTAATTCATCTGGTAACTCCAGAGAGTCTGATATGCAGCAAATGCTATCAGATCTCCAAAATTGTGTTCAATTATGTCAAAAACTTGAGAAAGAGAATGGTAGACTCAGAACTGAAGTTCAATCCTTATCTCATGAACAAAAATCCACCAGAGAACTTATGAAAGATCATTCCAAAGAAGTTTCTGAACTTCAGGATAAGATCACAGAAAGAGATACTCTGGTAGATCAACTCATGAAGGAAAAGAACTCTCATGTAGAAGAGTTAAATGAGCTTAGAGCCAAATACCAGACTCTTATCAAGGGAAAACAAGTTGAGCAAAATATTGAGATACCTATGCCAAGAGAAGATTCCATGGAACCAGATGTTCTATCTATTATTTCAGGATCTTCTCAACGCATAAATGATAAGAGTGGTTTAGGATATCCTGGAATTATTAAAAGATCTCATAAATATTGCTTTACCAAAGACAAGTCTATAAGATCTGGTGAATTTGTGGAACTCCGGAATGAAGATGATCCTTCTGATCGCATGGTGGTTCACAGACCTGGTTGGAAATGGGACCCCCCTGCTGATAATTCAAAATATAATCCAGAAGAGGTGAATGTTCTGGAAGAAAAATTTCTAGAGCATACAAGTCAGAAAAGAGAACCTATTAAGATTGATGGTTCTGTTCAGATGCCTAATCTGATTAGAGAACCTCAGAGGAATCCTAAAAGAGTGGAACCTAAGCAGATTAGGGGACATCAAAAAGGAGACTCTAAGAGGAAACCTAATCAGAATAGGGGATATCAGAGGAGATATACTGAACCAGGGAACCTCAATCAGAATCAGGGATCTCAAAGGTGGAATGCTCCAAGAAGATTCCAGAACAGGAATCCTCAGAAGGAATCCTATCATCAGAATAGATCCAATTTTCAGAACCAGAGGTGGTCTTCCAGACCCATCTATAGAAAACCAACTGATCTGGGAAGTTATGACACCAGAGATGGTTCTTCTAGGATGTACCCTTACAACCAGACCTTTAAGACCATGTCTTTAAGGCAGGCTATTCCAAAAGCCAGATTTGAGAAGAGATACACCAGACCTGTTTATAGGAAAGGTGTCCTTATCAGACCAATAGCTCAATATGTCATTGTAAGAGGACATGTTCTGGTAGATAGATTTGGAAGGAAGATAAGATCTCCTCATCCAGCAAGGGATGATCTTTATCTTTGGATTCCTACAAAATCTATAACTAACCAATCAGGACCCAGCTCTAGTAGGGGACCTAATTGATTTCTCTGCAGGATGATAAGAGCCCATTGGAGAAAGGACTTTCAAGAAAACATGTGTGGTACATTGATAGTGGATGTTCCAAGCATATGACATTCCAGAAAGATCATCTCCAGGATTTCAAGCCTTTGAATGGGCCAAGAGTGATGTTTGGTGACAACAACTATGGAATCACCAGAGGAGTTGGAAAGTTGACCTTCAATGGAGTATCTGTAGATGAAGTCTACTATGTAGAAGGACTCAAGCATAATCTGCTTTCAGTATCCCAATTCTGTGACAGGGGATACTCAGTGAAGTTCTCTAGCGATTCATGCACTGTCTTCTCTTCTGATTATAATGATATCTTGCTAATAGGCTTGAGGAAGGGTAACATTTAGCTTGCAGATTTTAGCAGTTGCCCAAGAAATGCTTGCCTGGTTGCTAAAGGATCTGCAGAAGATAGCTGGTTATGGCACAAGAGATTGAGCCATCTTAACTTCAAGACACTGAATAAGATTGCCAGAAAAGGTCTCATTCGAGGTCTTCCTAATGAAGTGTTTAAGAAGGATCAGGTTTGTGGTTCATGCCAAACGGGTAAACAACCCAAGACCTCCTTTAAGGATGTCCAGAGCACAACCACAACCAGAGTACTTCAACTACTTCACATGGACCTGTTTGGACCTGTTTCTCCTCTTAGTTTCAGTGGTAGGAAGTACACCTTGGTGATAGTAGATAACTTTTCAAGATATACTTGGGTAGTGTTCTTGTTTAAGAAAAATGAAACTATCACTAAGCTGCCAGTGTTCTTCAAGCAGATTCAGAATGAGCAGAACCAGAGCATAGTCAGAATCAGAAGTGATAAGGGGACAAAGTTCTTGAATTCACACATTGTAGATTACTGCAAGGACCATGGGATTTTTCATGAGACATCTGCTGCCAGAACACCCCAACAAAATGGAGTAGCAGAAAGGAGGAATAGAACCCTTAAAGAAGCTGCAAGGACTCTTCTAACAGAATACAACACACCACAAAGGTTTTGGGCAGAAGCCATCAATACAGCTTGTTATACTCAGAACAGATGCCTAATTGCCCAGAGACATAACAAGACTCCCTATGAGGTATGAAAAGGTAAAACCCCATCTGTTTCATACTTTCATGTTTTTGGATGTAAGTGTTTCATCCATAACAATGGGAAATCTAAATTAAAAACCTTTGATTCTAAAGTGGCAGATGGAATACTTTTAGGATATTCCAGTACCAGTAAAGCATTTAGAGTTTTTAATAAGAATTCACTTTGTGTGGAGGAAACACCCCATGTTGTTTTTTATGAATCTGCTGTTGAGTGCAAGGTGGAATTAAAGTCTTCTGGAGAGACCCAGAATCAGACTACACCCAGAGTAATCAAGGTCAATCCACCTATTCTAGATTCAGACTCAGATTCAGACTCAGATGGTGGCCCATCTTCTGGTTCTCTGAAGGAGAAGTCTTCACAAGGAGCAGAACCAGAGGAGGTTGGAACTCCTGTAGGGGGAAGCTCTTTTGCAGTTGGTGATACTCACCAAGGTACTGCAGAAGATGATCAACCAGGCAAGACCACGGGAAGGAGGACCCTGGTTGATCACCCCAATGACCTGATACTTGGAGATCCAACTAAGGGTGTCCAGACCAGGAGAACTCTTAACTTAGCTGCCTTATTCAGTTGCTATGTATCCTTGATTGAGCCCAAGAACATCAAGGAGGCACTGAAGGATTCAAATTGGATTGTTGCTATGCAAGATAAGTTGAATCAATTCACCAGACAGGATGTTTTCTTAGCTGGTAGACAGACCAAGACATCAAAAGGTGATAGGCACTAAGTGGGTTTTCAAGAATAAGAAAGATGAGAATGATGTCATTACTAGGAACAAGGCAAGGCTAGTGGCTCAGGGCTATTCTCAGACTGAAGGAATAGACTATGATGAGACTTTTGCTCATGTTGCCAGACTAGAAGCCATCAGATTGTTCTTAGCATATGCTGCTCACATGAAGTTCAAAGTATACCAGATGGATGTGAAATCTGCCTTTCTTAATGGGATTCTCATTGAGGAAGTGTATGTGGAACAACCTCCTGGTTTTGAACAAGGTGACAAGGTGTTTAAGCTTAAGAAAGCTCTTTATGGGCTGAAGCAGGCACCCAGAGTATGGTATGACACTCTATCTCAGTTTCTTCTGGACAATGGTTATTCTAAGGGAAAGATTGATAGGACATTGTTTAGGAAAGAAGAAGGAAAGGACATCCTTCTGGTCCAAATATATGTTGATGACATCATATTTGGATCTCCTAACAAGAAGCTGTGTGAGAAGTTTGGTGATCTCATGCAGAGCCAGTTTGAGATGTCAATGATGGGTGAAATGAATTACTTTTTAGGTCTGCAGGTGAAACAATCAGAGAAGGGAATTTTTATTAATCAGGCAAAGTACATCAAGAACATGTTAGAGAAATTTGGAATAGGTTCTAGCAAAGCAGCCAAGATTCCTATGATGACAAACTTCAATATGGATCCAGATGAGTCTGGAGAGAGTGTGGACCAGACTCAGTACAGAGCACTCATTGGTTCTCTTCTGTATTTGACTGCAAGCAGACCAGATATTACCTTTGTTGTAGGTGTGTGTGCGCCAGATTTCAAGCTAATCCTAAGAAAAGTCACTTGGAAGCAGCTAGGAAGATATTGAAGTATCTTAAAGGTACAGTGAATTTGGGGTTATGGTATCCTGCAGATGACAACTTAGAGTTGAGTGGTTATTCGGATTCAGATTATGGTGGATGCAGAATAGATATGAAGTCTACAAGTGGAACATGCCAATTTTTAGGAAATAAATTGGTATCTTGGTTTTCTAAGAAGCAGACTTCAGTTGCTACATCAACAACAGAAGCAGAGTACATGGCTGCAGGGAGCTGTTGTTCTCAACTACTCTGGATTAGTCAACAACTTAGGGACTACCAGATTAGAGCCAAGGATATTCCTATATTTTGTGATAGTAATAGTGCAATTGCAATCACCCAGAATCTAGTTCTTCATACCAGGTGCAAACATGTTGATATAAGGCACCACTTTATCAGAGACCATGTTGAGAAGGGAGATATAAGGATGGAAAAGATTGCAACAGAGAAGCAGAGAACAGATATTCTGACTAAGCCATTGGCTGAGACCAGATTCAGAGAGTTAGCTTTTGAGCTAGGCTTATTGGATCCAGAGACAGATTTGTTTTAGGGGGAACATCAGAGAAGTATCCTTTATTTCATTGCTTTACTTAATACTTTTTATTTTCAAATTAACATGCCTACAGGCTAGATATACCAGGGATGCTACATTTCTATAGGAGAGTCACACCAGATGAGGCTTGTACCAGATGAGGTACATCCAGATGAGGTGCTGTATAAGATCCAAGAAAACATTTGAAGTCTTCTCTGACCAGAACCAGAAAGGTTTCATCAGATGAGATGTATCACCAGACTAGTTGTGGTATCATCTGGTTACAATACCCGGTGACAGGTATGTTTTTACTTTTCTGGCCTCTGATCATTGGGATACACTTTTCATATTACTTAATACACCCAAAACGTTTCAACTTCATAGTGTATTTAAGACTAGGGTATAGGGCCGATGC
This sequence comes from Ballota nigra, assembly GCA_947034835.1. Classification (NCBI taxonomy): domain Eukaryota; kingdom Viridiplantae; phylum Streptophyta; class Magnoliopsida; order Lamiales; family Lamiaceae; genus Ballota; species Ballota nigra. Next base: position 72,280,442 of record OX344720.1, on the reverse strand, counting down.
AATCATTTCGTTTTTTCTCTTGACTGCCACAAAACCCCCTCGAACCCAGTCCCAATGCTCACGCCTACGCACCAGATTAAATCTGTATTTTGCCTTTTAATCTTGGCCATCAGATTTAATCGATGTGCAATATGTCAATCAATTCAAAAATTGATTTTGTTCCCTAAATTAAATTTTGATATTACACGCGTTCAAACTTCATTAATTAATCAAGCCACGCTTCTTACCCTATTTAAATCAAAATTCTATTAAATCTGTCCTTTCACGTTTTCTATCTTTTCACAGCCCTAACCTTCTCTCTGCAAAGTTCTCTCTCTCTCTCTCTCACAGCAATGGCCCCTTCGTGCAACTTCGATCATGAACTGATGATGAAGAAATTGAAGACAGAGATGGTGGTTGACTTCTACACCACCAAGAACTCTTCTGCGCTGGCTATTTTGGAAATATTAAGAAGATCCGGCGTAGAGAAGTTGATTTCCACTGTTCCCAGAGATTTTCGCACTCTGGACGGTTATGCGGCCCAGTTTCTGGTTCGTATGAAGATCCATGAAGATCACATTTCCTCAAAGATCGACAAGGATGATTTGGTGTTTTCTAAGCAGGATTTATGTGCTTTATTTGAGAATATTTCGGCAGTAGGGGTGGATCCTTTGACTTACAAGGAAGACAAAATTGTAGAGTCTTTTAAGTTATTTGCCAGATCCTCGTGCCAGAATTTGACGAAGGGCTTTCTGGACAAGCATTTGAGGCAGAAATACAAGATTCTCTTTGATATAGTGGTGAAGGTACTGATGTGTGAAAATCACAGCACGGATGCGATTTTCAATGGAAGGATGTGTGTAATGAGGGCCTTGTATGATGGAGTTCAATGCAACTGGGCTGAATTCTTTTGGGATGTTTTGAGGAAGAATAGGTTGAAGGTGAAGAAGAAGGCTTGTCCTTCCCAGCCAGGGGAGTTGCAGTACTACTTCACTGCTAATGTTTCATTGGGAAATAAACTGACTCTGATTCTGGATTCCTTGCTTCCAGAAAAGAGATGGAAAGAGTCTTGGTGCAGAGGGTTTCACAAATCCAAAATCTTGTTCTCTAAGGATGGTCCCCTTCATGGCCATCCTGACTCTGATGGTGAGCAAGCCATCACTGCCCCACCTCTACAGGCAATTCCCTCACCTACAAAGGGGCAAAAACAGCAGCAGAAGCAGAAGACCCAGAAGAAAGCTGCTGAAGCAACTGGTTCCTCAACAGTTGCATTCTCTGGTTCCTCAGAGGAGGACCAGATTCCTCTTCTTGATGTCTTGAAGAAGAAGAGTGAAGGAGCTGAGGTTGCCAAGAAGGCAGGAGCTTCCAAGAGGAAGAGGCCAGAGGAGGCCAAGAAGGGATCTGCCAAGAAGCCGAGGAAAGGCAGAAGAGCCCCAAAGACACTTCTGGTGGATGAGCCATCAGAAGAGGACGTAGAAGAAGAGGTTGAGCCTCTGAAGAAGAAGTCCAGGGCCAAGAGGGCCATTCTTCAAGATTCAGACTCCGGCTCTGATCTTGGAGATGCTCTGGAGTAAGCCATTGATGAGGCTGCCAGAATCTTGCAGGACTCCTCTGCTCCTGTTACTTCAGAAGAGGTAATCCCCCCAATCTCTACCTCTACCCCCATTAACCTTGTTTCCCCATCAACCTCTCCCCCAGATAACCTTTCCCACAATCCCACATCTGCTTCTGGTGCCCCCGTTGCCTCACCAGAGCAGACTCTTCCAGATACCCCTATATACACTCCTTCCACCATACCTACTCAAACACCTTCTCCTCCACCTTCTCAAACACCTCTTACCATAAATCCTTCTCCCCCAGCTTCTGTACTCGAGGTCCCCTCCACCTCTGGTGCTGAACCTACCCTGCCTTCCTTTCCCACTTCACAAACAACCTTCCCTGTTTTTGTACCAGAAATACCATTTACTTCTTCTGGTGCAGAACAACCCATCCCTTCCACCTCCACCTCTCAAATCCCTACCCCTCCCCAATCCCATACAGAACAGGACCCAACCATTTCTATGGCTCTGGGATTCCCTGCCCCTCCCTCTCCCACCTGTTTAACCAGCGATGATAGTGAAGATGAGGAAGCTTCACTTGAGCCTGCTAACTTAGCACCTTTCTCCTCTACCTCTGGGCCCAAACCCTTCACTTTCTCATCTGTAGAAATGGGTCCCATCAGGCAGAGTATGAGTGTAAGTGCTCAGCTCTGGCTAAGAGAGCATTTCCCAATCCTTTTGGAGCACTTACCACTTCTGGCAGAGTTGACTGATGCCAAGGTCTGGAGCAAAGCCAGACTTGAAGATGTGGAGGACCTTATGCTATTGCTTGAGGAAATGGGTCCTTCCAACTTCACTGTATGGGAGATTGATCTGAAGCAGAGGCTGAACATCCAGAACCCAGCTGAGCTGGAGACCCCTGTTGCAGCTAAGGTCTTAATTCGCACACTACTTATCCAGAGAGGAGTTATGATCACTCCAGAGGGCCCCTCCTACAAGTTTGGCCCTCACTTTGTCTTCCCTCCGGAGCTCTATTCAGACGAGGAAGATTTTGAGGTCACTTCTGCCGTGCTGCAGAAGATGAAGTCTTTCTTCAATGAACAAATCATGCAGATTGGGCGATTCTCCAAGGCAATCCAACACATGGCCCCTGCTATGATTGAGCACCAGATCCGGCAGGAGAGGAGAATCTTTTTGAAGCAGATCAAGTCTACCTTCGCAGCTGCAAAAGCTTCTTTCAAGGCCAATGGTCTCCTGGTAAAGCTGGATGTTATGCACAGCCAGAAGCAGCTCCAGGAGCATGTGCTTGAGCAGCTAAGGCCAGTATCTGTGCTAAAGGTGGAGATGGCTTCTCAAATGCTGCAGACGGCTAAGCTGAAGGACTCCCTCCAGGAGATGTTGGAGAAGCAGGAGAAACTATTGGCAGAGTCAAAAGCTTACCTGGAGGAGGTCAGGCAATTACGTGATCTTCACTCTTCCTCCAACACTGCCTTGCCTGAACTCATTAGGCAGGTAGTGGAGCCCCTCCTTGATGAAGTTAAAAAGGGGGAAGAGAAGGCCAGAACTGATCTGGCGAAGACCACCAATGAGACCCTCTTTAGCCATGGCGCTCGTCTGGACCTGCTGGAGAACACCTTGGCCCAGGCAGAGCTGCAGAAGAAGAAGAAAGAAGAGCTCAAGTCCCTTACCATGGCTAAGCAACTTGCTGCAGAAGAGGAATCATCGGAAGCAGAGCAGGATCCTATCTCTATCTCTGGACCTGCTAAGAAGAAGATCAGAAAAGTCAAGAAAAGCTTCCTAGAAGAAGTAGTGGAAGAAGCAGAGAAGAGGTTCAAAGAAGAAACGCCTGAAGAGAGGCAAGCAAGGATTAGGAAAAACATAGATGAAGAGCAGAGGCTCCGATATGTTAGAAGGCAAAATAAGAAGAGCATAGAAGCTGGTATCACTCCTGGTGCTAGTGGATCCAGTCAGAAGAGGAAGGCACCTGTTGAAGTCATGAATATCCTGCCTCTCAGAACAGAAGGGTCCTTTGACTCTACTGTGCATGTGCCTTTGATAGAGAAGTGGAGAGAAGCAAAGACTCTCTGGTTCATTCAACACTACATCCAGAGGTCTCCACCAGAGGATGATGCTCTCATCAACAGAACCTTCCACACTTGGATGAAAGCCTATGATGCAGATCTCTACAAGCAGCTGATGGATTCAACTATTGAGTTCAACCTGGAGGTCACTGCCCCTGAATTCCATTATCTCAACACTCCAATGGTAGGAGACCAGGTTGATTGGGCTGAATTGAAGAAATTGTACAAGACTAAGGTGTTGGTCAATTTCACTCCAACATCTTCTGCAGAGTTGAAGGCCATTCAGGATAGATTCCTTGACTGGTTCCTGGTGCCTAAAGAGAACATAAGACATGCTTAGATAGGACCAGACTTGCTTTGTAATCTGTAATCACCTTTATCCTCTTTATCAATGAAAATATCATATCTTCTCTGTTCAAAAGACAACCTCTTGTTGTCTTAATTATTTGCCTGATAAGATCTATTCTAAGGTCTTATCCCTTTACTGTTCTTATGCTTAAGTTTTTTTTCAGTTCTGGTTGTGTTTTAACTTCATCAAAAAGGGGGAAATTGTTAGGATATATCTAGTATAGTTTTGATAAGTTAAAACAAACCAGAAGATGTAATAGGACCATCTGGACCTGTTAGCCAGATGATGATCTAGATTAGGACTTAGTCTAGGGGAACTGCCAGACCAGAAGACTCACCAGAAGACTCACCAGAAGAGTCTCCAGAAGAGTCACCAGAAGAGTCACCAGAAGACATATCAGAGGACTCACTAGAGGACTTCACCAGATGAGACTGACCAGAGGTAGAGGACTTTCCCCAGAACCAGACGAGTCCAGACCAGACGAGTCTGGTGGAACAAAAGATGCTCAGTTTGATACCCTGTTTCTACTGAGTATTCTGGTTGTTAACCAGATCTGGACCAGAAGACACCGAGGTTGCCTGGTGTCTGGTATTGCCTTCTCTGGAGAGAATCGGAGTTTGGCATTGGAAGCTATTGACCGTTGGTGATTCAAATCAAGTCAACAAGATCAGGATTGGAAAGTCTTGAAGTCAATCAATCCAAGGATCTCACCAACCCAATCAATCAATTAGGGAATTGATTGATTGAAGCTTCCCTAAATAGAGGATCTGATTGGATTAGCTCTCCAACGGCTACTCCCTAATCACCTCTATAAATACAGAGTGCATCCGCAAGAAAAAGGGCTAGAGAGATTCATATTCGCGCACGAAGATACATTCAAAGCTCTTGTTCATCCACGCACATAGCACTCTTATATTGTTCTTAATTACTTATTCACTCTTAAGGAGTAGTTGGACCTCAACCTGTTCATCTACAAGATAAGGTTGAAGGCTGTTGATCTTTAGATCGAAGTTAGATCTAAAGAGAGTGTAAGAAGGAACTGGTACTTCTAAAATTCCAGTAAGTAAGTTGGTTGTTTTGTGGATAGTGTGACCCCTTTGATCAAGGGAGAGTGGACGTAGGATATTCAAATCCGAACAACTATATATCTGGTTTTATTTACTATTTTCTGCACTTAAATTATTGTTTATTATAGTCTACTCTTATAAAAAGAAGTTGTCTAAGACATTTAATTTAAAGCTTCCGCAATTTATCAATCTAGTGGGACCAACACATATAGTGGCCAAGCTCGGCAGAACAAAGACAAAGCCCCAATTAGCAAAAGATTGGGGAGTAGAGGAGAGTCCACGCCCGGAAGGGGAGAGAAGTCCAGTAAGGGTGCAACAAGGGACACCGGCCACACCGGTGTGTCATGAACAAGTTTTTAATAGGTGAGGAATCTATAGTTGAGATTTAGAGAATGGAGCAATAAGAATTAATTTTGCTAAAGGGGGCAGTGGAAGTCGTAGAAGATGAAGAAGGAAAGCTAGGGATTGTACCTCAAAGTACAAATGCTTGAAGAAGAATTGGGAAGTGTTGTCGCATATCTAATGGTTTAAACATTTTATGATCAAGGGTTCTTAAGCATCCACTTGTCATTATCTAGGGAGTTTAAATTAATTTAGTTATCTACCCTAGACTTTTGGTTATTTCTTTTTAGTATCAGTTCTTTTTAAATTTCCTAAATAGTGGCCCTGGGCCCCACTAGTTTGTTATAGGCAATACCTTTGCAGATTTGGGTATTATGCAGAAAAATATTCCCTATCTTCTCTCTCCCTCTAATGTTCATCTCTTTCTCCCCAATTTCAATCTAATCTTCAAACCTTCATCTTAATTTACATTATTCAGTTATTGTTCTTAAATTTACAAATTCAGAAAATACAAAAAAAAAAAAAGTAATATAGCTACTGTAATTTCGGTCCACTACATTTGGTATCTAGAGACAGACACTTTGTATTTTTTCTTCTTTAATGGTGGAGGGTACCAGGTTTAAGGAGCTGCAAGAAGGGCAGAAAAAGTTAGAACAAATCATCAATACGGAGTCTATAAAATGGAAAGTAACAAAGGAAAAGCTCCAAGAGAAAATAATTACTTTTACCTCTACAGTTGATGACAAATTTTCTGACCTTTCTAGGGAGTTGCGTCATGTCACCAACACACTGGCAGTTTTACAGCTACAGCTCCTGAATTCAGATAAGGGAAAGGGTAACATGGATGTTGACTCTATTTTGGGGGATCCCCCTTTTGGATCTTCTAGTGGGGCTACTCTCACCCCTATTCATGATACCAACAGATGTGTACAAGTAACCAACCCCACTCCCATGTCTATTCATAGCCATGTTCCTAAAGCTGAGTTTCCCAAGTTTGATGGGGTAAATACTAAGGGTTGGATATTAAAGTGCATCAACTATTTCCAACGCATGCCTAATCTTTCTGATTCTCAAAAAATCAACCTAGCCTATATATATTTTGATGGCAAAGCAGCTTTATGGTTTCAGAACTTTACCCCTAAATGTATTGATTTATCTTGGGACAAGTTTTTGGAGGTGATTTATGTGAGATTTGAGGAGATTAGGGAAACATCTATTATTGCTGAATTTAATAAGCTTCAACAAACTGGTTTATACTCTGATTATGTGGATAAGTATGAAGAGCTTAAGGCTTGTTTAATTTTAAAACATGGTGATTGCTTTTCTGAGGCCTATTTTGTTGCTAGCTTCATTAGTGGTCTAAGCTCTGAGTTGCAATCTTTTTTTAGCATGTTTGATCCTACCACTCTACAGCAGGCTATTATTTTAGGTAAGAAACAGGAACTCACTTTGGAAGCTTTAGCAAAGAAGCTTAAACCCTCTTATAAAAATCCTAACCCCACCTTCCAGAGTTGGAAGAAACCGGATTTTTCTTCTAATTCTTCTTCTAAACCACAAGTTCCACAATCCAAAACTCCAATCAAACTCTTAACCCCTACAGAAATAGCAGAGAAGAGAAAAGGGGCTATGTTACAATTTTGATGAGCAGTTTACTAAAGGTCATAAGTGCAAATAGAAAATTACATACATGATTATGGCTGAGGAAATTGATGGTGATATTGAAGAGGGTGCCAAGGTTGAGGATATTTCTCCTCATCTTACTGATTCATCTCTTATGGAGGAGGTACAAGTGACTCTTAGTACTATTTTAGGTGAGAGTGGAGTCACTACTATGAGGATTATTGGGAAATCTTCCAATCAAACCCTCCATATTCTCATTGATACTGGAAGCACTTTGAGTTTTATTCAGGCCTCTACTGCTAAGAGGCTGAATTGCCCAGTGTCACCTATTAACCCTATTTTGGTGAAGGTTGCTAATGGTCAGAGAATGGTTAGTTCTCAACAGGTGGATTCTTTTAATTGGACTATGCAGGATCATAAATTTCAGTTCAACCTCAGATTGTTGGAAACTGAGGGCTGTGATCTTATTTTGGGCGGTGATTGGCTAAAGGCTTGCACTCTTATTGAGTTGGATTACATCAACATGATAATAACTGTGTCACTTTTGGGCCAGAGAGTTAAACTTCAAGCCATAACTTCTGCTGTTGGTTGTAAGTTCATTTCTGAACTTACGCTCATGGAGCTAATACATGAGTCGATGCCTCTAGAGGATGACTTTTTTGTGGTCTATGTGGATCACCAACATATTGAGGAAGATCCTACATTACATGATCTTCTTTCCCAGTATGCTGATGTTTTTTTAGAAACCTACACAACTACCACCTTCTAGGGGAGTGGAGCACAAAATTGTGTTGAAACATGGGAGTGTTCCTAGACATCAATTTCCTTATAGAACTTCTCATGCCCACAAGGAGGAAATTGAAAGGATTGTCAAAGAATTGTTAATTTCTGGAATGATTCAGCCCAGTAGAAGCCCCTTTGCTTCTCCTGTGCTTTTAGTCAAGAAAAAAAATGCCACTTGGAGAATGTGTGTTGATTATAGGTATCTCTATGACCTAACAATCAAATACAATTATCCGATTTCTATAATTGAGGAGCTTCTGGATGAATTGCAAGGGGCTAAATATTTTTCCAAGATTGACTTGAGGTTAGGTTACTTTCAAATTTTGATGAACCCGGAGCATAGGTATTTATCAGCTTTCAGAAGGTTATGCCATTTGGGCTTTGTAATGCCCCGGCCATCTTTCAATCTTTGATGAATCAAATTTTTAGAGAATTTCTAAGGAAATTTGTGTTGGTTTTCTTTGATGACATCCTTATATACAGTCCTACTTGGGAAGTTCATATTCAACATTTAACTACCGTGTTGGAGTTATTGAGGACCAACAAACTATTCGCTAAGAGGAGAAAATACCATTTTGGTCAAACTAAGGTAGAGTATCCTGGTCATACTATTTCTCAAGATAGAGTTGCCACAGATCCTGAGAAGATTTCTTGTATGATAAATTGGCCAATACCTAAAACTCTTAGACAATTAAGAGGCTTCTTGGGTTTGACCGAATATTATAGAAAGTTTACTAGAGGTTATGGTCAGATCAGTAGGCCATTAACTAATCTTTTAAAGAAGGATGTTTTTCTTTGGAATTCAGAAGCTGATGTTGCTTTTCACCAAGTGAAAATAGCAATGAGTTCAGCTCCTGTTTTGGCATTGCCTGATTTCAGCAAGCCTTTTGTCTTAGAGACAGATGCAAGTGGCATTGGTATTGGAGTTGTTCCGATGCAAGAGGGTAGGCCTTTGGCTTTTATGAGTAAAGTTCTATGCCCTAGAAACCAAGCACTATCCATATATGAAAGGGAATTTCTTGCAGCCATCATGGCTATGCAAAAATGGTCTCACTATTTGTAAGGTCATAGATTCATCAAAAAAACTGATCAACAGCCTTTGAGATACTTGTTGAATCAGAAAATTATGACTCCTCTTCAGCAAGAGTGGATTACTGTTGGTCCCGTTTTCGAAGGGCAAAATGGGAATTCAGGTGCAAATTTTTTTTTTTAAAACCTTCGCGCCGCACTCTGACTGAGTTCAGTGATGGAATACTCAAGTCACTGCGTTGCTACGAGTCAGAGCACTCAAGTCAATGCAGCTGACCTTCGAGCTCAGGCTCGTAACAAGGCACTGACTCGAGAGACTGAACTCTCGAGTGCTAGCCTGATTCAGTCAGTGAGATGAATCTCCCTGACTGAAATGCTTAACTAAAGTTTTCTTAACAAAGCTCTCAGTGAGCTGATTTTCACAATACTTTAGTAAATACTTTGAAAGATAAGTACGCTCAGTTTAACGTGGTTCAGAGGCTCATGCTCTTACATCCACGACCTGATTTAATAGGAAATCCACTACTGGGATTCTTGTTTTTAACGTGCCAAGGTGCACTTACAACTGGACTCACGCCACTCCCTGGGCTGCCTCTCCTCACCTCACTACAAACCTAACAATCTTCTGAAAGGGTTTAGTTTGGTTTGGTTTTCTCCAACTAGGTGAGGTTTTCCTTTACAATGTGTTAGCCTTAAAGCTAAGATTAGGAAAACCTCTCTAAGCTATGAGTTACAAGCTGAACACTCATTTGTGTATATCTATGAACTCTAAAGTTCAGTGTACAAGGTGTGAAACGTGCCTCCTTATAACTCCCAATAATGCACTAAAACACTCACACCTTCACAGCTCGTAGGTGTTGATTTTCTCTTCTCACACACCTTACAACGAAGCTATGAGCTTGTATTTATAATGGGGATTCAAATGTATCCGTTGGAGGGAAGATACATTTGAATCCAACATTTAATGGTTTCAACCACTTTTCTTGGAATTCGGCCTTTGTCAGTGTCAGAGTTGCTGCCTCGTGCTGGTTGGTCCACGTGGCCTGGATTCACGGATCTTTGACTCAGTGGGTTGACCAAGACCCACTGACTTTAGGTAGCTTCCTCCTTCACTGACTGATGATCTTCAGTGGACTGAACGTCTTCAGTGTAGTTGTCCTTCAGAGACTGTTTGAAGATCATTTCCAAGAAGTTTGTCATAAGGCTGAATGACAAACTTCCCTGACCACAGTAGCCTGACTCCTTCAGGGCCTACTTGGTGCAGCACTGATCCTCCTAATCATGCTCTTCACTGAGTGGTCCACCTGACCTAGCTTAGATCAGCCCGGTTTACACTCAGTGGGACATCCTTCAGGCTTCTCTTCTGGTTCAGGTCTCTGACTTGGCTTCAGTCTTTTCTTGATGTCAACTTGATTTCCTCAGGCTGTGTTGCTGAGTTCCTCCTCGCTGAGTTCCCCCTCAACTGAGTGTTCCTTCAACTGAGTTCTTCTCAACTGACAGCCTATTCTATTGAGACATAACCTAGCTTGACCTAAAACAAAAGATACTATCCTAACTGCTTTCAAACCTATTACATGTTGTTTTGGAAAATCATCAAAACTAAAACATATCCCAACAATTTCCCCCTTTTTGATGATTCCAAAACTTCTAACCAAATGATTTTCTATTACAAGAATAATGTCAGAGTACAGGTAATAGTTTGAAATATGCAGGAATTCCCATAGTTTAACACGTTTAAGATCTGTTCGGTTGACCATTTTTCTTAACAAAATTGGATCAGTGGTCAGGTGAACAACCCGCTCTGATACCAATTGTTGGTCCCGTTTTCAAAGGGCAAAATGGGAATTCAGGTGCAAATTTTTTTTTTTAAAACCTTCGCGCCGCACTCTGACTGAGTTCAGTGACGGAATACTCAAGTCACTGCGTTGCTACGAGTCAGAGCACTCAAGTCAATGCAGCTGACCTTCGAGCTCAGGCTCGTAACAAGGCAGTGACTCGAGAGACTGAACTCTCGAGTGCTAGCCTGATTCAGTCAGTGAGATGAATCTCCTTGACTGAAATGCTTAACTAAAGTTTTCTTAACAAAGCTCTCAGTGAGCTGATTTTCACAATACTTTAGTAAATACTTTGAAAGATAAGTACGCTCAGTTTAACGTGGTTCAGAGGCTCATGCTCTTACATCCACGGCCTGATTTAACAGGAAATCCACTACTGGGATTCTTGTTTTTAACGTGCCAAGGTGCACTTACAACTGGACTCACACCACTCCCTGGGCTGCCTCTCCTCACCTCACTACAAACCTAACAATCTTCTGAAAGGGTTTAGTTTGGTTTGGTTTTCTCCAACTAGGTGAGGTTTTCCTTTACAATGTGTTAGCCTTAAAGCTAAGATTAGGAAAACCTCTCTAAGCTATGAGTTACAAGCTGAACACTCATTTGTGTATATCTATGAACTCTAAAGTTCAGTGTACAAGGTGTGAAACGTGCCTCCTTATAACTCCCAATAATGCACTAAAACACTCACACCTTCACAGCTCGTAGGTGTTGATTTTCTCTTCTCACACACCTTACAACGAAGCTATGAGCTTGTATTTATAATGGGGATTCAAATGTATTCGTTGGAGGGAAGATACATTTGAATCCAACATTTAATGGTTTCAACCACTTTTCTTGGAATTCGGCCTTTGTCAGTGTCAGAGTTGCTGCCTCGTGCTGGTTGGTCCACGTGGCCTGGATTCACGGATCTTTGACTCAGTGGGTTGACCAAGACCCACTAACTTTAGGTAGCTTCCTCCTTCACTGACTGATGATCTTCAGTGGACTGAACGTCTTCAGTGTAGTTGTCCTTCAGAGACTGTTTGAAGATCATTTCCAAGAAGTTTGTCATAAGGCTGAATGACAAACTTCCCTGACCACAGTAGCCTGACTCCTTCAGGGCCTACTTGGTGCAGCACTGATCCTCCTGATCATGCTCTTCACTGAGTGGTCCACCTGACCTAGCTTAGATCAGCCCGGTTTACACTCAGTGGGACATCCTTCAGGCTTATCTTCTGGTTCAGGTCTCTGACTTGGCTTCAGTCTTTTCTTGATGTTAACTTGATTTCCTCAGGCTGTGTTGCTGAGTTCCCCCTCGCTGAGTTCCCCCTCAACTGAGTGTTCCTTCAACTGAGTTCTTCTCAACTGACAGTCTATTCTATTGAGACATAACCTAGCCTGACCTAAAACAAAAGATACTATCCTGACTGCTTTCAAACCTATTACATGTTGTTTTGGAAAATCATCAAAACTAAAACATATCCCAACAATTACCAAACTCTTGGGTTTGGATTATGACATCTAGTACAAGAAAGGCTCAGAAAACAATGTTGTCGATGCCTTATCTAGAAGGACAAATTCTGGGGTACTTTGTTCTTCCCTCAAAACTGTTGTTCCTAAGTGGACTACCCAAGTTTTGCTTAGTTACAAGGATGATGAGTTTATTAGCAGGATTATTTATGCTAAAACTCTAGACCCAAGTGCCTACCAGAATTTTCAAGTAATTGAAGGTTTGGTCAGATATAAAGGCCGAGTTACAATTGGTGCAAGTTTACATATTAGGAAACTTATATTTTCTGAAATGCATCAATCTACCTATGGGGGGCATGCTGGAATCTTGGGTACTTACATGAGAATGAAGAGGGTTTTCTACTGGCCAAAAATGAAGACTGACATAATTACTTGGATTCAGGAATGTGATGTGTGTGCAAGAGCTAAACCAGACCAGGGTCCCTATCCAGGGCTGCTACATCCACTACTAATCCCAGCTCAAGCTTGGACTTATATCACAATGGACTTTGTTGAAGGATTGCCTAAGTCTTGGGGTAAGAATGTGATCTTAGTAGTTATTGACAGATTTACTACGTATGCACATTTTATTGCTTTATCCCACCCATTCACTGCTCACATTGTAGCTAAATCATTTTTTGATGTGATTTATAAGTTGCATGGGGTCCCTATTAGTATTCTCACAGATAGGGACAAAATCTTTGCTAGTAATTTCTGGAAGGAGTTGTTTACTCTAATGAGCACTAAGTTATCAATGAGTTCAGCTTATCATCCTCAATCAGATGGCCAAACTGAGAGACTCAATCAATGTTTGGAGCATTATTTACGGTGCATGGTTCAAGATGCACCTAAACAATGTTTAAAGTGGCTTCCTTTAGCTGAATTCTGGTACAATACATATTACCATACAAGTTTGAAAATTACACCTTTTCAAGCCTTGTATGGGTATTTGCCCCCATCACTGTCTATTGGTTCTTACTTAGACTCTACTACAACTGATGCTTCAGCTTGGGTTCGAGAGAGACAACAGATAACAGAACTCAATAAGGATAATTTGTTGAAGGCTCAAGAGAGGATGAAGTTTTTTGCAGACAAGCATAGGTGTTAGGATAAAAATTGTTAGTTTTGATGAGTTAAAACAAACCAGAAGATGTAATAGGACCATCTGGACCTGTTAGCCAGATGATGATCTAGATTAGGACTTAGTCTAGGGGGAACTGCCAGACCAGAAGACTTCACCAGAAGAGTCACCAGAAGACCCCACCAGAGGACGTCACCAGAGGACTCCACCAGAAGACTTCACCAGATGAGATCTTACCAGAGGCAGAGGACCTTCCCCAGACCAGACGAGTCCGGACCAGACGAGTCTGGTGGAACAAAAGATGCTCAGTTTGATCTCCTGTTTCTACTGAGTATTCTGGTGGTTCACCAGATTTGGACCAGAAGACACCGAGATTGCTTGGTGTCTGGTCTTGCCTTCTCTGGAGAGAATCAGAGTTAGGCAGATGAAGCATTTGACCGTTGGTGATTCAAATCAAGTCAACAAGATCAGGATTGGAAAGTTTTGAAGAAATCAATCCAAGGATCCCACCAACCCAATCAATCAATTAGGGAATTGATTGATTGAGGCTTCCTTATATAGAGGATCTGATTGGATTAGTCCTCCAACGGCTAGCCCTAATCCCCTCTATAAATACAAGAGTGCAGTTCAAGAAAAAGCTCTAGAGATACTATATACGCGCATAATTCCATCCAAGCTTTTGATATTCATACCAAGCACTCTTATTGTTCATAATATTTATCTACTCTTAAGGAGTTATTGAAACCACAACCTGTTCATCCATCAGACAAGGTTGTTGGCTGTTTGATCTTTAGATTGAAGTCAAATCTAAAGAGGTTGTAAGAAGGAACTGGTACTTCACAATTCCAGTGAGTAAGTAAGTGAGTTGGTTGATAGTGAGACCCCTTGGATATAAGGGAGAGTGGACGTAGGATATTCAAATCCGAACCACTATATATCTTGTGTTCTTTATTGCTTTCGATTTACTTATTCTCTTATTGGTTTTTATTCTCTTGTAAAAAGAATTTGAAAGACATTTAACTTAAGCTTCCGCAATTAATCTAACTAGTGGGACCAACAATAGGTAGGAACGTGTGTTTCAGAAATGGGATTTTGTCTATCTCAAACTACAACCTTTTCGTCAGAATTCGATTCAGCTAAGGAAGAATCTCAAATTATCTTCTAAGTATTTTGGTCCCTACCAAATACTTGAGAAGATTGGACTCGTGGCCTACAAATTGAATATACCTCCTGACTCTAAAATACACCCAATTTTTCACGTATCCTTACTCAAGAAGCATATTGGTGAAAATCATATACCTATTCAGCGTTTGCCTTCTATCGACGTGGATGGGAATTTTCAGATTTTTCTAATATTTGCAACTCTAGTTTCCGATGCTTCGGAGTCCGTGCCGCATCCTGCATCCACAAATTTTGCTCAAGTTAGTGTCTTATGGATCTATCCGGAGTGGGAAATCAGATCAATTGAAACTACCGCCTTTCTTAAAGCAAAATTCGCACCGTCCTATCCTTGGGGACAAGGATTTCTCGCCCCAGGGAGTAATGTCATGAACAAGGCTTTAATAGGTGAGGAATCTAAAGTTGAGACGTGGAGAATGGAGGAAGAAGAATTAATTTTGGCAAAGGGGGCAGTGGAAGTCGTAGAAGATGAAAAAGGAAAGCTAGGGATTGTACCTCAAAGTACAAATGCTTGAAGAAGAATTGGGAAGTGTTGTCGCATATCTAATGGTTTAAACATTTTATGATCAAGGGTTCTTAAGCATCCACTTGTCATTATCTAGGGAGTTTAAATTAATTTAGCTATCTACCCTAGACTTTTTTGGTTATTTCTTTTTAGTACCAGTTCTTTTTAAATTTCCTGAATAGTGGCCTTGGGCCCCACTAGTTTGTTATAGGCAGTACCTTTGCAAATTTGGGCATTATGCAGAAAAATATTCCCTATCTTCTCTCTCCAATTTCTCTCTCCCTCTAACGTTCATCTCTTTCTCCCCCATTTCAATCTAATCTTCAAAACTTCATCTTAATTTACATTATTCAGTTATTGTTCTTAAATTTACAAATTCAGAAAATACAAAAAAGAAGTAATATAACTACTGTAATTCCGGTCCACTGCATGGTGCAAGAGAGAGACTGAGAAGCAGGGGAGAAAATGGGGAGATGGTGCCCCAGAGAGACGAGGAGCGAGCAAGACCAGCTGCTCGCCCCTCAATCCATGACAAATTGAGGAGATCGACTTTTGGCCGCCTGGGTCCTAATGGAGCTAGCAACATTGCTGGGTGAGCAACTCAAGAAAAGCGGCCTGTTGGTGAGGGACTGCGTAATGATGAGGTCATTAGACTTGATCACGATGAACAGCCTTCTAATGGGAGAATGCCTCCAGACGAGTTGCAAGCCTTGAAGAGAGCAGTTGAGGAGATACAAAAGCAATTGGAATCCCAAAAAGGCCTTGACTCAACTATTCTCCCATCGTCCCCGTTGTCTCCGACCATTTTGAAGAAGATACAATTCTCGGCTATCAGTTTATATGAAGGAACCACAGACCCAAGAGTACATTTGACAAAGTACTCAGATTTTATGATATCAATGGGGGCCACGGATGTGACCCAATGTCAAAATTTCCCGCTAACACTTGGAGACGGACCTCATCAATGGTTCTCGGCACTTACCCCGGGATCCATTAACTTATTTGCACAGCTGGGCAAGGAGTTCTTGTCTCACTTTTCTACGGTCAAATCTTACCTAACGCAAAGACACTGGTTGACAGACATAAAACAAGGAGACGATGAGTCCGATAGGAAGTTCCTCGAAAGATTTGATAAAGTCCTGTTAGAAGGAGAAATGGTGAGCAAAGATACGAAGATAATGGCGGTGATGGCCGGACTAAAAAAAGGAACCGACTTATGGAAGGAAATACATCTGACCTCCCCTAAAACTTATGCAGAATTCAGAAATTGGGCCGGCATATACATTTCGATGCAAGAGGCTCTTCAAAAGGAATTGGGAGATAAAGTCGACCCGAAGAAGTCAGGTGGAAGTGAATACAAAGCTCCAAAAAAATATGAAAGCCTTTAATGAAGGAGCAGATTTAAAAGAAAAGTTAAATCAAGTGCTTGCTACATCAGTGGAAGCTGTGTACAATAATGTGAAAGATAAGGACATGCTGTCGGAGCCAAGAAAGATACGACAAGAGCGAGGAAAGTTAAAGTCAAACAAGTATTGCGCATACCATCAAAATATTGGTCACTTCACAAGTTAATGTCGGGACCTTCTGAAGCAGTTATGGAGGTTTTATGAAGAGGGAAAGTTATTTGAGTTTGTTATAAGGCAACCGGGAAAAAGACCAAGGACAGCAGCGCCATCCAGCTCAGAAGATGATGAAAGTGATGAGCAGCCGAGCAGGATAGATAAGAAAGGAAAGAAAAGAATGACAGCCCCAGCAGAACCGATTCAAGAGATCTTGATGCTTGAACCAACTGGATCCATAGGAGGTTGCTCAGATGGGAGACCACAAATGTCTAAAAGAAAGAGGAAATCGGAGCTAAGGGTCGTGACTCAAGTCAAAGAAGTTGGAGTAAACCCGGCGACCAAGAAGATGAGAGACTTAACATTTTCAGAGAAAGACTTGGACGGGATACTCACCCCTCATAATGACTCACTGATCATCTGTGCCAACATCATGGGGACACGAGTGCATCACCTGCTTGTCGATACCGGTTCCTATACAAACATCTTGTTCAAGAGCACATTAGATCAGTTAGGAGATTATGCTAAATATGTAAAATATTGTAATCACAAGATAGTGGGATTTGGAGAAGTTGTAATCATTCCCTTAGGCGTAGTTACGTTATCGGTTGAACTTGTATCGACTGAGAACCTTGATAGAAGATTGACTAGGATGATAGAATTTTTTGTTGTAGACCAACAATCTACCTACAATGGATTTCTCGGTCGTCCTTTTATGAATGAATTCAAAGCAACTGTTTTAACGTACTATTATTATCTTAAATTTCCAACTTCGAAAGGATCAGGTACAGTAAAAGGCAACCAGGAGAGAGCTCGAGAATACCTCCAGTAACTACAACCAGAAGATAACAAAGTGTCCGTCATGGACGAACAGCCGAGCAGCAGGGTTGAAGATAAACCTTCCATCTTAGATGAAATTATGGAGTCCATCGATACGAAAGTGATGGAAGTGGATGAACAGCAGGGTGAAGACGAGCAGGAGGTCCAAAATGAGCAACAATGAGAAGAAGTTGTACCTGTTCTAGAGGAAGTCGGTGACATCGAGCCACAGCTAGGAGCGGAGCCAATGATAGTCGAAGATGAGCTTAACTTGGAAGGACCCATCATCGATCCTCATTGGAAAGGCCAGAAGAGGAGAGCAACACCGGTTGAAGAGTTGGAAACGATCAGAGTTGACCCGAACCAAGAAGGCTTAGAACTCTTCATCGGGTCTGAGCTCCTAGAGCCATACAGATCCAAAATGGAAAAGTTTCTTAAAGCCAATCTCGATGTGTTCGCATGGTCACATGCCGATATGGTAGGCATTAGCCCTGAGAATGCTTGCCATAGGCTAAATATCGATCCAATGAGAAAACCAGTGAAGCAAAAGCGTAGGAAATTTGGACCCGACAAGTACAAAGCACTTAATGTGGAAGTAAAATAGTTTTTAGACAACGATCTTATCCGGCAGACTTTGTGTCCTAAGTGGGTGGCAAACCCGGTGTTAGTTCGAAAACCGAATGGAACATGGAGGTTATGCATCTACTTCACCAATTTGAATGCTGCTTACCCGAAGGACAATTTTCCACTTCCACATATTGACCAGCTGGTAGATAACACGGCCGGACATGAGCATTTAACATTCATGGATGCGTTTGCAGGCTATCACCAAATCCTGATGCACCCGGATGACCAAGAATATACAGCCTTCTACACTAACAAAAAATTGTTATATTGGAAGAGGATATCGTTCAGGTTAATCAACTCAGGAGCCACGTACCAAAGACTCGTCAACAAAATATTCGATGAACACATCGCCATGACAATGGAAGTATACGTGGATAACATCATCGTCAAAAGCCCAAAGAAAGAAGATCATCTGGAACACTTAGCCCAGGCATTTGAAATACTTCAAACATACAACATGAAGTTAAATCCAAAAGAGAGTAGCTTCGGAGTTCACTCGGGCAAGTTTCTCAGACATCTTGTCAGTCAACGAGGCATTGAGGTGAAAGCAATTATGGATATACAACCACCAAGATCAGTCAAGGAGGTGCAAAGGCTCACCGGATGCTTAGCGGCTCTAAACAGATTCATTTCAAGATCCGGTGACAGATGCCGACCTTTCTTTGATGCTATCAAGAAATGAAAATTTCAATGGACAGATAACTGTCAACAAGCGTTCGAATAACTGAAAGAATACCTCGGCGACACAAAGATCTTGTCAAAGCCTGTCTCAGGAGAAAAAATATATTTGTACTTGGCAGCTTCAGAAGTGGCAATCAGCTCGGTCCTAGTTCGAGCGGAAGGAAAATTTCACTTACCAATTTACTATATAAGTCAGGCCTTACACGAAGCAGAAATCAAATATTCACCGATTGAGAAGCTAGCTTACGCCGTGGTCATGAGTGTAAGAAAGCTACAGCCATACCTTTTTGACCATCAGGTAGAAGTGTTGACGACATTCCCATTGAGACAGATTTTGCAAAGGTCTGACACTGCTGGTCGCCTCCTCAAATGGTCCCTCAAAATAAGCCATTTTGGAATATCTTATGCACGTCGAACAACGATCAAAGGACAAGCGCTAGCTGACTTTATAGTCGAGCTAACCTTTCCTCAAGATTTAATGAGAGGTCAAAGTCATCCATGACATATGTATGTAGACGGATCATCAACTAACATAGCATTGGGGGCCAGAATAGTGCTGATCAGCCTAGACAGACAAGTCTTCACGTCAGCTGTTCGATTTGAATTCATAGCAACGAACAACGCAGCTGAGTATGAAGCACTAATTGCCAAACTTCGGTTAGCATTGGCTGTAGGGGTAAGGAGATTGCAAATATATGGAGACTCACAATTGATAGTCAACCAAGTCCGAGGAGAATACGAAGCGAAAGATGAAAACATGGCCTTGTATCAAAAAATTGTTGCTCATTTAGTGTCATTATTTGAACAAATCTACATTGAGCAGGTGCTAAGGGACAACAATGCCCAAGAAGATGCACTCGCTCGCCTGGCTACCAGCACGGGACCGGCAGAGCTTTCAGAAGTTACGATAACCAGAATACTTAATCCATTAACTAGTGATTACAAAATCAATCAAGTTGAGGAGGAATTTGAAGAAGATGACTGGCAAACACCAATGTTCAAATACCTCAGGGAGGTGAAGTACCCGAAGACCCACAAGAAGCAGCCAAGACGACCAGGTGAGCAGCAAGGTTCACTATAATGGATGGACAACTATTCAAAAGAGGATTTTCGCTTCCCCTGTTGAAATGTTTGGCAAGGGGGCAAGGCCAAGAAGTGTTAAAAGAAATTCATGAGGGTATATGTGGAAACCATGCAGGAGGGCGAGCATTGGCGTACAAGACAGTGAGACAAGTGTACTATTGGCCGACTCTACTCACCGACTCTATTAAAGTTGCAAAAATATGTTACACAAAAACATTAAAGTTGCTATTAAAGTGTACTATAAGATGCTATTCGCCCCCAGTATTCACATGCCACCAACTGAGCTAATACCAGTAAATAGTCCATGGTCATTTGCAAAATGGGGGATAAATATAATAGGACCTTTCCCAACTGGAAAGGGGAATATAAATTTTGTAGTAGTGGCCGTGGACTGTTACACAAAATGGGCCGAAGTAGAAGCACTCGTAACGATCACACATGAAAAGATGATTAACTTTATTTGGAAAAACATCATATGCCGATTCGGAGTCCCACAAGCAATTTTAACAGATAACGGAAGACAGTTTGAGGGCAAGAAAATAAGGGACTTTTGTAAGAAATGGGGAATCGAGAAGCATTTTTCAACTCCTTACCATCCCCAATCCAACGGCCAAGTCGAAGCGGTTAACAAAATAATAAAACACATTTTGAAGATCCGCTTAGTTGACAAAAAAGGAAAGTGGTCAGAAGAGCTACCAGAAGTGCTATGGGCTTACAGGGTTTTATATAGGACGAGCACCTGGGAAACCCCGTTCACTATGGTATTTGGCACCGAAGCAGTCATACCCATAGAGCTCAAAGTACCAACGGAGCGAACAATAATATTTGACGAGCAGTTGAACAACAAAGCCTTGGCTGCAGAAATGGACTTAATTGATGAAAAAGGAATTTCAGCAGAAATGAAGAACGCGATATACAAAAAAAGAATCGCAAAGTATTATAATTCGCAAGTGAAGGTCAGAGAATTTGAAGTCGGAGATCTAGTACTTCTAAAAGTATTAGCGCCACTACCAGGAGTATTTGGAATGACTTGTGTTGGGAAAATGTATAAGACTTGTTTTGATTAGATGCCAACATGTCCCTCCCTAAGTTGTTTGTAAGTAAATTATTCAGTAGAGTTAGAGTTTAAATTAAACAGTTCTAAGTGTTAAGAACTGAAGTGCAGTTAGTAAAAACTAGAGTGTATTTTAGTATGAAGTCTGCTGAAGTGAAGTCCGCTGAAGTGAAGTCCGCTGAAGACTAAGTGATCTGAGAAAGAAGTCTAAGTCTTGAATGTTTTCTAAGTACATTCTCACTAAGACTAAATCTATCAGTAGAGGACGAAGGTCCACTGATGGGAACTAACAAAGTACATTTAATGCTAAACATATTTAAAGCTGTTAGTTAATCTGGTTGGAACAAGGCAAAATGAATTTCAGTGAAGCTTACAATAAATGAAGGAATAAGAAGGTTCTCATCAGAGGAGTTCCACCTAAAGCAAGACAAGAATCTGGGCATGCAGACTTAAGGTCCAATGAGAAGATGACACGTCAGTGTACCTTACTGACAGCCGACCTGTCCCAGCCTGACAAGTACCAAAAGTCTTTCACCTAGCAATCTACAGAAAGTTGGTGAACAAGCATGGTTTTGCAGCCGTTTCTTGACAAGACTTAAAGCTTCAAATAGAGCCGTTTGAACCAATCAGATACAAGAAGACTTACTTGAGAAGATTCAAATCCAACGGGAAGATTTTCAAGGAAGCCTATAAATACAGAAGGACGTGCACATTTTACAAGCACGGGAAACTCACAAGATCAAAGCTATCTCTACATTCATAACTATCTAGAAACACTCGAAATTATCATTGTTTCCCAAGTGTTTCACAATTGTAGAGAAACTAACAAACCTTATGTAACCAAGCTTAAAGCTATATCCAAACCTTAGAAAGAGATAATCCAATCCTAAGCCTTGAGCTAAACTTGTAAGGATTATCTCAAAATAGTTGGAACCAAAACCCTACTCAAAACCCTACTCAGTGTTTAGGTTGAGAGCTAGTGTTAAGTGGTGTTAGTAAGCTGATTGTTGTATCAGTCTGAAAGCTGGTTTGTTTTGGGAACTAGGACCTGGAATTTCCTAGTGATCAATCATCCTAAGAGAGGAAAAGTTGATCAGTGCACCTTGGCACTATAACACAAGGAATTCCAAGTGAAAGGAATTCTCCTGTTTGATCAGGCCAGTGGACGTAGGAGATTTATCTCTGAACCACTTTACATCTTGTGTACTTACATTCTGCTTTTTCATAAGTGTGTGTTAATCTCAAAGTTTATCAAAGTAAAACGAGTTTTCTAAAAGGGCTCACTAATCCGCATCTGAAAGCTAATTAGATAGTAGTTCAACTGAAAGTCTTGTGCTTTCAGTGGAGGTATTATCTCAGTAAGCTTTCACAGAGTAACTCTCAGCAGACCTCAAGTCCACTGACGAGCTACTGTCTTAAGTAACCTGATAAAATTTAAAGAAGTTTAAATTTGTAACCACAGGTGTATTCCCCCCCCCCATACACCTGTTTACTCGTTTCGGGACCATCAATTGGTATCAGAGCAGTTGGAGGGCCCATTCAGGATAAACCACAAGTGGTATAACGACACATATGACCTTGAAGATATGAAAGGCAACTCGGCCCAATACTCTTGGAATGCGACCTTATTGAAGAAGTACTATCAATAGTTAAGAGTTGGTTGTAGGTTTTGCATATCACTTTGTACATTGTAAATTTGATGAGAATTTCAAAAAAATTATTAGAATATTGCAAGAACTAAGCAAAATAATAAAGTGTGGATGATATGTTACGTCAAATAGTTGATTAAAGTCAAGAAGGCCCGTCTGTTCGCTTTAAAAGTCCAGCTGCTCGCCCCAAGGCAAACTCACAAAGGGTGTAAGCCCAACACAAGAGAGACAACAATGCATAATTATAAAATTCAAGGCCAAGTTTATTAAGAACCATAAGGCCCAATTTATAAAGGTCAAGTCCCTCGAGGACCACAAGACCCATTCAAATTTTACGCATAAGTAATTACAAGTATCTTACTCTTGAAAAATTGAGAAAGGTAATTAAGCAAAGGAAATAAAATATATTAAGCGAATAGTCAAGCAGATGTAAGAAATTCCTATAGGATCACGTGAACAAACAAACTAACAAAAACAAGTCCATTTCATTGATAAATAAATTAAGCATACAAAATGGATGAACAACAAGGCGAATATAAAGAAAATATCGAGAAAAAGTAATTTCATTCAAAAGAAAAGAAAAGGTACAACCAAAGGAGAAGTTACAAGTCAAAGACCTATTACAAAACTAGGTTCAAAAATGAAAAATAAGTCTTCAATCTTGGGGAGCTGGTGGAGCAGGTGGGACTTCAACAAAAAGAGTGACGTCAGTGTTGGTTGGCTCAGGAGCCTGCTGTTCGCCAGCTATGGTCGAGGTGCCCGCCACATCCAAGGGAGAGGGCTTAAAGCATCGGAGACTGAGGCATCTCTATTCACCTCTTTAGTCCTTAACTGGAGAGCGATCACGCGAACGTCATTCTTAAAAATGCTCAAGTCAACTCCCATCTCCCCAAGACCAGCCACAGGGATATCAAAGCCAGAAGCGGGAGGATTCTCTATAACGTAGTCTATAAAGTCCTTCGTCACTGAAGTCATGATATCATGGCCATTATCAAGAGCGTACTTCACAGACCTCATGCAATCAGCATACACACAGATATAACCAAAGTTGGTGTTATCAGTTACATCCAGCACGTAGTTGACGTAAGAGACGACATCCTTACCCTCCGCCTCTAGGCGAGTAACATGGACCTTCAGGGACTCGACTCTCTCCACCAGGCCCGTGCGTTCAGTCTCCAGGACTTTGAGACGATCAGTGACTACCCCCAAGTCTAGTTTTAGTTTCTCAGAGGTGTTGAGGGCAACCTTATCGCGATCTTCCGTGGCTTTCAATCCCTTCTCCCAGGTGAGCTTGGCCTTCTTGAACTCACCCTTCAGCTTGGCCAGCTCGTCGTCCTTCTTCTTCAAAGCAATGGCTCTCTCCACCTCAAACTGCTCAATCCTGTGCCCTAGGCTCCTATTTGTCCTTTCCAACTCTATGGCTTGGTCAAAGACTTTCTGAGAAGACACATCTTGGTGACTAGCATTATAGCTCAACAAGCGGGCATTGTAACTCAGGCTCTGGTCTTGAAGGATCTCCTCGCACAACTTCGTCCATAAGCGAGGGATAAGCTATGTTGCTTGCCTGACATGAGAGTCGGGAATGTCGTGGTAGGCGGGAGCAGATTTGACACAGCTAAATTGATGGAGTACCTTGGCTCGCCCTGGATACTCCTCCCATTTGTACCTGCAATAAAAACACAAGTAATAAAGTTAGTTCAAATAAGGGGTCATTGTGTGGCAATCAGCCGAGCAACAGGAAGTAAAGCTTACTCTTTCAACTTAATGGGGTCATAACCCAGATATGAATTATCTGGAGAAGAACCTCATCTCTTGCTCGCCACAATGGTGCCAAATACCTGATGCTCGCTCACTTCCTCCACGGACAAAGAGCGCAACACATCTCTCCTATTGGACTGAGATTAACCTTTAGATCTCTTTGAGCGATCATCTCCCTTGCGAGCAGGGGCTACTTCTTTGGTCAATCTCTTCTTCCCCCTGTTGGCATCCTTTTGCTGAGGTGGAGGCGACGAGGTGCGAGGTAGAGGGCGAGGAACATGGTTCTTTGCCTTTGAAGGCTCGACATCTGGACCAACAGGTTCCCCAGCTCTTAGCTTTATAAGTGAAGTAGGAGGTTCATATTTCTTCTTTTTCGAAGGATCTTCAGAGGCCATCTGTTTCACGCGACGAGCAAGCAAGTGATTACACTCAGGAATTTCTGGGATGGCAACTGTTACCCGTTGTTCTGAAATAAATAATAACAAAATGTTAGTTAGAGGCCAGACGACCAGGCGAACACTAGTTCAAAATAGTAAAAAAAAGTTGTTACCCTCAGGAATGACAGCTTGGGCCTCAAGATGATGTGCACTGGTGGTCAGCAGGGTGAGCTTTCGGCATTGGGGCTAGGAAAGATGACTAATGCTACGATCGTTCAGGTTCCGGAGGGTGATCACTGTGAGGACGTATAAGAATTCCTCTCTCAGCTCGGGATGTCCCCACTTCAAGATACGCGGACCTGCAAAACAACAAAAAGGAAAAAATTAAAATTAGTTCCACCTCAGTCATCATAAGATAAAGGTTAAACATACGCCTTATTTCGCCAAAGCCTTCGGGTGATTGAATGCGACTCGGCCCGCCAGAAAAGTCAGAGGACGCTCGCCAGTCTCCCCCAATAAAGAGAAACTGCCTATGCCAGCCCTTCACCTTAGGGCACCCCTTCAATTAACTTTACTCCGCTTCGGGCCTTAATATAATACCACCCATCTCCTTCTTCCTTGGTGGCCGATGAGATCGTCATTGCATAATGGATCTCAACGGTGCTGATTTTATTCTTATAACCCTCAAGTCCAAATAGGGTTATAAAGGCAAGCAGATTACTCCACCCGTTAGGAGTAATCTGGGTGATCAACCAAGTTTGTGTCCTCGAGGAAGCGGCCGGGGTGAAGGGGCAGAGGGAATCCCATGTTCAGAATATCAAGGTTGATCGTTGTGTACCCATGGGGCGAGCGATCAGCCATCTCTCCCTTTTGTGGAGCATAGAGAAATATGTCGTAGGGAATCTTGTAGGTAGACCGGATGCTCGCCAAGTCATCTTTTATGATCAAAATAGGTACCTTGCTCGCCGTGTACCCAGTTTCTTGGGCCGTCATAATAGTTCTCCCATGAGTCGAAAAGGAGTTATGGTGGCGAGCAGCGCAGTCAACTCATTCTTGATCACGTGCTATCCCCTCTGGTATTTGTGACTCAGGGGTTGGTTTGGAAAGAGGAAAGTTAATCTCTCTAAGAAATTCCCAAGTTATACCACGTGATGATTGACCCTGTTGGTCGCCCCTCATCTCATCCACCTGCTCGCTAGTCGCTCCAGTAATATCAGGGACACTCATTTCGTCAATTTCAGCAGCGACCTCCCCAGAGTCTTCTCCTAGATCGGATGAAGTATTCCCCTCAACATCCGGGCTAGCAATTGGTTGATCAATGTCCTGCTCGCCTGAGCTATCCATAGCATAAAAAACATCAATCGAGCGAGCAATAGAGCTTGCCTCCGAGATAATATCCTCATCGACGAGCAAGGTACGTGGGTTACGAGCAAGAGCCTGGCGAAGCGAACGGCAAGGAGCAGGGGGCGTCTCTTCAACTTCCATCGAATGTTTTCCCAGATTTCGGCCGGCGTGTTCACTGGAAGTTGTCTTGCTCGAAGACGGAGATACCATGGAAACAAAAATTGGGGTTTTTTCAAGGGGAGAATGGTATGAAAAGATAAAAAAGGAAGACGTAGAGACGCGGGGAGAAATTCCGGCGGCGCCAAAGGCGGGGGTACGTCGGTGATGATGGCGGTCGAATATAATGATGATCGAAATAAAGTACAAAAAATTGAAAAATTGGAAATGCAGATATGAGAAAGAGAGAATCGAATAAAAAAGATGACAAGTTTACCTTAGAATCAAATAAATCGGCAGAGATTCGAGCACAAGGAAAGCTCCAAAAGATCAACAATGGCGGAAATCGTTTGTGAAAGTAAAAAAGGAATGAAGAAGAAAAAAAGGAGTACTTATAAGAGAGAAAAACGGGGTCAAAATATGAAATTCCAAAAGTTTTCGAGCCCCTATATGCAATTTAGGTGACAAGCGTGGGCGGCGGATGATGTCACAAACCGCCCACGCCACTTCGGAAAAAGGGCCTCGAAAATTGAACCGACGCCAGTTCAAACGTCATGCCCCGCTGGTCGCCAAAAATTCCCGCCCGATTTTTTCAAATCCCTGTTGCTCGTCTTTTGCCATAAAATACAACATAACAACTATAGCTTGACTTAAAATTTAGATGATCTTCATTCCAAATAAAAAGTCAAGCTAGAGGGCATTGTTGATAGGTGAGCAGCCGAGCAACGAGGTCAAATTAATTAAAATTAAATAGCCAATTAGGAAATCATTAAAGATGAAGAAGTCAAAAGAGGCGAGCAGCTGGGTATTGGCATTGGCAATCTTAACAAAACGAGCAGCTGGTCAGAATGTCAGAACATGTCGGACGAACAGCTGGCCATGTGTAAAAAGAAGTCGAGCGAGCAGCTTAAATTGAAAGTTAAAGCACTCACCTCAAAGATGAGCAGGCGAGCAATAAGGCACCTCGAAGAACAACTAAGAATCCCACTAATTAGGTATTGCATTAGGAACAAACAAGTGTCTTAACACTTGTCATTGTGTAAAATGTAATAGCTTAGGATCAAAACAAGTGTCTAAACACTTGTCAATACATAAATTATGGTGATTAAGAGGGTGACACCTCATGCTTGCTTGTACTCTATAAATACCCCCTCATGAGAAGGGAAAAATAAGTTCATTTATTCAAAAATAGTTCAAACTCTTGCAAATTCATTTCTCAATCATTGCTTACATTAATCTAGTACCTAATCCTAGTTAAAAACACCTTGTTTGATGATCTTCCAAGCTTAAGCAACCACTAATCACCCAAATCGGATCAAGGTCATCAACATTCACATATAAGTTGGTGTCAGAAGAAATGAGGAAAGAGTGGTGAGAAACATTCCAGATATACATTAATTTTATTAAGTAAGTAGTATATATGTATGTATACATTTTTACTTAATTAAAATAAACGTGATTGTATATATTTTCTTCAGAGGGAGACCTACTGGGATCCGATGAGGGAAAATATTGTGGTAATTAAAAAGTTGTTCATCCAGAGGTCTAGAAAACGATTAACAGATCTCCTCAGTCTTTGGAAGAGGATCCATCAAACTGAAGGAAAAAACCCACCATGGGAGCCGACATTCTGAACTGCACTACTCCAGTACTGGCAGTTGCCCGAAGTCGTTAGAAAAAGCAACCAGTGCAGAGCAAACCTCTTGTCTGCGGCCGGAGGAAGAGGCCCCTCAAAATATAAAGGAGGGGCAAAAGGAGCCGCACAATGGTCTGAGGAATACATACGTAATTCATGCACTACAATTCTATCGTGATTTAAATTACTTGATTATACATATTTTATTATATATCTTTTTTTCTGGAATACAAGAGAAGAAATATAACCGGCTCCCAACTGAATAGGAATTGGTGCAACATGGGAATTGCTGAAATAATTGTAAGTGCTTTACATTAACATTATAAATTGAATATAAATAAGACGTTTGTATACTTTTTCATTTTCACAATTTTTGTATGTCTAAGGCTCCGTGGAGGAACGAGTCTCGTAATTACCGCCTCTAGCAGACGACGATGAGCGCTTGAACCGATTGAGTCAAGCGTATGCTGAGACGGTGAGGCTAGACCACGGAAAAGTTAGGGGTCTCGGTCATATGAAGACGATGCGCATACAATCTAGCCCAGGCGGGACATCATCTAGCACACACATTAGCGGCTATGACCAGAGAGATGTTGATCGTTTGTTGGCTGAAGAGCGCGCGAGATATGAAAGAATGCTGGCGGAGCAACAAAGGCAGTATAACGAAAATATGCTCCAGGAAGTGCACAACCAGATGGTAGCGTGGATGCAAGGCCAATAAGGAAACCTACCTAGTGGGTTTTCCCAACCAGCTACTTCATATCTTCCTTACCCAGCTTATCCTTCTTATCCTCCCGCCCCTGGTTACGCCCCTTATCCCACTGACTTGAAGCGAACTACACTAGCTTTCTACTAGTAGTTACCCCGCAAGAGTACGGGTTCACAGTAGTATGGGCAAGTATAGGGACCAAGTATTATCGAACCCAAGGGATGGTGTATATGCGAATAGATCCCTGAAGATCTACGCGTCGTAGTTAATATGAGTGTAATGTTTTTGGGTTTTTTGAAAGATTAATTAAAAGACTGAAATAAACTAAGTAAACTAAAAATACTAAAGCAGACGAATTAACTAAAGGTTGGATTCAAATAAGAGATGGTGATGCTTAAGATAGGAATCCCTACGTATACTAACGGAGCAGGTACATAATCAAAGTAATCGTGACAAACAAGAATTAACCTAAGTAAAAGAATGCAAGGTGAAAGCTCAAGATTCTAAACCCTAATACTTTACCCTAACACTCGACTTCACTAATCTACTAACAAGTTAATAGATTGTGCTTAATTAATGAGACCCTAATTTAACTAAGGTGATGCGGTCGTCCTCCTTCGCTAAACCGGTAGATGAATTAACCTTTCCTAAACCTTCTCGTTAAGACTACTAATTGTTATTGAGTGATGCGGTCGTCCTCTCTCTAACACTTTCGTACTAAATTCAAAGGTAGAGTTAAGATTAATTATAAGAATTCATTAATTAAGAGAATTAAAACTAACGTCACGAATTACCCTAATTACGTACCCACAACCTACTTCTACGAGTTCATCCTACCCTAAGCATGCAAGGGTTTTAGCCGGACATGGTTTTAACGTAAACAAAATAAATTAAACAAGTGACGAACATGAATATGGTAATGAAAACGAAGAAAAGATCGAACATAAACTAGGGCTTGAAGATATCAAAGATTAAACTGAAATTAATTAACAAAAACGAGGTCTCAACGTATTTAAGAACAAAAGTTATTAAGAAACGAAACTAAAACTTGAAATCATAACGTGAATTCGTAAGAAAAACCTCAAAACCGTAAAACTACAACTTGCTCGTCTCTTCTCTTCCTTCGCTCTCTAAAAATTCTATGTAAAGTGATGTCTAAAAGTCAGGGATCCTTCAAAACGTGTTTGGAAGAGGTATATATAGGCACGGGTCGAAACGGGAGTTAATGGGCTGAAAATACGCATCCGGAGGCAAAAATCCATGGGCGCTCGAGCAACACGCTCGAGCGGTCCCGCTCGAGCTGTGTAGCTCGAATGACACAATCGCTCGAGCGGTTCCGCTCGAGCTGGTTGAGCGCTGAAATCTCTCTGCATGTTTTGGGCGCTCGAGCAATTCGCTCGAGCGGTGGCGCTCGAGCTGCTCGAGCGCAAGAATAGTTCTGTAAGTTTAAGCGCTCGAGCAATGTGCTCGAGCGGGGGCGCTCGACCTAGTCACTCGAGTGACTTCTAACTCCTCCCAAGAGATACTTTTCCTCGTCCGCACTAATACCAATCGTATTTCTTCGATATCTTCTCATCCGGGCATCCGTTTGAGTCGATTCAAAGTCCTACGAACTCCATTTTTCGTCCTCTATTCACCTATGAGCATCAAAGAGACAAATTCATCAACGTGTAGAAATAATGCTCAATTGACTCTAAATACTCTATAAACTAGACCAAAATTAGGGCGTTTCTAGCTACGAATCATGACAATTTCACGCCTAATCACCCACCGCCGCCCATTATCCTCCCACCGGTCCTTTTAGCAGTGTTCCTCCCGTTCCTCCTAGTGGTTTTCCCGCCGCCCCTTATCCTCAGGCCTCTCCTGCTCGTCCTCCAGCTTTCGGTCCTTTCTCATCTCGTCATAATTTCGTCTCTCCAACTGGGTTTGTAGACCTACTTGAAAGAGGTGCATATTCTGGTTACCCTCCGAGGGGTAATTATTCTGTAAATGAAAGAGGTGATGATGATGATGATGATGATGATGATGATGATGATGATGATGATGATGATGATGATGATGATGATGATGATGATGATGATGATGATGAGAGTTTCCTGTCATGAATATTTGATCATGTTTTGGAACTATATATGTTGGTTTGAGATTTTACTGTTTATTTGGATTTGTATGTCTGGATATTTAAGCATGTGTGGATATTTGGATTTATATATCTAGATATTGGAACTATATATGTTGGTTTGTTATTATTATTATTATTGATTTTAGTGAAAAAGAATTTAAAAAGAATTTATTTTAAAATTTTATTGATTTAAAAAACGATCAATATATGTGTATATGTGTACACATATTAGTAAATAGTGAAAAAAAATTATTTTAAAATTTTGTTGATTAAAAAAAACGATCAATATATGTGTATATGTATACACATACTAGTAAATAGTGAAAAAGAATTTAAAAAGTATTTATTTTAAAATTTTATTGATTTAAAAAAACGATCAATATAGTCTATATGTGTACACATATTAGTAAATAGTGAAAAAAAAATTATTTTAAAATTTTATTAATTACAAAAAACGATCAATATACGTGTATATGTGTACACATATTAGTAAATAGTGAAAAAGAATTTAAAAAATATTTATTTTAAAATTTTATTGATTAAATAAAATTATCAATATATGTGTATATGTGTATACATATTAGTAAATAGTGAAATAGAATTTA
The DNA here is from genome assembly GCA_947034835.1 of Ballota nigra. Lineage (NCBI taxonomy): Eukaryota > Viridiplantae > Streptophyta > Magnoliopsida > Lamiales > Lamiaceae > Ballota > Ballota nigra. Next base: position 72,249,387 of record OX344720.1, on the reverse strand, counting down.
AATAGTGATAAGGGGACGAACCTTCGATTAAGTGCGATTAACAAGACCTTTAAGCTTAAAACTTGAAGATTTGAAGAAGTTCTTGAGTTTCCTTTGAAAACTTAAGAAAGAGTGTTTGGGTGTTCTTGGTGTTCTTCACTTGAAGATTTGAATATTTGAAGATACAAACAACACCTTAATTAAAGATGCACAGTCTCATGAAACACAACACTCCCATCATCTGACGAGGGACTCGCCTACTAGAGGTTCCTCAGCTGGCCGGCAAGCTCTAACAGCTCGACATGCAGATGGAAACAGACCGGCAGCAAGTCAGTTAATACCTCCGGAGTTGGAGGTTTTTGCCCGCAACCCCGACGATCTTGCTCACACAATTGCAATGCTGCCAGCATTGCAAAAGCAGCGTGGGCAACCTGGTCCTTCTCATTCCAGAGCAAGGCACATCCCAACAAGAATTCGCGGGCATGAGAAGGTCAGGGATGAGCGGCTGAATGAAGCGGATAGTGCATAAGCCCAGAAAGACAATGGTAAGGTGAAGCAGCTCGACTAGCCTGCAGCCATGGAGAGTCCACCCCGAGCCAGGCGGCAGGGGCTAGCCATGGAACTACATGAGGTTCTCCCTCCGAGCAAGGGACTGCGGCGAACTGATGGTCATGCACCATTATTTATCGAACAGCCTCCAAGTCAGGGGGGATCATTGGATGAGCTAGTGTCCATGAAGAAGGCCATCGAAAGCATGCAGGGTCAGCTGGACCTGCAATGGGGTTATGGGGAAACAACCCTTCCTTCCTCACCATTATCATCAATAGTCTTAAAGGCCCCGATTTCGAAAAAGATTCAGTTAACTGCCAGCATATAGTATGAGGGAACAGCGGATCCCCGGGTGCATTTAATGAAGTATTTCGACTACATGATTTCAATGGGGGCAAGTGATGCTACCCAATATCGAAACTTCCCCCTAACCCTCGGGGATCGTGTACATAAATGATTCTCGGCTCTGCTGCCAGCATCCATTCATTCATTCGCCCAACTGGGCAAAAAAAAATTATCCCACTTCTCCACGGTCGGGTCTTACCTCTCCCAAAGACATCGTTTATCCGACCTGAAATAGGCTGATGATGAGTCAGACCAATTGTATTTGGAAAGGTTCGACAAGGTCCTGCTAGAAGGGGAGTTTGTCAGCGAGGACACCAAGATTGTGGTTGTCCTAGCTGGATTGAAGAAGGGCACTAATCTCTGGAAGGAAGTACATCTTAAGTGCCCTAAAACTTACGCTGAATTTCGCGACCATGTGGGAGTTTTTGTCTCTATGCATGAAGCCTTGCAGAAAGATATGGGAGACAAAGGTGATCAGAAGGAAAACAGAAAGAAGCCCGGTAGGGGCGGATATCGAGCCCCTAAGAACATGAAAGTATTTAATGAGGGGGCAGAACTTAAAGATAAGCTGAACCAGGTGCTCACCGTGTCAATCGATACGGTGTACAACAATGTTAGAGAGAAGGACCTGCTCACCCTCCGGGGAGGATTCATCAGGACGCCAGCAAGTTAAACCCAAATAAGTACTATGCCTACCACCAGAATGTGGAGCACTTTACTAGTGAGTGCAGAGACTTGCTGAAGCAACTCTTGTGATTCTATGAGGAGGGCAAGCTGTCCGACTATGTCAAAAGGCAGCCAGGTAAAAGGCCCAGGGCAGACGGCTCCGAGGAGGACGAAATTGAACAAGCCCCCCGAAGGAATCGACCTGGGCGACCTGCTCCAGCTCCCGCAGAAGGACCAGAGAATGAGATCCTGATGATGGAGTCATCAGGACCGATCGGAGGCTGCTCTGATGGGTGACCTCCAATTTCTAATAGGAAAAGGAAGGCTGAGCTACGTGTTGTAGCTCAGGTGCAAGAAATGGGGGTCAACCCATCAATTCAACACATTCTGGAGTTGACCTTCACTGAAAGGGACTTGGACGGAATCATGACTCCCATAATGATTCCATCGTAATCTGTGCTGAAATAATGGGGACCAAAGTACACCGCCTACTGTTAGATACCGGAGCCTACACCAACATCATCTTCAAGAAGATGCTCGACCAACTGGGAGATTATGCGAGCTACATTGTGCATTCTAGGCTTCGGTAATGTTGTAACAGTCTCGCTTGGGATTATTAGGTTGTCTGTACAACTTGTATCGACTGAGGATCCCAAAAAAGAATAACTCGAATGGTGGAGTTTCTAGTTGTAGACCAAGAATCCACCTATAACGGGTTCCTTGGCCGACCATTCCTAAATGAATTTAAAGTTGCGGTTTCAATCTACTACTATTGTGTTAAGTTCCCCACATCTAGTGGAGCTGGATCGTTGAAGGGAGACTAAAGAAAAGCTCGAGAGTGTCTTCTCCAACTACAATCAAACGAAAGCCGGGTGTCGATTATGGAAGCATCCACCAGTCATCCCGTAGGTGAACCCTCCGTCCTCGACGATATCCTGGAATCTCAGGATGATCAAATGGAGATCGACGAACAGCCCCAGCCCTTAGGCAAACTACTATTGCCTGAGGGCGAACTACCCCTGCCAATGAGGGAACCATCTATGGCCATTGACGAGCTACCGTTGAATGCTGGCTTGGAGGACCTAAACTTGGCGAACAACATTGACCCCAGACCAGTAGATGATTTCGACCCCCGTCTGGGAGTTGATACGATGGACATTGAGGATTAGCTAAATCCTGGGGGAGTAATCATTGATCCATGGTGGAAGGGACAAAAAGGGCGAGCAACTCCAGTTGAAGAACTGGAAATCCTCAAAGTTAACCCTAACCATGACGATCTTGAACTTTACATCGGGTCCGAGCTCCCTGAGCCTTATAGGACCCGGATGGCTGAGTTCCTCAAAGCCAACCTTGATGTCTTCGCATGGTCACATGCAGACTTGGTGGGGATCGACCCGAAAGATGCCTGTCACAGGTTGAACATTGATCCGGCCCGAAGACCAGTCCATCAGAAAAGATAAAAAAATATGGGCCGGACAAGTATCAAGCACTCAATGAGAAAGTGAAAAAACTACTTGACAACGACCTAATCCGGTAGGCGTTGTGTTCTTAATGGGTGGCAAATCAAGTGTTGGTGCGGAAACCAAATGGGACCTGGAGGCTATGCATAGATTTTACTGATTTGAATGCAGCCTGTCCCAAAGATAACTTTCCACTTCCGCACATTGATCAACTGGTTGACAGCACAACCAGGCACAAAATGTTCACATTTATGAACGCTTTTACCGGCTACTACCAGATTCCGATGCACCCTGATGATCAGGAAGACACGACCTTCTACACAAACAAAAACTTACTTTGCTGGAAAAGAATGTCATTCGGACTAATCCATACAGGGGTGAACTACTTATGGGCTGGCTATGACCTTGCACTATGAAGACGAGTTGTATCGTCAAGGGTGGATTACATTGACATAGTCGAGCTGGAATTGACGTGTGGCGGTTGGGATACCGAGGCGTGGGCATGTTTCGAGGTGTGACGTGGGCGGCATGATTGCCGCCGCCCATACGCACATGGAATCGAGGGGACGCGCCTCCAATTTTCTCGAAATGAGGCTACACGTGCCCGGTAATTGCCACTTGGTCCTTTAATTTTTTGTACTTTTCGTAAAGTACCCCACCTTTTCTTCATTATAAAGGGCAAAATTTTCATTTTTCTCACTTTTCTTTCAGTTTCTCAGCGCTAAACTCTTATCTTTTCTCATTCAAACTTTTTGGCCGCCGTTTTTTGCCATTTCCGACGACCATTCACTTCACATCAAACATTAAGTTAATAATCTTTACTGCATTTCTTCATTTTTATTCAATTTCATCTTTGTGTGGTTAAAATCTTCAAACTCCATCGTTAAACTCTCAAAACGCCGCCGCCCTTTCACCTTCTCTGCCGGACTTTGAACAAATGTCCTCTAACTCACGATCTGCCTCGTATCCTCCTCGAAACCCTGAAAAACGTCCAATCGGAGAAGTTTCGACCTCTATTCTAGTTGTTAATATCGATTCGGACCTAGAGATGACCTTCGTAGTCCGATCCATTAAATCAGGAGCTCGCCCATCGAGGGAGGAGGTCGCCGAGCTAAATCCAACTTGGGAAATTATGGAAGAGACCAGCTCCGACCTGCATTCTGAGGAGTAGGTTGAAGTCGAGTTACAACAGCCCGCCCCAACCGACGAACTAACCTGGGAGTACTTGAGAAGCATAGAATATCCCATGCCTAATCCCATTGAGCGCCAGATCCCTGTCACAGTAGCTCGCCAAGTGGACTGGGAGGCCTATGAGAGGGAGTATTCCAGACGCTTCACTGCTCCAGCTCGCGGAAAGCGGAGGCTCAAAGTGAATGAGTTCGCAGTGAGCTACATCGTGTCCTCCATCACCGAGAAGGACTTGCCCAAAATTAGAAGGGATTATAAGATCCCTTTTGATATTCATATGTATGCACCACTGAAGGATGACAGAGCATATCGCCCACGTTGTGAGCCCGATCAACTTGGCAATTCTCAATGTTGGGGTTACACTGCCCCTTCATCTACTGATAGGCCACTTCCTGGAGCGGACGAACTTGGTGATTAGCCAACATCAATAAGTTGGATGAACTTGATGTCTCTCATAGTGTTGTGCGCCCTTGAGGGATATCCTAATAAGTTGTCCGCCGAAGAGGTGAACTACCTCATGGCACCCACGATATGCACCGGGGATGAGGTGGGATGGTACTACCTTAAGGCTCGTCCTGGCCTTAAGGTAGTCGAAGATATCCCAGGAAAGGTCAGGGACTGGAAGCATGACTGGTTTCACATCAGTGGGGATTGGCGTGCTTCAACTCACCCATATGGTGGTGAGGAGAGGATAAACACTCCGAAAGAGTTTGGGATTCTTAAGCGTGAGTTTTACTTCGTCATAATTTTTGAAGGGGTAAAACTAATTTTAATCTTCTTATTTTTATTTCAGGTCCCAAAACTCTTAAGTGGAGGAGTGCCAAAGACGAAGCCGATGATCTATTTATGTTCATCGTGAGCCAGATCGCCCTAAGAAACCGAGCAGATCACACCGTCCAACATCTTTGCTCGGAACAGACTTGTAGAGTTGCTTGATTCTGTTGGGATATAGATTGGATATTTTGAAGATGTTAAAACAATGAACTTGTAATAGGACTAGCTGAACATGTTAGTCAGCTACAGATAAGTCTAGGTCTAGAATAGGTCTTTGGTTAAGGGGGAAGAAATCTAAGGTGACTTGACCAGAGCAGATGAGTCATCAGAGCAGATGAGTCGCCAGAGCAGATAAGTCATCAAAGCAGATGAGTCACTAGAGCAGATAAGTCATCAGACCAGATGAGCTATGACCAGAGGAGTCTGAGCAGAGGAGCCTGGCCAAAGGAGTCTGCCAGATGAACATGACCAGAGGAGTCTGCCAGAGGAGTCTGACCAGAGGAGTTTGCCAGAAGACCTCTCCCAGATGAGGTTCAGAGCAGAAGTGTCACCAGACCAGACGAGTGCTGACCAGAAGAGTGTGACAGATTAGTTCACTCACCCAGAGGCTTCGTAGTTATCTGGAGATAAGGAGATCTTGGAGTTAGGAATGACAAAATGGCCCGGTCCGAGGTCGCCCCACCCTGCCCCGCCCCGGTTGGGCCAGGTCCGCCCCGCCCTGCAAGTGGGGCAGATCGGGTATGGGTATGTATATTGCCCTTCCCCGCCCCGCCCTGCCCCGCAATCTATTTAATATATACATATAAATATATCTCTATTAAATATTTTATATATATATATATAAAAAGGTCTCTCATAAATATATCAACAAACGTGCATATTAATTATTGACTCAATTGATTCAATTCTATCATTCAAATTAACATAATCACATCCATAAATTAATATTTTTTATTAATATATATTAAACCCTAAGCTTACAATTAATTATGACATTCACATATATATTTTGTTAATTTTGGACTCGTAATTATCTTGAATATGTTAATTAGACTTATTGTCATTTTTTACTTGAGATTGTGATGAATTTGTGGTTTCATAGTTATGTTTATTGTATAATTTAATTTTATAATATACATGTATTTATATTTTAAAATATATATATATATATATATATATTTTTTCTTGAGATAAGAATGGGGCGGGGCGGGGCGGACCTACCCCGTGTAGGGCGGGCATGGGGCACAAAATGGTACCCCGCAGTGGGGCACGGGGCGGGTCGAGTGGGGATAGGCGCAGGGCGGATCTGGGTACTTAGGTACCCGCCCTGCCCCGCCCCATTGCCATCCCTACTTGGAGTTTGATGATTGAGAAGAGGCAATCTAGAAGTCAACTGATTGAGGATATGATAGATTGCTTGATTAAAGTCAACTAATCAATCATATAATCAATCAAAGATTGATTATATCCTCCAATTATGGTTGTTTGAATTGCTAACATTCCAACGGCTAGTTAATTCCTACAACTATAAATAGGAGTATTTTGGTTAAGTTCTATATGAGTCGGGCAAGAGCACACAAATACACACGAACTCTTCACTCACTCACCTTATTCATTCACGATTATCTACTCTTTTAGGAGTTATAGTTGGAATATTACTCAACCTATTCACCACATTGAAAGGTTGTTGTAAGTTGTACGAAGGATCTGGTACTTCTCATTTCCAGAAAGTCAGTAAATTGGTTGGAGAGTGAGTCCCCTTTGGAGAAAGGGAGAGTGGACATAGGACAAGTTGGTTCGAACCACTATAAATTCTGGTGTTCTTTATTTTCCGCACTTTAGATTTCTGCATTTCATTTTTAGCACTTACTTTAAAATTTGGTTTTTCATTAAAAACATTTCAAAATGCTTTCCGCTGGATAATCCTTTTTGGGACCAACAGATTCACCACCTACCCCCACCACCTAGAGGTGCGAGCTGAAATCCCTGAGGGTAAGCTTTCTATAAATCCGGCGAGCTACCTTAGCTCTCCATTGTCTTTTTGAGAATTTTTCTAACACTTGTAGCTCGCCTTTTTCAGATCATCTCATCACAGTTGCAATACACCCCGCCTTCACCGTCCTTGATCAGCACGTGTGGGAAATGCCAAACAAAAAGGGACGGAAGAAAGGGGATACCATCTCAAATATGGTGGCGCTGGTCACCAAACCCAAGGATGATCCCCACAAGGCGGGTGCGTCGGGCTTATCAAGACAGCCCGTCAGTGGCTGAGAAGAAGAAGAGACTCCACTAAGGAGATGACACTCCCATCTCTGAAGACGAACGTGCTCCCAAGAAGGCCAAGGAGCACCAAGACGGAGAAGGGCATCCAGCTCGCTCTACCGAGAAAGAATCAGCTCGCGCTTCATCGGTAGAGATCATCCCCGATCAACATGTGATCTCCACCGCACAACGAAAAAGACCAGGGTCTCCAAGTGATCACACTTTCCTTAGCTGGGATGCAGGTCGTTTCTCCTAGTAAGTATCCTTGGATTTTTTTTCTATGATGATTTTTTTCACACTCTTTCACTCTTTGCAGATATCAGATCTCCAACTACTCTGGCTGCTCACAGGCTGTGCACCAGTTCGTCTGGTTAAAGGTGTCGGCCACTCTTAGAGAAATTCTGAGCTTGCACGTTTGGTGAGCTACTAAGTCAATCGCGCGAGCTTGGACAAAGCCACTGGAGGACACAGTGAACGAGCAGTCCGCTCGTGATAGTGGCCGACTCGCCCTCATCCAGGTGAGCAACTCTGTGGTTACCATTCAGAGGTTAGTGGACTAGGTAGGCGATGGAAAGGGATGCCCGCCAGCATACTAACACAGTTCGCCGCATCTCCCAAGAAAGGGACGATGCCAAGGCTGAGGCGAGCAAGATGGTGGCCAGTCTTCAAGACAAAGTGAAAGCCTATTAGTTGTCCGAGCAAAGGGCCCTCGACCTCCACATCAAAGTCTCTGAAGAATTAAAGGCCAAAGAGGTCGAAGTCGAGCTGCTTCGTGCCCAACTTGCTCGTGAGCAAAAACAGAAAGAAACGGCCAAGAAATTCGCCAGCAAGGTCGAGGCTAAGGCAGCCTGTTTGGAAGAGCAGCTCATCGGAGCCATCACCCAAAGAGGAGTTGGTTCCTAAATTGGAGGTGAGCACCATCATGGAGTTTATCAGTGCCTACGCGGAATGCATTCGAGCTGTAAACGAGTTCAACGTGCCTCATGTTCTCGCAGGAATTGGCAAGGAATTTACTGACTTCCTCCAGGCTAACCCTCCTCCCAAAGGTGATATCTTGCAGATTGGCGATCTGTCTGAGTATGGGGTGAAGATAGACTTTCTCGACCCCAGCATTGAGATTACCCATCCCCCGGAGGATAAAGACGAGCAGGAGAAGGTCACCGAGAGCACAATGAATACCCCCATTGGCCCTACTGAACAAGCCCAGAAAGAGCGGGCTGATGCTGAGGGGCTCATTGCCGAGCTTACTGAAGACGTCCCCCTAGACCCTTCTATCTCAGGGTTGCCCTTGGAAGACCTCAAAGATGACAACCTCTCTCCTCCAGCCGGGCAGGAGTATTGGGGAGTTCGGATTGAATGGCCTTTCTAGTTGAAATTTTTCCTATTCTACTGTAGTTGTTCGCTCCTGTAGGGAGTTTGTTTTGTAATCTTAGGCGAACTGCCTCACTATTAATGAAATTTCAATTTGGCTCATCTTGTTCTTTCGTACTAACTGTTTGCATTTATTTTCATGCTTTACAATCTTAGTACTTGTATTTGGGTTTGTTCTAAAGAACTTTGCCTTTAAAAATGGAATAAGGGCCTTGGCCTTAGGCTATGTTCATTTGAAAATGAACAACCTTTAATGGGTTTGATCATTAACTGACTTGTGCCTTGAGCTTGGATTTTCTTCTTTGAACGAACAACTGTCATTAAACTTGTTAAAAAATTACAAGTATAAAAGACGACCTACTTTACAAAATTTTACAAACCAAATTAAAGTAGTTCGACCACTATACATTTTTTCAAACAACCTTTAACCTGTCAAGATACATAATTCACAAACCAAGATAATGTAGTTCTACCTCTATACACTTAGTCAAACAACTTTAGACTTGTTGAAAAATCAAAACTATACAAGTATAAACAAGCAGCTAGTCTAAAGTAGCTCTACCAACTGAACTTGTTCAGCCACCAACACTTGGTGAAAAATTCAAAAAATTAGGCAAGTTTTTTGGTCTTGCTTGCACATATGCAACTCTAGCTTGCCACTCTGTCATAGTAGCTCGCCTTATTGAAAGTACTTCTTCAAGTTAGCTGCATTCCAGGAGTAATGGGCCGAATTGCCTTCTAGATCTTCAATGTCATAAACATCATTGGGTAATCTGTCTGTTACCTTATATGGGCCCTCCCAAGTCGGTCCAAATACACCTGGAGGTGATACGAGCTTCTTTCTTAAGAGGAGATCGCCAGCGTCGAACTCCCTTATCTTGACATAGGAATTATAATAACGTTCTACCCTTTACTTGTATGTTGCATTCTTTAGCTCGGCCAATATCTTTTTTTCTTCGAGCAAATCCAATTCGACTGATAGGGCAGAGTTGTTCGCCTCTACTTCAAAGTTGGCAGTTCTCAAAGTTTTGGTTTTTAGTTCAACCGGGATGACTGCTTCGATTCCAAATGCTAGTGCAAATAGTGTTTCTCCGGTGCTAGACCTGGAAGAAACTTTGTACGCCCACAAAACATTCTGGAGTTCTAAAGACCACTTTCCTTTACTTTCCATCAATTGTATTTTTAAGAATATGTTTGATTATTTTGTTGACGTCTTCCACTTGCCCATTTGATTGTGGATGATATGGGGTTGAATAATGTTTTCTAATACCCCATTTGGTGCAGAAGTCCCTTAGATTCTTCCCATCAAACTGAGGATCATTGTCTGTAATAATTGTTTGAGGAACTCCAAATCGACAGACAATGTTCTTCCAGATGAAGTCGATCATTTTTTCCTGGGTAACTTTTACTAGAGCTTCTACCCACTTGTTGTAATAGTCCACTGAAACGATGATGAATAGTACATTTCCCTTTCCAGGTGGAAAGGGTCCAATGATATCCATTCCCCATCGTGCAAACGGCCAAGGACTAAAAACCGAGACGAGCTCTTGAGCTGGTGTGTGGATGCTCGGGGAAAAGATATGACATTGATGACAGGTTCTGGCCATCTGGATTGTATCTTTTTGTAAAGTTGGACAGTAGTAGCCCTATCTTATTGTCTTGTGGGCTAAAGCTTGTCCCCCAGCATGATTTCCACATACCCCTGAATATATGCATCTCCCAAGAAAGGGACGATGTCAAGGCTGAGGCAAGCAAGATGGTGGCCAGTCTTCAAGACAAAGTGAAAGCCCACCAGTTGTCCGAGCAAAGGATACTCGACCTCCACATCAAAGTCTCTGAAGAATTAAAGGTCAAAGAGGTTGAAGTCGAGCTGCTTCGTGCCCAACTTGATCGTGAGAAAAAACAAAAAGAAACGGCCGAGAAATTTGCCAGCGAGGACGAGGCTAAGGCAGCCTGTTTGGAATAGCAGCTCGCCGGAGCCATCACCCAAGAGGAGTTGGTTCCTAAATTGGAGGGCAGCTCCATCATGGGGTTTGTCAGTGCCTACGCAGAATACATTTGAGCTGTAAATGAGTTCGACATGCCTCATGTTCTCGCAGGCATTGGCATGGAATTTACTGACTTCCTCCAGGCTAACCCTCCTCCCAAAGGTGCTATCTTGCAGATTAGCGATCTGCCTGAGTATGGGGTGAAAATAGACTTCCTCGATCCAAGCATTGAGATTACCCACACCCCGGAGGGTGAAGACGAGCAAGAGAAGGTCGTCGAGGGCACAGTGGATGCCCCCATTGGCCCTACTGAACAAGCCCATAAGGAGCGGGCTGATGCTGAGGGGCTCATTGCCGAGCTTACTGAAGACGTCCCCCTATATCCTTCTATCTCAGGGATACCCTTGGAAGACCCCAAAGATGAAAACCTCCCTACTCCAGTCGGGCAGGAGTCTTAGGGAGTTAGAATAGAATAGCCTATCTACTGTAATGTTTCATTTTCTGTTGTAGTTGTTCGATCCTGTAGGGAGTTTATTTTGTAATCTTGGGCGAACTGCCTCACTATTAATAAAATTTCAATTTGGCTCATCTTGTTCTTTCATACTAACTGTTTTGCATTTATTTTCATGCTTTACAATTTTAGTACTTGTATTTGGGCTTTGTTCTAAAGAACTTTGCCTTTAAAAATGGAATAAGGGACTTGGCCTCAGGCTATGTTCATTTGAAAACGAATAGCCTTTAATGGGCTTGATCATTAGCTGACTTGTGCCTTGAGCTTGGATTTTCTCCTTTGAACGAACAACTGTCATTAAACTTGTTAAAAAATTTCAAGTATAAAAGTCGACCTACTTTTAAAATTTTTACAAACCAGCTTAAAGTAGTTCAACCACTATACATTTTGTCAAACAACCTTTAACCTGTCAAGATACATAATTCACAAACCAAGATAAAGTAGTTTGACCTCTATACACTTAGTCAAACAACTTTAGACTTGTTGAAAAATAAATAATATACAAGCATAAACAAGTAGCCAGTCTAAAGTAGCTCAACCAACTGAACTTGTTCGGCCACCAACACTTGGTGAAAATTTCAAAAAATTAGGCAAGTGTTTGGGCCCTTCCAAGTCGGTCCAAATACACCTAGAGGTGGGGCGAGCTTCTTTCTTAAGACGAGATCGCCAGCGTCGAACTCCCTTATCTTGACATGGGAATTATAATAACGCTCTACCCTTTGCTTGTATGTTGCATTCTTTAGCTCGGCCAGTATTTTTTTTCTTCAAGCAAATCCAGTTCGACTGATAGGGCAGAGCTGTTCGCCTCTTCTTCAAAGTTGGCAGGGACAAGTCCAAAGAGACGAACTACTCACTAATACGAGCTAATCTAGTTTAGAGGATATAAATTAGCTTAGATAAGGTCAAATAGTCAACTCTCCAAGTATCAAGCATATACACTTGGGGGAGCAAAGGTCAAGCCACCTCCTACTTGGAGGATTTGTATACATACCTTGATTTTAATTAAATAAAACTAAGCACAAATTCATAAATACATCCAAGCTTTGTCTACATGTACTAAAACACCTCAATCAACACATATACGAATTAAATACGCAATCAATGCAAGTATTTATCTTTTCTTTACCCAATTTATTCGAATTCACTATTTACAATAGTGATCAATCACACATAATTGTTTGGTGATCCGATTAACAGCTAAAAACAACCACTAATCAACGTGATTAGAAACGATCATCAACAATGGTGAATAGGGAAGATTTACGATTTAAAAATAAACATACCCAAAATGCCATAACTCACGAATACCTTAAGGAGTAAATTACATAAATCGTGGACCGAATGACAAATGAATCTTGGCATTTCAAAGGCCAAGGTTATATACAGTCCTATGTTTTGTTAATATACTCTACTAAAAAAATGTTTGAAAAAAAAATAAAAAATTTTAACAATTTTTTGAAAAGTTAATTCTGAAAATGCAAAAAAAAAAAAAAAACACTGAACATATAAATTTTCATAAAAAATTTCCGAAAATTGTTACTCCCCCCGATTCATTTTTTACTGTCCATTGAAAAAGGGCACGAGTTTTAATAAAAGAGTTGTTAATTAGTATTTGTGGGTATAAATTTTAAAAAGGGATAAGAGTTGTTTATTATTATTTGTGGGTATAAAGTTAATAAAGTAGTGGCATGAGTATAAATAAATGACGTTTTTAAGGGTAAGTTAAAAAGGGTATTGTTTGTTTTTTGTTATTTTGGGTAAGTGGAAAAAAAAAAAATTTCCTTTTATGATAAAACGGTTAATAAAAAATGATTAAGATGGAGTACATTTTTCGGAGAAAATTTTCGAATATTGGGTTGAGTGTATTAACAAAACATGGGACTGTATTTAACTTTGGCCATTTCAAATTGCTACAAAAGAAAAAAAAAAAGAAGAGAGAGAGAAGCCCAAATATCCCCAAATTTTGCCAACACTAATTGGGCTAAGGGCACGGATATTTTCTCACCATAATTCAGTAGCTCATCCCTCGAACTCTAGTTCGAGGTTTTTTTGGAACAATTATCATTTGTTCGAAATTAATTTGAACATTTTTCAACTTTAGGCTTTTTCAGGGGGTAAACTGAACTTTGCTACGAACGACTTATGGAGATAAGAATATTCGTGCACTTGGGCTAATCTCGATTGAGGTCACCTTCACATTGGGCTTCTGGGATTTTTAGCCACATAATATATATTTTAACTTCTTTTTCAAAGCTTCAATGGGTTTTTTCCTTTTTTTTTTTTTAAATCCCTCTCCCACTCTAATTCTAGAAAAAAGAAGTCGATTTTTTACCTTTTTAATGTTAAATGTAACAAGAATTTTTTATTTTTTTTATTTAGAGTTAAATTATTGCTCTCAAATTATTGTGCAGAAATAGTCGTAATTAACCTACTAAAAAAATTCAAAATGACAAAGAATTAAAATTTAAACCTTCTCTAGTTTAGCAAAATATGATTTGAATCGAAAATGAAGATTCGAAAGATGTAAATTGAAGTGCTTTTATGAGTTGAGACAGTAAGAATCTCTCATTCAAGCACGACATTATTTCAAGTCAAAATGTTTCTTCATGTCTGCCACAATACATATATACGTGCCAATTGCCAAACAAACCTTTACAAGATAATTTGAATAGACAAGTCAATTAAAAAAAAATCACGATATACAAAATAATTTATTTTCTCATGTTTCCAAGTTTCTTACATGCTAAGTTAAGTTATAAATCTTCGTAAAATTTTGTATACATCAGTTTATAGTACAATTGATTTAATATTCGTGTGTATTTTTTTTAACAATATTAATTATTTAATTATAAAGTAAATAATTTAGTAGTATCAATTGTTTCATTATAAAAATTAATTGTTTTCCTATACAGTATTGTTGCAAAACAAATGTAAGGTAAAATTAATTAATAGGGAATGATTGATGAGCTCTACAAACATATATAAGTCCTTAATTTATATTTATATCTAAACACGTGATCAAGGGTAGCCCTAGAGTGGATGTTCAGTTGCGAAATTCCACTAACTTTTGTATTTTGTTCTTTTCTTGTCGAAGTGACTAATTAAGGAAAATTAAGTGGTAAATTATGGCATGGTTTTGGTCTCCTTTTATTTATGCCTAACGATTTCACATGTTTATGGACCATCTGAATTGATAGCTAGGTTAATTTGTACGTAGGGCTAGTAGTGCATCGTGATCACAAAAATTGGAATTTCCGAAAAGGGAGAATCAAATTTAATCGATCAATTTGATTCTTAAATTATTTGCAAACCTATCAAGAATAAATTAGTTATAGGGCTTTACTTATTCACCCACATAAAAATGCTTTGTTCACCCGCTATTTTTTTTTAACAAGAATATATTTAATAAAAAATATCAATATACCCTTTATAAAAAATAAACATTAAATTTAATAAACCCTCATGCTATCAACACCAACTCAAAATTGCAGAATTCACACAAATTTTTCTACTCTTTCACACACAATTACACTATTAAAAAAGAAAAGAGAAAAAGTGGGGTATAATCATAAACATATAAATCATAGAGACACAATTCAAATGAGATTAAAGTATTTTCTTTTTGTTTTCTATAAATTGGCACTCCATGAAAAATTATAGGAATTTGTGATAGTGATTTGTGAGGTCGACATTGTAGAAAAAGTGAAAGTATTGGAGTGTTAACTTTTTAATTTTAAATTGGTGGGTGTGTATATTTAGTTAATGATCTAAATATTATATTATGGTTATAATTGTAAATTTTAAGGGGTACATTAATCAAAATAAAAAGAATAAGTAAAATATATGGTGTGTTAACTTAGTAGTGGGTGAACAAAATATTTTTGTGGGTGTTAAACTGTTAATAGCCGAGCCCTTAGTCGTATCAAGACAGTGAGAATTAGGTCATATTTTCAAAAGTATTTTATTATTTTAGTGAAACGTAATAATAATTCCCTCAAGACTGAATATGGGTAATATGACTATGTGAGTAAAATTTTAACTTCAACTAATTTCGAAAATTAGTCTAACAAAATTTTAAATATAGAATCGATTTAGTATTTGGGTAGGATCAATAGACGTATTTCAAATCTGTAACGCAGGTCCATATAAGTTTTTTTTTTTTAATGATACTCTCATTAAATGAGGCTCAATATATTTAGAATGAGTAAGTCTTGCATGAGACCGTCTCATGATATGAAACAATGAGATGGATGTAACTAGGACATTGACTCATTAACAATTTAGTAGGAATAGGTGTGAATTTGTATGGTCTCATGCCATGAGACGGTTTCATACAAATTTTTGCTATTTATAAAATTAGGTATTAAGATAAGGAATTGATTACTTAAAACCTATGATGCACGGATTCTTTTAAAAATATAACTATGCAGTATCGGATTCGCACCCGCCCCCTAAAAGGGGTGCGATTCTTGAATCCGCGAATCGGATTCTCCACGTGACGAATTCAGCTGCCACGTGGCGAATCCACTAACGGATACTCGAATCCTTCTCGCGAATCCTATTTATTAAGCATTTTTCAATTGAAATTTATATATAATATAATTTAAATTGACAATGTGACACTTGTTTTATATTGAAATCACTCTTATGACGTACAGTATAAATTAGGCTAATGGAACTTTAATTGATTTTTGGTTGCTTAATTATATTAAATTATTGAATTTGTTTAAGTGCTGAGTCAGAGATAATATGAATTATACACATTCAATTTACAAAATTTCAAAATATATTTATTTTTTTAAGTATTATATATAATAAAATATAAATAAACAGACGTATCCTTGACGAATCGCACCCTAAGTTTTTTGAAAAATCGTATCCCGTACCCGTATCGTATCGCCCCCGCCTTCCCGCACCCGCACCTGTGCAACATAGCTTAAAACCTTTACACCCTTGAAAGTGGGATATTTGTCTGTGTTCTTTACATAAAATCTTAATAACTACTTTTAGATTTGATTGACGTTAATTCCTTTAATACTAATCCATGTTTACGGGCCTTGTCAGTTGGCCCAAGGAATTTTAAGGTCATTTCTGGATTTCAAATGTTAGTGAGCTCCCGAACGAAGCGCCGAATTTTCACGGATTTATTTTTGGATTTTCCCCGAAATATTTCACATTATGGAGATTTTTGTCCATTTTTATTAAATCATGATCCTCCCATATTTATTTAATGCAAGACATTGTTTGAATTCCAACACTAAATCTTGATAATTAGGAAAAATATGTGTGAGACCATCTCATGCTATGAGACAGCATAAATTTACATTCGTCTCTGTTAAAGTATTAAATACGTCATACCCAATTTATGTCCATAACCGTCTAATGGCATGAGATGGCCTCACGCAAGTCCTGCTCTAATAATTATATATGGTATTTATTAAAGAAATAGAGTATGTTGGTTTGAGATACAGTGGAATGGAGTATAAATTGAGCATGTCGTATTAACACTTTGACAAGAATGAATGTTAATTTGTACTTTCTCATGTTAAGTAGTTCACGCAATTTTTTTGGAAAAGAAGAAATACTGGTCATCTATGAGCTATGCAACTAACCCATTAGTTTTTTGATGTCAGATGAACATGATGAATAATCATAAAATTTCAAAGGTCAACTTAAGAGTAACTAAAAACAGTCCCAAAAAGTGAAATATATAGTAGTAGTCGCTATTAAGAGAGGGACGAGTTGCACACGCTTTTAGTACTGTTAAAAGCCATAAAATCTTGAACAAAGGAAGGCCAAAGTTTCCAACACTTTATTGACATTAAATTCTTTTGCATTTATCAAGTGACGTTACAGAGGAAAAAATTAAAACTTTCCACTAGTCGTATGTGGTCAGGGTAAAAAAGATAATAGCATAAAGAAGAGGGCCCCATCTTCGTGTAGTTATCGGATAAAAATGGGTCCTCTTTAATCCAAGAAAATCTTCAAACTTAATAAGATGTGTGGTATGAATATTTTGTCTATTAACTCTTAAGTACTAATTACCATGGCATGTGACTAGACTCCAACCCAAATTTGAATTGATTATTCATATTCATATTAATGGGACGAAAAATATTCTACACAGTTATATTATACACGCATATATATTGATTCAGATTGGTGGAATAAAATATATATATTCATTATTTTTTACATGTTTTAAAAAAATATAGATAAAATATGTAAAGTAAGGGTATTTTAGTGTATCGTGTGATCCATTTATAAATTAAGTGATTATTTGTGAATGTAAAATTAAAGACATGTGAAATAATTAAATGATAATTGAATGGTAAAGGAGAAACGATTGTTATAAAAAACAGTTTGAACAAACTAAAATTTATTTCATGAATATTTTATGGGGAAAATTTCAAAACTAATCATGTAACTAAGGTTTGTTCCTCTTTTAGTCCTGTAACTTTGCATATTTTTTCATCTATGAGATTAAAGGAGTTGTGTGCGCTTCACATGTTGATTCCGGTGAAATTTTGAATTTTCCGACCTAAAGGGACTAAAATAACACCTTCAGAATTAAAAGAGATAAATAGTTTTTTGGTCCCACAACTTGTCTAGTGTCCAATTTCGGTCCCAAAAATATTAACTTTTTAATTTTGGTCCCATAACTTATTGAATCGTCCAAATTTGGTCCCAAATGGGACCAAAATTGGACAATTCAATAAGTTACGGGACCAAAATTGAATAATTAAAATTTTTGGGACCAAAATTGAATAATTAAAAATTTTGGGACCAAAATTGGACACAAAACAAGTTAGGGACAAAAATTTATTTTTTCGTATTCATTATTTTTTTTTCTTTTCTCACCTTATACATATATATATATACATACACACACATACACATATATCAAACACTATTTAATTAATTATACTCTAAAATAATCTTTGTAATAATCATGTATATATTATTGGTGGAGACGAGATCACAATAGCAATTTGGAATTATTTTACGAAGATATGGAGAATCAAAATTTATATGAAAATTATTAATTTATTATTTTATTTACTCTATCGCAATTTAAATTCTTAGTTAGTAATTAAAATTTCATTATTAGTATTTTATGGGAGCTTTGTAATTCATCTTAAATAATAATTATTGGAATTGAAAAATAATGGGCTTTTATTTTTCATGTTTTATAGATGTTTTTCAAATATTTGTATTTATATTCATGAAAAATAAATCCATTGATGTATATATATATAAGGTGAGAAAAGAAAAAAAATTAATGAATACGAAAAAATAATTTTTTGTCCCTAACTTGTTTGGTGTCCAATTTTGGTCCCAAAAATTTTAATTATTCAATTTTGGTCCCGTAACTTATCGAATTGTCCAATTTTGGTCCCATTTGGGACCAAATTTGGACGATTCAATAAGTTATGGGACCAAAATTGAAAAGTTAATATTTTTGGGACCAAAATTGGACACTAGACAAGTTGCGGGACCAAAAAACTATTTATCTCGAATTAAAATTAAAAAGGTGTAAAATTATAGGACCAATTTTGAAACTTACCTAAATTAGAGGACCAATTTTGAAATTTTCCCATATTCAGAGTGTTCTAATCATTTTTGAAATTAAGCGTCTAATATCATTTTTTCTTATGAACACATCTGTTAATTGTCCTATTCATATCATAATTATATATATACGTACAAACAAATTTGTTTGACTTGTTTTGATATATCATATACACTTCAACTATGTACAAATGTGAATACACTCCAAATAAGCAGATTATATATAGAGTTAATTGGAGGGGGGAGGGGTGGAATGGTGGGGTTTGAATGTATATCAGTGTTTATAGTAGTTTCTTTACAATTATTTTCAAGTCTTCTTCTTCGTCAAGTAATTTTAACTGAGTGATTTTTTTATTTTTTTTTATTTTTTATGAAATATTGAGATTTAAAGATCTCATCAATTTTCTCTTTGTACACTAACCTCAAGCCGAAACTAATTAAAAATTATTTGGAAAAAAACATTGAAAAAGACAACACTAGTGTATTAAGTTCTCTTTTTCTTCCCTATTTTAGGGCCCCGCCGCCTCACCGAAAAGGTATGGAAAAAATATAAAGAACTGATGTGCAAGGTTCAATGTATGTCATTTATGTAAACTCCACGTTGAGGTGTCAAAATGCTTGAATTTTTTTTTACAAAATAATAATTTAACTTATATTTTATTGCCGATGAGCATCATGTGTATAATAATAATAACAATTTATAATTTAATGAATATGATGTTAGCTAAAAAAAAAACTTGATCTATATTTTTTATATAAGTAAACATATATGTTATGATGCACGGATTCTTTTAAGAATATTATAATGCAGTATCGGAATTATGACATCCTCCCCCTAAAAGAGGTGTGATTTTTGAATCCGCAAATTCGATTCTCCACGTAGCAAATCCAACTGTCATTTGGCGAAACCGGCTAACGGATTCTCGAATCCTCCTAGCGAATCTTATTTGTAATGCATTAATGTGTTATTGCAATTGAAATTTTTTAATGCAATAAAATTTAAATTGACAATGTTACATTCGCTTTAAATTGAATCTACTATTATGATGTATATATTGGACTAATTGAACTTGAATTAATATTACGCTACTTAATTTTATTAAATTATTTATTATGGTAAAGCTTTGGGTCAAAGAAAATGTGAATTATATACATTTAATTTATAAAAAATTTAAAATTATATCCTCGCACTCTAAATTAAAAAAAAAAAAATTGTATCCTCGAACCCATATCATATTACACCCGCACTTCCGTATACCCCAACAACATATCATATATGTAACGATGATTCTATTGTCATTCGGCACCTTATCATCCACATCAACAAATTTATACCGGACACAGATCCGAATAACTCGTTCTAATGCCAACTGCTAATAGCATGTGACAAAACCGACCTCCACTCCCCCTTCAATGTATGGTGGAGACTAGTTCTGTCATCTATGCATATTCTTTATTGACAAAAATTTATGTGAGACGGTCTCATGGTGGGGCAGTTCACAAACTAATACAAATTATATTCATCATTTCTAAAGTGTTAATACGTCGTGTTCAATTTATATTTCATTTTATCATGAATCGATCTCACGCAAGACCCACCCTTCTTTATTACATTTTCTCATTTTCTAAAAGTTGAAAAAATTAAAGATTTTTTTTTTCTTTTACTAAAGGAAATAAAGTCTTTCTTGGATACATAAAATCTTGCTAAACCTAGGACTTAGATTTAAAATTAAAGAAATTATAAATGGGCCCTAAAATGTAAGACAGGGTGGCCCTTTACAGCTAAGCAATTAGAACACGCTTTTGGGCTAAGATATAAAGGAAAATTAAAATCAAGGATTGGGGAGCATTCAATCCAAAATAGCTATAGGCCCCATTTCTCTTATCTGCCCAAATTATGTGGTACCATATGTTCCGGTCCATTATTTTTTCAAGGCCCCCTCAAACTTTGACTGTATATTATTTAACTTAAATACCAAATAGCATAATTATTTTTATATAATTATGAATTCGAGATCTTAAATATATATATATATATATATTATCAACAATCAACAAATTTGAACTCATGTTCGGTGCCTTGCAATTTAAAGCTTTGTTGTTAATGTATGTAATTGCTTGCTTTTTTTATTCTTTCTCTCTTTCTTTCATTTCCTTTTTTTTTCATAAATATGAAATCCATTTATTATATTGTGTGAGATTTAAAATATTTTTTTTGTACTAAGTTATTCTAATCAAGAATCTAGACAGAGTTATATAGATTTTGGATCTTTAGAAATTGATAGTTTTAATTTTCAAGGCACATCATTGATCATTTTTATTTTTCGAATTATGAATTAGTAATAGTTATCCTGTAATTCGAGCCCAACCTGTAAGGGGAAAAAAATCAACCATTTTGGAGATCCATTTTTTTGTAAACCAATACAATAATGTGTACTGCCTCCAATTCAAACTTAAATGTTTGCATTCGTAGAAAATTAAATATTATAAATGTTGATTCGATGTATAATTGTAGAATGCAGCCGATGAAAATCAATGAGTAATGGATTACATAGAAGAAGGCCATTGGGATTCACATATATCCAAAAATTTCAAAGTGCTATTGATCCCTTTTGTGTGTGTATGTGTGTGTGTGGGGTGGGGGTGGGGGTTGTATATGGGATAACGAACAAGATTAGGGAAGCAGGTTGAAATGATTGATTTGAAGTGGAATTTAGCTATTGTGAGTTTGAATGAAGCTTGTGTTGTGTAGAGTAGATGCACTCATTAACAATTCATTGCCATACTAATGATGGTTCCGCCATCAATGAGTTCTCATGGTTAATAAGTTGTATATATATTTCACTGGCTTGCGATCAATTCTTGGAATGGATCAATTCATATAGAGTTCAACTTTAGCTTAAAATGAGACCCCTCGTTAATGAACGGTGGATTATGGGTCCCACAAATTAGTCAATCAATTAATTAAATATCGAGTACCAATATATATATATATATATATATATATATTACATTACTGTAATCAGCATGTAAAATGGATAGGGTCAGTTATACTCTAAATTTTATTATACAAATGGATAAATATAAGAAAAAACAAGAAAATTGATCTATAATGACATAATTTATATTAGGGAAAATTATTTTTTTTGTCCTATAACTTTACCACTTTTTGATTTTCGTCCTGCTAACTTACAAATTTTGATTTTAGTCCTGTAACTTCACCTCTTTTTTATTTTCGTCCTGTTGACTTTCAATTTTTGATTTTCGTCCTGTAACTTATATATATTTTTTGATTTTGGTCCTACAACCTACTAACCCTTATAGGACTAAAATCAAAAAGCGATAAAGTTAAAGGACTAAAATAAAAATTTGAAAGTTAGTAGGACGAAAATCAAAATAAAGTAAAGTTACAGGACTAAAATCAAAATTTGAAAGTCAGCAGGACGAAAATCAAAATGAGGTAAAGTTACGGGACAAAAAAAAATCATTTTCCCTTTATATTATTAAAAATCAATGTTCTTGTATAATTGTACTCTACTAAAAAAAATTATTTAAGAGTTAAAAATATAAAAAAATATATAAAATCAATTTATTTATATTATATTTCAAACACCCACCAGTGTATAATAAGATGTGTGTGTTGGTGATCGGTTCTAATCGTGAGGATTAGTGGTTGTTTTTAACCGGTTTTAGAATCACCAAACAAGAACGTGTGATTGATTACCACCGTAAATGGTAAATTCGATTGTTCGGGTTATTGAAACGTAAATACGAGTATCGAATTCGTATTTATTTTGTGTGTGTGTATGTTTAGGTGTATGAGTGTACATAATTGGAGTATTTGTGTATTTGAACTTGAAATTTATTCAGGGAGAGCAACTATTTATGTTAACCACCAAGTAGGTGGTGTACATGACTCTTGGACTTCCAAGCTTGCATGTTTGACATGTGTCCTTTGACCTTGTTTGACCTTATCTAAACTGAAACTTAATTACAAAATCTTGTTTTTGGTCTTATCTCGAATTCAATTTTGTTCGCCCTTGTTAGCTTGGGTAATCTTGTACTCTTTTTTATAAAAGTTGTTCGCCTCTTGACCTTGTAGTTCAGAAGTTGTGCGCCATTATATTCTGTGTAAATGGGCTCTGTGATTGTAGCCTTTTGTTCGTCGTGTACCTTGCTGATTGGTTTTGTGTTTTGGCGATGTACACCTCTTAAGCTGGTAAATTCACCTCCTCTTGTCAACGTTGTTCGTCATTCATGACTTGGTGCAAGGCTCTCATTTGGTCTCGGGTCTTAGGATTTGCTCGCCCAAATGTTGGTCGTCAATAATGTTGTTCGTCGCAAAATACACATCTCGGTTTTCTTTATGCACCCTCCTTTAATTTTTCTTTGTTAAATTACTTCTGGCTTGGATAATCCTCTCTTAGGACTTAACCCTTGTTCGCCATATCGTATTTGATGTTCGCCTATCACCAGTGTGGTTATTGATTATATAAAGGAATCAAAATGTAACACACATTGAGATAAGTAAAAACTAAATATCCTACTAAAACGCGGTGTGAATATGCTGCAATAACATTTAAGAGGTTCAGAGGAGTTTAAATTACAAATCGTTTCATAACTTTCTGACCAAATGGATTTAGTCCTAAAATTAATTTCTATCAGATTTAATCTTAAATTCACTAACAATGTCCAATTTTGATCTCAAAATGACCGAAAGGTCAATACGGCGTCGTTTTGAAGTCTGAAATTGGGGATTTATAGCAAGGGTGTTGATGTGGCGTCCATATGTGCTACTTATATTTGATTTCTCATTTTCTTTTAGAAATTTTAACTATACGTACATGGTGTGTTGGGCATATTAATTCCCCAGCATCTTATGGAAAAATTAGACGTAAGCACACTTTTGTTCGCCTTTGAATTATGTCGTTCTAATTTAACTTTTTTTGTTTGCTCGCAGGTCCCCGCTTACTCAAGTAGAATACGGAGGAAGAAGAGATTGACTCTGAATTCCTCTTCACCTCCTGTTTGGTCGCCCTCAGAAATAAGACAGTTAGGACGATCCAATATGTGAACGAGGAGAGGTGTAAGAAAACTGCTCGCCTTCTCACGTACCCACATCACCTCGAAGCTCAAATTGAAGTGCCCCCAGGTATGCAAAAATTTCTAACTCCCCCAACTATTTTTGTTTGCCATTTACTATTCTTGCTCGGCCTTAACATATTCCTTTTTTTTAGCCAAACAAGTTACAATTGTCGTTCCCTCCTGCTTTGGACTCCTTGAGCAAAGAGTTCACGAGATGCCGCCTCCAAAGGATGAAAGATCAAAGGGGATCCGCCATCCAAAGTGCTGGCAATGACGAACAAGCCGGAGGGAGCCACGATTAAAGGGCATGCTCGCCCCCACCAAGACGAAGCTGCTCGCCATTCCTCTATCGAGCTGGTCGTAGGGCGAGCAAAGATGGTAAAGACATTACCCCTTTCCAAGGCCCAGAGGATATCACCCACCTGGGCTGGGACGAGCGCAAATTTGCCAAGTAAGTATACATCATGTTTTAGTACTCGTCGACCAGACTTTGCATTTTCTTTTTTAATTTTTCTAAGTATATCTCCATACTTTTTGTTCGCAGATACCGGGCTGAGAACCATCCTGGGTGAGCCAACCCAGTGCATCAATATGCTTGCTCCAAAACCCTGGTAAATATAAGAGAGATTTCGGACGAGCATGTTCGAAGGGCGACCGAGTTGATCGCCAGGGCGTGGAGCAGACCTATGGAGAAAACTATCTCCATACAAGGGGTGGCGGACAACTTCCACTACTCCATGATGCAAAGTGCAAACGCCCTGGTGACGGCCCAAAATGGAATGACCCAACTTGCCAAGCTGGAAGAAGTTGCTCTGCGTTACGCCAACACTGCTCGGCAATTAACTGAGGAAAAAAATGGTCTGGTCAACAATTATGAGGCCAAGATTGCTCGCCTAAAAAATCATCTCACTCTCTCCCTCTACTCTGAGAAGAAGCATCTCGAGAGCCATCAAGCCTAATCCGTCGAGCTGAAGTGTAAGGATGCTTTAATCGAGGAGGGAGGAAAAAGGTTAGATGCTGCCGAGGAAAGGATTGCAGAGTCTGAGGCCGAAGTTGTTTGCCTCAACGAGATCATAAGGGGCATGTACACCCAAGAAAAGATGGAGGCCGAGCTACAAGTCCGGTCCACTCCTATTTCAAACTAGGGGTATATTTGCGCGTACGCCGATTGCATCTGCATGGCCAGTGCGTATGAACACCCCGACATGATCGAAGAAATGGGGAAGGACCTAGCCGAGTTTGTTGTGAATTATCCCCCTCCTAACAACATTGAACTTCAACTGGGGGATATGATCGACTATGGGATCATTGTTACTCGGCCTCCCGCTCCAGTTGAGGACGAGCAAGATGTGGGCGACGAACAAGAAATGGCCGAGAGGGAGAAAAAAGCTGCAGAGGACTTGGTGAGTGACATGATTGTCGATCCTCCGGTCGAGCAAATCCAAGATCCTCCTCAGGGCTAGCATCATTTAGAATAGGACTTAGGATTTCCTTATTTTTTTATCTGTAATAGTTGCTCGTTTTATTTTTATACCTTCTCTTGTACCATTTTTTGAGGCTTAATGCCTTAGCATTAATGAATGTCTTTTGTTCGCTCATCTTTTCTTTATATGTTAATTGCCTTTACATTTTTGTATAATGCTTTTGCAATTATAACATATAATATTGAGCTTTGTTCGATTTGAACTTTGCCTTTTAATAGAATATGGGTTTGGCCTTAGGTTCTGCTCATCTTAAAAAACGAACAACCTTTTAATGGCCTTGATCCTTAAAAATGGACTTGTACCTTGAGCTTTAGACTTATCTTCCAACAAAAAACTATATTTACATCATGTAAATATACAAGTATTTTAAGAATGTTCATCATTAATATATACAATCTGACGAACAACTTTGAACACTAACAAAAGCCTTATGCTCGCTTATAATATTTTTGCCGAGCCATTCTATCTAGAACTGAAAATTCGAACAACACCAAACTATACAATGTGCCGAGCAACTTTTCATTCTATACTTAGCAAAATTTTCAAAAAATTAGGCAAGTTTTTTTATTCATTTGATTCACTTGCCCCCACACATATTTGCTCGCCCAAGGACTGAACTTGTTCGTCCTATTGATAATACTTCTTCAGATGTACCGCATTCCAGGAGTATTGGGCCGGTTTGCCTTCCATATCTTCGATATCGTATACACCATTAAGGAATTTGTCCGTTATACGATAAGGGCCCTCCCAAGTCGGTCCCAATACACCTGGAGGTTGGGCGAGCAACTTTCTTAGAACCAAATCTCCAACTCTGAATTCCCGGATTTTGACATGGGAATTATAATAGCGTTCTGCTCGCTGCTTATAGGTAGCAATTTTTAGCTCGCCCTTTAATCTTCTTTCTTCGAGCAAATCCATTTCAGTGGCTAGAGCAGATTTGTTCGCCTGTTCATCAAAGTTGGTCGTCCTGATTGTATTAGCTTTTAACTCAATTGGTATTACAGCTTCTGTTCCGAAAGCCATTGCAAAAGGTGTTTCTCCGGTGGTCGACCTGGGAGAAACTCTATATGCCCACAAGACTTTCGGAAGTTCTTCAGACCAACTACTTTTAATTTCCGCCAAACGTACTTTTAATGTATGCTGGATAATCTTATTAACAGCTTCGACTTGTCCATTAGACTGGGGATGATAGGGAGTAGAGTAATACTTTTTTATTTCCCACTTTGTGCAGAAGTCTCTCAACTCTTTTCCATCGAACTGCGGATCATTGTCTGTCACAATTGTTTGCGGAACTCCAAAACGACAGATAATGTTCTTCCATATAAAGTTGATCATCTTCTGTTGTGTGATTTTCACCATGGCTTCTGCTTCTGCCAATTTCGTATAATAATCAACTACCACGACGACAAATCAAATATTTCCAACTCCTGCTGGGATGGGACCAATAATGTCCATCCCCCATCTTGCAAACGACCATGGGCTGTAAACTAATACGAGCTCCTGAGCCGGGGTGTGAATGTTCGGGGTAAAAATCTGGCATTGATGACAAGTCTTTGCTTTCTTGATTGCATCCTAACGTAAAGTCGGCCAATAATAACCTTGTCTTATAGTTTTGTATACCAAGGCTTGCCCCCCAGTGTGATTTCTGCATACTCCGACATGTATTTCTTCGAGTATTGCTCGTCCTTGCCCCTAGGCAAACATTTGGGAAGTGGAATTGATATTCCCCTTTTGTAAAGCTGCTCACCTACCAGAGTATATCTGGCGGCTTGCTTTGTTAATTTGGCAGGTTCAAAAGAGTTGTTTGGTTTTTCTCCACTTTTCAAATATTTGACTATGTTTGTTCTCTAGTCTTCTTCTTCATTGGTTTGTTCGTCTAGCTGGTTAACATTATAGCTTATCGTTGACGGGTTGTTCATCTTTGTGATTATATTTTCTGCCAACTCTGCAGGTCCTTCGCTTGTTGCTAGTCGGGCCAATGCATCTGCTTGAGTGTTGTTTGTCCTTGGAATTTGTTCAATGAAAACTTGATCCAGTAAGGACATTAGTTGAGCAACAATTTGCTGATATTCGATCATGTGATCGTCTTTTGCTTCGTATTCACCTCGGACTTGGTTTACAATCAATTGTGAGTCACCGAATATTTGTAAATGTCTGACACCTACTGCAAGGGATAAGTGGAGACCAGCAATAAGAGCTTCATACTCAGCTTCAACTCACTCTCTCCCTCAACTCTGAGAAGAAGCATCTCGAGAGCCATCAAGACTTATCCGTCGAGCTGAAGTGTAAGGATGCCTTACTCGAGGAGGGGGGAAAAAGTTTAGACGCTGCCGAGCAAAGGATTGCAGAGTCTGAGGCTGAAGTTGTTTGCCTCAACGAGATCAAAAGGGCATGTACACCCAAGAAAAGATGGAGGTCGAGCTACAAGTCCGGTCCGCTCCTATTTCAAACTTGGGGTATATTTGCGCGTACGCCGATTGCATCCGCATGGCCAGTGCGTCCGAACACCCCGACATGATCGAAGAAATGGGGAAGGACCTGGCCGAGTTTGTTGTGAATTATCCCCCTCATAACAATATTGAACTTCAACTGGGGGATATGATCGACTATGGGATCATTGTTACTCGGCCTCCCGCTCCAGTTGAGGACGAGCAAGCTATGGCCGACGAACAAGAAACGACCGAGAGGGAGAAAAAGCTGCAGAGGACTTGGTGAGTGACATGATTGTCGATCCTCTGGTCAAGCAAATCCAAGATCCTCCTCAGGGCTAGCATCATTTAGAATAGGACTTAGGATTTCCTTTTTTTTTTTATCTGTAATAGTTGCTCGTTTTGTTTTTGTACCTTCTCTTGTACCATTTTTTGATGCTTAATGCCTTAGCATTTATGAATGTCTTTTGTTCGCTCATCTTTTCTTTATATGTTAATTACCTTTATATTTTTGTATAATACTTTTGCAATTATAACATATAATATTGGGCTTTGTTCGATTTGAACTTTGCCTTTTAATAGAATATGGGTTTGGCCTTAGGTTCTGCTCATCTTAAAAAACGAACAACCTTTTAATGGCCTTGATCCTTAAAATTGGACTTGTACCTTGAGCTTTAGACTTATCTTCCAACAAAAAACTATATTTACATCATGTAAATATACAAGTATTTTAAGAATGTTCATCATTAATATATACAATCTGATGAACAACTTTGAACACTAACAAAAGCCTTATGCTCGCTTATAATATTTTTGCCGAGCCATTCTATCTAGAACTGAAAAATTCGAACAGCACCAAACTATACAATGTGCCGAGCAACTTTTCATTCTATACTTAGCAAAATTTTCAAAAAATTAGGCAAGTTTTTTTATTCATTTGATTCACTTGCCCCCACACATATTTGCTCGCCCAAGGACTGAACTTGTTCGTCCTATTGATAATACTTCTTCAGATGTACCGCATTCCAGGAGTATTGGGCCGGTTTGCCTTCCATATCTTCGATATCGTATACACCATTAAGGAATTTGTCCGTTATACGATAAGGGCCCTCCCAAGTCGGTCCCAATACACCTGGAGGTTGGGCGAGCAACTTTCTTAGAACCAAATCTCCAACTCTGAATTCCCGGATTTTGACATGGGAATTATAATAGCGTTCTGCTCACTGCTTATAGGTAGCAATTTTTAGCTCGCCCTTTAATCTTCTTTCTTCGAGCAAATCCATTTCAGTGGCTAGAGCAGATTTGTTCGCCTGTTCATCAAAGTTGGTCGTCCTGATTGTATTAGCTTTTAACTCAATTGGTATTACAGCTTCTGTTCCGAAAGCCATTGCAAAAGGTGTTTCTCCGGTGGTCGACCTGGGAGAAACTCTATATGCCCACAAGACTTTCGGAAGTTCTTCAGACCAACTACTTTTACTTTCCGTCAAATGTACTTTTAATGTATGCTTGATAATCTTATTAACAGCTTCGACTTGTCCATTAGACTGGGGATGATAGGGACTAGAGTAATGCTTTTTTTATTTCCCAATTTGTGCAGAAGTCTCTCAACTCTTTCCCATCGAACTGCAGACCATTGTCTGTCACAATGGTTTGCGGAACTCCAAAACGATAGATAATGTTCTTCCATATAAAGTTGATCATCTTCTGTTGTGTGATTTTCACCATGGCTTCTGCTTCTGCCCACTTTGTATAATAATCGACTGCCACGACGATAAATTGAATATTTCTAACTCCTGCTGGGACGGGACCAATAATGTCCATCCCCCATCTTGCAAACGGCCATGGGCTGTAAACTGATACGAGCTCCTGAGCCGGGGTGTGAATGTTCGGGGCAAAAATCTGGCATTGATGACAAGTCTTTGCTTTCATGATTGCATCCTGATTTATAGTCGGCCAATAATAACCTTGTCTGATAGTTTTGTATGCCAAGGCTTGCTCCCCAGCGTGATTTCCGCATAATCCGGCATGTATTTCTTAGAGTATTGCTCATCCTTGCCCCTAGGCAAACATTAGGGAAGTGGAATTGATATTTCCCTTTTGTAAAGCTGTTCACCTAACAGAGTATATCTGGCGGCTTGCTTTGTTAATTTGGCAGGTTCAAAAGAGTTGTTTGGTTTTTCTCCACTTTTCAAATATTTGACTATGTTTGTTCTCCAGTCTTCTTCTTCATTGGTTTGTTCGTCTAGCTGGTTAACATTATAGCTTATCGTTGACGGGTTGTTCATCTTTGTGATTATATTTTCTGCCAACTCTGCAGGTCCTTCGCTTGTTGCTAGTCGGGCCAATGCATCTGCTTGAGTGTTATTTTTCCTTGGAATTTGTTCAATGAAAACTTGATCCAGTAAGGATATTAGGTGAGCAACAATTTGCTGATATTCGATCATGTGATCGTCTTTTGCTTCGTATTCACCTCGGACTTGGTTTATAATCAATTGTGAGTCACCGAATATTTGTAAACGTCTGACACCTACTACAAGGGATAAGTGGAGACCAGCAATAAAAGCTTCATACTCAGCTTCGTTGTTGGTAGCAATGAAACCAAATCTTATTGCCGAGGTGAAAACTTGTCTATCAGGGCTAATAAGAACAACTCCTGCCCCCGAGGCCATATTGGTAGAAGACCCGTCAATATAGAGATGTCAGGGATGATCTAGTCCTCTCGTCGGATCTTGAGGGAAAGTTAGTTCGACAATAAAGTCGGCCAAAGCTTGCCCTTTGATTGCTGTTCGAGGAGCATAGGTCACCCCAAACTGGCTAATCTCTAGTGACCATCTCAATAGACGATCAGTTGTGTCTGGGCGATGGAGAATTTGTCTGAGTGGGAAAGTTGTTAGCACCTCAACTTGATGATCGAAGAAATATGGTCGTAACTTTCTTACACTCATAACAAGTGCATACGCCAGCTTTTCAGTCGGAGAATATTTGATCTCTGCTTCATGTAAAGCTTAGCTGACGTAGTAGATTGGTTGATAAAATTTACCTTCCTCCCGCACCAGAACAGAGCTGATCGCCACTTCCGATGCTGCTAGATACAAATAGAGCTTTTCACCTGGGATGGGCTTTGATAGAATTTTGACATCTCCCAAGTAGTCTTTAAGTTGTTCGAACGCCCTCTGGCAGTTGTTAGTCCACGTAAAATTTCCTTTCTTAATGGCTTCGAAGAATGGACGGCATTTATCTCCTGATCAAGATATGAACTGGTTCAATGCTGCTAGGCATCCTGTAAGCCTTTGCACCTCTTTTATTGAACGTGGAGGTTGCATATCCACAATGGCTTTAACTTTTGTTGGGTTGACCTCAATTCCCCGCTAGCTAACAAGATGGCCCAGGAACTTCCCAGAATGAACGCCAAAGCTGCTCTTCTTTGGATTCAACTTTATGTTGTAGTGTCGAAGAATTTCGAACACCTGGGTTAAATGTTGGAGATGATCTTTTTTTTCGGGGGCTTTTGACCACGATATCATCTACATAAACTTCCACAGTATCTCCAATTTGCTCGTCGAACATCTTGTTCACCAACCTCTGATATGTTGCTCTCGCATTGATGAGGCCGAACGGCATTCTTTTCCAGCATAGCAAGTTTTTGTTTGTAATAATGTCGTGTTTTCTTGATCGTCCGGATGTATTGGGATTTGATGATATCCGGCAATGACGTCCATAAATATTAACATTTCATGTCCAGCAGTGTTGTCTACCAATTGATCAATGTGTGGGAGAGAAAAGTTGTCCTTCAGGCATGCTGCATTCAGATCTGTAAAATCTATGCATAGTCTCCAGGTTCCGTTTGGCTTCCGCACAAGGATTGGATTTGCTACTCATTGTGGACAAAGTGTCTGCCGAATTAGATCATTGTCTAGCAACTTCTTCACTTCTTCATTCAAAGCTTGATACTTGTCTGGGCCGTACTTTCTTCATTTTTGATGGACTGGTCTTCTTGCTTGATTGATGTTAAGCTTGTGGCCAGCATGCTTTGGATCTATCCCCACCATGTCTGCATGTGACCATGCAAAAATATCTAGATTCCTGCTGAGGAACTCTTTCATTCGAGATCTGTAAGGCTCAGGGAGCTCAGATCCTATATATAATTCAAGATCCTCATTTTCGGGATTAACTTTGAACGCCTCCAGTTCTTCGACTGGAGTTGCTCGTCGTTTTTGTCCTTTCCAACAAGGATCAAGTATTGGTCCCCCAGGGTTAAAATATTTTTCGATATTCATGGGCTCTGCTTCTAGGCAGGGCTCTAGATCATCTGCTGGCCTTGGTCCATTATTGTTAGTCAAAATCTGGCCCTCCAAGCCATTTGTCATATGTTGCTCGTCACCACCCACATGTTGTTCGTCAAGTGTGAGTTTCTCCTGGGTGGTGATGAGTTGTTCGCCCAATAGATGTTCGTCATTGGGAAGAAGCTGTTCGTCAGTGTCCATATGGTCCTCTGCCTCCATTATGTCTTCCAGCACTGATGGTTCATCAACCGGGTAGCTGGTGGTGGCTTCCATCATGGAAACTCATCCCTGTTTTGATTGCATTTGTAGAAGACACTCACGAGTTTTTCTTTGGTCTCCCTTTATTGAACCAGCTCCACTTGCTGTTGGGAATTTTATGCAATAATGGTAGGTTGAACATGCAGCCTTGAATTCATTAAAAAAGGGTCGACCAAGAAACCCGTTATAAGTCGACTCTTGATCTACGACCAAGAAATCTATCATTCTTGTGATATTTTTCTCGGGTTCCTCGGTCGTTACAAGTTGCACAGACAAAGTAATTATTCCCAGAGGGATCGTTACAGCATTTCCAAAACCTAAGATACGATGATTTGAGTCTCGGATATAACCTGCATAATCCCCCAGTTGATCAAGTGTCTTCTTCAAGAGGATGTTAGTGTAAGCCTCTGTGTCCACCAACAAACGATGCACCCTAGTCCCCATAATCTTGGCACAAATTACGAGAGAGTCATTATGGGGGGGTTAATATTCCCTCCAAGTCTTTTTCAGTAAAGATCAATTCTGATGTTTGTAGGATGGATTAACCCCCATTTCTTGTACATGATTAATTGCTCGTAATTCCGTCTTTCTCTTACGGTTAGATATTGGTAATCGTCCATCAGAACACCCTCCAGCAGGTCCTGGGGATTCCATCATATACAAATCTTCTACTGGACGAGCAGCGGCGGCAGGGGCTTGTCGTTAAAGTCTGTTGTTTCGTGGAGGTTGATCGTCAATCTCATCTCCCGAACTACTCTCCCGGCCTCTCTTCCCAGGTTGCCTTTTGACAAATTCGGAGAGTTTTCCCTCCTCGTAGAATCGCCAAAGTTGCTTGAGTAAATCTCTACACTCACTAGTAAAATGCCCCACGCTTTGATGGTAGGCACAATACTTATTTGGGTTGAGTTTACCGGTATCTTGACGAATCTTCCGGAGAGGGGAGAGCAACTCTTTCTCCTTTATATTGTTATACACAGTATCGATGGGACCTGATTCAGCTTTTCCTTCACCTCCGTCCCTTCGGTAAATGCCTTCATGTTTTTAGGGACCCGATAGCCTGTTCCCCCGGGCTCCTTGTTGTTCTTCTTTAGATCAGCCTTGTTGTCCCCCAAGTTTGCTTGTAAAGATTCATGCATGGAGACGAATATGCCGGCTTAATTTCTGAACTCGGTATAGCTTTTTGGGCACTTCAGATGTACCTCCTTCCATAGGTTTGACCCTTTTTTAGCCCGGCTATGACGGCTACGATCTTGGTATCTTCACTAACCGGTTCCTCCTCCAGTAATATTTTATCGAACCTTTTCATAAAAGCCCGGTCCGATTCATCGTCATTTTGTTTTAAATCTGATAGTCGGTGCTTTTAGAAAAGGTACGATCCTGCAGTTGAAAAGTGAAAGAGAAACTCCCGGCCTAACTGAGCAAATGAGTGAATGGTTGCTGGTGGCATTGCTGAAAACCACTTATGTACTCTGTCCCCCAAAGTTAGGTGAAAATTCCGGCATTGAGTAGCATCACTAGCTCCCACAGAAATCATATAGTCTGAATATTTTGTTAGATGGACTTGGGGATCAGCAATGCCTTCGTATTGCAAGCTTGCCGGAAACTGTATCTTTTTCTGAATTGGGGCCTTCAATATGATTGAAGATAATGGTGAGGAGGGCATGCTGGTCGCCCCAAACTCTTTGTTGGTCAAGTTGTCCCTGCATGCTCTCCACCGCTTTTCTTAAGCTTGACAATTCATCAAGAGATGCCCTCTGACTTGGAGGTTGTACGGCGAGCAAGGATGTTTGCCCTTCTGCTCGTCGCAGTTCCTCTCTTGGAGGAAGAATCTCCTGAGGTTGTTTCCTTGGGCTGCTCGCCGCATTTGGCCCTAGGCGCCCAAAGGCGGATCTAGTGAGTCTTTCATGTACCGATGGGCGAGCTTGCTCAAAAGTTGCTCGCCCATCTCCTGCTTCCTGGCGAGCAACTTCTTGTTGGAGTTGAGGTTGACCAAGTCTGTCCTGTGCACTGGAACGAGATGTTCCATGGCTAGACATTGTTGTTTGCCCATGGGCAGACTCGGCTTGTCCCACAGTTTGGTCGACCATTCTAGCTTTGCCTTTGTCCCTCCGATTCTGGGTACTGTTGACTTCACGCTGCTCGCCACGAACAAACCTTGCTCTCACTACTTCTAAGTGGTGAGACTTAGACCTTGCTTGTGAAGGTCCATGCTGTTGTTGTTTTTTAATTGCCTGGAGAGCAGCTATTGTTTTGGCTAACTCCTGGGGGTTTTTAGCCAAGGCTTCCAAATTTGGAGGCATTACATGAATTGCAACAAAAGTTTGGATTTTGTTCGCATGGTGTGGGTCACGATCCTGATGGTTAGTGGATGAGACCCGGGTTGGGAAAACTTCCATCGACGGGTGTAAAAACCCTAGTTTCCTTGGATTGAGGCATCCTGATTTGAATTATCTTCTCTATCCTTGAATCTTCAAACTTGATATTGAAGAATACCAAGAACACCAAGAACACTATTGTTTGAATCTTCAAGAATTTCTTGAGGATTTCTTCTTCAAGTTTTAAACTTGAAATTCTTGATAATCACACTTCAAATGGAGGTTCAGAACCTCCTTCTAGCGGTAAATTGTTGGTGATCGGTTCTAATCGTGAGGATTAGTGGCTGTTTTTAACCGGTTTTAGAATCACCAAACAAGAACGTGTGATTGATTACCACCGTAAATGGTAAATTCGATTGTTTGGATTATTGAAACGTAAATACGAGTATTGAATTCATATTTATTTCGTGTGTGTGTGTGTATGTTTATGTGTATGAGTGTGTGTAATTGGAGTATTTGTGTATTTGAACTTGAAATTTATTCAGGGAGAGCAACTATTTATACTAACCACCAAATTACAAATCATTTCACAACTTTCTGACCAAATGGATTTAGTCCTAAAATTAATTTCTATCAGATTTAATCTTAAATTCGCTAACAATGTCCAATTTTGATCTCAAATTGACCGAAAAGTCAATACGACGTCATTTTGAAGTCTGAAATTGGGGATTTATAGCAAGGGTGTTGATGTGGCATCCATATGTGCTACTTATATTTGATTTCTCATTTTCTTTTAGAAATTTTAACTATACGTACATGATGTGTAATAAAAATGTAAAAGAAAAGAAAAAGTCAAATATAAGTAGCAAATATAAACGCCACATCAGTACCCTTGCCGAAAATCACCAAATTTGAACTTTAAACTGATGTTTCGCTTTTTACCGCTGATTTGTAACCTAAATTGGAGCCTATAAAAAATATTTGGACTAAATATGATAAAAAGTTAATTTTGGGACCAAATGTATTTTATTAGAAAGTTATGAGACGATTTGTAATTTAAATTGGGCCGAAGAAAATTTCCATCTTCAATAATTATTCGGACCAAACTTATATATTCATAATATGAAATAAGTCAAGTTCTTTTTGAGCAAAAATTAATAAAATAAAAATCAAGTTCTTTCAATTTTCAAATTGATATTTAACTCATCTTTTAAGTAGGCTCTATAAAGAAAACCCTAATTACCGCCCCACTTTGTTAAAAATGCACAAAAGAATGAAGGAATCTAAGTCATATAGTGTTTTCCATCTTCAAATTTTCATAATCTACATCACAACAATATCATGATTACGTAATTTATTTTGCTAGTAGAAGTATCAATAACTTGCCTAATCGTTTTGTTAGCGTATCTGGATCTTTCTCAAGGCCTTTCATTTTAATGGGTCAGACCTTCAATTATCATGAATGATAACAATTATTTTGGTTTTAAAAAATAAATTATGGTGTAATTAACAAAATTACCAATGGTATATATATATATATACGTCCTTATCGTATAACTATAATGCTTGTTGTAAAATAATAAACGCAAAGTAGAGACACCGATTTATTTACCCAAATCGTTGTTAACGACTACGTCTGGGGGCGTACCAAGCCAAGAGTTTTCACTAATTTCTGTGTATTTACAATACTGAGTACAGGGATCAATTTATAATAGAGAAACCCTAATCTAAACCCTAAAGCATACTTAGGTTATTAGGCCTATAAGTAATGTCCACATCAAATCTTCCGGATTTGGTATATTAAATCTACTGGATTTACAATACTCTCCCTTGAACATTATGACACAATGTATATATCTCGTCAGAAAAACTTCACATGCTAGGTAGCGATAAAAATGTTTAGCTAGGGAGGAGTGCATTTATTGATCTACCGGATTATTTTGAGGTTACTACTCCCCCTGAAGACAACAACCCTTTAAACTTTCACATCCCGATACCATGAATATACTTCTCAAAAGTAGAGGTAGGTAGAGACTTAGTGAATAGATATGCTAGATTGTCACTAGATCGCACCTTTTGTATGATAATTGCGACACTCTTCTGGAGTTCGTATGGGTAGAAAAATTTCGGTGAAATATGTTTCATAAGGTTTTCCTTGATGTACCCATTACTCATTTGTGCGATGCAAGTTGCGTTGTCTTCAAATATAACAGTAGGGTATGTATCGTTTTTAGTAATACTACACGAGTCACCAATGTGTTTTACCAATGATCTCAACCAAACACATTCTCGTGAGACTTCAAACAAAGTTATTATCTCTGAGTGGTTTGAAGATGTGGTAACCATAGTTTGTTTAACCGATCTCCATGAGATTGCGGTACCACCACAGAGTAAAACATAACCAGCCTGGGATACGACATTGTGGGGATCAGATAAGTAGCCAGCATCCGCGTAACCTACCTATAGGGAGGATGACAGAGGCTCTTCCCGAGCCCACTATCATAATATAATCATTGGTTATCGTAGTTACACTCTCTTTTCTTCCTATCAAGTTATGAAAATACTTCTCATCTCTTAAAATTATGTGTGATGTGGTGCTATCTACCAAATATAAATCACAATTTGTATCCATCATGCCAGAGGAAAATGCCCAAACCTAATAACTGATATGTTTACAAGCCATGTATAAGAATAGCAATATCCACAAAATATAACGGATAGCATATATTAAGGTAAACATATCAAAGCTAAATCATAAATGTCATAATAAAGTATCCAAAAACAGGATCCACATAAAAATGTCTTAATAAAAAATAAAGTACTAAAAATGATCAAATATTCGAATCACTCATTATCTCCATAGTCTTTGAGCTCCAAGCCCAAGAGATCGTCATTGTCATGGTCATATTCTGCTTCAGGCAGGCTGGCATTGTGAGATTCGACCTTAGGGGCCTTCCCTTTGTCGTTCTTTTGCTGCTTTTGATAAGCCTCAACCAAATGCTTGGGAGAGCGACACGTGCGAGACCAATGGCCTTTGCATTCGCATCTGTGGCAGGACTACTCAATCTTGTCTTGAGAGCCAGATTTTTGTGGAGCAAAATTATGTTGGGTACACCTAGGGTTGTAAACGAATCGAATCGAAGCGAATACCTCTGTATTCGATTCGATTCGTGAAAGTATTCGAATATTCGTATTCGTATTCGATTGTTATTCGAATATTAATATATGATTCATATTCAATTCGAAATTGATATTCGAGTTATTCGATTCGATTCGGATATTCGATTCAAAATTTTATAGTTACTTGTTTTAAGGTAAATTTAATTATGTTCATCCTTTGTCTCACAAATCCTCTGCTGATGAAAGCATTATTTCTTTTTTGAAGCAGTCGTACTTGTAGGAGAATAAAAGTTAAAAATAGAGAGAAGCAAATTTTCTTATTCAAAATACTTGAAGCAGTCGTAGGAGAATAAAAGTTAGAAATAGAGAGAAGCAATTTTTCTTATTCAAAATACACAAATAATGTTGTGCAGATCTAACAGATCTATTAACATACTACTCACAAAATAAAGAAACATGAATTAAATAGAAGAAAAAAAGTTTTAATCCAAAAAATTCAGATGAGCAATATTCAAGAAATTGACAATTTTAGAACAGATCTAAGCCTTTTATTTCTGCAGGATCCAAACGACAACAACCAAAAATTAAAAAGAAAAATAATAGGGAGCTACACTACAGTGAAGAACAACAAAAAATTTGAAGAAAAATAGATTTGTCTCTTACCCAAAATCTCAATACATAAAATTAGATATTCTAATAGAAATCGATCTACATGACTCTCGTGTCCATTCTGCAATAAAAAAAATGGCTAGTAGAGTTTTTACAACAACAAGTGGGGAAGAGAGAGGATGGAGTGACGACTGAGAAATTTGTGTCTTAGTTGTAGATATGTTGAGAACTCCTCCTGTGGTCGGTGAAAATAGTGGTGAGAAATTCTTCTATGAAGGCGAGGCAAGTGATTGTGACGGCGTGGGGAGCGTGGACGACGAGAAATGAGGTTGGGAAAGAAGAGCTCTTTTAGGGTTTCATGTTCCGTGAATTTTAGAATTGAAAATTCTGAATATCACACTTATCTTTTCCTTTTTATAATTAAGTTGATGGGCCTTGTACTAATTATTAAGGTGGGCTGGATATTGGTTTTGTCCTAATTATTATGGTGGGCTAGATATTGGCCATGTACTTAAGTGGCGAGAATTATTACTTCTACTATTTTAATTTATTATTATTATTATTATTATTATTTCGAATATTTAATCGAATATTTACGATTATCGAATCGAATATTTTTAATCGAATTCGAATTATAAAATATCGAATACGAATATTCATATTCGAATACGAATACCGAATCGAACCAAAATTATTCGATTCGTTTACAACCCTAGGTACACCCTTTCCATGATTTTGAGCTTAATTGTCGTTTGAGGTTCCTTGACCACCAGATTTACTACGACCTCGGTCTTTGCCTCGAGTTCGTTACTTCCTCTCCCACTTCCACGCTTACGACCACTCATATTTCCCTGAGCTATAGCATGTGCTTCGGGCACTGCTTGTGAGCCAACCGGTCTAGAATTATGATTCTTCATCAGGAGTTGGTTGTGCTTTTCTGCTACTAGAAGTGCAAAAATTACTCAGAGTGGACAATGTAATTTTTGGCTCTGTACTGCTGCTGGAGTACAACGTTACTAGCGTGAAACGTTGATAGAGTTTTTTTTATCAATTCGGCCTCAGTTATAACTTGCTTGCATAGCTTTAACTGGGATACAATACGGTGCAAGGCAGAATTGAACTGAGTCACAGACTTAAAGTTTTAAAAATGGAGGTTCAACCAATCGTATTGTGTCTGAGGGAGGAGTATATCGTTTTGTTGTTGGAAATGGTCCTCAGGGACTTCCACAACGCTCTGGGGTCTTTTTCAGTGAGGTATTCATTTTTCAGGTCCTGATGCAGGTGGTGCCTGAGAAAAATCAACGCTTTCACCTTCTGGGCGTTAGTGGATTTTGAACCTTCGACAATGGTTCCGCTCAACTCAGTTGAGTCTAGATAGATCTCAACATCTAGAGCCCATGTCAGGTAATTACTACCATCAAGAGCAAGCTTAGCGAATTCTCTTTTGGTAATATCAGACATTCTCACTACAATATTTAAAGTGACATGGTAAGTTTTATGACCTTTCGTTGACAACGGAGAAATAAGGATTTATTTGATCATGTTCAAAGACATAGGAGTAAGAATTGGGTGCCGTCTACCCAAAATATAGTTTACGGTCTGACAAGTACTGGGCGCCGCCTACCTAGACAATTTATGCAGACTATAAAATAAGAACTATGTGTAAAAGTAATAATGCATGCATGAGAATTAATCATAAAAAACATGCTCATATAGTAATTAAGCACATAAAATAATAATTTATTGAGAACTAATTTTAAAATTAATTCTAAAAATTTGAGCTTAATCAATATGCAACAAATTATTACTTTTTTATTTTCATAAAAAGATTGGCCCTAATAAATTAATTTAAGGGTTCTTAAAAAGAATCATTTAATTAGGCCCTTGTTAAAAAGAAGGATCAGAATAATAGGTCCAAACTAATTAATTGTCCAATT
The DNA here is from genome assembly GCA_947034835.1 of Ballota nigra. NCBI lineage: Eukaryota > Viridiplantae > Streptophyta > Magnoliopsida > Lamiales > Lamiaceae > Ballota > Ballota nigra. The sequence continues at coordinate 72,209,202 of OX344720.1, read as the reverse complement.
GAAAACATTTAAAAGGGCCCAGAAAATATCAAATAAAAAGCCCAATTTTTTTTTATTTGGCCCAAGAGTCGGGCTGCAGGCCCAAATTAGATTTTTTCGTTTCTTTGGCCCAACAGTTGGGCTGCAAGCCTGTTAGGATATAGATTAGATGTTTTGAAGATGTTAAAACAAGACCTTGTAATAGGACTAGCTGAACATTTTTGTCAGCTACAAATTAGTCTAGGTCTAGAATAGGTCTTTGGTTAAGGGGGAAGAAATCTGTGCAGACTAGATGAGAGGTGACCAGATGAGGTAACCAGATGAGAGGTGACCAGATGAGCTCTGACCAGATGACCAGAGGAGTCTGACCAGATGAACTTGACCAGAGGAGTCTGACCAGATGAGTCTAACCAGATGAGCTTGACCAGAGGAGTCTGACCAGATGAGTCTGACCAGATGAGCCTGACCAGAGGAGTCTGCCAGAAGACCTCTCCCAGATGAGAGAAGAAGTGTTACCTGACCAGACCAGACCAGACCAGAAGACCCCAGACCAGATGAGTTCAGACCAGATGAGGGAGACAGATTAGTTCACCCACATGGAGGCTGCGTGTTATCTGGAGACAAGGAGATTTTGGAGATCATGATGGAGAAGAAGGCAATCTGGAGAGTCAATTGATAGAGGATCTGATTGATTGCTTGATTGAAAGTCAACTAATCAATCAATATAATCAATCTGTGATTGATTATATTCCTCCAATTATGGTTGTTTGAATTTCTAGCTTCCAACGGCTAGTTAATTCCTACAACTATAAATATGAGTGTTTTGGTTGAGTTCATGAGAGAGAGACAAGAGTCGGGCGAGAGCACACAAGACACACGAACTCTTCCACTTACTCACCTTGTTCATTCAAGTTTATATACTCATTAGGAGTTTTTAGTTGGAATCTTTACTCAACCTATTCACCCTGAAAGGTTGTAAGCAAGTTGGTGTATAAAGGATCTGGTACTTCCAAATTCCAGAAAGTTAGTAAGTTGGTTGGAGAGAGAGTCCCCTTTGGAGAAAGGGAGAGTGGACGTAGGACAAGTTGGTCCGAACCACTATAAATCCGGTGTTATTTACTTTTCTGCATTTAAGTTTTCTGCACTTTTCTATTAGCACTTAATTTAAAAAGGGTTTTCATTAAAATAAACTCAAAACGTTTCCGCTGGATAACCATTTTGGGACCAACAAGTGGTATCAGAGCAGTGTGTCCTACAGACCACTGTTTTGAAATTATTTTGGTGGTCACTAGGGCAGATCCATTTTTTTTGAAAACCCAAATATTTGTTGTGCTAACAATTTTTTACAGAAATGGGCTCGAAGAGAAGGAGTAAAAGAGACACTAGGAGCTACTCCAAAAGAAGCTTAGCAGATGAGGAAGAAGAGGTGTCCACTTCTGGTTCATCATCTAATTTTAGACCAGACGAAGAGATATGTCTTGTAACAGACGAGGTATGTAATCGAACTTCCTCTTCCTTTTCATCTTCTTCTTTTTCTGGACAATCAGAGGAGTCTGATATGCAGAAGATGTTATTAGATCTCCAAACTTCAATACAACTTTGTCAAAAGTTGGAAGATGAGAACCCAAAGCTGAAAGCAGAAAATCAGAAGCTTTCACAATGTTTAAGCAACTCAGCTGATCTACCAGCTGAACAAAATCATACACTGGTAGAAGAGTCCACTGACTTGAAAACCAGATGTGATGAACAAACTAAGCTGATAGAAAAGCTGCTTGTTGAAAACATTGAGAAAGATAATGAATATACTTTGTTTAAAGCTAAGTTTGATGAACTCTTCCACCAAAACAAAATTGTAAGAGAAAGTGAGGACAAGCTCAAGATGAGATTGGAGCAGCTGACTATAGCACACAATGATGTGTCACACATAGCTGCCTCATCTCAAAGAGAGCATGATAAGACAGGTCTTGGTTATTCCAAACCTGAATTCTCACATGTTCAGAAAGAAGAAAAGTCTAGTAATTTTATTGATAAGGGTAAGAGGTCAGCTGACCAGGCAACTCAGCCTAATGGGCAGATGAGTACTGAAACTCAAAAACCCAAAAGGCAGAGGAGGAATTTTAAAAGACCTCAGCCAGGCCAGCAGAGTAGAAGACAGTCTGGATCTTCTCAAAAGAGCCAGAACCAGCTGACTCCTACTCAGTTGCAGAAGACTTTCAAGTCATCTGCCAGACCAGCTGGAACTTTTGATGGTTCTAGTAAGACTTATCCTTATCAAAAGAATTTCAAGACTGTTGCTTTAAGACAAGTTACTTCTTCTACTAGACAAGCTCATAAGAGAAGAAGAGCCTCTAGAAGAAATAACCATGGCAAAACTTCTTATGTTCAGTGTGTTTTTGTGGATATGTATGGAAGAAAGATAAGATCACCTGATCCAAAAAGGGATGATCTATTCTTGTGGCTTCCTAAAAATTGTGCTAACCCCCCTGGACCCAGAAGGGTACCAAAAAGTTGATTACCTGCAGATACACAAGAAGACCAGCTGATATTTTGCCCCAAATATTAGCTGAGCATACTTTCAGGGGGAAGATCAGTTGACCCAGCCTGCTAGATTCTTTATCTTGTTATTTCAAACTTTTTTGTCTTGTTTTATTTAAGTTCTTTCAGTTTTAACATCATCAAAAAGGGGGAAATTGTTAGGATATAGATTAGATGTTTTGAAGAAGTTAAAACAAGACCTTGTAATAGGACTAGCTGAACCTTTTTGTCAGCTACAGATTAGTCTAGGTCTAGAATAGGTCTTTGGTTAAGGGGGAAGAAATCTGTGCAGACCAGATGAGAGGTGACCAGATGAGCTCTGACCAGATGACCAGAGGAGTCTGACCAGATGAGCTTGACCAGAGGAGTCTGACCAGATGAGTCTGACCAGATGAGCTTGACCAGATGAGCCTGACCAGAGGAGTCTGCCAAAGGAGTCTGCCAGAGGAGTCTGACCAGAGGAGTCTGCCAGAAGACCTCTCCCAGATGAGGTTCAGAGCAGAAGTGTTACCTGACCAGACCAGACCAGACCAGACCAGAAGAGCTCAGACCAGATGAGGGGGACAGATTAGTTCACCCACATGGAGGCTGCGTGTTACCTGGAGACAAGGAGATTTTGGAGATCATGATGGAGAAGAAGGCAATCTGGAGAGTCAATTGATGGAGGATCTGATTGATTACTTGATTGAAAGTCAAATAATCAATCAATATAATCAATCCGTGATTGATTATATTCCTCCAATTATGGTTGTTTGAATTTCTAGCTTCCAACGGCTAGTTAATTCCTACAACTATAAATAGGAGTGTTTTGGTTGAGTTCATGAGAGAGAGACAAGAGTCGGGCGAGAGCACACAAGACACACGAACTCTTCCACTTACTCACCTTGTTCATTCAAGTTTATATACTCATTAGGAGTTTTTAGTTGGAATCTTTACTCAACCTATTCACCCTGAAAGGTTGTAAGCAAGTTGGTGTATGAAGGATCTGGTACTTCCAAATTCCAGAAAGTTAGTAAGTTGGTTGGAGAAAGAGTCCCCTTTGGAGAAAGGGAGAGTGGACGTAGGACAAGTTGGTCCGAACCACTATAAATCCGGTGTTATTTACTTTTCTGTATTTAAGTTTTCTGCACTTTTCTATTAGCACCTAATTTAAAAAGGGTTTTCATTAAAAATAAACTCAAAACGTTTCCGCTGGATAACCATTTTGGGACCAACAAAGCCCAATGGAGAGAAAGGGGGCAGGGCACAGATGTGTGTGAGAGAAGGCCAGTGCGGCCACGGCTGGAGGCAGCAGCCGGCCTGCGCACGGGTGGCGGTGCGAACATGCCTGCACACGGCCGTTGCGTGGCGACGCGGCGGTGGCCGCTGTCGCGCGGCGGCGCACGGCGGCGCACGGCGTGCAGCCATCGCTCAGACGCTACGAGGCAGCGGAGCTTCAGGGAGGTGCTGCAGTGGTGCGCAGCAGCGGTGCGCGACGTGGTTGTGGTGCGCTACGAAGGCGCTAGCCGTCGCTCGGCTGCGCGAGGCGACGCGTCGATAGCGCCGGACATTGCACGACACTTCTATGCCTGTGCATGGCTGCTGCGTTCGGCCGCTCGGCGGTGGCTCGAGGCGACGCACCGAGGGCACCGATTGTCGCTCGGCCGGCGGCGCGGGAGTAAAAAATTTATTTTCGATCCAATAAATTAACAATTGCAGATTTAATAATATAGATGCAATGTGTAAACTAAGTGCACAGTGATATATAAGTTCATGACACATAAGGATCTAGAAATTGATACGATAATTAACAGATAAGTAATTATCATGCTATTGAAAAAACAAATCGAGATTCTGATTAACTGCGGGTAGAGACTCATGTTGTTAACGTATTGTAAAATAATAAACGCAAAGTAGAGACACCGATTTGTTTACCCAGTTCGTCGTTAACGACTACGTCTAGGGGTGTTTCAAGCCGGGAGTTTTCACTAATTTCTGTGTTTTTACAATTTTAAGTACATGGATCTATTTATAATAGAAAAACCTAATCTAAACTCTAAAACCTGTTTAGGTTATTAGGCACATAAATAATGTTCACATCAAATCTTTTGAATTTGATATATTGAATCTACTGAATCTACAACAATGCAAATAAGTGCTTACCAATTCCGACGAACATGCAGGTAAGAATATATTGCCCTTTATATCATATCAATTTCAGTGTAAAATCTCCTTTACAATTAAAGAATTTGGATAGGGATGCATAGATTTTCAACTCATATTTAATCATTATTCTTCAAGTGATAGGGATACTCTCCAACTCTATTTATTGGTGACAATGCTTGTTTCTGCGATTGTTATATAGCCATCAAGTTGAACGCATATATATTACGTGAAATATTAATAAAAATTAATATTTTGTTATAATTTTAGCTAGTACTTATATTATTTGATGTCAGAATTATTTGTTCATAACATCAGAATATTTCTTAATGATCTAATATATAACGATTTTTCGACAAAAGCACTCAATACAACTAAATGTGACGTGCAGGTGCAGGTGCAGTTTTGTAAACGTTAAGATTAGGGCTAACTATAGCACCGACTTATATATACACACATATCTATTATAAACTTTATCAAATTACTTCTTCATAGAAAAAATCTCATTGTAAAGTTTTTTTTTTCACCACATTTATCTTATGTGTGGGACATGAAATTTTCTCATACCCTTAATATTTTGAAAGTGTCACACTATGAGATGGCAGACTGGTAAACAAGGATGATCACGGTGTGGCTCGGAGTTATGTGGTTGTTATGGAAATGGAGGAACGAGATCATGTTTAGAAGAGGGGAATTATCAATCGAAAAAGTGGTAGATGACTTGAAAGTTAGAGTGTAGAGTTGGCTGTGTGCTAATTAAGGATTCGATGTTTTCTAATTTTTCCTTTAATAACTGGTTGAATAATTCTAAAATGTTGTTAAGATATAATTTGTAATCCTCTTTTATTGTGACTTGTTTCTCTTGTATCGGGTATTGCTTATATCCTTCTTATTTTCATAAAATTTCCTTTACCAATTAAAAAAACATCAAATTAAACTAATTGAAACATAGATTACAAATTTGAAACTTATTCTTATTCAATCTCTATCAAATTTTGTATGTGTTCATTTTATTATTCGAACACTCCCTAAAATAAGAGTAGCAGTGAATGAACATGAAATACTTAAATGTACTCAGAATGTCATGAGAATTATATATATATATATATATATCACAAATTTTTATGAATCAAAATGCATAGTATGCACTTAAATACATATAAGAATTATTTTGTATATGTATATGTGTGTGTCAATTATAGGTTTTAAAATTTTCCAAATTCCGACATAAAAATTATGAATGATTGAATTATTTTGATACGCTAGCTGTCTGCTGCGGACCACTATATATTGAATTAACAATTTCGACAACTTGCAACAATACAGTATCATGACCACATAAAATAGAAAGTGAAAGTATCGCATACACAAATTCATTAATGAATTCACCAAACTAAAAAATTTAGATGTGAGTACGAGATTCTATATTTGCTACCGCTGTCAATTTCTTTTATCTATATCATCAGTGTCATATATTTAACAATGAGTATGTATATTATAAAATTGGCTCGTACATAAATTATTAAAGAGTATTAATTGTTTTTACTTAAAAAATAATATTAATTTATTTTCACTGTCCAACTAACTTTTTTTAATTAAAATAAATAATACTACCATTTTCGCTCTTCAATTTGTTTTTAATAATTAATGTCATATCACATGCACCTACATATACATGTAGACAAAAACTTGAATGAAATCGTCTCATGGCATGAGACCATACAAATTAACATTCACTCCTACCAAAATGTTAATGAATCAATGTCCTAGTTATATCCATTTTTATTGTCTCATATCATGAGACGGTCTCATACAAGACCTACACATACATGTATATAACAAAATAGATTTTTCTAATAAATAAAAAAATTAGTTGCAAAATTAAGTTGGTACAATTATAGTAAAATATACAAAATTTAATAAGGGCACTCTCATATACACTTGTTACACGGTGCACTCATCCAACAGTTGATGTTGTTTACACTGAAAAGTGTAGATAGAAACATTGAAAAATATAGTTAGATTACACTGAAAAGTTTACATTAAAACTAGATTTTCGGTGTAAACTTTTCAGTGTAATCTAACTACACTTTTCAGTATAATCATATTTTACTTTTCAGTATAAATAATATTAACTGTTGAGTGAGTTCACTATGCACCAAGTGCACAAAAAAGTTACTCAATTTAATAAATAAGCGAATAAAACTCAAAACATGCGTTTTCATTTCCTGACAACTTAGAATTAGTTCTTCGGAAAATTATCTGTTGTAAGTTATTTTTGGAAAAATTAAATTATATGAGAGTGTATCACTACAAGAAAATAAAGAATTAACAACAAAAAATTTCCAACAAAAAAGTTCGTAGTAAGAATTGTCTACGATTTACCTACGAAATTTCCTAATTATAAAAGCTTCTATATTTCTCAACATAGAAACAACTTGCATACGGAATTAATTTGTCTACGAAATAAAATCTCTAGGTATAATTATCTACAAGTCATTTGCCTACAAAATTTTACCTACAACACAATTTGCCTATGGAATTTCCGTAGGTAAATTTTTTTTGTAGGTGGGGAGGAAAGATGTCTATGCAATTAGAAAATTTTGTAAACATATAATAGAGGAGAGATAGATCTAGTAAATCTCTTTTTAAAGGTCACTTAATCATTTCAAATACTAATAACTAACGCATTCGCTAAAATATGAAAGAAAAAAGGTAATGTGCAAATAATCACGAGACAAAGAGAGTACATAAATATTGGATGATTCGGAGTTCATTTTTTAAATCCTAATACTTTTTTAAGAATATAAACATATTTATAATTTTAAAAATTACTTTATTTCAAATAATTATTTATATTACAATTTATAAAGGCGGTATATTATAATTAACCTAGTAAATGGAGCCAGTATATTATCATTGAAGGCGGGGAGGCAGTATATTAGGAAGAAGTTGCTAAAAGAAAAAATTATAAAAGAAAGTATATATATTATGGTCGCATAGTAAAAAACAAACGGGAAAAAGTAAGAGCATCCACGATGGTTTTGTGGTTACAATTCTTCTCTCTCCTCCACATCATTATTTCACTCAAACTAACCAATATTCATTAACTCCCACATTCATTATATGGTTATAACCTACTTTTTGAGGGCCCACCATTCATTAGTTTTTATTATTTTACAATAAAAAGAGAGCAAAAGACAAGTAAAAATAAAATAAAAAAAAGAGAAAAAGGAGAAAATGTTATTTATGGTTATAACCCACAACCACAATGGTAATAACCAATTATTGACAGGTTATAACTCTCCATAAGTAACCATTGTGGTTGCTCTAAGGTTACTCTGCAGTAACCCTGCATAGGAGGGAGACACTATTTTTTTGTTATAACAATAAATTACAATGGTTGTAACTTACGTTTAAGTGTTATAACTTATGCAAAATGAACCATTATGGATGCCCTAAAAAAAGGTGTGATTTTCCAGCATATATATAGGGGGGAAAACCCTTGCATGACAGGTTTCCAAAAAGTAAAGAGAGACAAATGAGAATGGACAACATTATTTTTAATTCTACAGTTTTTCCAATATTTTTTTAAAGATAATTAATATAAATAAATTAGTTTTATATATTTTTATAAGTTCTAACTTTTAAATTAAAAAAAATTAAGATATCCAAAAAACTGATCATATTTTAAGTTCGAACCCCTTAAAAACAATCTTACTCATATTAAATTTGTCACTACTCATATATATATATATATTCTCTTGAAAAGAGTTAAGTATGGAATTCAGCTTATGAGTATGAAAAATGTCAGGATCCTTTATGTGAGATATATTTTTTTTTATCCAACAAGAATAACTTAATACATTAATAAATTGATTGGTTGTGGAACACTAACACCGCTGTTTAAAATTTCTAAGTATATGCCTTTGGCTGTAGCATCTTCATTCGCTCTTTCATGCAGTCATCGTTCATGTTTAATTGTCATTTTACTTAGAAAATATTATTTGAAAAATTTTATCGTGACTCCAACTCATAATTTTTTTTGCCATAAATAGTGAAGCTTTAACCAGTTTACTAATACTATTTTTACCCTTTTTTTTAATAATACTCCTACTAAATAGTAAAACTAATCATCATCGTGGAGTAATAAATAAAGATGTAAGTAAAATAATTATGCCCTCATCTAAATGTCCTAATTTATAAAGAAACGTGAAATTATTTTATTTAATTATTTTTCTTACCCTCCAACTCAATTTTTTCTTTTTGAAGAGACTCAATAAATTAATAATTTAATATGGGTGAAGTTGTTCTTAGTGAGAATTGAACCAGGATCGTGAACTTTTTGGCTCGAATACTATAAAAGATTTACATCTCATCTAAAAGTTCGAAGTTATAGTGAAGCGTAAAATTAATTCGTTAATTATTTTCCCTGTAATAAGTATCTTTTAATACCCTGATAGAATAAATGATTATGGATAAAATGAGACAAGCAAGGAAAGAAGGAGAATTGTTTACTTTCGGAAGGAATAGCTCTTCGTGTGTTTTTTAATAGGAAATTGACACATTATTTTAATAGGATTGTTACAGTTTTTAAATGAATTGAGAAGTCAAAATTCAGTGAGTTCAACGGTTTATCAAAATAGTAGTGTCTGGTTAGTCTAATTAATCAACTTTAACTATCTTGATACTTACTAATATAAATGTCCATTGTATGTGCTAGCGCATGTTAAAATTATGTATAGAGGTATAAAACGATACCATAGAATGATCGGTTTATATATGTTGTGGCCTGTAATAAAATCTACTTAGCAGATATGCAAGAATTTTCAGATTCTGTATCCACTCAACAATAATTAAACACTATAAAAAAACACGTTTTTCCGACTTGTTTTTCCGACTTATTTTAGCGACCGCCTAATAATCGATCTTAAAATAATGTATTAGCGTCCGATCAACGATCGAGATTGATGGATAATCGGTAAGTTTTGACCCGTTCTTGGTAACGGTTGAGGGTCATTAATGACCGACAAATTAGCGACCGCTCATAATCTTAAAATGGTCAAATGGACCAATAAAATCGGTCAAAAGCAACCGCCTTATGCGGTCGCTAATATTATTTTTACCCTTTTTATCCCAAATCCGTACGCCATTTTATTCACGCACATATTTTTTAGTTGATTTATATATATTTAGTTGATTTAGTTGAAATCCTCAACGGAGGTGACGGCGGTAGGTATGAATTTAGTTGATTGGTATACGTAGGTATGCATTTAGTTGATTGGTATACGTATGTATGAATTTAGTTGAATAAGTATAAATATAACATGATATGTTGATCAATTGAATTTATAATTATTACAGATTAACTCTCAAGATAGTCATCTCATTGTTGTCCCGGTCGATAACAAGTAAGTATATTTTTTAATGAATTATATACTTTTAATTATATAAATATTAATTATTAATATTAACTTGAATTTTTATGTTGTTGTCACATGCTGCTTCCATGCCATTAGACTAGCTTTCGCGTCTCAGAGGCCATTAAGAGGACCCCGTTCAAGCTTGGTGCCTACTCGTGGACCCTGGTGCCCGAGCGAAAGAGGATGGAGTACTTTGAGGAGTTCAAGGTATAAAAAATTTATTTATCATAATTTTAATTTTTAATATTTTATTTTGAGTTTATTTGTTAATATTTAATTTTAAAATTTAATTGCAGAAGTTGTACGTCTAGGACCCTGCCCACGATAGTGTTATGTACGGCTTATTTTGCGCGAAAGCGCAAGAGCGGTACAAAAATATTATTTACAAGCTGAAGAAGCGGTGGGAGCAGGGGGAGCAGGTTGAGCTGGGCGGAGTGCCAGACGGGCGTTCCATCTGGGATGCTCAGGTGGATCTCTGGAATAGTGATTCATTCAAAGGATGACGAGAGAGAAGAGAGGGGAAGTTTAAAATTTTATTTAATTTGTGTTTTTTTAATATTTTATATTTTTTGTTGAATATTTCAGATATTTTTTAATATTAGCTACCTGCGTTTTAACGACCGTCATTTATCGGTCAGAAATCGATCGCAAATCCTATTTTGTGACAAAAAATCGATCGCTAAAAATCTGCATTTTTTTTGTAGTGAAAGGATTAATTGCTTATAAAATAGTAATACTTTTTGTAAATTGAAATATAATCTAAATTAATTTTTGCGGAAATAAAACTTCAATTTAAATTTATTTTCAATTTTAAGCAACGAGCAAATTAATTTTTGTTTGCCTGAAAATGACGATTAATTATTCGTGTCATCCACACCAATTTAAATATGTTAATACAATTAATTATTTATTGAAAAATAGGCAACACATTAATTTTGGAGAATAACAAAATGTTCTTTGGTTCGAATCATAAAAAATATTAAATTGAAATTTCATTTGGAATGATTTAGAGCTTTTGCAATTTACAAAATGATTATGTTTTTATTTGCTATTAAGTCTAATTAAACTAAAATAATGAAAGATAGTATTACTGTTTATTTGGAAATTCATATCAAATTTCTCGCATATTTTATTGCTTTGCATGTATATATAGTAGGATTGTTTACGGTATGGACCAAAACTGATATTTTAAAATATTCATATCCGTACCAAAGTTTGGTTATTTTAAAATTTGTGTGTCTGTGTCCATACTGAAATTTTGGTACGGTACAATAGGAATATTTTATTTTTCGGTGCAGGTCAGAATAGATTTTCGGTTACAAACGGACCGGATTGATATGGAACGGAGAAATAGATTTTTACCTTTTTTTTTATCATTCTCTTTTTTTTTAATCAATTTAAAAAACATATTAATGCATGCATATATACTCACACGTAAACCACACAATTTCAACCACAATCATACATATATCATTAATTACAAGCTCGAATATAACACATTATATGATAATGGATGGTTAAAAAATTAACGCATTTAAAATACAGTATACAAAATATATATTTAAAAAATTCTTTTGAAATATTTATAAATGGAAAGTGCAATATTAAAATCATGACGTTGATCATAATTCCTGACACAGAGTATACCATATCCAAGTTTTTGTAAGAAATGAATATACATAAAAATTAAAAAAAAATTAAAAGAAAAAAAATTAATTTAAATCATTTTGATATACACCTAAACATAAGTTAACGTTTTAAGAACTTAATAAGATAAATAATACTTCCCGTGTCCCAAAGTTATTTGCAACATTGTCAAAAAAGTCTCTTATAATCAATTGCTACATCCATTTTTGAAAAAAAAAATTAATATTATATTCTAAATATACTTCTAACTAAAAACATCTACTTTATCATTTTAAATATTAATAAACAACTTTTTTCTTCAAACTTGTGCAAACAGTAATGTAGAAAACAACGATGGAACGGAGGGAGTATAATGTTTGTATTTTGAAAAGGAGGAGAAATTATGATATAGTGTAGTTTTACTTGAATTCAATAACATTATAATAATGTTTGATAAATAAAAAATAATTAAATTTTATACATATTTAATTCGGTTAGGTTTGGTATGATCACATTATTTTTCGGTACGGTTAATTTAGTAATATTCAGATCCGTACTAAAAAAATATTCGGTTCGGTTTCGGTACGATACCTAAAGTAAAAAAAATCATAATTTTTTCGATTCGATTATTTTTCAGTGCGGATTTTGGTACGAGTTTGGTAATCTCCGGACTCCGTGAACAGCCCTAATATATAGTTGGGTAGGCTACCAGTTCAATTTAATTTACATAATTTAATATTTATTTCAATAGATATTTCATTATATTTTTGTAAACATATTTGTCATAGTAATATTGAAGATATGTATAAAAAGGTGGAGGTTGTATATGATTCACCTATTAAAAATATACTTTTTGAATGATACTATGTGTTTAGATATGGGAGAATGACATGGGTCAAGTTAAATTTGCTTCTTTGTCGTTAGAATGAGTATTTTTATTTGGATAACTGTGTATAGAAAAAATATACGTCGATCATATTAAAGGTCATATATATGAATATAATTTCGTAAATTTTATTGTGGCTTACAATAATCAGTAAGATTCTAAAGAGTGGTCAAAAGGAATCATATATTAATCGAATAGACGAGCTACATCTCATCTAAAACGAACAGGTTTAAGCTAATTAACCACAAGAAAAAAGATTAAGCAGGCCAAGCTAAGCGAGGTTGAGCTAGAGTATTCAAACGAGCTACTCCAGCCTGGCGAGCTACTCTACTGAATCGAGCTACGTCAAAACAAAGACCACCCGAACCCAAATAAGACCCTGACGAGCTACTTTAGCCAAAGTGGCAAGGCAGAAAGTTAATCGACCAACAAGATCAAGCTAAGAACTCCTCAAGGACAAGTCCAAAGAGACGAACAACTCTCTAATACGAGCTCATTCAATTTAGAGGATAAAAATTAGCTTAGATAAGATCAAATAGTCAACTCTCCAAGTGTCAAACATACACACATGGGAGAGCAAGAGTCAATCCACCTCCTACTTGGAGGACTTGTATAAAAACCATTAATTTTCATGAATAAAAGTAAGTTTAAATTCACAAATACAAGCTTACTTTGCCTACACATACTCATACACCTTAATTCACACACATATACAAATTAAATACGTAATCAATACACGTATTTATCTTTTCTTACCCCGATCTATTGTATTTACTATTTACGGTAGTAATCAATTACACGTAATTATTTGATGATCCAATTAACGATTAAAAATAACCACTAATCCACATGATAAGAATCGATCATCAACTAATTGACACTAAAAGGAGGGTTCGAACCTACAATTAAGTGTGATTATCAGGAACTTCAAGTGTGAAACTTGAAGATTTGAAGGAGTTCTTGAGTTTCTCTTGAAAACTCAGCAAGAGTGTTCTTGGTGTTCTTCACTTGAAGATTTGAACATTTGAAGATTAACACAGGACTTCAACCCAAGATGTCTGAGTCTCGGGAAACACAACACTCCCATCACTCCACGGTGGGCTCACCAACCAGAGGCTCCTCAGCTGGCTGGCGAACTCGAGTAGTTTGGCCTGTGGAAAATAATGTTGGAGTTATACGTGAAATTATGTTTTTACTTTGTATAACTAATGTATTAAACACTTATTTATGAGAATAAATCTTTTATCGCATTTGCTTTAGATATGATTGAATGTTGAATATTTATTGCAACCGGTTCATTATAAGTAGTACTTGTTACATTGTAGTTAATGTGGTGATACCCGATCACGGAAGATCACATTAACGGTTTCCTTGTAACTAAACGTACAAATACACGACCTAGGAGGAATTGAACAATCCGCCATGAAAGATCGATGTGTATATCTCAGATTGGTCTGTCTTGACTAAGAGATTGCACTAGCACATTTAGTATATGTTGAAGAGGACCTACATCGAGGATAAATTCTTCTGTTCTGAAATGTGAAGAAATAGACATCAGTGGTTATTGATTTCTTAATCTCCGTCACTTAAATAGGACTGTGTGTGCTTAATGGTTGCTGCTTTGATTCATGTTGGGTGAGAATCATCGTGACTCCGAACTTTATGTTTTGGGCAGTAATATTAATCCTACGACGGTTGCTAAGATTTAATACAGAGAAATGCGTGCGAGTACGGCTCGTGTGATTTGTCCCCTTGGTGGACTCAGAAGTTTTATCGTACCAAATCTTGCAAGTGAAGAACTAGTTTCTTCGGTACAGATAATACTGTTGAGCTGTCTTTACTCCAGGGTGAAAGATATTAATTAATTTAGAGCTATTCAGAAGCGTAATTAATTAATGGACTAGATAATCTTAAACGCGGGAAATAATAACCGGGAGCCCATATTATCGTAATATGGATTAAGATAGATAGTGCAATATTAATTTATTAGTAATACTAATTAATATTAATGTGCTGAATTACATTGGGGCTCAATATTGAAATTCAGAAGTCCATTGGAGGTCCAATCTTAATTATCCTAAAGGCCCCTCAAGTAGCCCAATAATAATAAGGTGATTAAAATAAAAAAAAATATATTTGCTGATTTTTTATGCTTAAATTCGAAATTTAATGATTTAGGAGAGAAAAGATTTTGTTGATTTTCTTGGAAAGATATTATGGAAGATAAATATTCTTGGAATACAAGATTATCTCATATATTCAAGAAGATCCAAATCTTGGATATTCTCCCGAAGAATTTTAAAATTTACCCCCTTAGATGTGGAGTGAGATTTTTGTGGAATATTTTATTATGGAGAAAAGAATATATGTGATATATTAAAGATTTCTTAGAGATTAAGAAAAGATTTCTCCTAGATCTACTAGGCCCATGAATTCGGCCACTACACTCTATAAATAGGGGATGATTATTTCATCCCCAAGTACATGATTCCATGTGTTGGAAAAATCAAGAGCAAAAATATTTTTCTTTTTCCTTGGTTATTTTAATTGCTTGGAGCACTTCCCACCGGTGATCAAGTAAGGTGAAAGAGACATACTTGAGAAGGTCTTTTGGTTGGTAGCACGTTCGTCATAGTCCCGTGATTATCAAATGCCGTATCTACAAGAGGTACGTAATAACATAATTTCCTAGATATTCCGTCATAGGTTTTATGTGTATTAATCCTGCATGCATGACCATAAAATTATTGTTGGAATTATTATTTGAATTAATCGGGATTAATTCATGCTAGTAATAATTGTATTTAAATTCGTATTTAAATTTCATCCCGAATAGTTTCCGGGCACCCTATTTTCCCACCAAATGGTATCAGAGCCACAGTTTTTGGGCTCTGATATTTAAATTGAAATTTAAATTTTTTAACATTAAAATTGAAATTGGATAGTAGAATTGCTAGATCTTTTTAGCAGGTATCCCATTGTCATGGTTTTTAATGTTTATTTTATTCATGCGTGTGAATTATTTATTTTTAATTCGATTCATTCGAATTTGTTTTTCTCGTGACAAAATTCACGAATAGATTAGTTATTTTTATTTTGATTTGATCAATGTATACACTAGTCTAGATCTAGATTTTTTTTGTAAATAAATTATAACCGGATCGAGACGAAGACGGAAACGAAAAGTTAAAGACGACGTACCCGGACGATGCATGCATGTGTGGCACGTGCATGAGGGTAGATCGTGCATGGGGTGAAAAATGAGAATGAACGGTAAAACTCGGAGCATAGCATGCGTAAGGCACACGGCCCGCGACGCGTGCCGGATCTCGGGCCGTGAAATTTTTTTTCCGTTCTTTATTTTTGTAATTCCAAACATCGTTCCGAACCCCAAACGAAATTTTTTGACGAAGTGTTGATGTTCGAGTGGGAGCTTGTCGAGAGGAACGATGAAAGCAACGAGGACGATTTCTCGCATCAAGACGTGAAGAAGATTAAACCGTCACAATTGGATTCGAGTGCTCCAATTTGTTTAATTTTATTTTGATGGATGTTTTAATTTTTCGTGCATTTATTATTTGTTAATATGTGTTTGCATGATTATTTAATTGTCCAAGAAAAACCTTACTTTCGAAAATTACTAAGTATTTTTCTTTAAATCGCAATTTTATTCCGGATAATAAAATTGGATTAATTTGACCTCCATAATTTATTTATTTGTGAAGTCTTTTTGGAATACATTTCCCCCTCGGATCGGCCAAGAAGACGGATTTCACATGAATAAATTCCGAAAGGATGATTGTGGATTATTACTAGTGGCGGTATTGACCCTCACCACGAGTGGCTTGCTCAAAGCGAAATAATAATCCTGTATTGAATTATGGTTATTACTTAGGCATAAGAAATTGATATTAACTTACTCCTCGCAGAGTCCCTGTCAATTTTTATGTGGTCAAAGTGGGAGCCGACTATTAATTTCGAATTAAGGATTTGCAACTTTAAAGTTTGTGATCCGCTTGAATGTGTTTAAATGTATAGACCATCCCTGGTGGAACATTTAAATTATTTCGAGATGTTGGCTGATGCATGATTATATTGTTTTAAGATTTCAATATAATTGATGTGATCGAATTATGTGATAATTTCGTATTTTTCTAGATATTGATATGAATGTATGTTTTATTCTCAGTTCATCATGTCGCAACCTTTTAATCCATTGTTTAGTATGCTTAAAGATAACAAACTTATTGGTGAGAACTATGTTGATTGAAAACGTAACCTTGATATTGTCCTAACCGCTCAACACCACAAATGCGTACTTACCACTCATAAGCCCGATGAGCCTGTCGAAGATGCGAGCAAGTCGGTCAAGAAAGAGCATAAGAGTTGGATAGACTCCGATGAGATGGTTAGGTGTACCATCTTGGCTTCAATGTCAGATGTGTTGCAACACCAACACCAACACATGGAGACCGCCTCTGAGATAATGCTCAATCTTGAAGCGGTGTTTAAACATCAGAACTGTACAACTATGCAAATCACCATGCGAAAGATTCTTTCGCAGAAAATGATGGAGGGTACGCCCGTAAGGGATCAC
This sequence comes from Ballota nigra, assembly GCA_947034835.1. NCBI lineage: Eukaryota > Viridiplantae > Streptophyta > Magnoliopsida > Lamiales > Lamiaceae > Ballota > Ballota nigra. Next base: position 72,192,014 of record OX344720.1, on the reverse strand, counting down.
ATTATCGAGATGGTGGGTTATCTCAACAAGTTGGAGGTACTTGGTGCGGAATTTGACCTCCCTACTAAGGTCGATTTCGTTCTCCATTCTCTTCCGAAAAGTTTTAAGCAGTTTCAATTGAACTATCAAATGAATGAACGGACAAATAGTTTGTCCGAGCTCTTACAAGTTTTGGTATCGGCGGAGACTATAATGGAGCATCAAACTGTTGCTATGGTGGCAAACGGTCCGTCTGCCTCTTCCGGTTCCAAGGGAGGGAAGAAGAGAAAGAGGACAAAAGGCCAGACCTAAGAAAATCCGACCATTGCGAAACTTAAGGCTAAGGGCTAAGGAGGTGGAAAGAAGGCTGCTAAGGGTAAGTGCTTCAATTGCGGTGAGAAAGGACATTGGAGGTCTGCCTGTTCTAAGCCTAAGAAGACGGTAAAGAAAGGTAAGTCTCATGCTTTAGTCGTTGAAACTTATGTTGCGGCGTATGCTGCCCACGCTTGGATAGTGGATACCGGGGCAACTGATCATATTTGTTTCATTATTCAGGGGTTCCAGCTAACCCGACGACTTAGCAAGAATGAGATCCTCATCACTTTAGGCGATGCTACAAGAGTGGCAGCCGAAGCAGTGGGATAGAGTTTTTTATTTTAAGAGATGTTTTATACGTTCTGAACTTTATAAAGAATTTAATTTCGGTTTCTAAGTTATTTTTTTATGCATATTCAGTTACTTTTAATAAAGTTGTTACTATTTCTTTTAAGAATGATTTTATCTGTCATGGAACGTTGGTAAACAATCTCTATACGATTAAGTGTGCACACCACTCAAATAATGAATCTAATAACACATCGATCATTTCGAGTAATAAAAGAAAGCGTTCTTCAGAAATGAACGAAATACTTCTATGGTATCTTAGATTAGGTCATATTAATCTAAAGCGGATAGAAAAATTGGTGAAAGACGGATCCTTTGAATCATTCCAAGTCGAACCATTTTCAACTTGTGAATCCTGTTTAGAGGGTAAAATGACCAAGAGGGCATTTGGAGCCAAGTGGAATAGAGCAACAGAAGTGTTAGAACTCGTTCATATCGATGTGTGTGGTCCAATATCGATCAAAGGATGAATAGGGTATGAGTATTTTGTCACATTCATTGACGATTACTCGAGATATGGGTACATCTACCTTATGAGGCATAAGTATGAGGCTTTTGATAAGTTCAAGGAGTTTAAGGCCGAACCCGAGAAACATAGAGAAAAGAGTATCAAGTTTCCACGATCAGATCTTGGAGGCGAATACCTCAGCTAGGGGTGAGCACTAATCGGTTAAAACCGAATTAACTGACCGAACCGAACCGGAATTTACAATTCGATTCGGTTATTCGGTTCGGTTACAGTTTTTAAAATTTAACATTTCGGTATTTTGGTTCGGTTTCAATTTTTGTATGAAAATAACCGAAAACTGAATTTAATTAATAATTATTATAATAACATATTTAATAATTAAAATAAGTATTATCAAGTCAATCTATCAATCACATATTAATCTATTTTGGAGTATGTACATAGGACTTTTATGTTATTTTAGTATTTGAATAATTTTTTGATGTTATTTTTAATTTATCTATGGAATTTTAGTTTATTAGGATGTTAATATACTTTTGTAAATGATTTATGATAGTAATTGTTGTTTTATGGACTTTTATCAGATTTTTTTATATTATTATTTGGGCAAAAAATTCTAAGAAATCCAAAAAATTAGTACATAGAATATTTCGGTTATTTCGGTTAATAACCGAACCGAACCGAAATATTTTAGTTTGGTTGAAATTTGGTTTTAGTGTTATTCAGTTCGGTTTTGGTTATCAACTTAGGGCTTTTCGGTTAATTCAGTTTTTACTATTCGGTTCGGTTCGGTGACCGAATAAGCGAATGCTCACCCCTAACCTCAACGATGAATTCTTGAACTACCTGTCGGACGAAGGGATCGTATCCCAGTTAACCACACCGGGAACCCCTCAACAGATCGGTGTGGCGGAACGAAGGAACTAGACTCTTTTAGAAATGGTCAGATCCATGATGAGTTATTCAGATTTACCCAAATTATTTTGGGGTAACGCCTTGGAAACGGCGGCTTACATTCAAAACTTGGTGCCATCCAAATCGGTTCCTAAAACCCCAATAGAATTGTGGATCGGGAGCAAGTCAGTCTGAAACACATGCGGATATGGGGGTGTCCAACATACGTGCTAGATAAGGAAGCCGGTAAATTGGATCCACGTTCGGAATTAAGGTTGTTTATAGGATACCCTGCGGGAACGAAAGGGTGTATGTTCTATAGTCCCAAGGATCAAAAGACCGTGATTAGTACACACTTTAAATTCTTGGAGGAAGACTATATGAACAATCGGAAGCCTAAAAGTGAAATTACCTTAGAAGAATTGAGAGGGCAAACCCCGATACCAAGTATACAAGATGATATACCACATGTCACACCTTTACAACCAGAACCCCGTCGCAGTGGAAGGTTTATCAGACAACCTGAGAGATTCATAGGAATAGGATAATCTTTGGATTTGATTCCCGGTGATAAATCAGACCCATGGATATACGACGAGGCAATCCAAGACAAAGACGCAGAGTCATAGCAAACGGCAATGGAAGCTGAGATGGGTTCGATGGATCATAATCAAGTGTAGGAGTTGGTCGAACCACCCAATGGGGTAGAACCCATTGGATGCAAGTGGGTATACAAGAGAAAAAGAGGACCGGACGGAAGGGTTGAGGCCTTCAAGGCAAGGCTAGTGGCAAAAGGTTATACTAAAAAAGAAGGGATCGATTATGAGGAAACCTTTTCACCTGTAGTTATACTTAATTCCATCCGTATTCTCTTGTCGATCGCTACGCACCTAGATTACGAGATCTGGCAAATGGATGTCAAGACAGCTTTCCTTAACGGAAGTCTTGACGGGTTAGATATCTAAATGCAACAGCCCAAAGGTTTCATTGAAAAGGCCAAGAGAATCTCGTATGCAAGCTCAAGAGATCCATTTATGGACTTAAGCAAGCATCGCGTACTTGGAATCAGTGTTTTGATCAAGTGATTAAGTCTTATGGGTTTGATCAAAATGAGTTCGAGAGTTGTGTGTATAAAAAGTGTGACAAAACTGCGGTGGTATTCTTAGCATTATACGTAGACGATATTCTGCTCATTGGAAACAGTGTAAAGGTATCATCGGACGTAAAGGTATGACTGTCAAAACAATTTGATATGAAGAACTTAGGGGAAACCAGTCACGTCCTTGGGATCAAGATCACTCGCGATCGCAAGAAAATGATGTTGGGCTTATCGCAAGCTTCATACATTGATATTGTTTTGAAGCATTTCAACATGCAAGATTCCAAGAAAGGTTTTGTACCTTTTAGGCACGGAATCCATCTATCGAAAGAAATGAGCCCTAAGACGCAAGTGGAGATAGATGACATGAAAGGCGTTCCGTACGCTTCGGCCGTAGGAAGCCTTATGTATGCATTGCTGTGTACGAGACCAGATATCTACTTTGTCGTGGGCATGGTGGCGATATATCAAAGTAATCCCGGGAAAGACCATTGGACTGCCGTAAAGTGCATCTTGAGGTATCTGAAAAGAACTCGTGATAGGATGCTGATTTACCAGTCATATAGTTTAATTCACGTGGGATACACGGACTCGGATTTCCAATCAGACCTAGACTCCAGAAAGTCTACCTCAGGTAGTGTGTTTTTCATGGGAGGAGGAACCATTTCATGGAGAAGCGTTAAGCAGAAATGCATCACCGATTCGACCATGGAAGTTGAATATGTAGCTGCTTGTGAAGTAGTGAAAGAGGCAGTATGGTTCAAGAACTTCTTAGTGGACTTGGACGTTGTTCTGAATTTGCCCGACATGATCACTGTCTATTGTGACAATGCCGAAGTAGTTGCAAATTCAAAGGAATCGAGAGCCTACAAGGCCAGCAAACATATAGAAAGAAAATACCATCTTATACGAGAAATCGTAAAGAGAGGAGATATAGAGGTTGCAAAGATAGCATTGGGAGACAACCTAGCGGATCCATTCACAAAGGTTCTGCCTCAGAATACATTCGAGAGACATGTGGATGGAATGAGAGTCAAGACAATTGCCAATCTACTTTAAGTATAAGTCGGAGGAATTATTAGGTTAGTGTAGGTTGACATGAGATGTCACGTAGAGCTACTACACTAGACATGCATGATGTATACTAAAAAACAGACTTTAAGTATAAGTGGGAGATTGTTGGAGTTATACGTGAAAGTATGTTTTTACTTTGTATAACTCATATATTAAACACTTATTTATGAGAATAAATCTTTTATCGCATTTTCTTTAGATATGATTGAATGTTGAATATTTATTGCAACCAGTTCATTATAAGTAGTACTAGTTACATTGTAGTTAATGTGGTGATACCCGATCACAGAAGATCACATTAACGGTTTCCTTGTAACTAAACGTACAAATTCACGATCTAGGTGGAATTGAACAATCCGCCATGAAAGGTCGATGTGTATATCTCAGATTGGTCTGTCTTGACTATGAGATTGCACTAACACATTTAGTATATGTTGAAGAGGACCTACAACGAGGATAAATTCTTCTGTTCTGAAATGTGAAGAATTAGACCTCAGTGGTTATTGATTTCTTAATCTCCGTCACTTAAATAGGACCGTATGTGCTTAATGGTTGCTGCTTTGATTCATGTTGGGTGAGAATCATCGTGACTTCGAACTTTGTGTTTTGGGCAGTAATATTAAATCCTACGACGGTTGCTAAGATATAATACAGAGAAATGTGTGCGAGTACGACTCGTGTGATTTTTCCCCTTGGTGGGCTCAGAAGTTTTATTGTACCAAATCTTGCAAGTGAAGAACTAGAACATGTCTTTACTCCAAGGTGTAAGATATTAATTAATTTAGAGATATTCAAAAGCTTAATTAATTAATGGATTTGATAATCCTAAACGCGGGAAATAATAACCGGGAGCCCATATTATCGTAATATAGATTAAGATAGATAGTGCAATATTAATTTATTAGTGTTACTAATTAATATTAATGGGCTGAATTATATTGGGGCTCAATATTGAAATTCAGAAGTCCATTGGAGGTCCAATCTTAATTCTCCTAAAGGCCCCTCAAGTAGCCCATTAAGTAGTCCAATAATCAAGGGTGCAGAAGTCGGAAAACGCTAGGCGGGCGTTTCTTGGCCGCCTAGCGCCTAGGCCGCCTAGGCGCCGCCTAGAAATCCGCCTAGGATAGTCTTTTTTTTTATATATTTTTGAAACCGCATCGGTGCATCCACGGTTTTAATTTTAACTTCCCAAGAAATAGTATACACAGTTTTGGTTCCCAAGATATCAGGTTATCTCCACTTCCCCATATTCACAACATTCATTTTAAAAAAATAAAAACCAACTCTCTCTCTTTCTTCTCTCCTCACGCTTTCTTGCTCCATTATTTCCGGTGACCCAGGCCTATCATTTCCGGCGAAGTAGGATCGCCGTCATCACCCTCCTCCCAGTGCCAACCACCATCGCAGCTCGCCCTTCTCACGGTACCGTCAATCGCCCGTCGTGACGCCACCGCCGTTGTCGCCCTCCTCACAGCGCCGCCGCCCTCCTCATTGAAACAGGCCCTAGTCTCTTCTCTCTCGGAGCCCTAATCTCTTCTCTCTCGGAAATATCTCTTCCCTCTCAGTTTGATTTAGGGCCGATTTTACCCCGATTTGGTCGCCTAGGGGCGCCGCCTAAGCGGCGTCTAGACTATCAAAATGTTTTCTCAGTCCGATTTGGGGTAAATCGGGGCGGCCGCCTAGGCCGTCTTTTGCATCACTGCCAATAATAATAAGGTGATTAAAATAAAAGAAAATATATTTGCTGATTTTTCATGCTTAAATTAGAAATTTAATGATTTAGGAGAGAAAAGATTTTGATGATTTTCTTGGAAAGATATTATAGAAGATAAGTATTCTTGGAATACAAGATTATCTCATATATTCAAGAAGATCCAAATCTTGGATATTCTCCCTAAGAATTTTGAAATTTACCCCCTTAGATGTGGAGTGAGATTTATGTGGAATATTTTATTATGGAGAAAAGAATATATGGGATATATTCAAGATTTCTTAGAGATTAAGAAAAGATTTCTTCTAGATCTACTAGGCCCATGAATTCGGCCACTACACTCTATAAATAGGGGATGATTATTTCATCCCCAAGTACATGATTCCATGTGTTGGAAAAATCAAGAGCAAAAATATTTTTCTTTTTCCTTGGTTATTTTAATTTCTTGGAGCACTTCCCACCGGTGATCAAGGAAGGTGAAATGGACATACTTGAGAAGGTCTTTTGGTTGGTAGCACGTTCGTGATAGTCCCGTGATTATCAAATGGCATATCTACAAGAGGTACCTAATAACATAATTTCCTAGATATTCCACCATAGGTTTTATGTGTATTAATCCTGCATGCATGACCATAAAATTGTTGTTGGAATTATTATTTGAATTAATTGGGATTAATTCACGCTAGTAATAATTGTATTTAAATTTCATTCCGAATAGTTTCCGGGCACCCTATTTTCCCAACAAATAACAGGCCGACAGCCAACCAACCTATGCCCCCGGAGCTGGAAGTTCTAGCTCGTAACCCTGACGACCTTGCTCACACAATTGCAATGCTTCAAGTATTGCAAAAACAACAAGGGCGATCTGGTCCTTCGCATACTAGAGAAAGGCCTGACCCAACAGAAGCTCATAGGCATGAGAAGTCAGGCAGCAGGGACCAACCACAGGACCACATGATAGAGCGTGCTGGATAGACTTGGTGGACCAGGTCACAACAAAGATGTAGCTCGACCTAGAGCCGATGCAGGTCGACCAGACCAAAATCCAGCTCGCCAATTAGGCCATGAGAGACTGACCAGGTCGGCTTTTGGTCGCCTGGGTCCGGATAGGGCGCACAACCCCAGAAAACCAGCTCATGAGATTCCCCCTCCGAGTGAGGGATTGCGGCGAACAGATGGTTATGCACCGTTGTTTGCTGAACATCCTCCAAGTCATGGGGGATCTCTGGACGAGCTGGTGTCCATGAGGAAGGCTATATAGAGCATGCAGGGTCAGCTGGACCTGCAAAGGGGTCTCGGGGCAACTACCTTTCCTTCCTCTCTATTATCAATCATCATTCTGAAGGCCCCGATTCAGAAGAAGATTCAGTTCCTCGCTAGTATCTAATATGGGGGGACGGCGGATCCCTGGGTGCATTTGACCAAGTATTCCGGCTACATGATCTCCATGGGAGCTAGTGACACTACCCAATGTCGGAATTTTCCCCTAACACTCGGGGATCGTGTAAATAAATTATTTTTGGCACTACTGCCGGCTTCTATTCATTTATTAGCCCAGCTGGGCAAAGAATTATTGTTCCACTTCTCCACGGCCGGGTCTTATCTATCTCAGAGACATCGGTTATCCGACCTAAAATAAGCTGATGATGAGTCGGACCAATCGTACTTGGAAAGGTTTGACAAGGTCCTGCTGGAGGGGGAATCGTTGAGTAAGGATACCAAAATTATGGTCGTCCTAACTAGATTAAAGAAAGGCACCGATCTTTGGAAAGAGGTGCATCTTGCTTGCCCAAAAAGTTCTGCCAAGTTCCACAACCGGGAGGGAATTTTTGTCTCTATGCACGAAGCTCTGCAAAAGGACATGGGAGACAATAAGATAGACCTGAAAGAAAGTACAAAGAAATCTGGCGGAACCGGCTATAGGGTCCCCAAAAATATGAAAGCTTTCAACAAGGGGATAAAGCTAAAAGATAAGCTCAACCATGTATTAACAGTATCGGTCGACTCGGTGTACAATAATGTGAAGGAGAAGGAACTGCTCACCCCACCGAGAAAGATCCGCCAGGATGGTTGTAAGTTAAACCCAAACAAGTATTGTGCCTACCACCAGAATGTGGGGCACTTTACTAGTGAGTGTCGAGACTTACTCAAGCAGCTCTGGCGATTTTACGAGGAGGGCAAGTTGTCTGACTTCGTAAAGAGGCAGCTGGAAAGAAACCCCGGGCGAATAACCCCTAAAGATCTGATGAGGACGAAGACGAACAACCCCTCAGGAGCAATAAGAGAGAGCGACCTACTCCAGCTGCTGCAGCTAGACCACCCGGGGAGATTCTAATGATGGAGTCGTCAAGACCCGTAGGGGGCTGCTCAGATGGGCGAGCTCCAATGTCAAAGAGAAAGAGGAAAGCTGAGCTACGAGCCGTAGCTCAGGTTCAAGAAATGGGGGTCAACCCATCAATTCAGTATACACCAGAGTTGACCTTTACCGAAAGGGACCTAGACGGAATCTTGACTCCCCATAATGACTTCCTCGTAATATGTGTTACTGCTAACATAATGGGGACCAAAGTGCATCGTCTGTTGATTGACACTGGAGCCTACACCAACATCATCTTCAAGAGTACGCTCGACAAACTGGAAGATTATACGAGCTACATTGAAGACTCTAATCATCGAATTTTAGGCTTTGATGATGTTGTAATAGTCCCACTCGGGATTAATAGGTTGTCTGTAGAGCTTGTATCGACTGAGGAGCCTGATAGAAGAATAACTAGAATGGTAGAGTTTCTGATTGTAGATCAGCAATCTACCTACAACGGGTTCCTCAGTCGACCTTTTCTCAATGAATTCAAAGTTGCAGTTTCAATCTATTATAATTGTATAAAGTTCCCCACTTCTAAAGAAGCCGGTTCGCTGAAGGGAGACCGGAAAAAAAGCACGAGAATGTCTCCTTCAACTTCAATCAAGTGAAAAGACGGCCTCGATGATGGAAGCATCCACCAGCTACCCCGTAAATAAACCCTCCGTCCTAGATGACATCCTGGAACCAAAGGATAACCAAATGGAGGTGGATGAACAACTCCTACCCACGGGTGAACAGCTCTTGCCCGAGGGCGAACAACTTAATCCGTTGGGGGAACAATCAATGATTGTGGATGAGCTACCCTTGAATGCTGACTTGGAGGGCCCTATCCCGGTGAACAACTTTGACCCAAGACCACCTGCAGATTTCGAACCCCGCCTGGGAGTCGACCCGATGGACATCGAGGATGAACTAAACCTTGAGGGACCAATAATTGATCCATGATGGAAAGGAAAAAAATGGTGAGCAACTCCAGTTGAAGAGCTGGAAGCCCTCAAAAAGTTAATCCTGATCTTGATGATCTTGAACTCTACATTGGGTCCGAGCTCCCTGGGCCATACAGGACCCGAATGAGTGAGTTCCTCAAGGCGAACCTTAATGTTTTCGCATGGTCGCATGCGGACATGGTGGGGATCGATCCAAAAGATGCTTGTCACAGGTTGAACATAGATCCGGCCCGAAGATCGGTCCATCAGAAAAGGAGAAAATACGGGCTGAATAAATACCAAGCACTCAATGAGAAAGTAAAAAAGTTGTTCGACAATGACCTAATCCAGCAGGCATTGTGTCCTCAATGGGTGGCGAACCCAGTTCTGGCGTGGAAGCCAAATGGAACCTGGAGGCTTTGCATAGACTTTACTGATCTAAATGCTGCCTGCCCGAAGGATAATTTTCCCCTTCCGCACATCGATCAACTGGTGGACAGCACAGCCGGGCACAAAATGTTCACATTTATGGATGCTTTCGCCGGCTACCACCAAATTCCAATGCACCCTAATGATAAAAAAGACATGATATTGTATACAAAAAAAAACTTGCTTTGCTGGAAGAGGATGTCTTTCGGATTGATCAATGCAGGGGCAACTTACCAAAGACTCGTGAATAAAATGTTTGATGAACACATTGGGGACACAGTGGAGGTGTACATTGACGACATAGTCGTAAAAATGCCCAAAAAAAGAAGACCACCTCCAGCATCTAGCCTAAGTGTTCGATATTCTTCGAAAATACATGAAGCTAAACCTGAAGAAAAACAACTTCAGGGTTCACCCGGGGAAGTTTCTGAGCCATCTGGTCAGTAAACGGGGAATCGAAGCCTACCCCATGAAAGTTAAAGCTATCGTGGATATGCAACCTCCTCGTTTGGTAAAAGAAGTACAAAGGCTAACTAGATGCCTAACTGCTTCAAACAGGTTCATATCCCGATAAGGAGATAAGTGTCGTTCATTCTTTGAAGCCATTAAAAAAGGCAGGTTCTTATGGACGAGCAGCTGCCAGAGTGCTTTTGAAAAGCTCAAAGATTACCTGGGAGATATGAAGATCCTATCAAAACCCATCCCAGGAGAAAAGTTATACTTATATCTGGCAGCATCGGAACTGGCCATTAGCTCTGTTCTGGTGCGGGCGGATGGAAAGTTCCATCAGCCTACTATGTCAGTCAATCTCTACATGAAGTCGAAGTGAAATATTCACCAACTGAGAAGCTGGCATATTCTCTTGTTATGAGTGTTAGAAAGTTAAGATCATACTTCTTCGATCATCAAGTCGAAGTACTAAAAATTATCCCACTCAGATAAATTCTATATCGACCAAATACAGATGGCCGCCTATTGAAATGGTCCATAGAGATTAGCCAATTTGGAGCGACTTATGCTCCTCAAACAACGATCAAGGGTCAGGCATTAATCGACTTTATAGTCGAACTAACCTTTCCCCAAGATCCGATGAGAGGGCTAGATCACCCCTGGCAATCTTTATGTAGACGGTTCATCTACGAACATGGCCTCGGGGGCAGGAATAGTTCTAATTAGTCCCGACAGATAAATATTCACCTCAGCAGTCAGATTTAAATTCATGGCAACAAACAACGAAGCTGAGTATGAATCCCTCATTGCAGGTCTCCACTTATCACTTGTTGTTGGAGTCACACGACTCCAAATCTTTGAAGATTCTCAACTCATCGTAAATCAAGTTCGGGGTGAATACGAAGCCAAAGATGAACACATGATTGAGTATCAGAAGATAGTTGCTCACCTGGTATCAATGCTAGATCAAGTTTACATCGAACAAGTACCCCGGGCGAGCAACACCCAAGCTGATATTCTAGCTCGACTGGCCACCAGTGAAGGTCCAGCTGAGTAAACATATATTATTATCACCAGAAGGGCCAATCTATCAACTTTGGATTATCAATTCAATCAAGTGGGCGAACTACTTGATGATGATTGGTGAACTTCTTTAGCCAAATGCTTGAAAGATGGATAATTATCGAGCAATCCTTTTGAAGCTGCCAAAATAACAAAACGAGCAGCCAGGTATACTCTGGTAGGCGAGCAACTTTACAAAAGAGACTTTTCAATCCCACTTCTCAAGTGTTTATCTAGGGGGGCAAGGATGAGCTACATTGAAAGAAATCCATTCAGGAGTTTGTGGAAACCATGCTGGGGGGCAAGCTCTGGCCTACAAAACAATAAGGCAAGGCTACTATTGGTCAACTCTACGCCAAGATGCTATTCAAATGGCAAGAGCCTGTCATCGATGCCAAATTTTTGCCTCGAGCATCCACACTCCAGCACAAGAGCCCGTTTCTATTTTCAGTCCTTGGCCATTTGCAAGATGGGGAATAGACATCATTGGACCCTTCCCACCTGGAAAGGGTAGTGTTCGATTCGCTGTTGTGGCAGTTGATTACAATACGAAATGGGCAGAAGCACAAGACTTAGTCAAAGTTGCACAAGAAAAAATGATCAGCTTCATCTGGAAGAATATTATCTGTCGTTTGGAGTTCCCCAAACAATTGTTATAGATAATGGTCCTCAATTTGATGGGAAGAGGCTAAGAGACTTCTGCACCAAGTGGGGGATTAAGAAATATTTTTCGACCCCTCATCATCCACAATAAAATGGTCAAGTTGAAGCCATCAACAAAATAATCAAGCATGTTCTGAAGATACGGTTGACGCAAAGTAAAGAAAATTGGTCTTTGGAGCTCCCAGAGGTCTTATGGGCATATAGTGTTTCTCCCAGGTCTAGCAACGGAGAAACACCATTCGCACTGACATTCGGAACATAATCTATCATCCCAATTGAGCTAAAGACCAAAACAATTAGAATAGCCAACTTTGATGATGTGGCGAACAACTCTGCCTTATCAGCCGAACTGGATTTGCTCGAGAAAAAAAGAATACTAGCCGAGCTAAAAAATGAAACATACAAACAGCGTGTAGAGCATTATTACAATTCCCAAGTCAAGCTAAGGGAGTTCAAAGTTGACGACCTCGTTCTAAGAAAGAAGCTCGCCCCACCTCCAAGTGTATTTGTACCAACTTGGGAGGGCCCATACAGGGTAACGGACAAGTTACCCAATGGTGTTTATGATATTGAAGATATGGAAGGCAACTCGGCCCAATACTCTTGGAATGCAGTCCATTTAAAGAAGTACTATCTCTAAGGCGAGCTAGAACTGCATATGTGCAAGTAAGACCCAAAAACTTGCCTAATTTTTTGAAATTTTCACCAAGTGTTAGAGGCCGAACAAGATTGCTTGGTCGAACTACTTTAGCCTAGCAACTTGTTTGTATATTTTTGGTATTCTAACAAGTTTAAAAGTTGTTTGACAAAGTGTATAGTAGTCGAACTACTTTGACTTAGGTTGTAAAGTTTTGCAAAGAAGGTCATTTTCCATACTTGTAAATTTTAGCAAGTTCTAATGGTTGTTCGTTCAAAGGAGAAAGTTCAAGCTCAAGGCACAAGTCTGTTTATATGATCAAGCCCATTAAAGGCTGTTCATTTTTAAATGAACATAGCCTGAGGCCAAGACCATTATTCCATTTTTAAAGGCAAAGTTTTTTTTCGAACAAAGCCCAAATATATGTATTAAGATTGTAAAGTATAAAAGTAAATGCAAATCAATTAATACATAAGAACAAGATGAGCAAAAAGATGAAACTTCATTGATAGAAAGGCGGATCGCCCAAGAAGTACAAAAATCAACTCCATTTAGGAGCGAACAACTACATTAAAAAAAAGAAAAATTATAAGACCCTATTCTAAGACCCCTGCCCATCTGGAGGTGGGATGGTATCGTCTTTAGGGTCATCCAGGGGCGTCCCTGCGATCAAAGGGTCAATAGGGACATCCATAGTGAGCTCGGCAATGAGCCCTTCAGCATCAGCCCGTTCTTTCTGGGCTTGCTCAGTCGGCCTAGTTGGAGCATCTACTTCTCCCTCAGCGGCCTCCTCTTGTTCATCCTCGCCTTTCGGATGATGGGTGATCTCTATGCTTGGGTCGAGGAAGTCGATCTTCACCCCGTACTCAGACAGGTCGCCTATTTGAAGAATTGTGCCTTTGGAAGGAGAGTTGGCCTGGAGGAAGTCAGTGAACTCCTTGTCAATACCATATAGGATGTTGGGCACGTCGAACTCATTCACAGCCCTTATGCACTCTGCATAGGTACTGACAAAGCCTATAACGGAGCTCGCCTCAAGCTTGGGCACCAACTCCTCCTGTGTAATGGCTCTGGCGAGTTGCTCCTCCAGTCGAGCTGCTTTGGCCTAGACCTCGGTGGCCCACTTCTTGGTCGTCTCCCTTTTCTTTTGGTCATGGGCGAGCTAGGTGTGGAGAAGTTCCAGCTCGGCCTATTTAACCTTCAGCTCCACATAAATCTTCTGGTGAAGGTCGAGAGCACTCTGCTCGGCCACTTGGTGGACCTTCACCTTGGCCTGGAGGTTGGCAACGACCAAGTTCACCTTCAATTGAGTATAATCCCTCTCTTGGGTGATGCGGCAGACTGTATTGGCCTGCTGCATAGCATCTTTCTCCAAGTCCTCCACCTGGTCGACCAACTTTTGGATGGTCACCAGGGTGTTACCCACACTTATGAGGGCAAGGTGCCCGTTATCCCTTGGGTCTTGCTCCTTCACGGACTCCTCCAGAGGCTTAGTCCATGAACGAGCCACGAATTTAGAGGCCCGTCGAACATGGGAGCTCATAATTTCCCTGAAAGAGACCAGCACCTTGGAGCACGAGTACTAGTGTACCATGTTGGAGCGGCCTGGGTAGTGGGAAGGTTGATAACTACAAAGAGAAAGGAAAACATGTTACGAAAAAAAACTACAAAGTGTAAGGGCACTTACTCATTATAGCGACCTGCATCCCAGCCTAAGAAGGTCACATCATCAGGCGAGTCCGGCCTTTTTTCCTGAGCAGAGGCAATCACTTGGCGTTCAATAAGGACCTCCACAGAGGAAGATCAACTAGCTTCCTTCTTAGACGAGCGAGCTACATTGACCTCGCTCCCTTGAGACCCTTTACTTTTCTTGGAAGCTCGCTCAGCTTCGGTGATGGAAATGCCATCACCACGAAGAAGTCTCTTCTTCCTAGCATCAGCCACCGATGGGCTGCTCATTGGGTGGGCTGCTTCGATGAGCCCGACGCACCCGCCTTGCGAGGATCCTCCTTGGTCTTGGCGACCAATGCCACTATCTTTGAGTGTAAGGGCACTTACTCATTATAGCGACCTGCATCCCAGCTTAAGAAGGTCACATCATAAGGCGAGTTCTGCCTTTTTTCCAGAGCAGAGGCAATCACTTGGCGTTCAGTAAGGACCTCCACAGAGGAAGCTCGACCAGCTTTCTGCTCGGACGAGCGAGCTACATTGACCTCGCTCCCTTGAGGCCCTTTACTTTTCTTGGAAGCTCGCTCAGCTTCGGTGATGGAAGTGTCATCACCACGAAAGTCTCTTCTTCCTGGCATTAGCCGCCGGTGGGCTGCTCACTGGCACAAGCTGCTTTGATGAGCCTGGCATACCCGCCTTGCGAGGATCCTCCTTGGTGTTGGCGACCAATGCCACAATCTTTGAGATGGTATCCCCCTTCTTCCTGTTCTTTTTATTCGGCATCTCCAAAACATACTGGTCAAGGATAGTGAAGGCGGTGGAAACTGCAACCGTGACGAGTTGATCTGTAAAGGACGAACTACAAGTGTTAGAGATATCTTCATAAAAAAAATAACAAGTAAAAGTAGTCCGCCAAATGTGAAAATGACTTACCCTCGGGGATCTCAGCCTGCGCCTCTAGGTGATGGGGGGTAAGTGGTGAGGCGAGCTACTCTGCGTGTAGACTCTAGACAAAGATAATATACAGTCCGATCAACTCGATTCCTGAGAGAGATCTGGCTCACGATGAACAGGAACAGGTCGTCGGCTTCGTCCTTGGTGCTCCTCCACTTGAGTGTTTTGAGACCTGAAACAAAAATAAAAATATTAAAATTAGTCTTACTTCTTCTGATGGTCCCGTTTTCGAATACCAGAATGGGAATTCAGGAGAAATTTTTTTTAAACCTTTTCCTCAGAGAGTTCAGCAGGAGTGAATAATACTCAAGTCACTGCATTTCTAAGGGTCAGAGACATCAAGTCAGTGTGATGACTTGAGGGCTCAGTCACTTAACAAGGCAGTGACTCGAGAGGTTACACTTCAAGTCACTGCTTTACTCAGAGCCTGAGCTACCAAGTCAGTGTGAAGACTTGGAGACTCGTACTCTAAGTAACGCAGTGACTCGAGATGCTGAACTCTCGAGTGCATTGCCTAAACTGGTCAGTGAGAGGATTCTCCCTGACCTGTATGCTTAACCAAAGTTTTCTTTACAATGCTCTCAGTGAGCAGATTTCCACAACACTTTAGTAAATACTTTAAATGAAACGAACGCTCAGTTTAACGTGGTTTAGAGACTCAAGCTCCTACGTCCACGGCCTGATTTAACAGGAAATCCACTAACTGGGATTCTTATTTTTAAAGTGCCAAGGTGCACAGATACACTGGACTCACGCCACTCCCTGGGCTGCCTCTCCTTACTAACTCACTGACAACTTACTCCCAACAAACCTAACAAGAGGGTTTTAGTTTTAGTTTGGTTTCTCCAACTATGTGAGGTTTTCCCTTACAATGTATTAGCCTCAAACTAGATTGGGAAAACCTCTCTAAGCTAAGAGTTACAAGCTGAACACTCATTTGTGTATATCTATGAACTCTAAAGTTCAGTGTACAAGGTGTGGAACGTGCCTCCTTATCACTCCCTTACAATGCACTAAACACTCACACCTTACAATGGTCAGTGTCGTGGGTGTGAAACACTTCCTTATGACTCCCTAACAACTCACACACCCTCACAACTTGTAGGTGTTTATTTTTCTTTCTACACACTTGAAACGAAGCTATGAGCTTGTATTTATAGTGTGGATTCAAATGTAACCGTCGGAGGAAATTACATATGAATCCATACAATTAATGGTTTCAACCACTTTTCTTGGAATGCAACCTTGTCAGTGTCAGAGTTGCTGCCTTGTGCTGATTGGTCCACGTGGACTGTATCCAATGGATCTTTGACTCAGTAGGTTGACCAAGACCTACTGACTTTAGGTAGCTTCCTTCTTCACTGACTTGATGATCTTCAGTGGACTGAATCGTCTTCAGTGTAGTTGTCCTTCAGAGACTCTTTGAAGATCATTCCAAGAACTTTGTCATAAGGCTGAATGACAAAGTTCCCTGACCACAGCAGCCTGACTCCTTCAGGGCCTACTTGGTGCAGCACTGATCCTCTCGATCATGCTCTTCAGTGAGTGGTCCACCGTATTTAGCTTAGATCAGCCCGGTTTACACTCAGTGGTATATCCTTCAGGCTTCTCTTCTGGTTTAGGTTACAGGCATGGCTTCAGTCAGTTCTTCTGGGTGTCATCTTGATATACTCAGGCTGTGTTGCTGAGTTCCCCCTCAATTGAGTGTTCCCTCAACTGAGTTCTTCTCAACTGACAGCATATTCTACTGAAAGCTGACCTAGTCTGACCTAAAACAAAAGATACTATCCTGACTGCTTCCAAACCTATTACATGTAGTTTTGGAAAATCATCAAAACCAAAATATATCCTAACAATTTCCCCCTTTTTGATGATTACAAAACTTCTAACCAAATGATTTTCTATTACAAGAATAATGTCAGAACACAGGTAATAGTTTGAAATATGCAGAAATTCCCATAGTTTAAAACATTTAAGATCTATTCGGTTGACCATTTTTCTTAGCAAAACTGGATCAGTGGTCGTTTGAACAACCCGCTCTGATACCAATTGATGGTCCCGTTTTCGAATACCAGAATGGGAATTCAGGAGCAAATTTTTTTTAAACCTTTTCCTCAGGGAGTTCAGCAGGAGTGAATAATACGCAAGTCACTGCATTGCTAAGGGTCAGAGACATCAAGTCAGTGTGATGACTTGAGGGCTCAGTCACTTAACAAGGCAGTGACTCAAGAGGTTACACTTCAAGTCACTGCTTTACTCAGAGCCTGAGCTACCAAGTCAATGTGAAGACTTGGAGATTCATACTCTAAGTAACGCAGTGACTCGAGATGCTGAACTCTCGAGTGCGTTGCTTGAACTAGTCAGTGAGAGGATTCTACCTGACCTGTATGCTTAACCAAAGTTTTCTTTACAAGACTCTCAGTGAGCAGATTTTTACAACACTTTAGTAAATACTTTAAATGAAATGAACACTCAGTTTAACGTGGTTCAGAGACTCAAGCTCCTACGTCCACGGCCTGATTTAACAGGAAATCCACTAACTGGGATTCTTATTTTTAACGTGCCAAGTTTCATAGATACACTGGACTCACGCCACTCCCTGGGCTGCCTCTCCTTACTAACTCACTGACAACTTACTCCCAACAAACCTAACAAGAGGGTTTTGGTTTCAGTTTGGTTTCTCCAACTATGTGAGGTTTTCCCTTACAATGTATTAGCCTCAAGCTAGATTGGGAAAACCTCTCTAAGCTAAGAGTTACAAGCTTGACACTCAATGAATATTAGTGAGGACTTAATGGTCAGTGTCGTGGGTGTGAAACACTTCCTTATGACTCCCTAACAACTCACACACCCTCACAGCTTGTAGGTGTTTGTTTTTCTTTCTACACACTTGAAACGAAGCTATGAGCTTGTATTTATAGTGTGGATTCAAATGTAACCGTTGGAGGAAATTATATTTGAATCCATACAATTAATGGTTTCAACCACTTTTCTTGGAATGCGGCCTTGTCAGTGTCAAAGTTGTTGCCTTGTGCTGATTGGTCCACATGGACTGTATCCAACGGATCTTTGACTCAGTGGGTTGACCAAGAACTATTGACTTTAGGTAGCTTCCTCCTTCACTGACTTGATGATCTTCAGTGGACTGAATCGTCTTCAGTGTAGTTGTCCTTCAGAGACTCTTTGAAGATCATTCCAAGAACTTTGTCATAAGGCTGAATGACAAAGTTCCCTGACCACAGCAGCCTGACTCCTTCAGGGCCTACTTGGTGCAGCACTGATCCTCTTGATCATGCTCTTCAGTGAGTGGTCCACCGTATTTAGCTTAGATCAGCCCGGTTTACACTCAGTGGTATATCCTTCAGGCTTCTCTTCTGGTTCAGGTTACAGGCATGGCTTCAGTCAGTTCTTCTGGGTGTCATCTTGATATACTCAGGCTGTGTTGCTGAGTTTCCCCTCGCTGAGTTCCCCCTCAACTGAGTGTTCCCTTAACTGAGTTCTTCTCAACTAACAGCTATTCTACTGAAAGTTGACCTAGCCTGACCTGAAACAAAAGATACTATCCTGACTGCTTTCAAACCTATTACATGTTGTTTTGGAAAATCATCAAAACCAAAATATATCCTAACATCTTCAAATAAAACGAAGAAGTAAAACTCACGCTTGAGAATCCCAAATTCCACCGGGGTGTTAATTCTCTCGTCACCACCATAAGGGCGAGCTGAAGCTCGCCAATCCTCACCAATATAAAACCAATCGTGCTTCCAGTCCTTCACCTTCCCAAGGACGTCCTCAATCACCTTATGGCCGGGACGGGCCTTAAGGTAATACCAGCCCGCTTCATCTCCTGTGTAGGCTGTGGGCGCTATGAGGTAGTTCACCTCGTCCGCAGAGAGCTTGTTGGGGCAACCCACCAGAGCGCAAAGCACCAGTAGGGACATCAAGTTCATCCACCCCACTAGAGTTAGTTGGCTAATCGCCAAGTTTGTCTCCTCTAGAAACCGGTCGATCAATGGATGAAGGGGGATAGTAGCCCGAACCTTGAGAATCGTGAGGTTATCACCGCAAGCCCGCGAGGTGGTCGATCTGCTCTATCATCCTCCAGTGATGTGTACATATGAACATCAAAAGGGATCTTGTAATCCCTTCTGATTTTTGGCAGTTCGTCCTCGGTAATGATCGAGATAATGTAGCTCACCGCGAAGTTGTTACTCCTAGCTTTCGCTTCCCGTGGACTGGAGTCTGGAAGCGGGAGGAGTACTCCCTCTCGTAGGCATACCAGTCGACCTAATGAGCTACTGTTGTTGACGATCGTTTCTAATCTCGAGGATTAGTGGTTGTTTTAGTTGCTAATTAGATCATCAAAAAATTATGTGTGATTGATCACTACCGAAAATTATGAATAGAATTATTCGGGTTAAGGAAAGATAATTATGTGTATTGATTACATATTTGGTTCGTATATATGTGAATTGAGGTACTTTTGTATGTATAATCAAAGTTTGGATGTGTTTATGAATTTGTGCTTTTTTTTATTCATTAAAAATTAAGGTATTTATACAAGTCCTCAAAGTAGGAGGTGGCCTGACCTTTGCTCTCCCATGTGTGCATGCTTGACTCATGGGGAGTTGACTATTTGACCTTATCTAAACTAATTTCTATCCACTAAGCTGGATTTGCTCGTATTAGAGAGTAGTTCGTCTTCTTTGGACTTGTCCTTGAGGAGTCACTCGCTTGATTTTGTTGATCGATTTATCTTCTGCCGTGGCACTTTGGTTTAAGTAGCTCGCCATGGTCTTATTTGTATTCGGATGGCCTTTTCTTTTAAGTAGCTCGCCTAGCTGGAGTAGCTCGCCTGGTCTTGTCTTTGGTGTGGTTAATTGGCTTAATCATGTTCGCCTTGTAATTATTGTAGCCCGCCTATCAACAATTGCCCCCTAGCTTGCCTTTACATTGTGAAGAGTATGAGTGAACTACTAATGAGCTGGCTATGACCTTGGGTGTCGAAGACGAGTTGCATTACTCTAGGCGAACTGCATTTGCATTGTTGGGTTGATTTGAACATTTGATGGTTAAGATCCCGAGGTGTGGGCACATCTCGAGGCGTGACGTGGGCGGCATAATTACCGCCACCCACACGTGCATGAAACTGAAGTGACGCACCCCCTATTTTCTCGGAATAGGGCGGCACGCGCCTAATAATTGCTCAAAGGCCCCCCAGGTTTTCGCCCTTCTCGTCCTATACCCCATTTTTCTTTACTATAAAAGGGTGGAAATTTAATTTCACTCTTTTTTCTTCCCATTTCTCAGCGCGTAAAACCCTTGCCATTCTTCATTTGAATTTTCCGACCACCGCCACTGCCATTTCCGATGCCAATCGTCTTCATTCCAGGCTTTTAAGGTAGTGATCTTATTATTCTTGTTCTTCTCTTGTTTAATTTCACTCTTATTGGGTAGAAAATCCCAAAACTCTGCCGCTTCATTCTCGAACCATATCCGTTTTTTCACCTTCCTTACCGGAATTTGCCATTGACGGCTGTCCTAAGCTTTCTTACTTTTATTTCTTCAAAAAATCCCAATACAAATGTCCACCAACTCACAGACTAATTTCGATCCTCCTTGAAACCCAAAAAAGTCCCATAGACGAATCCTCAACTCTCATTCCTGTAGTGAATCTGGATTCAGATCCCGAAGCGACCTCCATTGTCAGATCTATTGACTCAGGAGCTCACTCATCTAGGGAGGAGGTCGTCGAGGTGAATCCTGCCCGTGATATTCAAGAAGAAACCAGCTCCGACCTCCACAGTGACGAAGAGGGTAAGGCCGAGGTGCAGCAGGTTGCCCCTACTGACGAGCTAACCTGGGAGTACCTGAGGAGCATTAATTACCCCATACATAACCCGATCGAGCACCAAAATCCAGTTGCCGTAGCTCGCCAAGTTGACTGGTATGTCTACAAGAGGGAGTAGTCCAACCGATTCACAATTCCAGCTCACAGAAAGTGAAAGTTGAGGACGAACAACTTTGCGGCGAGCTACATCGTGTTCGTCATCACTGAGGAGGATTTGCTCAAAATCAGAAGTGATTACAAGATCCCTTTTGACATTCACATGTACGCACTGCTGAAAGATGACATAGCAGATCGCCCACCTCGAGGGCTCACGGCGATCAACTTGGCGATCCTGAAAGTTGGGGTCACACTCCCCTTGCATCTGTTGATTGGCCGTTTTCTGGAGTACACTAACTTGGCGATCAGCCAACTAACACCAGTAGGGTGGATGAATTTGATATCCCTCATGGTGTTGTGTGCCTTTGAAGGATATCCCGATAAGTTGTCCGCCGAAGAGGTGAACTACCTCATGGTGCCCACAATATGCACCGGGGATTAGGCGGTCTGGTACTACCTTAAGGCTCGTCCTATCCTTAAGGTAGTTGAAGATGTCCCAGGGAAGGTTAGGGACTGGAAGCATGACTGGTTCTTCATTGGTGGAGACTGGCATGCTTTAGCTCGCCCATAAGGCGGCGAGAAGAGAATAAATACCCTGACAGAGTTTGGGATTCTCAAGCATGAGTTTTGCTTCTTCATTTTATTTGAAGAATTAAAACTAATTTTAATCTTTTTACTTTCGTTTCAGGTGTCAAAACTCTCAAGTGGAGGAGTGTTAAGGACAAAGCCGGCGACCTATTCCTGTTCGTCATAGTTCGCTCTTCTGCAGACCAAGTGGTCATAGTAGCTATTCGCTCCTCCTTCCACGTACTTTATCAATACATTTAGGAAATGCCGACAAAGAGAGTGAGGAAGAAGGGGATCCGTTGTCAAAGATGATCACCTTGGTGGCAAAAACTAATAAAGATGATCCTCGCCAAATGGGGGGTCAAGCTCGGCGAAGCAGCCCGCCCCTGCAAATAGTCCACCGGCGATTAGCACTCCAAAAAATGAAAAGACTTCTTCGTGGAGATGGCACTCCCATCTCTGAAGGTGAGTGGGCTCTGAAGAAGAGCAATGGGGCCCAAGAAAGTGAGGCCACGGTAGCTCGCTCTATCAAGCCCAAATCTATGCGAACTCCTTCTACGGAGCTTTCTACCGAGCAGCATGTGGTCGCTGCTGCTCCAGAAGGAAGGGTTGATCACCCCGACGATGCGACCTATTTCAAGTGGGACAAATGTCTCTATAACGCGTAAATGTTATTTTTTTTACTCTCTTTTCTTTTATGAACTAACACTTCTTCCTTGCTTCTTTTGTAGTTACCATCTCAACGACTTCCCTAGTTGCTCCAACATGGTGCACAGTATTCATGCTTGAGGGTACCGACCTCCTTTTGAGAAATTCCAGACTCACACGTCCGGCGAGCTGCCGAGTCTGTAGCTCGCACTTGGACTAAGAACCTAGAGGATGCAGTCAAGACTCAGGCTCCTCGAGACAATAGTCGCCTTTGTATAATCGAGGCTGGCAACACCTTGGTCGCTATTCAAAAGCTGGTCGACCAGGTTGAGGATCTGGAGAAGGATGCTCGGCAGCACACTACCACTGTTTGCCGCATCTCCAAAGAGCGGGACGCGGCTAAGAAGGAGGCCAAGAAGCTAGTAGGTGACCTCCAGAATAAAGTGAAGGCCCATCAGGTGGGCGAGCAGCGGGCTCTTGATCTTCACGTCAAAGTCTCTGAGGAGCTTAAGGCCAAGGAGGCCGAGAATGAGCAACTCCGTGCCGAGCTTGCCCGCGTGCAGAAGCAAAAAGAGACGACAGAGAAGTTTGCCACTGAGGTTACAGCTAAGGTCGCCGACCTGGAAAGGCAGCTCGCCAACTCCATCCCAAATGAAGAGTTGTTGCCCAAGATGGAGACGAGCTTGCTTCTGGGTTTCGTGAGTGCCTATGCCGAGTGTATTAGGGTCGTTAATGAATTTAGCGTGCCCCATATTGTAGCTGAGATCGGCAAGGAATTCAAGACCTTTCTTGAAAGCAATCCTCCAGCCCCAGGGACCTATCTTCAAATTGGCGACCTGCCAGAGTACGGGGTCAAAATTGACTTTCTTGACCCCCGGCATTGAAATCACACATCCTCCAGAGGATGATCAAGAAGAGGTCGCCGAAGGCGAGCAGAATGTGCCCTCCGGCCAAACTGAAAAGGCTCAAAATGAGCGAGTTGATGCTGATGGGCTCATTGTTGAGCTAACTGAAGATGTTCCCCTGGATCTAACCATTGCGGGAACCCCCTTGGTCGACCCCCAAGATGATAATCTCACTCCACCTGGGGGCCAAGGGGCTTAGACTAGGGTGGTTTGTAAGCTTTTGTGTCTTTCCTTTTGTAATAGTTGTTCGCTCCTGATGGAGTTATGTAATCCTTTTGGGTGAACTGTCTTGCTCTCAATGGAACTTATATTTTGCTCATCTTGTTCTTCATACATTTATTGTTTTGCATTTTATTTTATGCTTTACAATTTTAATGTATGTAGTTGGGCTTTGTTCTTTAAGAACTTTGCCTCTTAACAATGGAATGGGGGCCTTGGCCTTAGGTTATGTTCATTTAGAAATGAACAACCTTTTAGGGCTTTATCATATAACAGACTTGTGCCTTGAGCTTGGATTTTCTCCTTTGAACAAACAACTTGTCATTGAAATTGCTAAAAAATTACAAGTATGAAAGACGACCTACTTTACAAAACCTTACAAACCAATCTAAAGTAGTTCGACTACTATACACTTTGTCAAACAACCTTTAACCTGTCAAAATACATGGCTCACAAACCAAGTCAGAGTAGTTCGACTTCTAAACATCTTGTCAAACAACTTTGTACTTGTAAAAGATTAAAACTATTCAAGCACAAACAAGTAGCTAGTCTAAAGTAGCTCGACCAACTGAACTTGTTCGACTACCAACACATAGTAATTTTTTAAAAAATTAGGCAAGTTTTTAGGCCTTACATGCACATATGCAGCTTCTAGCTCGTTCCTCTATCATAGTAGTTTGCCCAGTATAAGGGCAACACTACCATTCCCTTTAGACAAAGTAGTCCTCCTATCGAAAGTATTTCTTCAAGTTAGCTGCATTCCAGGAGTATTGGACAGAATTGTCTTCTAGGTCTTCAATATCATAAGCACCATTGGGTAACCTGTCTGTTACCCTGTATGGGCCCTCCCAAGTCGGTCCAAATACACCTGGAGGTGGAGCAAGCTTCTTTCTTAGGACGAGGTCGCCAACTTCGAATTCTCTTAACTTGAAGTGGGAATTGTAATAACACTCTGCTCTTTACTTATATGTTGCATTTTTTAGCTCAGCTGTGATTCTTTTTTCTTCGACCAGGTTCAGCTCGACTGATAAGGCAGAGTTGTTTGTCTCTTCTTCAAAGTTGGCAGTTCTTAAAGTCTTGGTCTTCAGTTCAACTGGGATAACTGCTTCAGTTCTGAATGCTAGTGCAAAAGGTATTTCTCCGGTGCTAGACCTGGGAGAAATTCTGTAAGCCCACAAAATATTCGGGAGTTCTAAAGACCACTTTCTTTCCGTCAATCGTATTTTAAAAACACGTTTGATTATTTTATTGATGACCTCTACTTGGTCATTCGACTGTGGATGATAGGGGGTCGAATAATGTTTTCTAATGCCCCACTTGGTGCATAAGTCCCTTAGCTTCTTCCCATCAAACTGAGGACCATTGTTTGTAACAATTGTTTGAGGAACTCCAAATCGACAGACAATGTTCTTCCAGATGAAGTCGATTATTTTTTCTTGGGTAACTTTACCTAAGGCTTCTGCCTCTGCCCATTTGGTATAATAATCCACAGTCACGACGTATGCTTCTCTTTCCGGGTGGGAAAGGTCCAATGATGTCCATTCCCCATCGTGCAAATGGCCAAGGACTGAAAACTGAGACGAGCTCTTGAGCCGGTGTGTGGATGCTTGGGGAAAAGATCTGACATCGGTGACAAGCTCTGGCCATCTGAATTGCATCTTTTTGTAAAGTCGGCCAATAGTAGCCCTGTCTTATTATTTTGTAAGCTAAAGTTTGCCCCTAGCATGATTTCCACAGACTCATGTGTGTATGTCTTCCAAAGTAGCTCGCCCCTGCCCCCTAGACAACACTTGAGAAGTAGAACTGAAAAGCCCCTTTTGTAAAGTAGCTCACCCACCAGGGTGTACCTGGTTGCTCGTTTTGTTATTTTGGCTGCTTCAAAAGGATTGCTTGGTAGTTCACCATCTTTCAAGTATTTGGTTAAAGGAGTTCGCCAGTCATCATCATCAAGTAGTTCGCCCATCTGGTTGACCCTGTAATCTGAAGTGGGTGGATTGACCATTTTGGTGATGATGATGTCTGTCAATTCTGTTGGCCCTTCACTGGTGGCCAGTCTAGCTAGTGCATCAGCTTGTGTGTTGTTCGCCCGAGGTACTTGTTGAATGTATACTTGGTCTAGCATTGATATCAGGTGAGCAACTATTTTTTGATACTCCATCATATGTTCATCTTTGGCTTCGTATTCTCCTCGTACATGGTTTACAATGAGCTGAGAGTCTCCAAAGATTTGGAGTCGTCTGACTCCAACAACAAGTGATAAATGGAGACCTGCTATGAGGGCCTCGTACTCAGCTTCGTTGTTGGTGGCCATAAACTCGAATCTAACTACAGAGATGAATACTTGTCTATCGGGGCTGATGAGAATACTCCTGCCCCCCGAGGTCATGTTTGTGGATGAACCGTCCACATAAAGATGCCATAGGTGATCTAGCCCCCTCGTCGGATCTTGGGAAAAGGTTAGTTCGACTATAAAGTCGGTTAATGCCTGACCCATGATCGTTGTTCGAGGTGCATAAGTCACTCCAAACTGGCTAATCTCTATGGACCATTTCAATAGGCGACCTCCTGTATCTGGTCGGTGTAAGATTTGTTTGAGTGGAAAAGTTATTAGCACTTCGACTTGGTGATCGAAGAAGTACGGTCTTAAATTTTTAACATTCATGACTAGTGCATATGCCAGCTTTTCAGTTGGTGAATATTTCACTTCGGCTTTGTGTAGAGCCTGGCTGACATAGTAGATAGGCTGATGGAACTTCCCATCTGCCCGAACCAAAACAGAGCTGATGGCCACCTCCGACGCTGCCATGTATAAGTACAACTTTTCTCCTGTGATAGATTTTGATAAGATTTTTACGTCTCCCAGGTAGTCCTTGTGCTTTTTGAAAGCACTCTGACAGCTGCTCGTTCACAAGAAGTTACCTTTTTAATGGCTTCAAAGAATAGACGGTATTTATCTCCACATCGGGATATGAACCTGTTTAAAGCAGCTAGGCATCAAGTTAACCTTTGTACCTCTTTTACTGAGCGAGGTGGTTGCATATCCATGATAACTTTAACTTTGACGGGGTTGGCTTCAATCCCCCGTTTACTGACCAAATGGCCCAAAAATTTCCCCGAATGTACCCTGAAGCTGTTTTTCTCCGGGTTTAACTTCATGTTATATTTTCGGAGAATGTCAAACACATGGGTGAGATGTTGAAGGTGGTCTTCTTTTCTGGCACTTTTCACGACTATGTCATCAACATACACCTCCACTGTCTCTCCGATGTGTTCATCGAACATTTTGTTCACGAACCTCTGGTAGGTTACCCCTGCATTGGTTAGTCCAAACGATATTCTTTTTCAGCAGAGTAAATTTTTATTTGTAGAGAATGTCGTGTCTTCCTGATCATCGAGGTGCATTGGAATCTGGTGGTAACCGGCAAAGGCATTCATAAACGTAAACATTTCGTGCCCTGCTGTGTTATCCACCAGTTGATCAATGTGCGGAAGTGGAAAGTTGTCTTTGGGACAGGCTGCATTTAGGTCAGTGACGTCTATGCATAGCCTCCAGGTCCCATTTGGTTTCCGCACCAACACCGGATTTGCCACCCATTGAGGACACAACGTCTGCCAGATCAGGTCATTGTCAAGCAGCTTTTTCACTTCCTCATTGAGTGCTTGATACTTGTCCGACCCGTATTTTTGTCTTTTTGATGGACTGGTCTTCGGGCCAGGTCAATGTTTAGCCTATGACAAGCGTATTTTGGGTCGATCCCCACCATATCTGCATGTGACCAGGCAAAAACATCAAGGTTATCTTTGAGGAATTCTGCCATCTGGGTCCTATAAGGCTCAGGGTGCTCGGAGACGATGTAAAGTTCAAGATCTTCACGGTTAGGGTTAACTTTGAGGGCTTCCAGTTCTTCGACTGGAGTTGCTTTCCGCTTTTGTCGCTTCCACTGTGGATCAATGATTGGTCCCTCTGGATTTAGCTCATACTCAATGTTTGTTGGTCCCACTTGATAGATTAATTGCGGAAGCTTAAAAACAAAGTCTTAACAAAATCTTTTAAAAGAGCACTATAATGAAAGTAATATAAATGAAAGCAGTAAACGGGACAAGATATATAGTGGTTCGGATATAACAATCCTACGTCCACTCTCCCTTTTTCAAAGGGGCCTCACTACCAACCAACTAACTTACGTACTGGAATTGAGAAGTACCAGTTCCTTCTTACAACAACCTTTAGATCTAACTCCGATCTAAAGCTTTACAAACTTCAACATTGTCTTAATAGATGAACAGGTTGAGATCCAACAACTCCTTAATGAGTATATAAAATTATGAACAATGTAAGAGTGCTTAAAGCGTGATAAAAGCTAAGGCTTGAATATGACTTCGTGTGCGTGAAAACTTTCTAGAGCCTTTCTTAAGAGATGCACTCTTGTATTTATAGAGATGATTAGGTTTTAGCTGTTGAAGAGCTAATCTAATCAGATCTCTAATTAAGGAAGCTTCAATCAATCAATTCCCTAATTGATTGATTGGGTTGGTGAGATCCTTGGATTGATTGACTTCAAATACTTTCCAATCCAATCTTGTTGACTTGATTTGAATCACCAACGGTCAAGTGCTTCCATTGCACAACTCTAATTCTTCCAGAGAAGGCAGGCCCAGACACCAGGTAACCTCGATGTCCTCTGGTCCAGAGTCGGTTCAGAACCAGAATACTCAGTAGAATCAGGAGATGATTCTGAGCATCTTTTGGTTCACCAGACTCGTTTGGTTTGGGAAAGGTCTTCTGCCTTTGGTCTGATCTCATCTGATGAAGTCTTCTGGTGAAGTCATCTGGTGGGGTCTTCTGGTGACTCTTCTGGTGAAGTCTTCTGGTCTGGCAGTTCCCCCTAGACTAAGTCCTAATCTATTTCCTCATCTGGCTAACAGGTCCAGATTGTCCTATTACATCTTCTGGTTTTTTTTAACTCATCAAAATTATATAACTTTTATCCTAACAATTTCCCCCTTTTGATGAAGTTAAAACACTATCAGAACTGATCAAAAAGAAATTAAGCAAGAAAACAAATAAAGGGATAAGACCTTAGAATAGATCTTATCAGGCAAACAAGAAGACAACAAGAAGTTGTCTTTAAGACAGAGTAGATATGACTTTCATTAATAATAGAGGACAAAGATGATTACTGAATACATTTTATATCAAAGTCCTAATCTATGCATATCTTATGTTTTCCTTGGGCACCAGAAACCAGTCAAGGAATCTGTCTTGAACAGCTTTGAGCTCAACAGAAGATGTTGGGGTGAAATTCACCAACACCTTAGTCTTGTACACCTTCTTCAACTCTGCCCAATCAACATGATTCCCGATCATAGGAGTGTTGAGATAATGGAACTCCGGGGCAGTTACTTCCAGGTTGAACTCAATGGTGGAATCCATGAGTTTCTTGTAGAGCTCTGCATCATAAGCCTTCATCCAGGAGTGGAAGGTTCTGTTGATAAGCGCATCATCCTGTGGCGGGGGTCTCTGAATGTAGTGTTGGATAAACCACAATGTCTTTGCTTCTCTCCACCTTTCAATAAGGGGAACAGGCACAGTAGAGTCAAACGACCCTTCTGTCCTGAGTGGCAGAATATCCATCACTTCAATAGGAGCCTTCCTCCTCTGGCTTGATCCACTGGCACCAGGAGTGATACCAGCTTCTCTGGCTTTCTTGTTTTTCCTCCTAACATATCTGAGCCTCTGCTCTTCATCTATGTTTTTCCTAACTCTGGCCAGCCTTTCCTCTGGAGTCTCTTCTTTAAACCTCTTCTCTGCTTCTTCAACTACCTGCTCCAAGAAGCTCTTCTTGACCCTTCTGATCTTCCTCTTGGCAGGGCCAGGGTTGGAGACAGGATCTTGTTCTGAGTCAAGAGTTTCCTCCTCTGCTGCAAGCTACTTGGCCATAGTCAAAGACTTTAGCTCTTCCTTCTTCTTCTTCTGCAGCTAGCTTGAACCAAAGTGTTCTCCAGCAGGTCCAGACGAGCTCTGTGATTGAACAAGGTCTCGTTGGAGCTCATCGCCAGATCAGTTCTGGCTTTCTCTTCCCCCTTTTTAACTTCATCAAGGAGGGGCTGAACCACCTGCCTTATCAGATCAGACAACTCGGTGGAGGAGGAAGAGTGGAGATCACGCAGCTTCTTGGCTTCCTCCAGGTAAGCTTGAGTCTCAGCCACCAGACGCTTTTGCTTGGCCAACATCTCCTGGAGGGAGTCCTTCAATTTGGCAGTCTCAAGCATTTGAGAAGTCGTCTCCACTTTTAGCACAGAGACTGGACGCAGCTGGTCCAAGACATGCTCCTGCAGCTGCTTCTGGCTGTGCATAACATCCAGCTTTAAGAAAAGGCCATTTGCCTTGAATGCAACTTTAGCAGAGGCAAAGGTAGCCTTGATCTGCTTCAAGAAGATCTTTCTCTCCTGCTTGATCTGATGCTCAATCATGGCAGGGGCCATATGCTGCATAGCCTTGCTGAAACGCCCTATCTGCTGGATCTGTTCATTGAAGTACATCTTCATCTTCTGGAGCATAGCAGGGGTCACATCAATATCCTCCTCGTCTGAATATAGCTCTTGAGGGAAGGAGAAGTGAGGGCAAAAAGAGTAGGAAGGGCCCTCTGGAGAGATCATAACACCACTCTGGATCAACAAGGTTCTAATCACCACCTTGGCTGCTTCTGGAGTCTCAAGCTCTGCTGGATTTTGGATGTTGAGCTTCTTCTTAAGATCAATCTCCCAGGCAGTGAAGGCAGAAGTGGTCATCTCAGCTAACAATAAGACCAAATCCTCCACGTCTTCTAGTCTTGCCTTGCTCCAGAGCTCTCTTAGCCAGAGCTGGGCACTTACACTCATGCTCTGCCTAATGGAACCCATATCATCATTATTGAATGTGAAGAGTTTGGGCGCAGAGGCTGAGAAGGGTGGTGCTAAGACCTCCTGCTCCAGTGAAGCATCCTCATCTTCACTATCGTCGCTGATAGAAACTGCGGGGGAGGCAGGAGGACCAGGGAACCCCAGAGCCATTGAAGAAGAGGGGTTTTGGTCAGGTTAGGTTGAGAGAGGGATAGGTGTTTGGCTTTGTGAAGTGGAGGGGTTTGTGTGGGAGGATGGTTCTGCACCAGAAGAGGTTGAGGGCACCTCTGGTACAGGGTTTGGTTGTGGGGGTGAAGGTTCTGTAGGTAGAGGTGTTTGAGATGGAGGGGGAGAAGGTGTTTGAGTGGGTAAGGTTGAGGGTGTGTAAATGGGTGTGTTTGGGATGGTCTGCTCTGGTGAAGAAGCTTCCAAACCAGAAGTAGGGTGAAAAGGTTGGTCTTGGGTTTCTGGGGGAGAGGTAGACGGGGTAACAAGATTAACATGGTAACAAGTTCTTGGGGATTGTAGAGATCAACTTCTCTACCCCTGCGTTCTGCAAAAGTTCCAGAATGGCCAACGCCGCCGGATTCTTGGTGGTGTAGAAGTCAACAACCATCTCCGTCTTTAACTTCTTACAGACGTATTCATGGTTGAAATTGCATTTGGGTGCCATGTCTGAAAGAGAGATAGAGAGAGAGAGAAAACAAATCTTGCAGAGAGAAGTTAGGGTTTGAAAATAATGAACAAATGAAGAGACAGATTGAAAAATTTTAAGTTTAAATAGGAACAGATGCGTGGCTTTGAAAATAAATTAGGTGTGAACGCGTGTAAATTTAAAATTTAATTTGGGGAACAAAATCAATTTGTGAATTGATTGACATTTTGCACGATAATTAAATCTGACGGCCAGGATTGAAAGGCGATATACAGATTTAATTTGGTGCGTGGGCATGGTCATTGGGACTGGGTTCGAGGGGTTTTGTGGTAGTCAAGATAAAAAGCGAAATGATTGCCTAGACCCTCTACCCTAGTCTTAAATACACTCTGAATATGAAATGTTTTGGGTGTATTTAGTAATTTGAAAAGTGTGTCCCAATGATCAGAGGCCAGAGAAGTAAATACATACCTGACACCTGATTTTGTAACCAGATGATAGCTTGGTTAGTCTGGTGTTACATCTCATCTGATGGAAACCCATCTGGTTCTGGTCAAAGTTTACTCCGGATTTCTTTGGAATCGGACTTTGCACCTTATCTGGGATAGACCTCATCTGGTACAAACCTCATCTGAAGATGTAACTGCTCTAGTATATCTAACATGTAGGCATGTTAGTATAAAAAAATAATAACATAGATATTATTGAAATAAAGGATACTTCTCTATTGTTCCCCCTAAACCAATTCTGTCTCTGGGTCCAATAAACCTAACTCAAATGCTAACTCTCTGAATCTAGTCTCAGCCAAAGGCTTAGTCAGAATATCAGCTCTCTGTTTCTCTGTTGAAATCTTTTCCATCCTTATATCTCCCTTCTCAACATGGTCTCTGATAAAATGATGCCTTATATCAACATGCTTGCATCTAGTATGAAGAACCGGATTCTGGGTGATTGCAATTGCACTGTTGCTATCACAAAATAATGGAATATCCTTATCCCTAATCTGGTAGTCCCTAAGTTGTTGACTAATCCAGAGTAGTTGTGAGCAACAACTACCTGCATCCATGTACTCTACTTTTGTTGTTGGTGTAGCAACTGAAGTCTGTTTCTTAGAAAACCAAGATACCAATTTATTCCCTAAAAATTGACATGTTCCACTTGTAGACTTCCTATCTATTCTGCACCCACCATAATCTGAATCTGAATAACCACTTAACTCTAAATTATCATCTGCAAGATACCATAACCCCAAATTAATTGTTCCCTTAAGATATTTCAATATCTTCCTAGCTGCTTCCAAGTGACTTTTCTTAGGATAAGCTTGAAATCTGGCACACATACCCACAACAAAGGTAATATCTGGTCTGCTTGGAGTCAGGTACAGAAGAGAACCAATAAGTGCTTTGTACTGAGTCTGGTCCACACTCTCTCCAGACTCATCTGGATCCATGTTGAAATTTGTCATCATATGAATCTTGGCTGCCTTGCTAGATCCTACTCCAAATTTCACTAACATGTTTCTGATGTACTTTGCTTGATTGATGAAGATTCTCTTCTCTGATTGCTTAACCTGCAAACCTAAGAAATAATTCATCTCACCCATCATAGACATTTCAAACTGGCTCTGCATGAGATCTCCAAATTTCTCACACAGCTTCTTGTTAGGGGATCCAAATATAATATCATCAACATATATTTAGACCAGAAGGATGTCCTTTCCTTCTTCTTTCCTAAACAAGGTCTTATCAATCTTTCCCTTAGTGAAACCATTGTCCAGAAGAAACTGAGATAGAGTGTCATACCATGCTCTGGGTGCCTGCTTCAGCCTATAAAGAGCATTCTTAAGCTTAAACACCTTGTCACCTTGTTCAAAACCAGGAGGTTGTTTCACATACACTTCCTCAATAAGAATCCCATTAAGAAAGGCAGGTTTCACATCCATCTGGTATACTTTGAACTTCATGTGAGCAGCATGTGCTAGAAACAATCTGATGGCTTCTAGTCTGGCAACAAGATCAAATGTCTCATCATAGTCTATTCCTTCAGACTGAGAATAACCCTGAGCCACTAGCCTTGCCTTGTTTCTAGTAATGACATCATTCTCATCTTTCTTATTCTTGAAAACCCACTTAGTTCCTATCACCTTTTGATGTCTTGGTCTGTCTACCAGCTCCCAAACATCCTGTCTGGTGAATTGATTCAACTCCTCTTGCATAGCAACAATCTAATTTGAATCCTTCAGTGCCTCCTTGATGTTCTTGGGCTCAATCAAGGATACATAGCAACTGAATAATGCAGCTAAGTTAAGAGTTCTCCTAGTCTAGACACCCTTAGCAGGATCTCCTATAATCAACTCATTGGGGTGATCAACCAGTGTTTCCTTCCCTTGGCCTTGCCTGATTGACCATCTACTGCAGTACCTTGGTGATTATCACCAACTGCAGGAGAGCTTCCCCCTACAGGAGTTCCAACCTCTTCTGGTTCTGCTCCTTGTGGAGGCTTCTGCTCCAGAGAACCAGAAGATGGGTCACCATCTGAATCTGAATCAAGAATAGGTGGATTGACTTTGATAACTCTGGTAGTAGTTTGATTCTGTGTCTCTTCTGGAGACTTAAAGTCCACCTTGTACTCAAAAGCAGATTCATCAAAAACAACATGAGGTGTCTCCTCCACACAAAGTGAATTCCTATTAAAGACTCTGAATGCTTTACTGGTGCTGGAATATCCTAAGAATGTTCCATCTGCAACTTTAGCATCAAAAGTTTTTAATTTGGATTTCCCATTGTCATGGATGAAACACTTGCATCCAAAAACATGAAAGAATGAAACATATGAGGTTTTACCTTTCCATACCTCATATGAAGTCTTATTATGTCTCTGGGCAATGAAGCATCTATTTTGGGTGTAACAGGCTGTGTTGATGGCTTCTGCCCAAAATCTCTGTGGTGTGTTGTATTCTGCTAACAGAGTCCTTGCAGCTTCCTTGAGGGTTTTGTTCCTCCTTTCTGCTACTCCATTCTGTTGGGGTGTTCTGGCAGCAGATGTTTCATGAAAAATCTCATGGTCCTTGCAATACTCTGCATTGTGTGAATTCAAAAACTCTGTCCCTTTGTCACTTTTGATCCTCACTATGCTCTGGTTCTGCTCATTTTGAATCTGCTTGAAGAACTCTGGTAGCTTAGTGATAGTTTTATTTTTCTTAAACAAGAACACTACCCAAGTGCATCTTAAAAAGTCATCTACTATCACCAAGGTGTACTTCCTACCACTGAAACTAAGAGGAAAAATAGGTCCAAACAGATCCATGTGAAGTAGTTGAAGTACTCTAGTTGTGGTTGTGCTCTGGACATCCTTAAAGGAAGTCTTGGGTTGTTTACCTTTCTGGCATGAACCACAAACCTGATCTTTCTTAAACACTTCATTAGGAAGACCTCGAACTAGACCTTTTCTGGCAATCTTGTTCAGTGCTTTGAAGTCAGATGACTCAATCTCTTGTGCCAAATCCAGTTGTTCTCTGCAGATCCTTTTGCAACCAGACAAGTGTTCCTTGGGCAACTATTAAAATCTGCAAGATAAATGTTACATTTCCTCAAGCCAATAAGCAAGATATCATTATAATCAGAAGAAAAGACAGTGCATGAATCACTAGAAAACTTCACTGAGTATCCCTTGTCACAGAATTGGGATACTGAAAGCAGATTATACTTGAGTCCTTCAATATAGTAGACTTCATCTACAGATACACCATTAAAGGTCAACTTTCCAACGCCTCTGGTGACTTCATAGTTGTTGTCACCAAACATCACTCTTGGCCCATTCAGTGGCTTGAAATCCTGGAGATGATCTTTCTGGAATGTCATATGCTTGGAACATCCACTATCAATGTACCAGACATGGTTGCTTGAAAGTCCTCTCTCCAATGGGCTATTATCCTCCTGCAGAGAAATCAATTAGGTCCCCTACTAGAGCTAGGTCCTGATTGGTTAGTTGCTGGTTTTGTAGGAATCCAAAGATAAAGATCATCCCTTGCTGGATGAGGAGATCTTATCTTCCTTCCAAATCTATCTACCAGTACATTTCCTCTGACAACTACATATTGAGCTACTGGTCTGATAAGAACACCTTTCCTATACACATGTCTGGTGTATCTAACCTCAAATCTGGCCCTTGGAATGGCCTACCTTAAAGACATGGTCTTAAAGGTCTGGTTGTAAGGGTACATCCTAAAAGAACCATCTCTGGTGTCATAACTACCCATATCAGTTGGTTTTCTATAGATGGGTCTGGAAGACCTCCTCTGGTTCTGAAAATTGGATCTATTCTGATGATGGAACTCCTTCTGAGTTTTTCCTGTTTTGGAATCTTCTTTGAGCATACCTCCTTTGAGATCCCTGATTCTAATTGAGGTTCTCTAGTTCAGTATATCTCCTCTAATATCTCCTATTCTGATTAGGTTTCCTCTAAGAGTTTCCTTTTTGAGGTCCCTTAATTTGCTTAGGTTGCACTCTTTTAGGATTCCTCTGAGGTCCCTTAATCTGTTTAGGAATCTGTACAGAACCATCAATCTTCATAGGTTCTCCTATCTGAAGTTTATGTTCTAAGACGTCTTCTTCCAGTTCAATTAACTCATTAGGAACATCATCTATATGATCAGTAGAGCAGTCTTTGTTCCAATTATGGTTTTTAAATACTCTGTAACTTTTCCATTTGGATCATTTTCATTCCGGATTTCTACCATTGATTAGGCGTGAAATTGTCATGATTCGTCACTCGAAATGCCCTAATTCTAGCCGATTTTGTCGAGTATTTGGAGTCAATTGAGAATTATTTCTATACATTAATGAATTTGTCTCTTTAATGCTTGTAGGTGAATCGAGGGCGAAGAACGGAGTTCGTAGGACTTTGAATCGACTCAAACGGATGTTCGGATGAGAAGATATCGAAGGAATACGATTGGTGTTAGTGTTGAAGAAGAAAAGTACTAGTTGGAGAAATTTTTGGAGCATTCGAGTAAACCACTCGAGCGCCCAAAACATACAGAAAATTTCGAGTGCTCGAGCAGCTCGAGCGCCACCGCTCGAGCGTGTTGCTCGAGTGCCCCAATTATACAGAAGATTTTCAGCGCTCGAGCAGCTCGAGCGCCTATGTCATTCGAGATCCATGCTCGAGCGCGACCGCTCGAGCAGGTCTACTCGAGCACCTTCATGTTTGGCGTTTTAAAAGGCATTTTTCGGCCCATTAGTTCACGATTCGGCCCGTTGCATATATATACTCGTCTCAAGCTCGATTTTTAGGGGGACCACACATCACTTGATAGATTTTGACTTTTAGAGTTCGTTTTTGGAGAGGAAGGAGAAAAGCAAGCTTTACGTTTACGTTTTTGAGGTTTTCGTTACGAATTCATATTACGATCTTACTTTTTAGTTTCGTTTCTTTATATTTTTGTTCTTGAACACATTGAGACTTCTTTTCTTGAGTTAATTTCAGTTTATTCTTTTATTTCGTTAAACCCTAGTTTATGTTTGATCTCTTCTTGGTCTTAATTATCATGTTCATGTTTGTTACTTATTCAATTGCTATTATTTACGTAAAACCTATGTCTAGCTAAAACCCTTGCATGCTTGGGGTAGGATGAACTCTTAGAAGTAGGTTGTGGGTACGTAATTAGGGTAACTTGTGACATTAGGTTTTAATTCTCTTGATTAATGAATTCTTAAAATTAATCTTAACTTTACTTTTGAATTTCGTTTGAAAAGTGTTAGAGAGAGGACGACCGTATCACTCTTTAATGACGAGTAGACTTAACTAGAGGGTTTAGAAAGGGTTAATTCATCTACCAGTTTAGCGAAGGAGGATGACCACATCACCTTAGTTAAATTAGGGTCTCATTAATTAAGCACAATCTATTAACTTGTTAGTGGATTAGTGAAGTCGAGTGTTAGGGTAAAGTATTAGGGTTTAGAATCTTGAGCTTTCACCTTGCATTCTTTTACTTAGGTTATTTCTTGTGCGTCAAGGTTATTTTGATTATGTACCTGCTCCGTTAGTATACGTAGGGATTCCTATCCTGAGCATCACCATCTCTCATTTGAAAACAACCCTTCGATTCTTAGTTTAATTTTGATTTTTGCATCCCTAGGATAATTTTAGTCTTTTAATTAATCTTTCGAAAAACCCCAAAAATATTACACTCATATTAGCTACGACGCGTAGATCTTCAGGGATCTATTTGCATACACTCCATCTCGTGGGTTCGATATACTTGGTCATTATACTTATTTATACTACAGTGAACCCGTCCGCTTGCGGGGAAGCGACTAGTAGAAGTTAGTACATTCGCTTCAAGTTAAATGGCGCCGTTGCCGGGGATGGCGTTGTATGCTTTTTTAATAAGACTTGTAGATAGCTTAGTAGTTAGTAGTGAGTGATTTTCTTTTCTGTTTTTTTTATTTCGTACATATTCGGCAGTTGTGTTTTGATTCTTTTGTTAGTGTTTTAGGTTTATGAAAACACGCTCACAAGGGAATACGAGCGAAGAGAGGTTACCGTTAGATCCTGAGACAATAGCAAGAAGAAACCGAGTCTTCTTAAGAAGGATGAACGCTGCCGGAGGGAAAGAACCGATGGACATCACTAATGAGTTGGATGATGTCGGAATGAGTTCAATCAGGCATTGAACCGGGTTGACGGCACTGATGGCAATACCAGTAAGAATCAAGATCCGTTAGGAGAGAGCCAGAGCCAAAACCCGGGAACTCAGAATCAAAATAGCCCAGCTCATAACATTGTCCAAAATCCTTATAACAACCCTGCTTACCCACATCCCAACTTACCACAAAACAGTTTACCTTATCCACCCTACACATACCCACTTTATCCTTACCCACCATACCCGTATCCTCCAACTCCAGTTTTCAATCAACCACCTGTTTACCAACCACCACCCCAACAAGTACCCGTACCAGCTTCTAATCCTCAACACGTTCCTCAGAACGTAGATCAAAATATGGCTATTCGAGGGAGGTTTGCAGCGCAGCCACAACGGTACTATGATGGAGTGGCATTGCCTCCTGTTGAGGCAAATAACTTCTCGATTTCCCTGGGAATTCTTAAGCTGGTTACCGAGAACAAGTTCAAAGGGGAAGTTGGGAAGGAGAATCCCCATACTCACCTGAGGAGTTTCCTCATGATAGCCTCCACATTCAATTATAACGGCATGTCTGAAGATGCCAAGAGGCTTAGGCTGTTCCCATTCTCATTGACGGGAATAGCTAAAGAGTGGTATGACAACACGCTCCCACGGGGAGGTGTAACCACATGGGCCGAGCTCGAGCATCTGTTCCTCGAGCGATTCTACCCTCCATCGAGAACTATTAAAGCAAGGATTGAGATCTCTTCCTTTCGCCAAAAGTCAGGAGAGGATTTACGCCAAGCGTGGGAGAGATACTCAAATATATTAATCGAGTGCCTGCAACATGGGTACAATGAGGGAGACATTATGGCATTCTTCTACAGTGGAGCCAGCAAGGCTGGCCAAGCCCATCAAGATGCATGTGCGAGTGGAGCTTTTCTGAACCAAGGGATATCGAGATGTAGAGAAATCATGGACAACATTGTCACGAATGCCGGGGCTTGGAATGTGGATGCGGATTTCCAAAGAGTTCATCAGATTGAGGAAGGTGAAGGAACGAGAAGGCTGTTGATGGCCATGATGGAAAAGATTAACAACCTTGAGTTGGGGAAGAATATGGTTGGAGGGAATACAACAGAGAATGAGTAAGAGGACAAGCCCACAATTCAGCAAGAAGTAGTCAATTATATGGGAGGTCCTTATTACAATCAGGATGGGTATCCACAAGGTGGAAATTTTCAAGGAAGGCCTTCTTATGGCCAACCATTTGTGCCTCCAGGTCCACAGCCGCCTCAAAATCAATGGAGGAACACACAAGGGTACCAAGGAGGCCAGCAGCTTCCTCAGAACCAATGGAGGAAGAACGAGAATTTTTCATATGCTAACCCGAATGCGGGCATTATAGTTCCTCCAGGTGTTGATCCAGGTTATAAACCTCCGGGTGGAGAAGGCGGTTCCTCAACTGAGGAGATGTTGAGAGCTATCCTTCAGAAGGTGGAGGAAGGGAGCAAACAATTATCCTCTTTGGAGTACGATGTGAAGGAGTTGCATAAGAAAGGTGATCAGCGTGATCAAGAACTCCAAAAGAGAGATGTAGAGTTGAATCGAATCCAGCAAAAGAACAATAGGCGGTTCACCTCAATAGAGTTTCAGATAAGCTAAATTGCAAAATCATTGAATAGGGAGTCGGGTAAGTATCCTTCCATGCCGGAGGAAAACCCTAAAGAACATTGCAAGGCGATCCAGCTTAGAAGTGGAACCAACTATGAAGGTCCGCAGATACCTGCTGACTCTGAGATGCCCCAAGATAGAGATGAGATTGAAGAGTAGGAGTTGAGAAGAAGGTTGAGGGTGAAAGCACTCAAGCGAGCAAAGAGCTTGAAGAGGAATGCATTGAGAAGGTTGAGAGAGTTCCTAAGTGGAAGAAGGCAAAGGAAGCAAGGGAGAAAGTGAAAGAGACCGAGAGAGATGAATGGGGGGTACCCAAATCTGTGATACCCGTCCCATATCCACAACGCTTCATGAAAAAGAAGCTTGATGAGAAATTTGCTAAATTCCTTGATGTGTTTAAACAATTGCATATTAATATCCCTTTTTATGATGATTTGGAACAGATGCCCAACTATGCAAAGTTTCTGAAGGACTTGATCGCGAAAAGATAGCGAGTGGATGAGCCGAAGTTGGTGCAGTTGAACCATGAGGTGAGTGCATTAGTGCACAAGGCGCTTCCTCCAAAGCTGAAGGATCCAGGGAGCTTCACCATTCTTTGTGATATTGGGAACAGGATCAAGAAGGGAGCGTTGTGCGATCTCGGAGCGAGCATAAATCTCATGCCCTTGTCGCTTTTCAAGAAGTTGGAAGGTGGTGAGCTTCAGCCGACAATGATGACGCTTCAACTAGCCGACCGGTCTATTACTTGACCTCAAGGTATGGTTGAAGACGTCCTCGTGAGAGTTGGAGATCACATTTTTCCAGCCGACTTTGTAGTGCTCGAGATGGAGGAAGATGAGCACGTGCCCCTGATCTTGGGAAGACCGTTCTTAGCAACGGCGGGGATGGTGCTAGACGTAGCAAATGGGAAGATTACGTTGAAGGTTGATGATCAAGAAGTGAAGATTTCCCTATATGAAGCTATGAAGCACCCGAAGGAGGGTGAGAGTTTGTATTGCATGGATGCAAGTGATCCTCGTGTTGAAGACATACCTCCTATCTCTAATCTTTCTCATGTTCATGATTTTGTTAATCCTTCACTTGATGAGTTATCCCATGAGTATTATGTTCTTGATTATGTTGATAGGGATAAAGAGAAGAAATTGAAGGATGAAGAAGTGAAAAAAGTGGACGAGATCCAGTTGGAAGGGAAAGGAGGAGATAAGAAGAAAAAGTCAAAATTCAAGAAACTGTTTGGTAAGACCCCTCCAGATAAAGGTGAGAAGGAGTTGAGACCCATAACACTTGGGGATGAGAAGAAAGCAAAGG
Source organism: Ballota nigra (assembly GCA_947034835.1). Lineage (NCBI taxonomy): Eukaryota > Viridiplantae > Streptophyta > Magnoliopsida > Lamiales > Lamiaceae > Ballota > Ballota nigra. The sequence goes on along the minus strand of OX344720.1, from coordinate 72,151,541 downwards.
AGTTCATGATGATGGGGCATCAAGGAAAGACATGCAAACACCACTCTTATGAGAGTAAGGGAGGTATTTTTTAGTATGATGTCCCATAAGATCCTTTGAGCTCGGTCCGGCATGAGGACCTTAAAAATAGCGCTGAATGGGAGGAAACCCATTTTTATTTGCTTTTGAGTATTTTAGTGTTCTATTATGTTATTAGGGTGTTATTGAATCGTAAATTTTAACCTCATACTTGAGAGTTTTATTTTGTAGGCTTGTCTCGAAGGAGTGCCAAATACGTGGAGAATTGAAGGAACTCAAGCAAGGGAGTGTGCAACGTTGTTGAGAGAAACTGAATTAGTTGGATGAGGTAACCCACAACCCCAAACTTAGACCTCTTCGCAAGGTCGAAGTTTGGGGGGTGGAGTTTTTTTTATGTTTCTTGTTACATTGCACCGGAGCACCCCTTATCTTTTAGTGTGTTTGGTTATTTGGTGCCTTGAGATGCTCCTCGGGGTGATTTTGATTTGATTCGCTATTGCATATTTCATGCCTATCAATCATCTTATGCTTGTTGATTGCTATCTTTGAGTATGATTTGATGAGTAGGGTGATTTTTGGATTTGAGTTGGGGACTCTTTTGTGTGAGTTTTTGAGTTAGAGTGGATTTGAGAGAGAACTAGTATGCTTATAAGTTTTCTTTTTGAGTACTTGTGTGATGAGAGTGAGAATTCACTAGGACTAGCATGGATGTGAAAGCTGTGAGACTTGAACCTTATGAGATTTTGATATATGATTTGATCTCTTCGTTTGTGAGTGGATCGTCACCTTAGAAGATGCTAGAACTTGTGTGTGCTCTTGCTTCTTGATTGTGTCTAGTTTGATATGCCGAATAGGATCTTAGGCCATCTTTGATTTTATTGAGTCACTTAGCCAAAATTTTACTTACCAATGACATTGACCCCTTGTTAGCCCCTTTGAGCCTAAAGCTTATTCCATTTGCTAGCACATTTAAACATTATTCCAAGTTCCTAAGCCTTTTTGTCTCAATTTGAGTGGAGAATAGGAAAAGTGTGAATGTTGAAGGGATTGAGTTGAGTTGAGAAAAGGAATTATGATGGTTGAGTGGTGATAAAATTAGGGTGTGACTGAGTTTTGAGTTGTGGGAAAAAGAAAAAAATTGAGAATGAGCAAAAGAAAATGAGCTCATGTGTTTGTGCGAAAAAAAAGAAAAAAAAAAGTGTGAAGTGATTGAAAAAAAAAAGTGAAAGGAGTTAGAAAAAAAAGAAAAAAAATTGAAGTGTTGAGAGTGTTGGAATTGAAAGTGTGTAGAGTGAAATTGTTTGAAGTATTCTGTTCCTAATCTCGAAGTACCGAAGTTTGATTTCCTATTCTCCATTCACTTGAGTCACTTTACCATATTGATTCCCACCTGTCCAAAGAGCCTACATTACAACCTTGAGGAAAGTCCTTTTTGATTCGGCATTGATTTCTAGAGTATGGTCGGAGTTGAGAGTGCTTACAAGCCTATGGCTGCCGATATGTGTGATTGATTGTTTGAGTGAGTCCCTTTATCATTGATATACACTTGTGAGGGAGTGAAACACATCGTTGAGTGCACATCCATGTTTGATTTTGGTGATTCTTGTTGTTGTTGCATGAGTATGATGAGGGAAGGTGAGTGAGTATACTTGTGATTGATCTTTGAAGCTCGAGTTCATTTGCTTGCATGGTTTGATTCTTTGACTCATTCCTAACAATTTCACTTGACTTGTTATTTCGTTGCTTGAGGACAAGCAACATGGTAAGTTTGGGGGGGTTGATTAGGCGTAAAATTGTCATGATTCGTCACTCGAAATGCCCTAATTCTAGCCGATTTTGTCGAGTATTTGGAGTCAATTGAGCATTATTTCTATACATTTATGAATTTGTCTCTTTAATGCTCGTAGGTGAATCGAGGGCAAAGAACGGAGTTCGTAGGACTTTGAATCGACTCAAACGGATGCCCGGATGAGAAGATATCGAAGGAATACGATTGGTGTTAGTGTTGAAGAAGAAAAGTACTAGTTGGAGAAATTTTTGGAGCATTCGAGTAAACCACTCGAGCACTAGCGCTCGAGCACATTGCTCGAGCGCCCAAAACATACAGAAAATTTTGAGTGCTCGAGCAGCTCGAGCGCCCCAATTATACAGAAGATTTTCAGCGCTCGAGCAGCTCGAGCGCCACCACTCGAGCGCCTGTGTCATTCGAGCTCCATGCTCGAGCGCGACCGCTCGAGCAGGTCTGCTCGAGCACCCTCATGTTTGGCGTTTTAAAAGGCATTTTTCGGCCCATTAGTTCACGATTCGGCCCGTTGCATATATATACTCGTCTCAAGCTCGTTTTTTAGGGGGACCACACATCACTTGATAGATTTTGACTTTTAGAGTTCGTTTTTGGAGATGAAGGAGAGAAGCAAGCTTTATGTTTACGTTTTTGAGGTTTTCGTTACGAATTCATATTACGATCTTACTTTTTAGTTTCGTTTCTTTATATTTTTGTTCTTGAACACATTGAGACTTCTTTTCTTGAGTTAATTTAGGTTTATTCTTTTATTTCGTTAAACCCTAGTTTATGTTTGATCTCTTCTTCGTCTTAATTATCATGTTCATGTTTGTTACTTATTCAATTGCTATTATTTACGTAAAACCTATGTCTAGCTAAAACCCTTGCATGCTTGGGGTAGGATGAACTCGTAGAAGTAGGTTGTGGGTACGTAATTAGGGTAACTTGTGACGTTAGGTTTTAATTCTCTTGATTAATGAATTCTTAAAATTAATCTTAACTTTACTTTTGAATTTCGTTCGAAAAGTGTTAGAGAGAGGACGACTGTATCACTCTTTAATAACGAGTAGACTTAACTAGAGGGTTTAGAAAGGGTTAATTCATCTACCAGTTTAGCGAAGGAGGACGACCGCATCACCTTAGTTAAATTAGGGTCTCATTAATTAAGCACAATCTATTAACTTGTTAGTGGATTAGTGAAGTCGAGTGTTAGGGTAAAGTATTAGGGTTTAGAATCTTGAGCTTTCACCTTGCATTCTTTTACTTAGGTTATTTCTTGCGCGTCAAAGTTATTTTGATTATGTACCTGCTCCGTTAGTATACGTAAGGATTCCTATCCTGAGCATCACCATCTCTCATTTGAAAACAACCCTTCGATTCTTAGTTTAATTTTGATTTTTGCATCCCTAGGATAATTTTAGTCTTTTAATTAATCTTTCAAAAAAACCCAAAAACATTACACTCATATTAGCTACGACGCGTAGATCTTCAGGGATCTATTTGCATACACTCCATCTCGTGGGTTCGATATACTTGGTCATTATACTTATTTATACTACAGTGAACCCGTCCGCTTGCGCGGAAGCGACTAGTAGAAGTTAGTACATTCGCTTCAAGTCAACCACTTCACCAGATCTTTCAGACAACTTGCCTTTATTACAGAAAAATTTATGAGATCTGGTTGTAATTCTAGAATATCCTAAACCACTCTTATCATTTAACCTTTGAGAAGATCCTGTTATAATGGATACAGCAGTTGGAGCTTCTCTGGTCTTATGTACTTCCATAGTAGGTTGTTCAATTTGCTTACCCTTGATAAGATATTGGTATTTAGCTTTGAGTTCATTGAACTCTTCTTCCTGAAAGTTCTTTTCTTTCATGAGCTGGTCTACCAGAGTGTCACTTTCTGTGATCTTATCCTGAAGTTCAGAGACTTCTTTGGAATGATCTTTCATGAGTTCTCTGGTGGATTTTTGCTCATGAGATAAGGATTGAACTTCAGCTCTGAGCCTACCATTCTCTTTCTCAAGTTTTTGACATAATTGAACACAATTTTGGAGATCTGATATCATTTGCTGTATATCAGACTCTCTGGAGTTACCAGATGAATGATAGGATTCAGTATATTTGGAATTTGATAAGCATAAGGTTGTTTGTTGTACCTCAGTGATGTCTTCCATGAGACATACATCATCATCAGATCCAAAATCAGAAGAAGAAGAAGAAGAAGAAGAAGAAGAAGAAGAAGAAGAAGAAGAAGAAGAAGAAGAAGAAGAAGAAGAAGAAGAAGAAGAAGAAGAAGAAGAAGAAGAAGAAGAAGAAGAAGAAGAAGAAGAAGAAGAAGAAGAAGAAGAAGAAGAAGAAGAAGAAGAAGAAGAAGAAGAAGAAGAAGAAGAAGAAGAAGAAGAAGAAGAAGAAGAAGAAGAAGAAGAAGAAGAAGAAGAAGAAGAAGAAGAAGAAGAAGAACTTGAGCTGGTATCCTCTTCCTTTGCTTCTGTCAGTAGTGCTCTCTTGTCTGCATATCTCCTATCTCTCTTGAGTCGTTTCTCTTCTCTTTCTCTAGGAGTAAGTTGAGGACAATCATAACTGTAGTGGCCTGGCTTGTTGCAAGTATAGCATGTGTTGTCTTCTCTGGGACTGGGGCTTGGATCTCTCCTCCTCTGGTTGTACTCTGATATGGCTGGACTACTCTCTCTCCTCTGGTAGTCAGGTCTGCCAGAACTGCTATCTCTCCTCTGGTAATCTGATCTGCCAGGGCTGCCATCTCTCCTCCTCTCTGGAGTTCTGAATCTGGTCTCCCTTGAGTCTCCAGATGTATTTTCCTTATCTGCAGGCTTGAAGGAACTCTTCCTGTCTCTGGTAGATTCCTTACAGTGCTTTTTGTACCTGCCATATTTTGAACTCATTTTATCAAGTTTACGGGTTAGGAGGGCTACCTGCTCCTTGAGACTCATGTCATCTGCAGTAGACTCCTTGGGCTTTTCATCAGACTTGATAGTTGAGGAGGAAGCAACTCCTTTCTGACCAGAAGAGGAAACCTCTTCTGCTTGATCTTCCTCTTGAAGATCATATTCATACGCCTTGAGATCAGACAACAGAAGATGATGATCCAGAGTATTGAGATCCTTGTTGTCTTTTATCACGGTGACTTTTATTCTCCACCTGCAGGTTAGTGATCTTAAAATTTTGCTATTGATTTCTTTTTCAGAATAGGTCTTACCTAAGACACTAGCCTTGTTGAGGAGGTTGGTGAGACGCATATCCAGCTGATCAATCATCTCATTTGGTTTCATCTTGAAAGTATCAAATGAGTGTTGAACCGAGCAAATGAGTGTTGATCAATCGTCTCATCTGGTTTCATCTTGAAAGTATCAAATGATCTTCTCTGTTCCCTCACAGAGCAAAGCCAACTTGTCCCACATCTCCTTGGCAGTGGCACAGGTTCTGACCTTTTCTATCACTTCCTTGGTGAGAGTATTGATGATTTCTGTCCTTGCCACCTGGTCCAGATTATATAACTTTCTTTCATCATTGTTGAGCTCGTCCCTTTTCTTGAGGATCTTTTGTCTAGGAACTCTGTCCTCAGCAGCTTTCTGGGCGGTCTCACTTATTTCTTCTCTGGACTCTGACCTGCCATCATCAATGGGAGTCTAGTAAAATTGATGGGCCACTCTCTACCACATCTAACATGCGGTGATGGATAGCTCCAAGATGATTACCCATCATGAAGCTCCAGTGGCTATAATCCTCAAAGGAGAATTCAGGCAACTTACGGCTCTTGTAAGAAGATTTTTAAGATATTTTCTCAAAGATTTTAAACAGATTTAATAAAAATAGCAAAGAGCAATGGATCTGCCCGGTGACCACCAAAAGCTTTTCAAAACAGTGGTCTTGGACACACTGCTCTGATACCACTTGTTGGTCCCACTTGATAGATTAATTGCCGAAGCTTAAAAACAAAGTCTTAACAAAATATTTTAAAAGAGCACTATAATGAAAGCAATATAAATGAAAGCAGTAAACAGGACAAGATATATAGTGGTTCGGATATAACAATCCTACGTCCACTCTCCCTTTTTCAAAGGGGCCTCACTACCAACCAACCAACTTACGTACTGGAATTGAGAAGTACCAGTTCCTTCTTACAACAGCCTTTAGATCTAACTTCGATCTAAAGCTTTACAAACTTCAACCTTGTCTTAACAGATGAACAAGTTGAGATCCAGCAACTCCTTAATAAGTATATAAAATTATGAACAATGTAAGAGTGCTTAAAGTGTGATAAAAGCTAAGGCTTGAATATGATTTCGTGCGCGTGAAAACTTTCTAGAGCCTTTCTTAAGAGATGCACTCTTGTATTTATAGAGATGATTAGGGTTTAGCCGTTGAAGAGCTAATCTAATCAGATCTCTAATTAAGGAAACTTCAATCAATCAATTCCCTAATTGATTGATTGGGTTGGTGAGATCCTTGGATTGATTGACTTCAAATACTTTCTAATCCGATCTTGTTGACTTGATTTGAATCACCAACGGTCAAGTGCTTCCATTGCACAACTCTGATTCTTCCAGAGAAGACAGGACCAGACACCAGGTAACCTCGATATCCTCTGGTCCAGAGTCGGTTCCGAACCAGAATACTCAGTAGAATCAGGAGATAATTCTGAGCATCTTTTGGTTCACCAGACTCGTCTAATCATGACTCGTCTGGTTTGGGGAAGGTCTTCTGCCTCTGGTCTGATCTCATCTGATGAAGTCTTCTGGTGGAGCCCTCTGGCGAAGTCCTCTGGTGGGGTCTTCTAGTGACTCTTATGGTGAAGTCTTCTGGTCTGGCAGTTCCCCCTAGACTAAGTCCTAATATATTTCCTCATCTGGCTAACAGGTCCAGATTGTCCTATTATATCTTCTGGTTTGTTTTAATTCATCAAAACTATACAACTTTTATACTAACAATGTCCATCAGGTTAACTTCCAGGCGGGGGTCGAAATCAACTACTGGTCTTGGGTTAATGTTGTTCGCCCAATTTGGATCCTCCAAGCCAGCATTCAATACTAGCTCGTCAGTGGCCATAGATGGTCCCGCACTGGCAAGAGTAGTTCACCCACAGACAAGAGTAGTTCGCCTGAGGGCTGGAGCTGTTCGTCGATCTCCATATGGTCATCCTGAGATTCTAGGATGTCGTCAAGGATGGAGGGTTCACCTACGGGATGATTGGTGGATGCTTCCATCATCGACACCTATTTTTCATTTGATTGTAGTTGAAGGAGACATTCTCGAGCTTTTCTTTGGTCTCCCTTCAACGACCCAGCTCTAGTTGATGTGGGGAACTTGACACAGTAGTAGTAGGTTGAAATTGCGGCTTTAAATTCATTTAAGAAAGATCGGCCGAGGAACCCGTTATAGGTGGATTCTTGGTCTACAACCAAAAACTCCACCATTCTAGTTATTCTTTTTCGGGATCCTCGGTCGATACAAGTTGCACAGACAACCTAATTATCCCTAATGGGACTATTACAGCATTACTGAAGCCTAAAATTTGGTGATTAGAATCTTCAATGTAGCCCGCGTAATCTCCGAGCTGGTCGAGCGTCTTTTTAAAGATGATGTTGGTGTAGGCTTCGGTGTCCACCAGGAGGTGATGAACCTTAGTCCCCATTATTTCAGCACAGATTACGAGGGAATTATTATGGGGAGTCATCATTCTGTCCAGGTCCCTTTCGGTGAAGGTCAACTCTGAAATATGTTGAACTGGTGGGTTGACCCCATTTTTTTGCACCTGAGCTACAGCCCGTAGCTCAGCTTTTCTCTTTCTCTTGGAAAGTGGAGCCCGTCCATCTAAGCAGCCCCCTACAGGCCCTGACGGCTCCATCATCAAAATTTATGTGGGAGGTCCAGCCGCAGCAGCTGGATTAGGTCGCCCCCTTTTATTGCTCATGAGGGGTTATTCATCTTCGTCCTCATCAAAGCTTAGGGGGTTATTCTCCCGAGGTTTCTTTCCAGGCTGCCTCTTGACAAAGTCGGACAGCTTACCCTCCTCGTAGAATCGCCAGAGTTGCTTTAGCAAGTCTCTGCACTCACTAGTAAAGTGCCCCACATTCTGGTGGTAGGCCTAGTACTTGTTCGGGTTCAACTTGCTAGTATCTTGGCGAATCCTCCTTGGTGGGGTAAGTAGTTCCTTCTCATTCACGTTATTGTATAACATATCAATTGATATGGTCAGCACCTGGTTAAGCTTGTCCTTCAATTCTGTCCCCTCGTTAAAAGCTTTCATGTTCTTGGGGACCCTGTAGCCGGTTCCGTTGGATTTTTTCATGTTTTCCTTCGAGTCTGTCTTATTGTCTCCCATGTCTTTTTGCAGTGCTTCATGCATGGAGATAAAGACTCCCACCCGATTGCGGAACTTTACATAAGTTTCTAGGCACTTGAGATGTACCTCCTTTCAGAGTTCAGTGCCCTTTTTCAATCCTGCCAGGACAGCCACAATCTTGGTGTCCTCGCTTGCTGATTCCCCCTCCAGCAGGACCTAATCGAACCACAATATTCATAAATATAAATTTTACAAAATCAAAAGAATAATTTTAAGTAAAAAGGCGTGAACTAAATATTTACTAAAAATAAGATATGGAATTTTATTTCAAAAGAAAAATACTTAACACACAGCGGAAAACTTGAGTATTTATTAGCTTCTTGAAACTAATTTAATTAAAAAATGTTAATTGTACCAAAATATGAATAGCTCATAAGAACTTAACCAGAAAAATATTGGATTAATAAATAACTTATTTTTATGATAAAATAACTTGAAACCATCATCCATCGCCTGTCATCGGCTTATTTTAGATCGAATAATCGATGTCTCTAGGACAGGTAAGACCCAACCGTGGAGAAGTGGGATAAGAATTCTTTGCCTAGTTGGGCAAACGAATGAATGGAAGACAATAGCAGAGCCGCAATCCATTTATGTACATGATCCCCAAGTGTTAGGGGAAAGTTTCGACATTGGGTTGTGTCACTAGCTCTCATGGAAATCATATAGTCGAAATACTTGGTCAGATGCACCCAGGGATCCACCGTTCCCTCGTATTGTATGCTAGTAGGGAACTATATTTTTTTCTAAATTGGGGCCTTCAGAATTATCGAAGATAATGGAGAGGAGGAAAGGTAGTTGCCCGGAAATCTCTTTGCAAGTCCAGCTGGCCTTGCATGCTCTCAATGGCCTTCTTCATTGACACCAACTCATCAAGAGACCCCCCGTGACTTAGAGGCTGTTCAACAAACAACGATACGTGACCATCAGTTCGTCGCAGTCACTCACTTGGAAGGGGGTTCCCATGTGCTGGCTTTCTGGAGTTCTCCGCCCTATTCGGACCTAGGCGACCAAAAGCCGACTTGGACAGTCTCTCATTGACTGATTGGCGAGCTGGATTATGGTAGGGCCGACCTACTTCAGCTCTAGGTTGAGCTCATTCGCCGTGATGGTCTGGGCGACCAAGTCTATCCCGCACGCTCTGGCGTGTGGTCCCATGGCTGGCCCCCACCGCCTGGCTTGGGGTGGACTCCCCATGGCTAGCGAGCTCGTCGAGCTGCTTGGCCTTGCCCTTTACTCTTTGGGCTTGAGCACTATCTGCCTCATTAGGCTGCTCATCACGAACCTTCTCATGCATTTGAGCTTCAGTTGGGTTATGCCTTGCTCTAACATGAGAATGTCCTGGCTGCCCCTGTTACTTTTGCAATGCTTGAAGCATTGGTATTGTGCGAGCTAGGTCACCTGGATTGCGAGCTAAAACTTCTTGCTCTGGGGGCATGGGTTGACTGGCTGCCGGCCTGTTATTCTTCATAGACCAGCTGAGGAGCCCCTGGTGGGTGTGGCCCTCCTGGAGAGGTGAGAGTGTTGCGTTTCACGAGACTAGGGCATCCTTAGCTTGGGTGTTGTATAAGTCTTCAAATGTTCAAATCTTCAAATGAAGAACACCAAGATCACTCTTGTTTGAGTTTTCAAGAGAAACTCAAGAATTTCTTCAAATTTTCAAGTTTTAAACTTGAAGTTCTTGATAATCACATTTAAACGGAGGTTCATACCCTTCTTCTAGCATCAATTTGTTGACGGTCGTTTCTAATCTCGAGGATTAGTGGTTGTTTTTAGTTGCTAATTAGATTATCAAACAATTACGTGTGATTGATCACTACCATAAATAGTGAATACGATTATTCAGGTTAAGGAAATATTAATACGTATATTGATTACGTATTTGGTTCGTATATATGTGAATTGAGGTGCTTTTGTATGTATAATCAAAGTTTGGATGTGTTTATGAATTTGTGCTTTTTTTATTCATTAAAAATTGAGGTATTTATACAAATCCTCCAAGTAGGAGATGGCCTGACCTTTGCTCTCTCATGTGTGCATGCTTGACACATGGGAAGTTGACTATTTGACCTTATCTAAACTAATTTCTATCCTCTAAGCTGGATTTGCTCGTATTATTGAGTAGTTCTTCTTCTTTGGACTTGTCCTTGAGGAGTCACTCGCTTGATTTTGTTGGTCAATTTATCTTCTGCCGTGGCACTTTGGTTTAAGTAGCTCGCCATGGTCTTATTTGTATTCGGATGGCCTTTTCTTTTAAGTAGCTCGGCTTGGTGAAGTAGCTCGCCTAGCTGGAGTAGCTCGTCTGGCTAATCTAGCTCGGCCTGGCTTAGTTTGGCTTGCTTAATTTTATCTTTGGTGTTTTTAATTGGCTTAATCTTGTTCACCTTGTAATTATTGTAGCTCGCCTATAAACAACTGCGACTGGGATCTGATGCTCAATTGGGTTCGGCATTGGGTAATCTATACTTTACAGGAACTCCCAGGTTAGCTCGTCTAGGGGGCGGGTTGTTGTACCTCGACCTCGCCCTCTTCCTCGAAGTGGAGGTCCGAACTAGTCTCCTTCACGACCTCGTGGGCTGGGTTGACCTCGGTGACCTCCTCTCTGGACTGACGAACTCCTAAATCCATAGATCGAACTACGGAGGTCGCCACTGGGTTTTAAATCAAGTGTTACAACTGGAATAGGGTTTGAACTTTCTCCGATTGGACGTTTTCCAGGGTTTCGAGGAGGATAGGATTCGGTTCGTGAGTCGGAGGACATTATGGTGAGATTTTTTTAAGAATAAAGATGAGAAAAGCCTATGGCGGTCGTCAATGGCGAATTCCGACGAAAAATTGAACAGACGACGGCGATTGAATAAAAACACATCGGAGTTTGGAGTTTTCAACCCAGAAAATACCAAATTTACACGAAGAAGAAGAGAAACAACGAAAAATTTACCTTATAAACTCAAATTGAAAGAAACGGTGATCGGAGATGAAGGAACGATTACCGGAAAATTTGAAGAAAAAACACAAGGGTTCTTGGCGCTGAAAGGTCGAAGAAAGTTTAGAAAATGAAAGAAAATTCCCTTTTATATCATTAAAAAACGGGGTATTAAATGAAAGAGAGAAAATTTGAAAGACTTATGAGCAATTTTTGGACGCGTGAGGCACAATTCCAAGAATACGGGGGTGCGTCGTCTCGATTTTGAGCGCGCATGAGCGGCAGCAATCATGCCACCCACGTCACGCCTCAGGACGTGCCAGACGCCTCGAAATTTCAATCGTCGCTTCGTCCGAGTAGAGACAGTCCGTCCCGCATGCAGCCCGACCAAGAGGCTCAAGATTATAGCCAGCCCTTTAGCAGCTCGCCTCTTACCTCGCAACTTAAAGGCAGGCTAGGGGGCAATTGTTGATAGGCGAGGTACATCTCATCTAAGGCGATCAGGTTTAAGCTAATTAATCACAAGAAACAAGATTAAGCAAGTCAAGCTAAGCCAGGTCGAGCTGGAGTATTCGGATGAGCTACTCCAACCAGGCGAGCTACTCTACTGAGTCGAGCTACATAAAAACAAAGACCACCCGAACCCAAATAAGACCCTGGCGAGCTACTGTAGCCAAAGTGCCAAGGCAGAAAGTTAATCGACCAACAAGATCAAGCTAAGAACTCCTCAAGGACAAGTCCAAAGAGACGAATAACTCTCTAATACAAGCTAATCCAGTTTAGAGGATAGAAATTAGTTTAGACAAGGTCGAATAGTCAACACTCAAGTGTCAAACATGCACACATGGGAGAGCAAGAGTTAATCTACCTCCTACTTGGAGGACTTGTATAAAAACCATTAATTTTCATGAATAAAAGTAAGTCTATATTCATAAATACAAGCTTATACTCATACACCTTAATTCACACACACATACAAATTAAATACGTGATCAATACACGTATTTATCTTTTCTTACTCCGATATATCGTATTTACTATTTACAGTAGTAATCATTCACACGTAATTGTTTGGTGATCCAATTAACGATTAAAAATAACCACTAATTCACGTGATTAGAATCGATCATCAACAACACTTGAATTTAAAAAAAAAATAGTCCAAGTAGAAATCAGCAATACCCCAAGAAGTAATCAGTAATACTCAAAAAATGCATCAATAATACCCAGAAGACATCAGTAATTCTTCAATTGCAAAAAAATACGCAGTTCGGTGTGTTTGTGTGCATTTTAAAAAATTTAAAATTAAATTAAAATTGAGTTTAAAATTCAAGTACATGCTATACACTTGAGTACATGCTTTACAATAGAGAGAGACCAATATTAAGCTTCGATTTTTATTTCATAAAGACTACAAAATTCATGAAATCAAATATTGAATTCTTTATAAACTTTTAACGTAAACTACTAATTGCCCATTAAACTAAAGTAAAAATAAAGTATAATATATTAATATTAGTATTTCAATTTTTAAAACTAAAAAAAGAACATACCCTAATTATCCTTTCAAGATCTTGAATGGGCACAATTTTCACCTTTTTCCACTGCACTTGGCCATATATTATTAGTCAATTTCTTTTAGCTGCAAATTATAACAACTTCCTGCGTGACACATTATATTAATTCTTTTTTATTTCATCAAATAATTAATCATAACTTTTTATACAATAATCGACCATGATAAAATAAACAAAAAGACCCTTTTTATTTATAATTTTAATATTTTAGCTTTGTTCATGCTGATGCAATGATGATGAGTATTTAAGTAAGACCCTTAATAGTTTCTCTCTTCAGTGGAGAGAATAACAAATGGGGAACATATATGATAGTATCGTAGACAAGAATATTGGGATAATTTGGGCAGATAATTATGTACAAATGCTTGTCTCTCATGAATTGAATCATAGGCAATAATTAATTTTTTTTATCATGCAAGTCAAAGAACTTATTTCAATAAATGTTGTCAAACATATATTTGTAAAGAAATTATTTCAAATTATTTATATCAATTAAGACCTTTCGGAACTAGTCAAGTACAAGAGAATAATTACGACTGTCTCCTATTAATTATTTAAATTATTAGTTTTGGTTAACTCCTTCCCGATTACTTGAAATCGTAAAGTTGAAAACAATATAATTACGTTAAAATTGAATTTTTAAAATTTAAATCTAACTAATAAATTCCTCGAAATTTATTTCCAGAATTTAATTTTTAATACGAAATCTCCATTTCATGGGAATATATATTATGTCAATATAATATTCATTGTAAACATATGTGTCAATGCGACAATCAAATAGTAGAAGAGAGTTAATTCATTTATTAAATTTACTTCGTATCTAGTTTTGACCCGAAGATAGGGATGTTAAACTGGCAGCTGGCTGGTGGGCCAACCCGTTTAATTCTGAATCATACAGAGTTAGATTCGAACATATAATAAACCATTTATAAATCGAATTTTTTGGCCCGAAACGGTTAGTCCACTGGTTTATCGGACTTGCCCGCTTAACCTAAAAGTCTTTTTTTTTTTTCTTATCTAATTCCTTACCATGACAATTTAACTTTGCGTAAAAGACAAAAGGAAATAACTGACTTTATTCATTAGTTACTTCCCAAATAGGGTTTACTTCACATCTTCACTCTTCTCATTCCACTGCCCTAAGATCTTATTCTCTTATTATGTGTTTACTTCTCAAGATAAAGCATCTTATTCTCTTATTATGTGTTTACTTCTCAACATAAAGCTTATTTATAAAAATAGTAGGGCTTTATTTATTGTTTACTTTGGTTGTTCATAGAACCGGGTTAACCTTTCGACCCGGGTGTAACCCCTCTAACTGCTCCTGTGCTCCATTTAGTCTGCGCAAAATGGGCTGATATATTTAGTCAGCCAGATAAGCCATGCCCAATTTACAATATTATCCATAATAGATAGATTCGACGCACTGTTGTTATATCTGAAAAGCTGAAAATTCACCATTAACATCGTAGAGCTGGTCGGAAATTTTAGAGAGCGAAGAGGACCGGGAACGTCGGCCAAATGAAGAGAGAGAGGAATGGTGCTCGATTCCTACCAAAAGAGAAGAGAAAGATTGAAGACTGGGTCTAAAATAAACTCGCGAGATGAGTGCGGCGGAGATGATTTCGATGGAAGCGGCTGATTTCGTCCACTTTAGCGGTGATTTTATCTATTTCTAGAAAATCTTCAGGGATGAAACTTTAGTTCTTGTTGATTGCATGTTGTTTCACTGTGGGTCAATCTTGATATATTTCAATGCTTACAATCAGAAGCCCCAAAGTAGTATTTTTTTATTTTGAAGAAGATTGTGCAGAGAGAATTGAGAAGAAAGAGCAGAGAGGCGCAGAGTGGGGAGTGGGAATGGTGAATATTGGGAGAGATGAGAAGGAGAAAGAAACCGTCAAGATGTGAAAGAGAAAATATCATTTTGTGGGGTCACTAATATAATATTAATTTGATTTTACACTTTGGTTATGATTATTACCCTGCAATGTAAACACATATTAATTAATTTCAAACTGACCTTATCCTACTGTTATCTTACTCCCTGGTTAACCATTCGCCATAAAGTAAACATAGCCTTAACTAATTGTCGGTCGTTGTCCATATGCTCACTAATTTCCGCTGCTGCACCTCAAACGCTCTCAAATCACGGTCGCCGCTCTCGAATTGCCGCCGGCCAGACACTCTCATATTTTTGTAAGCATTAATATTTTTTAATCTATAAAAATATTTTATTTAATAAAACATACAGTGTATTCAACATATTAATATATTATTGAGTAGTTCTACTTTATTATGTATATATATAGTTGCGAATGAGTAGATCTAAATCTAATTATCATCTTAAATATAAGTAATTTCAACATGTGTTTGTTTTGCAAATGTCTGTATGTGAACATTGAGAAGGTATCTATATACATTATGAACGCAGCCGCCATGTCGCCAGCACACGGTGTACTCCATTATATTAAAATTTTGTTTTTATTTTCCTAAAGCCCGTTAGTGGTCCATTTAGCCCGAAAACCGCTATGGTTAGGGTTAGGTTTCCAGTATTAGTGAACCGATAAAATAAACTGATAAGACCTGAGACCGTTTACGTCTGCGGCTCTGTAGAGCTAGCCCTAATAAATTATGGTCAATCCGTTTAACATGCCTAGTTTTGACACATCAGACTATGTTTATTGAGGATCTACACAATCGATTATATGCATAAGGACAAAAAAGAGTAAAAATTAAAAAAATTAAATTAAAGAAGAGCTGCACAATCCGTTCTCTGCACCGATCCCAGATTGTGCCGGATTGGTTTTTAATATTTTGACACGTGACACTTCATAATTTGTTTGATTTATTTTTATTAAATAGTTTTTGAGTAATTCTTGTATGAGACCGTCTCATAGTATGAGACCAATAATATTTGATCCACTTTTAATTTAAATTGTGTCACTTATTAATTAAAAAGTTGTCACTTTTAAAAAGTGATAAAGCTTAAACAAAAATTGATAATATTTTTGTTAAAAGTGACTTATCACTTTTCTTTAAAAATATTATCACATTTTATGATAATCCTATCACTTTTTTTAATTTGATAGGTCTCATATTATGAGACGGTCTCACACAAGTTTTTGTCATAGTTTTTAGATTTTTAATTTTTAAACTGTATTTATAAAATATATATATATATATATATATATATATATATATATATATATATATATAAATACATATATCAAAATTCGTATTTTTTATTGCTCTATAAATAGAGATTAATATTGATATATTTTAAATCACAATTTTATACTCCTTCGGTCTCAATTTTATTATCTCACTGCTATTCATTCCCTTAAAATATTTATAACTTACACTTCATTCTATTAATAATCAAATTGGAAAATATTTTCGTTTTGTCTCATTCACTTAAATTGAATAATGTGTCATCATAAAAAAAAAATCATTTTATCTATTTAAATATTATAAATCAAGTCTCTGATTAAAATCAATAAAAGTTAAATGAAAATATAAAATTGGAATGAAGGGAGTAACTTGAAATAGTTATTTACAATTTTACGTTCTAATCCTTGTAATTTAAATTTTATTAAGAAGATTGTAACTTATTTTATTATTAACCATTCATAGTTAGTAATTTTTCTTTATTATAATTAAAGAATATTGAATATAAAAAAAATTAGTATATCATTTTATAAATATAAAAATTGATTATAGATAAATGTAATTATTAATAAAAAGAAAAAATATTTTAGATTGGATGGGATAGTTGATTAAAGTATGATAAAAGATAAACTGTCACGTGGATTGGCTCGTTTTAACCAACCTACTATCGATATTGTCAACTTGCAGTTAATTTTTTCAGGTGTTGAAAAAATACGAAACAGTACTAATGTTACTCTTAAACCAGAGAAGTTTGATAACTCTAAATTAGTAATAAAATGAAAAACCTTTCACATAAACTAGGATGAAATCCCCATTTTCTCCACGGTGCATTTGTATAAAGCCGTAAAAATAGCGCAATTAAAAAAAAAAAAATCTCGAATATTTTTAGCAGACGGTATTGTTTGAGAAAGAATCTAATGCTATGTTCTTTTGAATTTTAAAAATTGGAATTTGGATCTTGTATTTTAAAATTTATTTTAATTTGGGTTTTGAAATTATGTTCTTAAAATTCTAATCATACAACCTTGTAAATAATATATAAATTACTTATTTATTTTTATCATAAATAATCTATAAATTACTTATTGGAAAAACCACATCCCCATACACCCTTTTGGGCCTCATTTTTTATCACAACAATTTCTAAAATCTATTTAATTTAACTACAAACAAGGCCCATTTAACTACATATTGTTACACTGAGCCCATGTTATCTATATTGTTTTATATAGCCAAAAAGTCTATCTAACTACAAAATATTGTCACCTTCCACATCCCATCACACCTTTTTGCAGACTCCCATCACAGTACACCTAATTCAAAATTCAAATTCTACCTTCAATTATCGTCCCCTTCATTACTGTTTCTCCGCCATACGTTTTTTTCTTCTTTGTTGATCAAATTTGTGGTGCGGGATGAGTCTGGAGATTTTGTGTTCGTTGAGGTTTCGGGGGGAATGCAGAATGATCAAATTTGGCTCCACTTTTTCATACAAACAGCTCTTGGACCTAATTTTCGGTATGTGGCCCGATTCAAATTTCCAAAGTTCTTCATTTAGGTACTCAGTCGGTCGAATTAGCAACTGTGTATTGGATTCTGATGCAGACGTTAGTAATCTTTTATCATTTTGTGAGTACTCCTCCGAGAAATTTGTCTCTGTTGATGTATATACGTCCGGGGGTAATGCTATTTCCCCACCCATGCTTGAGGATTCTGTTTGTGATACATTAGTTGAAGTTGGCTTTGATAATTTGGGGGTTTCTAGTGATGTTATTCCGAATATTTCTGATGATTGTATAGGGTCTGTTATAAATATTGGGTCTGTTATTAAATCAAATAGATTGTGTCAAACTACAATCCCTTTCAAAAGTGCTAAGAAAATTAATAATTCTGGTGAACAACTTGACTTCGGTGGTATGGGTAGTTTACCTGTTTATGATATTTGCCCTGTTATCCCAGATGAGCCCCTTCTGTCTGATGGTTGGGGTGATATAATGAAGGATGGTATTGGTTCTGTATTTACCGGTGGTGATGAGGGTTTTAAGATGGAGCTCATTAAGCATTCGAACCATCTGCTTTTTAATTTCGATTTTATGCGCAACGATGCGAATTATATTTATGTTAAATGTTGTGCTGCTAATTCATCGGGATGTGAGTGGTTTATTAAAGCAAGGCGTCAAAAAAATACTATATTTTTTTAGATATACAAGGGCCATTTTAGTCACAATTGTCTAGGTAGTTTGAAAGCTTCACAAACCAAGCGTCTAGGGCCTAAGATTATTGGTCAACTACTGAAGCAGCAAGTTAGGTCTGACCCAAACATTTGTGGTAAGAAAGTTGTTGATATATTGAGAATTAATTATGGTGTGCACATTCCATATCATAAGGGTTGGCGTACTTCTGTTGAGGGTCTCATTCAGGTGTACGGTAGTTATGATGACTCGTACGATGATCTTCGGTGGTATTGCGAAGCTGTGAAGCGTACCAATCCTGGTATGTGTTTGTTTACTTTTATTTATAGCTATAAAGTTATGGTTAAACCCTGATTTGAATTGTTTATTTTTTCTAGGAAGTGTCGCTGATCTCGAGTACGATGAAGCCACATGTAAGTTCGAGCGTGTGTTTATTGCTTTTGATGCATGTATTAGGGGATTCCGGAGCTGTCGGCCAATGCTCTTTATAGATGGTACATTTATGCGGGGTCGTGCAAAGGGCACTATTCTAACAGCCACAGCCAAGGATGGGAACAATGGTAATCATGTTGTACATCATTTCTTGCACTGCAGGTTTTGTGTACTATTCTAGTTATAGTGTGTATTGTGATATATTTTCTAAGTCCATTGTCTTCATCTTTTGATATGCGTAGGGCTATTTCCTGTGGCTTTAGCTGTTGTGTCGGCTGAGAATACTGACAATTGGACATGGTTTTTATCAAAAATAAGTTCTACCTGTACTCATGCCAGTGAAGTGTTGTATTTGTCTGATAGGAACTGTGGGCTTATATCAGCATTCCCTATTGTGTTTGAGCGACCAGTTCATTTTTTCTGTTTGTTTAATTTACTTGGTAATTTGAGAGGTCGTTTTGGAGGCGGTTTGAAAACTGCCCAACGCTCTTTTCTTGCTGACATGTTCAAAGAATGTGCCTATGCACCTAATGTGAGGATTTTTGACCTAAAGTTGGCCGCGTTCAAGGAGGCTGGTGGTAAATTTGCGCACGATTGGTTGATTGATCTGCCATTTGAGAAGTGGGCAGTAGCATTTAGTCCCAACATAACGAGGTATGGCGAAATGACCTCAAACGCTGCTGAGTCGTTTAACAATTGGATGAAGAAGGGTAGAGGTCTGCCTATCACAAATATGATAGACTACTTTCGTTCAGGTGTAGTACCCCCCTTCATAATTGTTTTTAATTCGCACGCCTTATTTTTTTAGGTGTAGGGTGATAATAATTCTTTCTTTGAATCCCTTTTGTAGAAACAAGTCGTTGGCATTTTGAGAGGCACGAAGCCAGCTGCAAGTGGGATACATTATTATGTTCATCTATGGATGGAAGGTGGAAATATGAATGCAATAAATCTCGTTCATGGAAGGTGTGTCAACGCACTCGCTTTAAGTTTGAAGTATTGTCCACACCATCTGCAACCGTGACTATAAACAACCGGTCTTGCTCATGCTCGAAATGGCAAATATGTGGCTTCCCATGTGCTCATGCAGCTGCTGTGATTAGAATCCATGGACCATCGCTATCTCATTATATGGATGACTGTTTTCTTACCAGTGTGTATCGTCAGTGCTACATGTATTACATTCATCCAATCCCAGACACCGAGAGGTATGAAACCATCTCCCTATCACCTCAATTCAAGATTCTTCCTCCACATTTGAAACGCCCCCCTGGTCGTCCCAAAAAGAAGCGTCTCTCGTCTTTTGGAGAGTATTCCAATAAGAAATCTAAGAAGTTATGATCACGTCCATTATGTGTTCTTAGCCTTGCTTGACAGAAAAATTTGGTCCTTATTTTGTATGTGCTTTATGAATTTGATTTTTCTCCCTTGTCAAGCAAGCATTTATCAATTGGATACAAGAGTAGTGTGCTAGGGTACGTATTACATCTCGTGATATAAGCACTGTGCTATATCGTTGTAGCATTTTATTATCGACAATGTGTGAACCCTTTTATTAGAATGGAAATGAAAGTTTGCCTTTTTGAATTCTGCATCTATTTTCCATTAGTTCGTTTTTTTTAGTATGGAGATGAAACTCTTGAATGTTTATGATGTTTTTTGTGAATACTTATGCTCATATGATCATATTGAATAATTAATACCAGCATACATCATAAACATGTTTCAATTGAATAATTTTAACATTAATAAACCATTACAAGAAACTGAGTAATTATCCATCATACTTCCTAATGCATACATACAGAATGGTTCTACATTATTACACCTTTGATTGCCAAGAAGAACACCACCATAGCTCCCAAAGTCACTAGATTTGCAATTATCAATGTTGGCAGAGTTATTTCGTACGCCCCACCTGCCCTGTTCCTCGTTGTTGTGCCACTGTAGTGCGTCCGATTGGTTGTGTGGATATCGCTGTCAATGGTTGGATGGCTCATGTGGATATCAGCATCATAACTTCTTGGACCCCACCCAATAGGCGTGCACCAATGCGAATACTTGTGTTCTTCGCAGTGGTAGTACAACCTCCCTGGGTTCTGCTGTGTCTCGCTGATGCCAATCCATGTTGATCGACCACATTTACGGCATGTCGACCTCTTGTAGCGTGCATAAGATTCGGTATTCGATCTTATGTTGCTTGATGAAGACATAGTTATGATATCCTTTGTGAGGCTGATGAAGTATATCCATATGTTCCTCTATTTATAGCATAAGTTCCCAACGGTAACTTCCCCATTCCCAAACGGTCATATTCACTGTTCATGGGTCAGTCTGTTTATTAATTTTGTTAATAGTATAATTAACGTGTACAGGGTGCATACGGCTTATGCATGAGTATATTTTGTTGAACTGGCGTACTTACGTATTTACCTGAGTACTTCATAAGAGCCTTGTGGTATTCTTATTTAATGTGTAGTATTCAAAATATATTTGTAGTATTCATTTATGACATGTCGTACTCAAATGTTACGGGTAGTACTCTACTAATGACTGTGGTATTTCATATTTACCATGCAGTATTCAAGTTTCCTCTGAGGTATACGTATACTTTATGGTCGTACATTATCCTCTCAGCAGTGTATATCTAAATTGTCTGGCCCTTTGTCTTGGCTCAAATTAATACACTACTACGTAAGTTCAGAGTGAAACAATCATTCTAAATGTGCCCTGCTTTGCAAATTTTTATACATTAATAATTTAATCACAAAAGGAGAAATATAACGAGCACATATGGCTTGATTACAATAGATAATTCATGCCCAAAAAGGAACTTCAGCATCCTTAACCTAACACACATATTTAGCACTACATAAGACATACATTAACCATGAAAATCAGAGTGCATAATCTAAACATTACTACTGTCGACCCAAAATAAACTAAAATGACAGAAATTAATATATCTAATAAACCTATGATCACCCATCACAAACTTCAAACCAAATGACATCCTAAAGTTTGCAACGGCTGATCACAAAAGCTTCCCACTTCATGCAGCCTCAATCCCTCAACAACCTGGGCAGAACCACACTCTGGGTGTAAGGGAAGATTGTGTTGTACTCGTTCTCCATGTTTTCCCCTCCCACGTGATAATATGCCCCGGTTATTGTATCATACTCCATGAAATATCCCATTGGTTCCATCCTTATCAGAATTCTCACATTGTCGGGTTTCACAAGGCGTAGTGGCTGTGGACTTAACACCCTTTCATTGGCCATAATCGGGACAACAGGTTCAAAGCGAATCCTTCTCCAACTTGCTGGGTTTCTGTACTCATACATTATCCACATCTCGAAATCATCGAGCGATGCACATATACTAGAGTACATTGCTAGATGATCATCATCCAGAGTAGCTAGTTCCCCATAATACTTCGCACCCCCCATCGCAGGTGGAAGTTCAATGAAATCATAAGTCTCAGTCCTTATGCAAAAAGTGCCAATTCCAACCAACATATGCGACCTAGTAACTTGCCAATTCAAACACCCCCCTACAAACACTCCAGGCTTGCAAACAATGTTATTAAATGGAAGATCCCCCACACGCCTCCATTCCATTGTCCTCAGTGACAATACCTTAACTTCAGTGACTAAATTAAATGCATTAAACAGAGCAATCTTAACCAGTTTATATTCATCTGCGATTGAATCATATCCCAACCCAAATATGACAGATGCCCCCACACATTCATTAGGGAAATCTATTTGGGTTGTTGGTATGTTCAATGATTCATCCCCGGTCGAAGGGTTAAAAACATAGAATTGATCGAAGAGGTTACAGCAAGTTACCAGACCATTGCATGAGGCTAGCAGTGCGATTTCTGGGTCCCCATCCATTATCTCCCTTTGATTTGGTCCCCCATCCTCAGACTTTGAATACCCAAGGGGGTAATATCCATATTGGGACTGGAGCAAGAATCCCACCCTGTTCTGGAGTTTCATCTGCACCATGTGCTTGGATGAGATGAAGTATCTGCTTTCGATGATATCCCTCCATCCAGGGTGAACCAGCTTCAACGCTGTTAATGGCTTCGGTGGAATCCTTGACAGGATTTCCATCAGGATCTCTTCCGGAAACACACCACCATTATAAGGCACAATCCCAACCCTCTGATTTCGTTCTATCTTTTGATAGAGATATTTTTATCTGATGCTTTCAATTTTGTGTGGAGGTTGTTTGATAATACTCATGTGAGTTATATAGCCAATATCAAGTCTCTTCAACTGAAGATTGCGTCTCTTGAAAGGTTCATAGAGCCCCTGGGCTATCTACCATCATGAAAAGGTGTACCGTTTTTCCCTCCAAATTGTATCAGCAAATGAATTTACATTTTTTTTTTAAATTCTGACTGTGTACGCTAGTGTGTTGTGCATATACTTTATTATTACCCTTCTCAATTAGGAAGTTATATATTTTTTAGGACCGTCATTTTTTTTTTTTTTTGGAAAATAGTTTTTGGGTTATAATTTTGTACATTTGTCATGAGTAAAATTTATCATTTGTGTACACTGAAACTGTTGAGTGAGCGTACACAAAAAACACTGAACTTTTGAGTGAGTGCACCATGTATTATGTATTTTTAGTTTATAGAAAATATTAAATTTACAAAATAAACACTTTATTTAGATTGCCTATTATTTTTTAGGATTGTCTGGAAACTTAATTTAGGGTTTTGTTGGGTCAAAAATTGGAAATTTATGTATAATTAAAATTCGAATCAACAAAACTGTTGTGTTTACTGAAATTGGTGAGTGAGTGCATTGTGTGCATAACACACTAAAATGTCTTCTGAATGCCCCATGTGTTCTTGTATTGAATTTTTTGTTTTAGGTTTTGGGTCACACTTGTTAATTTCAAACTGTTGTGTACACTATAATTGTCGAGTGTTTGCACTGTGTGCATTGTTTCACAAATGTTAAGTTAACGAGTGAGTGGCTAAATTCCTATCATTTTAACGTATTTTTAAAATTTTAGTGTTTGATTATTAAATCTATAAAAACTTTGGTGTATTTTTGTTTTAGAACTGTTTGAGCGGGTGCAGCATGCATTATTTGTTTAGAGTTTATTAAAAAGATTACATTGATAAAATAATTAGTGTATTTAGATTGCCTATTATTTTTTAGTTTTTTTGGGTCTTATTTTTTGAAAATTTTGTATAATTAAAATTGTATAAAAAAAATGTTGGGTACAATGAAACTGTTGGGTGAGTGTACTGTGTGCCTAACACACTAAACTATTGAGTGAGTGCCCAATGTATTATCTGTTTAGAGTTTATAGAAAATATTATTTCAACAAAATAATTTATTTATTTAGAGTTATTATCATTGTTAAGTATTGTTTGGAATAGTTATTTTTAGGTTTTTGTCATACTTGTGAAATTAAAACTGTTGTGTACACTGTAATTGTTGAGTGATTGCACTGTGTACACTATAATTGTTAAGAGTACTAGTGGTTAAATTTATAGCATTTTTAAAATATATTTTTAGAATTATACCAACCTTATTAAATCCCTAAAAATTTTTGTGTATTTATGTTCACTGGCACTGTTGAGTGAGTCCGATGTGATCACAACACATTGAACTTTTTAGTGATTGTATCGTGTATTTTTTTTGTAATGAGTTCATTGTATTTATTACACAAAAATTCACATCTTTAATAATTTCGCGGAGTCCACTGTTGCTTGATCGAAAAAACTTTCCTCTCCACCATTACATTTGTTGTTTTTTTTTTTTTAACAACATACATTTGTTGTTTCTTATTTCTTCATTGTGAACTACTCTATAAACTCTATATTAATCTTATTACATGAACTCCAATATAGGCTTCGTACACAGGCCATTATTACTCCTAAAATGATTGATGTACACCTTTTCACCAATACCTATGTTCTGAGGATTGTTGACTATTGTATGAGAATACTACTTGTTGATTACCAACAGTGCCAGCTGCATTCATTTTTTAGAATACTACTTAATAATGTTAGGTGTTTTTTAGTATAATATAAAAAAAAATTATCCATATATTCATCCGGAATTGTTTATCCATTGAATGAACAAATTTTGTCACACACAAAAAATTGTGCAACTATTTTTCTAAATACGCCTTACATCTAACTAACATTTGTGAGAATCTAAATTCTTCTCCAATATTTAATCTCCACCGTTGTCTTTAACATGAAAAGATCTTCTAACTTATATTCTAAAAAAAACATTACAACTTAAATATCATCTCCACAGGAAACAGGAATGATATTAAATTCTCCATAACAGTTCCTCACATCTGATTTTTATAGTGAATCTATATCTATGTCTATTGGATCCATGAACCACTCAACCATTTTCTTCCTATACTCTCCCGCCGAATTGTCCGATATGACTTTCCTGATGCTTTCTTTGCCCGTCAGTTCTCTCTCAATGTTCATGCAAACTGCCACTCCACAATCAACCGAATCAGGGAGCTGCTGGAGGCATGGTACATGCTTCGGCTTCTTCTTTTTAGTCTTTAAAAGCAAGTGGCCTGGGTCTGTCTCTCCAAGGATAGTCCTCAGCTTATCGTCAACATAATCAACCTACATTCACCAAAATAATAAAAAAACATTTCTAAACAATGTAATATTATGTCTTAATTGCAGGAATACTAACTCTAATTCCAATAAAAAGTAAATCTCACCAATCGTAACGCCCCCTCTAGGTGTGGATCCTTATGTGCGGGTGTACGTGGAGCCAATGAGTTAAAAAAACTCCATTCACACTCACTAAGGTCCATTTTTAGCATTGTGTAATGATCTCCACGCACACCATCCCCACTCACAATCAAAGGGAACAGCAACACATCGTTATGCACAGGCGAACCAAGCAAATTATCAACTATAGCCACTAGGTTCTTGTTAACAGTTCCTTGTTTGTAGTTTTTTATTAAATGCTGCAGCATAAAATATGTAAATTTCAGGTACAATGCACATCGAGAGACAATTCAACTATAAAACCAATGATTATCTAAATTGTTTGTTTTACCAATGATTGTATGGAGAACACAACAACGTTTTTTGAACTTTCATACTTCAGTATATATTTTGTCTTCGTAAGCTCTGCCCACGAATCAATTATCTGTAAACACAAGTAGATAGCACTGTGCATCATTATATGTTATCCCCCACAAGTGTTGCCAAAAATAATGCTAGTCTATATAATTTACCTCATTACTTAAACATTTGTGATGTAAAAGGTCCAAGATATCCTGAAGGCAGACAGTACACAGAGCCCCTTTCTCTGTCCACGCGATGTATCTAGCCAAAATTTGTTAGAGATTGAGATGTCATGTATAGTAAACAAAGAATTTATAAACAAGTTAAGTAATATCATCTTACTTCTCTCCATTTAGTCTCCATCCATCCTCGATTACTGCCTTGATAGAATCACCAGTCTTTCGTACAACCGCTTTCGTCTCATCCCACATCATTCCTACAACGGGCTCACTATCTGCACTATATTGCTCTAGTTCTGCTGTGCTTGGCTGTGGAGTAATAACAACGGGGTTCATGTCTTCTTGTTCTGTCCTTGCCTATACATGACGTGTAATTGTTCCTGGCGTCACATTGCGTCTTGTTCTTCTTTTTTTGGTAACTCTAGGGGTATCTTCTGTTGCAACAACCGCTGCAACTCCATCTTCCATGCTACCAATGTTTTTGTTTACCAATAGTTGTTTTACTGTTTTTTCCAGTTCAGCATTACGTACGATCAGACTTTGATTATCCTTTCTTGTAATTGACAGCTCCGCTATTGCATCCATGCATCTTATGTTTATAGGATTCTCAAGTATTTGAGTTGCACTTGGTTCTCCCACCGCTTCGAGCTTGGATACTAGAGATTCCACCTCGTGTTCCAACATCTTTATAATATCATCATTTTTTTGTAATACCTCCGTGTACTTCTCATCCATCATCTGCTTCTGATTCTCAACCATTTCCTCTGCCCTTGCTTCAGTCATTGTTGTATTCTTTCCTTTTAGTTTGTTGACCTCATCCTCTAAACTCTTTATAACCTCATCCTTTGCTCTTAAATCCTCCAAATACTTCTCAGCCATCGTCTTCTCTTCAATCTCATGAATTTCTTTTACCCTCGGTTCACCCCATACTTCTATCTTGCCTTCCAGTTCTGCAATCTTATTCTCCAACCTCATAATAAGCTTGTCCCTTGCTTCTAATTCGCCCAAATGATTCGCAGCAATCAACTTCTTCTCCTCATCATAACCTTTAGTCAGTTTTTCCATCTGCAGCTGTATTTGTGCTAGGGTAGTTCTATAATCATTTAACGGATCAACTTCAGCTGTTTTTCCATCCTTCAAAGGTTCCATAAAACAGTCATCTTCAATCCCTATATCATACTCTTGTTGGTCCAAATCATTCACAACATCCAATATCTCGTTGGTCAAGGTTTCGGTGTCCTTTAAATCTGATCTCAATTCTAGGTTTATCGATGATCCTCCAGAGTACACATCTCTGTCTTGTTGTACATCATTTGTATGGTCTGTGCACGACGTACCTGCTTCGTGTTCCTCAGGAACTGTACTTTGTCCCTCATCTTCGACTGTCTGATTATTTGTTGCACCCCCGTGGCCTGATGTACCTGCTTCATCTCCCATGGCTTCCGCTCCACAAGTGTTTGTATCCTCTGTGGCATCATTGTTTATTGCACTGTCAACGTCTTTCTCACCATTTGAGTCGTCAGATGCTGTCCCCTCATCCCAATACGTCTGTATGGACCTCAGCATTCCCTTTTCCTTTGATGTTGGGTTCAACGCCTTTTTACGCACCTATAAAATGGCGAGATATAATATTTGTTAAGTAGAATAAAATAAACATGTAAACCAACACATTTAAACAAACTCATATAAAAAAACTCACACAATCTGCTTCAATCTTCTTCACATTGACTTTTTCCAGTTTCTCATTTAGCTTTCCCAAGTCCCACTTCATTATTCGCGGGACAGACAGTTCACCAGTCGGTTTAATCAACTTTGTGTACTCGCAAATCCAGAACTGAACAACACATCAAGTATTATAAACCAAAATCTTGTGATTCTTAACGAATATAAATTCTTTAAGTGTACATAACGAAAGTTGTTCCATGTATTAAATTTGCATACCGGTAACATAGCTACACATCCTCCCATTCTCAAGCTTGTGCTTGTCTTGATCTGTTCCAGCAGCTCGTCCACCACCAAGGTGCACCAGTCATATTCCCGTATTTTTTTTTATCTTCTCCAGGTATGTAGTGTACCGCCAAGGAATTGATGAATTTCGTCTTGGTGCAAGTAACGACGCCAGCAAATACAGATGTGTTAATCTCGCTACGTCCTGAACACTGCGTCTATCTTCTAACAATACTACCTTTTTAAGCTTATCAAACACGACTTTTTTGGTCAAGACGTATCTACCTACTGTGTTTCTTATTTCCTTCCCGAAACACCTCTCTACCCATGTCGGATTTGCATGCTCGGTCATTTCTATATTAATTTTTCTCGACCCTCCTACCACACCTAGAATAAGTTGAACATCACCGCCTGTCAGTCTCAATTTCTCCCCACCCAATATAAAACTGCTTGACCGCATGTCAAAAGTCTTCAAAATATTCTTTATGTCTATTTCATATTTCCACCAAGCATCCTTGTACCTATCGTAGTCTGCTGTCTTGATAGCATTGAAAAGAATCCAGAATGGTGTCCTCTTTAAAACATCTATGTGTTCATCAGTGAATGTTAACTGTTGAAGCTCTCTCATCGGAGTGACCAAATTACTTCTGTAATGAGTTCTATTGTCATTAACTGTTAAGCTACCTGCATGTCACATAACATAAACAAACTTGTCATGCAGTCGTTGATTCTTTCAATGTAAAAACTCTATCAATTAGCACTAAACATATAATTCATACACACCAAAGCGGTTATCAGGCTCTCCATCATCACTTGAGTCCGATGTTGGGGCATCAAGCATATAATTTATTGTTCCACCTCCTGCTAAACGAGTAACATATCAATCAAGGTTATTGATTGGTTACCTATTATTTATCCAATAAAAGTACACAACAAATCAAAACCCATACCATTTTTCCTATTTGGTCGCCGCTCATTACTACGGCTTTTCCCAGTGTGCTTGCGTGTCTCTTTTAAAAAGGATATTCATGTATTAAATACATGTATCAAATGCGAATTTTTTTCCAAACAAGAATTAATTAGACTAGGATGAAGTATATATACCTACATCCTTCGAAGGTCTTGCATTTTTCTGTTTTAGTTTCCCTTTACACATATAAAAATGTAGATGTACGCAAATTAGCTTATTCATTCCTATATATATGTAACAAATATCATGAATGAATGAAAACTGTTGAATTACCTTTCCTTCTTGCCTCTTTGTACCTGGAAGGTAATATACTTTTTGTCCTTCCTGTGTAATACAAATCATACAAACATAAACACGAATGTACCATATATAAAATTTCTACATGTATCGATTTCTCATTAAAATTTTCACTCAATATAATATATGTCGAGTTACATTATACAACATTATACCTTTCTGGGTAGGTACATTTGGCCTATCCACCCTCTGTTGATCTGTATTTTCATTCTCAAAATCTGATTCATCCTGCAATATTAACTTGCGTTTTCCACCTATTTTCATTTATAATACCTGTACAGAAATTTTGGTGATGCGCGTTGCTAACAAAAAAAAATTCAAAAGTTATAATCCCTGTACATATTAAAATTTCCAAGAAATACGCGCAAATCAATTAAGGAAAAAAATATCAGTCCCTACACTCGAATTACGTTCTTACACTGCAAAATTAAAGCAAATCACACCAAGATTACAAATATGATTGAGTCTTCAATTCCAGCTCCGAATTTTAGCGTTTTTTTAACCACACATGCAAACTGAATTCGTTCATCTTCATTCAAATTCTCAAATACGAAATATTCAAAGCCCCAACATATTCAAAGACCCAACCCTAAGCCCCAACAGTTACCTTTTCGACAGTGTTGGTTTCTTTCGAATTTTGTAGCCGAAAATCCTTCCTCTCCCAAAAGATAAGCGTATAAATTTAAGCTTTTATGCCCTAATTGATTTTTCGTTGTTGGAAGGAAAACAGTGTAGATTAGGAGCCAAAATGTGTTCCAACCTTTTCAAATTTGTTACTGTTTGAGCTGTGAAAGTACACGGGTCCTTAAGTGTAAAGTTGAAAGGTAATGGGGCCTGTCATATCAATAGGCTAGAATAGGAAAAATAGCTTTTGTACTTGAATTAAATGGTTTAAAGTTTTTGTTATTATTTGTTTTAGGGGTCCTTATTTTGTAGTGGGGTGTTGTTCACCCTTACTTATTTATTTTTACATGATAAAGTTAAAAAACATTCTACTCAAAATCCCAAAAAAAAAAAAAAAACACACAAAATTTAAAATTCAAAAAATTTCAAAATCATTGATTTTCAAAAAATCGATTTTTAAAAATCATTTAAACCCAAAAACAATGTCACCTAATTATCTGAAATACTACGGGCACCCACATCCACGCAACAATATTACATACTCACATATATATAATATGTGTTCATATATACACACACGCTATAAGAGTACACCTAATCAAGAAGTTACTAGCAATTATTGGAATGTGGGTTAATCATAACAAGATTTCGTCTTATTTATCTCTCAGATGTTGAAATTGCTATTTTTAATTAAATATATAAAATTGAAAGTTGTTCCTGAGCAAAAAGTGCATGTTCCCATGTAGCATGTCACCATATTTCTAAAAAAAAATTGTCCACTAATATCAATATACCATCCAATAGTATGACTTATTAAGATCTTCTTGTTGATTAATACTTAATATAATTAATTTTACTTAATTATGTGAACATAGCTGTCTGATCATGTGAAAATCTAGTCATAAGCAAGACAGCGAGGTCTAAACACTCTCCACGATAATTGTTTGTTCATTTGTGACTTCAATCCTTAGATTTAATTAGACATCTGCTGATAACAAAAGGAACTCTAAAACTAATTATATATTTATATATATATATATATATATATATATATATATATATATATATATATATATTAGTGTAGTAATTATTTTTTTAACTAAAAATATATAAAAAAAACAATTAGTCAAATCTCATATCCAATTATTTGGCAACACTAAAATAAAAAATTATCTATAAAATTTGAATTTTACCTAGAAAAATTTCTATGTGACTATGTGATTTCAAAAAAAATAAAAAATAAAAAAAGTTGTTATTGTCTACAATTTATCTACAATTTTTATATTCATATAGACATTTTAGTTTCTCAACAAACAAACAATTTCCTTAGAAAATCAATTTTCCTAATAAATGAAACTCATAAGTAATTAATTATTTAAAGCAAATTGCCTATAAAAAGTTTTAGTTGACAAATTGTTTGTAAATAAGGAATGAAAATGTCTATATGATTAGTAAATTTTATAAGCAAGTTGTAGACAATCCTCACTACAAAAAAATTTATTGGAAAATTTGTAAGCATGCATACTGGAAAAATTTCTAGAAAATTCTTTATTTTTCTTGTAGTGCAAGTCCATTTATAATTAAATTTGAGATTTTTATTTTGAAATATACTGCTCTCTCCATCTCAAAGTAAGTTTCTCAGTTTTTTTTTTTTTTCGGGACGTTTCAGAATAAGTTTTATATTTCATAAATGACAAAAACAACACTATTATTCATAAAGTCACACAATATTACCAAAAATTTCACTCATTTCATTAACTTTTCAGCGATATTCATTATTTTAACTACCCAAAAAATCAACATGTGACCCACCATATATTAATAAATAAACACATTTTTTTAAACAAAATAATAAAAAGATACGAAAAACTTCCTCCGAATCGAGATTAAATGAAACTCTAATGTATTCTTTTGTGAATATCTAACTACTATGTTTAAGCATCTAAAACTCAACTAATTTGATTCAATAAAATAAAAGAATAATATTGATGATGAAAATAAAAGTAGGAATGCCTCTTTTGGTACCTACTATAACTAATCGCCCCTATTAATTATTTATCTTCACTTTTCCGATTATGCCAAAACTTGTTAATAGAAATGGCATTTGGTACTCACACATTGAATGGTGTGATTAGGGTATTATATATGCAGAGCAGCAGTAAAAATATGACAAATTAAGAACATTGTTCATCCACGATTTTTTATCAGTCCAAATATATGAGATTAATTGACTGGGCAAAATGGTAATTAGAAACGATCCCTGAGAATTAGTCTGATGCCTGCATATACCTACCAAATAAGTTCCAAGTCAAGATAGCTCTCCAATCTGAGCTTAATCGGTGCAACCAAAAGGGGCCTCAAAGTATTAAAGATGCATTTCTATACTGGAAAATTATGCTACAACTTGGTATTTATCAATTTAAGGCTTGATGTAAATATTTTATGAAACCTATGGGGTAGGGTTGTGGATACTTGACAGCTAGGCACGAATAATATTCGAACTCTTCACAAGGAGGGCCCATTTTAACTGGCGGGGCCCAAATCCATCAGGCCACGTTTGTTTTCGTCTTGAGGTGGATGGGGGAAATCCGGATGGGAAAAAAAAGTGGATGGGGGAAATCCTGTGAATAGTAATCCTTTGTTTGTTTTGGGTTGGATGGAGTAGGGGTGGATGGGGCTTTATGTCAAATCAATAATGATGATGTATTATTATATTATTAAATAAAGAGGTAATGA
Organism: Ballota nigra; assembly: GCA_947034835.1. NCBI lineage: Eukaryota > Viridiplantae > Streptophyta > Magnoliopsida > Lamiales > Lamiaceae > Ballota > Ballota nigra. The sequence goes on along the minus strand of OX344720.1, from coordinate 72,119,232 downwards.
TTGAATGATTGTGTTGAATTGTAATATAAAATAATTAATATTATTATGTATAATTATATAATTATTTAATTATATTATATTATTTTATTTGAATTAAAAAAAACAATTGAATTAATAATATGATATTAACGTGGTTAAAATTACAAGAAATTATCCGACGAAAATGTCAATTATTACCAATTTAATTTGGTTTTATTGCAATCATAATTTTTTTTTTATATTTTTAAACATAATAAACAAATTGAATTCTTAAAACAATTCAACAACACCATATATATATTTAATATACCAGCATGCATCATCATAATACTAGAGATCTTGTAAGTTGAATTGTTACGTCACACAAAATAAATTATCCAACAAACATAATATTTTTTTAAGATCATATCTAATGTACACCTCTATTAAGCCACATAGCATTCGCAATTGCATCTCTGCGCTCGCTTTGTTCATCAATGGCTTCGCTTGTTGCATTTCTTGCAGCAGAATGTAAGGTTGGATCTGGATTAAGAATCTCAACAGGACCCTGATCGAATAACATGTCTGGCATATCAAACCTTCGAATAAAATTGTGAATAACACAACATGCGATTACCATGTCTACTTGGGTGGGTATGGAGTAACATGGCATTCCATATTTCAACACAGGAAATCGACTCTTCAACATGCGATTTTACTTTTCTATATTGTTTTTTTTTTTTTTTTTGAAAAATTATATATTGTAATTTTGATTATAACTTGTTATATTCAATACAATTTTTTTATAATATGTATTTATTTATATGGTAGGCATAATTAATGTAAATAACAATTAATTTCACGGATATTTAATATTAATATACTTTCATTGATTTTTTTTGTAAACAATTTAAAATAAATATTATACTAATTTAATTGATGGTATATTATAAAGTATAAGATAGAGATTAATAAAATATATATTTAATGTGAAAAGTTAGAGTTGATTTGATAGATATTGAGTTATGTGAAAATAGGGGTGTAGGTGTATAATAGGGATGGATGTGTATTTGGATGGGGGATGAGATGTGCAAATCCGAAAATTGGCCGGGACGGGGGGAGGCCCATCCCCCATCCGGACTTCGTAAGCCGAAAACAAACAAGGCCTCACTGATCCTTCTTCGCTTATCCGAACTCACTTTATCTGGCTAGTCATTAGTCATTACTCACCAATAATCCAACTCTAATATTCTTTGCCCGAATATGGGCACCACAAATTTTTTTTTTTTTTTTAATTAACATCTTCCTCGCTCCTATAACTACTTTCATATATCATAGTGTATAAATATATTGAATAAAATAATAATATTTTTATACCTTATTAACTTTTATAAATGTATTTTTAAAGAGTAAGAAATGTTCAAATAAAACAAGACTATGGAGTCAAGCTTGACTTCATCGGCCCTGAAATTATTATCACAAGTCCTCCCGAGGACGAGGAAGAAGAAGAGGGCGATGTTGCCGAGGGCGAGCAAATCCAGCCCGCCGACCAAAGTGAGAGAGCTCTCCAAGAGCGAGCTGACGCCGAGGGGCTTATTGCCGAACTGACTCAAGTGGTCCCAGTTGACCCTGCTCTCGATGGCTCTCCTCTGGAAGATCCTAAAGATGATAACATCTCGCCACCTGCCGGGCAAGGATCGAAGCGGATAGGATTAGCTAGGGACTTGTACTTTTTTCTCTTTTTTTTTTTTTTTTTGTTATTGTTGTTCGTTTTTATTGTAATATTTTTGGCGATCAAGCCTTATTATTAATGAGACTATTTTGCACATCTGCTCGTCTTATTTATCTTACATTAATTGTTTTTTTGTATTTTTATCTATGCTTCAACAATCTTAATGTAGTTGGGCCTTGTTCCTTAAGAACCTTTTGGCCTTAGAATTTGATGGGCTTTTGGCCTTAGGCTGTGTCCATTTAAAAACGAACAGCCTTTAATGGGCTTGGTTGTATAATCAACTTGCGCCTTGAGTTTGCATTTCTGTTTGAACGAACAACTTAACATTGGAACAATCTTAAAAAATTACAAGTGTTGAAAGCGACCAAAAATGTAATCCTGTACTAGCTAGGCTGGATCTGCTCGACAAAAACAATGTTAAGCTTCCAACCATTAAAAAACATAATTTACACCAGGAGTCAAAGCTGCTCGACCACTATACATTTTGTCAAGGCATCTTTAGACTCTTAAGAGGAAATAAAACCATACAAGATACTGGTATTCTAGACCGCGACCAAACTTGACCTAATCCAACCCAGTTCGACCACTTATACTTGGTGAAAATTCCAAAAAATTAGGCAAGTTTTTGGATCCATCATGTATTTCTGCCATTCTAGCTCGCCCAGTGGACATAGTAGCTCGCCCGGCACAACTTCACTTTTTCATGAGGCAAAACTGGTCGCCTACTGAAAGTACTTTCTTAAGTTAGGTGCATTCCAGGAATATTGGGCCGAGTTGCCATCTAAGTCTTCTATGTCGTATGCTCCATTGGGTAACCTATCTGTTACCCTGTACGGGCCCTCCCAAGTCGGGTCAAATATGCCTGGAGGTGGGGCAAGCTTCTTTCTTAGAACAAGGTCACCAACTTCGAACTTTCTTATCTTGACTTGGGAATTATAATAACGCTCTGCTCTTTGTTTGTACGTGGCGTTCTTTAGCTCGGCATGTAATCTTCTTTCTTCGAGCAAATCTATTTCTGTGGCCAGAGCGGAATGATTTGCTTGTTCATCAAAGCTGGTTGTCCTGACTGTGTTGGTCTTTAATTCAATTGGTATCACAGCCTCTGTTCTGAAAGCCATTGCAAAAGGTGTTTCTCCGGTGCTTGACCTGGGAGAAACTCTATATGCCCACAAGACCTCCGGGAGTTTTTCTGACCAACTACTTTTGCTTTCTGTCAGGCGTATTTTTAATGTATGCTTGATGATCTTATTTACAGCTTCAACTTGCCCGTTTGACTGGGGATGATAGGGAGTCGAATAGTGTTTCCTGATCCCCCACTTTGCACAGAAGTCTCTTAACTCCTTTCCGTCAAACTGCGGGCCATTATCTGTCACAATTGTTCGTGGAATTCCAAAGCGACAGACAATGTTCTGCCATATGAAGTTGATCATGTTCTGCTGTGTAATTTTTACCATGGCCTTCGCTTCCGCCCACTTTGTGTAATAATCGACTGCTATGACGGCAAATCGAACATTTCCCACTCCTGCCGGGAAAGGACCAATAATGTCTATTCCCCATCTTGCAAATGGCCATGGTCTATAAACTGATACAAGCTTCTGGGCCGAGACATGAATACTTGGAGCAAAAATCTGACACTGGTGGCAAGCTTTGGCTAACTGGATTGCATCTTTTCGTAAGGTTGGCCAATAATAACCTTGCCTTACAGTTTTGTAGGCCAAAGCTTGCCCCCCAGTGTGACTTCCACAAACTCCAGAATGTACATCCTCCAGAACCGTCCTTCCTTGCCCCCTAGACAAACACTTGAGAAGTGGGAGCGAAAAGCCTCTTTTGTAAAGTTGTTCGTCTGCCAGAGTATATCTGGCTGCTTGTTTCGTGATTCTTACAGCTTCAAACGAGTTGCTTGGCAGTTCCCCATTTTTCAAGTATTTGGCTATAGGAGTTCTCCAATCATCGTCGTTGTTTTGCTCAACTACTTGGTTCACTTCGTAATCCATTGTTGATGGTTGGACTTTTCTGGTAATGATGATGTCTGTCAGATCTGTTGGGCCGCCGCTTGTTGCTAGTCTTGCTAGGGCATCAGCTTGTGTGTTACTTGTTCGAGGTATCTGTTGGATAAATACTTGGTCTAGCAGAGATACCAAGTGAGCAACTATTCGTTGATACTCGATCATTTGCTCGTCTTTGGCCTCATATTCACCTCGTACTTGGCTTATAATGAGTTGAGAATCTCCAAAAATCTGGAGTCGTCTTACTCCGACAGCTAATGATAAGTGGAGACCTGCAATGAGGGCTTCACATTCAGCTTCATTGTTGGTGGCCATGAACTCGAATCTAACTGCTGAAGTGAATACTTGCCGGTCAGGACTGATGAGCATTATTCCTGCCCCCGAGGCCAGATTTGTTGACGAACCGTCTACATAAAGATGCCATGGGTGATCCAGCCCTCTCGTTGGATTTTGAGGGAAGGTTAGTTCGACTATAAAGTCGGCTAACGCTTGTCACTTAATCGCGGTTCGAGGTGCATATGTCACGCCAAACTGGCTTATCTCTATGGACCATTTCAAAAGATGGCCAGCGGTGTTGGGTCGGTGTAGTATTTGTTTGAGTGGGAAAGTTGTCAATACTTCGACTTGATGATCGAAAAAGTATGGTCTTAACTTCCTGACACTCATGACAAGAGCATATGCCAGCTTTTCGGTTGGTGAGTATTTCACCTCGGCATCGTGCAAGGCCTGGCTGACATAGTAGATTGGCAGGTGAAACTTGCCTTCTGCTCGAACTAATACCGAACTTATAGCCGTGTCAGACGCTGCCAGGTATAAATATAACTTTTCGCCGGGAATTGGTTTTGATAGAATTTTTACATCCCCAAGATATTCTTTCAGTTGATCAAAGGCTTTCTGGCAGTTTTCCGTCCAGGCAAAGTTGCCCTTTTTGATGGCCTAAAAAAATGGACGGCACTTGTCTCCCGACCGTGATATGAACATGTTTAAAGCGGCTAAGCAACCGGTTAATCTTTGCACTTCCTTAACAGAGCGTGGTGGTTCCATGTCAACGATCGTTTTCACCTTTGCTGGATTGGCTTCGATTCCTCGCTTACTGACTAGATGTCCCAAGAACTTTCCGGAATGTACTCCAAAACTACTTTCTTTGGATTTAACTTCATATTGTACCTCCGGAGTATGTCGAACACATGGGAAAGATGGTGGAGGTGATCTTCCTTTTGCGTACTTTTAATGACTATGTCGTCGACATACACTTCCACTGTTTCCCCAATATGTTCATCGAACATTTTGTTGACCAGCCTCTGGTAAGTTGCTCCAGCATTGATTAGACCAAACGGCATCCTCTTCCAGCATAGCAGATTTTTGTTAGTATAGAAGGCCGTGTTTTCTTGGTCATCTGGGTGCATTGGAATCTGGTGGTAACCAGCAAAGACATCCATGAATGTGAACATTTCGTGCCCGGCAGTACTGTCCACCAGTTGATCGATGTGCGGGAGCGGAAAGTTGTCCTTTGGGCATGCTGCATTTAGATCTGTAGGCATAGCCTCCAGGTTCCGTTCGGCTTCCGTACCAAGACAGGATTTGCAACCCATTGTGGACATAACGCCTGTTTAATTAAGTCGTTGTCCAGTAACTTTTTGACCTCCTCGTTTAAAGCTTGATACTTGTCTGGTCCATATTTTCGTCGTTTCTGGTGGACAGGTTTTTGGACTGGGTTGATATTCAACCTGTGACAGGCATCCTTCGGATCGATTCCCACCATGTCAGCATGGGACCATGCGAAGACGTCTAAGTTAGCCTTCAGAAAGTCCATCATGCGAGTTCTGTAAGGCTCGGGGAGTTCGGACCCGATGTAAAGTTCAAGGTCATCTTGTTTGGGATCAATTTTGATGGCCTCCAATTCTTCGACCGGAGTTGCCCGTCGTTTTTGCCCCTTCCATCGAGGGTTAACTATTGGTCCTTCTGGACTTAGCTCATCCTCGATGTTCATGGGTTCGGCACCTAACCGGGGGTCAAAATCTTCTGCGGGTTCTGGGTTGGGTTTGGTCACCATAATCGGGCTCTCCTGGTTATTGCTCGGACGTATACTGTCAGTTACGGGGGGTAACATTGCTTCTGGCAAGGTCTGCTCGCCGTCTTGCAGCATCTGCTCGCCCATGGGCGAGGGCAGGTCGTCAATGTCCATCTTATCGTTCTGAGCTCCGAGAATGTCTTCCAAAATTGAGGGTTCATTCTCAAGTTGACTGGTTGACGCTTCCATCATAGATACTTGTTCTTGTCTTGATTGAATTTGCAGGAGGCATTCTCGAGCTTTTCTCTGGTCTCCTTTTACCGTACCAACTCCACTTGCTGTTGGGAATTTTATGCAATAATGGTAAGTTGAACACGCAGCCCTGAATTCATTTAAGAAAGGTCGACCCAGGAATCCGTTGTACGTTGACTCTTGATCAACGACCAAGAAATCCACCATTCTTGCGATATTTTTCTCGGGTTCTTTGACCGTCATAAGTTGCATAGCGAAAGTTACTATTCCCAATGAGATCGTCACAGCATTTTCGAATCCCAGAATACGATGATTTGTGGCCTGCATAATCTCCCATTTGGTCAAGCGTCTTTTTGAAAAGGACATTAGTGTAGGCTCCAGTATCCACCAACAGTCTATGCACCCTAGTTTCCATGATCTTGGCACATATCACAAGCGAATCGTTGTGAGGGGTCATTACTCCTTCCAAGTCTCTGTCGGTAAAAGTTAATTCCGATGTTTGCATGGTAGATGGAATAACCCCCATTTCTTGTACATGACCGATCGCTTGTAATTCTGCCTTTCTTTTTCGATTAGAAATTGGTGGTCGTCCATCAGAATAACCACCTATGGGCCCTGCAGGTTCCATCATCTGGATGTCTGGAACTGGTCCTCCGGCTGGCGCCTGAGCTGGTCGCCTAGCTCGATTCCGACGAGGTGCCTGTTCCTGGTCTTCCTCATCAGAATCTTCGTCTCTGTTTCTTTTGCTGGGCTGCCTTTTAACGAACTCGGATAACTTTCCCTCGTCATAAAAATGCCACAACTGCTTCAGCAAGTCACGACATTCGCTTGTAAAGTGTCTCACGCTCTGGTGGTAGGCACAATACTTATTCTGGTTCAACTTGCTTGTATCTTGACGTATCTTACGGGGTGGTGTGAGCAATTCTTTGTCCCGGACATTATTGTAGACTGTATCGATTGATACGGTAAGAATGTGGTTCAATTTGTCCTTCAGCTCCGTTCCTTCAGTAAATGCTTTCATGTTCTTGGGAGCTCGATAACCAGTTCCGGGCTTCTTCGCACCCTCTTTCTGCTCTCCTTTGTCTCCCATATCCTTTTGCAGGGCTTCATGCATGGAGACAAAGACGCCTGCCCGATCCCGAAATTCAGCGTAAGTCTTCGGGCATCTAAGGTGTACATATTTCCAGAGTTCAGTGCCCTTCTTGAGCCCAGCCAGGACGGCCACAATCTTGGTGTCTTCACTGACAGACTCCCCTTTTAACAGGACCTTGTCGAATCTTTCCAAGTACGATTTGTCCGACTCGTCGTCAGTTTGTTTCAAGTTGGATAACCGATGTCTTTGGGATAGATAAGACCCGGCCGTAGAGAAATGGGACAAGAACTCTTTGCCCAGCTGGGCAAACGTATGAATTGAAGCTGGTGGCAAAGCTGAAAACCATTTATGGACACGATCCCCCAGAGTTAAAGGAAAGTTGCGACATTGTGTTGCGTCACTTGCCCCCATTGATACCATATAATTGGTATACTTCATCAGATGCACCCGGGGGTCCGTCGTGCCCTCATATTGGATACTTGCTGGAAACTGAATCTTTTGCTGAATCGGGGCTTTCAGAATCACCAAAGATAGTGGTGAGACTGGAAGAGTTGTGTTTCCGTATCCTCTCTGTTGATCAAGCTGACCCTGCATGCTCTCTATGGCCTTTCTCATGGAGGCGAGCTCTTCAAAGGATCCCCCCTGACTCTGAGGCTGTCCGGCGAGCAGAGGCGCACAACCGTCTGTTCGCTCCAGTCCCTCATTGGGAGCGGGAACCCCCTGGATTGGCCTCCTAGGATTGGGCTCTGTGTTTGGGCCAAGGCGACCAAAAGCTGACCTAGTCAGCCTGTTATGGACTGACTGGCGAGCAGGTACTACAGCTGGGAGAGCTGCTCCTGCAGTGGGATGAACTTCCATGATTCCCCTGCCACGACGACCCAATCTTTCCAGAGCACTTTGGCGTGTGCCCTGACTCACTGCCATGGCCGGATTCTGAGTTGAACCTCCCTGACTGGCGGCCTCAACGTGCTGTTTTTCTTTGCCTTTGGCCCTTCGAGCTTGGGCACTGTCTGCTTCATTTAAATGATCCCCCTAGCCTTCTCATGTTCACGAGTCTTTGTGGGGCTATGCCTTGCTCGCATATAAGAAGGGCCAGGTTGGGCTTGTTGTCTTTGTAAAGCCTGGAGCATGGCAATTGTGTGTGCCAATTCGTCGGGGTTACGAGCAATGGCGTCCAACTCCGGTGGTATTAACTGACGAGCAACATTGGTTTGATTCTCTTGGTCATTTCTGCTCGCCCCTGCTCGCCCACCAGCCTGGGACATCCGGGAGTGTGAATCCCTTGTTATATGTTGTGAACGTTGTGTCTCTCGTGATTGAGGCATGTTCACAGGAGGTATCAAGTATTGTTCTTTGTGTTCTTGAATTTTTCCTTCAAAGGCTCAACCTTGTTCTTCAATTTTGAGCTAACCTTCGTGTTTTCAATGATTCGAAGGTTCGAACCCTCCTTCTAGCGCCAATTTGTTGATGATCAGTTCTAATTTCGAAGATTAATGACTGTTTTTTATGGTTAATCGATCATCAAACAATTACGTGTGATTGATCACTAACGTAATTAGTGAATACGAATTTTCGGGTTTAGATGGGTTAGAATCGTTTGAAAGCTTACGTGTTTAAGTTCGATTGTAAGTTAATCGAGCTGCTTTAGATTCATAATCGAAGTTTGGACGTGTATAATAATTTGTGCTTGTTTTATTAGCTGAAAAAATCTAAGTATTTATAGACATTTGCCTAGCATGAGGTGTCGTGACTTTTGGCCTACCAGGCCTGCATGCACGACACCTGGCCTTTGACTAAGTTTGACCTTATGTAAACTAAATTCTATCCTTATCTTGTTGGACTTGCTCGCAGTCAAGAGCTGCTCGACATATTGGACCTGTCTTGGAGGAGTCTTTAGTCTGATTTTGTTGGTCTCTTGTCTCATTTTAGCTGTTGTTTTGGCTTTATGGTCGGATCTGGTCGGCGGGATGCTAACTGAGTTTATTATGTGGATCTTAATCTGATTTTGTTCGCCCATTCGCCTTGGTGTAGCATGCAGGTTCTGCTCGCCAGATGTCTTAGGTGTATCTTGGGTCAACTTTGCCTTAATCTTTAAGTGCTTTGCGTTAATCCTGGTCGCTCAATGGCTGATTCTGCTCGCCCATCAACAAATATATAAACGCCCAAAAAATATAGTATATGATAATCCTAGGCTCAAATGATTGGTAGTGTCAGTATCTCCTTTGTCCCAATTAAATTATAGTATGACATTAACTTGATGTTGAATTTAATATTAAATACTTGGAGGAGAAAAATCATGATGAGAATTGATGGGGTCGAATAATTTAAACTTTTTTTAAATGACGCTAATGTTGAGTATTTTCTTATTGCGTATAGCAACTAGATAAATCGTATATGAGGGTATATTTGATTTTCCAAAATAAACACGATTAAAAAAAAACAAAGTGACTTAATATATATAGTCTCGTGACACCACACAAATCATCGTGCAAAAGATCTATTTCTTAAAAAAAAAAAAATTATATTATCTGCCTAATTACTACCAATATTCTCCGAGAAAAGGCAAATCTGCATATATAGTGATGTATTACTCAAAAGTAATTAATATTCCCATTTCCAATTTTCACATGTAAATGTCACTCTAAATACATTCCTCGATTTACCTTTTATCGGAGAGACCAATGAATGATAGCAGTGTAGAAATCCTAAATGTTTCTTAAGAAAAAAAAGAAAAAACAGAAAAATTGTCTGACTATGTGCACGTACCAATAAACATAATTTATAAAATTATAATGATGCAATGAATTACTTTTAGGTATAGTATCCCTTATTCGTTTAAATTCGTTTAGTTATGACTCATATTAGCCATATATATCGTTTAGAACAAAATTTAACGTGAAAATGGTTCATACACGAACTATTGAATAATATATATTAATTATTTTCACTAAAAAAATATTAGTTGTTTTCATTAAAAGATAGTAGTTACTTACTACTTTTTAATAAAAGTAACTAATGTCCTTCAATAATTTATGATACTCCATATAAACTAATTTCATTCTATACATGCTCATCGTTTAGGCATGCAGAAAGAAAAAAAAAACACATATTATTGGTGCACAATGTAACCACATATATAGTAATTACTACAAAAGGCATTTTCCGTCTTAGACTCTTGGATTTACTTTTCTTTCCCAACCCCCTCTCTATCTATCTATATATATGGTGTATGTATTCATATTATTGGAAAAGAATCATTTTCAAATGTTCACGTTGATTGCAAAAGCAAGACCCATATAAAGCATTTTTTTGCACAGGCGACACCAATGATTTAATTTTAGGGTTAAAATCATTAAATTTGATGATTGCATGAGCTAGCTCAGATTCTAGAGTAATCATACACTATTGGATTTTTAAGATGTTAGAGATCAAAGAAAAAAGAGACATGATGACGTGAAATCGAGCAATAGTATATTTATTACATCTACTACTAACATTTTTAAATAAAATAACTAATATTATAAGTCTTTTGTAAATTAATTTCATCGTTCAATACAAAATGATATTAGTTATTTTATTAAAAAATATTGTTATATTACTAATACATTTTAATTAAACAGCTAACACTGTTGAAAAAACACATAAAATGCAAATAAGTTTCGCAGAAAAACTTGCCCTAGTATATTTTGCCTTTTTAATAAAACAACTAATTTTTACAAATATACACACAAAAAATAAATTTGTTGCTCGGTAAAATTAATTTACACAAGACTGTCAATATAATTATGTGAAGCTCGATGCTAACTAAAAAAAAATTGATTTTTAGTGACAGTAATTCTGTCATATCCTGTTATTATAGTTTTTCTAGTTAAAAGTCTTTAATGAGAGGAAACAATATTTAATGATTGTTTCTTATCATTAAATATTTTAACTAAAGAAATTATAATGATATAATTACTGTCATTAAATGTCAATTTTCTTGTAATGATTACAAACATAGGTTTGTTTGTTTTTCGAGCATAAGGTGTAGTTTCAAAATTATGATTCTAGATTTTTTGCTCAATTGTTCCTGAGGATGATTGGAGCTAGATCTAAGAAGATGAAAATGTGTGACATACTTGCACAAGTAGTACCTTACGTTAAAGTATTCACGTACATATGTTACTTCTTTACTTGGACACTATATCAATTTGTAAATCATTATATATGTCTGACAATTATTTACCTATAAATCTATCAACTTATGTATCATACTATATTTATAAAAAAAATTAAAAAAAGAATTATTGATTGTCAATTTGTGAATATTTCAAACAAGAGAATTAAATTTAATTATTATTTTGATGAATTGGTTACTTATTTTAACAATTCTAATTATTTGAAATTTAATATTTGATTACCATATTCATATTTACTTAATGTTTTATTCTCACTATATTTAAGAATGTCGTGTATTTATGATTTCAATTACCATTAATTAAATTAAACAATATAATTATACAAAGATATATATATATATATATATGTATGTAATATTTGTTGTAGTGTTAAATTTAACAGAAAATTATGCGTAACACGCGGGGTCTCATCTAGTAATAGAGGTATAAATCATAGATATTACACTCAATTGATGAATGTATGTGTTCTCAACTAGAATTGTGGCTACTTAGGATTCTTCAATAATGATAGTAGCTGAATTATTGGCGATGAGACATATGGGATGAAATGTTAGTCGTATCAAGTTGGTAAATTCCCAAATTCTCTTTTGACTTGCGAGTGACCATCAATTATAAATTAAAAGGGTACCATGAACCATCCTATGTGACAGTCTTTTTCATTTCTATATCAGTACTGTTAGACATATGTAGAGTTGATAGTAGGTACTTTAGTGCTGCTATATATATACATTTGAATATTTTTGTAAAAAGCGTTTTGTAATATATATGTTTAAGAAAATGATAAATTAAGGTCTCTTATTTAGTATAGGGAGTAATGTATATACGGGAAATATATTTTTTTAGGACCGTAATTTAAGGGAGGTGGCAAAATAAAGACCGTAGTTTTTTGGGCTAGCAAAATGAGGACCATAACTTTTCAGGTGACAAAATGAGGGCTATAACTTTTCATATTGACAATCGAAGGACCGCCACTTTCAAAAGTTGCAAATAAAGGTCAAGTTCAACCCAAATTGAGGCCAAATCGGGCCAATTAGCCCAATTTGCATTGATTCGGGCTGATTTGTCCTCAATTTACCACATTTTAAAATTATTGTCCTCATTTTACCAGCCCAAAAAATTATGTCCTCATTTTGCTACCCTCTTAAGTTATGGTTATAAAAAGAAACAATTTTTCCTATATATACACATGTATACTTAGGTTTGATTCGATTCCATCTATAATTTTCCTTGAAATATATTCCCTTGAATCGCTCATTAAATAATTTATGATGTGATTAATTTCAAATTTTATTTGGACCGACTCAAAATATTGTCCGTGCAAGATCATTTATTTTGGAAAAATTAATAAATTAGGGGTTGTTGTAGTAGCTGAATTTGAGAGTTTTGGTTCCATCTTTAGATTGAAATTTCTTTCCACTACCTTTTGTTTTTCTCTATTCTCTGTTTTTGTCAAATATTTCCATGTGAAATCTGTGCAATATCAAATTCATCACCAAATCTTTGCCAAACCCAACCTTGAGATTTTCCAAGACTTCGAGTACATTTTTTTTCTTATTTTGTGTATTTTTTTACTTTGAAATTGATTTCACTTCGCCCTACTTCATAGACACATACATGCATATATATATATATATATATATATATATATATAATATTAGCTCGAAAGCTGAAATTTGATCATTAGTTCAGTATATCAGCTTTTTATATATCTTTACATAAATACATATGCCTATTATTTGTCCATACACAGAAAGATAGTTTTGTTTCCTAAAATAATATGGACAAATAAAAAATAATCTTGTTTTTTAAATAAAAATAATAAATTTTATTTATATTCTTTAGGCATATACGCATAATATTTTTAAAATAATTTATATTGTACTTAATTTAACACAATATTTTTACTTCATAAATATTATCTATTTTCTTAATAATCGTAAATAAGACAACAAATATATTTTTTCCAGAACGAAAGGGAGTAATAAATTTGGTTTACTGGGAATACGTATATTACATAAAAAAATACTGGCAAGAACATAATCAAATAAATAATCCATTAATTATTAGGCGATTCAATAAAGCGTGAATTGATTAGCTATACATATATAATAATCAGATAGCATTTCAGAACTTTTGACTATATCTATAAATTTTGTACTATTAATACCATGATTAGAAGGGTGTCTAAGCATATATATTGCACTCAAATCTCACATCAGTTGATTTGGTTTATTAAGAATCCCCTCAAAGTTGGAATATATCCTGAAACTCAAAACTCTTAATTTAAATTTGTAGGTTTCAAATATTTCCTTAATATTCACGTCTATGACGGAAATCACACATATAAAGGGCTGAAATTTTTATTTAGAAATTCTTACTAGCGTCTTAATTATTTCTATTTATTTCTATATGGAGTATAAATTAGTGTAAGACACTCGCGAAAATAAATAATTGTTTACAAAAAAATTCGACAAAAAATTAAGTGGTGAAAATTGTATACAACTTACCAGTAAAATTTTATAATCTTGTTAGCTATATATCATTATCACTCAATAGTATTGATTTGACATAAAATTACATTCACTTTTACTCTAATTTCATCGTAAACTATAACATATATTTACTAATTATTTTATTTTTCCATCCATGTCCCCATACGAATTTGTTAATCTCACTCAAGCTGAACAAGAATATAGCAAATACATCTTCATTTTTTTTACCTACAAATAATTTGCCTAGAAAATCAATTTGCATGTAAAATGAAATTATTAGGTAATTTATTACCTATAAACAATTTGCGTACAAAAATTTAACTGCAAAATTCCGTAAACAAATTGTTTTTAGATAAAAGAATAAAGATGTCTATGTAAATATAAACTTTTGTAGTCAAGTCAAGAAAATTCTCACTACGAAATTTTTTTGGAAATTTTGTAGCCATATTATATATTTTCTAATCAATTCTTTTTTTTTTTTTTTTTTTTGTAGTGAGCTAAGTCTTTTACTTAATTAGATTCAGTAAATAAATATATATTTCTGGGTAATTTTTATAATTATACTTTTTAAGTTATTATATATCTAAAATCATCAAATATTATAGAAGCCTCTATCTGACTCAGAGTATAATGAAAACATAAGAAAAGACATGCATCTCCATTAATATCAGACATTTTGCGGAAAATCCAGAAACAAATTTGTTGTTGTTTATATTGTTGCTATTATTATTTTAAGGATGAAAATATGTGTTTTAAGTTAAAGTAGGGATAATAGACGGAAAAAGGGGGCCCATGTGCGGAACAGAATTCCGAAATTTGATGGGGGCTTCCCTCGTGCCCTAAAAATGTATTTAGTTAATCATTGCTTCCCCCACTAATCCCCAATTCTATCCCCCATTAATTATATATTATTTGATTCTCGAAATCATCTTAAAAGCTCTTTTTCATTGGTTTCCAGCAATTCTGCACCCCGCTTCCTACTCAATACTAATTCACTGCACTCACTATCAATCCCAAATATTGTTTTTTAATTAAATCAAGAAAAAGAAAGTTCATTATATATATAAGAAGAGGAACAAAAACAGCAAAACGCACTAAGATATAAAAATATCTACAAATTTAATTATATGTTCTTCATTGCATTAAGATATATGGATTGCAATAACCTTCGTGTAAATCAATAAAACAATATATATTAAATATTGTTTGAATTTAAGTTTTTTTATGTTACAATATCATTTTTTAGTTACGCTACTGTTAAAAAAAAAAAAATAAATAAATCATGCTATAAAACGGATATCATTTCATGCATTTATTGATAGTATAACATTTATAATGTAATTTTATTTTATAAATGTAATGATATCAGTAAATACATAATGTTATATAATAGCATTAGTGGATACTTGTACGCATGGTATTAATTTTAAACAAACTGCACATGAGAGTTGTGATAGTTTTTATCTTTGCACTTTTTAAAAACCTAAATTAGCATTGGAACTAATTAATTAAAATGTACAAAATTGTGTTAAAATAAAAGCATTTCAGCAAACGGAAAAGATTATATCTTTTTAATTGGTGCAAACAAAATTAGTATATTTTTTAGAATACGGGAAATCTTCAATTTTTTGTCGACTAAAAATAATTAATAGTGAAAATAGGAAAACTATACTATAAAATTATGTATTAGGAAAACAAGTCTACATTATAGTCCTACGAAAGATTAAAAAACTTTAAAATTATGTATTAGAAAACTTATAAAGCAAAAATTTGCACGAACTAATTATCATTTCAAAAAAAAATCCGATTCTTGTATGTTCATTTTTGTTCTTAATCATTGGGATTTAAAAATAAGCAAACATATAATTTAGATATAGTGGTCAATTTAATGAAACAATAGTTTCCACTATGAAAGAAAATAAAAATGAATATAATTCGAGAAAACAACTTTAATTTATGCAATCGGGATTGATAATTAATGGGAAAAAAAAAAACCGGTGGGAGTAGTGGTGGTGGTGGGCGGCGCCGCTCTCAAGCAAGCGTACGGACAGATCCCCGTTGAGACGGAGGGACAACGTGGCATATATATATATATATATATATATAATTCCCATTAGCATGCATGGCTAATATTTTCAGCCCCAAAAATCACCATTGTGCTTCCCATTCACACCACACCTCCACCAATAGTTGCCGGCCGGTAGGTAATAGGTATTGTTTTAACACATTTGATGTCATCATAACTAAATAGTGTAGTAATTAATTATCCAAATAGCATATGACTAAAATAATAAAATAGTGACATATGACTAAATATGTGTATATTTATGTAAGTTTAATCATTGTTTCTTTTTTAAGTAGTGTGTAAATTGGTGTGAGACATCAAAATAAGAAAAATATGCAAATTCCTCTAGGACGGAGGGAGTAAAACATATAAACATGCTTCAACACAAATAGTCAATCAATTTAGAAATCTATTACAATTAACTGAACCATAATCATAATAGCGGAAGCGTACCTGAATCCATGGATCGATTTGACCGATTAGAATAAATTATGGGATGATGGTTTCTCAAACAACCTGTATCACCCTTTCCTTAATATTCAGTAGAGAGAATACAAAATTTGTAGTGATTGTACTGATGTTTGGGAACCATAACCCTACTAATAATAATAATAATAATAAATTATTCTTTATTTTTAATTTGATCCCTCAACAAATTAAAAATCCCTAATGGTATCTACACATAAAGTTCATGATCATTTAATACTCATATAAGCTCATAACTTAAACTTTAGTGGATCACTTTATTGAGCTCCCTTAAGAAAACTATATACATTTAATTTGACACGTGGAAACCCAAATATATTTGATATTTTCAACACAAAAAATGGTCTTACTCTTTTGCACGGAGTTTAATGCAATGTGTCAAAGAGTATTATAGGGTATTGTGAGGTCCATTTATGAATAAAATGATTGTTTATGAAAACTATGAAATGTTATGGTATCACCGAGTACATGTAATAGTATCAGCGCATGCATGTAATGTTATTAGTAAATACATCTAATGATATAAATTTTATACTATAAAAATGGTTCACCCAAGATTTTGTGGGAAAAAAAGTGATTCTCGTTCTCATTCTTTTCTTCATTGAAAAACTTGAACCAAAACTGTCATTTTAGTATTACGAGGATCACAAAAATATTAATCGAAAATAGAAAATGTCGTGCATGACCTTCTTTGCTTTTTCTCAGTTCAATAAATAAATTAGTAAATTCACAGTCTTCATCTTTTAACTTAAATAATAATTAGCACATTGTTTTTTCTCTTTGATTTTGTCTTTTTAACAGAAATTAAGAAAAGAAAAAGGTTAATTGTAGTGTGCGTTCAACGCATGGGACCTAGGCGCCGTTAGCCGGGCCACATCGAGCCGTAAGGATACGTTTCTAAATTGTGAGCCGTCAAGGATGTGGGCCCATGCTTCGCTTATAGTTATATGCGCGCGTGTTCTGTGCTTTCCCTTTTAGCCTTTTGGAATTCTGAAAGTGATTGCAGTATCACATTGCCTAACGGCTCGGCTCGGCTCGTATTCATGGCTTCAACCTTCAGCTGATTAAACTATTCTTATGCAAGTCATTACATTTTTTGTTTTCATTTCTTACTTTATTAATTAAAACAAACAATTTTGGGTAATTCGGGGAAAATGCAACACCCATAATTTTTTCACGTGGATAGCGTGTAAGGCAAACATAGGTCGCGCAAGTATATTGTCTCAGGCTATCCCAAGATTATGTGTACATAAATTTTTAACTCATATATTCCACGTGTCGGTTTGAATTTGTGAAGTTAAAAAATTTGTGCACCTCAAATAATAATATGTAATTAAAAAATTAAAATATAATAACTTCACACAACAAATTAGGAAATTCTACACTGTCATTTAATTAGTTCTTACTCCCTCCGATTCAAAATGAGTGAAGTTTTAGAGTGTAATTCTTGTTTCAAAATGTTATATATTTTATACATTTTTGCACCTTATTTCTCCATTATACTCCTATTTCAACCTACCTAAATTATCACTCAAATTTTACCATAACTTTTATTACTTCTACTCTCTAATAAAAAAGTTGGTCATAGTCCATCTATACAAGGGAAGTGATATTTGGGGGAGAAAAAAGGAACTACAATTAAGAATGTGATAAATACTTTCAATAAAACATAAGAGTATAATAGTCAACATACATCACTTCTTAATTTTGACAACAAATCCTAAAACTTCACTCATTTGAATTGAATGGAGTAATTCTAGAAGTAATTGGGAGTTGGGACTTGACAAATAAGTATGAAGTCAAACATAATTGCAATTGCTAATATTTGACCGGATCTTCTTCAAGATTGACTTTGCTAAAGCTTATGATTCTGTCGATTGGGATTTTTTGGATGATATGCTGAAAGGCTTCAATTTTTTTCGAAAATGGAGATTATGGATGAAAGAATGTGTTTCTACGACCTACGTTTTTGTTCTTGTTAATGGCAGCTCGTTGGGCCAGTTAAAGTTGGAAAAAGGGCTCCGTCAAGGAGATCCGCTTTCGTCATTTCTCTATCTTTTGGCTGCTGAGGGTTTGAGCTTGTTGGTGTCAAAGACAACCAATGAAGGACTTTTTTGTGCCACTGAATTGGGAGTCGAGAGAATCAAGATCTCTCATCTGCAATATGTAGATGATACTATTTTTATCGGGAGAGCAAGTATTCAAAATGCTTGGACGATGTGAAATATTCTTAAAATTTTTGAGATGTTGTCAGGTTTGAGAGATAATTTGATAAATGCAGTATTACGGGAGTAACTGTGGAGATAAGTCGGTTGGATTCGATGGCTACAATTCTGGGTTGTGTTACTGGGAATATCCCATTTTCTTACTTGGGAGTTCGAGTGGGGATTTCTAAAAAAAAAAAAAAAAAAAAAAAAACTGCAGAGTGGAATGAGTTGGTGTCTAAGGTGCGTAAGAGGCTGAGTTCGTGGGAACACCGAAAGATTTCCTTTGGCGGGCGTTTGACACTTCTAAAGGCGGTCCTTTTATCGATACCAATCTACTAGTTTTCCTTTTAATAGTTACCAAAAAAAATCTTGAGTGTTTTAACCTCTTTGCAACATATTTTTCTTTGGGGGGGGGGGGGGGGGGGAGGGGGGGGGGGGGGAGTGAGAATTGTTTGAAAATCTCTTGGTTGAGCTGGAAGGTTATTTGTAGTTCTAAACATTGTGGGGGTCTGGGGTTTTTAATAGGGTTTTCTTTGGTAAGTGGGCCTGGAGATTTATAAATGAAATGGGTTGTTTGTGGGTTAGAATATTGACCTCTCTTTATGGTAGTTTGATGTAAGGGAGGGTGGGATGGTGGCTGTTGATAAAGGGGGGAGATGGCCAGGTTAGTGGAAAGAAATTATTAATAATGTGTCGGGTGAGGGAGGGAACTGGTTCTGGGGTAATTTGGAGAGGAAGTTGGGGGATGGGAGTAGTACTAGTTTTTGGAATAGTTCTTAGGTGGGAAATATGCCTCTCACGGTATCCTTTCCTAGGTTATTTTCTTTTAGTCTTGTTAAAGATGCATCAGTTCGGGATATGGGGGTGTGGGATACTGGGAGGGGGTGTGGGATTGGAGATGGAAATAGGGTCTTTTTTAACGTGAAATGTCTACTTTTAATGAGCTTGTTTGTAGTGTTAACAAGTGTATTATTAGGGAATGAGTTGGAGATGCATTGAGATGGAAGATCACGAAGGATGGAGTGTTTTCAGCAAGGACTGCTTACTATTCATTGTTTGAGGATCCGGGTGCAGCCATTGTAAGTGCAGATGGGAGAAATGCTTTCAAGCGGATATGGAACAAACAAAATTCCACCGATAAAAGCGGCGCCGGCGCCGTGGTGGCTCTTTTGGGATCGAGTACCAACAAAAACAAATCTGGCAAGAAGAAATATTCTCAATCCAAATTGCTCGGTAAATTTTCCTCTTTGTAACTTATCTTTGGAGACATCTGAGCACCTTTTCTTTGAATGTTCAAATTCTATGAATGTTTGGAAGATGATCTACAATTGGCTTGAGGTGGCAGTGGCTTTACATAATCAAGTTAATGTGCATTTTAATATGCATGCTGGGATTCTTGGTGGAAAGAAAGGGAGAACATTTGCAATTGGTTTATGGATTTGTGTGATTTGGATGATGTGGAAAGGGAGGAACAAATTAATTGTTGAAGGAGAGCCTTTTGAAGTGGGGAAGATCGTGGATGAAATTAAAGGAAGGTTTTGGAGCTGGTGTTCTGTTAAATTCGAAAGCATAGACTCTTTCTCCTTTAATGATTGACTTATTAATCCTAAAAAAGTTCTCGATTGTTGAGGTGTGATATGATTTAGTTGAAACATTGTTTTCATGTAAGGATATCTCTTATACCCACTTTGTTTATTATTGTCAATAAAATCTTTTTCTTGATAAAAAAAAAAAAGTACTTAGTAAAAATAAGAAATATCATCATGTATAAAAGTATACCGCGTATGACAAAGCAAAAGCAAAATTTTGATAGTTGTGTTTTGAAATGCTAATCAAGCTATGATTTTGGAATAAATGTGTTACATAAATATATATTGTGTTAAAATTGGAAATCTTATCAATGGTCATCGATGTGGATGTGATTAAAGGAGTCAAGTAGGAAGTGATACATACCAATATTAAGTTCAATCCAATCACTATCCTAATTTACTCGATAAAATATATGGTGCGTTCGTTTTATCGTGATTTTTTTTTAAATGTATTTTGTATTTACTTTTCAACAGTATTATTTATTTTATTAAAGGTTATTATTTGATAGTTATACTTCATTCATCCCAACATTATTTGCACACTTGTTTTATTGGAACGTCCCAAAATTATTTGTACACTCACAAAAATATGTACTACCCTCATCCCTCAAAAGTATGATATTCTATTTTTTTTTTCAACAATTGTGTTTTCTTCACCATTCAACCATTATATAATTACTTCACATGTCGTTGATTTTATACTCACAAACAACCCCTCAGTTCATAAATGGACAACACAATACTCAAAAATACATTTATTTTATCTTCTTTATCTACCTTTTTTTAAAACCTGTCAAAAACAAAAAAATATACTTTTTGGTGACTGATGTAGTATATATTTACACATATATAACCATTTTACTATATATAAAAATGACTTTCTTTTTTAAAGTAAGCACAATTAAGTGTGTAATACTATTTTTAATTGCACGATGAAATTGGTTTATAAGAAATTTACTAAATTTAATGAATTTACTAATATTGTTCTTACTTATCATAAAGGCACGATTTAATTTTCATGTAGATTAATTTTGAGAAGAGTAATTTGAATTTGCTCGTAACTTTAAAAATCATGACGTAATTAATTTTTTATTTTTTTTGACTAAAATTGCACTCAAACCACAAAAGTTTGTCTTTTTCTTTTTTTTTCTCGTTAGCTCTATAAGTATTTATGTACCTGTCGTTTATTTTTTATTTCAAAAGCTGAAGCTGATTGCTAATGAATCGGCTAGGCTGGAAAAAGTAAAATGAAATATTGGAGCTGAAAGTAAAAATATTTTAGTTTGGTTGGAAGGCCTACACGTGATAATTACATTATTTCACGTTTTCAACTTTGCAGCTCTTCTTATTCCATTTTTCCCCATCTTTTTCCAAAGTATAAATATTATAACATGCTGATAAGAATTAATAAAATCAAAGATAAGTGAACCTTTAAAAATTAAATATAGAGGACAAATTGATCATTTGAGTTTCATCCTCAAAACTTTTTGGTGTAAAATATATCTATTTCTTAAAAAATAATTCATGTTATTTAGGTCTAGCTAGTAACTTTGCTACAAGGTATTAAATGGATCAAATTTAATACGTTATAATTTAATTTATGCTGAAATGCCTAGATTTCATGGGGTTAATATAAATTACATTGAAACATTGGTGGTATACATATCAAATTGTTTGCGGGTGTGTGCGGGCATTCTGATTGTTAAATACTCATTTTGTCGAGCAGTCTGAACTGGTTGACTATAGTTTTAGAAATGATTTCTCAACAAAATTAACTTTATTTTCACTTTTCTTACAATCCAATCTTTGCACGCATGAAACAAAAATAAAGAAGACGTGCTCCATGTTTCTTGATGAAAGAATAAAGTTAAGTAAATACTCCTACTTCTACAATTTAAAACTTATAAGACATTTCAAATAAATTTAGTAGCAGTTAAATAAATTTTAGACTGAGTGTTCCTACCATCTAAAGTAAAATAACTTATTTCGGTAGCAGCTCATATTTTGTACTCCCTCCGTCCCCTTTTAATTTTTAGAGGTGGGGCGGCACAAATTTTAAGAGAAACTGTTTCATTGACTTTTTGAACTAATGAATGAAGAATATTTTGAATTAAAGTAGATATTGTGAGAGTGTTTTATTTCCATATTTAGGGTGAAAAATTATTGCGGGATATTAAAAAAAAAAGTGTGTGAAAGTTATTAGGGATAGGGGATGGAAGGAGTATTGCAATTACATTATTATGCATTACATGGCACAAATATAAACAAATTCAGAGATCAAACACTATTTTATTAAGAAAAATATTAACATTGAAAACACAAGTCTTATAAATACTTACGACCCGTTTGGTAGGAGTTATTAGTGAGTGTTAGATACACTAACACCCCTAATATAATGTTTGGTAGGTTTTATGTAATAACACTTCGGCCCTTTAAAAAGTAATGGCCCGGTTTTCATTAAACTAAATTGATATGATAGTGGATCCATTCTCTCTACGTGGTATTCATAAAACCATCAGATGTTAAAATATAATTTTCCAAATTTAACCCTCACATATCCACGTACAAATTTATTTCTCATCTTTGAAATTATACACATATCAAATTAACACCGGAATCAAGATAGGAAGAACATCGCCATGGAAATTTGAAAAAATAACAGGTGTTCTTCAAGACACAAATTAATAGATTTTCTTATTAGTCTGTTCTTTGTTGTTATGGCTCTTCCTATGCGAGGTAATGGCTGTTGTTGGATTTGGAGCTTCGAAGATTTGGAGCATTACTTTTTTATTACAGTTCTAATAATTTATAATATATGCATTAAAATTTGCCATCAAACCCTGAAATTTTGAGAACTCACGTCTATATTTTGAAAAAATGGAGATATGTTACATGTAATCTCTCACCCCATAACTACCATGATTTACATTTTCAAAACGTGGCAGTTCATCTATGAAGAGGTGTTTCCCCCGGAATAAACCGCTATATTCACATCTTTATAAGTATTTAGTTGGAGCAATTAATTTTTACAGTGATTTGAAGGAAGAAGTTGAAGATTGTTATTTTTCTACAATAATGATGATTTTTAAAATGCGGTTGATTTAGAAATATGATTTCGCAGTTTAATCTCCATTGTTACCTTCTACTTCTCTACACTGCAGATCGACGACTTCCTACTCCCTCTCCCTATTCTACAACGCAACCAACCGCGGCGTTGATTTCTTTTGAGAAATTTGGAAAGGTATTTGAAGAAGTTCTTTTTTTTAACTGAAAATGAAAAATACTTCTCGGTTATGGTAAAAATGTGAATTGTCCTGGAATATTAAGGGTAAAAACGACTTTTCAAATGTATCAACAAAATAAAAAGGGCTACCAAATGAACTATATAATATACCAATTTACATACCAAACAAGAGATACATACATAAAACTTATATAATGAATAAAAGTTTAAACTATCTTATTATATCATATACATGCTACCAAACGAGTCCTTAGTGTACAAATATTAAGTTTGTGCATTCACCATATTTTGGCTAAATTAACCTACACTATTTAATTGATCGATATTATGAATTTTGAATTCCAAACTTAAAGAGGAATAAACTTCTAAATCGTCTTCACCGATAAATCAACCCTGGAGTTTTTGCACATTTCAAATTATATTGATATGTATTCTTTATTTAACGTTTTAATCAAATTTAACCTTTTACGTTTTATACGTTTCATAGAAAATAGGGCAGTTTATCTAGTACAAGGTCCTATAAAACAAGATGTACCGATCCATGTTTTTGAGTGACAATTGACAATTCAAAAAGATCTCACGATTCTACCGAGAATACCGAATGGAAAACAGTGAAGTGAAAAAAATAAAGAACAATGTGGAAGACAAAAAATAATTTAGGAGACCCTTATAATACTCCCTCCGTTCCATTTTTATTTTTCAATTTGTCAAAAGGGTCGGTCTCAATTTTATTTTTTTATCCAATAAATAAAAATAAAGTGATCCACCTTTTAAACTTCACCCCTACAATTCATTTAGGAGACGCTTGGTTAACAATTTCTCAATGATAATAAGAATGAAAATTATTTTCTATTTATGCCCCATAATAAAAATGATATGTTGGGAGAAGACTTGTTACAATTGTGACTCCATCTAGTGTTATGCCTCAATTTTGGAATAGAAGTGGACAACAAATGTTTGCTGGGGGAGTGATTGAGGAGGAGGATTGTAGGAAGAGAATAGGGTAATCAAAATGGAGTAGTGCTTATCTTACTTAGGAGATGAGGTGGTGATTTTGTTCTCATTAACCATCATAATTACACTAATTTTCAATCTCATTCGCATTACCATTGAAAAGTTGCTAACCAAGCGTCCCCTTACTTTATACAATTAAATACTATTTTATTCATCATTCACCATTTTCAAAACTATTTTATTAATTTAAATACTACATTTCATTTCTCGCATTAAACTTCGCGTAAAGTCAAATAGAAAAATAAAATTGGGACGGAAGGAGTATATGAAAAAAAAATATATATATATATGGTGTAATTAATTCACACCAGAAATTATTATAAATCAGCTGCTTTAATAGTAGCAAAAAGTTCTATTTTCCCTTTAGTTTTCACTCACTACTCACTAATAAGATCATCTCTCTCTCTGCAAAACACTATAAAGAAAGGAAAAAGGACTCTGTTTTCTCATTGAAACTTTGCTGCTTTGAAGGTCCAAAATCTTTTAAAGAGCATTTAGTTCCTCATATATATTTGCCACTATAATTTCTGGGCTGCATTAATTTGAAGCCCTTTCTCTTTGCCAATTCTTGGAGAATTCTCTCTCTCTGGAGTTGGTATTTCCAGTTATCTAAGATCTTGCTGGATCAAGAAAGTGACTAATCAAAACAGTAAGGATTTCCAGACAGTGAAATCTGAGAATTTTCTTTCTTTTTTTTTAGATCTGAGGGAATTTTTCTTGGAAGAAGGGTGTATGTATTGTACATCTTTTGTCTCATTGAGTGTCCTTTTTTTTTTTGGTAGAGAAAATCGAAAATAATGTTGGCCCAGAAGCAAGCAGAGGAAGCAATTGTGTCCAACTTCAATGAAACCGAACACGGCGGCGGAAAGGAGGAGGCGGCGCCGGAGGATCAGTCCCTTTCCGGCTTCAAAAACTTCCTCTGGCACGGCGGCTCCGCCTGGGATGCCTGGTTCAGCTGTGCCTCCAATCAAGTACATTCTTTTTTCCCTCCCATCACAATATTCCCCCCCGCCCCTTTATCAAGATTCCCCCATTAAATAAAATTAATTTCTGTCACAGGTTGCTCAAGTCCTGTTAACACTTCCATACTCATTTTCCCAACTCGGAATGTTATCTGGAATTGTTTTGCAAATATTTTATGGATTAATGGGAAGCTGGACAGCTTACCTTATAAGTGTTCTTTACGTTGAATATAGAAGCCGTAAGGAAAAAGAAAATGTTAGCTTCAAGAACCATGTTATTCAGGTAATACCACAACGTTCATTTTCCAATACTATTACGCTTATAAACTAATACTGTGGATCCAATTTCATAACAAGTTTTACAGGGGTGTTAATTTTTTTTTTTAAATTTTTTTGTAGTGGTTTGAAGTTCTTGATGGATTACTTGGGCCATTCTGGAAAGCAATGGGTCTGGCCTTCAACTGCACTTTTCTTCTATTTGGATCTGTTATACAGCTTATAGCTTGCGCTAGGTAATATATAAAATCTTGATCAATTTCTTGAAAACAAAAAATATTGATTCTTGGTTTTAATTTTATATATATTTGTTATTACAACAGCAACATATACTACATCAACGACCACTTGGATAAGAGAACATGGACTTATATATTTGGAGCTTGCTGTGCGACAACTGTTTTCATTCCCTCTTTCCACAACTACAGAATTTGGTCTTTTCTGGGACTTGGAATGACTACTTACACTGCTTGGTACTTAACTATAGCGTCTATTGCTCATGGCCAGGTACCAACATTACCAACAAAAAAATATTACTCACAACTACAAAATCTATGCAGAGTATATTTTTTTTTGTAGTTATGAGTAATTTTTATCTTTTTTAGCTACTGGACTCCCAATATTAAATATAATAATCACGAATTTTGGGTAATTAACTTGTTTTTACCTCTAATGAAATCATTAACTCTTGATTTTTTCAATAGGTTGAAGGTGTACAACACACTGGTCCAAAAAAACTGGTGTTGTACTTCACCGGAGCCACCAATATACTGTACACATTTGGTGGCCACGCTGTGACTGTGTAAGGTTTTTTTTTTTTTTTAATTATTTATTTATATGTAGTGAAGATATCTTCTTCTTTCCCAGCCCAGCTTCTCTTTGCAGCTTTTGCCGGTAACTACTTTTTTTCCTCTGTTTGGTAGATGAAAAAAAAGATAATTTGAAAAAAGTGAAATTCCAGCAGTAAAATGGAAACTATTCCTGAGGGTAGTTTTGACTTTTGCCATTTACACAGAATATCAATAATTGGACAGTGTTTTCTTCAGGAATATATTTTTTATAGTTAGATTCTTGTGTTTTTACTATATATTTGTATATTTAGTTTAATTTGAATTTGATGATCCTTTTTGTTTATGAAAAAAATAACAGGGAAATAATGCATGCTATGTGGAAGCCCCAAAAATTCAAGTACATTTACTTATTGGCGACTCTGTATGTATTCACTCTAACTCTTCCGTCAGCCTCGGCCGTGTATTGGGCTTTCGGGGACCAGCTCCTCAACCACTCTAACGCCTTCGCCCTCCTCCCCAAGGACGGGTGGCGCGATGCTGCCGTCATTCTCATG
Organism: Ballota nigra; assembly: GCA_947034835.1. Classification (NCBI taxonomy): domain Eukaryota; kingdom Viridiplantae; phylum Streptophyta; class Magnoliopsida; order Lamiales; family Lamiaceae; genus Ballota; species Ballota nigra. Next base: position 72,092,322 of record OX344720.1, on the reverse strand, counting down.
CTCATCCATCAGGTTCATCTCTTTACTTTTATTTCCATTTAATTATAAACCACACAAATACAATTATTAAAGTAATATGATGTATCATTTAAATTTGTTAGCTCCGTTACTGATGAGATCGATATGCACAGTTTATCACGTTTGGATTTGCGTGTACACCGCTTTATTTTGTGTGGGAGAAGGTGATCGGGATGCACGATACGAGAAGCATGTGTTTAAGGGCGCTCGCAAGGCTACCCGTGGTGATACCAATTTGGTTCTTAGCCATTATTTTCCCCTTCTTTGGCCCTATCAATTCTGCAGTTGGGGCTCTTTTAGTTAGTTTCACTGTCTACATCATTCCTGCCCTTGCCCATATGCTCACCTATAGAAAGGCCTCTTCTCGACAGGTATTTTTTTTTTTTTAATTCATTCAATAATACCATAACATTCATTCAATAATATCATTACTATTACAAATTAATACCATAATATTTTATACGCACAGAGACTGTGTGAATAAATATTGTGGTAGTACTATTAAATGAATGTTATATGAAACAGATTTAGTGGATGCATAACTCATTGTAGACATATTAACGGAAATGAAAATACTAGAAAGTGTTGTGTGGGGAAAGGCATTGAATGCTGGATTTTGAAATTTTACCAACACAAAGTATGGGTGGAAAGTCATTTTCAATTTAGTTACATGAAACATATATAGGGTTAATATATATGAGCTGGCTTCTATTTGCCCACTTTCCATTTCAAGGGATGCTGGATTATGAAAATGTAAATTTATATAATGATATGCGACCTGTCATGTATCATTTGGCCCACACTAAAACTAAATTTACCGGGTCGATTCAAAACATGTTTAATTATTTCCACAACATGGCTTATTAATTGTTAAATTTTCTCACAGAATGCTGCTGAGAAGCCTCCATTCTTCATGCCAAGCTGGACAGCAATGTACGCCATAAACACATTCGTGGTTATTTGGGTTTTGGTGGTCGGGTTCGGGTTCGGAGGATGGGCAAGTGTGACTAATTTTGTGAGACAGGTTGACACGTTCGGACTATTCGCTAAGTGTTATCAATGTAAGCCGCCGCCCGCCGTCCACCCAGTGGCGGCGCCACCACAACACCACTGAGAACTCTATTGCTTAGAATGAGAAACGATCAAGTCGTTTTTTTTTTTTTTTTTGTAATATAAAAATTGGGGAAGTAGTAATATTTTCCCTTACATCTTATGTGTGTGTGTGTTTTTTTTTTTTTTTTTTTGGTTTAAAGTATTAGGTGAGGAGATAGTGGGTTGAATTGTGATGATTCCCTTTGCTTTGGTAAAAGTATAGGTTAATTAATTACGGGCAATATAAGTTAGCCTTTTCTTTTTCCCTTTTTTAGTTGCCAACTTTGTTGAAATTGAATATAAAGAACTATATAGTTGTGTATTAGATACTAATATGTATTCTATAGTGAAACGATTATTAATTTTTTTGATTGAAGAATCTATCATTATTTATTTGATTTATTCCAAAGTCATTATTGCTTTGCATGTTTCCCAATGAGAGTAGACTAATGAATATTGAAATGCAATGTTGTGGGCTTGATCTCAAAGATTATTTACTGATTAACTATTTTTGACTAATAGATTCTTTAAAGAAGAATGGGCTGTGGACCCCAAGCCCAGCAATCACATGGGTTGCACGATTGTTTCCTTGATTGTCACGTGCTGCAATCCTCTCTCTTCTATATATGGGTTTATTATTTTCGAACAATTATAGTAATTTTTATCGTAAAAAAAAAAAAAAAAAAAGGTAAGTTAATAATATATAATAATACTCACATTTTTTGTATCAAGAATGGATCGGCATTTGATCAAAAATACTATATTTATGCTCGAAATGTTAAAATAAGATTTCAGAACTTTGTATTTCCTTAAATTAAAATTTTTTCTTCTAAATAAAAGTGTAAATTGAATTACTTCCCTGACAAATAAATTTTTTGAAATTGAGAAGTGTTGAACTATAAAACGTAATCCTCTTTATAGTAAAGTAAGTTTGGTAGCAAATCATTATAGAGCTTGTTCATTGAACTTCTCGTATTAGATTTCAGAAATTTAGCATTATCATCTCTACCATTTTCTGCATCTCACTTTATATTTTATCATTTGGAACTTTTGTATTTGAAAAAAAAAAAAAAGCATCATGTGTCTCTAAAGTTGGCATATATTAAAAATAATAAAAATGACATATATATAATAAAATATGAGAAATAAAATAGAGAAATTCATCTGAACTTTTAGCCATCACACTCCCGCAACTAAGACTGCAACTTAATTATTATCAAATAATTAAAATAACTGATTGCCTTCAAGTTGGCCACTTTGTACATTGTACTTGTGTTGACTTGCAGTGAAAAATAAAGTTATTATATGCATTCTGTAGTTTAAATATTCCCAACTGACGCCCAACACAATAAATGAAATTAAGTTACAAGATATGGAAAAATAATAACTCCTATATTAAGGCAAGATTTTAATTTCCGGTATTTGAGGCCGACCAAGATTTAAAAGAAGTATACTATAAGAAAGATAAAAAAAAAACACTCTGTAATTGGTTAATCTATTATTGCTTTAAAATGTGAAAAAGAATAGTTATAAAATTCTCCAAAATCCATGCATTTGTTTTTACACAAATTTTAACTCAAGTTTTCAATTCAGGAGCTAGTTTGATTAAACTTATTTTAAACAACTTGCAAGCTCTAATATCTTATAAATTGTTTTAAAAATTTATAAAATGTAATTTTAAATAGTTTATAAATTGCTAAAATGTTTGATTGATACAACTTATAAGCTTTTTGATAATTTATCATATATACTTTTTAAATTTTAATATAAAATAATTATTTTTATGAAGATGTACGAGTAAAGGTGGGATGGGGTTCAGAGCGGGAGTTGGCGAGGAAACTAAGTTGGGACATCTCAATTTATTCTTTTTCTGCTTATTACACTATAAGAGAATAAAGAATTGTCTACGGATTTTGTCATTACGGCTACAAAATTTTCAACAAAAAATTTCGTAGTGGGGGTTGCATACGAAATACCAACAAACATTTATAATTTTATAGACATCTTTCTTCCCCTCCTACAAATAATTTGCCTATATAGGCATCTTCCTCCCCCCCTATAAATAATTTACCTACGAAAATTCCGTAGGCAACATATATTGTAGGTAAATTTTTGTAGGCAAATAACTTGTAGGTAATAGTTACCTAGGAATTTTATTTCATAGGAGAATTGATTTCGTAGGCAAAATGTTTTTAGGTTGAGAAGTGAAGATGCTTACATTATTAAAAATATTTCGTAGGCAAGCCGTAGGTAATTCTCACAATGAAATTCTTTGTTGAAAAATTTTGTAAGCAATTCTAATTTGGTAGACAATTTTTTATTTTTTCGTAGTATAAGTTGCAATGAACTTATTTTGATATCTTCTAAAACTATAAAATATTTTATTTTACCAGATAATTTGAGGGTACATAGTTTATAAACTATAAGTTCAGCCAAATAGGCTCAAAATAGGGGCACATGTACGACTCCCACGATCAACTTTTTAAATAACGAATGACCAAAAAGTGTAGTACGTTACAATTGATCGAAATGTTTAACTTTCACCTAAAGTCAAATGTAGATATATTTGAGAAAACTACTTTCTTAACCTAAATTAATGGGTAATTTATCAAAAATATAAATGGCTAGTCAGCAGAAATTATAATTTATTAATATGAACACAATGAAATTGGAAGTAGAATTATTTAAATATGAATTGCATGTGGCAACCTCGATTTTAAACGAAGGTGCATGTTACTGGAAAATTAGATCTAAATGGGGTGTGTCGAGGTCCATGTTGATTGACATTGGAGCAAGGTGGATCACACTCATCATTACCAAAGATTTCTATTTTTATTATTCAAGAAAATTATGTCCCTTTGTTTTGGCAGTTCAAACTGTTGACTTGTAATCTCAACGGTACTCATCAATAAATAATAATAATACAAAATATATCTTTACTAATCTTCTAATTAACTATAGTTATCCATAGAAAAGAAAGTCTGTCTCTTGATTAATAAAAAAATTTATTTGCAAAAGTTTTGCCTATTTTTTTTTTTATCACCTCATTAGCAACATGAAATTAATGACAGTTAAGAGTTCCATTTAATTCAACTATATATGGCTGCACAACGTATTCCAAATTCGATTTTACTTCAAATGTCATCCTTATTAAATGTCTGCACACTCTGATCTTTACCTGAAATTCAACATTAATTTGTTCTGTTGAAATTAAGAAATTGGTGATTTATATTTAATTAGGCATGGAGTTAGTCTATGCGTTATGAAAATGCAAAAGCAATATCTACTAAATTCTATTATTATTTTAATTGAATTATTTTGGTTGGACCCTTTTATGATTGAGTATTTAGTGTAGCCCTTTTAAGTCTTTTTGGGCTCAAACACCATAAACAATTCAATATCAAATCATAAAATGTGAAAAAAAAACTACCAAGTTTTGAAGAATAAGTTACGTCACGAGCAATTTAAAGTGAATTTTGATCTGCATACATATGAAATTTGATCTAAACAAGTATCTTCATTTATTTGCAATGGCCTTATATATTACCCATCAATTACTCATAGCCGCCCTCCATAATACTTTTACTACCAGACAAGTAAACATTGCTTAAATTGGGCGAAGCCCATTTTTGTTCCCTCTCTTCTTTAATTGGTCCAAGCCCATCTTATTCCCTCTCTTCTGTTCTTCATCAAGAATAAATGTGTATGGGCCGGATCCTGGGCTTTCAGCATGTTCCAGATTATCAAATGGCCAAGGTTAAATACAGTCTTATGTTTGATGAATACAACCCCACCCAAAAAATTGTTTCGGAAATTTTTTCCGAAAATTGTTAAGTTCAGTGTTTTTTTTTAATTTTCGGAAAAAATTTCCGAAAATTATCAAAATTTTCGGAAAAAATTTCCGAAAATTGTCAAAATTTTCGGATTTTTTTTTCCGAACATTTTTGGGTAGGGTGGTATTAACAAAAGATAGGACTGTATATAACCTTGGCCTTATCAAATTTTAGGAGTAAAAAGATATGTTCCCATTCATAATAGCCCAAGGTTAAATACAGTTCCATGATTTATGAATACAACCCCACCAAAAAAAGTGTTCAGAATTTTTTTCCGAAAAATGTAACAATTTTCGGAAAAAAATTCCGAAATTTCATATGTTCAGTGTTTTTTTTTTTTTTATATTTTCGGATTTTTTTTTCGAAAATTGTCAAAATTTTCGGAGTTTTTTTCCGAACATTTTTTGGTGGGGTTGTATTAATAAAACATAGGATTGTATATAACCTTGGCCTTCATAATATGTGCTTGACCCGTCCTGAATCGTCTTACACTAGATCTATCTATTGTTTAAATGGTGATTTTATTGGGAGATAATTAAGGATCATTCAAATATTATAAGAAAAACTTATTTATTTATTTATTATATATTTATATATCTAATTCATGATTATAATCGCGAATGTAGTGGATAAATACTAGTGAATACCTTAAAATAAAAAAACCTAGCCAACGAAAGTCAGCCTAAACACATGTAAGAAATAAATGTGCTTTCGTGGGAATAACAATTTCTTTTTCTTTTTTTACTTTTTTTTTTTTTTTTTTTAGGATTTCGTGGGAAATAACTTGAAACTATCGATCGTGTTTTTAATAATTTTTTTTTACTTCTCTAATTTTTTTAATATATTGTTAACGTGCTCTGACAAATGTCGATTTTTTTAGCTTATCGTCTTCCCAGAACTTTTAAAACTTTTAGATTTTTTCTAGTCCTTAATATTGAGATGAAACATCAGTCTATTGTGAAAGATCTTATTGATTTTTCTTGTAATTGCTCGTAGTTAATGCATTTTTTGTTTTAAAAAAACTTTGGAACGTACTACGACATAAATTTGTGAATTCAAAGCATTTGAGCTTAATATATATTCCTATTTACGTAGTTAGTAGTTCTTTTTTACACGCAAAATAGTTAGTGATATGGAATTAAAAAAATATACTTAAAAGGAGCACCTACACTCAAGTCAATTCTACTCCCACATGGCACAAATAAATGTAAAAAAAAAAAAATAGCACAAAAAGTCCAAAGTTTATTTATATACTATATAACATTTTTTGTTATATAGTATAGATCAATTTGTTATATTTTGATGGATTTATTTGTGTCATGTTTTATTTTTTATATTTGTTTTTATCATGCTTTGAAATCAAGGATTGGATTGTGATTATTCGTATTTAAAATAGAAAATATTACATAATTAATTACAGGCGTATATTTGTGTTTGAAAATATATGTAAGCATTTGAGCTAGAAAGTTCACTTTAATCATTCATTCTAGTTGATCAGTACTTCTCATGTAGCTATTTTTTTCTACGTATAATCCTTGGTGTTTTAAGTTTATGATGTAATCCTTAAATTTAAAATCCAAATTAATAATTAACTTTTAAATCTGAAAAATGAAAAGGATAATGTGAGATAGGAGTCGAAACAAGTTGGGTGATGATGAAGATTGAGAGTTATGCTCAAGGAAGAATACGATTGGTAGCTCCTTGGAAACTGTTAAAACAGAGGCTCGCGCCAGTCGACAGTCTTAGAAGGAGAGACATCCTTTCTCTTAAATGGGAGTAATTTGGAAGATTTAGAAGAATAGAAATGAACTAATGTTAGAAGAATAATCCAAGAGGTGAAAACAAAAGTTATGGTTGGCGGCATTAAAAAAGTAGTGGATAAAGATAAAGGTGTAATGTGATGGTTTATAGAATCGAGAGGTCGCATCTTGTAAAATTCTTTAGATAGGATCACGAGAGTTAAGGTTTCATCCGTTGCTATGGCATTGTATTTGTAGAAATTAAGTATCTCTTGTACTCGATTTCGTAATATATTTTTTTTTTACGTAAAAAAAAAAAGGAGTGGAAACAAGTTAAAGCTATCCAACAAGGCACACAAAAATTTAGCTCGGTTTGATTTTTTTAATAAACAAGTTAGACCTAAATTTTTTTTTAAGTCTTTATTTATACCGATCAAACTTAGATCTTTACAAATACATTTTAAATTCAAGCGGCCGGCTCACTTATGTTTATATATTTTATGTATTCATTAACTATTTTTTAAAGAAAATATACAATTAAAACAACTTAATCATCAATAAGCCCTAAATCTCGTTAAAAATAAAACAACAAAAACAAATCTAAAATCACCCCATTAATATAAAACAAAGAATTATGTGACCACTATGGAATGAGTCTTTGAGATGGAACTCCATTAAGAAAACAATATTAAGGAAAAATATGGAATGAGCTTGTATAAGCTTTATTTGGGTCAAATATATACTCTTGTGATCCGTAAAAAGGTCTCATGTAAGATAACTCTTAATATAATTACTTTTAAATATAATATTTAATAAGAAACTTAAAATGACTTTAAATAAACTTTCAGATCCAAATTTGTTTATTTAAAAGGCTAAATTTAAGTCTATTAAAAATTTTATCAAGTAACACGTAAGATTTGAGTCTAGCAACTATATATCAGATCCAAATTTTTGAACGAGAAGTCCAACTTGATCATTTCCACCCATTTGCGATATCTCAAAACTTGAATCGTGAAACCATTGCCAAACATTTCTTGGGGCATTATTGACAAATTACTAGAACGTCATGGTATGACTTTAGAGCATGACACTACAAAAAAGACGCGGTTTAACGACGGAAAATTTGCGACGGCCAAATATCCGTCGCAAATTTCGTGTATTTGCGACGGATGTGGGCAAGCCGTCGTAAAAAATGTCGGTTTGCGACAGATATGAAATTCCGTCGCAACAGTTAGTGTTTTGCGACGGAAATGTCCGTCGCAAATCCTAGGGCCCACCACCTTCGTTGTACTCCTGCTACATTTGCGATGGATATGTCGTCGCAAAGTCAAAATTGAACTTTGCGACGGAATTTTCCGTCGCAAAACGACCCGTTTAAAAGTAGCCACCCGGAAAACGACCCATTTGCCTGTTTTGCGACGGAATGGCCGTCGCAAATTTTAAATTCATATTTGCGACGGCCACTTTTCCGTCGCAAAATTGAGTAGTGAAGCTCGTCAGAGGGGTTGGTGACCAATAATTGACCTGGGTCGTCGCAAAGAGTATTTGCGACGGAATTGCCGTCGCAAAATATTGAATTTGCGACGGAAAATCAGTCCGTCGCAAATTTGTGCAGATTTATAACAGTCCCTTTCCTTTTCCTTCCCTTTCACTTTCACTTTTCTTTCCCTTTCACTTTCACTCACGAAAAAAAATAAGAAATGATGTGGTTTTCATATGTTCTTCACGTATAATTGGTGTATTTGTCATTGCCTTCAACCTCACCGTACGTATTTGTCATTGCCTTCAACTTCACCGTACGTTTTCACATTTTAACCGTTTAAATGTCATATTTTTATTGTTTTGGCTGTTTTAGTACACTATTAGGTAATGAGCATGATATATGTTTATTTGATGGGTTTTAGTATGATTGATGATATATGTTTATTTGATGGGTACGTTAATTTTAGTTTGTGTGATATTATTATACCTATTTTTAGTCGAAACTCTGCTCAATTTTTATGTACGCTATTAGATAAATTGTGTGATATTTGTTTATTTGATTGGTTTACTATGATTGATATATATGGTTGTGTTGGATTGATTTTTGTGAAGGAAAATTTTGTATATCCTTATTTTTAGGCAAACTCTGCCCAATTTTTTACAACTCACGTGATATTTACTTTTAATCTGTAACAGATGCAATTTCCAGATCGTGGTTGGATGTACTCAATACCTAGAATGATAGGAGGAGGCATTAACTCTGCCTTTTGCAATAAAATTGATGAGTTTATTGAGTTTGCACAACATCCATGCAGTATGGATTGTATGGGTAATATTAGGTGTCCGTGTAAAGACAGAAGATGCAGAAATATGAGATTCTTGAGTGTTGATGAGGTTAGAACTCATCTTGTGATTTCTGGTTTTGTTCCCCGTTATTACAACTGGACCAGTCACGGTGAACAACGGTGGAATGTTGACATCGAAATCGTAGAATATTGGTATACTGGGTGGAGCGGTGGTGGAAGTTCTGATGTTGGTGGTTCAAGTTATGTTCCGTATACTCAATTTGAACCACAAATAGAGGATGAACCTAATAGATATCGGATGATGATTGCAGAATCTGTTTTGGGTGGTCAACCACAATTCAATGAAACACCTATGGAGGAGGAACCAAATCATCGATCAAAGAAGTTTTTTGATATGCTTAAAACCGTTGATGAAAATTTGTTTCCTGGTTGTGAGACTGAGACGCAATTGTCATTCAATGCTCAAATGTTGAACATCAAAACTGAAGGCAAGGTCAGTCAAAAAGTGTTCAATCAATTTGCTAAATTGCTCAAACGAGCTCTACCTGAAGACAACACGGCGCCTGATAATTTCTATCAGAGCAAGAGGCTCTTGAAGGATATGGGTCTACCCTTTGAGAAGATTGATTGTTGTACAAACGGTTGCATGTTGTTTTGGGATGAGGATGAGGATCATTGCAAGATGTGTGGTCACCTACGGTACAAACCATCTGGTCGTACAAAAAGTAAGAAGAAAGTGCAGTTGAAGGCTTAGAAGGCAATGTATTACCTTCCCATCACTCCTCGTCTAGAGAGGTTGTATCAGTCTAGTGTCACGGCTAAAGACATGACATGGCATGCTGAGGAGTGTTCTGGTGAGAATTCTGGAGAGATGCGGCATCCTGCAGACTCGGAGGCATGGAAACATCTTGATAGGGAGTTTCCAGATTTTGCAAGGGAGACGAGAAATGTGAGGTTAGGCTTGTGCACGGATGGTTTTGCTCCATTTGGAATGCACGGAAAAAAGTATTCATTATGGCCTGTGTTGTTGACCCCGTACAATCTACCTCCTTGGTTGTGCATGAAGCCTCAACATATATTTCTTAGTATCTTGGTGCCTGGACCACACAACCCCAAGCATAAATTGGATGTATATCTCCAACCATTGATTAAAGAGTTGAAATCTTTGTGGTCTACGGGGGTGGAGGCCTACGACGTTCATAGGAAGCAGAACTTCACGATGCGAGCTGCACTTTTGTGGACCATTAGTGACTTTCCAGCATTTTCTATGTTGTCTGGGTGGTCAACATCAGGAAAACTAGCATGCCCGTATTGCATGGACGGTTCTGATGCATTCTATCTTCCATTGAGTAGAAAAGTGTCATGGTTTGACAACCATCGCAAGTTTCTTCCTCCTGATCATCCCTTTCGGAGGAACAAAACAGACTTTCTAAAGGGTAAAAATGCAGTAGGCCGCCCAAGACCACGGATTCGATCAGGTATGTGTCTGGGTACTGAATCACTACTTATGTCTATGTGTCTCATATAAATAAGTTAACCATATATAAATTAATTATTTCAGGTGATTCGTTGTTGTATGAGGTTACAGCCACTGATTTGATGAAGACAACTGAGGCGGGTGCAATGGAGCACAATAAACGCATCCAGGGTGGTTGGAAGAAGAGAAGTATCTTTTGGGACTTACCTTATTGGAGCAAGTTGTTGATTCGACACAATTTGGATGTGATGCATATAGAGAAGAATGTTTTCGACAACTTGTTTCATACGGTCCTGGGTACTAAAGGGAAGACCAAAGACACTTCAAAATCCAGAGATGAGTTGAGACTCTTCTGTTCTCGTGCTTCCCTACACAAGGATGAGCAGACAAGAACATATCCCCAGGCCTCTTACACAATTAGTAAAGCAGAAAGGAAGAATTTGTGTAAGTGGGTGAAAGAGTTGAGCTTCCCTGAAAATTATGTGTCGAATTTGGGAGACAGAGTTGACACGGAAATCGGAAAGGTGTCTGGAATGAAGAGTCATGATTGTCACGTGTTCATGCAACGACTCTTACCTATTGCATTTCGGTACTCACTTCCCTAGAATGTATGGAGTGTCATCACGAAATTAAGTCTCTTTTTCAGACACTTAACGGCATCAACGATTACAGTTGAGGACATGAGGCGTTTGGATGAGGAGATCCCTGTTATTCTATGCAAACTTGAGCGGATTTTTCCACCCAGCTTCTTCGACTCGATGGAGCACTTACCCGTACACTTAGCGTATGAAGCCTCAATTGCTGGTCCCGTACAGTATCGATGGATGTACCCTTTTGAGAGGTAATTTTATACCATTTTTTAGATCGACTTTTAAGATCAATACTGAATAAATTTTCTAACACTTCTTCTTTTAGGCATTTGCACAATTTAAAGCTCAATATTGGAAATGCGGCCCACATCGAAGCATCAATTGTTAATGCATACCTTACTGAAGAGGTTGGAGCATTTTGTTCTTACTACTTCGGCGATCAAGTTCAAACCAGAATCAGAAATATGCCTCGCAACTACGATGGTCGTGGAGTAGACCATCCCCTTCGTGATGTTGAAGGTATGTTATCTGTATTTTTGCATCCGAGTCGACCAATGGGTAAGGGCACCAAACGACCGTTCAGGGGCAGTATTGAAGAGGAAACAATACATTCATATATTTTGATGAATTGTCCTGAAGTCCAACCGTATATAGAGTAAGTAATTTAATTTTATAGTTGAGTTTTTTACAATATGTATACTGTTGATATCTGAAAAGTAATTAATTTCTTTTTTCTGATATATAAGGATGTTCTGTGAGTATAAGCATCAAGTAGAACCAGACATCACAGATGCAACAGCTTTTCAATCCATCCGCAGTGATTTTATGTTTTGGTTCCAACGTTACGTGAGTATCACATAATTATATGATTTTTACCCTATAACAAATATGTTATTATTTTTATACATGATAATTTAATATTTACAGGGACAAAGTGGCCTACTTAATAACAACCCACATCTTGAAGCTCTGAGCAAAAGACCACTACGTAGTGTGGTATCATACCACGGATATTACGCAAATGGATACAAATTTCATACTGAAGCGTATGCTTCAACGAAATCGACTACAAACAGTGGTGTTTACGTTACCGGTGCAAACTACAACGAAGAACCCATCGATTACTATGGAGTGCTGCAAGGAGTAGTTGAAGTAGAATATCCGGGTTGGCCGAAGAGGACGATAATGTTGTTCTTGTGTGAATGGTATGATCCAGGGAACCAAGGAACAGAGTCGACAAAAACTACAAGATTGTTGATATCAACACCGGAAAGAAGTTTCCGGCGGCATACGATCCCTATATTTTTGCAACGCAAGCATCTCAGGTATATTATTGCAAATACCCCGGATCAAGTAGGCCCAACTTGAGGACAGTTTGCAAAGTAAAGGCAAGATCATTGGTTGAAGTTTCTAATCCGTCAAACAAAGACGGTGTAGAACCAACAGATCCATTTCAAACAGAGATACAAGAGGCTCAAACAGAGGTTGATCAAGCAGGTGTGAATATTTTTGTCGACTTACTTGCTACAAATCCAGAAATGGTAATGATTGAAAGTGATCATGAGGGTGATGGACAAGAGCGCGGTGGGGAGGATGAAGAGGGTGATGGACAAGAGCGCGGTGGGGAGGATGAAGAAGAAGAAGAAGAAGAAGAAGAAGAAGAAGAAGAAGAAGAAGAAGAAGAAGAAGAAGAAGAAGAAGAAGAAGAAGAAGAAGAAGAAGAAGAAGAAGAAGAAGAAGAAGAAGAAGAGGAGGAGGAGGAGGAGGAGGAGGAGGAGGAGGAGGAGGAGGAGGAGGAGGAGGAGGAGGAGGAGGAGGAGGAGGAGGAGGAGGAGGAGGAGGAGGAGGAGGAGGAAGAAGACGACGATTAGAATTACTAAATTATTGTATATATAACAAGTTAGAAACGAAAATGAATTAATTTAGTGAATTATGGAAAAAAATGAATCAATTTGGATACATATACAATTAATTGCATACAAATGAACGAATTATAATTTTAAGCGCGAGTCGAAATAAATATTTTTACATAAATAATAAAATTTAAATGGCCCCAATATTTATAAAAACAAGTGAGAAACGAAAATGAATTAATTTGGTGAATTATGGAAAAAAAACGAGTCAATTTGGATACATATACAATTAATTGCATACAAATGAACGAATTATAAATTTAAGCGGGAGTCGAAATAAATAATTTTAAAAAAATAATAAAAATTAAATGGCCCCAATATTTATAAAAACAAGTTAGAAACGAAAATGAATTAATGCATTGTCTTATAGAAAAAAATGAGCCAATTTGGATACATATACAATTAATTGCATACAAATGAACGAATTATAAATTTAAGCGGGAGTCGAAATAAATAATTTTACAGAAATAATAAAAATTAAATGGCCCCAATATTTATAAAAACAAGTTAGAAACGAAAATGAATTAATTTGGTGAATTATAAAAAAAAAATGAGTCAATTTGGATACATATACAATTAATTGCGTACAAATGAACGAATTATAAAATTATGCATTTTTCGAAATAAATAATTTTACAAAATAAAAAAAATAGTTGGGCAAAATATTTTAATAAACAACTTAGATACGAAAAAAAATTAATTTGGTGAATTATAAAAAAAAAAGACTTAATTTGAATACATATACAATTAATTGCATAAAAATGAACGAAAGTAGCTTGTGCCCTAGTGGCGCGCGCCCCCTCCTCTTGCACAAGAGGTCCCGTGTTCGATTCCCCTTGGACGCAAAAAATGGATTAATTGTTCAAAGCCTAATAAGATTAATATAGAAGGTGGACCGCATATAACAAGGAATGGGCCGGTTGGCCCAGTGGTCCGCGCCCGCCCCGGGTGCCCGGGCTCGAACCACGCGAGCCACTTTTTTTTTTGTATAGGCTCGGTAATTTGCGACGGCCATATTCCGTCGCAAATATTGAATTTTGCGACGGAAAACAACCCGTCGCAAATTATAAAAGGAAAAAAAAATATAAATATTTGCGACGGAATGTGGCCGTCGCAAATGTTGTTGACCCGATCGGGTCTGACCCAAAAGGTTTGCGACGGACTACTGTCCATCACAAATTCTGTGTGACCCGGCTGGGTCTGACCCGCCACTTTTGCGACGGATTTATCCGTCGGTAATTTGCGACGGACGGCGAAATCCGTCGCAAAAATTAGCTACGGCTGTTTTAGGGACGGATACGTGTCCGTCGCAAAATCCGTCGCAAAACACTGTTTGCGACGGAATTTCTATTGCAAATTCCGTCGCAAACCAGTGTTTTTTTTGTAGTGTGAGACGATATATCATATCATATACTCCATATAGCACGCAACACCCTTAATTGCATTTCATAATTAACGATAATAAGGTCATCAATTGATAAATTTGCTTGTCGTATCTAAATATAGCTTCTTTCTTGTCAACATATAAGACATGGACATTTTTTTTTTCGTAAAAAGAAGCATACCACATTGTGAATATCTATTTTGGTCGATATTAATTGTTAATTGGTGTTATTGATCAAAATTGGCCCACTTTTATAAAAGTATACTATTAAATATATATTTCAAGTACGTCTTTTTTTTTCAAAAACAAAAAAAATACATTAATTAAGAATAATTACAAGAAATATCGATCTTAACCACAATAGACAGTGGTTCAACCCAGTAATGAGGGCTTGAAAAAAAACGAGCAGCCCTAGAAAAGTGATGAGTCAATAAGTTGGCATTTCTACGAAAATGAATGGTACTAAAAGGAGAAGAGAGTGAGAGTAATCGTTTACAATCTTTGTGAAGTGTCATATGTGAAGTATGTAGTCTGCTAGGCTTAATTCATAAGAGACTATGTTGGTAAAGTGTTAGCCGTGAGAGTTGGTAAATTTGGGGTACCAGAGGAGATGGACCAGATGAGGTTGACCAGAGAAGCCTGATCAGAGAAGTCTGGCAGAAGAGCTATCAGAGGAGGTCCATCAGGTGAGGTCTGGTCAGACGAGTCTGGTAGATGAGACATCAGAGGAGGTCAATCAGAGGAGGTCTGGGACAAGAGGTCATCTGGTGTAAGTGACCAGAGCCAGATGAGGTCTTGTCATCTGATCCTGAAGTCCATTATTCGCGAAGTACACCAAATTGGAGCTAATTCGAAGGCGGTTCTAACTGAATCAACTATGGCGGTTATTGGAGTTTGTTAGCCAGCTGGATAACTGCTTTACTTATGAGTTTGTTACAACTGAATCGAATCTAGGGTTCGTTTCCAATCTTTGTATCTATAAAAAGGAAGTTCTTAGCTGAGAGAAACTTAGAACTTCATCTGTGAGCGCAAACACGTGAGATTGTGTGATTGTAACTTGTAACTTCCAATTCTTTTCTTAGTGGAATACTCTATCCTCTCGGATCCGTGGGACGTAGGAGTTTTATCTCCGAACCACGTAAACTGGTGTTCTTATTGATTTTCAATTTCGTTTCTTATTGCTTTCAGATTCCGATTCCCAGAAATAAGTTTTCTTGTGAATCCAAAATCGATTAACAAGTGGCGCCGTCTGTGGGAACCAATCATGGCTGCAACTAAGTTCGACATTGAGAAGTTCACGGGGAAGAACGATTTCAGCTTATGGAAGATCAAGATGAAGGCTCTCCTAGTACACAATGGTTTGTACGAAGCCTTGTTGCCACCGGCTCAGGTGGCTTCTGGAATAAATCCGGCGAAGGTGGAGGAGAACAAGAGGAAGGCACACAGTGCGCTTATCTTGTGTCTTGGGGACAAGCCATTGAGGGAAGTATCGAAGGAAGAAACCGCTCTTGGGATCTGGAATAAGCTGGAGCAGTTATACCAGACCAAGTCTGTTACGAACAAGTTAAACATGAAACAGAAGCTTCAAGTCTTCAAAATGAGTGAAGATAAGAATCTTGGTGATCAGTTGGATGAGTTCAACAGATTGGTGGATGATCTGGAGAGTTTGGATGTTACAATTGATGATGAAGACAAGTCATTGATGCTGTTGAATGCTCTACCTAAGTCTCTGGAAAATTTCAAAGATGCCTTGTTATTTGGAAGATAAGATCAGGTGATGTTTGATGATATTCAAACTGCCCTGAAAACCAAGTTTCTACAGATCCAGACTGAAGGGAAGAAGCCTGCTGAAGGATTGAATGTTCAATCCAAGAAGAAGAAGGGGTTTCAGTCCAAGAAGAAGGATGGTGGAAAATGGAATAAGGGTGGGAAGAAATCTGATTTTGTTGAGAAGAGAAAGTGTTTCACTTGCCATAAGGAAGGTCATCTGAGAAAGAATTGCCCTGAAAGAAGGAAGAAAGACACTCAAGGTGATCAAGATGGAGATGCAGTTGTTGTGGAGGTTGAAGGATATGATAGTGCAGAGGTCTTGATGGTTAGTCATGAGAGACTAAGTCAAGAGTGGGTCCTGGACTCAGGGTGTACTTTTCATATGTGTCCACATGAAGACTGGTTTCTGGATCTTGAGAAAATTGATGGAGGTCTTGTTCTTTTGGGTAATGATGAGAGTTGTAGAGTGCAAGGATCTGGTTCTATCAAGATCAAGATGTTTGATGGAATTGATAGGATCTTATCTGATGTCAGGTTTGTTCCTGAGTTGAAGAGAAATCTTGTTTCTCTGGGTACATTGAATTCTAAGGGCTTTGAATTCAAGACAGAAAAGGGAGTTCTGTCAATAACCAAGTCTGGAAGGATTGTCATGAAGGGTATGATCAAGAATGGTTTGTATACTTTGATTGGAAGAACTGTAACAGGATCAGCTGATGTTACCATGGAGTCTTCTGATGTTAACTTGTGGCACAAGAGATTGGCACATGTTGGTGAGAAGGGTCTGGTGGAGTTATCCAAGAAGGGAGCAATCCCTGGGAAGAGGATATGTAAGCTGGAATTCTGTGAGAGGTGTGTTCTTGAGAAATCAAAGAAGCAAGCATACCAGAAGGGGAAGCATACCACCAAGGAGGTTATGGATTACATACATTCTGATGTATGGGGACCAGCAAGGGTATCCACTCATGGTGGAGGTAGGTATTTCCTTACCCTTATTGATGATTATTCCAGAAAGGTTTGAGTTTACATTCTTAAACAGAAGAGTGATGCCTTCTCTAAGTTCAAAGAATGGTTGATTGAACTTGAGAATAAGATGGGCAGGACTATCAAGCACTTAAGGACTGATAATGGGCTTGAATTCCTATCAGAGGAGTTTCAACAATTCTGTAGGGAGAAGGGTATTACTAAGCATAAAACTGTTCCTTCAAACCCCCAGCAGAATGGTCTAGCAGAGAGGATGAATAGAACTATTCTGGAAAGGGTTAGGTGTATGTTATCTGATGCTCATTTACCTAAGAGTTTTTGGGGGGAATCTGTTAACACAACTGTTTATCTCATTAATAAAGTGCCATCATCTGCTATTGAGTTTAAAACCCCAGATGAGGTCTGGTATGGGAAGATATCAGATTACTCAAAGTTGAAAGTTTTTGGGTGCCTAGCTTATGTTCATGTGAGGCAAGACAAACTTGAACCTAGAGCTTTAAAATGTGTTTTCATTGGGTATCCAAAGGGTGTTAAGGGGTACAAGTTGTGGTGTCTAGAGCCTGGAAACCAGAAGTGTATTACCAGTAGAGATGTTGTGTTTAATGAATCACAGATGGGATACAAATCAGGTGGAGGTGATAGAGAGCCATCAGCTGAAGAGATGGATGGTGTTATTTCTGAGCCAATTACTCAAGTTGAGGTGGAGCCTGATCATGATAAACATGATAGTGCATCTGGTCCTGAACCAGAGCAGGAAACATGAGAGAATGGGTCATTAGATGAGGATAGTGCACCTGCAGAAGAGGAGGAAGAAGTGCCAGAAGCAGACTTGAGAAATTATAGTCTGACAAGAGACAGATCCAGAAGACAAATACATCCTCCAGCAAGATTTGGCCGTGTGGATCTGGTCTCCTATGCACTTGTTACAGCAGAAGCCATAGAGTACCAAGAACCTAAAAGCTACAAGGAAGCCCTTGAGTGTGATGATAGGGAGTCATGGATTACAGCCATGACAGAAGAGATGGAGTCTCTTAAGAAGAATCAAACTTGGATTCTTGTTGATAAGCCACCTAGGCAGAAGCTAATCAGTTGCAAATGGTTGTTTAAAAGGAAGCTTGAATCTGGTGTGAAAGATCAAGTGAGGTTTAAAGCCAGGTTAGTTGCCAGAGGATTTACTCAAAGGGAAGGAATTGATTACAATGAGGTATTCTCACCTGTTGTTAAGCATTGTTCAATCAGATTACTTCTCAGTAGAGTTGTTCAAGAAGATCTGGAGCTACAACAACTTGATGTCAAGACTGCTTTTCTGCATGGGGATCTTATTGAAAACTTGTACATGCACCAGCCAGAAGGGTTTGTTGAACCAGAGGGAGAAGGGAAGGTGTGCCTGCTCAAGAAATCATTGTATGGCCTCAAGCAAAGTCCAAGACAGTGGCACAAGAAGTTCAATGAAGTTATGCTATCCATTGGGTTTGTAAGGAGCAAGTATGATACTTTTGTATACCTGGAAAGGCAAGGTAGTGATGTGATAGCCTATCTTCTGATTTATGTGGATGACATGCTTATTGCCAGTAAGAGTCTTCTGAAGATTCAGAGTATCAAAA
Organism: Ballota nigra; assembly: GCA_947034835.1. Taxonomy (NCBI): domain Eukaryota; kingdom Viridiplantae; phylum Streptophyta; class Magnoliopsida; order Lamiales; family Lamiaceae; genus Ballota; species Ballota nigra. The sequence goes on along the minus strand of OX344720.1, from coordinate 72,073,633 downwards.
GGAAGCTAAGTGCTAGATTTGATATGAAGGACTTGGGAAATGCTAAAAGGATTCTTGGAATGGATATTCTTAGGGACAGAAAAGCTGGAAGACTATTCTTATCCCAGAAGAGTTACATTGAGAAGGTCCTAAAGAGGTTTAACATGCATGAGAGTAGAGCTGTGACAACTCCTCTGGGACAACAGTTCAAATTATCTAAGGAAATGGAACCAAAGTCTGATGAAGAGAAGAAGACTATGATGAAAGTACCTTATGCAAGTGGGGTTGGAAGCCTGATGTATGCTCTGGTCTGCAGCAGACCAGACTTAGCTTATTCATTGAGTATGGTGAGCAGATACATGGCTAATCCTGGAAGATTACATTGGGAAGCTTTGAAATGGATATTCAGATACCTTAAGGGGTCATCTGATCTGGGTTTGATGTTTGAGAGGATGGTTGACCAGAAGAGTCCATTGGAAGGATTTGTAGATTCTGATTTTGCTGCTAATCTGGATACCAGAAGATCTTTAACTGGGTATATTTTTACACTTTACAATACTGCTGTAAGCTGGAGATCTGTTCTGCAGAGTGGAGTTACATTGTCTACTACAGAAGCAGAGTTTGTTGCAGTGTCTGAGGCTGTTAAGGAGGCTTTGTGGTTGAAAGGCATTATCAAGGATTTTGGGATAAGTCAAAGGGCTGTGGTCATTCATTGTGATAATCAGAGTGTTGTTCATCTGGTTAAACATCAAGTATTCCATGAGAGATCAAAGCATATTGATGTAAGGTTGCATTTTGTAAGGGAAATCATTGATAAAGGAGTGGTTCTCATCCAGAAGATATCTACAGAGGACAATGCTGCAGATATGTGTACAAAGTCTTTACCAGGGACGAAATTCAAATTCTGTGTTGAATTGGTAAAGATGAGTATATGGGATGTTCCTTAGGCCCAAGCTGGAGCATGGAGGAGAGGAGGAGAGGATTGATACTTCTCATCTGAGGTGGAGAATTGTGAAGTGTCATATGTGAAGTATATATGTAGTCTGCTAGGCTTAATTCATAAGAGACTATGTTGGTAAAGTGTTAGCCGTGAGAGTTGGTAAATTTGGGGTACCAGAGGAGATGGACCAGATGAGGTTGACCAGAGAAGCCTGATCAGAGAAGTCTGGCAGAAGAGCTATCAGAGGAGGTCCATCAGGTGAGGTCTGGTCAGACGAGTCTGGTAGATGAGACATCAGAGGAGGTCTATCAGAGGAGGTCTGGGACCAGAGGTCATCTGGTGTAAGTGACCAGAGCCAGAGGAGGTCTTGTCATCTGATCCTGAAGTCCATTATTCGCGAAGTACACCAATTTGGAGCTAATTCGAAGGCGGTTCTAACTGAATCAACTATGGCGGTTATTGGAGTTTGTTAGCCAGCTGGATAACTGCTTTACTTATGAGTTTGTTACAACTGAATCGAATCTAGGGTTCGTTTCCAATCTCTGTATCTATAAAAAAGGGGTTCTTAGCTGAGAGAAACTTAGAACTTCATCTGTGAGCGCAAACACGTGAGATTGTGTGATTGTAACTTGTAACTTCCAATTCTTTTCTTAGTGGAATACTCTATCCTCTCGGATCCCGTGGACGTAGGAGCTTTATCTCCGAACCACGTAAACTGGTGTTCTTATTAATTTTCAATTTCGTTTCTTATTGCTTTCAGATTCCGATTCCCGGAAACAAGTTTTCTTGTGAATCCAAAATCGATTAACAATCTTTAATGATATCACCGTGTGTGAGTAGAAAGCATGGCATTTGTGTCTAATTGAGCCTCCATTTCAATCACTACTCTCTTCATATGAAGATCATTAAGCTAGGAAAATGTTTCACGAAGGTCAATTGTCTCTCCAATGTCCGACTTGATTCTCCCAAGAAAATAAGATGTTGGAGCCTCAATAAAATCACCTTGATCATTCCTCACCAAACTCGTAAAATATTTAATTTGCAAGAGGAAGCAGGTGGCTTGTGACATGACATGGACGTTCCAATAAGCCTCCTACCCTTTGCATGGCTCCACTCATGATGAAGAGAAGAAAACATCTTCCCCAGTCTCTCTCTTATTGTCTCATACCATGTTATTTCTAGCCACGCCACAGAATAGTGAAAAAAAGAGCAGCAACTGTCAAGAAATTCATCACAAATCCCTTCATAGAATGAGCATCCGCTGCTACGAGTGAAATTCAAATTAAGGAGTGACTAATCCCTCTTAACAAAAGAGCATTCTACAAATAAATGCGTATCGTTCTCAAAATCTTTCGAGCATGGAGGACAGAAATCTCCAAATACGCCAAACACAAGCTCTAACTTGTATTCAATATCCAAATGTTGGACCATTTACCTTGCAAACCAAGGCCAATATGTCGATCGGACATTGTAGTACCTCTCACCCTTATTAAAATGTCAAATTATTTTATCGTGAAAACCAACTGGGTACAAATATAACTAAGCACGTTACTACAATTATACTTAATTAAAATCACCAAATTTGAAGTATTTAATAGGGTTAATTTATATAAAATTAAACTTTTGAAGGCAGTAAAATAATTTACAACCCGGGAAGTTTGGTCGTGTTGTTTTGAATGGACAAGGACGCTAACTGCTCCACATTTCGAACCGGTGCACCACTTGTTGCAACATGATATAAGAATATAAGAATGAGAAGATAATTTGTTGATTTACAATGTGAGTACACAGTGCCTCTTATAGAGGGATTACAACACTCAATCAAATATTTCAAAGATACAAAAAATAATCAGTTCCTAAATTAAAGGAAGACTAATTCCTGATGATAATCAGTTCCTGAATTATAGGAGGATTATCGTCTAATACGCCCTCACAAAATCGACGTCCCATCGGCGACAGAGATTTTGGAGCGAAGTTGCTGAGATCGAGTACAAGGCAGCGGCTTTATAAGAAGGTCAGCGAGTTGGTCTTGAGTATTAACATAAGAAACCGCAAGACGACCCTTCGAAGCTAGATTACGGACAAAGTGAAGGTCCAAAGCTATATGCTTCATACGAGAATGTTGGACGGGGTTAAGTGCAAGTCGCGTAGCCCCCATATTATCACACAAAACACAGGGAGTGTCGGATGAGGAAAGGCCGAGTTCAGTGAATAAGTGTTGTAACCAACATACCTCTGAGGCAGCAGAAGCAAGAGCATGGTATTCAGCCTCTGTAGACGAATGAGCGATGCCACGTTGCTTATGGGAACACCAAGAAACTGGGTTGTCACCAAGAAATACGATATAAGCTGATGTAGATTTTCCGTCAAGAAGGTCACCCCTAAAGTCTGAATCTGTGAATGCAGTGAAGCGCAGATTCGACGAACGCTTTAAGAGAAGCCCATGATGTAGAGTACCTTTAAGGTAACGGAAGAGACGTTTCACAGCATCCCAATGAGAGGCTAGCGGTGCCGACATGAATTGTGCAAGCTTGTTTACCGTAAATGCAATGTCGGGCCGGGTAAGTGTGAGGTATTGAAGACCGCTAACCGCACTACGATAATCAGCTGCAACAACATCACCAGTCGAGGTCGGGAGCCGGGAAGACATCGGTGTCGAGACAGGCTTCGAGCCATCAAGTTTGAACTTGCGTAGCAAGTCAATGGTATATTTATGCTGTGATAGGAAAAGACCTTCCCGACATTGTGCGACTTCAACTCCCAGGAAGTACGTGAGAGTTCCAAGGTCTTTCACCACAAAGGACTTCATAAGGTGCTGCATGACCGACGAGATAAGATGTGAATCGGAACCGGTTACGACCAAATCATCAACATATGCCAAGACATACAGACGAGTGATGTTGTGCTTGTACACACAAAAAGGGAGGAATCGGTGACCGATTGAGTGAAGCCAAATGTGAGAAGAGCAGAACTGAGAGTATTATACCACGCGCGAGGAGCCTGGCGAAGACCGTATAATGTGCGGCGAAGAAGACAAACATGGGCAGGAGATTCTTTGTCTTTGTAGCATGGTGGTTGAGATATGTATACCAGAACATCAAGTGTACCATGTAGGAAGGCATTACTGACGTCTAGTTGGCGGAGAGGCCAATTGAAGTGAAGGGCAAGAGAGAGGACCGTCCGAATAGTGGTAGGCTTGACGACAGGGCTAAAAGTTTCTCGAAAATTAATCCCCGGTCGTTGATTAAAACCCTTAGCAGCGAGGCAGACTTTGTATTTATCAATAGTTCCATCCGACTTCCATTTCACACGAAAAACCCATTTGCATCCGATAATGTTGGCATTGGGAGGGGGTGGAACAAGATCCCAGGTGCCAAAGCGTTGTAACGCTGTAAACTCCTCGTTCATCGCAACACGCCAATGAGGTGAATCCAGGGCTTCTTTAACAGTAGATGGCTCGACATCAGGAGGCAGGGGATGTTTGGTGGCCGCAAAGAGGTGTTTTGGCTTGAAGATGTTGTTCTGGCTCCGAGTTCTCATTGAATGAGATCGTGGCGGAACAGCGGGAAGTGCCGCCGATGGTGGAGCAGACGACAGTTGCGATGAAGGTACAGCGGGTGGGCCGTCATGATGATTGGAGCCTGGAGAACCCGGCTGGACCGGTGGCGGCGGCTGCACAGAAGCAGATGTAGGTACATAAGGTGGCAAGACAGTGAGAGTGACTGGCAGGGATGCATCCGACTGAGATGGTGAGGGCAACGATGCATAACCAGGAAAAGTGTCTTCATGGAAAGACACATGTCTAGACAAGTAGATACGTCCAGAGTTGGGATCAAGGCATCGATAAGCATTCTGGGACGTGGAGTATCCAATGAAAATGCATGGTAATGATGGTGACGTGAGCTTACCAGGAAGATAAGGGCGGAGCCACGGGAAGCAAAGACAACCAAATGTTCTAAGTTTGACATAGTCCGGCGAAGAGCCAAAAAGAGTATAGAATGGACTAGATTTGGCTAGGACCGAGGTAGGCATTCGGTTGATAAGATAAACGGCCGTCTGAATTGCATAGGACCAGAACGATTGAGGTAAGGATGCCGCATGTAAGAGAGCTCGACAGACTTCGAGAATGTGACGGTTTCAACGCTCAACAATCCCATTTTGTTGGGGAGTGTGAGGGTCCGTCGTGAACCATGAAATACCGTGCCTCACAAAATAAGGGTGCATTGCGACAAACTCGCCACCATTGTTAGAGTAAACATTGCGAATAGCGTGACCAAACTGTTTTTCAACCAATTTATGAAATTGAGAAAAGATGGAGAATACTTGTGACTTAGCATTCATAGGAAACACCCAACAATAAGGAGAAAATAAATCAACCAATAACAGAAAATATTTCGAACCATCCATAGACACAACAGGTGCCGGTCCCCAAACATCAGTATAAAGATAGTGTAATGGATGCATTGCATGAAAAGATGATGTTTGAAAAGGTAATTGATGACATTTGCTCAGCTGGCAAGAAACACAGTCAGTGCCCAAAACAAGGGACTTGTTCAGTACTGGTAAATCAAATTTGCGTAATATAAAAGAGCTAGTGTCCTTGGAGGGATGACCCAGACGGGCATGCCAACGGGAGGGAGAAGCCCTAACACCAACAGAGACTGAAACTTTATTCGGATGCACAGCAGGAGCAGTCGGAGAAAGATGATAGACGCCATCTTGACACGGACCTTTAATTAGCCGCGTCCCCGTGGCTAGGTCCTTAACAACATAATAAGAGGGAAAGAATTCCAGGGATACGTTATAAGCACGAGTAAATTGACTGACTGATAATAAATTCCGGCGAGCAGACGACACACATAATACATCATCAAGAATAAAAGTACGGCCATGAAATTGAAATGCAGATTTACCAGTGTGAGTGATCGGAAGGCCAGACCCATCTGCTATTTGGACCTCATCTGTGCCATCATATTCCGAGTGGATTGAGAGATTGTTGAGATCAGAGGTAAGATTGTGAGATGCGCCAGAATCAAGTAGCCACGGGTGAGAAGGAGAGTTTGCAACCGAATTAGCATAGTTTGCAGAGACAGGGACACGACGATATTTAGATGTTGTGTGACCTTTAAGACCACAGAGTTGGCAGATTACAGCCCGAGAGGAATTGTTCGAGGGAGTACATGTGTGATTTCCTTGATTATGGTAGGAATTCCCATGAGTCTGCGAGTTGTTGTGTGACTGACCACGGTAGTTGCCGCCAGTAGTAGAGTTGGCGTTGGGAGTCCTCCTGGGATTTGAGCGCGAATTCATGCTCAGTAAGGAGATCGTGCAATTCCTCAAAACTGAAAGGAGATTCACGAGTGTGGATTGGGCCGACGATAGAGGCATATTCAGGGCCTAGACCGTTGATGATAAACAGTGTCAAGTCATCCACCGAGACCGGTTCATCAATCAGGGCCAGTTCGTCAGATTTCGCCTTTCACATGACGAAGGTAGTCCGTGATGGAGCGATCTTTGATCTGCATACGGTGAAGCTCGTTCTTCAATTGATTCACACGAGATCGAGATTTCGTCGCACATAGGCGAGAGATAGTGGACCAGGCGTCATGGGACATCTCTTTGAGAGAGACAGCTGGGAGAACTTCAGGGGACAGGGAGCCGATGATCGCCGCAAGGAGGAGTTGATCCTGGCAGATCCAATGAGCCACGGCCTCAGCGTTGGAGCCATTGGGCAGCAGTGTTGGGCGCGGAAAAGATCCGTCGATATACCCAATGAGTTTATGGCCGCGGAGGAGAGCAAATAAATTGGCACGCCATGGAGGAAAGTTCTGAAGGGTTAGTTTGATGGGGAAGTTCTGGTGAGTGGTGATAGAAACAATAGGTGGTAGGGAAGAAGGTGACGCAGTGGGCAGGACCTGGGAGTTGGAAACATTTGTAGTCATGGCGGCGGTAGCGGCAGAAAAAAAAAATGGAGGTTTAGGATCGTACCTCTCGTGATACCATATAAGAATATAAGAATGAGAAGATAATTTGTTGATTTACAATGTGAGTACATAGTGCCTCTTATAGAGGGATTACAACACTCAGTCAAATATTTCAAAGATACAAAAAATAATCAGTTGCTAAATTAAAAGAAGACTAATTCCTGATGATAATCAATTCCTGAATTATAGGAGGATTATCGTCTAATACATGGTACGATTCTTGGGAGGTCGAACAAGTCCAGGTATTCCACAACTCTTTGGACAAGAATTGTGTGGGTAATTTGGAATGTGAAAATGATTTAATCTTCAATGGTAAGAAGGAGAATGTTTCAAAATCATTTTCGGAGATAAAAGCGAGAATCTGGTTGTGGTTGGTGTCAGAAGGCAAAATTACGCTTGACGTCTCAAATTTAAATTGAAATTGTAATTCATCATATTGTTGTGTGTAATGTTTAAATAAAATGGAAATATAGAACTTGAATATTGTAAGAGTTGGAGTACCCCTTATACCTCAATTTTTATAATATAGTTTTTCTTTACCGATAAAAAATAAATAAAAATTTACAATCCACGATATATTGTGTAAAGTTACGGCGCTCCTCAAAATTTAAGGGAGAACAAAACTTTGCACAGTTTAATGATTTTTTTTTATAGTAGTAGAAACCTAAATCTTTGACTCGATCGATAAAATATTGCAAAAGCAAAACATTCTTCTCCCAAACTTGCTGCAAGGACAAGCCTTAAAATCCTCTTAATTTGTAACTTTAATGTTAGTCAATATTGTAATAAGTAATGGATCAAGATCCACATCCTCCCCTAATCATTCATCGCTTTATAATCATGATAAACATGCCAAGGAAACAATAAGCAATCAACCTATAAAACATTATCTAATTCAACTAGTCTCTTTAAGCAAGCCCACATATAATTATCTATTGCTAGCTAAGCGTCTCCATTTAAGGTTTCATTGATGCTCCTACATTCATCAATTTGCAATGCCTTAGAAATTCTTAAACGTATATGGCTTCAAAGCTAATAGAAGATTTACATTGTTAATGGAAATTTACATAAAATTATGGATTTTCCTATACCTTAATTTAAGCTTTATGAAGTTAAAAAAGATTGATGATTACATACAACACAATGATCAGAAACCAATCTCCCTATAATACTCCCTTCTTCAATATTCAATCCTCTACTCTGCCTATTCCACAAGTGCACCCCATAGCTCAACCCGTTTAGTTGTCGCATCTTCGCCTCGACCCATTTCGCATGCCCCGTGTTATTAGGCCGGACGAAGAACTCACCCACCCTCGTCCAGTACACGGGGTAGAAAGCCACCGGGGGCAAAATCGTAAAGTTGAACCCAAAGCCCCCGGTTTTCGCCACCACTCTAGAAACCAAATAAGGACCATTATGCCCCCATTTGTTCCCATCAAAAGTCGAAGCAAACTCCTCCAAAAAGCTGTAAATCAGAGGGTGATTCTTGTCAAAAATAAGAACCGCATTATTCAATCTTGTCCAGTTCCCATTTGCATCCACACTCTGTGCCCCAATTGAATTCCTCAACCCTGAAAAATCCTTCAAGATTATAAAATCAGTATCCAAATAAACACCCCCATACTTGTACAAAAAAGCAAGCCTGATCAAATTAGATAAATTCTGAGCAGGGGGGATTCCCCCCCAATTCTTGCTCCCATTCTTGATCTCATCAAACCATTTCTCACAAGGAGTGTCCTTTAGCAGGGCCCACAAGTCAGGGGCCATCGCTTGGACACGAAAGCCCCTGCTCGTCAACGGCGCCAAAATCTTGAAACCCCTGTCGGAATCCAAGGATTCTGACAGTATGATTAGACAAACTGCGGGGTTTGTCTGAAATAAGCTCTCGAGCCCCAAAATCTGCCTTAATCCAAATAAATCGACGCTCGAAATCCACGTCATAAAGACTTGAACTTTGCATTGGTTTTTTGGGCTAAACAACTCCCTCACTCTGAAATCAAACTTTCTTTCAGGCTTGTTTTCGGGCTGGAGAGGTAAGAGGTGTGGATTTCCATAAAATTCTGATGTTATTTTCAGAATTCTTGCGGATTGATGAATCTGCAACTGGCTACGATGATTGATTCCGTTGGATATTATGCTGTCTGAGAAGATTGTGATCAAGATTATCAATGCAAAAGTGATTGTGGAAAAGATTTTCAGTTTGAATCTTGAAGAATCAAACATCTTTCTCAAAAAAAGACGCGGAAATTTAGTTTAATTTCTTGGAAAAAGATGGGACTTTTAAAGTTAATTTGGACAGAGATTAAAGAAGAGCTTTCATGGCGGCATGGATTAGGATTATTGTATGCTATAGCATTGATTTGTGTTGTGGTGGGTAGTTATGAGGAAAATGATATTTTAGCTCGTGAAGACTAAAGTTGAATCTTTATTTATATAAGAAAATTTAAAAAGTTGAATTATTATTATTATATTTTTATCATTGTTTTTATTAAGCAAAAATTGAGTTACAGGGAAATTACCGGATCAATAATTTGATTTAAAATTGACCCTAAGAATGTGATGTAATATGGAAGACTTTTTGCCGCCATACAAGACTTGGACACACGCAAATAATAAGTATGCCCTGTTTGGATGGTCATATAGCAAACTTTGAAAAAGTTAAATATCGTTATTTTTGGTGATTGCTTGTTGCAGTAGAATAAGATTGTTTATTTATGTTTGGTGGTTTATATTGTATTTTATTATATTAGTGATTAGTAATCTAAAATAAGTGATGTGTAAGAGTTTATTGTTGAAATTAAAAATAGTATTCGATGATAAATATATTTTCATTAAAAAATGAACGATGATTTATATGAGGAGATGGTTTACCATGCAGAACAAAGAGAGAGAGAGAGATAATTAATTAATTAATCTTAATTCAAAATTATGAAGAGAAAAAATAGATTTGGATGAGAGTAGAAAGGTAAAAATGTGAAAATAATCTAAAATATCAAATAATTTAAAATAAAAGGTAATTTAAAACATAATTTATTTTGAATTTAAGAGAGTAATTATTATTATTATTTAATATACTTATACACTTGCATGTGGTTATTTTAGAATTGCAGATGTAACAATAAATTAAATTGAAATTGGAAATTTTGGAATTGGAATTTTTATTTTTGGAAATATTATTTAATTTTTTTTATAAGTTCTCACTTCTCATGCTTTTAAAGAATATTTTGTATAAATAAAATTTATTGCACTTAGAGCAATGTTCGAAATTTGAAGGGATAATTGCGGAAGTATTTAATATTTACGCCAATAGATTTTAAATTACTTAATATAAATTCTTCATCATAATTAAAAGAATTGGTTTTGTATGAGTCTGTCCCATGGCATGAGACAATGAAAATTGGTATAACTAGGACATTGACTCATTAGCACTTTGATAGGGGTGGGTGTTAATTTGTGTTGTATCATGCTATAAGACGATCTCATATAAGTTTTTACCAAATTAAAAATAGGCAAACACTTCTATGATATGGTTTTTTTTTGTTTACTATTAATTGATCAATACAAACAGTATTCACTTAATAATACTAATAACATAAAGTTAATTAAGAATGAATTATTTTTATATTCTTATAAAGTTTGGTTGTTCGAGTAAAAACTCTAGGCCAAAAATAGGCAAAAGTAAAATAGAATACCTTATATAGCAAGGCCCATTTGGTTAGGGAGAAAAAGAGGAGAAAAGTTGCAGAAATAAATAGTTTATGTTGTTGATGGATTGAATACATTTTTCGGGTGCCCGGACCTTTTCCGGTTAGGGCTAAATTTTCTACAATTCCTACCATTTCTTTTCACAGCCCAACTGAAATGAAAAAATAAAAATAAACCCAGAAGTTTTTCTTCTTCCCACAATTTTGTAACCAGTAGCAAGAAACTTAGAAAACAATTTTGTAACCAGTAGCAAGAAACTTAGAAAATAGAAAACAGAGAAATTGAAATCATTAGCCAAATTCCAAATTGCTATCGTGATCTCGTCTCCACCAATAATATATACATGATTATTACAAAGATTATTTTAGAGTATAATTAATTAAATAGTGTTTGATATATGTGTATGTGAGTGTATGTATACATATATATATATACACATATAAGGTGAGAAAAGAAAAAAATTAATGAATACGAAAAAATAATTTTTTGTCCCTAACTTGTTTGGTGTCCAATTTTGGTCCCAAAAATTTTAATTATTCAATTTTGGTCCCGTAACTTATTGAATTGTCCAATTTTGGTCTCATTTGAGACCAAATTTGGACAATTCAATAAGTTATGGGACCAAAATTGAAAAGTTAATATTTTTGGGACCAAAATTGGACACTAGACAAGTTGCAGGACCAAAAAACTATTTTTCTCTAAAAATAGTTCCCAAAAAATTCTTCATGACAATTAAAAATTGGCAAATACGTCTATGAGCTTTTAAAAGACCTGGGTTGGTTTTATTAATTGATCAGTATTAACAGTGTTCACTTAATAATACTAATAACATAAGGTTAATTAAAAATGAGTTATTTTTGTTGTAAATCCGGAAGATTTTATATTCCAAATCTAGGAGATTTGGTGTGGACATTACTTAGGGACCAAGAATAATATTGGGCCCGACCCATTTAGATTAGGGTTTTATTATTATATATACCCCATTGTATTCATGAATTATGTACGCATACACACACGCATACTAGTGGAACTCCTGGCTTGGATCGCCCCTAGACGTAGTCCTTCCGGACGAACTGGGTCAACAAATCGTGTCCCTTTATTTACACGCTAAATTACAACACGTTATCAGCACGAGTCTCTACCCGCAATTAATCGGTATGAATTTTAATTTCGTTCACATATGTTGGTATATAATTATCGGATTAATTGGTACATATATGATAATTCAATTCATGTATGCTAGAATTCTTATACATGCTATTATATATCAAACATATATGTACCTCCTGTATATGTTTTTATCACCATGAACATAGTATATATATATATATATAAATCTGTGATCGCACGGTATCTGCACGGTCGCCGCCGTTCACGGCCATCGTCGGTGATGCTCGCTGCCCGAAGCAGCCACAGGGCAGCGCCTCCCGTAGAGCCGCCGCCTCCGAGCACCAACGCCTCCGAGCGCCGCTGCCTCCGAGCGCCAACGCCTCCGAGTGCCGCCCCCTCCGAGCGCGCGTCCGTCGCGCTACCCCAGGCAGCCACGTCGCGCCTCCCTCGGACCGCCGCGAGCGCGAGTCCGTCGCGCAAACCCAGGCCGCCACCGTTGCGCTGTCCTCGCACCACCTCTGAGCAGCCACATGCTTCCCTCGCCGAGCATCGTGCATCGCTGCAATTAGTAACCTGGGCCGCTGAGTTTTATTTTAACTAAGGCTGTAACTTTATTAACCTGGGCCATGTCCTTCTATTTTTCATAACCTGGGCCCTTTAATTTTAATAAACTTGGCCTTTTTCAACCTTATTAACTTGAGTTTTTGAAAATAAATAGATTTTTTGGGCATTTAAATAAAGCATGAGAAATTAATATAATTATTCATGCGTATTAAATTTAAATCGTCTCTTGGAATTTACTAACCTATTTCGTGTTGAGCCTTCTTTTGGACTTTGTACCTTATAGTAGTAGCTCCACCCACTTGAGACATTTCGAGACTCTGCCCGAGATTATACGGTACGCCTTTGATTTATTTTATATGTAACACATGATTTATCGTGTACTTTGATAATTGATTTCGTTCCTGAATTTTTCTGAGTGTAATTATATTACGTGAAATTTATTTTGTGAATCGAATCAACGTGCAACGGCCGTCGCCCCGAAGACGACCGACCGCCGCCGACCCGCAGCCGCCACGCACCAGCGCCGCCGCGGGCCTACGCGCGCAGCCGCCGCCCGGAGTCGCGCGCGCTGCCGCCCTGTTGCGCGAGCAGCTGCCGCCCGGAGTCGCGCGCACTGCCGCCTTGTCGCGCGAGCAGCCGCCGCCTAGAGTGGCGCGCGCTGCCGCCCCTCCGTCGCCCGCATCAGCAGCGCCGAGCGCCGCCCGCACGACGCGCACACCCGCAGCGTCGCGCCCGGTGCCGAGCGGCCTCGCGCCTCCGTCGCCCGCATCGGCAGCGCCGAGCGCACGCCCGCAGCGTCGCGCTCGTTGCCGCACGGCCCCGCGCCCGTCGCGCCCGATGCCACGTGCATCCTCGCACGCCGGTGCCCGTTGTCGCACGCACACGACCGACCTACGTGAGTCATCCCCGTCCGCTGTGCGCAACCCATGCGACGTTCTTTCATGGATTTTAATGATTCCTTAACCCGATTCGTTTGTGTTCTTGACATCATAAAATTCGTGTTTTCGTTTTATTAAAGAATCCTAAAAATATTTCGTTAAATTGCGTTAATGTAAATGAAATAATTATTCTAATGATTATTTCCTCTGTCCATTAAATCGTATATTTTCTGCAAATCATTTTCATGTGATTATCGTTATTTATCGTTATTGCATGTTTGAGTGATTTTATTATCCTACGTACTTTAACACTGCGCACATTGTTTATAGTCCGCTCTTTATGCCCGGGTAGGCGGCGCCCGGTATTTGATGGACCGTAAATTTATGCCTTGGGTAGACGGCGCCCAGTACGTGCATCTATGTGCCTCAAAATAACTAGATAAATCCTTGTCTCCCGTTGCCTACGTTTTGGTCAATCCTCTTACCCATGTCACTTTAAATTATAGTGAATAATGTCTGATATTACCATGAAAGAATTCGATGAGCTTGCTCTCGATGGTAATAACTACCTGACATGGGCGCTAGATGTCGAGTTCCATCTAGCCTTAAATGAGTTGAGCGAAACAATTCTCGAAGGTTCGAAATCCACTGACGCCCTGTAGGCGAAAGCGTTGATTTTCCTCATGAACCACCTGAGTGTGGAATTCATCATTCAGATTCTCACTCAGGGACCCCGGAATGTTGTGGAACTCCCTGTAGGACCATTTACAACAACAAAATGACATACTCCTCCCTCCGGCTCAATACGATTGGTTGAGACTCCGTTTCCAAGACCTTAAGTCTATAACGGAGTACAACTCTGCTTTGCATCGTATTGTAACACAGTTGATGCAGAAAAATCTGTCAACATTCCACGCTAGCAACTTTATACTCCAGCAACAGTATATGAACAATTATATTATTGGTTGCAAACGTGGAAGGGGGAGATAGAGTAAAATGACCTGGGTTAAAGACCGAGGTCGTAGTACATCCGGTGGTCACAGAACCTCGAATTTCACTCTTCAAAAAAATCTGGCAAGATTAAGTAGTCCTGCTACAGATGCGGACGCTGAGACCATTGATCTCGCACGTGTCGCACTCCCAAACACTTGGTCGAGGCTTATCAAAAGCAGCAGAAGGACGATAAGGGGAAGGCTCCGAGAGTTGAATCTCACCATGCCAGTCTGCCCGAAGCAGACTCTGACCTAGACAATGAAGATCATAAGAGCATTAAGCTTGGGGATTTCGGTGATGACGAGTAGATTTACATATTTAGTTATTCCTAGTTTTTGTTTTCTGAATAAAACAATTGCTTATTATGTTTTGGATCCTTTCTTTCAGATATTTGATGAATGAATTTATTAGCTTTGATGTGTTTACTTTAATAGCTATCCATGTGTTTATTCGGATATTGCTGTTTTTATTTTCTTATGGCTAGTAAACATATCAGCTATTTGGTTTGGGTTAATTTCCTCTGGCACGATTGGGTTGAGGTAGTGATTTACGATTGATAGATAGCGCCATCACTCATACAATCTTATAGAAGAACTTTCTTCCTTCTCCCCCGGATTGTACATTTTCTACATCCGCCGCTAAAATCTCCATCTAGCCATGAGTATGAAATTTTATAACCCGAACTTCTTTAAATTAAGGCATCAGCGGTTAAGTCATCCAGGACAATATATGATACGTAGGACTCTACCCAATTTGAATAGTAGAATCCTTCCTGTTGATGAATTTATTTGTAATGCATGTTCTAAGGGTAAGTTAATAGTGCACCAGTCGCGCATTAAGGTTGGACTAATGTCTCCGGTTTTCCTTGAAGTGAATTCAAGGGGATATTTGCGGACCGATTCACCCAGCATCAGGACCATTTCGTTATTTCATGGTCCTTATTGATGCCTCCACTAGGTGGACATTTGCATTTTGCTGTCCACCCGCAATCAAACTTTTGCGAAGCTCATTGCGAAGACTATCGAGCTTGGAGCTCAATTCCCGGATTATCCAATTAAATTGATTTGCATGGATAATGCAGCTGAGTTTCGCTCGAAGGTCATTATGGCCCTGGGAATTTAAGTGGAACATTCGGTCCCCTACGTCCATACCCAAAATGGTCTTGCTGAGGCGCTAATAAAACATATCAGATTTATCGCGAGACCATTGCTTATGAACTCTAAACTACCCACCTCATGCTGGGGGCATGCAGTCCTACATGCATCCAAATCCGTCCAACTGCATATAATGATCATTCCCCCCTACAGTTAGTGCGTGGGAAAGAACCTAGCATTTCCCATCTGCGAATTTTTCAGATGTGCGGTATACGTACCGATTACGATACTCAAGCGAACCTCTTTGGGCCCACAAAGGAAACTCGGTATTTACGTAGGATTTGACTCTCCATCCATCGTGAAATACCTCGAGCCTTTGTCCGGGGATCAATTAACGGCCCGGTTCGCTGATTGCACATTCGATGAAGATTACTTCCCGGCATTAGGGGGAGATCCGAATTCAAAATTGAATGAATGCCGGGAACTTACGTGGAACGTAAGTAATCTTCAGTATCTAGATCCGCGCACTAATCAATCTGAACTAGAAGTTCAGAAGATCATTAACCTGCAGAACTTAGCAAATAACCTGCCAGACGCGATCACTGACCATAGAGGTGTGACTAGATCGCATATACCAGCAGTAAATGCTCCCTAAAGGGTTGAGGTCCCAAGCAAAATGAGTACTCATGCCCCCACACGCCAAAAGCGTAAGGGAACCTCAAGAGATAGTAACACACCTAAACGAAAGGCTAGCAAATCTGGTCAGTCGAATGGAAAATCTCTGGAAGAGATCCGTCTAGATAATCCCAAGTCTCTAAGAGACGAGAGTCCTAGTGATGAAGCACGTGCACAAAATATTCCATGCACTAGGACCGTGGAACGACCAGACCCAGATATAATGGGAAATGAGGAAGGTCTGGTTGACGTAAACGTCGAAGTCTCTGTGAATTTCACAGATACGGGAGAAACATATAATAGAAATATTACTGTCGTCGACGACACATTTGCAGCGACATTTGCTCTTTTCATTAACGATCCGGATCCAGAACCCAAAAATATTGTTGAGTGCCGGAAGCGCTCCGATTGGGTAAAATGGAAAGAGGCAATTGAAGCAGAGCTCGCATCGCTTAACAAAAGACAAGTATTTGACTCTTTCGTCCGTACCCCCGCGCGCGCTATCCCTGTAGGATATGAATGGGTTTTTGTACGGAAACGAAATGAGAACAATACTGTGGAGAGGTTAAAGCGAGGCTGGTAGCACAAGGGTTTTCGCAGAGACCCGGGATTGATTTTGATCAAACCTATTCTCCCGTCATGAACTTAAGGTCATGGACTCAATAACGTTCCGCTATTTGATATCTTTGGCAATTAAGTTGAATCTCCAGATGAGATTAATGGACGTAGTAACCGCGTACTTATACGGATCACTAGATGCCGACATTTATATGAAAATCCCAGATGGATTTGACATTCCTCAGTTAAGGGATGGTGAAAATCGCAGTATGTATAGCATACAACTGCGTAAGTCGTTGTATGGCCTGAAGCAATCGGGTCTTATGTGGTACAACCGACTTAGTGAATTCCTTCAGATGAAGGGATACACGTTCGATAAAGCTTTCCCATGCGTATTCACGAAGAAATCGCAAGACGGTTTTTGCATCATATCCGTATATGTTGATGACCTAAACATAATCAGAACATGCAAAGAGATTGAAGAAGCCAGTTCAATCTTGAGAGCTGAATTCGAAATGAAGTCCTTGGGTAAAACCAAGTACTGCCTCGGCTTGCAGATCGAGCACCTCCCAGAAGGAGTCCTTGTTCATCAGTCGACCTACGTGAAAAAGGTATTGGAGAGATTTCACATGGATAAGTCTCATCCACTTAGCACCCCGATGGTAGTCCGATCCCTCGAAGTGGATAAGGACCCATTTAGACCAAGAGAAGATTCAGAAGAAATTCTGGGACCTGAAGTTCCTTATCTTAGCGCTGTTGGAGTTTTGCTCTATCTTGCAAATTGCACCCGGCCGGACATAGCATTTGCAGTTAACTTGCTTGCGAGATATAGCGCTTCTCCCACGAGGAGACATTGGAACGGTGTTAGGCATGTTCTACGATACCTCCAAGGATCTCAAGATCTTGGACTGTTTTATCGTAAGAACCAAGACAAAGCCTTAGTAGGTTATGCGGATGCTGGCTATTTGTCTGATCCTCACAACGCCATATCCCAGACTGGTTATGTTTTTCTCTGTGGTGGAACCGCAATCTCGTGGAGATCGGTTAAACAATCCATGGTTACCACGTCTTCAAACCACTCAGAGATTATAGCTTTATTTGAAGCCGCACGAGAATGTGTTTGGTTAAGGTCCTTGGTAAAACACATTGGTGACTCGTGTGGTATCGCCAAGGGCGATACACCTCCCACCGTTATATTTGAAGACAACGCTGCTTGCATCGCACAAATGAGTAATGGGTACGTCAAGGGAAACCTGACGAAACATATTTCACCTAAGTTTTTCTACCCATACGAACTCCAGAAGAGTGGCGTAATTACCATTCAAAAGGTGCAATCTAGTAACAATCTTGCAGATCTGTTTACTAAATCCTTACCTACGTCTACTTTTAAAAAGTACGTTCGTGGTATTGGGATGCAAAGACTTAAAGTGTTGTTGTCTTCAGGGGGAGCGGTAACATCGAAATAAATCTGGAAGATTTAGATCTAGAAGATCAATAACATTCCCCCCACTTATTATCATGGCCGATCCTTAGCAAGTGGAGTTTTTATAACAAGACATTTATGTCGTAATGTCCAAGGGGGAGTGTTGTAAATCCGGAAGATTTTATATTCCAAATCTAGGAGATTTGGTGTGGACATTACTTAGGGACCAAGAATAATATTGGGCCCGACCCATTTAGATTAGGGTTTTATTATTATTTATACCCCATTGTATTCATGAATTATGTACTCACACACACACGCATACTAGTGGAACTCCTGGCTTGGATCGCCCCCAGACGTAGTCCTTCCGGACGAACTTGGTCAACAAATCGTGTCCCTTTATTTACACGCTAAATTACAACAATTTTTACATTTTCATAAAGTTTGGTTGTTCGAGTAAAAACTGTAGAGCCAAAAATAGCAAAAGTAAAATATGATACCTTATATAGCAAGTTAACAAATACCTATTAGCAATCAGGTCTCGCCTGATGAATGCCATACTTCGCCCGGAAAGGAAAAATCCAACTTTATGTGACTTCACTATTTTCAGTGATATGAAAGAAAAAATGTCAATTTTACATTTTCACCCAAATAAAATAAAACAACACTCCCTCAATTTTAAAATAAGTGTAGTTTTAGAGATTAAATTTTGTTTCTAAATAAGTTTTGTTTTAATTATTTTCTCTCCTTTTTTTTTTTATTTACCCCGAATTTGAATTCAAGATATAAGAGTTCTTTTAGGAATTATATTAAAATATAACGGATATTATTAGGGATTATCAAAATCGAATTAATCTTAGAAATTTATATGGATATATGACAATTTTTTATGATTTTTAATTTAATACGAAATTTCTATAATAATACTTACTCTTAATTTTGTTGACATGACAAATCAATTTTCTTTCTCAAGACAAACGTTATCACTTTGGCCTTATACAAGCCTCACATTAAAATTCCTCATTATTGGTATTATCTATTAATATACGTTGTACTACACTCACTTATATTTATGCGCACAAATAATGTTTCTCCCGTAAAGATAATTTTTATTCATACCCCTTGTATTTATTTGTTAGATATATTTACAAAGAATCACAATTCAATGCACTTGGATTTTGCCCCTAATTTGAAATCAATTTTGACTTTTTAAGATCCATCAAAATATTCGCGGGTCACTCTGGAGCGGGTCAGAAAAGTGGGTCGCTCTTTTTTCTCTTCGAAATCACGGCGGCCAAGGACAGCACAGACTAATGATCAACACCACGACCAAGTCGATTATCGTGATGGAGGAAATCTATGGCTCCCTCAAGTAGAGAAACAGGTACTTAAATCCTGCAATCTCTCAAGCGACTCCAGAATCTTGCAGAAACCCTAAATCCCCAATTCAATAATCCGACGACGAGAGATGGAAAGGGCCGGAGACGATGCCGTAGATAAAGTAGACGGCGCAAAGAACAGAGACCGCGACCGAGACCGAGACCGCGATGGCAATCGTCGGAGGGAACGCGAGGGGGAGAGAGAACGAGACAGAGAGCGCGATTCCAAGCATTTAAAGGCAATATTTTATTCTATTTTTTCCTTCTCAATCTCAATATTCAATCCCCAAATTATCATTGCAACATGATTAATTTTTCTATCTCTTAGTATCATAACCCCCAAATTTATTCAAATGCAAAAATTTAAATCGTTTGAACAACGATAGAAAACGAGGGCTGCAATAGCTGATGGGGAGGAGCTCTCGTATGCCCTCATTCAGAAGGAGAAGAGGAATCTTTCATTTCAACAGAAGGAGAAGAGGAAGCGGGATCTTGGTCAAGCCAGTAAGGGGAAGAACTATGTTGAAGAAGAGAAGAGGTTGCTTAGGGACAGTGGTATATACTCTGGTTTTGATGCTTGATATGATAGTCTTGTAGTTAGTGTTTCTATAGAGTTTTTAGTTTTGTTGTTAGGTTATCAACTAGCTTCTCATTTCAAGGTTGTATGATTGTAGAATTAACTCTGTCTTAAATTTACATTTGCAAAGATGAAACTGATTATTGTTATCGGATTTTAAGTTCTCAGTTTGATAATTGCTTCATGATACCACCACTTTGGACCATGATATAATGTTTAGCAATAACAATGCTACATTAAGGTTTGAGAAAACCATGTTTATTGGTAGAAAATAAATACAAGAAAAGTATTAGGATGATGTATGTAATAAGAGTGGGAGGATTTTTTTAAACTTTCCAATAAAATTGTTGATTGGTATATTGGTCTTGGGTACTACTGAATAATTATTGGTGACATTTTGTTGAGTAATTCTTGGGATATTGGTGATTATAACTTAGGGTATTGGTAATTATAACTTGAGGTATTGGTGATTAAGTCTTGGGGTATTGGTGATTATAACTTGGGGTATTGGTAATTATAACTTGGGGTATTGGTAATTATAACTTTGGGTATTGGTGATTAAGTCTTGGGGTATTGGTAATTATAACTTGGGGTATTGGTAATTATAACTTGAGGTATTGGTGATAATAACTTGGGGTATTGGTAATTATAACTTGGGGTATTAGTGATTAAGTCTTGGGGTAATACTGAATAATTATTTGAGATATTATTATTGAGTAATTCTTGGGGTATTGGTGATTATAACTTGAGGTATTTGTTATTACAACTTGGGGTATTGGTGATTATATTTTGGGGTATTGGTTATTACACCTTTGGGGTATTAGTAATTATTGCTTGGGGTATTGGTGATTATAACTTGGGGTATTCGTGAATATAACTTGGGGTATTAGTAATATAACTTGGGGTATTATTGATTATAACTTGGGGTATTGGTGATTATAACTTGTGGTATTAGTGATTATAACTTGGGGTATTGGTAATATAACTTGGGGCATTGGTGATTATAACTTGGGGTATTGGTGATATAACTTGGGGTATTGATGATTATAACTTCGGGTATTGGTGATTATAACTTCGGGTATCGTTGATATAACTTCGGGTATTGGTGATATAACTTCGGGTATTGGTACGAAGCGCGCGCGACCATTTGCGACTCAGTTTGTTGCCAGACTCGCGAATTTTGGTCGGGTTGGGTCTGACCCGCGAGTGTTTGTTGGATCTTAATTGGTCAAAATTAATTTCAAATTGATTTTAAAATTCCAAGTGCATGCTATGCACTTGGATGCACCCTAGAATTTGTGCAATTTAAATATCTTCGACATAAGATCATTGACACTCTCATATGCATCAAGTGCATGGTACATTCATTTAATAATTACACTAGTTGTTTACACAGAAAAGTGTAGGCTGATAACATTGTAAAATATGATTACGTTACACTGAAAAGTTTACATTGAGAACATATTTTCAGTGTAAACTTTTCTGTGTAATCTAACCATATTTTTCAATGTAAACAATTTCAACTGTTGAGTGAGTACACCATGCACCAAGTGCACAAGAGAATCACTTTTGGATTAATTACAATAAAAAAAAATCATCACATTTAGATTCTTTATCAATTATAATGTACTATCTTTTGTCTTAGTTCGATACATCATTTTTTAAGTTTTGCAATTTAATTAGTGTTAAAAAGTTGAAGTATAAAAAAAGATATATTGTAATTAATAAACTAGTAACTCTCTTGTGCACTTGGTGTATGATGCACTCACTCAATAGTTGATCATGTTTACACTGAAAATTTTGTTCCAATTACACTGAAAAGTGTGGTTGAATTTCACTGAAAAGTTTCAGTGTAATCCAACCACACTTTTCAGTGTAATTGGAACAAAATTTTCAGTGTAAACAGGATCAACTGTTGAGTGAGTGCACCGTGCACTTGGTGCATATGAGAGTTTGCCTTAATAAACACATTAAATGTGATGATTTCTCAATTAATCCAAAAAAAAATATTAATTGAAACTTTTTTAAAAAAATGTTGTGTCCTAGAGAGTGAAAGAGAGGTGAGAAGGGTGAGAGGGTGAGAATACGGGTACATGGTAGGTTCCCCCTTTCCGAGCGTCGACAGGTGAGACAGAAATCGTACCCTGTGCACGTGGTAGGTAGTAGGTCAAGTAGGATTCAGGTTAGTGTTGTAAAGAACAGAGGAAACCAATGGCGTGTCGACTTCGGCGTGAGAAATTCAAAGACATTTCTATTTCGCAACTTCCCGGAAGATTGCAGTTGGAGTTCTCTACGAGATAAATTCAGCAAGGTGGGAGAGGTTCTGGATATCTTTTGCCCAAGGAAAAGAGACAAAGCGATCAGTTCAGCTTCGTGAGGTTTAAGGAAGGCCACGTCCAGGATATAGAGAAATCTCTAGAAAATTAAACAATATTTGGATTGGAAGCTACAAACTAAGGGTTTTTTGGCCCAGATTTGAAAGAAATCAAATAGCGCAGAAGCTAGGTGTTATTAAGACTTTTGCAGCGGATGCTGGTAAAAGGAGGTCGGAGGAATCTTACAAGGAGGTAATCTCAAAGAGAGAGGTATCAGCTCCAACAAGAAATCTTTCTTGCTTAGATGATGCTTTGTTTTGCTTTACCTCGACGCCAGCAGAGAAGGAATGGTTACACAATGTTGGACAGGATTATTACGCGAGGAATATCCGTGGGAAGTTTATGGAGATGAAATGCAGGAGGAATGTGGCAACAAGCTTAAGCTTCGTTTCGCCGGGGACAATATCGTCTTGATCAGTGTCCTATGCAGTTCGACAATATCTAATTTAGAAAAAGTGATGGATGAGTGGATTAAATATTGGTTCGTGTGTGTAAGAGCATGGAATCTAGTTGACGTGTGTCACAAGAGAGCGGTATGGACGAGATGGTTTGGGGTCCCTTTTCATGCCAGGAACTCGCGATTCTTTAGGCTGGCAAGTGCTAATATTGGAGCGTTCGTTAAGATGGATTTGGCAACTGAGAGAAATACTAGATTGGATATGGCAAGAGTTAGGCTTTCAGCCTCTTTCCATTAAGATGTGAATTCAATTTTCTTAGTAAATATCGATGGGAAGCCTTTTAAGATTAAAGTTATCGAAGAGCCATTCACGTTGGATTTTCTCAATGATGGAGAAGGACTAAGGAGCATGGACGATATATCCTCCTGGTCGAGCGAAGAACAGCAATCCATGATGTCGGAAACAGTGTGGGCAACGGTACATGGCGAGAGTGACTGGTCGGAAGGTGAAGAGGTGATTGGAAATTCAGAATGTACGCTTCAAAACCCTAATGCGTGTTCCAAGGAGGATTTTTCAGTGGACACGGCCAATCGGTTTCAAGCACTTGAGAATTTGGACGGTTGTGCAGAGGATATGACGGTGGGGAACAGGACAATAACTCGTGCGCCGCATTCTACCAATTTTGAATCCGTTATAGTAAAATATGGGGCCCAGTGCCACGTATCTAATCTAAATGTTAATCCTGAGAAAGAACTAATGAAGAGTGGGATTCATGGTTTGGGCCCAAGCGAGATGGGTGTGACTTCTAGTGATCAGGGAATTTCTAATTTTATTGATAATGGGCCAAGCAATGGGGAGTTTGTTAAAAGAACTTGTGGAGGGCCTTTTTATTATGATGGGTTGGGCTTGAAGCCCAATCAAGTTCTGAAGTTATAAAAAAATGGAGCAGCGAACGCGATAATCCCTAACTCTTCTTAATCTAGGGCATTATCGACATGCCCCATTCCTCCACCTATTTTGAAGGATTTTCCTTCACTCTCAACAGCAATGGGCATGCAAAACAAACAATTTCCCGCACCGGCAAAGATGCGGAGAAGGCGGGGGGAAGAGGGGGAAAACCGACGGCCGGAAAGTCATGTCCGCTTGAATCTAGTGAGAAGATTTTTCCGCAAGGGGGAAGAAAGGGTTCAGGATTGTCGAAAAAGGCAAGGAAAAAAATAGAGAAGGTACAATTGAGTGTCTTCTTTTCTGATATGGTGTCTCCGGAGGACAGAGAAGCGGTGGATAAAGAGAAGAAGAGAAATTCAAAGAGCTGGATCCCTAAAAGGCTTCCGATTTCTGAAAGAGACGAAGTTTCAAAAACTTGGGAAGTAGGCGAATTGATGGGTCTAATGGCACCAAATAGAGATTAGAAAATGGTCGATAGCATGATCAATATAAGCAAAGTAGGGGAACAAAATGTGGTCGAGGAGTCGAAAGAAGAGTTTATCCAATGAAGATACTGAGCTACAAGATCAGGGGCCTGGGCAGCAGAGCAAAATGTAAGGAAATGAGGGACCTCATCAAGAATCAGAAGGCAGATTTTGTATGCATACGGGAGACAAAAAAGAAGGTATTAAGGATATTTTATGCAAATCTTTATGGGGGTGATAATTGTGGATGGGTTTTTAGGGAATCGATAGGAAAGTCTGGGGGATTGATTTCTTTTTGGAATAATAATCTGTTTGCTGCAAGTAGTTTCTAGCACATGGAGGGATCGGTGGTGGTAAACGGTTTTTGGGGGTCAGAAAGAGTA
The DNA here is from genome assembly GCA_947034835.1 of Ballota nigra. Taxonomy (NCBI): domain Eukaryota; kingdom Viridiplantae; phylum Streptophyta; class Magnoliopsida; order Lamiales; family Lamiaceae; genus Ballota; species Ballota nigra. The sequence goes on along the minus strand of OX344720.1, from coordinate 72,049,206 downwards.
GAGTGTTTTTTATTAATGTATATGCACCGTGTGTATTATCGGAGAAAGTTGCTCTATGGGAGAGACTAGGGAACGTGGTCTCTATGAATGTTAATAGTTGTATTTGTATCGCTGGAGATTTTAATTCCATTAGGAGAAACGCGGAAAGAAGTGGTAGAAGGGCTGAAGCAAATCCGAGGGATATGGCAGCTTTCGACGACTTCATTAGAGACTCGGGTTTGATTGATCTCCCTCTTCATGGACGTTTGTTCACGTGTTACAAACCTGACGGAACATGCAAGAGTCGTATTGATCGATTCCTTGTTAACTGCAACTGGATGAACAAATGGCCAAATTCCTTTCATTCGAGCCTTAAAAGATCTTTGTCCGATCACTGTCCTATCACGTTACAAATCAAAGTAAGCGATTGGGGCCCAAAACCTTTCAGGTTTGTTAATGCTTGGTTATCCCACCCGGGCTTTTGTGATTTTGTGCTGGAGAAGTGGCGTAGCTATGGAGTGGAAGGGAGGAGTGGCTATGTGTTAAAAGAAAATTTTAAGAAACTGAAGGCGGACTTGAAAGCTTGGAACAAGGGAGTGTTTGGCTCCTTGGAAGATAGAATTGAAGGCAGAAAGGAAGAAATATTTAAACTGGATGTAACTGATGAAGTTTTGCGCTTGGATGAGGAAGAGATAGTTAAAAGGAATGAAGAAAGGGCACTTCTTTTTAGCGATCTAAAACAGCTGGACAATATGCTTTATCAGAAAGCGAGATGCAAATGGGTCAAAGATGGCGATGAGAACTCGAGATTCTTTCATAATATGATTAACAAGAGGCGAAAAAGAAACAAAATAGTGGGGTTAATGGTCGATGGAGAATGGAGGGAAGAAGTGGAGGAAGTGAAAAAATGAGTTTTTGAATGTTTTAAAAACCATTTCAGTAATGAGAAGCTGGTGCGACCAGCTTTAGATCAGAATTTTTCAAATAAAGTTGTATCAAAGGAAGACCGTCATTTGCTGACCGAAGTATTCAAAGAAGAGGAGATTTTGAAGGCGATTAAAGCATGCGATAGTTCTAAGAGTCCGGGACCGGATGACTTCAACTTTGGCTTCTTAAAACAATTCTGGGACATGTATAAACCAGAGTTCATGAAGATGATGGATGACTTTTATCACAGTGGCAAATTGGCTAGAGGTATGAATCCATCGTTTATCGTGTTGATTCCAATGAAGGAGGAAGCCTCTGAGCTACTCGACTTCAGGCCTATCTCACTTATTGGAGGGATTTATAAAATTATTTCAAAGGTCTTATCGAGGAAGCTGAGCAGAGTGTTGGGGTCCATCATTTCGGAGCAGCAAAGCGCTTTTGTAGGGGGGAGACAAATTCTGGACAGTGTAGTAGTCCTGAACGAGATCATTGACGAGGTTAAAAGCAGAAAGGAAAAGTATATTTTATTCAAGATTGACTTCGCAAAGGCCTACGCTTCTGTTGATTGGGGGTACTTAAAAAATCTGATGGGTTGCTTCAAGTTCGAGTCTAGATGGATAAAATGGGTAATGGAATGTGTTTCCTCAGCACACGCCTCAGTTCTTGTGTGTTGATGACCTTTAATCGGATGATGATTTAGTGGTTGTCTATGCTTGAAAGATCATCAAATAAAAAACTTAAACTAGGATTAAATATTGAATTTATGTAAGTAAGGACCAAGAAATTGATTTGCAAGAGTTTGGGCTATTTTTTTAATAATGGATCTAATTTTCTTCCTCTTATGAAAGGGTATTATAGAGTACAAGCAAGCATGAGGTGTCACCTCCTTAAGCTATCTTAATTTATGCATTGACAAGTGTTTAGACACTTGTTTTATCCTTAAGCTATTATATTTTATACAATGACAAGTGTTAAGACACTTGTTTGTTTCTAATGAAATACCTAATTAGTGGAATTTTTAGCTGTCTTCCGAGGTATAACACTGCTCGCTTGCTCGTCTTCAAGATGGGTACTTCGACCTTCTTTCTGAGCTGCTCGCTCATCTATTTCAACTCTTTTTCAACTGGTCGTCTGATGTGTTTCTGACCTTCTGACCAGCTGCTCGTCTTTTTTAGATCAACATGGTATATTCCCAGTTGTTCGCCTCTTGCCACTTTCCTCTTTAATTGTCATTATTGCAAACATTATTATTATTATTTTGACTCTTAACGTTGTTGCTTGACTGGTCGCCTATCAACAATTTCTCCCTGGCTTCTCCTTTATTAGGATGACAATCAACTAAATGAGGATAAGTAATTGTTCTAACCAAGTAATATTCACACAGTCGGAGCGAGCAACAGGTTTTCAATTTTTTTAGCGGGAAGATCTGGCGAACAGCGGTGGTATTGGCGAGCAACTAGGGTGTCTATTCGTGCTTTGATGGTTGGGCTCCCGAGGTTCTCGAAATTCATAACAACGTGGGCGGCGATGACGTCAGTCGCTGCCCATGCGCGTCCTCTATTTTACAGTTAGGGGCCTACAAATTTCTCGAAAATTCATTTTTCGCCCCTATTTTCACCTTATAAATATTCCGTTTTCTTCCTCTTTATCTTTTTCCTGAAATCCTTTCGAATTTTCAGTCATTGTTAACCTGAGAGATTTCTTCATACTCCGATCTCTGTAGATTTCCCTCATTTTTCAAGGTAATTTAATGTTTCTTTACTTCAATTCTCATTTTTAATACTTGTATTTTCGATTTTCGTTCGCCTTTTTCATTCTTCAAAATCCATTCACCGCCGCTGTAATTTTGCCGCCAGCACCGCCGTGTGCACCACCGTAACCTGCTATTAACGCTGCTATACTCCATCTTTCATTGATTTCTCCAATTTAATCAGTATATATCTTTACAAAAAAACCCTATATTTCCAATGGCCTCTCCATCTTCGAGCAAAACCCCCTTGATTAGGCGTGAAATTGTTAGATTTTAGAGCTAGAAATGCCCAAGTTTTGATTGATTTCGTTGAGTATTTAGAGTCAATTGAGTATTATTTATACACATTGATGAATTTATCTCTTTGATGCTCATAGGTGAATCGAGGGCGAAAAAGGGAGTTCGTAGGACTTTGAATCGACTCAAACGGATTTTTTCGGATGAGAAGATATCGAAGAAATACGAATGGTATTAGTGTGAGAGAAGAAAAGTATTAGTTTGAAGAAGAAGAAGGAGAACCACTCGAGTGCACCCACTCGAGCGCCACCGCTCGAGCAAGGGCTTAGCTCGAATGCTCAAAACTTACAGAAGAATTCGAGCGCTCGAGCAGCTCGAGCGCCCACACTCGAGCCCTTGTTCCATTCGAGTGCATTTCACTCGAGCGCACCCGCTCGAGCTAGCTTTTCATTCGAGCTGTGTAGCTCGAGCGCCTAGGCTTTTTTACTTCCGATAGGTTTTTCCGGCCCATGAGTTCCCGAATCGGCCCGATACATATATATACCCATTCCGAACACGTTTTGGACATCTTATCACATACCACTTCACACATAGAGTTCGTTTTTGAAAAGAGAAGAGCACGAGAGTCGAGCAAGCTTTATTTTTACGTGTAATCGAGGTTTTACTTTACGAATTCATAGTTCGTCTTGGATTTTCAGTTTATTTTCGTTAGCTCGTTGATATTGAATACTTAAGACTTTGTTTCTTTTTATCAATCTAATTTCAGTTCATAATTATTTTCTTTCTTAAAACCCTAGTTTATGTTTGATAGTTACTTAGTTCGTATCATCATGTTTACGTTCGTTATTTCTTCAATTGTTTTTGTCATCGTTAAAACCATGTCCGGCTAAAACCCTTGTATGCTTAGGGTAGTATGAACTCGTAGAAGTAGGACATGGGTACATAATTAGGGTAATTCGTGATGTTTAGTTTTAATTCTCTTAATTAATGAATTCTTAAAATCAATCTTAACTTTACCTTTGAATTTCGTTCGAAAAGTGTTAGAGAGAGGATGATCTTATCACTCTTTAACAACTAGTAGACTTAACGGGAGGGTTTAGAAGGGGTTAATTAATCTACCGGTTTATCTAGGGAGGACGACCGCATCACCTTAGTTAAATTAGGGTCTCTTTAATTAAGCACAATCTATTAACTTGTTTAGTGGATTAGTGAAGTCGATTGATAAGATAAAGTATTAGGGTTTAATTCTTGAGCTTTTCATCTTACAATCTTATACTTAGGTTAATTCTTGTACATCACAGTTATTTTGATTATGTACATGCTCCGTTAGTATACGTAAGAATTCATTTCCTGAGCATCACCATCACATATTTGAATACAAACCTTAGTTAATTAGTTTCATTCATTCTTTAGTTTAATTAGTTTAATTTAGTTTAGAATTAATTCTTTAAAAACTAAAAAATACGCACTCATATTAATTACGACGCATAGATCTTCAGGGTATGTTTATTTTGGGATTTAGGTGTGCGGGGGAAGTCATGACTTTGAAATTTTAAGATGTAAAAATCTTGATGAATAATATAAGTGTATGTTTGTTTTGGGATTTTAATAGGGTGAGATTTTGCTTTATGTCAAATCAATGTCTTTTAGTGATAGATGTTGTATTATTTTATTTTATTGTGTAAGAGAAAAGTAGGAGAGAGATTGAGTGGATGATAAAAAAAGTGATGATGTGATTGTATTTAATTATGTGAAAAGTAGTAATATGTTTATAGGTAGGGATTGAGTTTGAGATTTGAAAACCCGGTTTTAAATCCCAAACTAGAACAAAGCGTGGATTGCAAAGTCCAAAGTCCATCCGTGTGAGTCCCAAACTAGAACAGAGCGTGGATTGCAAAGTCCAAAGTCCATCCCGAGGTACGATATACTTGGTCACTATATCTGCTTATACTACAGTGAACCCGTACGCTTGCGGGGAAACTACTAGTAAAAAGTTAGTATTTTCGGTTCAAGTCAATGGCGCCGTTGCCGGGGATGGCGATGAATGTCATTTGAATAGGACTTGTAGGTAGATTAGTAGTTAGTAGTGAGTACTTAATTTTCCTGTTAATTCAGTTGCGTTTTGATTCTTTTGTTAGTGTTTCAGGTTTATGAAAACACGCTCGCAAGGAGAAACGAGCAAAGAGAGAATACAGCTTGATCCTGAGACAATAGCAAGAAGAAACCGAACATTTTTAAGAAAGATGAATACTGCCGGAGGAGAGAACGATAACATGGACATCAGTAATGAGTTGGATGATGCTGCAGGTGAGTTTAATCAGGCAGTGGACCGGGTTACGGGCACTGGAGGGAATAGCAGTAAGAATCAAGTTCTGTCAGGGGAAAGCCAGAGCCAAAACCCGAGTACACACAATCAAAATAATCCAGCTCACAACTTTGTCCAACATCCTCAGAACAACCCTGTCTACCCACAAAACAACCTACCTTATCCTTACCCATACCCACCATATCCTTATCCACCATACCCGTATCCTCCACCTCCTGCTTATAATCAACCACCAGTCCAACAAGTACCTATACCACCCGTTTATCCTCGCATGTTCCTCAGAACGCCGATCAGAACATGGCTATTCGAGGAAGGTTTGCGGTACAGCCGCAACGGTATTATGATGGAGTGACATTACCTCTGGTAGAGGCCAACAACTTCTCAATTTCCCCAGGAATCCTGAAGCTACTCACTGAGAATCAATTCAAGGGGGGTTGGGAAGGAGAATCCTCATACTCATCTGAGGAGTTTTCTGATGATTGCTTCGACTTTCAATTATAACGGCATGTCTGAAGATGCCAAGAGGCTCAGGTTGTTCCTATTCTCTTTAACGGGAATAGCAAAGGAGTGGTATGATAACACGCTCCCACGGGGAGGTGTAACCACATGGGCTGAGCTCGAGCGTCTGTTCCTCGAGCGATTCTACCCTCTGTCGAGAATAATCCGAGCAAGGATAGAGATCTCGTCTTTCCGACAGAAGCCAGGAGAGAACTTACGTCAAGCCTGGGAGAGATACTCTAACATGCTAATTGAGTGCCCGCATCACGGGTACAATGAGGGGGATATCATGACTTTCTTCTACAGTGGAGCCAGCAAGGCTGGTCAAGCCCATCTTGATGCATGCGCCAGTGGAGCATTTTTTAACCATGGTGCAGCTAGATGCAGAGAGATCGTTGATAATATTGTCACGAATGCCGGGCAATGGAACGAGGACCCAAAATTTCAGAGAGCATATCAAATTGAGGAGAATGAGGGAACGAGGAAGCTGTTGATGGCTATGATGGAGAAGATAAGTAACATTGAGGTTGGGCAAAATCTGGTTGGAGGGAATATAGCAGTGAGTGAGAAAGTGGACCAGCCCACAGTTCAGCAAGAGGTAGCTAACTATATGGCACTACAATCAGAATGGGTACCCAGACGGAAATCATCAAGGGCGACCAACTTATGGGCAACCGTTTGTACCACCAGGTCCACAACCTCCTTAGAATCAGTGGAGGAATAACCAAGGATATCAAGGAGGCCAGCAACCTCCTCAGAACCAATGGAGAAAGAACAAGAATTTCTCATATGCCAATCCGAAGGCCGGAATCACAATTCCTCCAGGTGTTGATCTAGGTTCAAAATCCCCGGGTGGAGAAGGCGGTTCCTCGACTGAGGAGATGTTGAGAGCTATCCTTCAGAAGGTGGAGGAAGGAAGAAAGAGATTGTCCTCTTTAGAGTATGATATGAAAGAATTGCATAAGAAAGGAGATCAACATGATCAAGAACTTCAAAAGAGAGACATAGATTGGAATAGAACTCAACAAGAGAACAATAGACGATTCACTTCCATTGAGTTTCAGATAAGCCAGATTGCAAAATCGTTAGGTTGAGAGCCGGGTAAATATCCTTCTATGCCGGAGGGGAACCCGAAAGAGAAATGCAAAGCGATCCAGCTAAGAAGTGGAACCAAATATGATGGTCCCCAGATGCCTGCTGATTCTGAGACGCCCCAAGAAGAGGGTGAGATTGAAGGAGAAAAGCCTGAGGAAGTTAGAGATGAGATTGAGGAGGTAGAAATTGAGAAAGGGGTTGAGAGTGAAGGCACTCAGAAAAGTAAAGATATGGATGAGCCCCAGAAGGGAAAAGACCTTGAGGAAGGGATTGAGAAGATTGAGAGAGTCCCAAAGTGGAAGAAGGCAAATGAGGCAAGGAAGAATGTGAAAGAAACTGAGAGGGATGAATGGGGGGTACCCAAATCTGTGATACCTGTCCCATATCCACAGCGGTTTATGAAAAAGAGACTAGATGAAAAGTTTGCTAAATTCCTTGATGTGTTTAAAAAGTTATGTTGGGATATGTTTTAGTTTTGATGATTTTCCAAAACAACATGTAATAGGTTTGAAAGCAGTCAGGATAGTATCTTTTATTTCAGGTCAGGCTAGGTTAGCTCCTAGAGAATAGGCTGTCAGTTGAGAAGAACTCAGTTGAGGGGGAACTCAGCGAGGGGGAACTCAGCCACACAGCCTGAGGATATCAAGATGACACCAAGGAGAACTGACTGAAGCCGTGCTTGCAACCTGAACCAGAAGAGAAGCCTGAAGGATGTCCCACTGAGTGTAAACCGGGTTGATCTAAGCTAAGTCAGGTGGACCACTCAGTGAAGAGCATGATCAGGAGGATCAGTGCTGCACCAAGTAGGCCCTGAAGGTGTCAGGCTACTGTGGTCAGGGAAGTTTGTCATTCAGCCTTATGACAAACTTCTTGGAATGATCTTCAAACAGTCTCTGAAGGACAACTATACTGAAGATCATCAGTCAGTGAAGGAGGAAGCTACCTAAAGTCAGTGGGTCTTAGTCAAACCCACTGAGTCAAAGATCCGTGAATCCAGGCCACGTGGACCAATCAGCACGAGGCAGCAACTCTAACACTGACAAAGGCCGCATTCCAAGAAAAGTGGTTGAAACCATTTAATGTTGGATTCAAATGTATCTTCCCTCCAACAGATACATTTGAATACCCATTATAAATACAAGCTCATAGCTTCATTGTAAAGTGTGTTGTATTGTGTGAAAGAAGAAAATAAACACCTACAAGCTGTGAGGGTGTGTTAGGGAGTCATAAGGAAGTGTTACACACCCACGACACTGACCTTTAGGGTTATCACTTATATTCATTGAGTGTCAAGCTTGTAACTCATAGCTTAGAGAGGTTTTCCCAATCCTAGCTTAAGGCTAACACATTGTAAGGGAAAACCTCACCTAGTTGGAGAAAACCAAACCAAACTAAACCCTTTCAGAAGATTGTTAGGTTTGTAGTGAGGTGAGAAGAGGCAGCCCAGGGAGTGGCGTGAGTCCAGTTGTAAGTGCACCTTGGCACGTTAAAAACAAGAATCCCATGTAGTGGATTTCCTGTTAAATCAGGTCGTGGATGTAAGAGCTTGAGTCTCTGAACCACGTTAAACTGAGCATACTTATCTTTCAAAGTATTTACTAAAGTATTGTGAAAATCAGCTCACTGAGAGCTTTGTTAAGAAAACTTTGGTTAAGCAATCAGGTCAGGGAGATTCCTCTCACTGACCAGTTCAGGCAAGGCACTCGAGAGTTCAGTCTCTCGAGTCACTGCCTTGTTACGAGACTTAGCTCGCAGGTCAGTTGCACTGACTTGAGTGCTCTGACTCGTAGCAACGCAGTGACTTGAGTATTCCATCACTGAACTCAGTCAGAGTGCGGCGCGAAGGTTTAAAAAAAATTGCTCCAGAATTCCCATTTTGCCCTTCGAAAATTGGACCATCAATTGGTATCAGAGCGGGTTGTTCACATGACCACTGATCCAGTTTTGTTAAGAAAAATGGTCAACCGAACAGATCTTAAACGTGTTAAACTATGGGAATTCCTGCATATTTCAAACTATTACTTGTGCTCTGACATTATTCTTATAATAGAAAATCATTTGGTTAGAAGTTTTGGAATCATCAAAAAGGGGGAAATTGTTGGGATATGTTTTAGTTTTGATGATTTTCCAAAACAACATGTAATAGGTTTGAAAGCAGTCAGGATAGTATCTTTTGTTTCAGGTCAGGCTAGGTTAGCTCCTCGAGAATAGGCTGTCAGTTGAGAAGAACTCAGTTGAGGGGGAACTCAGCGAGGGGGAACTCAGCCACACAGCCTGAGGATATCAAGATGACACCAAGGAGAACTGACTGAAGCCGTGCTTGCAACCTGAACCAGAAGAGAAGCCTGAAGGATGTCCCACTGAGTGTAAACCGGGCTGATCTAAGCTAAGTCAGGTGGACCACTCAGTGAAGAGCATGATCAGGAGGATCAGTGCTGCACCAAGTAGGCCCTGAAGGTGTCAGGCTACTATGGTCAGGGAAGTTTGTCATTCAGCCTTATGATAAACTTCTTGGAATGATCTTCAAACAGTCTCTGAAGGACAACTACACTGAAGACGTTCAGTCCACTGAAGATCATCAGTCAGTGAAGGAGGAAGCTACCTAAAGTCAGTGGGTCTTAGTCAAACCCACTGAGTCAAAGATCCGTGAATCCAGGCCACGTGGACCAATCAGCACGAGGCAGCAACTCTGACACTGACAAAAGCCGCATTCCAAGAAAAGTGGTTGAAACCATTTAATGTTGGATTCAAATGTATCTTCCCTCCAACGGATACATTTGAATCCCCATTATAAATACAAGCTCATAGCTTCATTGTAAAGTGTGTTGTATTGTGTGAAAGAAGAAAATAAACACCTACAAGCTGTGAGGGTGTGTTAGGGAGTCATAAGGAAGTGTTACACACCCACGACACTGACCTTTAGGGTTATCACTTATATTCATTGAGTGTCAAGCTTGTAACTCATAACTTAGAGAGGTTTTCCCAATCCTAGCTTAAGGCTAACACATTGTAAGGGAAAACCTCACCTAGTTGGAGAAAACCAAACCAAACTAAACTCTTTTAGAAGATTGTTAGGTTTGTAGTGAGGTGAGGAGAGGCAGCCCAGGGAGTGGCGTGAGTCCAGTTGTAAGTGCACCTTGGCACGTTAAAAACAAGAATCCCATGTAGTGGATTTCCTGTTAAATCAGGCCGTGGATGTAAGAGCTTGAGTCTCTGAACCACGTTAAACTGAGCGTACTTATCTTTCAAAGTATTTACTAAAGTATTGTGAAAATCAGCTCATTGAGAGCTTTGTTAAGAAAACTTTGGTTAAGCAATCAGGTCAGGGAGATTCCTCTCACTGACCAGTTCAGGCAAGGCACTCGAGAGTTCAGTCTCTCGAGTCACTGCCTTGTTACGAGACTGAGCTCGCAGGTTAGTTGCACTGACTTGAGTGCTCTGACTCGTAGCAACGCAGTGACTTGAGTATTCCATCACCGAACTCAGTCAGAGTGCGGCGTGAAGGTTTAAAAAAAAATTGCTCCAGAATTCCCATTTTACCCTTCGAAAACGGGACCATCAAGTTACATATTAACATTTCTTTTTATGATGCTTTGGAACAGATGCCCAATTACGCCAAGTTTCTGAAGGACTTGATAGCAAAGAGACGGAGAGTTGATGAGCCCAAGTTGGTGCAGCTGAACCATGAGGTGAGTGCGTTAGTGCATAAGGTGTTTCCCCGAAGTTGAAGGATCCCGGGAGTTTCACTATCTTATGTGACATCGGGAGTAGAGTCAAGAAGAGAGCGTTGTGCGACCTTGGAGCGAGCATTAATTTAATGCCTCTTTCGTTGTTCAAGAAGTTGGAAGGGGGTGAGCTTCAACCCACTACGATGACTCTCCAGCTTGCTGATAGGTCTATCACTAGACCCCAAGATGTAGTTGAAGACGTCCTCGTGAAAGTTGGAGATCACATCTTTCCAGCCAATTTTGTAGTGCTCGACATGGAAGAAGATGAGCATGTTCCTTTGATCTTGGGAAGACCGTTCTTAGCAACGGCTGGGATGGTGTTAGATGTGGCGAATGGGAAGATCACATTGAATGTTGATGATCAAGAGGTGAAAATTTCCCTATATGAGGCCATGAAACACCCGAAGGAGGATGAGAGCTGTTATTACATGGATGCCATTGGTTCTGGTGTTGAAGACACATCTCCTATCTCTAACCTTTCTTATATTCATGATTTTGATAATCCTTCACTTGATGATTTAACCCATGAGCATTATGATCTTGATTGTTTTGATAGGGATAAAGGGAAGAAGTTGAAGGATGAAGAAGTGAAAAGTGTGGACGTGGTCCAGTTGGAAAGGAAAAGAGGAGTTAAGAAGAAAAAGTTCAAACTCAAGAAATTGTTTAGTAAGACTCCTCCAGATAAAGGTGAGAAGAAGTTGAGACCCCAACCACTTGGGGATGAGAAGGAAGCAAAGGAACTCATGATGAAGGGGCATCAAGGAAAGGAATTCAACCACCACTCTTATGAGAGTAAGGGATGTAATTTTGAGTATCATATCCCATAAGCTCCTTTGAGCTCGGTCCGACATGAGGACCTTAAAAATAGCGCTGAATGGGAGGTAACTAATTTTTATTTGTTTTTTAGTATTTTATGTTATTAGGGTGTTGTTTTGAATCGTATGTTTTAACCTCGTATTTGAGTAAGTTGCTTGTAGGATTGTCTCGAGGGAGTGGAGGTATCATGGATTCATTCAAAAGGAAGGAACTCAGACAAGGGAGTGTGTCAAGTTGTTGAGATAAACTTGAATTATTTGGATGAGGTAACCCACAACCCCAAACTTAGAACACTTCACAAGGTCGAAGTTTGGGGGGTGGAGTTTTTATATGTTTTATGGTTACATTGCACAGGCGCACACCCTCTCTTTAAGTTGAGTTAGGTTATATATTGAGCCTTGAGATGCTCCTTGAGATGATATTGCTTTGATGTGCTACTACATATTTCATGTCTATCAATTATCTTATGCTTGTTGATTACTATCTTTGAGTGTGAGTATGAGTTGGTGAGTTGTGAAGTTGAGTTAGGAATTTTATTGTGTAAGTGTAGGAGTTAGAGTTGCTTTGAGAAGGAACTAGTGTACTTACGAGTTTTTCCTTTTGAGTACTTCTGTAATGAGAGTGGGAATTCACTAGGACTAGCATGGATGTCAAAGCCGTGAGATTTGAGCTTTTTTAGATTAAGATGCATGAATTGATCTCTCCGTTTGTGAGTGAGTCGTCACCTTAGAAGATGCTAGAACTTGTGTGTGCTCTTGCTTCTTGATTGTGTCTAGTTTGATATGCCGAATGTGATCTTAAGCCATCTTTGAGTTGTTGAGTCACTTAGCCAAAAATTTCCCTACCAATGACATTGATCCCTTGTTAGACAGTTTGAGCCTTAAGCCTATTTTATTTGCTAGCACATTTTAACACTTATCCAAGTTCCTAAACCCTTTTGTCCCAATTTGAGTGGAGAATAGGAAAAGTGTGAATGAGGAGGGATTGAGTTGAGTTGAGAAAAGGAATTATGTTGGTTTAGTTGTGATAAAAGAAGGGTGTGATGAAGTTTTGAGCTGTGGGAAAGACAAAAAAAATTTGAGAATGAGAAAAATAAAAATGAGCTCATATGTATGTGAGAAAAAAAATGTGGTGATTGAAAAAGTGAAATGAGTAGAGAAAAAAAATTGAAGTGGTGAAAGTAGAGGAATTGAAAATGTATTGAATGAAGATGTTTGAAGTATTTTGTTACTCGTCTTGAAGTATTGAAATTTGATTTTCTGTTCTCCATTCACTTGAGTCACTTACCCATATAGTTATCCCACCTGTCCAAAGAGCCTACATTACAACCTTGATAAAGTCCTTTTTGATTCGGCATTGATTTCTAGAGTACGGTTGAAGTTGAGAGTGCTTACAAGCCTATGGCTGCTGATATGTGTGATTGATTGATTGAGTGAGTCCCTTATTATTGATATACACTTGTGAGGGAGTGAAACACATCGTTAAGTGCACATCCATATTCGATCTTGGTGATTCTTGTTGTTATTGCATGAGTATGATGAGGGGAGTGAGTTCGTATACATGTGAATGATCTTTAAAACTTGAGCTCGATTACTTGCATGATTTGATTCTTGATTTATTCCTAACAATTTCACTTGACTTATTATTTCGTTGCTTGAGGACAAGAAACATTGTAAGTATGGGGGGTTGATTAGGCGTGAAATTGTTAGATTTTAGAGCTAGAAATGCCCAAGTTTTGATTGATTTAGTTGAGTATTTAGAGTCAATTGTGTATTATTTCTACACATTGATGAATTTGACTCTTTGATGCTCATAGGTGAATCGAGGGCAAAAAATGGAGTTCGTAGGACTTTGAATCGACTCAAACGGATGCCCGGATGAGAAGATATCGAAGAAATACGAATGGTATTAGTGTGAGAGAAGAAAAGTATCAGTTTGAAGAAGAAGGAGAACCACTCGAGTGCACCCACTCGAGCGCCACCGCTCGAGCAAGGGCTTGGCTCGAATGCTCAAAACTTACAGAAGAATTCGAGCGCTCGAGCAGCTCGAGCGCCCACGCTCGAGCCCTTGTTCCATTCGAGTGCATTTCACTCGAGCGTACATGTACGAGCTAGCTTTTCATTCGAGCTGTGTAGCTCAAGCGCCACCGCTCGTGCGTGACCCGCTCGAGCGCCTAGGCCTTTTTACTTCCGATCGATTTTTCCGGCCCATGAGTTCCCGAATCGGCCCGATACATATATATACTCATTCCGAACACGTTTTGGACATCTTATCACATACCACTTCACACTTAGAGTTCGTTTTTGAAGAGAGAAGAGCACGAGAGTCAAGCAAGCTTTATTTTTACGTGTAATCGAGGTTTTACTTTACGAATTCATAGTTCATCTTGGATTTTCAATTTATTTTCGTTAGCTCGTTGATATTAAATACTTAAGACTTTGTTTCTTTTTATCAATCTAATTTCAGTTCATAATTATTTTCTTTCTTAAAACCCTAGTTTATGTTTGATAGTTACTTAGTTCGTATCATCATGTTTACGTTCGTTATTTCTTCAATTATTTTTGTCATCGTTAAAACCATGTCCGGCTAAAAACCTTGTATGCTTAGGGTAGGATGAACTCGTAGAAGTAGGACGTGGGTACATAATTAGGGTAATTCATGATGTTTAGTTTTAATTCTCTTAATTAATGAATTCTTAAAATCAATCTTAACTTTACCTTTGAATTTCGTTCGAAAAGTGTTAGAGAGAGGATGACCTTATCACTCTTTAACAACTAGTAGACTTAACGAGAGGGTTTAGAAGGGGTTAATTAATCTACCGGTTTATCTAGGAAGGACAACCGCATCACCTTAGTTAAATTAGGGTTTGTTTAATTAAGCACAATCTATTAACTTGTTTGGTGGATTAGTGAAACCGATCGATAAGATAAAGTATTAGGGTTTAATTCTTGAGCTTTTCATCTTACAATTTTATACTTAGGTTAATTCTTGTACATCACGGTTATTTTGATTATGTACCTACTTCGTTAGTATACGTAGGAATTTCTATCCTGAGCATCACCATCACATATTTGAATACAAACCTTAGTTAATTAGTTCCATTCATTCTTTAGTTTAATTAGTTTAATTTAGTTTAGAATTAATTCTTTAAAAACTCAAAAACACGCACTCATATTAATTACGACGCGTAGATCTTTAGGGATCTATTCGCATACAACCCATCCCGAGGTACGATATACTTGGTCGTTATACCTGCTTATACTACAGTGAATCCGTACGCTTGCGGGGAAACTACTAGTAAAAAGTTAGTATTTTCGGTTCAAGTCACCCCTCTTTTGAAGATTTTGGGCGAAATCCAGGAAAAAGGCCTATGGAGGAAGAAGTGTCCTCCGCTCTTCGCCGCTCCATTGGTCAAGCTCTTACCCGTAATCCACACACTCTCCTTGTTGACGAGGAAATGGGCTCTGAAGCCTCCTCCGTTGTTTGCTCAATAGAGGCATACGCTGTTGATAGTTCTGGCGAGCAAGAAGTAGAGCGACTGTTGGAGTTATACGTGAAAGTATGCTTTTACTTTGTATAACTCGTGTATCAAACACTTGTTTATGAGAATAATTCTTTTATCACATTTGCTTTAGTTATGATTGAATGTTGAATTTCTATTGCAAACCGTTTAATATATAGTACATGTTACATTGTAGTTAATGTGGTGATACCCGATCACGGAAGACAACATTAACAGTTTACTTGTAACTAAACGTACATTTTCACGACCTAGGTGGAATTGAACAATCCGCCGTGAAAGGTCGACGTGTAAGGCTCAGATTGGTCTGTCTTGACTAAGAGATTGCACTAGCACATTTAGTATGTGTTGAAGAGGACCTACAGCGAGGATAAATTCTTCTGTTCTGAAAGGTGGAGAATTAGACCTCAGTGGTTGTTGATTTCTTAATCTCCGTCACTTAAATAGGACCGTGTGTGCTTAATGGTTACTGCTTTGATTCATGTTGGGTGAGAATCATTGTGACTTCGAATTTGTGTCTTGGGCAGTAATATTAATCATACGACGGTTGCTAAGATTTAATACGGAGAAACGCGTGCGAGTACGGCTCATGTGATTAGTCCCCTTGGTGGGCTCAGAAGTTTTATTGTACCAAATCTTGCAAGTGAAGAATTAGTTTCTTCGGTACGAATAATAATGTTGAGCTGTCTTTACTCCAAGGTGAAAGATGTTAATTAATTTAGAGCTATTCAGAAGCTTAATTAATTAATGGACTTGATAATCTTAAACGCGGGAAATAATAACCGGGAGCCCATATTATCGTAATATGGATTAAGATGGATAGTGCAATATTAATTTATTAGTGGTAATAATTAATAATAATGGGCTGAATTATATTGGGGCTCAATATTGAAATTCAGAAGTCCATTAGGAGGTCCAATCTTAATTCTCCTTAAAGGCCCCTCAAGTAGCCCATTAAGTAGTCCAATAATGATAAGGTGATTAAAATAAAAAGAAAATAATATGCTGATTTTTTCTATTAATTTAAGAAAATTATGGTTTTAGGGGAGATTAGATTTTGTTGATTTTCTTGGAAAGATATTATGGAAGATAAGTATTCTTGGAATACAAGATTATCTCATATATTCAAGAAGATCCAAATCTTGGATTCTTCTCTTAATAATTTCGAAAATAGCCCCTTAATTAGGAGTGTGAGATTTTTGTGGAATATTTTATTTTGGAGAAAAGAATATATGGGATATATTCAAGATTTCTTAGAGTCTAAGAAAAGATTTTCTCCAAGGCCCAATATACCTAAAAATTTCGGCCATCACTAATTATAAATAGGGGGTGATTATTTCATCCCCAAGTACATAATTCCATGTGTTGGAAAAATCAAGAGCATAGATATTTTTCTTTTTCCTTAGTCTATTAAATTACTTGAAAGCATCTCCCACCGGTGATCAAGTGAGGTGAAATGGAAATACTTGAGAAGGTTTTTGGGTCGATAGAGCGAGATCGTAATTGTCACGTATATCCAAAGGCCAATTCTACAAGAGGTACGTTAATCACATATTTACTTGTTTATTCCGCCATAGTTTATATGTGAATTAATTCAACATGCATGATGAAAATTAGTTGTTGGAATTATTATTTGAATTAATTAGGATTAATTCATGCTAGTAATAATTGTATTTAAATTCGTATTTAAATTTCATCACGAATAGATTCCGGGCACCCCTATTTTCCCAACAACTGGTATCAGAGCCACGGTTTCGGGCTCTGATCTTTAAATTGGAATTTAAATTGTTAAACATTAAATTGAAATTGGATAGTAGAATTGCTAGATCTTTTTTGCAGGTATCCAATTGTCATGGTTTTAATGTTGTTAAATTTCATGCGTGTGAATTAATTGTTTTTAATTCGAATCGTTCGAATTCGTTTTTCTCGTGAGAAAATCCACAAGTAGATTAGTTGTGTTTTTATTTTGATTCGATCATTGTAATAGACTAGTCTAGATCTAGTATTTATTTTTTTTAAAAATAAATTGTAACCGGATCATGACGAAGAACGAAGAATTAAAAACGGCAAAAAACGGCGCACGGGGTGCACGACGCACGACCCGCGCGCGACGGGAGGCCGGCGCCGCGCACGCACCTCGGGCACGGCCTGTGGCGCCTCGGCGCGCCTCCGTGCAGCGCCTCGGGTGCGCTTCTGTGCTGCGCCTCGGCGCGCTTCCTGCAGCACTTCGGCGCTTCTGGCCGAGAGGCGCGCGAGCCCACTTCGTGGGCCGACGCGCGCCGTACTTGGGCCGTGGAATTTTTCGGTTCGTGTTTTTTTTTCCGTGTGACTTTAAACGTCATCCCGAACCCCAAACGATGCTGTTTTTGATGAAGTGTTGCTATTCGAGTGGGAGCATGTCGAGACGAACGTCGGAAAGCAACAAGGACGATTTTTCGCATCAAGACGTGAAGAAATTAAACCGTGACAATTGGATTTGAGTGCTCCAATGTGTTTAATTTTTGTTTTGATGGATGTTTTATTTAGTGCACTTATTATTATTTGTTAATATGTGTTTGCATGAATTTAATTGTCCAAGAAAAACCTTACTTTCGAAAATTACTAAGTATGTTTTTATAATCGCAATTTTATTCCGGATATTAAAATTGGATTATTTTGGCCTCCATAATTTATTTATTTGTGAAGTTCTTTTGGAATACATTTCCCCCTCGGATCGGCCAAAAGAATGGATTTCACATGAATAAATTCCGAAAGGATGATTGTGGATTATTACTAGTGGCTGTATTGACCCTCACCCCGAGTGGCTTGCTCAAAGCGAAATAATAATCCTGTATTTAATTATGGTTATTACTTAGGCATAGGAAATTGATATTAACTTACTCCCCTCGGAGTCCCTGTCAATTTCTATGTGGTCAAAGTGGGAGCCAACTATTAATTTTGAATTAAGGATTTGTAACTTTTAAGTTTGTGATCCGCTTGAGTGTATTTAAATGTTTAGACCACCCCTCGTGGCGCATTTAAATTGTTTCGAGATGTTGGCTGATGCATGATTATATTGTTTTAAGGTTTCAATATAATTGATGTGATCGAATTATGTGATAATTTCATATTTTTCTAGATATTGATATGAATGTATGTTTTATTCTCATTTCATCATGTCGCAACCTTTTAATCCACTGTTTAATATACTTAAAGTTAATAAACTTTTTGGAGTGATTTATATCGATTGGAAATGTTTTTTTAAATTTGTCCTTGCTGCACGAAAATACAATTGGGTTATTTACATTAATATACCCGGCAAGCCTAATGATAAGTCAAGAAATGGGAAGAGGCAGTTTATGATTGGAAGCGTGACAATGAACACTTGAAGTGCATCATCTTGACATCTCTGTCTGAGGATTTGAGGCACGCTCATGGAGACATTGTATCCGCTGTTGAAATCATGGAACCCTTTGAAGAGATGTCTTCACATCAAACCCATGACTAATCAGTTCACCAAGCATGACTCGGTCAAGTTGGAAATGGTGGAGGGAACGCCCGTGAGGGAGTACGTTCTCAAGATAATGGCATACCTTAACAAGTTGGAAGTACTTGGTGCGGATTTTGATTGATTTCATATACCATTCTCTACCGAGAAGCTTTGAGCAGTTTCATCTGAACTGTCAGATGAATGAATGGATAAATCGTTTGCCCGAGCTCTTGCAAGCTTTTGTTTCGGTGGAGGTGAAAATGGAGCACCAGTCTAGTGCTATGGTGGCTAATGGTCCGTCTACCTCTTTTGGTCCCAAGGGAGGGAAAAAGAGGAAGAGAACCAAAGGCCGGATCCAAGCAAATCCAATTGTTGCAAAAGGCAAATGCAAAGGCTAGCATCGAAGGGGAAGTGTTTTAGTTGCGGTGAGTGAGGACAATGGAGGTCTGTCTGTTCCAAGCCTAAGAGGCTAGGAAAGTTAGGTAATTCACACACCTTAGTCGTCGAAACTTGTGAAGTGGCGTATGCTGTCTATTCGTGGATAGTAGATACGAGAGCTACTGATCATATTTGTTTCATGGGTTTAAGCTAACCCGACGACTTAACGGAAGTGAGATCCCCATCACATCGGGCAATGCTACGAGAGTGGCAGCTGAAGCAGTGGGAGAAGTGCGCCTATCTTGTGAAGATAGAGTTATGGTCTTGAGAGACGTTCCTCATGTTCCTAGTTTAGAAAGAACTCAACCTTCAGTTTCTAAACTGTTTGAATAGATACTCAGTTTCTTTTAATAAGGATGTTATTATTTCTTGAAACGATGAGTTTATCTGTTCCGGAACTTCAATGGATGATCTTTATACCATTTTTTGGGCACACCACTCACAAAATTGAATCTAATAACACATCGATTATTTCGAGTAATAAAAGAAAGCGTTCTTCGGAGATGAACGAAACACTTCTATGGCATCTTAGACTAGGTCATATTAATCTAAAGCGGATAGAGAGATTGGTGAAAGATGGATCCTTGGAATCATTCCAAGTCGAACCGTTTCCAACTTGTGAATCCTGTTTAGAGGGTAAAATGACCAAGAGGGCATTTGGAGCCAAGGGGAATAGAACCACGGAAGTGTTAGAACTCGTTCATACCGATATGTGTGGTTTAGTGACGATCATAGCAAGAAGGGGTATGAGTAAATTGTCTTTTTCAATGATTACTCAAGATATGGATACATCTACCTTATGATGCATAGGGAAAGAAGTATCAAGTTTATACGATTTGATCGTAGAGGCGAATACCTTTGCGATGAATTCTTAAACTAGCTATCAGACGAAGGGATTGTATCCCTGTTGACCGCACCGGGAACCCCTCAATAGAACGGTGTGGCGGAACGAAGGAGCCAGACCCTTTTAGAAATAGTCAGATTCATGATGAGTTGTTCGGATTTACCCAAGTTGTTTTGGGGTAACGCCTTGGAAACAACGACTTACATTCTAAACTTGGTGCCATCCAAATCGGTTCCTAAAACCCCAATGGAATTGTGGACCGGGCGCAAGCCCAGTCTAAGACACTTGCGGATTTGGGGTTGTCCGGCATACGTGCTAGACAAGGAAGCCGGTAAATTGGATCCACGTTCGGAATTAAGGTTTCTTATAGGATATCCCATGTGAACGAAAGGGTGTATGTTCTATAGTCTCAAGGATTAAAAGACCGTGATTAGTTCGCACTTTAAATTCTTGGAGGAAGACTATATGAACAAAAGAAAGCCCAGAAGTGAGATTACCTTAGACGAGTTAAGAGGGCAAACTCTTATACCAAGTATACAAGATGATATACCACACGTCACACCTTCACAACCTGAACCCCGTCGTAGTGGGAGGATTGCAAGGCAACCCGAGAGATTCATGGGAATTGGAGAATCTTCGGATTTGATTCCCGGCAATGAATCAGACCCATGGACGTACGACGAGGCAATCCAAGACAAAGACGCAGAGGCGTGGCAAACCGCAATGGAAACCGAGGTGGGTTCGATGGATCATAATCAAGTGTGGGAGTTGGTCGAACCACCCAGTGGGGTAGAACCCATTGGATGCAAGTGGGTGTATAAGAGGAAAAGAGGACCGGACGGAAGGGTAGAGACCTTCAAAGCAAGGCTTGTGGCCTGTGGCCTGTAGCTATGCTTAAGTCCATCCGTATTCTCTTGTCGATCGCTGCGCACTTAGATTACGAGATCTGGCAAATGGATGTCAAGACAGCTTTCCTTAACAGAAGTCTTGACGGGATCTATATGCAGCAGCCCAAAGGTTTCATTGAAAAAGGCCAAGAGCACCTCGTATGCAAGCTTAAGAGATCCATTTATGGACTTAAGCAAGCATCGCGTACTTGGAACTAGTGTTTTGATCAAGTTATTAAGTCTTATGGGTTTGTGATCAAAACAAGTTCGAAAGTTGTGTGTATAAAAGGTGTGACGGAACTGCGGTGGTATTCTTAGTATTATACGTAGATGATATTCTGCTCATTGGAAACAATGTAAAGGTATTGTCAGACGTAAGGGTATGGCTGTCAAATCAGTTTGATATGAAGGACTTAGGGAAAGCCGGTCACATCCTTGGGATCAAGTTCACTCGAGATCGCAAGAGGAGGATGTTAGGCTTATCGCAAGTTTCATACAAAGCCACTGTTTTGAAGCATTTCAGCGTGCAAGATTCCAAGAAAGGTTTTGTACCTTTTAGGTACGGAATCCATCTATCTAAAGAAATATGCCCTAAGACGCAAGTGGAGATAGATGGCATGAAAGACGTTCTGTACGTTTCGGACGTAGGAAGTCTTATGTATGCAATGTTGTGTACGAGACCGGATATCTGCTTTGCCGTGGGCATGATGGCAAGATATCAAAGTAACCCCGGGAAAGCACATTAGATTGCAATTAAATGCGTTCTTTAGTTTCTAAAAAGAACTTGGTATGGAATGTTGATTTAACGATCAGACAATCTAATTCCCATGGGATACACAGACTCAAATTTCCAATCAGACATAGATTCCAAAATAACTACCTCGGGTAGTGTGTTTTGCATGGGAGAAGGAGCCATGACATGGAGAAGCGATTTGCAGAAATGCATCGCCGATTCGACCATGAAAGCCGAATAAGTAACTGCTTGTGAAGCAGCGAAAGAAGCGGTTTGGCTCAAGTACTTCTTAGTGGACCTGGACATTGTTCCGAATTTGCCCATCATAATCACTGTCCATTGTGATAATGTCGGAGCAGTTGCAAATTTAAGGGAACCGAGAGCCCACAAGGCCAGCAAACACATTGAAAGAAAACACCATCTTATACGAGAAATCGTTAAGAGAGGAGATAAAGAGGTGGCAAAGATAAATATCAAAGGACAACCTAGTACATCCATTCACAAAGGGTCTGCCTCAGAGTACTTTCGAGAGACATGTGGATGGAATGGGAGTCAAGACGATTGTCAATCTGCTTTAAGTATAAGTGGGAGAAATTATTAGGTTAGTGTAGGTTGACATGGGATGTCACGTAGAGCTACTACACTAAGAAATGCATGATGTATACTAAAAAGCAGACTTTAAGTATAAGTGGGAGATTGTTGTAGTTATACGTGAAAGTATGCTTTTACTTTGTATAACTCGTGTATCAAACACTTGTTTATGAGAATAATTCTTTTATCACATTTGCTTTAGTTATGATTGAATGTTGAATTTCTATTGCAAACCATTTAATATATAGTACATGTTACATTGTAGTTAATGTGGTGATACCCGATCACGGAAGACAACATTAACAGTTTACTTGTAACTAAATGTACATTTTCACGACCTAGGTGGAATTGAACAATCCGCCGTGAAAGGTCGATGTGTAAGGCTCAGATTGGTCTGTCTTGACTAAGAGATTGCACTAGCACATTTAGTATGTGTTGAAGAGGACCTACAGCGAGGATACATTCTTCTGTTCTGAAAGGTGGAGAATTAGACCTCAGTGGTTGTTGATTTCTTAATCTCCGTCACTTAAATAGGACCGTGTGTGCTTAATGGTTACTGCTTTGATTCATGTTGGGTGAGAATCATTGTGACTTCGAACTTTGTGTCTTGGGCAGTAATATTAATCATACGACGGTTGCTAAGATTTAATACGGAGAAACGCGTGCGAGTACGGCTCGTGTGATTAGTCCCCTTGGTGGGCTCAGAAGTTTTATTGTATCAAATCTTGCAAGTGAAGAAGTAGTTTCTTCGGTACGAATAATAATGTTGAGCTTGTTGGTCCCGGTACAAGACTGAGGAATATGTGTATGGGGGGGAAACACGTATACCAATTTTTCACTTAAAACTGACTGAGTCCCCTTTACTCAGAGTGGTAAAGAACTAGGAGCTGATAACACACCTACTGACTACACTTGGTGCGGGTCAGTTGGCTAACTATCAGTTCAAGTTCAGTGCGGAAATGTTTGAGCCCTGAAAGTTTAAAGTCTTGTTTAGTTTGCTTTCTGAAAAACTTGTTTTACTCAATTTAGAATAGTGTTTAGTAGGGCAGTGCTCTTTTGAAGATCAGCCTGATTGATTCAGGTCTGATAAACTTGAATGCAATGAATGGACGAATAATATGGCAAGTATGCACAATATCAAAGCAGTAAGAACACAAGGAGTTTAACGTGGTTCAGAGTCTCAAGCTCCTACGTCCACGGCCCGACTTAACAGGAAATCCACTCAAGGGATTCTTGTTTTTAACGTGCCAAGGTGCACCAAGACCAGCTAACCTCACTGATCTATACAAACTTCCTACTAACACACTAGCTGACTTACTCCCAACAAACCTAACTTAGGGTTTTGGTTTCAGTTTAGGATTCCAACTAAGTTGAGATTATCCTTACAAGGCAAAGCTATGCTAAGGATTGGATAATCTCTCTAAGCTTATGATAATGCTATTTAACTCTTGGAATACAGACTAACTCTTGATTGCTAAGAAACACTTGGGAAATTTGGATGTTTTCGAGTGCTTCTCTTAAAGGCTGAATGCTTTGAGTGCTTGAGAGTTTGAGTAATTTCTGGCTTGGAAATTTCCCGTAACCTTGAATGGGTTCAAGGTCTTCTGTATTTATAGGTGATTTGAAAAACTATCCGTTGGAGAGATAGCCTTCAAGTCATCTATGTAGAGTGGCTTCAAACGGACATATCTTCATGCAACAACCGTCCTTGCATAGATTTGGTATTTGCATTAAATGCACATTGAATGCTTGCCCGTTGAACATGCAGTCTGAATTCAGTCTTCATGTCAGGTTCCGTACGTGCGTGTCCTTCCAGGATTGGTCCACGTCATCAGGTTGGTGAGAATGTCAGAACTTATTCCTGAGCTTCAGGCTTGTCTTATTAAGTTCATTTTGTCTTGGGCTCACCGGTCTTGTCCTGACGCTGAAATTCCTTTTGCATTGCTTGGCTCTACTCCAAGTCTTCCCATAATCTCAGTGACATCCTGTTCCCTTCAGGATTGAGTTAGTAATGACCTCAGAGTCATACTCTTCATCACTGACACTTACTCAGCCAGCTTAGAGGACTGCCATAAGTTCAGGATGGTGCTCTTCGTCTTCAGGTTCTGAGTCTTGATTGTCTCCAGTGAGTTCTCCTCTCACTGAGTACCTGTGAAGTGTAAAATGACTAAGTACTAATCCTAATCAAGACTAGCCTGACAAAGACAGATTAAGGCAAACATCTTTTCAGGGGCTTTGGGATCTTAATCAAAACTGACAATATCCCAACAGAGTTGGCTTTACTCCAAGGTGAAAGATGTTAATTAATTTAGAGCTATTCAGAAGCTTAATTAATTAATGGACTTGATAATCTTAAACGCGGGAAATAATAACCGGGAGCCCATATTATCGTAATATGGATTAAGATGGATAGTGCAATATTAATTTATTAGTGGTAATAATTAATATTAATGGGCTGAATTATATTGGGGCTCAATATTGAAATTCAGAAGTCCATTAGGAGGTCCAATCTTAATTCTCCTTAAAGGCCCCTCAAGTAGCCCATTAAGTAGCCCAATAATGATAAGGTGATTAAAATAAAATAAAAAATATGCTGATTTTTTCTATTAATTTAAGAAAATTATGGTTTTAGGGGAGATTAGATTTTGTTGATTTTCTTGGAAAGATATTATGGAAGATAAGTATTCTTGGAATACAAGATTATCTCATATATTCAAGAAGATCCAAATCTTGGATTCTTCTCTTAATAATTTCGAAAATAGCCCCTTAATTAGGAGTGTGAGATTTTTGTGGAATATTTTATTTTGGAGAAAAGAATATATGGGATATATTCAAGATTTCTTAGAGTCTAAGAAAAGATTTTCTCCAAGGCCAAATATACCTAAAAATTTCGGCCATCACTAATTATAAATAGGGGGTGATTATTTCATCCCCAAGTACATAATTCCATGTGTTGGAAAAATCAAGAGCATAGATATTTTTCTTTTTCCTTAGTCTATTAAATTACTTGAAAGCATCTCCCACCGGTGATCAAGTGAGGTGAAATGGAAATACTTGAGAAGGTTTTTGGGTCGATAGAGCGAGATCGTAATTGTCCCATATATCCAAAGGCCAATTCTACAAGAGGTACGTTAATCACATATTTACTTGTTTATTCTGCCATAGATTATATGTGAATTAATTCAACATGCATGATGAAAATTAGTTGTTGGAATTATTATTTGAATTAATTAGAATTAATTCATGCTAGTAATAATTGTATTTAAATTCGTATTTAAATTTCATCCCGAATAGATTCCGGGCACCCCTATTTTCCCAACAGCGACCAGCTGCTCGCCTTTGTGTCGAGGAGGATACCTCCTCAGACCTTGGAGAAGATTAAGAGAAAGTGGCCGCCGAGATCGATGTTGAAGGTGAGCGACCAAGACTAACGGTGACCTGGGAATTTTTTAGGGAGATAAATTTCCCTATCTCCAGAGTCACTCCTAAATCGCAAATTCCTAAAGGGGTTGTTCAGAACACTAAATGGGAAGAGTATGCTGCTCGCTACTCAAAGGCCTTTCCTGTTTGCTCTCGTGTTATAATATCTGCTCAGACGAACAGCTTTGTGGCGAGCAAGATTTCCAGCCTTATTACCGAGGATGATTTAGAAAGCATCTGATCCCACTACAAGATTCCGTATGACATCTTCTTGTACGCACCCAAGAAGGGAGAGATTGATGACCGCCCACCTCCTGGTTGTACGGCGATCAACTTGGATGTACTCAACACTGGATTCCCCCTTCCCCTTCACCCCATCGTTGGTCACTTCCTGGAGGATACCAACCTGGCGATCACCCAAATTACCCCGAATGGGTGGAGTAACTTGTTAGCCTTCATGACTCTCTTTGGTCTTGAAGGTTACAAGAACAAGATTAGTACTGTAGAAATCTAATACGCAATGGTGATCTCCTCCTGCAAAGATGAAGGCAAAGGCTGGTACTACGTCAAGGCAAGAAGCGGGGTGAAATTGATTGCAGAAGTCCCCAATAAAGTGAAGAGTTGGCATAACCAATTCTTCTTTATTGAGGGGATTAGCGAGCATCGGCGGACTTTTCTGGCGGGCAGGCGCGCATAAATTCGCCGGAAGGCTTTGGTGCTATAAAACATAGGCTCCACTTTTTCTGTTTATAGATCAAGTGGAACTAATTTTAATTTCCTTCTTTTTGTTGTTTTGCAGGTCCGAGGATTCTGAAGTGGGGGCATTCGGATCTGAGCGAGGAGTTTTTATATACTCTGACGGTGATCACACTTCGTAACCTTGCTGATTGCGAAATTTCCCACCTGTCGAAGCCTCATTGTTGCAAACTTGCCCAACTAACCACAAGTCCACATCACCTAGAGGCTCAGGCGAACATTTCTGAAGGTAAATTTCTATCAGTTTTCTATTTTTGCTGAGCTGGTCGTCATTTTTGTTGATACCGTTGTTTGCTTTTTTGCATTTGTTAGAGCAATGGGTAATCGTCGTTATTCCAACTATTCCCGAATCCTACTATTTCCTCGCTGCTCGGATAAAGCAAATGGCCGCTGAAGAGCCAACGAGAAAGAAACTGGATCCCCCAACTTCTCTGATACGGGTGAGGGCGGGAGCAGACCCAGCCCCACCTCCTCGCCCCAGGGGCCCTACTGCTCGCTCCCAAGGAGACTCTAAACCCACCTCTTCTCCAAAAATGTGGGCAAAGAGAGGGAAAAAGAGAGAGAGAGAGAGAGAAGCGAAAAGCCCCCCAAGGCGATGGTGGTCGAGGTGGTGGCGTTGGAGGTGATAGAGCATCGAAATGCTTGAAACATGGTGCTGAGGCGAGCAACAAAGCTCCTCAATCCCCTCCCTCTAAGTCTGCTTCATTGGAAGTAGTAAGTGAGCACCAGGCTGTTGCCGGTGTACTGGCGATCAAGAGGAGGCACTCCTCTCCTGATCGCTCATACCTGGGTTATGACCTAGTGAAGCTGAGGCAGTATGTTCTTTGTCCTTCGCCCAGTTGGTCGCCTTTTACAACATTTCACTCTTGGTTTATTAACTTTATTTTTCCTTTTGTAGGTATAAATCTGAAGAGCACCCGGGGCGGGCAGATGTGCTCCATCAATTGAGTTGCGTGAAATTGCCTCCCGCCTATCAAGAAATCCCAGACTCCCATGTGAGGCAAGCAACCGAGATGGTCCCTCGTTCATGGACCAAGACTTGTGAGGAGATTGTGCAGCAACAGGTTGGCAGCGACAATGTTCGGCTCCTCGCCTATAATGCTAGCCACCAGGTTGTTATCGCTAAAAAATTCCTTGACCAAATGATGGACCTGGAGAGAACGAATCGGGGTCTCGGCCGCAGGATGGAGCAATTTGAGACTGAGAAGGTGGCTGCTCTAAAAAAGAAAGATGACGAGTTGGTCAAGGAGAGGGTTGAGCATGCTAAGGTGAAGACCGACTTGGAACAGAAGTTAAAGGCCACTCTTGATAGCGAGCAATTTGCTCTTAATCAATTCGAGAGGATGATGCTTGAACTGGGAGTTGCTGATGAGTGGGTGAAGACCCTGGAAGGGGAGCGAGCAGGTTTGCTCGAGCAAGTCGAGCAGTTGAAGGCTGACGTTGCTCGCCTGGAGAAAGAGAAGGCTTCCATGGTCGCCTATGATGCCTATGCTCAAGATGTGGCGGACAATACCAACTTTGGGTTTGTGTGCGCCTTTGCCGAGAGCATACGGTCTGTAAAATTCATCGTGGACCACGGGAAAGATGTGCTGAACTCAGTGAAGCAAGACTTCACTGGGTATGTTAAGGACAATCCACTTGGTGCTGGATTTATTGTTCCCGTAGCCGATCTTGGAGAGATGGAGGTGTCTCTCAATATTTTGGGGAAGATGTTCAGATTGTTGCCCCCAAGGTTGCTAACGAGGAGCCTAGCAAAGAAGCTGAGGTCTTTGATGGCCTTAGTTCACTCCCCCTTACTCCCATCAATGAGGCTGGCATCTCCACTATGATCGGCAAGCAACAGGTCCAAGAAGCGAGCAATGTTGAAATTGATCTCCCTGCTCAAGATACTCCTTCAGCCCCCTAGACTTGAAGACCTATTTTTTGTTTTTTGTTTTTTGTAGGCCTTATTTTGTAACTCTTTTTTTCTTCCGTTGTATTGCACTTATCTTTATGAATGAAATGACTTCCTTTTCTCAACATTCTCTTGTGTAATCATGTTATGCTGCTCGACTGCTCGCCTTTTTTCCATGTATATCTCTATTTCCTTGCTTAATTACTCCCCTTATATTTTTAGGGTAGAGTGTTTATAAATTTGCATGTGAAACTTTGAACAAATAGGTCTTCTTTGGTTCTCAAGGAACTTGACCTTTATTAGTTGGGATTTTGTGGTCCTTAATGGACTTAGCCTTAACTTTTGTAACTGAGCACTGTTGATCGCCACATATTGGGCTTGTATTTAGTATGTTTGACCTCCGGCGAGCAGCTGAGCTTTTTTTTAGTGAACAAATGGACCTTTGTGTCCTTACACAACTTTTTAAAATGCAACATATAATCTAAAATTATACCATACAACTTACTTATTCCTAGGGATGTAAACGAGCCGAGCCGAACCGAATACCATCAAGCTCGAGCTCGGCTCGTTTGGGTTTTTATAGGCTCGAGCTCGACTCGAGCTTTATTAGTTGAGTTGAGCTCGAGCTCGGCTCGTTTGCAAATTTTTAGGCTCGCAAATAGCTCGAGCTCGGCTCGTGAAATATTCGTTAACCAAGTAAACGATCTTAGCTCGAGCTCGGCTTGAAAAAAGCTCATTTTCAAATTAATAAAGCATAATTCAAGCTTGAGTTCGAATAATTCGGCTCGAAAGGCTCGGTTCAAAAAGCTCAGCTCGAAAGGCTCGGCTCGAAAAGCTAATTAAAATTTTAAAAAAATATACAAAAATTACACATCTAAACTATGTCTACTTAAAAACATAATAGTCCTCCATAATAATAAATTTGTCCCTTAATAATACTAATATCATAATAAATTTGTCTCTACATTACATTCTTATGGATATATTTTTTAAAATATTTATATAAAAAGAAAAAAATTAGTTAAACGAGCCTGCTCACAAGCCTATTCGCGAGCTCAGTAATCAAGCCTATTCACGAGCTCAGTAAACGAGCCTATTCGCGAGCTTTTGAGCCAAATACCGTCAGGCTCGAGCTCGGCTCGATAAAATAATCGAGCTCGAAATCGGGCTCGAGCTCGGCTCGTGAAACTTAACAAACGAACTCGAACGAATATTTTTCGAGCCGAGTCCCGAATAGCTTGCAAACGGCTTGGTTTGATTACATCCCTACTTATTCCTATTACTTGTTTGCTGAACTTGCATAACATTCTAAAAAAAATTAAAATTCACATCAAATTTACAGCATACAATTGACATGTAACATTACATATGAAATTTATTCATAACTTCTATATACACTTCTATTGATAATATTTTTTCAACAAAGCTGCATTCCAGGAGTATTGGGCCGAGTTTCCTTTCATGTCTTTAAGGTCGTACGTGTCATTGTACCACTTGTGGGTTATTCTGAACGGGCCCTCCCAAGTCGGTCCAAATACTCCTGATGGTGGTGCTAATACTTTTCGAAGTACCAGATCTCCGACTTCAAATTCTCTAACCTTCACTTGTGAATTGTAATATTTTGCGATTCTTTTCTTGTATATTGCGTTCTCATTTCTGCTGAATTTTTTTTTCATCAATTAAGTCCATTTCTGCGGCCAAAGCTGTGTTGTTCGACTGTTCGTCGAACATTATTGTTTGCTCCGTTGGTACTTTCAGCTCAACAGGAATTATAGCTTCGGTCTCAAATGCCATAGTGAATGGGGTTTTTCCGGTGCTTGTTCTATACGATACCTTATATGCCCATAACACCTCTGGTAGCTCCTCTGACCATTTTTCCTTTTTATCAACCAAGCGAATTTTTAAAATTTTGTTCGATTATCTTGTTAACTGCTTCGACTTGGCCATTGGATTGAGGATGATAAGGAGTTGAAAAATGTTTCTTGATTCCCCATTTTTTGCAAAAATATCTTATTTTCTTGCCTTCGAACTGTTTTCCGTTATCTGTTAGGATTGCTTGCGGGACCCCAAATCGACACATGATGTTTTTCCAAATGAAGCTAATCATTTTTTCTTGTGTGATTGTTACGAGTACCTCTGCTTCGGCCTATTTTGTGTAATAGTCCACAGCCACTACTACAAATTTTACATTCCCCGTCCCGGTTGGGAAAGATCCTATGATGTCTATTCCCCACTTTGCAAATGGCCACGGACTATTAATTGGTATTAGCTCAGTTGGTGGCCTGTGGATGCTGGGAGCAAACAGCTGGCATCTGTGGCATGTTTTTGCAACTTTGATAGCGTCTTGTAGCAAAGTTGGCCGATAGTATCCTTGTCTTACTGTTTTATATGTCAATGCTCTCCCTCCTGCGTGATTTCCACAGACGCCCTCGTGAATTTCTTTTAAAACTTCCCGGCCTTACCCCCTTGCCAAGCATTTTAATAACGCGAGTGAAAATCCTCTCTTGAAAAGTTGTCCGTCCATTATTGTAAACCTTGCTGCTCGTCTGGTCGTCTTAACTGCCTCTTGTGGATCTTCCAGAAATTCACCATCATGAAGGTACTTGATTATGGGTGTTATCCAATCATCTTCCTCCAGTTCTTCATTTATTTGATTGATTTTGTAATCGTTTGTTGATGGTTGGAGTATTTTCGTGATGGTGACTTCTGACAATTCTACTGGTCCCGCGCTGGTAGCCAGGCGAGCAAGTGCATCTGCTTGAGCGTTGTTGTCTCTTGGCACTTGTTTGATGTAGATTTGTTCGAACAAGAAAGCTAGGTGAGCGACGGTCTTTTGGTATAGGGCCATGTTTTCATCTTTTGCCTCATATTCTCCCCGGACTTGGTTGACTATCAATTGATAGTCTCCATATATCTGCAATCTTTGTACTCCTACAACCAATGCTAACCGAAGTCTGGCAATCAGTGCTTCATACTCAGCTTCGTTGTTCATTGTCATGAACTCAAATCGGACAGCTGAGGTAAAGACTTGCCTATCTGGACTGATCAGCACTATTCCTGCCCCTGATGCTGTGTGAACAAACATATAACATGGATGATTATGACCTCTCATCGGATCTTGAGGAAAGGTTAGCTCGACTATAAAATCAGCTAACGCTTGTCCTTTGATCGTTGTTCGAGGTGCATAAGATATTCCGAACTGGCTTATTTCGAGGGACCATTTGAGGAGGTGACCAGCAGTGTCAGGTCTTTGCAAAATTTATCTCAACAGAAATGTTGTCAACACTTCTACCTGGTGGTCAAAGAAGTACGGTCGTAACTTTCTTACACTCATTACAAGTGCATAGGCTAGCTTATCCATTGGTGAATATTTGATCTCTGCTTCGTGAAGGGCTTGACTCACGTAGTATATGGATAAATGAAATTTCCCATCAACACGCACTAAAACCGAGATGATCGCCACTTCTGAAGCTGCTAAGTACAAGTATAGTTTCTCCCTCGAGTTGGGCTTTGATAGAATTTTGGTGTCACTGGGATATTCTTTTAACTGCTCAAACGCTTGCTGGAAACTATTCGTCCATTGAAATTTCCCTTTCTTAATGGCATCAAAGAAAGGTCGGCACTAAATCTGTTCAGAGCTGCTAAGCATCCGGTGAGCCTTTGCACCTCCTTGACCGATCTTGGTGGTTGAATATCCATGATAACTTTTACTTTTGAAGGATTTACTTCGATGTCTTGCTGGCTAACAAGATGTCCAAGAAACTTGCCTGAGTGAACTCCGAAGCTACTTTTCTTTGGATTCAACTTCATGTTGTATGCTCGAAGTATCTCAAATGTTTGGGCCAGGTGTTCCAGGTGGTCTTCTTTCCTTGAACTCTTGACAATGATGTCATCCATGTATACCTCCATTGTTCTACCAATATGCTCGTCGAACATTTTGCTGACCAGTCTTTGGTATGTGGCGCCTACGTTGATCAACCCGAACGGCATCCTCTTTCAACATAGCAAAATTTTGTTGGTGTAAAACGTTGTATGCTCTCGATCGTCTGGGTGTATTGCAATTTGGTGGTAGCCTGCGAATGAATCCATGAAATTTAGAAGTTCATGCCCGGCTGTGTTGTCACCAGTTGATCGATATGTGGAAGCAAGAAGTTATCCTTTGGGTAAGCTTCATTTAAGTCAGTGAAGTCGATGCACAACCTCCATGTTCTATTTAGCTTTCGAACTAACACTGGGTTTGCCACCCATTTAGGGCACAAAGCTTGTTGAATAAGATCGATGTCTAACAACTTCTTTACTTCCACATCGAGTGCTTCATACTTGTCAGGTCCGAACTTCATTCTCTTTTGCTTCACCGGTTTCTTTGTTGGATCAATGTTTAGTCTGTGGCAAGCATGCTCAGGGCTGATGCACACCATGTCTGCGTGTGACCATGCGAACACGTCGAGGTTAGCTTTGAGAAATTCTTCCATTCTGGATCTGTATGGCTCGGGGAGCTCAGGTTCCAAATTCTCTCGGTTCGGGTCAACTCTTATTACGTCCAACTCCTTAACCGGCGTTGCTCTCTGCTTTTGTCCTTTCCATCTGGGATCAATGATGGGTCCGTCTAAGTTAAGTTCGTCTTCAACCATCATTGGCTCTGCTCCCAGCCGTGGCTCAATATCGTCAATCTCATTTGGAACAGGTGTGGCTTCTCTACCCTGCTGCTCATTTTGGACCTCCTGCTCGTCTTTGCCCTGCTGCTCGTCCACTTCCATCATCTCTGTGTCGATGGATTCCATGATTTTGTCTAAGATGGAGGGTTCATCCTCTGCACAGCTGCTCGTCTGTTTGTCCATCATGGATATTTTACTGTCCTTGGGCTGCAACTGCAGAAGGCATTCTCGAGCTTTCTTCTGATCGCCTTTCACCGTACCTGAACCCTTTGAAGTTGGGAATTTGAGACAGTAATAGTACAACAAAACAGCTGCTTTGAATTCATTCATAATAGGTCGACCGAGAAACCCATTGTAGGCAGAATGTTGGTCTACAATAAAAAATTCTACCATTCTAGTCAATCTCCTATCAGGATTTTCGATCGATTTAAGTTCAATTGACAACATAACTACACCTAAGGGGACGGTTACAGCATCTCCAAATCCCACTATCTTATGATTACAGTCCTTCACATATTAAGCATAATTCCCTAACTGGTCTAGCGTGCTCTTGAACAAGATGTTTGTATAAGAACCGGTATCGACAAGTAGGCGATGTACCCGCGTTCCCATGGTGTTGGCACAGATGATCAATGAGTTGCTGTGGGGGGTGAGTATTCCGTCCAAATCCTTTTTTGAAAATGTAAGCTCTCCCGTCTTTTTGGTTGCTGGGTTTACCCCAACTTCTTTGACTTGAGCCACCGCCCTGAGTTCCGATTTCCTTTTTCTTTTTGACATAGGAGCTCTTCCATCTAAACATCCACCAACTGGCCATGTTGGCTCAAGCATGAGAATCTTGAGAGTTGGGTGTGCAGGAACTGCCGGGACTTTCCTTCCTTTCTTGTTCATCCTACTCGGCTGATCGTCACTTTCATCATCATCCGAGCTGGATTGTGTTGTTGTCCTTGGTCTCTTTCCTGGTTCCCTTTTCACAAATTCCGACAACTTTTTCTCTTCGTAGAACCTCCACAACTACTTTAACAAAGCTCGGCATTCACTTGTGAAGTGTCTGATGTTCTGATGATATGCGTAATATTTGTTCGGGTTTAGTTTTCCTCGCTCTTGTTGGATTTTTCTCGGTTCTAACAACATGTCTCTATCCTTGAGATTATTGTACACAACC
Source organism: Ballota nigra (assembly GCA_947034835.1). Taxonomy (NCBI): domain Eukaryota; kingdom Viridiplantae; phylum Streptophyta; class Magnoliopsida; order Lamiales; family Lamiaceae; genus Ballota; species Ballota nigra. The sequence continues at coordinate 72,015,481 of OX344720.1, read as the reverse complement.
TCTACTAATGTAGCAAGTACTTGGTTTAGTTTTTCCTTCAGTTCTGCTCCTTCGTTGAAAGCTTTCATGTTCTTAGGGGCCTTGTACTCATTTCCGCCAGATTGCTTTCCTGCTTTCCTTGGATTAGCCTTGTCTCCTAACTCTTTTTGGAAGGCCTCTTGCATGGATATATGAATGCCTGCTCGGTGCCTAAACTCAGCATATGTCTTGGGACAGGCAAGATGTATCTCTTTCCATAAATCAGTCCCTTTTTTCAGTCCGGCCATCACCGCCACCATTTTGGTATCTTCACTTACCATCTCTCCCTCCAGCAACACCTTGTCAAATCTTTCCAGAAATTTTCTATCTGATTCATCCTCCCCTTGTTTAATGTCAGCCAACCGGTGTCTTTGTGTTAGGTACAACCCAGCTGTGGAGAAATGAGATAGGAACTCTTTGCTTAATTACGTGAAAGAGTTTATGGATCCTGGGGTAAGTGCCGAAAACCAACGATGGGGACCATCACTAAGAGTGAGAGGGAAATTACAGTATTGTGTTGCATCTGACGCCCCCATTAATATCATGAAATCAGAGTATTTTGTCAGATGCACCCTTGGATCCGACATTCCTTCGTACAAGTTGATGGCCGAAAATTGTATCTTTTTCTGCACTGGTGCATTCAGAATTGCTGGGGATAATGGTGATGATGTTAAAACCATTAATCCGATGCCTTTTTGTGACTCCAACTGTTTTTGCATCTCTTCCACTGTTTTTTCAGGGCTTGTAACTCATTTGGAGACGTTCTTCCGTTGGAAGGTTGTTAGACGTGATCAAGTTCAATGACTTCATCCCGATGCAGTTCCTTACCAACGGGACGTTTCTCTTAGAGTTTTTCGCCTAGCAATGTTGCTAGCTCCATTGGGGCCCAGTCGACCAAAGGTGGATCTTCGGATTCTGTCATGAACGGAGGGGCGAGCAGCTGGCCGTGCTCGCTCTTCACTTCTCTGTAGTGCCACTTTATTATTTTCTCTCCTACTTCCAAGTCTTTCTCGCGCACCAGTACGTCCAATATCCCTTGTTGTATTCTTGCTTGATTCTTCTCCTCCCCCGGGCATAGATTCTCCTCTACTTCACAATCTTTCACTAATTGGGGCTTTGCCTTTGTTCTGACGAGCTTGAGCACTATCTGCTTTGTAACCACATAAAAAAATTTGCCTTTTCATCCGCTGCTCGGCTGCTCGATTGCTTATCTCTGGTGCTTTTGATGGTTCTGCTCTTTCTTGACGTTTTTGTAGTGATTGTAATATGGCGATCATTTTTTGCTAACTCCTCCGGGTTCCGAGTGAGAGCCTCCACCTCCGGGGGAAGAGTATCGATAGTGTCTTGCACGTTCTTTCGAGATATCGTACGTACCGTTTGTGCATGGTCACCTGTCGACGAAACCCTAGTTCGTGACTTTTGTGACGGGTGCGTGCTTGAGGATTGCCATTCTTGTGATCTTGCCATCGTTGAATATTAGATGCCTTTGATGTAGAATTTCTTGTGTTTGTGATTATTAATTTAAGAATAACTAGCCTTGTATGTGTGGATTTGGCTATTTACAAACCCTAATTCACACATGCATACCTTCAAATTCTTAAATATGTACAAATTTATCACAAGTAATCAACCAAACACCTTTGTGCCCAGTTTCCGGCGACTTACTGTCAGATTTTGGGTACTTTTCCCAGATTCCGGCGGTTTTTTGCCCAAATTCTTCGAATTTTCCCACCAATGGAGGTTCGAACCCTTCTCCTAACGCCAATTGTTGATGGCCTTTAATCAGATGATGATTTAGTGGTTGTTTATGCTTGAAAGATCATCAAGCAAAACACTTAAACTAGGGTTAAATACTGAATTTATGTAAGTAAGGACCAAGAAATTGATTTGCAAGAGTTTGGGTTATTTTTTTAATAATGGAACTTATTTTCTTCCTCTTATGAGAGGGTATTTATAGAGTACAAGCAAGCATGAGGTGTCACCTCCTTAAGCTATCTTAATTTATGCATTGACAAGTGTTTAGACACTTGTTTTATCCTTAAGCTATTACATTTTGTACAATGACAAGTGTTAAGACACTTGTTTGTTTCTAATGAAATGCCTAATAAGTATGATCCTTAGTTGTCTTCCGAGGTGTAACACTGCTCGCTTACTCATCTTCAAGATGGGTACTTCGACCTTCTTCCTGAGCTGCTCGCTCATCTATTTCAACTCTTGTTCAACTGGTCGCCTGATGTGTTTCTGACCTTCTGACCAGCTGCTCGTCTTTTTTAGATCAACATGGTATATTCCCAGTTGTTTGCCTCTTGCCACTTTTCTCTTTAATTGTCATTATTGCAAACATTATTATTATTTTGACTCTTAACCCTGTTGCTCGACTGGTCGCCTATCAACATTGTGAATGGCAGTCCGTCAGGAGTGTTCCAACTTGAAAGAGGCCTTAGACAAGGGGACGCCTTGTCTCCCTTCCTGTTCCTTTTGGCAGCTGAAGTGGATGAGTATAATGCTAAGAAAAGCAGTGGAAGACGGCCTATATGTGCCTATTGAGGTAGGGAAAAATAAAGTGTATGTCTCCCATCTTTAATTTGCAGACGACACGATTTTTATGGGGAAAGCATCGGAGTCAAATGTTCAGTTTATGAAGAGTTTCCTTCTTAATCTGGAACTGGTGTCGGGTCTAAAAGTGGATCGAGAGAAATGTTCGTTGTTTGGGGTTAATATGGAGGAAGAGGTAGTGAACGACTTTGCGAGATCACTTTTCTGCCAGGTTGGAAGATTTCCGTTCACATATCTTGGTGTGAGGGTTGGTAGCATGCACAGACAGGTCTCAGAGTGGGAGTATGTGATAAGGGAGATAAAAAATAGGCTGAGGAAATGGGAAGGTTTGAAATTCTCCATTGGCGGAAGACTTGTCTTGGTTAACTCAGTTCTTGCATCCTTACCTGTTTATTACTTCTCTACCTACCGTGCACCTAAACTGTCTTGAGTGTGATTATTAGTTTGCAACGGAATTTTCTGTGGGGGGGTGGTGAGCGTGAGATTAATATCCCATGGATAAAATGGGATACCATTTGCAAACCAAAATTATTTGGGGGTCTTTCAAAGATTTGGAGTGTTTTAGTAAAGCACTCCTTGGAAAATAGGTTTGGAGATTTTATAGAGAAAGAGAGAGTATGTGGGCGAGAATCATTGAATTTAGGTGGGGAACAAAGTGGGGAGTAAGTTTAGGAACTAGAGTTAGAGGAAGGGCGTCAAAACCTAGAGGTTGGTGGGGAGAGATCCTATAGGCATTAGAGGCAGAACAAGGGGATTGGGTTATGTCGGGACTTGTGAGAAAAATAGGGGATGGTAGGGATACTAGTTTTTGGGAAGCGCGTTGGAGGGAGTGTCAGTTAAAAGTTAAGTTTAGTAGATTGTACAACTTGAGCCTTAACAAGATGGGTAGTGTGAGTGAGATGGAGGCTTGGAGGGATGGAGTGTGGGAGTGGGAGTGGAAGTGGGGGAGGAACTTATTCGATAGGGAGATCTTACTTCTTAACGAATTAACATCTTTAATCAACAGGTATCCTCTATCACCAGGAGTGGAGGACGAATGGAGCTGGAGCTGGAGCAGGGATAGGAAGGGAGTTTATACGACGATAGGAGCCTATGAATGGCTGCTTCAACGAAAAATGTCCAACCAAGAAGAGGAGAATGAAGAATTCAAGCTACTATGGAACAACTGGGTGCCAACAAAAGTTTGCGTGCATGCTTGGAGGGTAGTGTGGGGAAGGATACCTACGAAAGTGGGGCTGCAAAGACGCAACTGTTTAATAAATCAAGTAAGTCTGAATTGTGTCTTTTGCAACGAACAAATGGAGACGGTTAATCATATCTTCTTCGAGTGCCAAGTTTCATATCAAGTGTGGATGGAATGCTTAAAATGGATGGGAGTGACAATTGTGCTACCCTCTTGTCCCTCTTCGAACCTACTATTTTTCAGCCCACTTTAAGTGGGAAGACGGGCAAAAAGTTTGCGGTATGTACTTGGCTATGTGTGGTATGGTCCTTGTGGAAATCACGTAATGCTGTAATTTTTTGTGGCAAAAAGTTGATGGTGCAAAAATTGATAGAAGAGATTAAAGCTCGGCTTTAAAGTTGGATTTCGGTAAAAAAAAAAAGTGCGGTATGAACCCCTCACCAGCAGTCTGGGTGGTAAGCCCAAGGAGTATGTTTGAGTGCTGAAAGATTAATTGGTGATTCTGTGATTTTTTTTATTGGTTTTGTTTGTCTGGGAGCTATGAATGAGCTATTTGTTTCATACTGATGTAAAACTTGTTTTTGGCAGGGTATGCCTTATACCCAAAGTAATAAATTCCCTCTTTCTGAACAAAAAAAATTGAAAACTTTTTAAACTGGTTTCTTTCTCTTTTGTCGGAACCATAAAAGAAAAAACATGACCTTTTTCGGAGAGGATGTAATTTGTGATTTAGATCCGAATAATCCAGTTTTGACAGTTAATTATATATATTTTGATCAACGAAAAAATAGAGAATATATTAATTGCAAATATGTAGTCACAACATCTACACTAAGTGCTTTCAGGGGGGAAAGAACATCTACGTTAAGTGTCCTAAGTTTTTACACAAAATCTCCTATAAACAAGTTTTATAATATGCAATTTATACAATTACATATTGTTGGTCCCACTAGATTGATAAATTGCGGAAGCTTTAAAGTAAATGTCTTAGACAACTTCTTTTTACAAGAACACACGATAATAAATAGGAATTTAAATGCAGAAAATAGTAAATAAGACCGGATATATAGTGGTTCGGATCTGAATATCCTACGTCCACTCTCCCTTGAATAAGGGGTCTTACTATCCACCCAACAACCAACTTACTTACTGGAATTGAGAAGTACCAGTTCCTTCTTACACTCTCTTTAGATCTAACTTCGATCTAAAGATCAACAGCCTTCAACCTTATCTTGTAGATGAATAGGTTGAGGTCCAACTACTCCTTTTGAGTGAATATAAAAGTATGAACAATATAAGAGTGCTATGTGCGTGGATGAACAAGAACTTTGAATGTATCTTCGTGCGCGTAAGAATCTCTCTAGCCCTTTTTCTTGCGGATGCACTCTGTATTTATAGAGGTGATTAGGGAGTAGCCGCTGGAGAGCTAATCCAATCAGGTCCTCTATTTAGGGAAGCTTCAATCAATCAATTCCCTAATTGATTGATTGGGTTGGTGAGATCCTTGGATTGATTGACATCAAGACTTTCCAATCCTGATCTTGTTGACTTGATTTGAATTACCAACGGTCAATAGCTTCCAATGCCAAACTCTGATTCTCTCCAGAGAAGGCAATACCAGACACCAGGCAACCTGATGTCTTCTGGTCCTGATCTGGTTATGAAACATATAGCTCATCAGAATCAGGAGATGATTCTGAGCATCTTTTGTTTCACCAGACTCGTCTGGTCCGGACTCGTCTGGTTCTGGGGAAAGTCCTCTGCCTCTGGTCAGTCTCATCTGGTGAAGTCCTCTGGTGAGTCCTCTGATATGTCTTCTGGTGACTCTTCTGGTGACTCTTCTGGTGAGGTCTTCTGGTCTGGCAGTTCCCCCTAGACTAAGTCCTAATCTAGATCATCATCTGGCTAACAGGTCCAGATGGTCCTATTACATCTTCTGGTTTGTTTTTAACTTATCAAAACTATACAACTTTTATCCTAATAATTTCCCCCTTTTTGATGGAGTTAAAACACAACCAGAACTGATCAAAATAAGACTTAAGCATAAAAACAGTAAAGGGATAAGACCTTAGAGTAGATCTTATCAGGCAAACAATTAAGACAACAAGAGATTGTCTTTTGAACAGAGAGGATATGATACTTTCATTAATAGTAAGGATAAAGATGATTACAGATTACAAAGCAAGTCTGGTCATATCTAAGCATATCTTATGTTCTCTTTAGGCACCAGGAACCAGTCAAGGAATCTATCCTGAATGGCCTTCAACTCTGCAGAAGATGTTGGAGTGAAGTTGACCAACACCTTAGTCTTGTACAGTTTCTTCAATTCAGCCCAATCAACCTGGTCTCCTACCATTGGAGTGTTGAGATAATGGAATTCAGGGGCAGTGACCTCCAGGTTGAACTCAATAGTTGAATCCATCAGCTGCTTGTAGAGATCTGCATCCTAGGCTTTCATCCAAGTGTGGAAGGTTCTGTTGATGAGAGCATCATCCTCTGGTCGAGGCCTCAGGATGTAGTGTTGAATGAACCAGAGAGTCTTGGCTTCTCTCCACTTCTCTATCAGGGGAAGAGGCACAGTAGAGTCAAAGGACCCTTCTGTCCTGAGAGGCAGGATGTTCATGACTTCAACAGGTGCCTTCCTCTTCTGACTGGATCCACTGGCACCAGGAGTGATACCAGCTTCTCTGCTCCTCTTATTTTGCCTTCTAACATATCGGAGCCTCTGCTCTTCATCTATGTTCTTCCTAATCATTGCTTGCCTCTCTTCAGGTGTTTCTTCTCTGAACCTCTTCTCTGCTTCTTCCACAACTTCTTCTAGGAAGCTATTCTTCACTTTTCTGATCTTCTTCTTAGCAGGTCCAGAGATAGAAATAGGATCCTGCTCTGCTTCCGATGATTCCTCTTCTGCAGCAAGCTGTTTAGCCATGGTAAGCGATTTGAGCTCCTCTTTCTTCTTCTTCTACAGCTCTGCCTGAGCCAAGGTGTTCTCCAGCAGGTCCAGACAAGCGCCATGACTGAAGAGGGTTTCATTGGTGGTCTTCGCCAGATCAATTCTGGCCTTCTCTTCCCCCTTTTTAACTTCATCAAGGAGGGGCTCCACTACCTGCCTAATGAGATCAGGCAAGGCAGTGTTGGAGGAAGAGTGAAGATCACGCAATTGCCTGGCCTTCTCCAGGTAAGCTTTCGACTCTGCCATTAGTTTCTCCTGCTTCTCCAACATCTCCTGGAGGGAGTCCTTCAACTTGGCAGTCTGCAGCATTCAAGAAGCTATCTCCACCTTCAGCACAGAGACTGGCCTCAGCTGCTCAAGCACATGCTCCTAGAGCTGCTTCTGGCTATGCATAACATCCAGCTTGACCAGGAGACCATTTGCCTTGAAAGAAGCTTTAGCAGAATCAATCATGGACTTGATCTGCTTCAAGAAAGTCCTCCTCTCCTGCAGGATCTGGTGCTCAATCAAAGCAGGGGCCATGTGTTGGATTGCCTTGGAGAATCGCCCAATCTGCATTATTTGTTCGTTGAAGAAAGACTTCATCTTCTGCAGCACGGTGGGGGTGACCTCAAAACCTTTCTCGTCTGAATAGAGCTCTGGAGGGAAGACAAAGTGAGGGCCAAATTTGTAGGAGGGGCCCTCTGGAGTGATCATAACCCCTCTCTAGATAAGCAGGGTGTGAATCAAGATCTTGGCTGCATCAGGGGTCTCCAGCTCAGCTGGGTTCTGGATATTTAGCCTCTGCTTCAGATCAATCTCCCATGCAGTGAAGTTGGAGGGACCCATTTCCTCAAGCAACAACATGAGGTCCTCCACATCTTCAAGTCTGGCCTTGCTCAAGACCTTGGCATCAGTCAACTCTGCCAGAAGTGGTAAGTGCTCCAAAAGGATTGGGAAATGCTCTCTTAGCCAGAGCTGAGCACTTACACTCATACTCTGCCTGATGGGACCCATTTCTACAGATGAGAAAGTGAAGGGTTTGGGCCCAGAGGCAGAGGAGAAAGGTGCTAAGTTAGCAGGCTCAAGTGAAGCTTCCTCATCTTCACTATCATCGCTGGTTAAACAGGTGGGAGAAGGAGGGGCAGGGAAACCCAGAGCCATAGAGATGGTTGGGTCCTGTTCTGTATGGGATTGGGGAGGGGTAGGAATTTGAGAGGTAGAGGTGGAAGGGAGGGGTTGTTCTGCACCAGAAGAAGTAGATGGTACTTCTGGTACAGAAACAGGGAAGGTTGTTTGTGAAGTGGGAGAGGAAGGCAAGGTAGGTTCAGCACCAGAGGTGGAGGGGACCTCTGGTACAGGTGCTGGGGGAGAAGGGTTTGTGGTAAGAGGTGTTTGGGAAGGTGGGGGAGAAGGTGTTTGTGTAGGTATGGTAGAGGGAGTGTATATAGGGGTATCCGGGATAGTCTGCTCTGGTGAGGCAATGGGGGCACCAGAAGCAGGTGAGAGATTTTGGGGGAGGTTATCTGGAGGAGAGGTTGGTGGAGAAACAAGGTTAATGGGGGTAGAGGTAGAGATATAGGGGATTACCTCTTCTGAAGGGACAGGAGCAGAGGAGTCCTGCAAGATTCTGGCAGCCTCATCAATGGCTTGCTCCAGAGCATCTCCAAGATCAGAGCCGGAGTCTGAATCTTGAAGAATGGCCCTCTTGGCCCTGGACTTCTTCTTCTTCAGAGGCTCAACCTCCTCTTCTACTTCCTCTTCTGATGGCTCATCCACCAGAAGTGTCTTTGGGGCTCTTCTGCCTGTCCTCGGCTTCTTGGCAGATCCCTTCTTGGCCTCCTCTGGCCTCTTCCTCTTGGAAGCTCCTGCCTTCTTGGCAGCCTCAGCTCCTTCACTCTTCTTCTTCAAGACATCAAGAAGAGGAATCTGGTCCTCCTCAGAGGAACCAGAGAATGCAACTGTTGAGGAACCAGTTGCTACAGCAGCTTTCTTCTGGGTCTTCTGCTTCTGCTGCTGCTTCTGCCCCTTTGCAGGTGAGGGAATTGCATGTAGAGGAGGGGCAGGGATGGCTTGCTCACCATCAGAATCAGGATGGCCATGAAGGGGACCATCCTTAGAGAACAAGATTTGGGATTTGTGAAACCCTCTGCACCAAGACTCTTTCCATCTCTTTTCTGGAAGCAAGTAATCCAGAATCAGAGTCAGTTTCGTTCCCAGCGAAACATTGGCAGTAAAGTAGTACTGCAACTCCCCTGGCTTGGAAGGACAAGCCTCCTTCTTCACCTTCAATCTATTCTTCCTCAAAACATCCCAAAAGAATTCAGCCCAGTTGCATTGAACTCCATCATACAGGGCCCTCATAACACACATCCTTCCATTGAAAATCGCATCCGTGCTGTGATTTTCACACATCAATACCTTCACCACTATATCAAAGAGGACCGTGTATTTATGCCTCAAATACTTGTCCGGAAAGTCCTTCGTCAAATTCTGACACGAGGATCTGGCAAATAACTTAAAAGATTCAACAATGTCGTCTTCCTTGTAAGTCAAAGGATCCACCCCTACTGCCGAAATATTCTCAAATAAAGCACAGAAATCCTGCTTGGAAAACACCAAATCATCCTTGTCAATCTTTGAGGAAATGTGATCTTCATGGATCTTCATCCGAACCAGAAACTGGGCCGCATAACCGTCCAGAGTGCGAAGATCTCTGGGGACTGTGGAAATCAACTTCTCTACGCTGGATCTTCTTAATATTTCCAAAATAGCCAGCGCAGAAGAGTTCTTGGTGGTGTAGAAGTCAACCACCATCTCTGTCTTCAATTTCTTCATCATCAGTTCATGATCGAAGTTGCACGGAGGGGCCATTTATGTGAGAGAGAAAGAGAGAGAGAGAGAACTTTGCAGAGAGAAGGTTAGGGCTTTGAAAAGATAGGAAACGTGAAAGGACAGATTGAATAAAATTTTGATTTAAATAGGGCAAGACGCGTGGCTTGATTAATTAATGAAGTGTGAACGCGTGTAATTTCAAAATTTAATTTAGGGAACAAAATCAATTTTTGAATTGATTGACCTATTGCACATCGATTAAATCTGATGGCCAAGATTAAAAGGCAAAATACAGATTTAATCTGGTGCGTAGGCGTGAACATTGGGACTGGGTTCGAGGGGGTTTTGTGGCAGTCAAGAGAAAAAGCGAAATGATTGCCTCGGCCCTATACCCTAGTCTTAAATACACTCTGAAGTTGAAACGTTTTGGATGTATTAAGTAATTTGAAAAGTGTATCCCAATAATCAGAGGCCAGAGAAGTAAAGACATACCTGTCACCTGATATTGTAACCAGATGATACCACAACTAGTCTGGTGTTACATCTCTTCTGATGGAACCCATCTGGTTCTGGTCAGAGAAGACTTCATATGTTTTCTGGAAGCTTATACAGCACCTCATCTGGATGTACCTCATCTGGTACAAGCCTCATCTGGTGTGACTCTCCTCTGGAGATGTAACATCCCTGGTATATCTAGCCTGTAGGCAGGTTAGTTTGAAAATAAATATTTTAAGTAAAGTAATGAAATAAAGGATACTTCTCTGATGTTCCCCCTAAAACAAATATGTCTCTGGATCCAATAAGCCTAACTCAAATGCTAACTCTCTGAATCTGGTCTCAGCCAAAGGCTTAGTCAAAATATCTGCTCTCTGCTTCTCTGTAGCTATCTTTTCCATCCTTATATCTCCCTTCTCAACATGATCCCTGATAAAGTGATGCCTTATATCAACATGTTTGCACCTGGTATGAAGAACTGGATTCTGGGTGATTTCAATTGCACTATTACTATCACAGAATATAGGAATATCCTTGGCTCTAATCTGGTAGTCTCTGAGTTGTTGACTAATCCAGAGTAGTTGTGAACAACAGCTCCCTGCAGCCATGTATTCTGCTTCTGTTGTTGAAGTTGCAACTGAAGTCTGCTTCTTAGAAAACCAGGATACCAATTTATTTCCTAAAAATTGGCATGTTCCACTTGTAGACTTTCTATCTATTCTGCATCCACCATAATCTGAATCCGAATAACCACTCAACTCTAAGTTGTCATCTGCAGGATACCATAACCCCAAATTCACTGTACCTTTAAGATATTTCAATATCTTCCTAGCTGCTTCCAAGTGACTTTTCTTAGGATTTGCTTAAAATCTGGCACACACACCTACATCAAAGGTAATATCTGGTCTGCTTGCAGTCAAATACAGAAGAGAACCAATGAGTGCTCTGTACTGAGTCTGGTCCACACTCTCTCCAGACACATCTGGATCCATGTTGAAATTTGTCATCATAGGAATCTTGGCTGCTTTGCTAGATCCTATTCCAAATTTCTCTAACATGTTCTTGATGTACTTTGCCTGATTAATAAAAATTCCCTTCTCTGATTGCTTCATCTGCAGACCTAAAAAGTAATTCATTTCACCCATCATTGACATCTCAAACTGGCTCTGCATGAGATCACCAAACTTCTCACACAGCTTCTTGTTAGGGGATCCAAATATGATGTCATCAACATATATTTGGACCAGAAGGATGTCCTTTCCTTCTTCTTTCCTAAACAAGGTCCTATCAATCTTTCCCTTAGAAAAACCATTGTCCAGAAGAAACTGAGATAGAGTGTCATACCATGCTCTGGGTGCCTGCTTCAGCCCATAAAGAGCTTTTTTAAGCTTAAACACCTTGTCACCTAGTTCAAAACCAGGAGGTTGTTCCACATACACTTCCTCAATGAGAATCCCATTAAGAAAGGCAGATTTCACATCCATCTGATATACTTTGAACTTCATGTGAGCAGCATATGCTAAGAACAATTTGATGGCTTCTAGTCTGGCAACAGGAGCAAAAGTCTCATCATAGTCTATTCCTTCAGACTGAGAATAGCCCTGAGCCACTAGCCTTGCCTTGTTCCTAGTAATGACATCATTCTCATCTTTTTTATTCTTGGAAACCCACTTAGTGCCTATCACCTTTTGATGTCTTGGTCTGTCTACCAGCTCCCAAACATCCTGTTTGGTGAATTGATTCAACTCCTCTTGCATAGCAACAATCCAATTTGAATCCTTCAGTGCTTCCTTGATGTTCTTGGGCTCAATCAAGGATACATAGCAACTGAATAAGGCAGCTAAGTTAAGAGTTCTCCTGGTCTGGACACCCTTAGTTGGATCTCCAAGTATCAGGTCATTGGGGTGATCAACCAGGGTCCTCCTTCCTGTGGTCTTGCCTGGTTGATCATCCTCTGCAGTACCTTGGTGAGTATCACCAACTGCAGAAGAGCTTCCCCCTACAGGAGTTCCAACCTCCTCTGGTTCTGCACCTTGTGAAGACTTCTCCTTCAGAGAACCAGAAGATGGGTCATCATCTGAATCTGAGTCTGAATCAAGAATAGGTGGATTGACCTTGATTACCCTGGGAGAAGTCTGATTCTGGGTCTCTCAAGAAGACTTTAATTCCACCTTGCACTCAACAGCAGATTCATAAAAAACAACATGAGGTATTTCCTCCACACAAAGTGAATTCTTATTAAAAACTCTAAAAGCTTTACTGGTGCTGGAATATCCTAAGAATATTCCATCAGCCACTTTAGCATCAAAAGTTTTTAATTTAGATTTCCCATTGTCATGGATGAAACACTTACATCCAAAAACATGAAAATAGGAAACAGATGGGGTTTTACCTTTCCATACCTCATATGGAGTCTTGCTATGTCTCTGGGCAATTAGGCATCTGTTCTGGGTATAACAAGTTGTATTAATAGCTTTTGCCCAAAACCTTTGTGGTGTGTTGTACTCTACTAGAAGAGTCCTTGCAGCTTCTTTGAGAGTTCTATTCCTCATTCCTGCTACTCCATTTTGTTGGGGTGTTCTGGCAGCAGATGTCTCATGAAAAATCCCATGTTCTCTGCAATAATCTGCAATGTGTGAATTCAAGAACTCTGTTCCCTTGTCACTTCTGATTCTGACTATGCTCTGGTTCTGCTCATTCTGAATCTGCTTGAAGAACTCTGGCAGCTTAGTGATAGTTTCATTTTTCTTAAACAAGAACACTACCCAAGTGTATCTTGAAAAGGCATCTACTATCACCAAGGTGTACTTCCTTCCACTGAAACTAAGATGAGAAACAGGTCCATGTGAAGTAGTTGAAGTACTCTGGTTGTGGTTGTGCTCTGGACATCCTTAAAGGAGGTCTTGGGTTGTTTACCCTTCTGGCATGAACCACAAACCTGATCCTTCTTAAACACTTCATTGGGAAGACCTCGAATAAGACATTTTCTGGAAATCTTATTCAGTGTCTTGAAGTTAAGGTGGCTCAATCTCTTGTGCCATAATCAGCTATCTTCTACAGATCCTTTAGCAATCAGGCAAGCATTTCTTAGGCAACTGCTAAAATCTGCAAGATAAATGTTACCCTTCCTCAAGCCTATTAGCAAGATATCATTATAATCAGAAGAAAAGATAGTGCATGAATCACTAGAGAACTTCACTGAGTATCCCCTGTCACAGAATTGGGATACTGAAAGCAGGTTATGCTCGAGTCCTTCTACATAGTAGACTTCATCTACAGATACTCCATTGAAGGTCAACTTTCCAACTCCTCTGGTGACTCCATAGTTGTTGTCACCAAACATCACTCTTGGCCCATTCATTGGCTTGAAATCCTGGAGATGATCTTTCTGGAATGTCATATGCTTGGAACATCCACTATCAATGTACCACACATGTTTGCTTGAAAGTCCATTCTCCAATGGGCTCTTATCATCCTGCAGAGAAATTAATTAGGTCCCCTACAAGAGCTGGGTCCTGATTGGTTATTTGCAGGTTTTGTAGGAATCCAAAGATAAAGATCATCCCTTGCTGGATGAGGAGATCTGATCTTCCTTCCAAATCTATCTACCAGCACATGTCCTCTTACAATGACATATTGAGCTACTGGTCTGATCAGAACACCTTTCCTATACACAGGTCTGGTGTATCTTTTCTCAAATCTGGCCTTTGGAATGGCCTACCTCAAGGACATGGTCTTAAAGGTCTGGTTGTAAGGATATATCCTAGAAGAACCATCTCTGGTGTCATAGCTACCCAGATCAGTTGGTTTTCTATAGATGGGTCTGGAAGACCACCTCTGGTTCTGATAAGTAGACCTGTTCTGATGGTTATGGTTCATTTGAGTATACCTATTCTGGAATTGATACTTCTGAGAAAATTGTCTTTGGGGTACCTGGTGCTGTTGAACATAGTTCCTTCTCTGGTAGTTCTTATTCTGATTGGTATTCCCCTTTCTTGAGTGTTTCCTTTGAGGTCCCCTAATCTGGTTAGGTTCCCTTTGAGGATTTCTCTTGGGTCCTCCAATCTGAGTAAGTTCTACTCTTTGGGACTCATTGTTCACAGGACCATCAATCCTCAATGGTTCCCCTTGTTGACTCTTATTCTCTAGGATCTTCTCTTCCAGAGTAGTCAACTCTTCTGGACCATATTCGATGTGATTAGCAGAGTGATTCCTTTTCCAATCAGGATTGTGAACCACTTTGTAACCATTACCAGTTGAGTCTTTATCATCCCAGATTTCTACCAATTTACCAGCTCTTACAGACTTGTCTTTATTGTAAAGGTACTTATGAGTTTTAGTAGTAATTCCAGGATATCCTAAACCACTCTTATCATTAATGCGCTGAGAAGACTCTGATATGATAGATACAACAGATGGTATCTTAGGAGCTTCTCTGGGCATGGGTATCTCCTCTAAGTTTTGCTCAACTTGTTTCCCCTTGATAAGAGTCTGGTATTTGGCTCTAAGTTTATTGAACTTATCTTCCTGAGAGTCCTTTTCTTTCATGAGTTGATCTACCAGAGTATCTCTTTCTGTGATCTTATCCTGAAGTTCAGAGACTTCTTTGGAATGATCTTTCATGAGTTCTCTGGTGGATTTATGCTCATGAGAGAGGGATTGAACTTCAGCTCTGAGTCTACCATTCTCTTTTTCAAGTTTTTGACATAGTTGAACACAATTTTGGAGATCTGATAGCATTTGTTGCATATCAGACTCTCTGGAGTTACCAGATGAATGAGATGATTCAGTATATTTGGAATTAGATAAGCATAGGGTAGTTTCATTTACCTCAGTGATGTCTGCCATAAGGCATACATCATCATCTGATCCAAAATCTGAAGAAGAAGAAGAAGAACTGGAACTTGAGTCTTCCTCTTCTGCTTCTGCCAGTAGTGCTCTCTTGTCAGCATATCTCCTATCTCTCTTGATTCTTTTCTCTTCTCTTTCCCTAGGAGTCAATTGAGGACAATCATAGCTGTAGTGACTAGGCTTGTTGCAGGTGTAACAGGTGTTATCTCCTCTGGGACTGGGGCTTGGATCCCTCCTTCTCTGGTTGAACTCTGCTCTGGTTGGACTACTCTCTCTCCTCTGGTAGTCTGATCTGCCAGAACTGCCATCTCTCCTCTGGTGATCTGATCTCCCAGAGCTGCTTTCTCTTCTCCTCTCTGGAGTTCTGAATCTGGTCTCCCTTGAGTCTCTAGATTTTCTTTCTTTATCTGCAGCTTTGAAGGAACTCTTCCTGTCTCTGGTAGATTCCTTCCAGTGCTTCTTGTACCTGCCATATTTTGAACTCATTTTATCCAATTTACGGGTTAGAAGTGCTACCTGTTCTTTGAGACTCAGGTCATCTGCAGGAGACTCCTTTGGTTTCTCATCTGTCTTGATGGTAGAGGAGAAGGCAACTCCCTTCTGACCAGAAGAGGAAACATCTTCTGTTTGATCCTCCTCTTGAAGATCATATTCATAGGCTTTAAGATCAGATAGCAGAAGATGATGATCCAGAGTGTTGAGATCCTTGCTATCTTTAATTACAGTCACTTTGATTCTCCACCTGCTGGTTAGTGAGCGCAATATTTTACTATTAATTTCTTTTTCAGAGTAGGTCTTACCTAAGGCACTAGCCTTGTTGAGGAGATTGGTGAGACGCATATCCAGCTGGTCGATGGTCTCGTCTGGTTTCATTTTGAAGGTGTCAAACGAGTGTTGAACAGCTTGAAGTTTGTTGTCCTTGATCTTCTCTGTTCCTTCACAGAGCAGGGCAAGTTTATCCCACATCTCCTTGGCAGTTGCACAGGTTCTGACCTTCTCTATCACCTCCTTGGTGAGTGTGTTGATAATCTCAGTCTGTGCCACCTGGTCCAGATTGTTAGTTTTCTTTCATCGTTGTCGAGCTCATCTTTCTTTATTAGGATCCTTTGCCTGGGGACTCTGTCCTCTGCAGCTTTCTGGGCAGTTTCACTAGTTTCTTCCTTGGACTCTGACCTGCCACTATCAATAGGAGTCCAGTAAAATTTAATTGGGCCAATTTCTACCACATCTAACATGCGGTGATGAATAGCTCCAAGATGATTGCTCATCATGAAGCTCCAGTGGCTGTAATCCTCGAAAGAGAATTCTGGAAGCTTACGGCTCTTGTAAGAAGATTTTGCAGACATTTTGACAAAAGAGATTTAACAAAAACTTTAACCAAAATACAATAAGAGCAATAGATCTGCCCGGTGACCACCAAAAAGCTTTACAAAGCAGTGGTCGTTGGACACACTGCTCTGATACCAGTTGTAGGATCAAGCGCTTGCCACTAGACTAAAAGCCCGAACTTGTAGTGAGGTGCTACTTTATTTCCTTTAACCACATCTAGCTGCAGCGCCACGGGTTGAATAGCCTCCGCCGGACTTGGCGCACTGGACCTTTATCGCGCCCGACTCGGCTGGTTGTTGTAGGATCAAGCGCTTGCCACTAGACTAAAAGCCCGGACTTATAGTGAGGTGCTACTTTATTTCCTTTAACCACATCTAGCTGCAGTGCCACGGGTCGAATAGCCTCCGCCGGACTTGGCGCACCGGACCTTTATCGCGCCTGACTCGGCTGGGAGATGCTGGACTCCGCGCCCAACAATCCCCCCCCCAGCATCTGCCAGCCCTCTTGGCCAACAAATGCCTTCCACTGGGATTCGAACCCGTGACCTGTGCTCTGAAACCAGTTGTTGGTCCCACTAGATTGATAAATTGCGGAAGCTTTAAAGTAAATATCTTAGACAACTCCTTTTTACAAGAACACACGATAATAAATAGGAATTTAAATGCAGAAAATAGTAAATAAGACCGGATATATAGTGGTTCAGATCTGAATATCCTACGTCCACTCTCCCTTGAATAAGGGGTCTCACTATCCACCCAACAACCAACTTACTTACTGGAATTGAGAAGTATCAGTTCCTTCTTACACTCTCTTTAGATCTAACTTCGATCTAAAGATCAACAGCCTTCAACCTTATCTTGTAGATGAACAGGTTGAGGTCTAACTACTCCTTTTGAGTGAATATAAAAGTATGAACAATATAAGAGTGCTATGTGCGTGGATGAACAAGAGCTTTGAATGTATCTTCGTGCGCGTAAGAATCTCTCTAGCCCTTTTTCTTACGGATGCACTCTGTATTTATAGAGGTGATTAGGGAGTAGCCGTTGGAGAGCTAATCCAATCAGATCCTCTATTTAGGGAAGCTTCAATCAATCAATTCCCTAATTGATTGATTGGGTTGGTGAGATCCTTGGATTGATTTACTTCAAGACTTTCCAATCCTGATCTTGTTGACTTGATTTGAATTACCAACGGTCAATAGCTTCCAATGCCAAACTCTGATTCTCTCCAGAGAAGGCAATACCAGACACCAGGCAACCTGATGTCTTCTGGTCCTGATCTGGTTATGAAACATATAGCTCATCAGAATTAGGAGATGATTCTGAGCATCTTTTGTTTCACCAGACTCGTCTGGTCCGGACTCGTCTGGTTCTGGGGAAAGTCCTCTGCCTCTGGTCAGTCTCATCTGGTGAAGTCCTCTGGTGAGTCCTCTGATATGTCTTCTGGTGACTCTTCTGGTGACTCTTCTAGTGAGGTCTTCTGGTCTGGCAGTTCCCCCTAGACTAAGTCCTAATCTAAATCATCATCTGGCTAACAGGTCCAGATGGTCCTATTACATCTTCTGGTTTGTTTTTAACTCATCAAAACTATACAACTTTTATCCTAACACATATATTTATTTATATTATTATATGCATTCACTAATATCATTAGACTTATAAACTAAAATCGCAATATAAAATGTTATGGTATCAGTGAATGTATGCAATAGTATTCGTTTTATACTATGAACAAGTTTCACAGTAGACATACTCAAGATTTTAATGTTCTAAATTCTTTAATATTTCTAGCGGAAAGTGTTTTGAGTTTATTTTTAATGAAAACTCAATTTATAAATTAAGTACTAAAATTAAAGTGCAGAAATCTAAGTTGCAGAAAAGTAAATAACACCGGAATTTATAGTGGTTCGGATATAAAGATCCTACGTCCACTCTCCCTTTCTCCAAAGGGGATTTTCTCTCTCTCCAACCAACTAACTCACGAACCACTGGAATTGCGAAGTACCAGCTCCTTCGTACAACAACTTACAACAACCTTTCAAGATGAACAGGTTAATTATAAGATCCAACTGAAACTCCTAAAGAGTGTATAAACGTTAATGAACAAGGTGAGTGTTTGGAAGAGTTCGTGTGTTCTTGTTGTGTGCTCTCGCGCGACTCTTGTCTAATGAACTCAACCAAAACACTCATATTTATAGTTGTAGGATTAACTAGCCGTTGGAAGCTAGAAATTCAAACAACCATAATTGGAGGGATATAATCAATCAAAGATTGATTATTTAGTTGACTTTCAATCAAACAATCAATCAAATCCTCCATCAGTTGGCTTCTCCAGATTGCCTTCTTCTCTATCAAGGATCTCTAAAATCTTCTTGTCTCCAGATTACTACGAAGCCTCAGGAAGGGTGAACTAATTTGTCTCCCTCGTCTGGTCTGGTCTGGTCTGGTCTGGTCTGGGGTCTTCTGGTCAGGTAACACTTCTACTCTGAACCTCATCTGGTAGAGGTCTTCTGGTGACTCATCTGGTCAGGCTCCTCTGGCAGACTCCTCTGGCAGACTCCTCTGGTTAGACTCCTCTGGCAGACTCCTCTGGTCAGACTCCTCTGGTCACCTCTCATCTGGTCACCTCCTCTGATCAGACTCCTCTGGTCACCTATCATCTGGTCTGGACAGATTTCTTCCCCCTTAACCAAAGACCTATTCTAGACCAAGACTAATTTGTAGCTGACTAACAGTTTCAGCTAGTCCTATTACAAGTTCTTGTTTTAACATCTTTAAAACATCTAATCTATATCCTAACAATTTCCCTTTTTTTGATGATGTTAAAACTGAAAGAACTTAAAATAAGACAAGACAAGAAAAATTTGAAATAACATGATAAAGACTCTAGCAGGCTGGGTCAACTGATCTTCCCCCTCAAAGTATGCTCAGCTGATGTTGGGGCAAAACATCAGCTGGTCTTCTTGTGTATCTGCAGGCAATCAAGTTTTTGGTACCCTTCTGGGTCCAGGGGGGTTAGCACAATTTTTAGGAAGCCACAAGAATAGATCATCCCTTTTTGAATCAGGTGATCTTATCTTTCTTCTATATAAGTCCACAAAAACATACTCAACAAAAGAACCTTTGACATGGTTATTTCTTCTAGAGGCTCTTCTTCTCTTATGGGTTTGTCCAGTAGAAGAAGTAACTTGTCTTAATGCAACAGTCTTGAAATTTTGTTGATATGGATAAGTCTTACTAGAACCATCAAAGGTTCCAGCTGGTCTGGCAGATGACTTGAAAGTCTTCTGCAGGTGAGTAGGAGTCATCTGGTTCTGCCTCTTTTGAGAAGATCCAGACTGCCTTCTACTCTGCTGGTCTGGCTGAGGTCTTTTAAAATTCCTCCTCTGCCTTTTGGGTTTTTGAGTTTTAGAACTCATCTGCCCATTAGGCTGAGTTGCCTGGTCAGCTGGCCTCTTACCCTTATCAATAAAATTACTAGGCTGTTTTTCTTCCTGAACATGTGAGGATTCAGGTTTGGTATAACCAAGGCCTGTCTTATCATGCTCTCTTTGAGATGAGGCAGCTATGTGTGACACAACATTGTTTGCTGTAGTCAGCTGCTCCAATCTCATCTTGAGCTTGTCCTCACTTTCTCTTACAATTTTGTTTTGATGGAAGAGTTCATCGAACTTAGCTTTCAGCAGAGTATATTCATTATCTTTCTCAATGTTTTCAACAAGCAACTTTTCTATCAGCTTAGTTTGTTCATCACATCTAGTTTTCAGTCAGTGGACTCTTCTACCAGTGTTTGAACCTGTTCAGCTGGTAGATCAGTTGGGTTGCCTAAACATTGTGAAAGCTTCTGATTTTCTGCTTTCAACTTTGTGTTCTCATCTTCCAACTTTTGACAAAGTTGTACAGATTTTTGGAGATCTAATAGCAAATTTTGCGTATAAGACTCCTCTGATTGTTCAGAAAAAGAAGAATAAGAAGAAGAGGGAGTTCGATTGCATACCTCATCTGTCACAAGACATATCTCTTCGTCTGGTCCATAATTGGATGATGAACCAGAAGTGGATACCTCTTCTTCCTCATCTGCTAAGCTTCTTTTGGAGTAACTCCTAGTGTATCTTCTACTGCTTTTCTTCGAACCCATTTCTGCAAGAAATTGTTAGCACAACAAATATTTGGGTTTTTCAAAAAAATGGATCTGCCCTGGTGACCACCGAGATAATTTCAAAACAGTGGTATGTAGGACACACTGCTCTTATACCACTTGTTGGTCCCAAAATTGTTATCCAGCGGAAAGCGTTTTGAGTTTATTTTTAATGAAAACCCAATTTATAAATTAAGTACTAAAATTAAAGTGCAGAAATCTAAGTTGCAGAAAAGTAAATAACACCGGAATTTATAGTTGTTCGGATATAACGATCCTACGTCCACTCTCCCTTTCTCCAAAGGGGACTTTCTCTCTCTCCAACCAACTAACTCACGAACCACTGGAATTGTGAAGTACCAGCTCCTTCGTACAACAACTTACAACAACCTTTCAAGATGAACAGGTTAATTATAAGATCCAACTGAAACTCCTAAAGAGTGTATAAACGTTAATGAACAAGGTGAGTGTTTGGAAGAGTTCGTGTGTTCTTGTTGTGTGCTCTCGCGCGACTCTTGTCTAATGAACTCAACCAAAACACTCATATTTATAGTTGTAGGATTAACTAGCCGTTGGAAGCTAGAAATTCAAACAACCATAATTGGAGGGATATAATCAATCAAAGATTGATTATTTAGTTGACTTTCAATCAAACAATCAATCAAATCCTCCATCAGTTGGCTTCTCCAGATTGCCTTCTTCTCTATCAAGGATCTCTAAAATCTTCTTGTCTCCAGATTACTACGAAGCCTCAGGAAGGGTGAACTAATTTGTCTCCCTCGTCTGGTCTGGTCTGGTCTGGTCTGGGGTCTTCTGGTCAGGTAACACTTCTACTCTGAACCTCATTTGGTAGAGGTCTTCTGGTGACTCATCTGGTCAGGCTCCTCTGGCAGACTCCTCTGGCAGACTACTCTGGTCAGACTCCTCTGGCAGACTCCTCTGGTCACCTCTCATCTGGTCACCTCTACTGATCAGACTCCTCTGGTCACCTATCATCTGGTCTGGACAGATTTCTTCCCCCTTAACCAAAGACCTATTCTAGACCAAGACTAATCTGGAGCTGACTAACAGTTTCAGCTAGTCCTATTACAAGTTCTTGTTTTAACATCTTCAAAACATCTAATCTATATCCTAACAATATTTAATTAAATCCAATAATAATTAATTCCAAATATAATTATTATTATATTCTCCATAATTAAATATTATATCCAATACAATATTTAATCAACCAACTATAATCGGTAAATTGTCATTACTTGTTGTGTGACCCATAGGCCCTCATATATCGAGTGATTAGTCAAACTAACGGTTTTAATTGAACCCTAGACAATAAATCAGACATTCTCAATATACGAGGTACGTTGCGAGGAAATCTGCAACTACCTGTAATATTGTAGGCTATTGTGATATCTTTATTTCATTCACGAATACCCGATTATGTCTTGAACATGATAAAGTGTCTATTCAAATAACTTAATCATATTATCTCCAATCACTAATTGATCAAGTATATCACACTTAGCCACAAAGTCTAAGTTGATGTGCGTCTAAGTTGATGTGCGTCGGCCGACGACTTAGATCCAATTATGATGGGAAGACGAGTATTCTCTCTAAATCCATATTGAGGAATGAATCCTATTCTTGGCTCAACTACCACGCATATGTATTTCGTGATGAACTCAATCCATGCCATATCTACCCGTGGAAGGGTGCAAGCGTCGGTCATGGTTAAAGTTCATCACTCCACACATGTCGTGCGTATTGACCTCAAGTCAGAGGAGTATCACATCGCTCCCACTAACCGAGACACCCGTAGACATATTATGTGGAATTACATCAAACGGTTTCTCGGATGGGTATACCAATACTCTCTAAGGTATCTGTGCATCCATCATGTTATACCCGATATCTTGTAGTAAGTGAGATCTTACTACACTCACTAAGAGTATGATGCAGATCGCACACCAATCTCAATTGCATCATCAATATCCCATTCTTGATGATCCTTGATCAGGGCTATTTGAGAATCATACTTAAGTCATCTGAGTTCTCACTCACTCAATGACAATAGTGATTCATGGGAACACAAATAAGAATATATGCAAACAATCAAACATCATATTCAGATAAGTGTAACGCCATACATTTAATATTAAACCAATAATAATATTAAACCAAATTTAAATATTATCTTAGTATTATGTCCTTTTGATGAATTGTCTCTATGACATTAACACTAACAATCTCCCACTTGGACTAGAGCCAATCACCTACATGTCTAACCCCTAGACCATCAAATGTATAGTGTGTAAATGAACAGTGAAAAAGATTTGCAAGATTATCCTTTATGGGAAATGTTTTAATTCTATTTCGTATATCGATATGATCTCTCGGATCATATGATAATGTCTCAGTACATTTTATTTCTGTTATCAGATCTCGGTTCCTTTGCTCATGCAATCGCACCAATGTTATCACAATACAACTCTATTTGACAACTGGCACTTGGAACTAACCCTAGTTCTCTTAAGAACCTTAAAATCCAGATAGCCTCAAAGGCTTCTAATACAGCAATGTACTTAGCTTCGGTTGTTGAATCTGCGGTCAGATCTTGCTTGGAACTATTCCAACTTACCGCCTCATCATTGAGAACAAAAATATAATTTGACTGTGATTTGTAATCTTCACAGTCGGACTGGAAACTTACATCAGCGTAGCCCGTATTGACTAGCTCTGACTGCCTACCGTAGACAAGAAAATTTTATTGAGTACGCCTGAGGTACTTCATAATATTTTTTACAGCAATCCAGTGAGGCTCACTTAGATTCTGCTGGTATGTACCAATAATGCTGATAGCGTAGGCCACATCTGGCCTTATGTAAGTCATGGCGTACATGATGGACCCAATTGCAGATGCATATCGAACGTCCTTCATGTGCTCTTTATCAGCTTCGCTAGAAGGACAATCCTTCTTCGACAGTTTTATCCCATGATTTGTCGGTAGAGACCCTCTCTTAGAGTTCTCTATCGCAAAATGCTTCAACACCTTATCTACGTAGGTGTATTGTGACAGCCCCAATATCTTCTTGGATCTATCCCTATAGATCTTGATCCCTAAGATGTAGCATGCTTCACCAAGATCCTTCATCATGAAGGTCTTTGATAATCAATCTTTCATGGACTGCATTAGCGGGATGTTATTTCCTATAATCAATATGGCATTGACATATACAACTATAAAGACAATACTCTTTCCGCTGCGTTTACGATAAACGCAAGGATTTTCCGAATTTCTGATAAGGTCAAAAGATTTGACAGCTTCATCAAATCGGATATTCCAACTCCTAGAAGCTTACTTCAATCCATAAATGGATCGTTTAAGCTTCCACACAAGATTAGATTTTTGGATTAGATATAAAACCCTCCGGTTGAGTCACAAACACTTCCTTATCAATGTTACCATTGAGGAGAGTTGTTTTAATGTCCATCTACCAAAACTCATAATCGCGGTGTGCTACTATCGCAAGTAAAATTCGAATGGACTTGATCTTAGCAACTGGTGAGAAAGTTTTGTCATAGTCAATACCCCGTGTCGACTATAATCTTTCGCCACCAACCTATCTTTATAGGTTTGTACTTTGCCATTTGCATCGGTCTTACGCCTGAAGACTCACTTGCAGCCTATGGGTCTAACCCCTTTTGGCAACTCAATTAAGTCCTAGACTTAATTGGTGTACATCGAGTCCATCTCGGATTTCATGGCTTCATGCCACTTCTCTGAGTCAACATCTAATGTTGCTTCATTATAAGTTATAGGTTCGTCTTTATCCGGAATCTCCACGTCATCATACTCCTCCACGAGGAACTCATAATACCTAGTGGGTGGATTACAAATCCTAGTCGACTTACGGAGTTGTGGTTGTGCAGGCTGTACATTCTGATCTTGAAAATTTTGTGGTGCAAGAGTCCTCAAGAGCGACACTTTTAGATGCCTCTTGGGCGGGAGTTTGAACTATGTTATTCTCATTCAGCCCACTTGGAGGTTGTTGTGAAGGCAATGCAACTCCAATTACGCTCCCACTGGCTGAAAGAGGATCACCTAGTGATAAACTTCCACCATGAGATTCGCTGAATGCTACCACTGATTCTTTGTCATGTTGCTTTGACAAATCATCAGTCTCTATGTTACTTCGTGGTTCTTGAATCTATTCAAGTTCTATCTTCTTACGGCTTTATTCCTTAAAAACGTACTCGTCTTCTAGGAACTTAGCTTGCCTAGAAACAATCATTGTTTATTTCTCCGGTAGATAGAAATAATATCCTCTAGTGTCCTTAGGATATCCCACAAAATAACCATTTTCACCTTTGGATTCCATCTTATCAGTTAGCATTTTCCTCACAACTGCGGGCAACCCCATGTTCTAATGTGAAGAAAATATGGCTTCTTGCCATACCATAGCTCGTATGGAGTCTGCTCAACTGATTTGGACGGAGTCCTATTCAGAATGTAGATTGAGGTTTGTAATGCGTATCCCCATAAGAATGTTGGAAGAGAGGAAAAGCTCAGCATGGACCGCACCATGTCCAATAGGGTTCGGTTTTTCCTTTCGGACACACTGTTCATCTGAGGTATTCTGGGAGGAGTCCATTGTGACTGGATCCCATGAAACTTCAAGTAATCCATGAATTCATGGCTAAGGTACTCACCTCCTCGATCCAATCGAAGAGTCTTGATATACGTACCAAGTTATTTCTTTACTTCTACCTTGTACCTCTTAAATTTCTCAAACGATTCGGATTTGTGTTTCATGAGATACATGTATCCGTACCTTGAGTAATTATCGGTAAAGGTGATGAAGTAGCCGAATTGACCCCTAGCTAGAGTGGACAATGGTCCACAAACATCATCGTGAACCAACTCTAGAACTTCTTTGGCACGCACCCTTTTTCCCGAAAAAGGGTTTGTTGATCATCTTGCCCATGATACAAGATTCGCAATCGCCATAAGACTCTAAGTCTAATGGGGTTAAGTAGTCCAACTTTCTTAACCTTGCAATTATTTTCTTGTCTGCATGACCAAATCTACAATGCGACAAGTAAGTCGGGTTTTCATGATTACTAAGCTTGAGTCATCCTACTTTGTATATTAAGAACATCATGTCCATAACTCAACAAATGCCTAGCACTTTGAACTATTAGTGAACAAGTTTATCTTAATAATAACCATACTTATTCTAGCAGCTAAAACACCTTGTGTTTTCTTCTCGGTTGTTAGAACCTTACAGTCCTTCCAATGCCCCTTTCTATTGCAGTGGGGCACACATCCTTATCAACCCGCTCTTACTTTTGAACTCCACATTTCGCCTTCAGGAAGTTGGGCTTAGATCCCTCTTAGCCTTACTCCTTCGCTTCTTCTCGCCTTTCGGGTCAGAAGAAGTAGAGGCACTCACCATGAGTACGGGTTTTTCCTTAGCAGTGGAAGACTCAAAAGTCTTAAGCATGTTATGAGGCTCCGGCATTGTCGCTTCCGTCTTCTTCATATTAAATTTACTACGAAACTAGAATATGAATCTGGGAGCGACTTAAGGATAGCACATGAGGTGAAATCTTCCCTCCTTTAGCTAATCGACATCTGAACAGATCTCTCATCACTTCATAAATTTCAAACGAGATCTAGAATCAAAGAGATCCTTCAAATGCTTGAGCATCTCGAAGGGATCCATTTTCTCATGTTGCCTTGCAATTCGGGAATCATGTCGAGTAATCATAACATATAGTCTGGAAAGCATCATCTTAATGCTTCTTTTGAGCTCTAACGTCAAACGCTGCAGTCTCAACTGAACCAGCCTCAGGGGTAAAGGGATTGTCGTGTCCAACACGTACTCAATCTCTTCTTGCCTTAGCACCAAACACACGTTTCAGTGCCAGTCCAGAAAATTTAGCCCAGCCAATTTGTTTGTTTCCAGAATATTTCTCAATAACAAGTTATTCATTTCAACAATTCTAGAGAAATAAAATAAAACTGGAATTAAACATGTAATTCCTATGATCAATATTCAGCAATCAAAATAAACATGGCCTTTTAATTTATTTTGTCTCTATTATTTTCACATACTCTACGACCTCATCGGAAGAGTACGAATTTATATCTAATATAAATTGTAATGGACTAGGATCCACATTCCTACTATTACAATGACTGCATGGGCTGAACATTGCAACAGCAGAACTGGTAGGTCTCTAAAACAATTGTCTCACGCAATTCATAGTTGATTGAACCTAGTTCAATTGGATATCACCTAATTCTCGTTTCCCTGCTTGGGCTGGTGAAACAGAATTAAGTTGGTTTACAACCATTAAGCGGCGACAAACATGTCCTTATAAAAGTCTCGTTAGTTGTAGATCCGAGCAAAAGACTTGGGCCTTAAATACTCATTGGAACGAAATCTCCGGTTTACTTTTAATTTTAATGGAAGACATCATTCAATTTAATGAAAAACCATATTTTAGTGAGGATCATTTTAAAGGCGGGGTATTAATTGCTTAATCGAGATCCAATATGATAACTTCGTCACATTTGAACAATTATTGGGCGCCGCCTACCCAAACATGACATATGCGGACAAACATATAAAGGGCGCCATCTATCCAAATATTTAATACGGTCCGACAAATATTGGGTGCCGCCTACCCAAACAATTTAATGCGGGCTATATAACTAATAATGCAAATATCGATTCACATAAGCAGTTATACAAGTGGGGAGCAACTAATCAAGTTCTCATGCTTTATTTCAAAATTTAAATTTGCATAAATAAAGCATCTAATAAATATTAAGCACATAAATCAAATAAACATGAAAAATATTTAATAACACGTAAATCAAATAAACGTGCTTAACAATCAATTATTCGTAGGTAAAATATTGCTAAAATTAGAAATACCAACGAGCCACAAGCTCTCGGTCAATTTCTAAAGTCATTTTTAAAATTATTTTGCCCAAAACATCAAATCATCAAATTTGGTCCAACCAAACATGATTTATTCTCAATATTCCAAAAATTAAAGAATTTTGGTCTAACCAAACAACTCTTAGTAATAATTTTATTTAAACAAACAGGGTTCAACTTTAATTTCCAAAATTTATATAATTTTATCCAACTTAAAAAGGCCCTTATTTGTTTTTAAAATTTCTGAAATTTCTTGAGCCAAACAAGGACTTAGTATCCTTTTTTGAAATTAAAACAGGGGCTGATTTATCCTTTATTTATTATTTGCTTAGAAGGGCCTAGTGAGAGTCTAATTCTCAATCCAGGCCTCTAAGCCATTTACGCATGGCACGCAGGCCACCGGTTCAGTCACTGGGATAGGCAGCAAAGCCACAATTAGTCGCCTTCAGCCGACACGCCGACACCGCCCGCGAGTCCTCGATGGCGGATCGAGAACAAGAGAGTCGCCGCCGGTGTTCGCTGCAAGTGGCCGTTGGCCCTAGCCGCCACTGCCACAGGGATAACGCAGTGGCCGTCCATTTGGATAGCCCGAACATGACAAGGACAGTCCCCAACGCCGTTCACAGTCCCCACCGGCCGCCGCCACCGGCTGATCGAAAAACCGCCGATTGACGCATCCGCTCCAGTCCGATCTGTCGCTGCCAACAAATATTAGCTCGGGTCCAATCGGTAGATAGAGGAGCGCTGCTTGCCCATCAAGCATCTTCCTCCGGCGACAATGGAGAGGCGCCACTTGCCTAGCAAGCAGCTGCTCCGGCAACAGCGGCAATTGGCAGCGGTTTCTGTCACTGCGAAAGGAACCCAGTCCCTTTCCCATTCTTTTTTTTTATTTATTTATCAAACTCGTGTACAAATTCTAAGCAAATAAATATTTAAATATTCTGATAGTTTTAAAAACAAATCAAGCGTACCTTTAATACTTTTCAAAGAAAATAGGGAAAATGTACAATTTGGACCCTGGACTATTGTCATGAGTACAAATTGGACCCTAAACTATTTTTTTGTACAAATTGGATCCTAAACTAATGTTTCTGGTATAAATTGGACCCTCAACTAATGTATTGGGTACAAATTGGACCTTAAACTATTTATGAGTACAAATTGGACCCTAAACTAATGTTTTAGGTACGAATTAGACCTCAAACTATTTTTTTTTTTTTGTATAAATAAACCATAACTTTTAAAATTAAATAAAAAAATTCCAACTAATAAAAAAATTAAATATTAGTATATAATATTTGACTGAAAAATGATAAATTTCATAAATTAGTATTTCTATTCAACATTATTTATCGATAGTGGTTATTTTTAACTCATACTATTAAATTATTTTTTAAAATATTAATTTAAATACATATTGCATTTAAAAAAAAAGTTAGTGCTTAAAAAAAATTTAACGTTGTTTTCAAATATATTAATGTAGTGCGTATTTTAATCCATTTTTATTATGTTGGTTAAAAAAAGAAAAAAGAAGATCAATGCTTAAAAAAACATGATCGTAGTCGATTAAATAAATTTAAATTATTTTAAAATATATTAATTAAGCAACACTTTTTTTATAATTTAACAATTGACTTAGAGTTTTTTTTTTTTTATTTAATATGCATATGTATTTGAATTAATGCTTAGAAGAATAACTACTATAATAGTATGAGTTGTAAATAACAACTATCGATAAATAATAATATATTGAAGTAATAATTTATAAATTTTATCATAAAGTTTTTAATCAAATATTATATAACAATGGTTAATTTTTTTATTAGTTGGAGTTTATTTATTTGATTTTGAAAGTTATTGCTTATTTATACCAAAGAAAGAGTTTGAGGTCCAATTTGTACCTAAAATATTAGTTTAGGGTCTCATTTGTACTAAAAAATAGTTTAGGGTCCAATCTGTACCCAAACACTAGTTGAAGGTCCAATTTGTACCTGAGACATTAGTTTAGGGTCCAATTTGTACAAAAATATAGTTTAGGGTCCAATTTGTACCCCTGACGCTAGTTCAGGGTCCAAATTGTATTTTTTCCCAAGAAAATATCAACTTTGTACACGAGTTCAAACACAGTTAATTGATTTCAAAAATCAAATTAATACAAGTTAAATTTATTCCAAATAAATCTTAACTTGTAAATAGAATTTTGGTTAAAACTAAATATTGAATATGCACATATAATTTACCAATGAATATCAACAATTATGTAATGCA
Organism: Ballota nigra; assembly: GCA_947034835.1. Classification (NCBI taxonomy): domain Eukaryota; kingdom Viridiplantae; phylum Streptophyta; class Magnoliopsida; order Lamiales; family Lamiaceae; genus Ballota; species Ballota nigra. The sequence continues at coordinate 71,985,924 of OX344720.1, read as the reverse complement.
ACCATTAAATGAGCTTGAAGCTCTTATACCACTGTTGGGTTTTAGAGGCACGAACACCATGTTCGGCGCAACGAAAGATAACGATTCACCAACAATAAATATGCATATGGTTGTATAACATAAAACATAAAGGATAAATAACACGTATATAAATTCTTACAGCGACTTGTACGCGGAATCCACCACTATGGTATCCACGTAACGACTTTCTACCAATACGCACCGATATGTCAGCGTTGAATCTCGAGACGAATTTACTAGGAAAATTCCGACTGGAGATTTTATGGAGAAATTATATTTCTTGTGTATTTTCGGAATTCCCATAAGACACATATTTATAGGGATTAATTTGGCTTAATTCATAAGCAAGATATCGGGCCTAGCCCGTAAATATAATATTTACGGATTATATTTCCCTAGATATGTTCTTATGAATAATATCTTGATCATCTATTATTCTTATATAATAATATTTCAAATATTATTATTGGGATTTCATATTTAATTAAATTGAATTTAATTAAATAATAATAATAATTAATTTCAAATATAATTATTATTATATTCTCTATAAATTAAATATTATATTCAATACAATATTTAATCAACCAACTATTATCGGTAATTTTCATTACTTGTTGTGTGACCCATGGGCCCTCGTATATCGAGCGATTAGTTAAACTAACGGTCTTAATTGAACCCTAGACAATAAATCAGACATTCTCAATATACGAGGTACGTTGCGAGAAAATCTGCAACTACCTGTAATATTGTAGGCTATTGTGATATCTTCCTTTTATTCACGAATACCCGATTAAGTTTTGAAATGATGAAGTGTCTATTTAAATAACTTAATTATATTATCTCCAATCACTAATTGATCAAGTATATCACACTTAGCCACAAAGTCTAAGTTGATGTGCATCGACCGACGACTTAGATTCAATTATGATGAGAAGACGAGTATTTTCTCTAAATCCACATTGAGGAGTGATTCATATTCTTGGCTCAACTACCACGCACATGTTGGGAAAATAGGGGTGCCCGGAATCTATTCGGAATGAAATTTAAATACGAATTTAAATTCAATTATTACTAGCATGAATTAATCCTAATTAATTCAAATAATAATTCCAACAACAAATTTAACATCATGCATATCGAATTAATTCACATAAAATCTAGGCGGAATAAACAAGAATTTATGTGACTTACGTACCTCTTGTAGACTTGACCTTTGTATAAACGGGACAATCACGATCTCGCTTTATCAACCCAAAAACCTTCTCAAATATTCCCCTTTCGCCTTACTTGATCACCGGTGGGAGATGCTTTCAAGTAATTTATATAACTGAGGAAAAAGAAAAATATGTATGCTCTTGATTTTTTCAACACATGGAATTATGTACTTGGGGATGAAATAATCACCCCCTATTTATAATTAGGAGTGGCCGAATTTTAGGAGTATATGGGCTTTGGTGAAAATCTTTTCTTAGTCTCTAAGAAATCTTGAATATATCTCATATATTCTTTTCTCCAAAATAAAATATTCCACAAAAATCTCACACTCCTTATTATAGGGCAATTTTCGAAAAATATAGGATCATGGCACAAGATTTGGATCTTCTTGAATATATGAGATAATCTTGTATTCCAAGAATACTTATCTTCCATAATATCTTTCCAAGAAAATCAACAAAATATTTTCTCTCCTAATTTTGCATTTTTCGAAAAATATAAGAAAAAATCAGCATAATATTATCTTTTTATTTTAATCACCTTATCATTATTGGGCTACTTGAGGGGCCTTTAAGGAGAATTAAGATTGGACCTTCTAATGGACTTCTGAATTTCAATATTGAGCCCCAATATAATTCAATCCATTAATATTAATTATTACCACTAATAAATTAATATTGCACTATCCACCTTAATCCATATTACGATAATATGGGCTCCCGATTATTATTTCCCGCGTTTAAGATTATCAAGTCCATTAATTAATTAATTAAGCTTGTGAATAGCTCTAAATTAATTAATATATTTCACCTTGGAGTAAAGACAGCTCAACATTATTATCCGTACCGAAGAAACTGATTCTTCACTTGCAAGATTTGGTACGATAAAACTTCTGAGCCCACCAAGGGGACTAATCACACGAGCCGTACTCGCACGCGTTTCTCCGTATTAAATCTTAGCAACCGTCGTATGATTAATATTACTGCCCAAAGCACAAGGTTCGAAGTCACGATGATTCTCACCCAACATGAATCAAAGCAGTAACCATTAAGCACACACGGTCCTATTTAAGTGACGGAGATTAAGAAATAAACAACCACTGAGGTCTAATTCTTCACATTTCAGAACAGAAGAATTTATCCTCGCTGTAGGTCCTCTTCAACACATACTAAATGTGCTAGTGCAATCTCTAAGTCAAGACAGACCAATCTGAGACTTACACATCGACCTTTCACGGCGGATTGTTCAATTCCACCTAGGTCGTGAAAATGTAAGTTTAGTTACAAGGAAACTGTTAATGTTGTCTTCCGTGATCGGGTATCACCACATTAACTACAATGTAACTAGTACTATTATGAACTGTTTGCAATAAATATTCAACATTCAATCATATCTAAAGCATATGCGATAAAAGAATTATTCTCATAAAACAAGTGTTTGATACACGAGTTATACAAAGTAAAAGCATACTTTCACGTATAACTCCAACAGCACATGTATTTCGTGATGAACCCAATCCATGTCATATCTACACGTGGAAGGGTGCAAGCGTCGGTCATGGTCAAAGTTCATCACTCCACATGATAACATATCGTGCGTATTGACCTCAAGTCAGAGGAGTATCACATCGCTCCCACTAACCGAGACACCCGTAGACACATTATGTAGAATTACATCAAACGGTTTCTCAGATGGGTATACCAATACCCTCTAAGGTATCTGTGCATCCATCATGAGATACCCGGTATCTCATTGTAAGTGATATCTTACAACACTCTCTAAGAGTATGATGCAGATCGCCCACCAATCTCAATTACATCATCAATATCTCATTCTTGATGATCCTTGATCGGGTCTATTTGAGAATCATACTTAAGTCATCTGAGTTCACACTCACTCAATAACAGTAGTGATTTATGGGAACACAAATAAGAATATATGCAAACAATCAAACATCATATTCAGATAAGTATAACGTCATACATTTAATATTAAACCAATAATAATATTAAACCAAACCTGAATATTATCTTAGTATTATGTTCTTTCGATGGATTGTCTCTAGGACATTAACACTAACAATGTATTGATTATTATTTGTTGAATTATTGATTTATACCCTTTAAATACAAAAAAAAATTAAGCCGTATGTAAAAGGTTAACAAATGATTTTGGTCATATTAATATGATATAGAGAGCAAAAAATTTAAAAAAAAAAAAAAAACTCATGTCGACTAGTCCTCGACTAGTCTCCGATTAGGCGGCTTTGGCGCTAGGCGTTTCCAACTAGCGATTTCCGACTTCTACCCTCTTGATTTTACGTACATTATGTATCTAAATGTTGCGGAGATTATTGCCAAATACAAATACATGTGTATATTCTATACTAGAAGTAATTTATCATATTTTCAATCTTAACGAATAATTTTCACGATAAAATTAATTATAAGTGTATTTTGTTTTTTTTTACGGGAAATAAAACTGCATAAATCAACTAGCCAACTCGGCTTCAAGATCGTTTACACAACTCAAAGGAATGCCTTGTCCAACAAACGGAGAGGAACAAGAAAAACTGAAATTAGCTAACTTATGGGCGACAACATTCAACGACCGTCTCACCCACGAACACTCAAACCTCACAAAGGACTTCCCCCGCTCAATAATATCCTCCACTATCAAGCCAAAATAAGAATAATCCTTCTCACGACGACGAGCCGCATAAAAGAGGCTATGTGAATCTGTCTCCAAAATGACGTTCGATTCCCCATGCGTTGCAGCTAGCTCCAGAGCTCGCCTTGCTGCTAATGCTTCTGCGACGTCCACACTAACCGGACCATTCACCTCCTGAACGAAGCACCAACAGACCCCCCCATCGCTACCCCGTGCAATCCCAGCAATACCCGCCCGGCCACCAAGAGAGATAGAAGCATTCACTTTGATTTTATAATTCCATTGCCCAATAACAGTCTGCTGCCGATCACACGCCCCCAACCCTGCCCTCATCACCCCGGTCCGTCGCAGCTCCTTCACATAGGCTTCAACAAAAACAGCAACATGGCATGGATCACTCCCCTTACCTCGGAAACTTAGAGTAACGAAAATCACAGCATGGTGCTCACTATTTCTTGATCCAATCACCGTCACCAGCCGGTCCTCATGTTCATCAACCCGTACTCCCATTCGATCCCACACCATGCACAATCCCACAACGCATGCTCCATACTTTCAATATCCTGATGGCACCTATAACATAACGGGTCCACATCCACGAACCTACCTACTAAATTAATTTTAGTCGGTAGAATATCATGAAATATCGGATTTTTGTTCATATTAAATAGACGTGTACTTTCTTTTCTTTTTCTTTTATTTTTTTAAAAACGCCACTCGAAAATACTTAATCATTTCCCTAATGTATCGTAAAATATACATTACAAACTTGAATCTTTACCTTTTTGTTTGGTTGGGGCCAATATGGTAGTTTGCATAAATTAATACAGGTAGGTCTTGGCCACAAATAATAATGTTGTCACCCCATATATTATATAGGTTCATTCCACTTGAGAGCATCATGAATTTAATGCCTATATTATTTCATTTATATAGATAAACTATTTTTTAGCTTTTATTTTAATCAATCTTTTCAGTTTCGCTATTGTGCAAGTGACGAATTAATCATGCTTTTTTTTTTTTTTTTTTTTTTGAATTTGAATTAATCATGCTTTCAAAATCAAGCAAAAATGACAATCCCCCGTTTCTTTAGATTGGACTGATTGCTTTCAGTAGTAAAAGTAAGAGTATGTTTTGTATGTAAGTACACAATGAATTTAGATTTTTAAAATCATTGGCAAAAAATATGAAATACACTTGGACGTAAATTGTATCTATCAATAATATTTTAAGTAATAATTAACAATAATCGATAATATCATGAGCAATAATCAACGATTCCTTCAGCAATATTACCCCAATATTTTTTAATTGTATATTTTAAATCGGAAAAATCAAAATTTGATTTAAATTTGAGCTTAGAATATACTCCCTCCGTCCCGGTCTAAGTGTCTCATTTCTTTTGGTTGAATGGTTTAAGAAAGTGTATTTGTTTATTAATATATGGTGGAAAAGTAATGAATAGTGTTGAAAAGTAATGAATAGTGTTTAATAAAGTAATGAATAGTGTTGAAAAGTGGATTGATGAGTGTCATTTTTTGTAATATTGTGTGAATTTGAAGGTTAAAGTTTATATGTAGTAGAGTGTTGCTTTTTCCATTTATGGAATGAGACACTTAGTGTGGGACAACCAAAAAAGGAAAGTGGAACACTTAGAGTGGGACGGAGGGAGTAGTACAAAGCATGCACTTGGGTTCATGCTAGAATTTGCGAAAAGTAAAATTAGTGTTGGTCTATTAATTGAATAATGTCAATAGGTTATAATTTTAAGTTACAACTTTATCGATTAAAAAAATTGTAGGATGAAAAAAATCTTTGAATTTATAAGAAATATAATTTTGATACACCATCGCTCCAAACTCTGGACCTGATTTTGGACTTGATATTAAAAATTGTATATATAAACAAATATATTTAAAGGTGTTCTTCCAGGTATTTTTTAAGTAGATATTTTAATGTGCTGAACATTATTTTATTTTCTTTTTTTGAAAAGAATGTGTTGAATCTTTACTAATCGTATTATGCAATTATTCCATATGACACCACTTCGTATACAACTTTTTATGTCAGTCAATTAAAAAAGCCTGATTCCATTAGATGTCAACCAAACAATGCCATATTTATTGATCTTTTTTGTTCTTCTTTTTTTCCCGGGCATACTCTTCTATAGCATTATCTGTTTAATTTAATTTTTCTCCATATGGGTTTCCGTGCTTATACTAATTTACTCCTATCACTTCTATGTACTAGTGAAAATAAATTAGGCTTCTAGTAGAAAAGTTTGGGCTAGATAACAGACTACATGTAAATTATTACAAAAAAAAGTTTAGGCTCAAGCTTGTCTATATTAATAAATGAGTCAGGTTTGAAGTTTAAAGTTTCCATTGATCTATTTCATCTTGAATATTAAATTTAAAAATAGTTATATTAATATTATATTTTTAAAAAAAAATTATTTGTTCTATTTTTATTGAGATTTAGGATTTATTGGTGCTTAAATTTATTTAATCTAATAATTTGTTTGAATATATCTTATTTTATTTTATATTATCAATTTATAACCTTTATTGATATTAAAAAAAATAGTGAATAAATATATAATAAACAATACAAAGCTTAAAAGGCTTTTATAATGCTCCAAGTTTGGCATGTTTAAATAAACGGCCATTTGGAAAAATCTAAATCTAGATTATTTATTAAAAAAATTAGCTGAATCGAATTTTAGTAGGTCGAGTCATAGTTTCATAGACTCCTGTTGAATAACCTTTCAGCGGCAAGACTATAATGGAAATAGCATATGCTATTATAAAAATATATATAATTGATTTTGGGATATTATAAAGCAGCATTAGGCACGAATGTTGAAATACTTATAAACAATTGATCAAGTTGTTCAAATTGTTATTTGACCTATCAAAAGAATGCTTTCTAGACGCATGAGTTGATTGAAAAAGAAAGATCCAATGCCAGAATTGAACTTGAATTTGCAATTAGTCTCAAATTCCACAATTTATATCGACTATTCTAATTGATATTTTGTTGTGTTTTATTACCTTCATTTACATGTTAATTATGAAATATAAAACTGAATATGAGTTGTCAATCAAATTTCATAACATTTTATATTTGACTATATATAGTTACTTTTAAATTTAATACTGGTATCTATTTCTCTATTAAGAAAAAAAATTCGGCTAAATAGTCTAAAAGTAAAATGCACTTAACGTTCCCATTGCTTCGGGTCATTCACTGAATTAGAGGGTGTTTGATTGTGCTTATAAGCTTTTTAAAATTGTTTATAATAGCTTATAAACACTATTTATGTGTTTGGCGAAATAAAATGTTTAGCAACTTATAATTTATTAAATAAGCTTCTAACAATTTATAAGATATAAAAAGTAAGTTAAGATTTCTCAACTTATTTTCCTAACTTTCTCCATCCACAACCACCCACCACACCCTGGAACCACTTCACCCCTTTCCCGTGCCCATCCACCTCTATTTCAACATAGAAAATAAAAAAATATTATTTTATATTAAAATATAAGAAATATCTATTATAAATTCACAAAGATCTTATAAGTTGTATTAGTCAAACACTTGAGCAACATATAAATTACGTAAAATTGCTTATTATAATTCTTAAAACAATTTATAAAATATTTTAAATAAACATAGTCAGACGGGCTCTTAGTCAACTCATTCATATTGGACACGGATATCCCCCCCCCCCCCCCTCCCCACCCTATAATTTGTTCACCCCCCTTTTCAGTTCACTACTATATTGTTCAGTTCACCACTCATAATATTCCAAAATTGTTTCATCCTCATTTTCAGTCCCTGTTTAAATCTTGTAAATTCAACCCCCCCCCCCCCCCATCGTTCTACCGCAGTGAGCCGCCGCGATATTTCGCCATGACCCACAACCGTGACCCGCCATCAAAGAGGGGTGTCATAACATCCATGGATAAATGTTGGTTTTAATTTTTCAATTCTAGGGTTTATGTGTGTGATTATTGGTATAGATTAGGGTTTATGTGTGTGATTATAAACGTAATGGAGCATATAATGTTTGTTTTAGTGATGGAATACAACAAAAATTGTGAATTTTTTTTTAAGAAGACGAAGGGATTTGTTTGACACTGGTTGTTCAAACATATGTTCAATGTTCGCACAAAAGTGTCAAACAAAGCTCAATGTTTTGATTTTCTTTTTCGAATAAAAGGCCATTGTTTGGAAAAAAAAATTCAAACAATGTGTTTGAATAGATTTGGTCGAATTATGACAAATGTTTGACACAATTTTTTGAAAATAATGTAAATGTTTGAGAAACCAGAGCTGAACACAAACCGAAATAAAAAAAAAAACGATGAAAAACGCGTGAAAACAATGTTAGAAGCCCTCAAGATCGTTGTGAGTGTTTGCATTTCGGGAAGCTTGATTTCAAGAGGGGTGAACTGGTCGAATTTTTCTACGTAAAATTATGTATAAGGGTGCTTAAGTCTTTCCATATGTGTTTTCAAATAAAGAAAAAATTTAGAGGGTGAATAAATTAAAAAAGTTGAGGCAAATATCCGCATCCATCCATATTAGCACTAAGGGATACGTTGAGATTACTGTAAGCCCAAACCTCTTCATTAGTTAAATTAGCCAAAGGGCCCAAACATTGGGCCCTTTCTTACTGTGCTTTCTACTCTCTTATGAAATATGGGCTTTTATTTATTGGGTGAGTCTTGTATGAGTTCGAATAGGGTACAATTTGAGCATTGGTGCAGTAACACTTTAATAAAGATAGGTGTTAATTTGTGTTGTCTCATACAAAATTTTGCCTTTTTTATTTGTTTTAGGTAAGAAACTTTAAAATTCTTGCACTGGGCCATTCTCTACTTTGATCCACAAAGAATTTTATCTGCGAAGCCCATATCTCACATTCGCTGATCTGTCAGCTTGGGATTTTGATTGGTGGGACCCATAAACCCTGCATGTCTTCTAAAATAGTCTTGTGTGAGATCGAGTATAAATTGGATGTAATGCATTAACACATTAGAAGAGTTAAATGTTAATTTGTATTAGTTTGTGAATCGTCTCATTGTGAGACCATCTCACAAAAGTGGTCGTCATCTTTCCATTATAAAAAAGACAAAGCTTATGTTAACGCAAGTTCAATGAAATTAGTTTCTTCAAATATCATTATTATATGTATAATATCACTATTATACATATTTATTGTCATTGTTATACATATACACTATCACTATTCAAAAATCAAGTATTTTTTAGAAATGATAGTCGTTTTGCAATATTGTGATAGTGTGTGCATACATATAACAGTTGGTACTTGAAAAAAAAAAAATCATGTGATTGTTTGGAAACTCTACTTTGTAAGTATATATATATATATTTTTTTTTTTTTTTAAATCAATTCTATATTATTTGGCGTTACTATATTAACCATTTAAAATTAAAAAACACATTAGTTCTTCAATTTAATTTAAAACTATTTTAACTCCAAAAATTTAATACTTTTTATTTTATTATAAAAATCAATTAATATTATTACTTTAAAATGAGTAGAGTTTTAAAAGAGACCCTGAAAATAATATGGGTAAGTGAATAGGCCGCAGTGTAAAGTCATTATTTTGCATGAGAAGCCCTCTAGAAGGCGTCACAATAAGTTAGTAATATGAGTGGGCTTGTGTAAAAGGAAAATCAATTTGAATGGGGATAACGACACCCTCTGGATCAAAGACACTCGTGTGAAATGCACAAATGCTATATGCATGTCTAATCAATGTGCTAGACTATAAACAATAAAAAATCATGGTTCAATTATTTAAATTATACTCTTTTAATTATAATTTTTTTAGCGCTTTAAAATAAGCATTTTAAAAAAATACGTAAATGTAAAATTTAATAAAATAATAATATTTTAATATTTTATAATATTTTGTAAAAGATATTTTTTTTATTTTAGTTGTGTGCAAAGTATCGTGTAAAGGATAGAAAAAAAATGTATTTATTATTTAGTGAGATTAATTGATCAAATATTGCATCAAAATTTAGGATAAAAAATTCTATAAGTGAATTCAATTTTTTCAAAAAACAAGCAAAAAAAATCAGTTTTTTTTTTATGAAAAATAATGAGGGTATTTTTTTTTCCTATAATTAGTGTTTTTTTTTTTTTTTTATCCTGTAATGAAAAATATGTAATGAGTGTATATTTGTTAGAATTGTGTATAATACTTTTGAATTAAGTAACTAATACTCCCTCCGTCCCAGTTTTGTTTACCCATTTGCCAAAAGGGTCCGTCTCACTTTTGTTTTCTCATCCCTAAAATGGAAACTACTTTATTCATTTAAATAATATTGTATTCATCATTCTCGATACTACTTTATTTATTTAAATATTAAAATTCAACTCTCGTATTAAACTTCGCGCACAGTCAAACGAGAAAATAAAACTGGGACGGGGGGACTATTTTTGTAATATTAAAAAAATAGTTACTCTAAACAATTAATACTTTTGAATGAAACAACTAATATTTTTTGTAAAATAATTAGAGTAAATAAATAAAGATAAATAACATCATTTCATCATCACCCTAAAATTGTACTAATATTTTTTGTAAAATAATTAAAGTAAATAAATAAATAACTAGAATAAATAAAACAATTAAATAATTAATATTTTCTAATAATTATCATCTTAGGCCCCGTTTGGTAGGGGAGATGGGAAAAGGGGCCAAGATAGATATTGAGATATGATTTAACGGTAAAAATATTTGTTGATGTTTGGTAGAATATAAAAATAATCATGTTATAATAATTTGGTTGTTTGGTAGAAAAGCATAATTTATAAGAAAATAGTAGAAATTCATTGAAATTCCTATTTTGCCCTCATCTTCAACATCTATTATTTTCTGCATATAAACCTTCATCATCTTCTTCTTCATTACCATTCAATTTCACGGGTGGAAACTAGTTCATAGTTCAACAAAAACACCAATTTCAGATCCCTTTTCCATCATCATTGTCTGTCGTCTTTGATAAACAAAATCTGAAAAATCCTTCATTCATACCCACAACACAAAACACAAAAGAAAGAAAAAGAGGAACCCAAAAATCAATTAAAAAATAGAAACCCTAATTTACATCAGCCCAAACATCAATTTGAAGAAGAAATCGTCAATTAAACCAAAAAGAGGAGAAAAGGCATTACAAATTTGAACACAGCGAGAACAACGGCGAGGCAGCGGTGGCTCGACAACCAGTTTTTGGCGGCGGTTGCGCGACAACCAGTTTCCGGCGGCGGTTGCGCGACAACCAGTTTCCGACGGCGGTCGCACTGTCATCGGCCATGGCCGCGCGAGGGAGATTTTTCATGCTGTTGCAGTGGATGAGAAATAGAGAGCGAATTCCCAACTCCCACACAAGGGTATTTTTGACAACTTGACTTCAGATAGAAATCCAGAAAATGTATCCGGGGTTGGAGATCCGATGGCTTTGTTGAAGAGCTACAGTGTTTTGGCTGATACCTTTTCTCTGACCGTTTTTTCCTCGGGCACTTGATAAAAGATTATGGGTCTACCAAACACCATGAATGGGCTGAAATGATTTTTTTCTTGGGCTTATCAGGCCCACCAAACGGGGCCTTATCATTAACCTAATCATTATCATCTTATATTTAAAAATAAAGTATGTACATTGATGGGACACCACACCGTCCCGTCCCATCAATGTGCATATAGTATCACTCATGAAAGATGTTATCAATCAAATCTAGAATTTGCAGCAAGACTGCCAAAGGTCCCATCGTCAAACAAACATCAATTTAATTTCAGCGCGCAACCAATCTTCTTTAATGCTGCCATACAATACATATTCATTCCATTCCAATCAAAGCAAGCATTTTAACATACACCTTCTGAGCACAAAAACCTACTAATAACATCTCTCTAAATTCCCAGAAAATTATAAAAAAAAATCTCTTTCGAATTTTTTTTTCCTAGTTATTATATATATTTTTTTTTGTCTTTTTTTTTTAATTTAAAAAAATCGAAAACTTTTAAATCTTTTGAAAAAATATATCAATTTTTTTTTTATGGGGGCCAACTTCAAATTTCTTGGGTCATTCTCTACTTTGATCCACTAAGAATTTATCTGCGAAGCCCATAGCTCACATTCGCTGATCTGTCAGCTTGGGATTTTGATTGGTGGGACCCATAATCCCAACATGTTTTTCTAAAATATTGTTGCATAACATCGAGTATAATTTGGACGTAACGCATTAACACACTAAGGGGCCGTTTGGTTCACGAGATGAGATTGATTGAATGGCATTGGATTAAATGGGATTGGATTAGATGACATTGGATTAGATAGAATTATTTGAGGAGGAATGTGGGTTTGGATTGAATGATTAAGTGGGTTTAAAGTGCAATATATCATTTTTAAAGCATGAGACTATGGAGTCCCACCATCCCTAAGGGATTATTTAGTCCCTCATTTGATGAATTAGGTTGGTTTATGACTTGGGCCCCAACTTTATCTCGGGCCGTAAATCTGCGAACCAAACGCAATATTATATGGGATTGAGTGGGACTAAAACTTTAGTCTCCACCCAATCCACCGAACCAAACGACCCCTAAAAGGAATAAGTGTTAATTTGTGTTAGTTTATGAATCGTTTTAATGTGAGACCGATTTATACAAGTGTTTGTCATTTTTCCATTATAAAAATAGACAAAGCTTATGTAAATTCGAGTTCACTTGAACTCAATTTCTTCAAAAATTGATTGTCACTATTATGCACTATTATACATATTTATTGTCACTATTATGCACACACTATATCACCATTCAAAAATTAAATATTTTTTAGACAGTAATATTTAATCTGCATTGAGATCGGTAGTGTGTGTATATATAATACTCGATGCTTGTAATACAAAAATTAGTGAAATAAAGTTGTACTCCCTCTATTCATGAATTATAGTCCTGGTTGCCTTATTTGGTTGTCCACGAAAAATAGTCTTGTTGTTTAAAATGGAAATAATAAATTTTATCTACACTTTTCAACATACACACATAACATTTTTAAAATAATTTATTTTGTACCTGATGCGACACAATATTCTTACTTTTTACACATTATATCAACTTTCTTAATACCCGTGCATAAAGTAACAGGACTACATTTCAAGGATGGAGGGAGTATTATAAACAGTAAGAATTGAAATTATTGAGGTCATTCGTATAATTGGAAGACTGGAACAATGACAAACCAAAATCATATTTGAACATCCTAAAAATAATGTAAACTGGTTATTTTGCAAGAGAAGTCCTCTAGAAAGAAGCCGTCACAAAAAGTTAAAATGGCTGGGATTTTGTTAAATAATAATGTTGCATTGACTGGGATATTGTGAATGGAAAATCAATTCGATGGGAATGAAAATATTTTCAACAAAATCTAGAATTTGCAGCAAGACTGTGAAAGGTCCCATGCCAACAAAAGTGAAACGGACATCAATTTAAATTTAGCGCGCAACCAATCTTCATTAATGCTGCGCTGCGCTGCCCTGCCCTGCCAATGCCAATGCCATATATCAAAGCAAGCATTTTAACATACACCTTCTGTTCTGTTCTGTTCTGTTCTATTTCCAGAAAATAACAATGAAATTGTTTTCCCTTCATCTCGTTCCTCTAATTCTCGCTCAATTGATGACCATTCCTGCTCAAAATCCAAGCACTGACCTCATGGCGTTGCTCGATTTCAAGCGCCGAATAACCGACGATCCACTCGGAATAATGGCGTCCTGGGACAATTCCTCGAATTACTGCACCTGGAAAGGAATTACGTGCGATCCTTTCACCGCAAGAGTCACTGTGCTCGACCTCAGATCCCAGAAATTGATGGGATCGTTGCCGCCTTCCGTAGGCAATCTCACTTTCCTCACAGGATTAAACCTCCGAAATAATAATTTCCGGGGACAAATTCCTCACCAAATCGGCCTCTTATCCCGCCTCAAACATCTAAATCTCACCTATAATTCCTTCACCGGATTCATTCCTTCTAATATCACTCACTGCACACACCTCACACTTCTCGCCCTCGAATATAACCGCCTTTCAGGAAACATTCCCTTTCAGCTTAGCTCCTTATCTCATTTGCAATATCTAGGTTTAGGTAGTAACAATTTTACCGGGGAATTTCCTACCTGGATTGCAAACTTTTCGTCTCGTTTCTTCGGCGTTTCTCTCGCTCTCAACAATTTCCACGGCCGAATTCCCCCTGAAATTGGCCGTCTATCCGGATTGACACGCTTTCAAGTCTACGGAAACCAATTTTCTGGGGAGTTGCCATCTTCCATTTACAATTTATCATCAATCAGTTTCTTTTCGGTCACGCAGAATCGACTCCACGGTGAAATTCCGCCTGATATTGGCCTAAAATTCCCTGATCTTGAATTTTTTGCTGGTGGGGTTAATAACTTCACGGGGCGAATACCCGATTCGCTATCCAATTGTTCGCGCCTTCAAGTGCTCGATTTCGCTGTGAATCGTCTTACGGGGACGGTGCCTTCTGGGCTCGGGAGGCTCCAATTGTTGTATAGGATTAATTTTGATGATAATCATCTTGGAAATGTGTCTAAAGGTGATATGAATTTCCTTTCTTTCTTGACAAATTGTACTAATCTTCAAGTTTTGGGGCTGTCTACTAACTTTTTTGGTGGGGAATTTCCTGGAGCGGTTGCTAATCTTTCGACTAAGCTTGAGATTCTAACACTTGGTGTTAATCAGATGCATGGAAGTCTACCTTTAGGCATTGGGAACTTGATAAATTTGACACTTCTTGGTATTGAAGGGAACTACTTGAGAGGGATCATACCTGAGGACATTGGAAAGCTTACAAATCTTGGACAGCTTTATTTAACAGGGAATGAACTCACTGGAAAGATTCCGTATTCGTTTGGTAATTTGACCAAACTGAGTGTGCTTAAACTGGATAGCAATAGGCTTCAAGGAAGCATACCACCAGAAATCGGAAACTGCTCGAGTTTAATAGCACTAAACCTTTCAACCAATAATCTAACAGGGATGATACCCGGAGAAGTGATGAGGATCTCCTCTCTTTCGGTTTTCTTAGGCCTTGCACGAAACTCGTTGTCTGGTGCGTTGCCGAGTGAAGTCAGCAAGCTCGTAAATCTCAAGGAATTCGATGTTTCTGATAACAAATTATCGGGTGAAATTCCTGCTAGTCTTGGCAGTTGCCTTAGTTTGGAGATCTTGCTCATGGGAGGTAACCGATTCAACGGAGAAATCCCCCGTTTGGAATCACTGAGAAGCTTAGAAGTGATTGATTTCTCAAATAACAACTTATCAGGGAGAATACCACAGTTTCTTGAAAGGCTTCCCTTTGTCGAAAAACTAGATCTTTCGGACAATGATTTGGAGGGGGAAGTGTCGAATCGGGGGGTTTTTTCGAATGCCAGCGTGGTCTCCGTTCTTGGGAATAAAAATCTTTGTGGAGGAGCTCCAATCTTGCATCTTCCACCATGCTCAAAAACCATCAAGAAATCAGACAAAAATCCCAACCTCAAACTAATAATCTCTGTTTCTGTAGCAGTTCCCCTTGTCCTTTTATGTTCTTTAATCCTTTTTCACTTGGTAAGAAAGCCAAGAAAGCAGACTTCTCCAAATGATCTGCAATCAGGGATCTCGTACCAAGAACTGTACAGATCAACCAACGGATTCTCTTCCGACAATTTGATTGGCTCAGGCAGTTTCGGATTAGTATACAGGGGAGTTCTTGAAGAGAATGGTTCACCTGTGGCAATCAAAGTACTGAACCTTAAACAGAAAGGAGCTTCCAAAAGTTTCGTAGACGAATGCTCAGTTTTGAAGAGTGTGAGGCATAGAAACATTCTGAAGATCATGACTGTTTGTTCGAGTTCTGATCATCATGGTAATGAGTTCAAGTGTTTGGTTTCCGAGCTGATGTCCAATGGGAACCTAGACGAGTGGCTGCATGCAAGAAACTCGTCTCCAACGAAGGCTTTCGGTCTCATGCAAAGGCTGAACATAGCCATAGACGTAGCTAACGCAATAGATTATCTACACAACCATTGTCAAGTACCGATAATTCATTGTGATTTGAAGCCGAGTAACATTCTGCTAGATGAAGATCTCACGGCCCATGTTGCTGATTTTGGATTATCGAAGTTCCTATTGCCAGCGCCAAACAGAGCGTTGGCACATCATGGTTTATCAATAGAACTAAAGGGTTCCATTGGTTACATCCCTCCAGGTATATTTTGATCATATGATGATTGTGTGTTACATTTTCATTGAATTATATTAATGGTTTGTGTGATTAAAACTATCAGAATATGGTGGAAGCTCTCAAATATCAACTCAGGGAGATGTCTATAGTTACGGAATACTCGTCCTGGAACTATTTACGGGCAAGAGGCCAACGGATGATATCTACAACGACGGTCTAAACATTCACAAATACGTTGCATTGGCCTTGCCCGAGCGTGTCATGGAGGTTATGGACCCATCGTTAATACTAGAGGAGGAAGAAGAGAGAGAAAAGGAGAGAGAAGTAGATGAAACAGATGATATAATAGCAGCATACAGAACTGATTTCCATCAGAAAGGGGGCAGTAAAATGGACCATTTAGTTTCACTTATGAAAATTGGAGTCTCGTGTTCAATGCCACAGCCTAAGGATCGAATGCCGATCAGCGTTGCTGTGAATCAATTGCAAGCAGTTAAAGACCTAATTTGTAGGACTGGAAAATAAGTTCGATACAGATCATGCTATTTTCATTTTTAAGTTTTTGGTCCTAAATCCTACCAAGAATATTTGGCTATTTAACTGTACCATGTCTATCTTTAGCTGCTGCTTTTTAACTTTTATCTTTGCCCACTTTAATAAACCATCTACTATATTTACTAGCTATCTCTCTTCTAGTTGTCTGGAAGTGGCTTTAATAATTGCTTTGTTGCACATGGTGCATTTGACCTTATAAGTATATGAACCTAACATTTAGGGATGTTAAACAGGTTGCGGGTTGGCTACACAGAGCTAGGTTCGAGGGGTACAATGGATTGTTTAAAACCAGGGTTTTTTTTGCCTAGACCGGTTAACTCGCGGGCTAAACGGGGTAGGCCGCCGGTTTACCGGACTGCCCGTTAGCCCGAAAACTTTTTTTTTCTACTTTTCTTAACTATTGTTGGTTACTTCGTTTATTTACTTTCTAATTGAAATTAGAACCCTACTCTTTCACGGCCGCCCACTTTGACCGCCCATTGTGCCCATCAACAATATACCTTCAATCATACTTGGTCCCCGCCCTCACGAATCAACTGTCCACCGCCTCACACTATGACATCACGCCCGCAGCCGCCTCACACTATAACATTTCGCCGGCCGCCACCTTACGCTGGAATACGATGATAAAGATGGTGATGATTTGAAAGATGATGTTTTGTCATTGTTCAAGGAAGGATCAAACGACGAAGATTGGAAAGTTTTGAGACATTCATATTAAATTCTGAATATAGTTAATGGTTGAACTTTATGAACAATGTTTGAATATTTTTTTTTATCAATTATGAATTTTACGAACAATTTTTGAACAATATTTTAATTTTTTAATTTAAATGCTAATGTATTATAATTACAAATCTATATTTTATATTAAAAATTAATTTTTTTCCATTTTTTAGGATTAGATTTTGAGTGTTAGTGGACCAATTAAAATAAACCGATAAGACCCGAAACCATTTGACCCACAACCCCTGTAGGGCCAGCCCGTTTAACATCCCTATAATATCAACCATAAACTACAAAAACCATAAGCAGGAAGCTTCTGGAAACTGGTGACTTTAATAGAGAAGGAATCAATTCAGCAAACATTTATTTAAATAATCCTAGAATCAAATGAGGAACTCCTCAAAAAGTACACATTATATCATTACCCATGCACACACACACAAGCGACCAACATTGTGGATTGTTAACAGAACACGGCAAGGGAGAAGAAAATGCCTTCTCCATACCGGATTTTTTGTTAAATCAATGTAAGCTTACAGACACACAAAATACAAGTTTGCCTAATTTCATGGAAAATTAGGACCTAGAGAAAAATGGTAACAACATGGACGCAAACTTGGTAGATTCATCGCTTCTTTAAAGAAAAATATTTTACAAGTGAGGGATGATATTCTGCATTAGACGAAAAAATAGTCACTGAATTTGTTCTATCTATCAGTTAGCTAATCAGATGGGATCAGGTTTTCCTTGCCGCTTCTGTACTTTGCTGCAGTTTTCTTCCTTTTGTCATTTAAACAGTGCAACAATTCTTCCTTATCATGCTTCCTCAGGATCACTGCCTATATAACGAGTATGTCATAAAAAACTTCAAACCGGAGATTTCCACTAAACCCAAAAGGACGATACAGGATGTTTAAATTCCAGTTAGATTGCAGTTTTTCAAGGCAATATTTTTCCGTTATTTTATGTTTTGTTAAAATAATAACTACAGAAAAACGCCAATAAATACCTTGGTAGAGTTGGGATGCTTTTTTTGTGGTTTGATGATTCACTTGATTGGAGGAAGTACTGCTCATGCCCCAGCTGAGCAACCTACCAGGAAATGTGAATAGATGCAATTTATAAACAAATATCTGAGAAATGTGAACAATTAACAGCAAATAAAGGAAGAATATTGCACCGTGACCTTTGGCATTAAATTTACAAGATAAAGATAATAACAAATAGATTATGAAGTTGTGATAAAATTCTTAATATTTCATGCAGAAAATGTCAATTTAGGCAACAATACAAAAAAAATGGAATTACTTGTGATGAAATTGTGTACACACGTCTCTCAGATAGCAGTTGGGAACTTGGGAGATCTCTCAGATTTCTTACCTCCAAAATGGGTTTCAGAAGCACAGAAGAGGCCAGCTGAGGTATGAAGCAACTCTGTCTCCTTTCCTTGTTAACTGCTCCCAAACTGGTGGCAGTGAATTCCAAGGAGTGGTTTATCTCAAGACAATCACTAATCCTAATCTTGAAACATCCACACGGATCATTTTAAGGCATCCCGGATGATTTGAGCAAAGTACATCAGATCAACCCTGGCTAGAATTGTCAAATATCCCAACTTCTGAATTATGTTGTTTGCGAAATCCATTGTTAACTGGCGGCTCTTCTGATTCAGGCTTTACAATGTCCCATAGAAATCCATTTTCTTTCTCTAGAACAAGTCTATCAAAATCATTATTTTCTACAGCAGCAGGAAGAGGCGCCACATAAGATATATAATTTTCTGCGAAAACCAAACTAAGGGTCAGTAGAAATATCAAATTTACTATATTGTCACACATAAAATCAATATATGCAATAATTTCAACAGCAATCATATTCAATAATCACAGGAACAGACAAAAGAGTAGAACTGAATCAATTATACAACGAATTCATTGTTTATAACAAGAGAGCGGAGAGTGGCGAATGAGAGGTCTTACCAGCTAAGCTACGAAGGGCATTCTCTGCAGCTTGTTGCTGCGCATCTTTCCTAGTCTTTCCCATACCGGAACCAATTTTTTCACCAGTAAAGAAGACCTATACATAGATTCAGCATATTGTTAAGCCTCTAAAAAAAATGAACATAATTCAAAACAATAAAAATGACTCACAGAAGATCAGATGGTCTGACTTCTACATCTCTCTAGTTATCAAAGTCTTCCCAATAGAACTTTGGAGACTAGTGAGTAATAACCCACACATATCTCTTACAATTTCATAAATAGGTACTCAAAAAAAGTTCTTACATTATCTAGAAAAATAAAGTAATATTATATACTCGAAGTTAAATAATTGAATAACCAATGTCAGGTTAGTTTAATACAAAACCTAATAATGCTGAGAGAAGAATCCTAAACTCTGTTATGAGCTCCACTAACTATGTTCATACTGTGGTTTACTAAAGCATTACGAAAAGAAATTCAAATGACACCTAAAGACAATATGATGTCCATGGTACTGACCTCTACGGAGAACTGCAAATCATCACTCGTACTTACGACAGGCCTAAATTCAACCTGAACAATAATGCATATAAGATGGTCATTGAAGAGAAACAAAGTATAATCGAGAATATTACTTGGAAAAACATCAGTATTTACCTTTGACCTGCATCTTTTTCCAATCTCTTGGAGCACACTAATAGAAAAAGATGGCAACAGATTCACTTTATCACCATCACTTCTAAGTTCTTTATTGTTTGGCGATGATGGACTGTTACTCACACCAAAACCTACCAAGCAAAAAAATGAGAACCAAACTGAACGGGAAGATAACAGTCTATTAAGTACCAAGTCATGTATGAAAAACTAAAAAGAAAATTCATGGAAGATATGTTCAAATTCCACCTTTACAGGATACAAGATATATATGATTAAATGAGAGGTCATATTCCTACTGTCCATAGTGTATAATAATTCCAAGAGTCCGTGGAAGGCTTGGATATCTCATACCAAAATTGGCACACGCCAAAAAAAGAGAGAGATAGAGAGATAACATGGCTTAAGCATATGTAAAACAGTAACAAAACGAATCAGGTTGCACCTATCTTTAGAAAATGTGCACATGTTCATTTTGTTATAGGATTCAATTTCGAGTTACGGTGTTGGACCAAATAGGAAATTATGAACAGATTAGAGGCACTAAATTAGGATGATCATCTATTTCTTGTCGTTTAAGAAAGGGAAGATTGGCAATATATGAAAAAATAATCCTTACTGATTTGTAAGAATATACGATCTCTATTACATGAATCACAAATTAAACAAGCCCACAATAACCAGTAAATAGTTGGAACTGTGTAAACATTAGAAATTGATAAACCTGCGAACTGATTCGGTAGCAACGGGCTCTGTTTTAGGATGTCGCTGCCAGAGTGAGCCTGTATAAGTTATAACAGTGAAAGTTTACCAATGAGACAATGGTTAAAGTGGGGAAATCTCGTGGTAAGACACACTAATAACGGCATTTGTAAACCTCTCCATTTTTTGCTTGATTAGCATGTGATAGTTCTGCAGGAACTGAAGAGGATGCACTATGACTGACTGAGTTTTGAAGACCTCGCTGTCGTTCAAATAAATGAGATTCTGGGATAGTTCCAGGCATTCGACTGCTGGGATCCCCTCTACAAGTATCATCTTCCACTAACCGGCCACCTTGTGGCTGCATAAGAGGAGCCTGCCAAGGCAATCTAGACAATAGAGGCGGTTCTGTTGAAACGGAATATCTGCCTTCTCTTCGAAATGGATCGCCAAGCAAACTAGGTTCTGCATTTTAATGTGGTACAATAAAATAAGTTTCCAATTTAAATGGTAGTTTCAACTTATAAGAATCAAAATTGTATCATGCATCTTAAGAAAAAAGATCAGTAAAGTAAGACTGGAACACTATAAACTATTACTCATGGTGAGCATCACCACACGTCCAATTTTTAGAAAAAAATATTTACGATAAAAATCCTTACTGTCAGATGGTAATACTCCTCTTGTGGACGGAGCAGTAGCACTTCCAAGAGGTGTTATAGGAATCTTAAAGCTTTCAGACTTCAACTCAACATTATATGCAGTAACATGGGAAACAGCATTCACATAATTTTTCTCGCCCTGGACAAAATAGCATAGGAAATAAGGACAGAGATCATTACCACTACTAGGATAAATTATGAACGCAAGTATATACATACTGTGTTGCCAAGTAGAGAGGAACAACAGATTACATGGAAAAATAATGAATGAGGGTAAATATACTACCAGAGAGTGCAACCGTTGTGCAACTTCAGGTCCATTCATGCCCTCAGCAATTGGACCATTTGGATTTCCATTGGGTATAAAACTAGCATCCTGAAATTTTTATATCGACATCAATAATCAATTTAGATAGCAGACTGATGTACAAAAAGTATACTGGTAATTTGGTATACCTCTGAAATCAAGTAGTTGCTCACATCTGGTGCACACGGTAAGTTTACAACTTCATCTTCATAAAAAATTTCAGATATTCTACGTAGTAGATTTTCATCAAACTCCCTGAATATAAAAGAATTAACAGAGAATATGCCATAAAAGATCAATCCAGAAGAACAATAGAAGGAGTAAACCTACACATGTCCAATGACCAATAACTTGAACAGAATAATGATAATTCAACTCACTTGAAAAAGCCACCTCTGACATTACATGCCACATTCCTTGCTACGCAAAGGACAGGAACAGCATTCGCAGTCTAGATGGAAAATATATTATATATCAATAAGGACCCAGTCAATTTCAAATAATTAAAACCATCCCAGAAAACAAAAATGTGGTACCTCAGCCTGAGGAGCATAATATGGAGTGAATGCAGGAACTACGTGGACACGGGGCTGATCCTTGTCTTCCCAGACCTTTAACCGATCATCTATTACCATTGCCATTTTTGGATGACAATTGCCATTCTGGAAGACGTTGAGCAAAGATTTCCTAGCCCCTAGAATAAAGCTCAAAGAAATAGTTTTAGTAAATGAGGTGTAGCGGGAAACATAAACATGAAATTGAATTAACTAAACTAAGAAATGGAGCACTCATCAAGAGAAAGCTCAGAAAGTGTTGACAATAAGTGATTAACTTCAAGAAATCACTTGCACCCAAAGATCCTGCATCACTATAATGAGGAGTATGGAAGTGCGAATAGAATTGAAATGCAAAAGCATGCCTCATTATTTGATTAACAAGATTTAAAAACCTTAAACTACTAATTGCAGCCAAATGTTAAAAATCATGACTAAAAATCTTAAAATCACCTGATTTGACGCATACAACACGGTCCAGAAGCTGCTTTGAGCTAATCAAGTGTGATTCTGGATCAAGCAGCCGCCACATTTCAAGTGCATAATCTCTTTCAGCCATAGTGCAAACATAAACTTCAAATCTTTTTCGACCTTTTGCAGTTAAATAATTCCTCAAATCCTCCCAGGCAGGGCGTAACCTGACTAACACACTCGTATCACGATTCTGTTCAAGAGAGCATTCATAATAAGAAAGCAAGAGTCAACTTCACCATTGCAAGAAAAAAGCAATAAAGTCATAGCAAATAAATCCTAAAATAATACAAAATGTATTAATAGTACTGCATGTCACTCTGAATTGCTTGAGAATACATTAATATGTACAATTAAAAACTACATAAAGGTCAAAACACTGTTGCAATAAAAAAATCTTGCAATCACTTTAGGAGATAGAAATGTGCAGTATCATCAAATGCAGATCACCAACTTATAATACAAAACGAAGTATAAAAGTTGTTGAATGAACCAGCCGCAAAAGCCTCTTCTAACCTCGGGATTAATGCGCGTTAGAACAATGTTTTTCTCAGGCAATCTTACTACAGGCCGAACAACACGATGAATCCCATCAGATAACAGAGGAACTTCCTCCTCTTGAGTCTTATACAACTTCCCACCATCCACAACACTGTCAGTCTCTGCATACTGCTTTAGTAATGCACGATCCTCAACATATCTCTTCATCTCTGCTGTCATCCCAGATTCCCGAATAGGGTCAGTCTCTCGTGCAATCCAAACCATCAAAGCCTCAATCCTATCTTCAAATGACTTCATTGTATTGGCAACAATAAGAGTTTCATCCAGATCAAATACAATTGCTAAACATCGCACATTTAACATCCATAAGCAAGAATTGTACAAACCAAATGGCACTGAATAGCACCAAAAACATGGAAATTTCTTCTGCTTGCTAGGCATTGCCACTAAATGAACTTCCTCATTACCAAGCATCACAACTGCCGTCTACAAAGAGTTAATAGATGTTATATCAGCATACATAAGACAAATTAATTAATTAGAGCATGAAAATCTCTAACTATGAATAAAATTTAAAATCTCAAACATGTGTACATCCGAGCATTCTATGCAGGCATACTTTCGTCTCTATAACTTTTTTGAATGTCAAACATCATATGAGTACCAAAAACAAAATGCATACCATACTATCTTGGACACTTTCAACCAACTTAGACCATCAATGTCAATGCAAATCAAATAAGCAGGCCCATAATACATAAAAAAAAAAAAAAAAAAAAAAAAAACATCATGTCATTCTCAAAGGCCAATATATACATCAAATGAGCAGAGTATACCCAAAAGTAATGCATTATTTGCCTCTAAATAAATGTAGGACCAGAATACGAAACCTTAAGCTCGTAGAAGCATGAGGCGTGTAGATTGATCAAGGGAGACTGCTCAGTATTTGAATTTAGATTGCCATTAGAGAGAGGCTCGAGCTTGCAACGAATAGATGCGTAAGAAATCGTCTGCAGAACAGAGAGAGGGTGACACCTCTCGCTGTTTGGAGCGATATGGTGAATCCGAATCTCATTATTCGGGAATTGAAAATTCACATCCTTCACTGGTACTGTTTCCAGTTCCCCTAAACGAACATCCCCATGATAAACCACTGATTTAAACCCTAATCGACTCATTTTCCCTCAACGAAAGAAAATTACGCCAGTTCCGAAATCAAAACGAAAATAAATCAGGAAAAATATCAATTCAGGGACAGATTACTCCCACCCTACATAATTTTAGCGCTCTACCTCTCACACTAGAAATACTCTCTCTCTCTAGACTCTCTCTCTCTCTCTCTCTCTCTCTCTCTCTCTCTCTCCCTCTCCCTCCCCAAGCAGCGGTTTCAAAACAAATGGGTGCGGTGGCTTTATATAGAACTATGGGGAAGGACGGTTGCGTAAGTAGGCCTGGTTTTTATCGATATTACATTTGTGCCACGATTTGTCCGTACGGAACATTCGGGGGTAAAGGTGGTAAAAGCCGGGAAGTCATGCTTTGAGCGAGGGATGGAGATGGTACTGTACACGTGGCAGCCGATGAGATTGGGCGATTTTGTGATATGTGATAATAGCTACCGTTGATTTAGATGACTTTTCAGAGGACTTTATATCACTGGCTTGGCTCCTCCGATGATCTCGATGCAGCATTACGCTTGCAACTTTTGAATTTTTTTTATTTAATGCTACCCCTAATAAAGTAAACACTTTTAGGATAGGGGTTTTTTGGTATCTTTGAAATTTATAAAATTAGGGAAAAGGTGTAATCAGAATTTTAATTATTACTCTTTTTTTTATAGGGAATTTTTAGTTTTTTTTTTTTTTTTTTTTGACAGGAGGAATTTTTTGTTATTACTCCTGGTATAAGTGGATTTTTTTAAGTTTTTTGGACTTAAATAATTCCTCAAATTCCTGCTTTAGAAAATATATATCACTAAATTTTGTTAAGGACAAAGCGTCCTCTCTGTCTGACTGCTTCGACTTATTTCTCTTAAATAATTTTAATAATATCAATTTCTAAGAGAAAGAAAAACTAATATCAATTTTATTAATAAATTAATTTTTCAGAGCTAGATCACGGTAATCTCACGTCTTTACAATAAAAAAGTTTAATTTCCAAAATTATACACATCCATTTCATGAAACCATAAAATTCGAGTCTTGAGTAAAAAAACTAAATTTCATTTCTCGTTGTGTGGACATAAGTTCATGTGAACTCGATCTCTTCAAGTATCAATGTTATGTAAATAAAAGCTATTATTGTTTAAAAAAATTATGTATAACAATAATAGTGTATATACAGAAGTAACATAACAATGATATTTGAAAAAAAGAAAAATTCACGTGAACTCGAATTTCTTTACTATGTGAATCTTAGTGATAAATTAATTTCTTAAAGCAAGATCATGGTAATCGAACACCTTTACAATAAAAAGTTAATTTTCCAAATTATATATGTCAATTTAATGAAATTGCAATTTTCAGGCCTTGAGTCGAGAATTGTAAAAAGAAAAAATCATATTCCATTGTGTGAACTCGAGTTAACGTGAATTCGATTTTTTCAAAAATCAATGTGATGCATACACACTATTATTGTTTAAAGAAATATATGCATAATAGTGGAAGTATATATACCTAACAATGATACGTGAAAAGAAAGCTCACCTGAACTCAGAATTTTTTACTAGTACCAATTTTAATAATAAAATTAATTTCTCAGAGTAGGATCACGGTAATCTCACGCCTTTACAATATAAATTTAATTTCCCAAATTATGCACATCAACTTAATGAAACCGTAAAATTCGGGTCTTGAGTCAGAAACGGTAAAAATTACTTCTTTCATTGTGTAAAACTGAGTTCACGTGAACTCGGTTTCTTCAAGTATCATTCTTGTACATACATACTATGATTGTTTTGTATATCAATTATCTTTATTATATATACATACTATCATTGTTTAATAAAGTATATGTATAACAGTGATAGTGTATATACGTAACAGTGATACTTAAATAGAAAGGTCACATGAAGGCGGATTTTAATTATTATTATCAATCTTCATCATAAATTAATTTTTCAGCGTAAGATCACGATAATCTCATACGTTTACAACAAATTTTAATATCCCAAATTATAGACATCAAATTTAATGAAACAGTAAAATTCGGGTCTTCAGTCAGGAATTGTAAAAAATAAAATTCTCATTGTGTAGAGTTCATGTAAATCCAGCTTCTTCAAATATCACGATTATGCATACACACTATCACTCCCGATCAAAAAAAAATGCATACACACTATCACTGTTTTAAAAAGTGAGTGTATATTATAATGATAGTATATATGCGTAACAGTGATACTTGAATTTTTTTTACATGAAATCGATTTTCTTTTACAAATATATTTATCTTAACAATAAATTAATTTCTCAGAGCAAGATCACGATAATCGCATTAAAGTTAATATCCCAAATATATACATCAATTTTATGAAACCGTAAAATTCGGGTCTTGAGTCATAAACTAAATTTCATTTCTCAGTGTGTGGACATAAGTTCACGTGAACTCGATTTCTTCGAGTATCATTATTATGTAAATACACTATGACTGTTTAAAAAAATATGTGTATAACAATGATAGTATATATATGCAATTAAAGTAATCAAGATATTTGAAAAAAAAAATTATGTGAACTCGAGTTTCTTTACTATGTCAATCTTAATAATAAATTAATTCATCAGAGCAAGATCACAGTAATCGAACACCTTTATAATAAAAAATTAATTTCCATGTCAATTTAATGAAACTGCAATCGCCAGGTCTTGAATCAGAAGTTGTAAAAAAAAAAATTGTCATTGTGTGAACCCAAATTTACGTGAACTCAGTTTCTTCAAGTATCAATGTCATGCATACACATCATCATTGTTTAAAAAAGTATATGCATATGGTAATATATATACATATATATATATGTACAAACTTTTTTACTAATATCAATCTTAATTATACAATTAAGTTCTCAGAGTAAGATCACGGTAATCTCACACCTATACGATATAAAGTTAATTTTTCAAATTATGCACATCAATTTAATGAAATCGTAAAATTCGGGACTTAAGTCAGGAATTGATAAAAAAAAATTGTGAACTTATTGTTCGAATATGCATAACTATAATAGTGTATGTATGTAATTGTGATACTTAAAAAGAAAGTTAACATGAATTCAAATTTTAATTATTAATATCAATCTTAATAATAAATTAATTTCTCAGCGCAAGATCACAATAATCTCATACTTTTACAATAAAAAAATAATTTTCCAACTTATAAACATCAAATTTAATGAAACCGTAATTTTCGGGTCTCGAGTCAGGAACTGTAAAAAAAATCATTCCTCATTGTGTAGAGTTAATGTGAACTCAACTTCTTCTGCATATACACCCTCGCTATTTAAAAAAGTATGTGTGTATATAATAGTGATAGTGAATATGCGTAACAATGACACTTGAAAAAAAAACCACATGAATTCAAGTTTCTTTTACAAATATATCAATATTAATTATAAATTAATTTATCAGAGCAAGATCACGACAACCGCACACCATTACAATAAGTCAATGTTTCATATGCACCTGGTGCACAATGCACTCGCTCAACAGTTGAGATTGTTTATACTAAAAAATGTCGGCTAATTATACTGAAAACTGTGGATAGATTATAGTGAATAGTTTACACTGAGAACTGTTAACACTGAAAAATTTCAGTGTAATCAACCCAGACTTTCTATTATAATCAATTATATTTTCAGCGTAAACAACCTCAACGGTTGAGTGAATACAACATGTATCAGGTGCATACGAAACTTACTCGTACAATAAAAGTTAATTTCCCAAATTATACTCATCAATTTAGTGAAATCGGAAAATTCTGGTGTCGAGTAGGAAATTGTGTAAAATTCATTTCCGGGACTTTTGTTTTCTTTTGTATGCATGTGCCAATAAAGAAAATAAATATATTGTCACAATATCAAGTTCATTTTTATCTAGAGCATGTATTATAATATTTTAGAGTTTAGTTAGATTGATGTGAATGACTTGGGAAATTAATTTTTATTGTAAAAGTGAGATTACCGTGATCGCGAAATTAAGTTAATTGGTAATTTTAATTTTAAGGGAAGGAAATAAGTTAATTGGCATTCAACCCGTCAAGTTAAAGAACATCTTTGGTTGATACTTGATACCAAACTTCTGTATGAAAATGGTTAAAAAAAAAAAAGATTGAGGGCTTATTTGAACCCAAAAATATTTTAAGATTTACTTTTATTAAGGACAACAGTTTAGGATTATGGATCTTATGGTTGCACATTTTCCTTAAAATTAAATACATCTAAAATATTTGATTCAACGTGTTTGAATCGCCTCATTTTGTGATCCTTGTTGAGACGGGTCGAGTTTAACTATTATTTTTGTCTGAACACTCCCCTTTGTTATTAGTTATTGCTCATTTATATTGTTAATTTTTTTATATATATGCATGAGACATTACTATATTTTGGATGTTTATTAACATATATAATATAAATACTAATTATTCATCTTCGCAAATATTTTTTTAGGCTGATGTATATTGATAAAATATATTAATATGAAATATAATAGACAAAGTAGTATAGTTTAAGTGGTTGATCAAGAGATCATTAATTTGAGTTATAATTTTATTGATAAAAAAAATACAATATAACATTTTAACTAAAATCTTATATTGATATCAACATACTTAAAATGTAAAATAAATTCACAAATGTACTTTTAATATCATTTATCTACTTTTTCAATTGAAGTATTATTTTTGTGTTAAATATTTGAAGATATGTAGGATAATAGATTATTATTACATCAGTGAAAAGTTAATTTAGTATGACTCGCCCCCCACATTTAGCAAATGAGGCGGGTTCAACTCTCTCATTCTATTGACATCTCTAATACATCTTTTTGAATGAAAATTTAATTAAAATTTAAAAGTTCTCAATTTATTTATATCTCAAATATGTCAATATGTTAATCAAATGGTATACCACTAAAGTTTGCACATTTTTTATATTTGAATGTTCCACACTAACTTGCACGTTTAAAAAAAATTATTTATTAATATGCATACTCACAAAAAGTTTAAAAAAATTATTTATTAATATGCATACTCACAAAAAGTATACACATATGTCTCTATTTCAATGTATTTTTCTTAATTTGTGTATACAACTAGTTGTTCAAATTCCTTGGAATAGAGGGAGTACATTTTATTTTAAAGTCATTTTTCTTTAATTTCTATCTTGAAATGATATTAGAAGTTAAATATATTTATTTCAATTTTAGAATAAATAATTAGAAAATATGTTATATATTTAAATGAAATTAAAATATTGTATGCGCGATGTTAAAATATGTTATATATCTCAAATACTTAAGGCCACTGAATATTTTTCTTGTGTTCTATGCGCGATGTTTTATATAGTTAGATTTTTTTAATTTTTTTTAAATTACATCACATCAAAACAAAACATATTCTGTTCAAAATAAATAAGTATATGATATAATTTAAATGCATAATATCTATAGTTAAAATTTGTAATTGAATTGTTAAACAAAAGTATATTTTTCTCTTTTCTTTTTGATATAGGAAAAAAAAAAAACCATTCATCTTGAAAATAATATAAGTATATGATAATATACATATTTGTATAATATTTAACTAAGGATTTGGTTGTTTAAGAGAATAATGAATATGAAATTAAAGTTATGTGTTTTGTTTATTCTATATACTGTACATATTTCAGTTTGTCCAAATGCACTATATTTGTATGTTTTATTAACACATCCATCTATTGTTAGTGGCGGATCCACCATAGATAAAGGATATGCAAGCGCATACCCTTTTTATTTGCAAAAATTAGTATATACTATAATTATATATAGTGTTTATGTTAAATAATGAATTTAAAATATAATAAATTACTAAACTTTCAAATTGTATAAAATTGTAAATACAGAAATGAGAATCCCCTTTCCATCCGTTCTCAAATTTCACCAATTCTAAATCCTCTTTACTAATTCTAAAAAAGGAGCCGTGAGAAAGATTTGTTTATGTTGTGCATGTTAAGTGTAATACTGTTTTATATCTTAATTATTAATATGCAGTGCTATATTTTTTTTTTTAAATAATCAATGACAACATTCTTAACTACCTTAAAAAAAAAAAAAAAAAAAAAAAACAACTTTCAAAATATGAGAATTTTTCGAGAGACCGTAATCTTTCTTTAGATAAATAATTTATTTGCTTGTAATCTTAATATTATAAGTATTCAAGTTTTAAATTATCTATATTTCTTTTAGCATTATTACAAATGTGCATACCTTGTTTAGATACTCTGAATCTACTACTGTCTATCATTATACCTTGGATTCCAAAGCAAAATTTCTAAAAACAGTTAAAAGATAACATTGTTGTTTTTTCTTTTATGTATAGTATTCGGTTTATTTCTAAAATTATTCCCCGCATGTATTCAGATTTATGAGCGTGGAGTATTGCACTATTACTCATGCACGATGTCACATTTTTATTTTCTGGGATTTTCAAATTCATCTTCTATTAAATATTACAGACAATGTTTTCAAATTTATTTGCACAACTATCGTCAATGGAGATCCTACGGCGGCCATAATTCTTAATGTGTGGATTTTGATAATAGTTAGTCCATTAAAAGGCTCCTAGAATCGATTCTGCTTGGCTTTGTACGAAGTAGTTATATAACGTAACAAGTAATTTTTGGAATATTTTTTAAAATGAAGTTTATTCTTAAATGAAATTTAAAATAAATAAATTAAAAACTGATTTATTTATTTATTTATTTAATGAGTTTAGGACTCCAAATCTCACCTCGTGTGGAAGGAATTTTATTTTTTCAAAGTTATACTATTTTTTCACAAAAAACCTTTCAGGATGTATTTCCAAACAAGTATGGCTCATGTTATGTGGTCAATTAGTTATGTTGGTATTATATATAGTAAATAGTAAATTACTGTATAAAATAATGTTATCTTCTAAAAAGTATTCTATTGATGTTGGTTATAATAGCAGAGGAATTTTAATTTAGTTATTCAAACAAATGTTACATCAACTAAATATCATGATGGTTTGAGTATGTACGATATTTTTATTGCCAAGAAGATTTTTGCGGGTTAGGAAAATTAAGATTTTGATAGTTGTTTGCATTAGGTTTTAAACATAATTAATAAGAATAAGATTTTGTCCAACCCATTATGTTGAAATTAAGGGTGTAGAAGTCGAAAATCGCTAATCGGCCAGATTTGGAACGCCTAGCGCATAAACCGCCTAGGCGGGGACTAATTGGGGACTAGTCGATATGAATTTTTTATTATACTTTTTATTTTTTACGCTCTATATCATAGTATAGTCAAAAAAATTATTTGATAACGTTTTAAATATGACTAATTTCTTTAGTATATATAACTGTATAAATTAAAGATTCAACAAATAATGATCAATATATATATATAAACTACAGATTAATATAAATTAAATGACAAACAAAAATACATAATAAGTTAACAACATAATTTCAACTTCTAACTACAAATAGTCCGACTAGACAATCACACACATTTATCAAATTAATTGAAATTACCTAAACGACGTCGTTTCAAGGCTATTAAAGAAATAAAACAATAAATGTCTTGTCTGTTTAGGCGGATTGACACTAAAATCGGTCGGTTGGGTCGCCTAGCGCTTAGGCCGCCTAGAGAGATCTTTGCATCATTAATCGAAATACAATGGGAAAATCATCACTATATGAGTCAAATTTCGAATTATTACGTACATGTCAACACTAAAATTTTATTGAATTTTACTATTTGAATTGTGATGAAAATTAATATTGAAGATTCAGTTAAATGTAAACTTTGTGCTTAAAGAAGAACATATTTGATTAAATTTGAATAATTTACCAAAGAAAATTGACTAATAGATACTCCCTTCGTCTCAACTATATTTCCATACTTGTGTTGGACTGAAAAATATTACAAATGGTCTTGTAACTTTGTCTGAGTCAATAAATAGTCCTATAAAAATTTTACTTTATCAATTTTGGTCTTTTTTGTTGATAGGCGAACAGCTCTTGGCATTGGGCGAACATGTTACGGGACATAAAAAGGGATTATGGCATTAACCAAATAGTCACCGATGACGAACAATGAAGTGTATAAAATGTACACTAACCACCTAGCGAGCAACTATCATGCGAACAACTCTTGTATTGGATGAAGATCCAGATTACTTAAATCATAACGAATTAATCGGCGAACAACTTACCACCCACCGCATTCAAGAGGCGAGCTACTCTGAATGAGAAGCACACAAAGATGATCCACACTTCAAATACAGGCGAACAACAATGAAGACGAGATAAGGCATAAATAAAGACTTTGTAACTAAGATTAAACTTAGATAAGGTCAAATTAGGTCAAAGCTAGGAAGTCCAAGAGTCCTGTCCACCACCTACTTGGTGGTTTGTATAAATAAGCTGCTCTCCATTAATGAAAATTAAGTTTAAATACACAAATTACTCCTTACACACACTCACACACCACAAAGATGCACACATACGAGATAAATATGTAATCAATACACGCATTTTCAATTTTTTAACCCCGGTCTATCGTATTTACTATTTATGGGAGTAATCAATCACACGTTATTGTTTGGTGATCCAATTAAAAAATTAAAAACAACCACTAATCCACGAGATTAGAATCGATCATCAACAAATTGGCGCTAAAATGAGGGTTCCGAACCTCCGATTCGTGTTAGATTGCAAAGGATTCAAGTCGGAAACTTGAAGATTTAAAGACGTTCTTGAGTTTTCCTTCATAAACTCAAGGAGATTCCATAAGGTGTTCTTGGTGTTCTAGGTGTTCTTCAATCAAACATTTGAAGATTTGAAGATTTAAACAAATTATAATTAAAATGCCTCAATCTAAGGATATCCAACTCTCTCACCCTTCGGCTAGAACTCCACAAACCCGGGCCTCTTCGGCTGGTCGGCGGGTACAGGATCCACGGTCAAAAAATAAGGCCAGACCGTCAGCAGTAACACATGTAATGCCTCTAGGGTTAGAAGTTTTGGCTAGCAATCCCGGTGAGCTAGCTAGAACCATAGCCGCCTTGCATGCCTTACAAAAACGACAAAAGCAACCTGGCCCATCACAAGTAAGAGCCAGATCAAAGTCTGTGGAGACACAGGGACCCAGACTTGCTCGCGACGAGCAAAATGAAGTGGACAACGCCCAGGTCCAGAAGGATAAAGGCAAAGCAAAGGTGGTTGAGCGGATGGAGGGCCAAGCAGAATCTGTTCCCAGCCGAGCAGCTGAATCCAGCCACAAGACTTCACGTCTCAGTGTACTGGATAGACTGGGCTGACCCAAGCCTCATCAAGAAGCTGCTCGCCCAAGAGTAGAAGGGAGACGAACAGTCCTTGTTCC
Organism: Ballota nigra; assembly: GCA_947034835.1. NCBI lineage: Eukaryota > Viridiplantae > Streptophyta > Magnoliopsida > Lamiales > Lamiaceae > Ballota > Ballota nigra. The sequence goes on along the minus strand of OX344720.1, from coordinate 71,952,027 downwards.
TGTTCGCCCGTCAGTACATGAGAGGTTAACCAGGTTTGCCTTTGGGCGCCTGGGTCCAAATGCGGCGAGCAACCGTAGAAGGCCGGCTCATGAGACACCTCCTCCGAGTGAGGGACTACGACGAGCATAGGGTCATGAATCCCTGCTCGCCGAACAACCTCCGAGTCTGGGGCATCACTGGATGAGCTAACAGCCTTGAGGAAGGCTATTGAGAATATGCAAGGGCAACCGGACTTGCAAAGGGGAGTTGGGGCAACCAACATGTCAATATCATCATTATCTTCAATAATTCCGAAAGCCCCAATCCAAAAGAAAATACAATTCCCGGCGAGCATCTAATACGAAGGCACCGCCGACCTCCGTGTACATCTAACAAAATACTCAGATTACATGATCTCCATGGGGGCGAGCGATGCCACGCAATACCGGAATTTTCCCTTAACATTGGGGGACCGAGTGCACAAGTGGTTTTCTGCCATGCCACCAGCATCCATTCATTCTTTTGCCCAATTGGGCCGAGATTTCCTCTCTCACTTCTCAACCGCTTGATTGTACCTTTCCCAAAAATACCGGTTATCAGATCTAAAATAAACTAATGATGAGTCAGACCGGTCTTTTATGTAAAGGTTCGACAAAGTGTTGCTTGAAGGGGAGCCAGTGAGCGAGGATACCAAGATTGTGGCCGGTTTAAAGAAGGGCTCAGACTTATGGAAATAGGTACATTTGAAATGCCCGAAGACTTATGTGGAATTTCGGAATCAGACCGGCATCTTTGTCTCCATGCACAAGGCATTACAAACAAAGTTGGGAGACAATAAGGCCGAACATAAGGAATTCCGAAGAAACCCGGCGGAACCAGCTACCGAGTCCCAAAGAACATGAAAGCATTCAATGAAGGGACAGAGCTGAAGGAAAAGTTAAACCAGGTGTTAACTGTGTCCATTGATACGGTATACAACAATGTAAAGGAGAAGGAGTTGCTCTCCCCACCTAGAAAGATCCACCAATAAGCCAGCAAACTCAACCCAAACAAGTATTGTGCCTACCATCAAAGTGTGGGGCACTTTACTAGTGAGTGTCGAGATTTGCTGAAGCAGCTTTGGCGATTTTATGAGGAGGACAAATTGTCCGATTTCGTGAAACGATAACCTGGCAAGCGAGCCCGAGAGGATAATTCTGACGAGGAAGAGAACGATCAACCCCTCAGGAATAATAAACCCGGGCGACCAGCTCCTGCCGCAGTAGCCAGACCACCAGGAGACATTTTCATGATGGAATCTTCAGGTCCTGTGGGAGGATGCTCAGATGGACAGGCTCCAGTATCAAATAGAAAAAGGAAGGTCGAGCTACGTATTGTAGCTCATGTTCAGGAAATGGGAGTCAACCCTGCCGTCAAACAGCTTCCAGAGTTGACTTTCACCGAAAAAGATCTGGATGAAATCTTAACTCCCCACAATGACTCCTTGGTCATATGTGCAAGTATAATGAGGACAAGGGTCCATCGATTGTTGATAGACACCGGAGCCTACACCAACATCATCTTCAAAAGTACGCTCGACTAACTCAGAGATTATGCGGGCTACATTGAAGATTGCAATCATAGAATTTTAGACTTTGGCGATGATGTAACAGTCCCGTTAGGGATAATTAAGTTGTTTGTCGAACTTGTATCGACCGAGAACCCAGAGAGGACACTAACAAGAATGGTAGAATTTCTGATTGTAGATCAGTCGTCTACCTACAATGGGTTCCTCGGTCGCCCCTTTTTAAATGAATTCAAAGCGGCAGTTTCAACTTACTACTACTGTGTAAAGTTTTCGACCTCGAAAGGTGCAGAATCCTTAAAGGGTGATTAAAAAAAGGCAAGAGAATGCCTCCTCCAACTTCAATCAAATGAAAAACAAGTCTCAATGATGGAAGTGTCCACCAGTTATCCAACAGGGGAGCCATCTGTTTTGGATGATATCATAGACACCAGAGAAGATCATATGAAGTTGGACGAACAACTCCCTTTCCCTGGCAACCAACTTACACCCAATGACGAACAACCTGTTCCCGAGGTGGGGAAACCCTACACCTGCCGAATAGCTTATGAACGTTGATGAGCAACCCTTTGTCAATGACCTAGAGGGCCAGAATTTGGCAAACAATGTTGAATCAAGGCAAGCAGATGACCTTGAACCCCGCCTTGAAGTTGACCCAATGGACATCGAAAATGATTTCAACCTTGAAGGACCAATAATAGATCCTCGTTGAAAGGGACAAAAATGATGAGCAACTCAGTCAAAGAGCTGGAAGCCCTCAAAGTTAACCCAAAAAATAAGGATCTAGAACTCTACATCGAGTCTAAGCTCCCAGAGCCTTACTGAACCCGAATGGCAGAATTCCCCAAGGGTAATCTAGATGTTTTCGCATGGTCTCATGCAGACATTGTAAGCATGCCTGCCATCGGCTCAATATTAATCCAACAAAGAAACAAGTCCATAAAAAAAGTATGGACCGGATAAATACCAAGCCCTCAATGAAGAAGTCAAAAAGTTGCTCGACAACGATTTAATCAGGCAAGCTCTTTACCCACAGTGGGTAGCAAACCCCGTCCTGGTGCAGAAGCCAAATGGAACCTGGAGGCTATGCATATACTTTACGGATCTAAATGTAGCCTGCCCGAAGGATAATTTTCCCCTTCCGCACATCGATCAGTTGGTGGACAGCACGACGGGGCACGAAATGCTAACTTTTTTTTATGCATTTGCTGGCTACCATCAGATTCCCATGCATCCCAATGATCAAGAAAACACCACGTTCTATACAAACAAAAACTTACTTTGCTGGAAAAGGATATCGTTCGGACTAATCAAATGCGGAAGCAACATATCAAAGGCTGGTGAATAAGATGTTCGATGATCATATCGGAGAAACAGTTGAGGTATGTCGATGATATCGTAGTAAAAAGTCCAAGGAAGGAAGACCACCTCCAACATCTCGTCCAGGTGTTTGACATTCTTCGAAAATACAATAAGAAACTGAAACCCAATAAAAGCAGCTTTGTGGTACATTCAGGAAAGGTCCTGGGCCATCTTGTTAGCCAGCGAGGGATTGAAGCCAACCCCGTGAAAGTAAAAGTCATTGTGGATATGCAACCCCCTCGATCAGTGAAGGAGGCTCAAAGGCTGACAGGCTGTCTAGCAGCTCTGAATAGGTTCATATCCCGATCTGGAGACAAATGCCGTCCATTTTTTGAAGCCATAAAAAAAGGTAAATTCTTATGGACGAGCAGCTGTCAAAGAGAGTTCGAACAACTAAAAGACTATCTGGGGGATGTAAAAATTTCTATCAAAACCTATCCCATGTGAAATACTATATCTTTACTTGGCAGCATCAGAGGTGGCGATCAGCTCTGTCCTAGTACAAGCGGATGGGAAGTTCCACCAACTCATTTACTATGTCAGCCAGACTTTGCATGAAGTAGAGATAAAACATTCTTCCACGAAAAAGCTGGCATATGCACTTGTTATGAGTATTATAAAGTTAAGGCCATACTTCTTTGATCATCAAGTCGAAGTGCTAACAACTTTCTCACTCAAACAAATTTTACATCGCCCGGATACAGCTGGTCGCCTACTCAAATGGTCACTGGAGATTAGCCAATTCGGGTTATGCTCATCAAACAGCGATCAAGGGTCAATCATTAGCCAACTTTATAGTCGAGCTAACTTTTCCCCAAGATCCGACAAGAGGACTTGATTACCCCTGGCATCTCTATATTGACGGATCATCTACAAACATGGCCTCGAGAGCAGGTGTTGTTCTTATAAGCCCCGACAGATAAGTTTTCACCTCGGCTATCAGATTTGAATTCATGGCCACAAATAATGAAGTCGAGTACGAAGCTTTGATTGCAGGTCTCCACCTATCACTTGTTGTGGGTGTTAGACGTTTGCAAGTATTTGACGATTCTCAACTGATCGTTAATCAAGTTCGAGGTGAATATGAGGCCAAAGATGAACAAATGATGGACTATCAAATAATAGTTGCTCACATTATGTCCTTGTTGGACCAAGTGTATATTGAACAAGTGCTTAGGGCGAGCAACACTCAAGCCGATGCATTAGCTCGACTAGCAACAAGTGAAGGCCCGACAAAGTTATATGGCGTTGTTATCACTAAGATGTTCAACCCGTCAACAACCAACTATAAAGTCAATCAGCTAGACGAAAAACCAGAAGATAATGACTGGAGAACAGAGATAGTCAAATACTTGAGAAGCAAAGAACAACCAAGTAACCCTTTTGAAGCTACCAAGTTAACCAGACGAGCAGCCAGGTACACCCTGGTGGGTGAACAACTTTATAAAATGGGAATTTCTCTCCCACTTCTCAAGTGTTTGCCCAGGGGGCAAGGACGAGCCATACTCGAAGAAATACATGTTGGAGTATGAGGAAATCACCCTGTGGAGCAGGTTTTGGCATACAAAACTGTTAGGCAAGTTTATTATTGGCCAACTTTATGTCAAGATGCAATCAAAGAAGCCAAGACTTGCCATCGATGCCAAATTTTGCTCCAAACATTCACACTAAAGCCCAAGAACTCATTTCAATTTACAGTCCTTGGCCATTTGCAAGATGGAGGATGGACATAATTGGACCTTTTCCTCCCAAGAAAGGAAGTTTTGATTTGTTGTTGTGGCAGTCGATTACTATACGAAATAAGAAGAAGCAGAAGCTCTGGTCAAGATTACGCAGCAGAAGATAATCAGCTTCATCTGGAAGAACATTGTCTGTCGATTTGGGGTTCCGCAAACAGTTGTGACAGACAATGGTCCACAGTTTGATGGGAAGAAACTAAGAGACTTCTGTACTAAATGGGGAATAAGAAAACATTATTCAACCCCATATAACCCCCAGTCTAATGGTCAAGTTAAGGCCGTCAACAAGATAATCAAGCATATGTTGAAAATACGATTGACGGAGAGCAAAGATAATTGGTCTAAAGAGATCCCGGAAGTTCTATGGGCATACAGAGTTTCTCCCAGGTCTAGCACCGGAGAAATACCTTTTGCATTAGCTTTCGGGACTGAGGGTATTATTCCAATTAGGGGTGTAATCAAACCAAGCCGTTCGCAAGCTATTCGGGACTCGGCTCGAAAAATATTCGTTCGAGTTCGTTTGTTAAGTTTCACGAGCTGAGCTCGAGCCCAATTTCGAGCTCGATTATTTTATCGAGCCGAGCTCGAGCCTGACGGTATTTGGCTCGAAGGCTCGCGAACAGGCTCGTTTACTGAGCTCGTGAATAGGCTCGCGAACAGGCTCGTTTACTAAGCTCGCGAATAGGCTCGATTACTGAGCTCGCGAATAGGCTCGTTTAATTAATTTTTTTCTTTTTATATAAATATTTTAAAAAATATATCCGTAAGAATGTAATGTAGAGACAAATTTATTATGATATTAGTATTATTATGTGTTATTAGGGACAAATTTATTATTATGGAGTATGGACTATTATGTTTTTAAGTAGACATAATTTAGATGTGTTATTTTTGTATTTTTTTTAAAAAATTTATTAGCTTTTCGAGCCGAGCTCGAGCTAAGCTCGTTTACTTGGTTAACGAATATTTCACGAGCCGAGCTCGAGCTATTCGCGAGCCTAAAAATTTGCAAACGAGCCGAGCTCGAGCTCAACTAATAAAGCTCGAGCCGAGCTAGAGCCAAGCTCGAGCCTATAAAAACCCAAACGAGCCGAGCTCGAGCTTGATGGTATTCGGCTCGGCTCGGCTCGTTTACATCCCTAATTCCAATTGAGTTAAAGACCAAAATAATAAGGATGCCCAACTTTGATGAAGAGGCGAACAACTTTGCTCTAGCTGCCAAACTGGATATGCTGGAGGGAAAAAGATTGAATGTCGAGCTAAAAATGCTACGTATAAGCAGTGAACAGAGCATTATTATAATTCTTATGTTAAGATCAGGAAGTTCAAAGTTGGGGATTTGGTTCTGAGAAAGTTGTTCGCCCCACCTCCAGGTGTATTTGGCCCTACTTGGGAGGGCCCATATAAGGTAACTGATAAGTTATCCAATGGTGTCTATGACATTGGAAACATGGAAGGTAATTCGGCCCAATACTCCTGGAATACAGTTCATTTAAAGAAGTATTATCACTAAGGCGGGCACGTTTCTATACAAGGCATACAAATCCTAGTATGTGCAAGTAAGCCAAAAAATTGCCTAATTTTTTAAATTTTTTGCTAAGTATAGGACAAAAGCTGTTTGTCAAAGTGCATAGGTCGAACAACGTTTGTTATGTTTATTAGTTAATGGCAAAATTTGTTATAAGCGAACAACTATTTCTCACTTGTAATTATTTTGAGGTGTTCAAAGTTGTTCGTCAAGATATGTATGTTAGTGATGAACAATCTTTTTACACTTGTAATTTTTTGATAAATGTAATGATAGTTGTTCGTTCAGGAAAGAATTCCAAGCTCAAGGTGCAAGTCCGTTATTAAGGATCTAAGCCATTGAAAGGTTGTTCGTGATTTAAAGCGAGCAAAGCCTAAGGCTAAACCCTTATTCAATTTATTTAAAGGCAGCGTTCGAATTTAACAAAGCCCAATTACATGTGTTAATATTGCAAAGCATTGTAATATATGTAAAGCAATTAACATGTGGAGAAATGACGAGCAAAAAAGATAAAGTTCATTAAATTAAAGGCTTTAAGCCCAAAAAAAAGTACAAAAGCTCCATAAAGAAGCGAACAACTACTACAAAACAAAAAGAAGAAAATCTTAAGGCCTAAATTTGCTGCTACTTGGTTGAGGCTGGGACTTGGGGTTGGTCGGTAGGATTATCCACCAGCATATTGGCCACCAAGTCTTCGGCCGCTTTTTGTTCGCCCTTGGCAGTGGTCTGTTCGCCTTCATCACCTCTTTCTTCTGCGGTCGGGGGGCAAGTTAGAATAACGCTGGGATCAAGAAAGTCCAACTTGATCTCATAGTCGGCCATGTCACCCAGCTGGAGAGTCGACCCTGACGTAGGAGGATAGGCTTCGAGGAATTCGACCAAATCTTTCCCGATGTCCTCGGTGATATTAGGAACATTGTATGAACTGACTGAACGGATACAGTCAGCAAACGCACAAATATACCCCAAGTTCGAGCAAGGACCCAGGTTGGTATTTAACTGAGCCTCGAATTCCTCTTGGGTGTACATCCCAGCCGATCCATCCTTGAGGCGAGCAAGTTCAGCCTCCAGTTCGACTATCTTCTGTTTGCCTTCTTCCCTCTTTTTCTTCTCTTCCTCCAGTGCAGTCTGGGAAGAGACTAGCTCGACCTTTTTCTCTTTAAGCTCGGTGGACAGCTCTTGATAGGCTTCCACCTGCTTCTTTTTGGTATCATCAGCGAGCTTGAGCTGGTTGTTGAGGCGGTTGATCTTGGCATTGTAGTTGTTGATTAGACTGTCCTTCTCTTCGGGCAGCTGCCGAGCAGTGGCCGCGTGGCGGTGAGCAGTTTCTTCTATCTCAGTCAACTGAGACAGCCCCTTCTGGGCCGTGACGAGCGAGTTGGCGCCCTGGATCATCGAAAGATGAAAGTTATCCATCACCTCTTGATTTTGAACAGTCTGATCCAAGGGTTTGTGATTAGGCGTGAAATTGTCATGATTCGTAGCTTGAAATACCCCAATTTTGGTCGAGTTTATAGAGTATTTAGAGTCAATTGAGCATGATTTCTACACATTGACGAATTTGTCTCTTTGATGCTCATAGGTGAATAGAGGACGAAAAAGGGAGTTCGTAGGACTTTGAATCGACTCAAACGGATGCCCGGATGAGAAGATATTGAAGAAATACGATTGGTATTAGTGCAGACGAGGAAAAGTATCACTTGGGAGGAGTTAGAAGTCACTCGAGTGACTAGGTCGAGCGCACGCGCTCGAGCGCATTGCTCGAGTGCTTAAACTTACAGAACTATTCTTGCGCTCGAGCAGCTCGAGCGCCACCGCTCGAGCGAATTGCTCGAGCGCCCAAAACATGCAGAGAGATTTCAGCGCTCGACCGGCTCGAGCGGAACCGCTCGAGCGATTGTGTCATTCGAGCTACACTGCTCGAGCGGGACCGCTCGAGCGTTTTGCTCGAGCGCCCATGGATTTTTGCCTCCGGATGCGTATTTTCGACCCATTAACTCCCGTTTCGACCCGTGCCTATATATACCTCTTCCAAACATGTTTTGAAGGATGCCCGAACTTTAGAAATAATTTTAGACTTAGTTTTTGGAGAGGAAGGAGACGAGCAAGCTTTACTTACGTTTTGTTGAGGTTTTTCATACGAATTTTAGTTTCTTTTCAATTCGTAGTTTCTTTTCATTAGCTTGATTACTTTAAACGCTTTTAATTTCGTTTTAGTTAATTAAATTTCAGTTCTTAGTATTTATTTTCTTTTAAAACCCTAGTTCACGTTTCGTATTTTCTTCGTGCAATTCATTATGTTTATGTTCGTCGTTTCTTCTATTGCTTTTATTTTTGTTAAAACCATGTCTAGCTAAAACCCTTGCATGCTTAGGGTAGGATGAACTCGTAGAAGTAGGAGGTGGGTACGTAATTAGGGTAACCGTGACATTAGTTTTAATTCTCTTAATTAATGAATTCTTATAATTAATCTGAACTTTACCTTTAAATTTAGTACGAAAGTGTTAGAGAGAGGACGACCGCATCACTCAATAACAATTAGTAGTCTTAACGAGAAGGTTTAGGAAAGGTTAATTCATCTACCGGTTTAGCGAAGGAGGACGACCGCATCACCTTAGTTAAATTAGGGTCTCATTAATTAAGCACAATCTAGTAACTTGTTAGTAGATTCGTGAAGTCGAGTGTTAGGGTAAAGTATTAGGGTTTAGAATCTTGAGCTTTCACCTTGCATTCTTAGACTTAGGTTAATTCTTGTGTGTCACAGTTATTTTGATTATGTACCTGCTCCGTTAGTATACGTAGGGATTCCTATCCTAAGCATCATCACTCATCATTAAAAAAACACACCTTTTGTTACTTAGTTTAATTTTCCTTTTGCATTCGTAGGATAATTCAGTCTTTTAATTAATCTTTCAAAAACCCAAAAACATTACACTCATATTAACTACGACGCGTAGATCTTCAGGGATCTATTCGCATATACACCATCCCTTGGGTTCGATAATACTTGGTCATTATACGTACTCATACTACAGTGAACCCGTCCGCTTGCGGGTGAGCGACTAGTAGAAGTTAGTAAAATCGCTTCAAGTCAATGGCGCCGTTGCCGGGGATGGCGTTATATGCTTTTTGAATAGGACTTGTCGATAGCTTAGTAGTTAGTAGTGGGTGATTTATTTTCTGTTTTTATTTTTATTTGTATTCAATCGGCAGTTGCGTTTTGACCCTTCTGCTAGTGTGTCAGGTTTATGAAAACACGCTCACAAGGCAATACGAGCGAAGAGAGAATACCGTTTGACCCTGAGACAATAGCCAGAAGGAACCGAGCCTTCTTGAGAAGGATGAACGCTGCCGACTTAGGAAAGGAACCAATGGATATCAATAATGAGTTGGACGATGCTGCCAACGATTTCAATCAGGCAGTAGACCGAGTTGAAGGCACTGGAGTTAGTGGTAGCCAGAATCAAATTCCATTAGGGGATAGCCAGAGCCTAAACCCGGATACACGAAACGTAGGGAACCCAGCTCAGAACCTTGTCCATAATCCTCATAACAACCCTGCTTACCCACAAAACCCAAATAACCCTTTTAACAACCCAGTATACCAACATTACCCATACCCACCTTATCCTTACCCACCATATCCATATCATCCACCTCCTGTCTACAACCAACCACCTGTTTACCCACCACCACCCCAACAAGTACCAGTACCTGCTGCTAATCCTCAACACGTTCCTCAAAACGTAGATCATAATATGGCTATTCGAGGGAGGTTTGCAGCACAGCCACAACGGTACTATGATGGAGTGGCTTTGCCTCCTGTTGAGGCAAACAACTTCTCGATATCCCCGGGGATTTTAAAACTGCTTACCGAGAATCAATTCAAAGGGGTGATCGGGAAGGAGAACCCTCACACTCACTTAAGGAGCTTTCTCATGATAGCCTCAACATTTAATTATAATGGCATGTCTGAAGATGCCAAGAGGCTTAGGCTGTTCCCATTCTCATTGACGGGAATAGCCAAGGAGTGGTACGATAATACGCTCCCGCGGGGAGGTATTACCACTTGGGCCGAGCTCGATCGTCTATTCCTCGAGCGATTCTACCCTCCATCTAGGACGATCAAGGCTAGAATTGAGATCTCGTCCTTTCGCCAGAAGTCTGGAGAGGATTTACGCCAAGCGTGGGAGAGATACTCAAACATGCTGATTGAGTGCCCGCAGCACGGGTACAATGAGGGGGATATTATGGCATTCTTCTACAGTGGTGCCAACAAGGCGGGGCAAGACCATTTAGACGCTTGTGCGGGCGGAGCATTCTTGAACCAAGACATAGAGAGGTGTAGGGAGATCGTGGACAACATTGTCACGAATGCCGGTGCTTGGGGTGTGGATGTAGATTTTCAGAGGGTGCATCAGGTTGAAGAGGGAGAAGGAACGAGAAGGCTGTTGATGGCCATGATGGAGAAGATCAACAACCTCGAGTTGGGGAAGAGTTTGGGTGGAGAACATGCAGTAGAGAATGAGAGAGTAGACCAACCAAGTGGACAGCAAGAGGTAGCCAATTACATGGGAGGTCCGTATTACAATCAGAATGGCTACCAAGGTGGAAACCAGTATGGAAGGCCTTCTTATGGCCAACCATTTGTACCTCCAGGTCCTCAGCCACCTCAAAATCAATGGAGGAACACACAAGGAGTTCAAGGAGGCCAGCAGCCTCCTCAAAACACATGGCGAAAAAATGAGAATTTTTCTTATGCTAACCCAAAAGCTGGTGTTACTGTTCCTACAGGTGTTGATCCGGGTTCAAAGCCTCCGGGTGGAGAAGGCGGTGCATCAACCGAGGAGATGTTGAGAGCAATCCTTCAGAAGGTGGAGGAAGGAAGCAAGCGATTGTCCTCCTTGGAGTACGATGTGAAGGAGCTGCACAAGAAGGGTGATCATCGAGATCAAGAGCTCCAGAAGATGAACGTTGAGTGGACTAGAACTCAACAAGAGAACAATAGGTGGTTCACTTCTATAGAGTTCCAGATGAGTCAGATTGCAAAGATGGTGAATAGAGAGCCGGGAAAATATCCTTCCATGCCGGAGGGGAACCCGAAAGAGCAGTGCAAGGCGATCCAGCTTAGAAGTGGAACCAACTACGAAGGTCCTCAGATGCCTGCTGATTCTGAGACGCCCCAAGAAGAGATTGAGCCTAAAGGGGATGAAGTTGAGACTGAGGAGAAAGAAGTTGAGAAAGGAGTTGAGGGTGAAAGCACTCAAGCGAGTAAAGAGCTTGAAGAGGAAGGCAGTGAGAAGGGTGAGAGAGTTCCTAAGTGGAAGAAGGCAAAGGAAGCAAGGGAGAAAGTGAAAGAAACAGAAAGAGATGAATGGGGGGTACCCAAATCTGTGATACCAGTCCCATATCCACAACGCTTCATGAAAAAGAAGCTTGATGAGAAATTCGCTAAGTTCCTTGATGTTTTTAAATAACTGCATATTAATATCCCTTTTTATGATGCTTTGGAACAGATGCCCAATTATGCAAAGTTTTTGAAGGATTTGATCGCAAAAAGACGGCGAGTTGATGAGCCGAAGTTGGTGCAGTTGAACCACGAAGTGAGTGCATTAGTGCACAAGGCGCTTCCACCAAAGCTGAAGGATCCCGGGAGCTTCACGATCCTATGTGATATTGGGAACGGGATCAAGAAGGGAGCGTTGTGCGACCTCGGGGCGAGCATTAATTTGATGCCACTGTCGCTTTTCAAGATGTTGGAAGGTGTTGAACTTCAACCCACAATGATGACGCTTCAACTAGCCGATCGGTCTATTACTCGACCTCAAGGTGTTGTTGAAGACGTTCTAGTGAGAGTTGGAGATCACATTTTTCCAGCTGACTTTGTAGTGCTAGAGATGGAGGAAGATCAACACGTGCCGCTGATTTTGGGAAGACCGTTCTTAGCTACGGCGGGGATGGTGCTAGATGTGGCGAATGGGAAGATCACGTTGAAGGTTGATGATCAAGAAGTGAAGATCTCCCTATATGAAGCCATGAAGCACCCGAAGGAGGACGAGAGCTTGTATTGCATGGATGCAATTGATCCTCGTGTTGAAGACACGCCTCCTATCCCTAATCCTTCTCATATTCATGAATTTTATAATCCTTCACTCAATTACTTAACCCATGAGCATTATGTTCTTGATTATGTTGATAGGGATAAAGTGAGGAAGTTGAAGGATGAAGAGGTAAAGAAAGTGGATGTGGTCCAGTTAGAAGGGAAAGGAGGAGTTAAGAAGAAAAAGTCCAAACTCAAGAAATTGTTTGGTAAGACTCCTCCAGATAAAGGAAAGAAGGAGTTGAGACCTATACCACTTGAGGTGGGGAAGGAAGCAAAGAAATAAATACTGAGAACTGAAATTCAATTAACTAAAACGAAGTTTCAAAGTGTTTAAAGAAATCAAACTAATGAAAAGGAATTAAGAAACGAAAAGAAACTAAGAATTCGTATGCAAAACCTCAACAACGTAAAAGTAAAGCTTGCTCGTTCTTCTCCTCTTCCTCTCTCTAAAAATTAAGTCTAAAGTGATTTCTAAAAGTCGGGGATCCTTCAAAACGCATCCGGAGGCCAAAATATGGAAGTGCTCGAGCAAAAACACGCTCGAGCGGTCCCATTCGAGCATACAGGTCGAATGAAACAGGTGCTCGAGCGATCCCGCTCGAGCCGGTCGAATGGCGAAATTTTTCTGCAAGTTTTCGGTCATTCGAGCAACACGCTCGAGCGCTGGCGCTCGAGCTGCTCGAGTGGTTTCGGCTGCTGTACACTTGTTCGTAAAATCTTCATATCTCCTCAACCGGGAGTCCGTTTTGGCCGATTCAAAGTCCTACGAACTCCTCTTTTCGCCCTCTATCTATCTATGAAAACCAAAGAGACAAATTAATGATTTTATAAAAATGACACTCATTTGACTCCAAACACTAATCGAAAACACTCAAAACATGAGTAAATCGGGCACCAAAACATAACAATTTCACGCCTAATCAACCCCCCCAAACTTACCATGTTGCTTGTCCTCAAGCAACGAAATAATAAGTCAAGTGAAATTGTTAGGAATGAATCAAGAATCAAATCATGCAAGTAATTGAACTCGAGCTTCAGAGATCGATCACACGTATACTAACTCACCCCCTTCATCATACTCATGCAACAACAACAAGACCCACCAAGATCAAACATGGATGTGCACTCAACGATGTGTTTCACTCCCTCACAAGTGTATATCAATGATAAATGACTCACTCAACAATCAATCACACATATCGGCAGCCATAGGCTTGTAAGCACTCTCAACTCCGACCATACTCTAGAAATCAATGCCGAATCAAAAAGGACTTTTCTCAAGGTTGTAATGTAGGCTCTTTGGACAGGTGGGATAACAATATAAGGTAAAGTGACTAAAGTGAATGGAGAATAGAAAATCAAACTTTGGCACTTCGAGATTAGGAACAGACTACTTCAAACATTTTCAATGAACATCCTTTCAATTCCACTTCTCTCAACACTTCATTTTTTTTTTCTAACTCTTTTCACTTTTTTCAATCACTTCATTTTTTTTCTTTTTTCACACAAACACATGAGCTCAATTTTTCTTTTGCTCATTCTCAATTTTTTTTTTTTGTTCTTTCCCACAACTCAAATCTCATTCACACCCTTATTTTATCACCACTCAACCATCATAATTCCCTTTTTCTCAACTCAACTCAATCCCTTCAACCTTCACACTTTTCCTATTCTCCACTCAAATTGGGACAAAAAGGCTTAGAAACTTGGAATAGTGTTTAAATGTGCTAGCAAATAAAATAGGCTTTAGGCTCAAAGGGGCTAGCAAGGGATTCAATGTCATTGGTAAGGAAAATTTTGGCTAAGTGACTCAATTAAATCAAAGATGGCCTAAGATCACATTCGGCATATCTAACTAGACACAATCAAGGAGCAAGAGCACACACAAGTTCTAGCATCCTCTAAGGTGATGATTCACTCACAAACGAAGAGATTAAATCATGCATTTAAATCTCGTAAGGCTCAACTCTCACGACTTTCACATCCATGTTAGTCCTAGTGAATTCTCACTCTCATCACACAAGCACTCAAAAGAAAAATTCACAAGCATACAAGTTCTTTCTCAAATCAGCTCAAACTCAAACACTCGCACAAAAGAATCTCTAACTCAACCTTACAACTCACCCTACTCATCAAATCATACTCAAAGATAGCAATCAACAAGTATAAGATGGTTGATAGGCATGAAATATGCACTAGCGAGTCTAACCAAAATTACCCCAAGGAGTATCTCAACAAACCAATAATCAATCAAACTCAACTCAAAGATAAGGGCATGCATGCATGTGCAATGTAATCATAAAACAAATAAAAAACTCCACCCCCCCCCAAACTTCGACCTTGCTAGAGGTCTAAGTTTGGGGTTGTGGGTTACCTCAACCAAATAATTCAATTTCTCTCAATAGCTTTGCACATTCCCTTGTCTCAAGTTGGTTCCTTCAATCTCCACTTCTTTGATACCTTTACTCCTTTAGAGACAAGCCTACAAGCAACTTACTCAAATACGAGGTTAAACATACGACTCAACAACATCCTAGTAACATAAAAGGAAAATAACTAAAAACACTCAAAAGCAAATAAAAAATGGGCTGCCTCCCATTCAGCGCTATTTTTAAGGTCCTCATGCCGGACCGAGCTCAAAGGAGCTTATGGGACATCATACTCAAATTTACCTCCCTCACTCTCATAAGAGTGGTGTTTGAACTCCTTTCCTTGATGCCCCACCATCATGAGCCCTTTTGCTTCCTTCCCCACCTCAAGTGGTATAGGTCTCAACTCCTTCTCACCTTTATCTGGAGGAGTCTTACTAAACAATTTCTTGAGTTTGGACTTTTTCTTCTTAACTCCTCATTTCCCTTCTAACTGGACCACGTCCACTTTCTTCACCTCTTCATCCTTCAACTTCTTCACTTTATCCCTATCAAAATAATCAAGATCATAACGCTCATGGGTTAAATAATCAAGTGAAGGACTAACAAAATCATGAATATCAGAAGGATTAGGGATAGAAGGCGTGTCTTCAACACGAGGATCAATTGCATCCATGCAATACAAGCTCTCATCCTCATTCGGGTGTTTCATGGCTTCATATAGGGAGATCTTCACTTCTTAATCATCAACCTTCAACGTGATCTTCCCATTCGCCACGTCTAGCACCATCCCCGCCGTAGCTAAGAACGGTCTTCCCAAGATCAGGGGTACGTGCTCATCTTCCTCCATCTCTAGCACTACAAAGTCGGCTGGAAAGATGTGATCTCCAACTCTCACAAGGACGTCTTCAACCACACCTTGAGGTCGAGTAATAGACCGGTCGGCTAGTTGAAGCGTCATCATTGTGGGTTGAAGTTCACCACCTTCCAACTTCTTGAAAAGCGATAACGGCATGAGATTGATGCTCGCCCCTAAATCACATAGCACTCCTTTCTTGATCCCGTTCCCAATGTCACAAAGAATGGTGAAGCTCCCGGGATCCTTCAGCTTCGGTGGAAGTGCCTTGTGCACTAATGCACTTACCTCGTGGTTCAGCTGCACCAACTTCGGCTCATCCACTCGCCGCCTTTTCGCAATCAAGTCCTTCAGAAACTTTGCATAATGCGGCATCTGTTCCAAAGCATCATAAAAAGGAATGTTAATGTGAAGTTGTTTAAAAACATCAAGAAATTTTGCAAATTTTTCATCAAGCTTCTTTTTCATGAAGCGCTGTGGATATGGGACGGGTATCACAGATTTGGGTACCCCCCATTCATCTCTTTCTGTTTCTTTCACTTTATCCCTTGCTTCCTTTGCCTTTTTCCACTTAGGAACTCTCTCTATCTCCTCAAAGTCTTTCCCCTTCTGGGACTCATCCATATCTTTATGCTTCTCAATCCCTTCACTTTCAATCCCCTTCTCAACTTGAGGCGTCTCAGAATCAGCAGGCATCTGAGGACCTTCATAGTTGGTTCCACTTCTAAGCTGGATCGCCTTGCAATGCTCTTTCGGGTTCCCCCCCGGCATTCAATTCACTGACTTTGCAATCTGGCTCATCTGGAACTCTAAAGAAGTGAACCTTCGATTGTTCTCTTGTTGAGTTCTAGGTCACTCAACGTTCATCTTCTGGAGCTCTTGATCACGTTGATCACCTTTCTTATGCAGCTCCTTCACATCGTACTCCAAGGATGACAACCGCTTGCTTCCCTCCTCCACCTTCTGAAGAATGGCTCTCAACATCTCCTCGGTTGATGCACCACCTTCTCCTCCAGGAGGTTTAGACCCCGGATCAACACCTGCAGGCACAGTAATACCAGCTTTTGGGTTAACATAAGAAAAATTATCATTCTTCCTCCATGTGTTTTGAGGAGGCTGCTGGCCTCCTTGAACTCCTTGTGTGCTCCTCTATTGATTTTGAAGTGGCTGAGGACCTGGAGGTACAAATGGTTGACCATAAGAAGGTCTTCCATACTGATTTCCACCTTGGTAGCCATGCTGATTGTAATACGGACCTCCCATGTAATTGGCTACCTCTTGCTGCCCACTTGGTGGGCCTACTCTCTCATTCTCTACTGCATGCTCTCCAACCAAATTCTTCCCCAACTCGAGGTTGTTTATCTTCTCCATCATGGCCATCAATAGCCTTCTCGTTCCTTCTCCCTCTTCAACCTGATGCACCCTCTGAAAATCTGCATCCACACCCCAAGCACCGACATTCATGACAATGTTGTCCACGATCTCCCTACACCTCTCTATGCCTTGGTTCAAGAATGCTCCGCCCGCACAGGCGTCTAAATGGTCTTGCCCCGCCTTGTTGGCACCACTATAGAAGAACGCCATAATGTCTCCCTCATTGTACCCGTGCTGCGGGCACTCAATCAGCATGTTTGAGTATCTCTCCCACGCTTGACGTAGGTCCTCTCCTTGCTTCTGGCGAAAGGATGAGATCTCAATTCTAGCCTTGATCGTCCTAGATGGAGGGTAGAATCGCTCGAGGAACAGACGCTCGAGCTCGGCCCAAGTGGTAATACCTCCCCGCGGAAGCGTATAATCGTACCACTCTTTGGCTATTCCCGTCAATGAGAATGGGAACAGCCTAAGCCTCTTGGCATCTTCAGACATGCCATTGTAATTAAATGTTGAGGCTATCATGAGAAAACTCCTCAGATGTGTATGAGGATTCTCCTTCCCGATCACCCCCTTGAACTGATTCTCGGTCAGCAGCTTTAAAATCCCCGGGGATATCGAGAAGTTATTTGCCTCAACAAGAGGCAAAGCCACTCCATCATAGTACCGATGTGGCTGCACTGCAAACCTCCCTCGAATAGCCATCTGATCTGCGTTCTGAGGAACGTATCGAGGATTAGCAGCTGGTACGGGTACTTGTTGGGGTGGTGGTTGGTAAACAGGTGGTTGATTGTAGACATGAGGTGGAGGATACGGGTATGGTGGGTAAGGATAAGGTGGGTATGAGTAATGTTGGTATACTGGGTTGTTGAAAGGGTTATTTGGGTTTTGTGGGTAAGCAGGGTTTTGGTTCTGGTTTTGGGGTTGTGTTTGTGCAGAGTTGATTGTGTCTTGTGGGTTCGGGTGTGGACTCTCAGTTCCCCCTATGGGTATCTGCTGATTACTGCTGTTTCCATTGGCACCATCTGCCCGTTCCACAAGAGCAGTATACTCTGCAGCTATTTTGTCTAACTCCCCAAGTTCATCAGAAATCTTATCTTTGTTTCCCGCGGCAGTAGTCATTCTTCTCAAGAAGGCTCGGTTCCTTCTAGCTATTGTCTCAGGATCTGCAGGCAACCTCTCTTCGCTAGTATTTCCTTGTGAGCGTGTTTTCATAAACCTGAAACACTAGCAGAAGGATCAAAACGCAACTGCCTAATGAATGGAAATAAAAATAAAACAGAAAATAAATCACCCACTACTAACTACTAAGCTATCTACAAGTCCTATTCAAAGAGCATATAACGCCATCCCCGGCAACGGCGCCATTGACTTGAAGCGATTTTACTAACTTCTACTAGTCGCTCACCCGCAAGCGGACGGGTTCACTGTAGTAAGAGTAAGTATAAAGACCAAGTAGTATCGAACCCAAGGGATGGTGTATATGCGAATAGATCCCTGAAGATCTACGCTTCATAGTTAATATGAGTGTAAGTTTTTGGATTTTTTAGAAAGATTAATTAAAACTAAAATAAACTAATTAAACTAAAATACTAAAGCAGATGAATTAACTAAGGGTTGGATTCAAATAAGAGATGGTGATGCTTAGGATAGGAATCCCTACGTATACTAACGGAGCAGGTACATAATCAAAATAACTGTGACACACAAGAATTAACCTAAGTCTAAGAATGCAAGGTGAAAGCTCAAGATTCTAAACCCTAATACTTTACCCTAACACTCGACTTCACGAATCTACTAACAAGTTACTAGATTGTGCTTAATTAATGAGACCCTAATTTAACTAAGGTGATGCGGTCGTCCTCCTTCGCTAAACCGGTAGATGAATTAACATTTCCTAAACATTCTCGTTAAGACTACTAATTGTTATTGAGTGATGCGGTCGTCCTCTCTCTAACACTTTCGTACTAAATTTAAAGGTAAAGTTCAGATTAATTATAAGAATTCATTAATTAAGAGAATTAAAACTAACGTCACGAATTACCCTAATTACGTACCCACAACCTACTTCTACGAGTTCATCCTACCCTAAGCATGCAAGGGTTTTAGCTAGACATGGTTTTAACAAACATAAAAGCAAAAGAAGAAACAACACACATAAACATAATGAATTGAAGAACGAAAATATGAAACATGAACTAGGGTTTAAAGAAATAAATACTGAGAACTGAAATTCAATTAACTAAAACGAAGTTTCAAAGTGTTTAAAGAACTTAAACTAATGAAAAGGAATTAAGAAACGAAAAGAAACTAAGAATTCGTATGCAAAACCTCAACAACGTAAAAGTAAAGCTTGCTCGTTCTTCTCCTCTTCCTCTCTCTAAAAATTAAGTCTAAAGTGATTTCTAAAAGTCGGGGATCCTTCAAAACGTATTTGGAAGAGGTATATATAGGCACCGGGTCGAAACGGGAGTTAATGGGCCGAAAAAAAGCATCCGGAGGCCAAAATATGGAAGTGCTCGAGCAAAAACACGCTCGAGCGGTCCCATTCGAGCATACAGGTCGAATGAAACAGGTGCTCGAGCGCTCCCGCTCGAGCCGGTCGAATGGCGAAATTTTTCTGCAAGTTTTCGGTCATTCGAGCAACACGCTCGAGCGCTGGCGCTCGAGCTGCTCGAGTGGTTTCGGCTGCTGTACACTTGTTCGTAAAATCTTCATATCTCCTCAACCGGGAGTCCGTTTTGGCCGATTCAAAGTCCTACGAACTCCTCTTTTCGCCCTCTATCCATCTATGAAAACCAAAGAGACAAATTACTGATTTTATAAAAATGACACTCATTTGACTCCAAATACTAATCGAAAACACTCAAAACATGAGTAAATCGGGCACCAAAACATAACAATTTCACGCCTAATCAATATCCCGGAGCGAGGTGGGAGTTTTTTAACATGCGAACTGATGCACAATGTCAGCTCGCCCGGGATGATCAGCTCCTCGGTATATGCGAACAAAGAAGTAAAAGAGTTAGAAAAACTGAGAAAAAATTCATAAGTTAAAAAGTACTAAAGAGGTAGGATGTTTGCCAATTTCGTGAAGTACAAAATCGAATGACTCGCAAGTGTACGAGATCGTTGTATAGTAGGCAATTGACCAAGTAAAATATCGAACACAAAGACAACAGATCTAGTTTCTAGAGACCTACTAAATTGAATTCTTGTACACAAAATTACAGAAAAATAATGGTTCGGTTTGATGTTATCTACTAAATGTTTTCAATTGCAAAATGAAAAAAAAAAACTAACCTAACTTATTTCGAAGTGCAAGAGATTGATGTATGCTTTGAACGAGTCCAAGTATGCAAGTATTAGGGATTAGCAAGAGCATATACTTATCTTGAGTTCCATATCATGACTAACCTAGACTATACAATCTCATCTAACCATTAAAACTCTCGTCTAAATGATTCGATACTCAATTAGAAGTGTTCTTCATGTTTTAGGTCTCTCTCGATAACTTAAAACATCTAACAATAGGCTTTGATAGATAATCCCCTTCAAATTAGCACTCACTAAGAATAGCTCAACTCTCGCATGTTGTCATTTTCAATGAATTGCTAATTTTACCAAAGACATGCTAGCAAAGCTAAAATAATCTGAATTCAGAGAAGTTAATCATTCAACTTTATAAAATCTAAGCATATACTCAAGCTAAGCCCTAATTCTTACATATTCTTCATCATTCAAAGCATAGAAGATTTAGCCTAGCATAGCTAGGGCTAAGGAAACTAAAATCATGAACAAAGTCATGGAAAAACTAAGAATTTACAACAAATGGCAGAAATTAGAGTAATATCACCTATGATGAAGGAAATTTGGAAAACATCTTCAAGCACCACTTGTTTACAACCATGGAATCTGCCAATTCACTAATCTTCAAGCTTAAATCCAGTTACAAGATACTTCTCAATGAAGAAATTGAAGAAAAGAAACTAATCTAGCACTATCTAGGGGAAATTGGATGAAAATGTGGAATGGATCTCTCAACTCTCGTGTGAAATCTATAAAAATGAATGGCAACCTTCTCCAAAATCAGTTAGAAGCCCTTTTATAGTTACAAGCCAAAGCTATAAGTCGGTTTTTACATTTTAACCCTCGAATCTTCTAGAAATCGCGCTCTTCGGACTTGCCAGCATTTTGCTCGCCCAAAATTGAGTTGCTCGACCGAGTGCTGACTCAACTCGGCCAAGTGCTTCTTCTCTTGGCTGAGTTCCTTACGTTTTTACCTAACTCAACCAAAATGACTTTGCTCGACCGAGTAAAACTTCATTTTGGCCGAGTGAATCTTCCAGAGATTTTACTCGGCCAAAACCCCCTTTGCTCGGCCGAGTACAAATCCAATTTGGCTGAGTGGATCTTCCAGAGATCTTACTTGGCCAAAACCCCTTTTGGTCGGCTGAGTGGCCTCTCTTCATGGCCGAGTGAGCTCTGTTTTGTCTCCTTTTTGACCTTTTAACTCCACTTTTCATTCTTTCTCCGATTCTTCATCGTTTTCGACCTGAAACACTTTATTTCTAGCACGAAGGGTAAGTTCAAGAGACAAAGTCAAATGTAGAAATACGAGACACTAATCGTATATAAATTAAGTTCAATTAGTGCATAAAAGAACTTAAAAACACACAATTATGATGCAATTACAAGGCTAATCACCCCTCCCCCAAACTTGAAATATTGCTTGTCCTCAAGCAATAAAAAGAAAATCACAAAGGCGGTGATTGCATCAAGTTGTGTGATCAAGAGCATGTCAAAGATGAGTAATTTAATCTTATCCAAATGAATAAATTCTCGAGAAAGCATGTCCAACTTTTCAATTATCCATTGAAGATAAGTTTACACAAAATGAAATCATTCACCATAATCCTCTCAAGGGAAGTGTTTATCACTCTTCACTCAAAGTGTATCAAGGTGTCGCTCCATGTCAATGTATAGAAATGCATCCAATAGGCTTGCCATGAGTCTAAGCAATCTTTCCTCAAATTTGAACTCGGTGCTAAATCGAAAAGGACTTTCATTTGGTTGTAATGTTGGCTCTTTGGTCATGGTAGGGAATATTTAGATGAAGTAACTTGTACTAGTGAAGCAAGAATTCAGGTTTCTCTTTTCTATCTTTCCCGAGGATGTGGTAAGCCTACACTTCTCAACCCAAGGTTCAACTCTTCACTTATCTTCCTTTTTCTCATATCCTTTCTATTCACCTCATACCCTTCTTTACTTTTCATACCACCAATATTTTTTCTCAAAAGAGAGCTTCTTTTTATTTATTTTTTATTTTAGCTCACTTTTTTGCTTTCACGGCCTTCATTCAATTCTCTTTTTCTCATCCTTTTCAACTTTCCCCCAAAATTATCCATTCAAAATCATTCACCCTATTTTCCTTTCTTCCCAATTCAACGACACCACCCTCATTCAAGCTTCACTAGTTTTATGGACCAATAAGCTCACAAAGAAAGGGTAGTTTGGCTACATCATGGGTGCCAATAAACAGGTCACAAGGCTCAACTTGGCTAACTATGGAAATAAGATGTCATTTGGCATAGATAGACTTTGGCAAAGTCACTTTACAAGTAAAGGATGGCCTAATCTCATTTTTAGCACCTTATGCAAGTAGATTCTAGAGCAAGACTAGAGGCAATTTCTCTAACACAATGACTACACATGACCACACTTACAATGAAGAACAAAAAATAATGAATTTTTTTTGGCTCAAAAGCTCACAAGTTCGTGATTGATTATGGTTCATTTTCTCATTTTAAGCTCACATCTCTTCAACTTCAAATTTACAAGTTTTCAATACTACTCAAGTCATTAAACATTCATCAAAGATCAAATCAAATCACCTCTAAAATACTCAAAATGCACAACCTTAAATTCATCATATCCAATTGTTCATCCCAATTCAAGTCATCCAATACACCAAACATACTCATGTATGTTGTTGCACGTCTCTTAAGCAAACGAACACACCCCCAAACTTTTTCTTTGCCAAGCAATGAGAAAGTGTGGTACAAGAGTGGTGAAAAGAGCACGTTACAACAACATATTCCTATTCAAACACAAATATGAGATATATAAAGCAAATGACACCATTAAGAATTACAAAACCACATCACAACAATCGATCACATAGGAAATAAAAATCATTCAAAACATCCAAAATGTTAAACAATTCAAAAGTCAAACCCCAAAATAGTTAACACAAAACCCAAAATTATCTAATCATTACACAAAAAACGAGACAAAACTAGCAATAGGATAGGGATAGAAGGGGTACCCTCGTTACTATCGTGAAGTTTTTTACACATCACTTATGGCCGAGGTGGAGGAAATTGGAAGTTGAAGTGTCCTTGGCTCAAATGCCACTCCATAACAGCTCGATCCTCTCTCATTTCCTCCCTATACATCTCCTCGAAAACATCTTGCCTCGTTCGCATGTGCCAGAGCTCATTCATCATCTCAATGTGCCTATTTCGGGACTCAACCTGAAAAGCATCGAAATCTCTAATCAACCTGTCCATATTCTGACGGTTGTAGACCAATAGTTGTGAAGGATGCCCTTGTCGCTCCTCTATGGTATCGTGCATCTCCACTTCCAGATAGGTTGGAATTGCTGATCTTGAGCTTCAATCTCCTTATCCGACTCTTCGATCAGCGCACTCGTCGCTTCACTTGCTTTCTCTTTTCCCTTTTTGTCCTTTGTCATCTTCTTCAGCTGCCTTTGCTCCCTTGGGATACTTTAATGAAACACCCTTCTGTAATCTTCGTGCAATTGAGTGTTCATTAACTAATTCCTATTTTCCTTTCCCTTCCAAGAGATAAGTGACATTTCTGCTAAGGGAAAACCGAGCTCATTAGGCAAATATCCACAATAGGAGCTCCCGACTTGCTCGATGACTTCACATCGGATGAGATAGTTTATGTCTATCCACTCAATATCATATCTCTCCAAGTTTTCTTCCGGCTCCCAACCAACACATTCAGCAATCTGGGTAATCAACCCACCAATACCCATTTGAGTCAAAGTGGAGGACCCCATCTTTGAAAAATGCTCCATCAAGTACTCACCAAAGTCAGCTTCATATCCCTGCGTCATACAATAAAGGATGTATAACTCCTCAACTCGAATGGAAGCGCTCTCTCGATGTGCATACAACACATTCATAAGGATCCGATAGACAATTTTCAGAATAAGATTCCTTATGCGAGAAGCCTTCGTCTTTCCCGCCATGAAATTCCGTCTGGAACCCTTAGGAGTCGAGATATCCTTCCAGAAGTCATCCTTCTTGTACCCCATTTTCAATCGGTGCTCATAGCTCTACTTTGGATTTAGCATCCCAAGACACCGGTTAAGCTCAGTGCATGTGACAGTGTAGTTCTTATTCCCACTTCGGAATAACATAGTGGACGGGTGACCGGCAGCATCAGTAAGAATAGAAATGGTGCTGAGAAACTCAGTGCAAAGCTTTTAGTAGACTGGCCTCCTTACATCAAGAACACCTATCCACCCGATTCGGTCAAAGAGTTCTTCGACCTCTTCCCTCACACCCAAAGTGATCATTGCTCGAACATCATAACACTTTTGAGCGTGATAGGTCATCTTACTTGCTCCAACAAAATTCTTGTAGTACTCCTTCACATCACCAAAATAAAGCCCTTCCTTCGATGGTGTTCTTCCGTCATAATGCTTCGCATATACTTTTCGTACCCCTTATTCACAGAACACGAGGCAGGGATAGTGGGTGTATCCCGTTTAGTTCATCGACGACTCATTGTCCTGCATATAGGAAGCAAAGAATATAAGAACATCTTACTCAACGAGTGTGCTCAATAAGTCATTTCAATCCAACTATTCCAATAACTCATGGCCAAACATCTCACGGCATTCACTCACCCCTACACAAATTATACTTCATCAAAAGGTTCACCCCCTAGCATGTCTACATTGCATTTCACCACAATTATGAAGAGAAAACACTCAAAAGATGCATATTCCTAGGGCATATGGTTCATCTTTGCAAAGGAAAGTTCATTGTTCAATTATACAAGCCATAAAACCAAATCATGAAATTAACATCAAAATTTGCATACCCATGAGTCATATTCACCATCTTTATCAACCTTAATGAAGAAACAATCATATGCATCCATCTATCCCCTAGACATTGTAATTTTTGACATTATTCATGCTCCAAAAGGGTGTTCTCCCAAAACTTCACAATATCACAAAATCATCCCAAAATTACAACCCTATTGAGTAATCTATCATCAATTAGAAACAAACTATCCATGAATCGAAGAATACAACAACAAAATCCACAATTTTGGTCCACATATGCATATGAAATATACCCATTTTTGCTAGAAAAAGAATTCATAAAAGGAAAGGAGAAGAGGATTACCTTGATAAACTTGGATTGAATGATAGATGGGAAGAGATTGATGCAAGAATTTGAAGAGCTCTCTTGAGTTTTTAGGAGAAAATCGGCCGAGTATGTGTTGAAATGGGAGAGTGTGTGTGTTGTGTTTAAATAGGCAAAAATTAGGGCAAAATCGCGAAAGTGCTCGACCAAAATTAAGATGCTCGACCGAGTGCTTACTCTGCTCGGCCGAGCGCTGACTCTACTCGGTCGAGCAACTTTAGAACTGGTCGAGCGTTAGTTCAAAAAGCCCCACTCGGCCTAAATACCTATTGCCCAGCCGAGCATAAATCCAATTTTACCGAGTGAATCTTCCAGAGATTTTACTCGGCTAAAACCCCCTTTTCTCGGCCGAGTACAAATCTAATTTAGCTGAGTGGATCTTCCAGAGAATTCCACTCGGTCAAATTCCATCTACTCGGCCGAGTGTTTCTTGATTTGGCCGAGCACTACCCCTGAAGCACCAAATTTTCAACTTTTGACCATTTATTCACATATCAATCTTCAATTCAACCCAAAACACCAACATTGGTTCATTTTTTTTATCTCAATTCATAAAGAAACAGACTCTCCTATATCAAAGCATACATACATCGAAACACGTTGATTTTTGGAACGACACACCCCCCAAACTTATTCATTTCTAGGCAAAGAAAAAGTTTGGCACAAGAGATAAAAATTGAACGTGCAAGCAACGTGACCCCTAACAAAACACAAGAAAGAGTCAATCAACCAATAAACACACTAGAAATGTCAAAATACTCACAATTGTCCAAAGTCAACCAACTATAAGACTGCATCATCCAAAATGCAAATTATGCCCTGATTTACCCAATACAAAACAAAAATAGCCTCCCCAAACTTAGGATGCACATGAAAACCTAAGTTCGAGCCCGAGGAACATGATACCTCCCATTCAACCGGTTTACAATGCGACCAACCTACGACCCCCGAACCATAGCTCCTGCACGAGAGTCCATAGAGATCTTCCACTCCTAAAATAAAAAAATGAACAAACACTATTAACCATCCAAAGAAAATGAACAAAAAGCAAAACAAGAGTTAAAAAATAATGGGTGCCTCCCATTAAGCGCTAGGTTTAACGTCCTATGCCTGACGGAACTACTCAAGGTCACATTACTCCTCAAAGTCCTTAAGCAAAACCTGGCTTAGGATCTCATTTTGACTTGGTGAAAAGAAATGCTTCAAGCGATGCCCATTGGCATAAAATTTCTCCCCCTTAGCATTTTGGAGTTCAAACTACCCACTTGGAAAGCAACTAGTGATAACAAATGGACCACTCCACTTAAACTTTAACTTTCCGGGAAAGAGCATAAGGCGAGAGTTAAATAGAAGAACACGGCCACCCTCCTGAAATTCCTTTTTCTTAATCCGAGTATCATGCCACATCTTAGTTTTCTCCTTGAAAATTTTGACATTCTCATAAGCATTATTTCTAAACTCCTTAAGCTCGTGTAGTTGTAGCAACCTCTTCTCCCAATTAGATCACCACTGAAGTTCAACTTCTTGATGGCCCAAAATGCCTTCTGTTCAAGCTCGACAGGTAAATGACAAGCCTTTCCAAAGACGATTTGATATGGAGATATGTCCAAAGTGTTGGGAAAATAGGGGTGCCCGGAATCTATTTGGGATGAAATTTAAATACGAATTTAAATACAATTATTACTAGCATGAATTAATCCTAATTAATTCAAATAATAATTCCAACAACAAATTTAACATCATGCATGTTGAATTAATTCACATAAAATCTAGGCGGAATAAACAAGAATTTATGTGACTTACGTACCTCTTGTAGAATTGGCCTTTGAATAAACGGGACAATCACGATCTCGCTTTATCAACCTAAAAATCTTCTCAAGTATTTCCCTTTCGCCTTACTTGATCACCAGTGGGAGATGCTTTCAAGTAATTTAAATAACTAAGGAAAAAGAAAAATATATATGCTCTTGATTTTTCCAACACATGAAATTATGTACTTGGGGATAAAATAATCACCCCCTATTTATAAAGAGTGATGGCAAAAAATATGGTGGTATATGGGCTTTGGAAAAAATCTTTTCTTAGACTCTAAGAAATCTTGAATATATCTCATAAATTCTTTACTCCAAAATAAAATATTCCACAAAAATCTCACTCACCTTATAAATATGTAATTTTCGAAAATTACAAGCGAAAGCCAAGATTTGGATCTTTCTTGAATATATGAGATATTCTTGTATTCCAAGAATACATATCTTCCATAATATCTTTCCAAGAAAATCAACAAAATCTATTCTTCTCTTGATACGCAATTTTCGAAAAAATAAGGAGAAAATCAGCATAATATTATCTTTTTATTTTAATCACCTTATCATTATTGGGCTACTTAATGGGCTACTTGAGGGGCCTTTAAGGAGAATTAAGATTGGACCTCGTAATGGACTTCTGAATTTCAATATTGAGCCCCAATATAATTCAATCCATTAATATTAATTATTACCACTAATAAATTAATATTGAACTATCCATCTTGATCCATATTACGATAATATGGGCTCCTTTCCCGCGTTTAAGATTATCAAGCCCATTAATTAATTAAGCTTCTGAATAGCACTAAATTAATTAATATATTTCACCTTGGAGTAAAGACAGCTCAACATTATTATCCGTACCGAAGAAACTGATTCTTCACTTGCAAGATTTGGTACGATAAAACTTCTGAGCCCACCAAGGGGACTAATCACACGAGCCGTACTCGCACGCGTTTCTCCGTATTAAATCTTAGCAACCGTCGTATGATTAATATTACTGCCTAAAGCACAAGGTTCGAAGTCACAATGATTCTCACCCAACATGAATCAACATGAATCAAAGCAGTAACCATTAAGCACACACGGTCCTATTTAAGTGACAGAGATTAAGAAATCAACAACCACTGAGGTCTAATTCTTCACATTTCAGAACAGAAGAATTTAACCTCGCTGTAGGTCCTCTTCAACACATACTAAATGTGCTAATGCAATCTCTTAGTCAAGACAGACAAATCTGAGACTTACACATCGACCTTTCACGGCGGATTGTTCAATTCCACCTAGGTCGTGAAAATGTACGTTTAGTTACAAGGAAACTGTTAATGTTATCTTCCGTGATCGGGTATCACCACATTAATTGCAATGTAACTAGTACTATTATGAACTGTTTGCAATAAATATTCAACATTCAATCATATCTAAAGCATATGCGATAAAAGAATTATTCTCATAAAACAAGTGTTTGATACACGAGTTATACAAAGTAAAAGCATACTTTCATGTATAACTCCAACACAAAGTCGTCTTGAAAGCCGTTCTATATGCCCATAAAGCGTCATCTAACTTCAAGGCTCAATCCTTCCTTATCGTACTCACAGTTTTCTCCAAGATTTGCTTCACTTGACGATTCGAAACCTTGGCCAAGCCATTTGTTTGTGGATGGTA
This sequence comes from Ballota nigra, assembly GCA_947034835.1. Classification (NCBI taxonomy): domain Eukaryota; kingdom Viridiplantae; phylum Streptophyta; class Magnoliopsida; order Lamiales; family Lamiaceae; genus Ballota; species Ballota nigra. Next base: position 71,923,205 of record OX344720.1, on the reverse strand, counting down.
TGCTGTAGCAATCTTGTGACGGACGTCATACTTCACTAGAAGATTCTCCATCAACTTATTGACAAAATGGGTACCCCCATCGCTTATCAAGACCCGAGGCACCCCAAACCTTGTAAAAATGTTCCATTTCAAGAATTGAATGACCACCTTGGCATCATTTACCTTGGTAGGAATCTCCTCAATCCATTTAGACACATAATCAACCCCAACCAAGATATAAAGATAGACATGTGAAGGCGGAAACGACCCCAAAAGTCAATACCCCACACATTGAACAACTCTACTTCAAGGAACACATTTAAAGGCATCTCATCTCGTTTTGAGATTCCACCAAGATGTTGGCAACAATCACATCTCTTAAAAAATTCACAACAATCCTTGAAGATAGTAGGCCAATAAAATCCACTAAGAAGCACCTTCGAGGCTGTTTTGGAAGCGCCAAAATATCCACCGCATGGAAGTGAATGGCAATGTAGAAGGATGCTCTCCCACTCCTCTTGAGGAACACATCTTCGGATGATTGAATCAACCCCCCTCCTAAAGAGATATGGCTCATCCCAAATATATTTTCAAACATCTCCATAGAACTTCTTTCATTCATAAGGAGTAAGATTGGGTGGAACCGCACTACTTGCCAAGAAGTTGGCATAATCGGCGTACCACGGTGCACTCTCTTCAACCCTCCAAATTGGAGTCTCTTCCAATCTAAAAAGTCTCTCATTAGGAAATATTTTCTTCACATCCTCTCTATCATCCACAACTCCTTCTTCTCTTTCCAAACGGAACAAGTGATCCGCAATATAGTTCTCCTTTCCTTTCTTGTCAACAATATCCAAGTCAAATTCTTGCAAAAGCAATATCCATCGAATCAATCTCGATTTGGAATCTTTCTTGCTCATCAAATATCGAATGGCCGCATGGTCGGTGTAGACCGTGGTTTTTTGCCCCCATCAAATAAGGTCTAAACTTGTCCACGACGTACACCACCGCTAAAAGCTCTTTCTCGATGGTGGTGTAATTAAATTGAGCAGCATTAAAGGTCTTGCTAGCATAATATATGACGTAAAACCGCCCTTCACGTATTTGTCCCAAATCAACTCCAATGGCGTAATCACTCGAATCACACATTAGCACAAATGGCTCTCTCCAATCCGGAGTTATCAAGATCGGAGCACTCACCAAAGCTTCTTTTAATTTCCTAAAAGAATCCAAACACTCATTAGAGAACACATAAGGAGTATCTTTTTCCAACAATTTAGACAAGGGTTTAGAAAATTTAGAGAAATCCTTGATGAAACGACGGTAAAATCCTGCATGACCCAAGAATGATCGAATTCCTTTCTCATTTGTAGGAGGAGGGAGCCTCTCAATTGCCACAATCTTTGCTTTATCCACATGCAATCCTTTTGAAGATACATGGTGACCAAGAAAGATCCCCTCCTTAACCATAAAAGGGCATTTCTCCCAATTAAGGACGAGGTTCGTTTCTTGGCACCTCTCAAGAACAAGTTCCAAATTGTTAAGACACACATCAAAAGAATCACCAAAGACAGATAAATCATCCATAAACACCTCCATTACATTTTCTATCAAACCATGAAATATAACCATTATGCACGTTTGGAACGTTGTTGGAGCATTACAAAGGCCAAACGGCATACGACGGAAAGCGAACGTTCCATAGGTACATGTGAGAGTTGTCTTTTCTTGGTCCTCGGGTGCAATCATGATTTAATTGTACCCCGAGTACCCATCCAAAAAGCAGTAATACTCAAAACCACCAAGTCTATCTAACATTTGATCAATCAAAGAAAGAGGGAAATGTTCTTTTCGAGTGGCTTTGTTCAATTCCCTATAATCAATGCAAACTCGTCAACCCGTTGCTACCCTAGTGGCTATAACCTCATTAATTTTAATGGTGATCACAGTCATCCCCCTTTTTTAGACACACAATGCAACAGAGACACCCATGGACTATCAGGAATCTGGAAAATCATGTTGGCATTTAAGAGTTTCAAAACTTCCTTTCTAATGACCTCTTGGAGAATAGGGTTTACTCTCCTTTGGTTTTGTACAACCGGCTTACAATTCTCCTCTAGCCTTAGCTTATGCATGCAAATAGCTGGGTTTATTCCCTTAAGGTCTTCTATACTCTATCCTAGGGCAGATTTGTGTTTTCTAAAGACATGTAACAACTTGTCTAACTCGCCCGAATTTAAAGAAGAATAGACAATTACCGGTAGGTGTCCTTCGCTATCTAAGTAGGCATACTTGAGGTGCTTGGGAAGGTCCTTTAGCTTGTCCTTCTTTTCTTTATTCGGATCACCCTCCGGAACGAGTATTAATAGGGATGGAGTATCCAACCTTGCTTGCTTGACTTCCTCTACTTTCCTATCCTCCAAAGACCATGCCTCGTCCTTCTTTCCATCATTCATAAACCTATCATCACAAGAGACATGCATATCATTAGAATGAAAAGTAGGCAAAGAAGGTACATGATCTTTAGTTAAGAGAGTGTAAGAGGATTTTTCCAAAGTCTCTTCATGGCATAAGTCGATGATATCAACCGGATGACATTCCTCCTTCTCCATGGGATGTTTCATCGAAGCATTGATGGAGAAATTTATCTCCTCTCCATAAAAACGGTCTACCAAGAATCAAGGGGATATCCTTATCTTCCTCCATCTCCATGACATAGAAATTGGCCGAAAATGTAAAGTTGTCCACCTTGACAATCACATCCTCAACAAATCCATTGGGTATTGTAGTTGATCCATCCGCTAATTGAAGCGTGATCGTTGTTGGCTCTAGTTCTCCTTGACTTAAAATCTTGAAGATCGAAAAAGGCATCAAATTTATGCTTGCACCGAGATCACACAAGGCATTCTTTACTACTCCATTTCCCATATCACATGTTAGTGTGAAACTTCCCGGGTCTTACATCTTTTGAGGTAGGTTACGTTGAAGGAGTTCCCTGCACTCTTTTGTCAATTTTACCATTTTCGGCTCATCCACCCTCCTTCTTCTTACTAATATATCCTTCAAGAACTTAGCGTAACTAGGCATTTGCTCTATAGCTTCATAAAATGAAATGTTGATGTAAAGCTTTTTGAACACTTCGAGAAATTTTCCAAATCGTTCATCTAGCTTCTTCTTCATAAATCATTGGGGAAATGGAACCGGTACCAAAGACTTCGGTACCCCCCATTCATCCACCTCAACCTTGTTCTTATTTTCTTTATCCAACTTGACTTTCTTCCATTTATGAATGACTTCTTCTTTCATTGTTTCTTCCACTTTTTGCTTCCCTTTTTCAATCGTTTCCTTTCACGTTCTTCATCCTCTTCCTTTTTCTCCTCACCTTGCTTCTCCTCAACATTTTCATATGGTTTTTCACCTTCACCCTCAATCTCTAGTGATGGTATAGAAGGTCTTTCGTATCTTGTTCCACTCCTCAATTCTATGGCTTGACAATGCTCCCTTGGGTTTATCTCGGTATTGGACGGAAATTTTCCTTTGTTTAATTAAGGTCCCAAAGCATTTGCTATTTATCCAAGTTGGAATTCAAGAGCTTTAAATTGAGTATCATGTTGAGCCAATTTAGTATCCTTCTTCTTATTTGACTCATCCAATCTTTGGCTAACCTCCTCAATCCTCCGGTTATTCTCATCCATCCTTCGGTTACTTTCCTCCATCTCTCGGTTATAATCCTCCATTTTTTTTAAAATTAATTGAAGAGTATCATCGGTATTCCCCTTCCCTTCATGATTAGGAGGTTTTGAACCCGGGTCTACACCCGGTGGTAATTGAAGAGCTCCTTTAGGATTCTCATATGAAAAGTTTTCGTGTTTCCTCCATGATTGATTTGAAGGCCCCCCTTGTTGATACGAGTTATTGGAAGGTGGAGCTCCTTGAAACCTTGCTTAGAATGGTGGGGCTTGGTATGATTTTTGACCTTGCATATTGTTATGATACCCTCCTTGAAATTGTGGCCTCCCCATATAGTTCACTTCTTCACTTGATGGTTGAACATTAAGACTAGCTTCCACTTGTCCTACTTGTACATGAGGAGAAGGTAGATTGAGGTTCCCTAATTTATCTATCAAAGCCATCATCACACTTTTCAACCCATCATTTTGTTCTTCCAAGGATGCAATTCTATCTCTTATTTCACTTTCACTTGAATTACAAAATGAATCATTCGCAGCGATATTGTCAATGATCTCATTTACTTGTTTCACAGTTTTCAACCACACTGGTCATTCGACACTAGAATTAAGATGATTTCCATCCCATTCGTTAAGCCTTATGGTGAAATATAAGATGGTTTGCACCTCCGGTATACCGTGTTGCGGACATGCCAATAATAGCCCTTGATACCTCTCCTAAGCATCCATAATTGATTCCCCTTGGAATTTCTTAAACTTCGTAATAACTTCTTGAGCTTTGAGAACCTTTGAAGGCGGGTAAAACTTCTTCAAAAATTGAGTACTCAATTCCTCCAAGTACTAGCCATAGGGTTCATAGTTTGTAGCCATTTCTTAGCCCTCCCTTTCAATGTGAATGAAAAGAGTCTTAACATCTTTGCATCATGTGAAACACCGGGATATTTGACTGTGTCTCATACTTGAGTTGCCTAAATGAACGTGAGGGTCCTCTCTCTCATCGGTCCCTTCGAATTGTGTTTCCCGTAATATTCGACGTAGTGCCGGGCTAACTTCAAACTTTTCAGCTACAATATGTGGTCTAGCAATCCCATCATTAAACTCTTTTACCCTTGGCTCATAGAAGTCTTTCAAAAGCGGCTCACGATCTTGAGGATTTTGCTCGGGATGATGTATAGGTTGGTGATTTGGATTTTATTGTGGTAAAATTTGAACTTGCGGTGGAAAAATGTAAGGGTAAGGGTATTGATATGGGTATTGTGGTTGTGGATATAAGTGAGGTCGAAATGGAGGGTAATGGTTAGGTTGTGGAAGGTTTTGTGGGTGAGGGTACAGGTACGGTAGATACAGAACTCCAACACCTTGGCCATTAGGATTTTGATTTGCATGATTCTCCCCTTGTGCATTTGGTGGCACATTAGGGTGAACACCATCATTCAATTCCTCTATATGCACATTATCTTCATTTTCGTTCTCCATTTCCAATCTTCGCTGAATGTTTCTTTCTCGATTTCTTCTTTGTGTAGCAGCTTCAATTTCAAGGTTCAAAGGAACAAGATGTCCTCCTCTTCCCCTTGTGTTCATACACCTATACAAGTCCACAAGAAGTGATCAAACACAAACAAAAAAAGCAACAAAGAAAGTAAGCATTCATCGTTGATAACTAGACTAAACACACGTTGTCCCCGCCAACATCACCAAAAACTTGTTTGCCAATTTCGTGAAGTACAAAATCGAACGACTCGCAAGTGTACGAGATCGTTGTATAGTAGGCAATTGACCAAGTAAAATATTGAACACAAAGACAACAGATCTAGTTTCTAGAGACCTACTAAATTGAATGCTTGTACACAAAATTACAGAAAAATAAATAGTTCGGTTTGATGTTATCTACTAAATGTTTTCAATTGCAAAATGAAAAAAGAAACTAACCTAACTTATTTCGAAGTGTAAAAGATTGAGGTATGCTTTGAACGAGTCAAAATATGCAAGTATTAGGGAGTAGCAAGAGCACATACTTATCTTGAGTTCCATATCATGACTAACCTAGACTATACAATCTCATCTAACCATTAAAACTCTCGTCTAAATGATTTGATGCTCAATTCAAAGTGTTCTTCATGTTTTAGGTCTCTCTCGATAACCTAAAGCATATAAGAATAGGCTTTGATAGATTATCCCCTTCAAATTAGCACTCACTAAGAATAGCTCAACTCTCGCATGTTGCCATTTTCAATGAATTGCCAATTTTACCAAAGACATGTGTTGGGATATGTTTTAGTTTTGATGATTTTCCAAAATAACATGTAATATGTTTGAAAGCAGTCAGGATAGTATCTTCTATTTCAGGTCAGGCTAGATTAGCTTTCAGTAGAATAGGCTGTTCAGTTGAGGGGGAACTCAGTGAGGGGGAACTCAGCAACACAGCCTGAAGATATCAAGATGACACCCAGAAGAACTGACTGAAGTCATGCCTGCAACCTGAACCAAAAGAGAAGCCTGAAGGATGTCCTACTGAGTGTAAACCGGGCTGATCTAAGCTAGGTCAGGTGGACCACTCAGTGAAGAGCATGATCAGGAGGATCAGTGCTGCACCAAGTAGGCCCTGAAGGAGTCAGGCTACAGTGGTCAGGGAAGTTTGTCATTCAGCATTATGACAAACTTCTTGGAAATGATCTTCAAACAGTCTCTGAAGGACAACTACACTGAAGACGTTCAGTCCACTGAAGATCATCAGTCAGTGAAGGAGAAAGTTACCTAAAGTCAGTGGGTCTTAGTCAAACCCACTGAGTCAAAGATCTGTGAATCCAGGCCACGTGGACCAACCAGCACGAGGCAGCAACTCTGACACTAACAAAGGCCGAATTCCAAGAAAAGTGGTTGAAACCATTTAATATTGGATTCAAATGTATCTTCCCTCCAATGGATACATTTGAATCCCCATTATAAATACAAGCTCATAGCTTCGTTGTAAAGTGTGTTGTATTATGTGAAAAGAAGAAAATAAACACCTACAAGCTGTGAGGGTGTGTTAGTTGTTAGGGAGTCATAAGGAAGTGATACACACCCACGACACTGACCTTTAGGGTTACCACTTATATTCATTGAGTGTCAAGCTTGTAACTCTTAGCTTAGAGAGGTTTTCCCAATCCTAGCTTAAGGCTAACACATTGTAAGGGAAAACCTCACCTAGTTGGAGAAAACAAACCAAACTAAACCCTTTCAGAAGATTGTTAGGTTTGTAGTGAGGTGAGGAGAGGCAGCCCAGGGAGTGGCGTGAGTCCAGTTGTAAGTGCACCTTGGCACGTTAAAAACAAGAATCCAAGTTAGTGGATTTTCTGTTAAATCAGGTTGTGGATGTAAGAGCTTGAGTCTCTGAACCACGTTAAACTGAGCGTTGTTTATTGTCTAAGCACTTGCTAATTATTTTTAGTGTATGCTCTCTGAGTGTACTTGGAAAGTTTGAAAAGAAGATTAGCTAAGTATTTTAGTCAGGGAGAACCAATCTCACTGACAAGCTTAGGCTAGCACTCGAGAGTTCAGTCTCTCGAGTCACTGCCTTGTTGAGAGCCTGAGCTTTCAAGTCTCATCTCTGACTTGATAGCTCTGACTCTCAGCAACGCAGTGACTTGAGTATTCCGCCACTGAACTCAGTCAGGGTGCAAGCTATGCTTTTTAACGCACTCGAGAGTTCAGCATCTCAAGCCACTGTCCTTGCTCAGAGCATGAGACTCCAAGCCTTCTCACTGACTTGGTAACTCAGCCTCTGAGAAGAGCAGTGACTTGAGTATTACTCACTTTTGCTGAACTCCCTGAGAAAAAGTTTAAAAAAAAAAATTGTGCTCCTGAATTCCCATTTTGCCCTTCGAAAATGGGACCATCAATTGGTATCAAAGCGGGTTGTTCACATGACCACTGATCCAGTTTTGTTAAGAAAAAATGGTCTACCGAACAGATCTTAAATGTTTTAAACTATGGGAATTCCTGCATACTTCAAACTATTACCTATGTTCTGACATTATTTTTGTAATAGAAAATCATTTGGTTAGAAGTTTTGGAATCATCAAAAAGGGGGAAATTGTTGGGATATGTTTTAGTTTTGATGATTTTCCAAAACAACATGTAATAGGTTTGAAAGCAGTCAGGATAGTATCTTCTATTTCAGGTCAGGCTAGATTAGCTTTCAGTAGAATAGGCTGTTCAGTTGAGGGGGAACTCAGCAACACAACCTGAAGATATCAAGATGACACCCAGAAGAACTGACTGAAGTCATGCCTGCAACATGAACCAGAATGAAGCCTGAAGGATGTCCTACTGAGTGTAAACCGGGCTGATCTAAGCTAGGTCAGGTGGACCACTCAGTGAAGAGCATGATCAGGAGGATCAGTGCTGCACCAAGTAGGCCCTGAAGGAGTCAGGCTACTGTGGTCAGGGAAGTTTGTCATTCAGCCTTATGACAAACTTCTTGGAAATGATCTTCAAACAGACTCTGAAGGACAACTACACTGAAGACGTTCAGTCCACTGAAGATCATCAGTCAGTGAAGGAGAAAGTTACCTAAAGTCAGTGGGTCTTAGTCAAACCCACTGAGTCAAAGATCCGTGAATCCAGGCCACGTGGACCAACCAGCACGAGGCAACAACTCTGACACTGACAAAGGCCGAATTCCAAGAAAAGTGGTTGAAACCATTTAATGTTGGATTCAAATGTATCTTCCCTCCAACGGATACATTTGAATCCCCATTATAAATACAAGCTCATAGCTTCGTTGTAAAGTGTGTTGTATTGTGTGAAAAGAAGAAAATAAACACCTACAAGCTGTGAGGGTGTGTTAGTTGTTAGGGAGTCATAAGGAAGTGATACACACCCACGACACTGACCTTTAGGGTTACCACTTATATTCATTGAGTGTCAAGCTTGTAACTCTTAGCTTAGAGAGGTTTTCCCAATCCTAGCTTAAGGCTAACACATTGTAAGGGAAAACCTCACCTAGTTGGAGAAAACCAAACCAAACTAAACCCTTTCAGAAGATTGTTAGGTTTGTAGTGAGGTGAGGAGAGGCAGCCCAGGGAGTGGCGTGAGTCCAGTTGTAAGTGCACCTTGGCACGTTAAAAACAAGAATCCAAGTTAGTGGATTTTCTGTTAAATCAGGCCGTGGATGTAAGAGCTTGAGTCTCTGAACCACGTTAAACTGAGCGTTGTTTATTGTCTAAGCACTTGCTAATTATTTGTAGTGTATGCTCTCTGAGTGTACTTGGAAAGTTTGAAAATAAGATTAGCTAAGTATTTTAGTCAGGGAGAACCAATCTCACTGACAAGCTTAGGCTAGCACTCGAGAATTCAGTCTCTCGAGTCACTGCCTTGTTGAGAGCCTGAGCTTTCAAGTCTCATCTCTGACTTGATAGCTCTGACTCTCAGCAACGCAGTGACTTGAGTATTCCGCCACTGAACTCAGTCAGGGTGCAAGCTATGCTTTTTAACGCACTCGAGAGTTCAGCATCTCAAGCCACTGTCCTTGCTCAGAGCATGAGACTCCAAGCCTTCTCACTGACTTGGTAACTCAGCCTCTGAGCAGAGCAGTGACTTGAGTATTACTCACTCTTGCTGAACTCCCTGAGAAAAAGTTTAAAAAAAAAATTGTGCTCCTGAATTCCCATTTTGCCCTTCGAAAACGGGACCATCAATTGGTATCAAAGCGGGTTGTTCACATGACCACTGATCCAGTTTTGTTAAGAAAAAATGGTCTACCGAACAGATCTTAAATGTTTTAAACTATGGGAATTCCTGCATACTTCAAACTATTACTTATGTTCTGACATTATTCCTGTAATAGAAAATCATTTGGTTAGAAGTTTTGGAATCATCAAAAAGGGGGAAATTGTTGGGATATGTTTTAGTTTTGATGATTTTCCAAAACAACATGTAATAGGTTTGAAAGCAGTCAGGATAGTATCTTCTATTTCAGGTCAGGCTAGATTAGCTTTCAGTAGAATAGGTTGTTCAGTTGAGGGGGAACTCAGTGAGGGGGAACTCAGCAACACAACCTGAAGATATCAAGATGACACCCAGAAGAACTGACTGAAGTCATGCCTGCAACCTGAACCAGAAGAGAAGCCTGGAGGATGTCCTACTGAGTGTAAACCGGGCTGATCTAAGCTAGGTCAGGTGGACCACTCAGTGAAGAGCATGATCAGGAGGATCAGTGCTGCACCAAGTAAGCCCTGAAGGAGTCAGGCTACTGTGGTCAGGGAAGTTTGTCATTCAGCCTTATGACAAACTTCTTGGAAATGATCTTCAAACAGTCTCTGAAGGACAACTACACTGAAGACGTTCAGTCCACTGAAGATCATCAGTCAGTGAAGGAGAAAGTTACCTAAAGTCAGTGGGTCTTAGTCAAACCCACTGAGTCAAAGATCCGTGAATCCAGGCCACGTGGACCAACCAGCACGAGGCAACAACTCTGACACTGACAAAGGCCGAATTCCAAAAAAAGTGGTTGAAACCATTTAATGTTGGATTCAAATGTATCTTCCCTCCAACGGATACATTTGAATCCCCATTATAAATACAAGCTCATAGCTTCGTTGTAAAGTGTGTTGTATTGTGTGAAAAGAAGAAAATAAACACCTACAAGCTGTGAGGGTGTGTTAGTTGTTAGGGAGTCATAAGGAAGTGATACACACCCACGACACTGACCTTTAGGGTTACCACTTATATTCATTGAGTGTCAAGCTTGTAACTCTTAGCTTAGAGAGGTTTTCCCAATCCTAGCTTAAGGCTAACACATTGTAAGGGAAAACCTCACCTAGTTGGAGAAAACCAAACCAAACTAAACCCTTTCAGAAGATTGTTAGGTTTGTAGTGAGGTGAGGAGAGGCAGCCCAGGGAGTGGCGTGAGTCCAGTTGTAAGTGCACCTTGGCACGTTAAAAACAAGAATCCAAGTTAGTGGATTTTCTGTTAAATCAGGCCGTGGATGTAAGAGCTTGAGTCTCTGAACCACGTTAAACTGAGCGTTGTTTATTGTCTAAGCACTTGCTAATTATTTGTAGTGTATGCTCTCTGAGTGTACTTGGAAAGTTTGAAAAGAAGATTAGCTAAGTATTTTAGTCAGGGAGAACCAATCTCACTGACAAGCTTAGGCTAGCACTCGAGAGTTCAGTCTCTCGAGTCACTGCCTTGTTGAGAGCCTGAGCTTTCAAGTCTCATCTCTGACTTGATAGCTCTGACTCTCAGCAACGCAGTGACTTGAGTATTCCGCCACTGAACTCAGTCAGGGTGCAAGCTATGCTTTTTAACGCACTCGAGAGTTCAGCATCTCAAGCCACTGTCCTTGCTCAGAGCATGAGACTCCAAGCCTTCTCACTGACTTGGTAACTCAGCCTCTGAGCAGAGCAGTGACTTGAGTATTACTCACTCTTGCTGAACTCCCTGAGGAAAATTTAAAAAAAAAAAAAATTGTGCTCCTGAATTCCCATTTTGCCCTTCGAAAACGGGACCATCAACATGCTAGCAAAGCTAAAATAATCCGAATTCAGAGAAGTTAATCATTCAACTTCACAAAATCTAAGCATATACTCAATCTAAGCCCTAATTCTTACATATTCTTCATCATTCAAAGTATAGAGAGTTACCCTAGCATAACTAGGGCTAAGGAAACTAAAATCATGAACAAAGTCATGGAAAAACTAAGAATTTACAACAAATAGCATAAATTAGAGTAATATCACCTAAGATGAAGGAAATTTGGAAAACATCTTCAAGCACCACTTGTTTACAACCATGGAATATGCCAATTCACTAATCTTCAAGCTTAAATCCAGTTACAAGATACTTCTCAATGAAGAAATTGAAGAAAAGAAACGAATCTAGCACTATCTAGGGGAAATTGGATGAAAATGTGGAATGGAGCTCTCAACTCTCGTGTGAAATCTATGAAAATGAATGGTAACCTCCTCCAAAATCAGTTAGAAGCCCTTTTATAGTCGCAAGCCAAAGCCATAAGTCGGTTTTTACATTTTAACCCTCGAATCTTCTAGAAATCGCGCTCTTCGGGCTTGCCAGCATTTTGCTCGCCCAAAATTGAGTTGCTCGCCCGAGTAAAGGTATGCTCGGCCGAGTGCTTCTTCTCTTGGCCGAGTTCCTCACGTTTTTATCTCACTCGGCCAAAATGACTTTGCTCGGCTGAGTAAAACTTCATTTTGGCCGAGTGAATCTTCTAGAGATTTTACTCGGCCAAAACCCCCTTTGCTCGGCTGAGTACAAATCCAATTTGGCCGAGTAGATCTTCCAGAGATCTTACTCGGCCAAAACCCCTTTTGCTTGGCCGAGTGGCCTCTCTTCATGGCCGAGTGACCTCTCTTCATGGCCGAGTGAGCTCTGTTTTGTGTCTTTTTTTGGCCTTTTAACTCCACTTTTCATTCTTTCTCCGATTCTTCATCTTTTTGGACCTGAAACACTTCATTTCTTGCACGAAGGGTAAGTTCAAGAGACAAAGCCAAATGTAGAGATACGAGACACTAATCGTATATAAATTAAGCTCAATTAGTGCATAAAAGGACTTAAAAATACTCAATTATGATGCAATTACAAGGCTAATCATAGGAGCTTACTCAGAATACTTGAGGCCATCCCTGCCTAAGTAAGTTAGGTCTTTGGGGCCTTTTGTTCGCATCTTCATGGCTTTTGCCCCCTTTCCCTTCATGGGCGACCACCTCGGTAGGCGGATGCCGATCAAGTTCTTCGCTCGACTGGCGAGCAATAGTTGAGCCTACTTTCACTTTCTTCTTTCCTGTGGGGTGTGGAGTAGGAACGACAGCTGAGCCGTTTGCACATTTAAGCCTCTTGGACTCATGAGGGGGTGGAGATTGAGGCCCCGGAGATGGAGAAGGAGCGGCCGGGGTAGGGGCCTTTTGTCGAGCAGATTGCGCCCTAGCAATTCTGGTCACCAAGTAAATGATCTTGGTCGTGGGATCACCCTTAACTTTCCTCCCGCGAGCTGGGGGCATCTCGAAGACCCTCTGCTCTAAAAGGGCAAAGCTTGGAGGAAAAACAATTGTAACTTGCTTGGCTATAAAAAAAGAGTAAAAATATTAAGTCGAGCAAGTATTGGAAGAAAGTAAAAGACGAGCAAGTATTTATGTAAAAGGTTGGAAAATTTATAAGTTCTGTACCTAGGGGTACCTCGACCTGAGCCTCAAGATGATGAGGATAAGTGTACAGACAAGCAACTTTTTTGCACTTATCCTCGTTGAGGTGATCAATTGTCCTCTCAGCTCGATTTCGCAGGGCGACCAGGCATGAGGTGAACAGGAACTCGGAGTTGATCTCTTCTTCTCTATTCGCCCACTTAAGCAAACGAGGATCTGCATAAAAACAAAAAAGAGTTAAATTAGTCCCATTTGAAGGAAGTCTCAAGTAAAAGTAGGCTCACGGTGGATTTTTCCATAAGCTTCTGGGGTTTGGATCCTGGCACCACCACCATGGCCGCCAGAAGCTGCTCGCCAGTCACCCCAATGAAAAAGAAATGATCTTTCTAGTTTCGAATCTTGTTCGGCTCCCATTCCACTACTTTAAGGTCTGGTCGCACATTCAGATAGTAATATCCCTTCTTCGTAGTCGAGCATTTTGTGATCGTCATCATGTAGTTGACTTCGTCGGGAGTGATACGATCTACATAACCTTCTAGGGGGAACAGACTCAAGATGCCGAGCAGGTTCACCCCCTATTGGGGTAATTTGGGTAATAGCTAGGTTGGTCACCTCGAGAAAGTGACCAACAATAGGAGGAAGTGGCAGTCTGAGCCAGACGATCAGGGTATCAACATTGATTACCGTACAGCCGAGAGGAGGCGATCAACTCGTTCTCTCTTCTTTGGCGCCCACATGAAGACGTCGTGTGGGATCTGGTATGTTTCCCAGATCAAGTCAAGCTCATCACGGTGAACAATGCTCTTGATCCTGCTCGCTGGAATTCGGTCCTCGACGATTTATATTTTAATCTTCTTGGAAGAGGAAAGTTGTTCGCATATTGCTCTGCATATGCTTGCCACTCAAATGGGCGAGCAACTCACACGAGAATTTCGTTTGCCATCAAATTAGGGCTTGGAAACCCAATCCCTTCCAGAAACTCCCAGGTTAGCTCGTCAAATTCGGGATCTGACTCTTCTTCAAATTCCAAACTCGAGGACTCCTCCTCACTCACTTCACGATTGGCAACTTCAATGACCTCCTTACCAGATGGGTGAGCACCCGTGTCCCCCACCGATCTAACAACGGACTCGGTGTTGTGATCCATTTATGAAGAAATTTCAAAGAGAGGTTGCCCTTCGAAGGGTACAACCTCGAGAGGATGATTCTCAAGGTTCGAAAGGGGATTTTCGTTACTAGCATGGGAGGACATGAAGATTTCTCAATTTTTTTGAAAAAATAGGTAATTTTTTAGGCGGTTTGGAAGAATAAGAGGCAAATTCCGGCAAAGAAACTGAGATAGCGGCGGCGATAGGTGACAGTGGTGGTAGTTCGTGATTTCACCCCAAAAGGAAAAATTGAAAACAAGAAAAGAAGAATATGAAAAATAAATGATGGATTAAATACCTTGCGAAGTTTAAATACTGAATTGAAATGCGGAGAGTCGCCGGAAAAACTGAGAAGACGCCGGAGAAGACGGAAGATTGGCCGGAAATTTTAAGATGAAGAAGTGGGAAAAATTTAAGTATTTCCCGTATTTATACCTTTAGGAAAAAATGGGGTAAAACTTATTGGATTTATACGTAAAAGTATGCTTTTACTTCGTATAACTCATGTATTAAACACTTTATTTTATGAGAATAATTCTTTTATCACATCTGCTTTGAATATGAATGAATGTTATATATTTATTACAACCCGTTCAATATATATAGTATGTGTTACATTGTAGACTAGATCACAGAAGATCATATTAATGGGTTCCTTGTAACTAAACGTACAAATTCACGAACTAGGTGGAATTGAACAATCCGCCGTGAAATATCGATGTGTATAGCTCAGATTGGTCTGTATTGACCAAGAGATTGCACTAGCACATTTAGTATGCATTGAAGAGGACCTACAACGAGGATAAATTATTCTGTTCTGAAATGTGAAGAATTAGACCTCAGTGGTTATTGATTTCTTAATCTCTGTCACTTAAATAGGACCGTGTGTGGTTAATAGTTATTGCTTTGATTCATGTTAGGTGAGAATCATCGTGACTTCGAACCTTGTGTTTTGGGCAATAATATTAATCATACGACGGTTGCTAAGGTTTAATACAGAGAAACGTGTGCGAGTACGGCTCGTGTGATTTGTCCCCTTGGTGGGCTCAGAAGTTTTATCATACCAAATCTTGCAAGTGAAGAATTAGTTTCTTCGGTACGGATAATAATGTTAAGTTGTCTTTACTCCAAGGTAAAATATATTAATTAATTTAGAGTTATTCAGAAGCTCAATTAATTAATGGACTAAATAATCTTAAACACGAGAAATAATAACTGGGAGCCCATATTATCGTAATATGGATTAAGATGGATAGTGCAATATTAATTTATTAGTGGTAATAATTAATATTAATGGGCTGAATAATATTGGGGCTCAATATTGAAATTTAGAAGCCCATTGGAGGTCAAATCTTAATTCTCCTAAAGGCCCCTCAAGTAGCCCATTAAGTAGCCCAATAATAATAAGGTGATTAAAATAAATAAAAAAATTCTAGATATTTTCGAAAATGACATGTTTGGAGAGAGAAAAGATTTTGTTGATTTTCTTGGAAATATATTATGGAAGATATGTATTCTTGGAATACAAGATTATCTCATAAATTCAAAAAGATCCAAATCTAGTGATTTTAATCTTCAATTTTCGAAAATAATACCCTTAGATGAGGAGTTGAGATTTTTATGGAATATTTTATTATGGAGAAAAGAAAATATGAGATATATTCAAGATTTCTTAGAGACTAAGAAAAGATTTCTCCTAATCTCATTAGGCCTATTATTTTCGGCCCCTGCATCTATAAATAGGGGATGATTATTTCATCCTCAAGTACATACTTCCATGTGTTGGAAAAATCAAGAGCAAAAATATTTTCTTTCTTTCTTATTATATTAAAATTGTTCGTGAGTGCTTCCCACCGGCGAACGAATAAGGCTAAAGGGAAATACTTGAGAAGGTTTTTACGGTTGATAGGATCGTTACGCTTGTTCCGTTGATCTCGGTTGGACGTCGCTTCAAGAGGTACGTAATCGCGTAAATTCTTAGTTGTTCCACCGTAGAATTTTACGTGAATATATTCATATGCATGATTAATTTGTTGTTGGTATAATTATTATTTGAATTAATTTAGGATTAATTCATGCTAGTAATAATTAGATTTAAATTCGTATTTAAATTTCATCCCGAATAGATCCGGGCACCCGAATTATCCCAACAAAACCCGTATTTTTCTAAAAATCTCGGGGCCAAAGTATAAGAAGGCAGGGTCATATTCGAGCAAAGTAAAAAATCAAAGGACTAAATGGCAATTACGGAAGTGCGTGACCTCGGTACAATACGCGCGTGGGCAACGTTCCGCCACACCGCCAACATCATTCCTCGGGCAAACCCTATATCTCGAAACATGAAATGATGTGTTGAAGCTGTTCCCCCAACTATACGTTGTTCAACCTAATACCTATACAAAATATCCTGACCACAAATGCTTGGCAAAAGTTGCTCGTCCAACACAACATGAGGTCAGGCTAGGGGATAATTGTTGATAGGCAAACAACTCTTGGCATTGGGCGAACAGGTTATGGGACATAAACAAGGATTATGACATTAACCAAATAGTCACCGATGACGAACAAGGAAGAAATAAGGAGGGGTGCGCAAACTAATCAATGAAGTGTATAAAATGTACACTAACCACCTGGCGAGCAACTATCATGCGAACAACTCTTGTATTGGATGAAGATCCGGATTGCTTAAATCATAACGAATTAATCGGCGAACAACTTACCACCCACCACATTCAATAGGTGACCTACTCTGAATGAGAAACACACAATGATGATCCACACTTCAAACACAGGCGAACAACAATGAAGACGAGATAAAACCCAAATAAAGACTTTGTAACTAGATTAAACTTAAATAAGCCCAAATTAGGTCAAAGAGACACATGTCAAGCATGCAAGCTAGGAAGTCTAAGAGTCCTGTCCACCACCTACTTGGTGGTTTGTATAAATAAGCTGCTCTCCATTAATGAAAATTAAGTTCAAATGCACAAATTACTCCTTACACACACTTATACACCACAAAAGCGCACACATACAAGATAAATATATAATCAATACACGTATTTTCAATTTTCTAACCCCGATCTATCGTATTTACTATTTATGGTAGTAATCAATCACACGTTATTGTTTGGTGATCCAATTAAACGATTAAAAATAGCCACTAATCCATGAGATTAGAATCGATCATCAACACTTTTCATGATTAAATTAGAATAATTTTTACTTTATCAATTATTAGCAATCTGTTGTAACATACATAATGACTCGAAAAAGGTATTGAAATGACGAGCTCAATGAGAAGAAGATAATAGTATATGTCTTGACCCAAAATTGACCGCAAATCACTCGGGATTAGCCACAAAAATGGACAAAATTCATGATTTTGAAGCCTCAATTCTTAAAGTAAGTGTAATCAGAACATGAAATTAATTGGGGGATTTTATTTCTGGATGCGAGATGATTCAAATGATATTAGTGACGACCGTCAACGTAACCAAAAAAAAAAATTGGACAAATTTTAGGCAAAAATGACCAAAATTGATATCAAATGGACCAAAGTTGATAAAATAAAAATTTACAGGACCATTTATGGACTCGAACAAAGTTACATGACCATTTGTGATTTATTCTCAGTGTTGGACATACATATTAATAAAAAAATTACTCTATTGATTATTCAACCAATGAAAGTGGGTGTTTATGTTTTTTAGCGTACAAAATGGTTAAATGTGAATATTTATATTAAATTTTATTTCATTTTGAAGGGTTTGAAGATATGGAAATGAAAAAAGAGAAGATAATCCTAGAACAAAGGAAATACATGTATTAAAAAACCTGAAAGAATATATTTGATTAATGATTCACCCTAAAAAAAAGTTAACTAATTGAGATTTCATGTTCAGTTATTTTTGTCCAAAATAAGTTTCTTCTGTAAAAAAAGAAAGGAATAATATATTTGATAAAAGTTGGAATAATTATAAGAAATAACATAATATTACTCCATTTAACTGATTGATATTTTGACATTCTTTGAAAATGATATTTGAATAAAAGTAGAATTGATTTTAGGTAAAATAGTTTTACAGTATAACTAATTTCCAACTATAAGTTTTACAGTATACTTTTTTCATTCCAAGATAAATTTTACATTTTAATATTTAGAACGTCCCAAGTTGATAAATTTTACATTTTCTTTTTTGGGGGAGTTACTATAAAATACAATCCATAAGTAATACTATCTAAAAACTCTCACAAAATATTTGTATTAGCATTACCTACAAAATGACTACCAATTTGACCAAAGTAGGCCTTAAAAAAAATTCACCAAAAAGGAAGTCAATACCTTCCATACAGAAAAGGAGTGAAAGACGCAGTCACTATTTAGAAAGGGGTAATTGTAGTTTCAAATTCATATAATTACAAAACCTTATCTCACGCATAAGAATGTACATGTGCATTATTACTATGTCTAGTTTTTACCCTATTCGAGTATATGTGGTGATTGATGCACATTTGAATTGGTAATATAAAATAATTGTGTTAATGAACAAAACCAATCAGAATTCTACATTAAAATAGTGTGTTATAAAAATTGGGATTTTTATTTTTCATAACATTTTAATGTGTCAAACGTTGCACATGTGGATGTACATTTTTAATATGTGAAGCACTGTACATGTACAACTACGAGTAATGAATTGGAATTATGAATGATGCGCACGTAGAATGAACATTCCACATTATCATCAGTAATTAAAATAACTAGAATGTACATTTTTAATGACTGCAACATTGCACATGTACAACATTGTTTAATTTGGCAAATCATAATTACCCAAGTGCAAACTTCGTAATTGGAATAGAGTAAATTTTGGAAAAAAAAAAAAAACACACTTGGACAACTGTAGAAAGTAGGAGTAACACATATGTGAATATACGTATCTTTTTATTTATATGTAACATTGTAATGTGCAATTTTTTATAAGAAGATACTGCACATAAACCTGTCCACGTTAAAAAAGAAAATGCACATGTCCAAAGATTTAATATTCATAAACCTCAGAATAGTATATAAAATGTGCAATCACATAAAAACTATTACACACTAGAAAACAACTAATATACACAAATAAAAAATGCACCCAACCTTGGATTAATTCAACAACTATCCATTAAGAATGGTATAAAAAGTGACATTATTCACCCCATAAATACCATATAACTATTACACTAACTTTCCTACATTAACTCCACATGAAAATAATTAATACGAAGATCCATTCACTAAAAATACCCCCTAATAATTATGGATCAGTTACAAAATCGTTACCAAAATAAAACATACTATAAGGCCAAAGAAGTAAAACCCTCACTCAAATTGAAGCAAAAGGTAATAAGAAAAATTGGTAGTATCTTAAACTAAGAACACTTGAAATTGACAAATTGATATACATTTTAATAAAATAAATAATACTATTTAAAATTACACATAAAATATATACTCATTCCGTCCAATATTAGTAATCATGTTTTTTGAACTGTTATTTTTTGTCATAAATTGGAGGGTATTATAAGGTATTGTAAAGTCTATTTATCAATAAAGTTATTGTTTATGGAAAATATAAGTATCATATTTTTCATAAACAATCACTTTATTCATAAATGGATCTCTCACTACGTCATAATACCCTCTAACTTATGACAAAAGATAACAAACCAAAAAACAGAACTACTAATATTGGACGGAGAGAATATTAATTATACACTTTTTGTGTATTTACTATATATATAAAACCTTGAAAAAAAGAAACTTATTTATCTATTAACTTTACCATAAAAATATGATTGTCAATGGTCAAAAATTCTAACAACCAGATTGTCGCTGTTATTGTGGAATACTTGACAATTAGAGCGCTAAGCCCTACAGCTTGGAAAATCAAAACATTTTATTATAATTAAAAATAAAAAATTGGTAAAGCAGTAATCTGACACGTCAGTCTGCATGGAGCCAAGGCTCCACTTGGCAGTTGGCGACAGTGAGCAATACCCCCTACGCCGAATATATTTTACGAATCTGACGTGGCAAAATTTTATTAGTTAGCCTTGTGCAGGAACGCAATAAGGTACAAGTAGACAGATTATGTACTACTTTTACAGCCGACCCGCATCGCAGGTAATCCCACATTAACATATGCATTGAAAAACAAAAAAACGAGCAATTCGAGTTGTACATGTATCGATAATGAGAGAGACTAATCGACTCTAACTCTACTCGTTAACAAATTAAATTGAACCCTATATTCACATCAATAGTATAACATCAAACGAGCTCAAGTCAATAAAATTTCTAAGTCAAGTTCAAATTTCAAGTAGCAAGATCGACTAAAAGAACAACAATAATTTCACTTGTACAAAGAATATTTCATGTGATTGCTTTTGTGCGACTTTTTGTTGTTTGATCAGTAAAATACATTTGTTGCTAGTCAGTTTATGTGTTCGGATGATGTGTCTTGTTATTTACTAACAAACAAAGATATAATTAAAATGTTTTTCATTCAAATTTTTTAATTTAATTTTCGAATCCTATTCTCAATACAAGTTGGTCCTATTTATAGTATGAGTTCTGCATGAGTTGTCATCGTAACGAGCTGGTCACCTAGCATGAGCTGTCACCATCATAAGCTAGTCAAACTTGATTGGATAGACTTGTCTCCTTCTCTGATTGGACCATATTTATCTTCTTATCACGTACAAGTAGGTGAGTCATAACTTCATGCTGAACTATGGACCTGGGCACCATATAAACCGCCTTAAGATCGAGCTAGGTTGATGAGCCGACTTCGATGTCTAATCTGCAAGATATTATTGGAGTGCACTGACCGATTTGTTGGTCAGTGGGGTTGGGCCGACCATGGAGTTCATTAGTGATAGGGCCTTTATAGAGTTTGATAGGTCGGACTTCTATAGATGAGAATGATGTCGTAAGATATTTTCATATGGTCAAGTTCCTATATTGCCGAGTTGTGGTTCAATAACATCTTACTTGGGAACTCGATGAGATCAAATCATTTTGCTTATGAGTTTGGTGGGATGACATCTCCGTACTTGGAAAGTAAGCAAAGAGTTTTATCTCCTCACTTGGACTAACCTTGGTCAACTTGTCACCTAGTCGAGCGAATTGCGTGATTGAGTTAGGCAAAGGGAGATGATATCTAGTTAGGTAGGCCGACTTGCAATTTGCTCGTATCGGGCTACCTTTGTTGAAGATGAGGTAGAATAAGATTTCAAAGAAGTCTTTTAACTGAGTCTAATTCAAGTCAATTTATTCTTTGTTTAATTGGGTGTCCAAGTCGGAAATCAATTAAACATATCTCTTTATTTTTTACTGAGTATAACGGTAGGTTGAATGACAATCTGTCATATCCAGTTAGACCTCATGTGGATATTCAATTATTGATTGGTCAATTTGATCTTGATTCGAGATGGGAGACTTTTATCAACTTACCTGACCTAGTGTAACAACATTATAAATATCTTATATCAACATTCATCAACAATATATGGTTCGATAATCGAATTACGAAAATTAAATTCATTGCTTTTCTGTAGCTGATAACTGATTAATTTATTGTAATTGTTACCTCTTTTGGTGAAAATAAACAATTCCTAGTGAAAACGTGGTTCGATTGGAGGAAAAGGGGAAAGAGGATAATACAAAGCAGAGTATTACAAGAAATAGAAGATCAGTGTGATAACAACATAGAAGAGGAAAAGGTCCAGGCTTTAAAATTTGTGTTGTATGTTTCAGATGTGAGAAAAATGGATTCCAATTTGGACTGGAGTAGTACACACTACATGCTAATATTATTCTGAAATACGAGATAACACAGTAAATTGAATAATACGAGTTATTATTTTATTTTATTGGAAATTGCAGTTGTTTGATGAAGGCAGGGACAAATTCCACGCATGTAGAAGCCGATAAGAGTTGCTAAAAAGCAAGTGCTAAAGCTATACCTAAAGAAGTTGCAGTTATAGAAAGGGTTAATTTCATTTCATATAAATTCACTACCTTTATGCTTAGTATCAATTTAATCATGAATTTTTAGATTTTTGTAAAAAAATCCAACCTTTGATATTTGTTGCAATTTGATACACGTTTTTTTTCTTCCGGCCGGCAACCGATGACGTGGCTCGCCCGAGCGAGTGTCATCTTGCCACGTAGGATTACACATGTTTATTTATTTATTTTTTAAATCCACATCATAAATAACACTTATCATTTAAATAACATATTTCTACTTATAATTAAAATAGCAACTAAATAAATTAAACAACAACCAAATGAATCTCAAAACTAAGAACGTAAAGAGAAATATTATATATAATTTATGTTGGTTGTTTAATTTATTTGGTTGCTATTTAAATTTTAAGTAGAAAGGTGTTATTTAAACTGTAAGTGTTACTTGTGATGTGAATTTAAAAAATAAATAAAATAAACATGTACTCCCTCCGTCCCGGTCTAAACGTCTCATTTCTTTTGGTTGAATGATTTAAGAAATTGTATTTGTTTATTAATATATGGTGGAAAAGTAATGAATAGTGTTTAATAAAGTAATGAATAGTGTTGAAAAGTGGATTGAATGAGTGACATTTTTGGTAATATTGTGTGAATTTGAAGGTTAAAGTTTATATGTAGTAGAGTGTTGTTTTTTCCATTCATGGAATGAGACACTTAGTGTGTGACAACCAAAAAAGGAAAGTGGAACACTTAGAGTGGGACGGAGGGAGTATAATCCTACGTGACAAGATGACACACGCTCCGGCGAGCCACATCATCAGTTGCCGGCCGGAAAAAAAAAACGTGTATCAAATTGCAACAAATATCAAAGGTTGAGTTTTTTTACAAAAATCTAAAAATTCGTGATTAAATTGATACTAAGTATAAATGTGGTGAATTTATATGAAATTAACCCTCATAGAAAAGAAGGGAACTAAAGAAAGATTATAAGGAAAAGTACATGATATGCAATATTGGCTTTGTTAGTACTATTTCAACAAGATTAACATCCAGAGTGAGGGAGGGAGGGTGTTACTGTTAACTGTTAACATTCTCTGTTTTTTTCCTTTTGTTTTTAAATATTTTCTTTTGTTTTATTTCTTCAGTGTTCACATGTATTAATTAGAGACTTCATTTAATATAACAATGAATTACTAATAGATTGGACAGTATGGCAATCAATTTTATTTTATTTGGATTAATCGATGGTATCCATTCCTTTCATACGGATCAACATCCGAACCCAAATCTCCAATGAATTTTTTTTGGTCGGTCAATCTCCAATGAATTTGGTACAGTCTATTTCAAAATCCTTGCATTTAAAGAGAAGAATATCTTGTGAAAAAGGAGGGTGACAAAGAGAAGAATCTTATGACAAAGAGTAATACTATACATTTAAAAAGTTATTGAATTCTGAACAATAATAATACATGAGTTGCGTGTCAACAATGTCTCTCCCCAAAATAAATCGAGATATTGTTATTTCTGCATCCAGTTCGTACCACAATTTAATATACTTCGTACCATTATTTTAAAACTTATACTATACTTAAATTTTGAACCACCAATTAATTCAAACAGTAAAAAAAATTCACTCTATAACACAAAGTAATTTTTTTGCGTATTTGTTTTATTTATAATAAAATTATTCCAAAATTGATTTATTCCAGCAAGAATATACATGGACCCCATAACTTGGTCAGTGGACATGGATGCCTGGAATCCGGATCATACTATTACTCCCTCCATCCCTCGAATCTATTTTAACAAAAAAAAAAAAAAAAATCCGTCCCTAACATCTATTATCATTCATTTAAAAAAAAAATATTATTTTATTATTATACTTATAAACAATCACTCTATTTTTTTTTTAGAAAATTACAAAATAGTTCCAAAGAGTGACTCTAATTACATATAGGTTCAAAACAATTTGCACATACACATTTTTCTATTTCTGTGCAAATATTTTTATATGCTTGTGCAAATGCTTTGAACCAATTTTTAAGTATAGTCACTTTTTTTGAACCAATATGTAAATGCCCCATTTTTTTTGTACTCGATATGCGGCTCATTGGCTGACTAATTCGAGGGACACATAACTCACCGTCCACTAGTGGGGGGTTCCATCTCAAGTCAGAGCTTAACTCTGTATGGACTGACTCATCTCAAGAATAGGTTGCACCTAGTGGATTTTGAACCTGAGACCTAAAGAACATCACACTATTAAATCTCAAGTTCTCACCACTAGGTCAACCCCTGAGAGTTTAGAAAAAAAAAATTGGACTCCACAACAACCTCACAAGATCATTACTTTATCTATTTTATTTCGCTTTCTTTAAATTTCGTGTCAATTCTAATGAGAATAAATATGGGGGACGAAATACTAATTTACTACATATGGCCCATAGGGGCCACTGGTCCATACTTGGTTGCTTTTTTAGAGTAATAATATTGTAAATTCGAGTTTACATAAAAAAAAAATTTAGTATTTATATATGTAAACTATCACTCTCTTGTATATTAATTTTTTTTAAATGTTTATATATATATATATAATGATAATTTATATATCACAATAATATTAAAAGAAATCGAGATCACTTGAATTCACATTTTCTTCTTCCCATCACTCACACATACGCCAAGAGCCCAAATACCTTCTGTCGTAATAGTGAAATGTGGGAGACCGCGACAAAATTACCTTTTTTTAATCATGTTTGTGTAATTATATTATTTTTTATTTTATTTTTTTCGAATGGGACAACTAGTGATAACTTATAATTTTGCGATTGTAATAAGATCATAGTCCAACAGCAATTGCAAGTGAATCTTTTTTCAGAATTGTGCCAGAATTTAATTATTTTTGGGGAAAATAATTAATTGAAGGCCATAACTTTACTTAATACATAAATTTGAGCTAGTCTTACATTGATATGAGTTGCTTCATCACTATATACCACTAAGGTAAAAAAAAAAAAGTCACTACGCATGCGTAAGTGGAGATACATTGCACAAGAAGTTATTTTTTTTTATTTTTTATTTTCTTTTGAGAAGGCTTGCTCCAAATATAATCATCAGTATATTCCGCAAATCAATGAGAATGATAATAAAAATTACCATGAAAATGATAATTACATCATTAGTATTTCACTCTAATATAGTATGGACAAAATATTAATTATAGTGAAATGATTAAGAAAAAACTGATAATAAGATACTTAGACAGTTAATCAAAATGGATGAAAATTATTATATGTTCATCGATGGGCACAAATTTATATTGTCCACTATTAATGTGGCAATATAAGCAATTAATTAAAACAACAGTGAACTCCTTGTTTATTAGTCACTACCATATTAATAATGAGCATATAAATTTGTATTAACGGATAGACATGCAATTATTTCCATCAAAATGAAATAATAATCACCTTATTTTGAATCTCGGGCGTATGACATAAATAATATAAGCAATCAATTAAAATAACAGTAAACTCCTTGTCTACGAGTCACTACCATATTAGTAATGAACATATAAATTTGTATCAACGGATAGACATGCAATTATTTCCATCAAAATGAAATAATAGTCACCTTATTTTGAATCTCATGCGTACGACAAGGGGTGTGTGTTATTATTTATTCTCATTCGTCACTATAATGAATCAAAGGCCATTTCTCCAAGACGTATAACTTTAAATGATGACAAAAATGCATGTATTATGGCGATGATTGCATGCATAATTTGGTTGACTTCAATAAGTCTTCCTTAACCCCAAACATACGAAACACTAACACCTTCTGTGTTCTGTCATATCACTACAACTTGTATCATCATATATATTTTCCACACCTATATGTGAGAATGTACATGTTTTTCCTTTTTGTTTTTTGGTTTATAACTTTTGTGCTTATTAATTTACTCAAGTTTCTATATATATATATGTATGTGGTGATCTTATGATCTCTACCATCCCAGCCATGGCTAATGCCTCTATACTGTTCACCATCTTCTTCCTTTTCTATCACCCTTTTGCAACAATGTCACTGTCCTTCAATCTTTCCACCATCGGACCCTCGGATACTTCCTTCATAAATACCACCGGAGACGCATACATTTCTCCCCAAGGCATTCAGCTTACACCAAACGAGCGTGGCACATCATTGAATGGCAAAATCGGTCGAGCCACTTACGCCCAACCACTGCATTTGTGGAACAAGGCCTCGGGGCAACTCTCCGATTTCTCCACCCATTTCTCATTCATCATAGATTCCAACGGAAGCAAATATCACGGTGATGGCCTTGCCTTTTTCCTGGGTCCTCTCAACTCTACCATCAAACCATGGATGGGTGGTGCCGGCCTGGGTCTTGGGGAGTTCACACAAGTGAGCTCATCTTCGGAGTACTCATTCGTAGCAGTGGAGTTCGACACTTATTCGAACGAGCCTTCGGATCCTAATTTGGACACGCCTTTTGTGCCACATGTTGGCATCGACATCAACATGATGAAATCTGTCCAAACTGCCATATGGAACCATAATATTTCTCAAGGGGTGCAGAGTGATGCTTGGATTAGCTACAATTCTAGTTCCATGATCCTGTCTGTTGATTTCTCATTCAATAGAACCAAACATGGTAATCTCAGTTATCCAGTTGATCTAAGAGATCACTTGCCCGAATTCGTTTTATTCGGGTTTTCAGCTGCAACAGGAGACATGTTTGAGAAACACAATGTCAAATCCTGGGACTTCTCTTCAACTGATCCGATCACCGTCAGTACTGGAGCTCCCGCTTTGAGCCCGAGTAAAAGTCTAGAACCTTCTGCGACTGATGTTCACAATGGTGGAAAGAATTCAAAGGATGACAACAAGGGCCTCATTCTTGGATTAACAACTGTTGGCCTCTCTATACTGATTCTTGCAGCTTTTGCAAGCTATGGCTTATGGAAGAAGAGCAAGAATGAGAAGGGCGAATCAGGAAACGGGGAAAATTCCTCCGATTCATCTATCATCAACGATTTGGAAGAGGGTACCGGGCCGAAGAAGTTCCCATATGGGGAACTGGTTCTTGCCACAAGTAACTTTGCAGATGATAAGAAGCTCGGAGAAGGAGGTTTTGGTGGGGTCTACAGAGGGTTGTTGAGAGAAACAAATTCTGAAATTGCTGTAAAGAGGGTGTCAAATGGATCCAACCAAGGTGCAAAAGAGTATGCATCAGAAGTCAAGGTTATCAGTCAACTGAGGCACAGAAATTTGGTGCAACTTCTGGGGTGGTGCCACGAAAGGGGTGAGCTCCTACTCGTGTACGAGTTCATGACGAATGGAAGCTTAGATTCTCATCTCTTCAAAGGACAGTCACTCTTAACCTGGAGAATGAGGTACAAAATCGTGCAAGGTCTAGCATCCGCTTTGTTTTATCTGCATGAAGGGTGGGAAAGATGTGTGGTGCATAGAGACATAAAGGCTAGCAACATTATGCTCGACTCAAACTTCAACGCCAAACTAGGGGATTTCGGTTTAGCAAGGCTTGTTGATCACGAAAAGGGTTCACAAACAACACTTATGGCAGGAACTATGGGCTACTTAGCTCCTGAATGCGTTGTAACAGGGAGGGCTAGCAAGGAGTGTGACGTCTATAGCTTTGGAGTTCTTTTATTAGAGATAGCATGTGGAAGAAGAGCTATAGGGTTGAGGGAAAGAGAAGTCCAATTACTGGTGCAGTGGGTGTGGGGCCTCCATGGAGCAGGGCAGTTACTCGATGCAGCTGACCCAAAACTGGAGATGCAATACGAAGCACGAGAAGTAGAGCAGGTGATGGCTGTCGGTCTTTGGTGTGTTCATCCAGATAGCGGCCAACGCCCCTCAGTAAGACAAGTGATTCAAGTTGTCAATTCCGAAGCTCAGATGCCGACCCTCCCTTTAACGATTCCAGTAGCAACATATGATTACAGTCGGTAATGATTCTCTATTTTTCTTTAATTTGTGCATGCATTTTTCTCACTAAGTTATCAAAATTTCTGCTGATTGTACTAGGAGGCTCTAATTAATTTCTGATTTCAAACATGTAATTCGTATGGTGTGTTCTAAAGACCGGTCTTGTGTCTATATCCTAATGTATCAACTGATAATGAACAGAGGTGATATAAGAATATATGCGCACAGGTATATGCATAGGACTAGAAGAATGAATATAATTAGATACAGTATTGAATATAATGTGTAGAGATTATAGTGTCATCTAGGAATCATATCTGTAATAGTTTGAACGTCATCCAACTGGTTGGACACAGTAGCTGATTGTTTGCCTTTGTCCGAGTGAGATGATATCGGTAGACTACCACCTTTTGAGTTACGCGAACTATGCGGTCTGTACAACCCAGGCTCCGTTAATAACTTCTCGTTAAGAATAACATCAGTAGACAGCATTTTCACCACTTGTTTCATGTCCGGTCTTTTCTGGGACGATGATTGAGTGCAAAATAGGCCGACTACCATGAAACGCGTTATTTCATCCTTGGGATAGTCCGTTAAATCTGGATCAATGATATCTAGAAGTCTATCTTCATTGTATAGTTTCCAAGTCTGAAGCACATGTATAGAAATCAGAAGAATGTTTGGCACAGAGTGAGTGATGTAAAATGTCCTTACAAATGTGTATATGAAACCTACCCATTCAAGCAGAACATGGAAATCCTCTCCAAATGCGGCCTTGCTACTACTTCTTCCACTTATGATCTCGAGTATGAGCACCCCAAAACTATATACATCCGCCTTCTTAGTGAGCTGCCCTAACAGAGCATATTCTGGAGCAAGATATCCCCTGCGAGAATATGAAAAGAATAGCAAATGAGTGAATATATGAAAGATATAAGGTAGATGACTGACAAAAAACTTGTATACACCGGGTGTACCGTGCAATTCGAGTGTATTTTTAAATGGTATAGTTGTAAGTTTGTTAGTTCACTGGAAAAATATTAGTTGTGTAGTATAATTGCATTGTACAACTGGTGTACAAGAAACCAGCACTTACACTGTTCCAGCTACTCGCGTGCTAACATGGGTGACATTATCAGGGAAGAGTTTCGCTAATCCAAAATCTCCGATTTTAGGGAGGAAATTCCCATCAAGAAGCACATTGCTCGCCTTTATATCTCGATGGACAATTCCCGGTTCAGCATCCTCGTGAAGAAACGCAAGGCCACAAGCAGTACCTAAGCATATTGCAGCCCTCTTCGGCCAATCTAGTTCTTGTTTACCATTTGATACTGAAAACAACAGTCCACTTTACGGTAAACACAAAAATACAATTTTTTTTTTTGAAAGAAAAAAGGTTTGTGGTGATTACCAAGTAATGCACTGGCAAGGCTGTTGTTCTCCAAATATTCATACACCAATATTCTATTATTTCCTTCAACGCAGCAACCGATCAACTCAACAAGGTTTGGATGTCGGATATTTGAAATCATATTAATCTCCGTTAGGAATTCATTAGTCCCTTGCTTAGATTCAGCAGAGAGAGACTTGATTGCAACTTGAGTTCCATCCCTCAAAACTCCCTGTAATAAAGTATATTGGCGTCGAGTAAACATAAAGATATGTAGACTGTAAATGCAATTACAAATTATTGACTTCAAAACTCACCTTATAGACTACTCCAAAACCTCCTCTGCCAATTTTGTTGGAAGGATTAAATAGGCTGGTAGCTGATCGCAAGGAATGATACGAAAAGAGCTTGACGTTGTTTGTAACGATTTCTGATCATTTAAATATGCGATAAGTATTTTTCACATAATTTCAAATCATCTCTATAATTTGAAAACCAATTTAGGAGATTAATTTGATATCCACACGGCTTTCTAAAAGCGACGGGGAATGATTGGTTGCTATCCATATGAGTATGACTCAGACTAATTTAAGTATGGGTCCATCAGATTACCTATGATGCACGATGAAACTTCAGTAAAGAAACCTGAGATTAGTTGTCAATTTTATTTTAGAGAACTCAAGTGAGAGAAACAGAGTTTCCAGTAAAATTGCAAACAATCCAAATGTTGAGTAGTAGAACAACTTTCTTCCAACATATACTGCCAATCCAATTATAAAAGCAACCGAGAATATAAAGGCATAATCTCCTGAAAACAGAAGAGGAATTTTATCTGCAAAAATCAGCCTACTTACCTTGGGATTCCGTCGCAGTCTTTTCTTTGCAGGAATCAAACGCACCAAAACAAGCCGAAAAACCCATTACTATCTAACAAGAAGATCCAATCTTTAATCATTTATCTCTTGGAACCAATCAAACAACCCTCCCTCAAACTGCAGCATCACAGATACGAAAATCCTCAGAATTTGCAACATCAAAGTATAATAAGAAAAGGAAAGTTTATAGTAGCCGGCCCGGCATACGTGATGTGAACAAAACAATCTATAATATTTTCGTATGATAATTCACCAATTAAATAGTATTATCAACGATTGTGTGTCGCAGTAGAGGTGATTTTGGGGAATCATTAGTTGTATCATTTTCTCTCTCCTTCCTTCCATTATAGAGAGATAATGGGGGCAGAAAATATTGAAAAGATGGGAAGGGAAAGGTATGTGATGATGACATTCCCGCGGCATTTGCACTTTCTCACGAGCTGTACTAAGGTTGGTGCTTATGTATTGTCATCATGATGATACCTTTCAACGGTCACCATTTTGTCTCCGGTTCCCTGCCTACAATTTTGTCCTATTTCAACTGAAATCCCGTGCAGCTTGGTGGCTCCAAACTAGATTTTGTCTCCGGTTGCTGAGAATAAAGGCCATTAATAAATCGAATGGAAAATGTTGATATCATGAACTATTATTGGAAATTTTAATTTTTTTATTATCAACTTTTTCAGAGTAAAACAAATGATTTTTGCGTGCTTTTCATTTTATACAATCTCCCCTTGTAACTTATGACTCTTAACCTTTTGGCGTATGACAAAACCGGTATGAATTCAAGTCCTCGG
This sequence comes from Ballota nigra, assembly GCA_947034835.1. Lineage (NCBI taxonomy): Eukaryota > Viridiplantae > Streptophyta > Magnoliopsida > Lamiales > Lamiaceae > Ballota > Ballota nigra. The sequence continues at coordinate 71,892,187 of OX344720.1, read as the reverse complement.
AGCTCGATGTTTTTATATATCACTGTATGTACTTTATCAGTTTAAAAGGAACTTTCACACTTTTTTTTAAGTATGTTTTTTAAGAAAAAAATCATTTTTTTTATAAAGCAGTAACATATGAATAACTATATGTATTTTTTTTTTTAGTGTGCACACAAATCAATATTTTCTTTCATGAGATGTGTAAGTTCTTTTGAGACAGATAAAAAAAGAAAGTGTGCAAGTCCCCACTGACAGAAGGAGTATATGTACTGTCACAATGTTATGCATAGTCACTAGAACTATTATGCATAGGTATTATCACTATTTAAAAATCAAGTTTGTGTTTAAACATTAATAGCCAATATGCATAACAATGATAATATAACATTGATATTTGAAAAAAAAAATATGTATACTTAGATTCACATGAGACCTTCACTTGACATATTACTTGTTCATTTTTTGTTTCCTTGTTGTCTATGTGTAGTAAAAGTGATATCGTCTAAAAAATCATGCTAAATTCCAAAAAAGTAAAACTTCCTTATTTTTAAAAATTGTCGAGATTTTGTACACAATTAGGGTTATTTTTACTGAACGACTACAACTATTTATACAAGACAGTTACTATTTACACGAGACAGTTACTGTTCAGTAAAAATAATCCTAAATCCTAACTTATAAAAAATATATGATACATTTAGTGCACAAGAGGCTTACTTTTTCTAACTTATGTTACCAATTTCCATATTTTCAACCTTAATACTAGATCTCAATGGATCCTAAAGGGAAAGGCTTGAAAAATCAATATTATGGCTTAATGGATTGATTAGTCCCAAAATCAATCGTCTAGAACCGCACCCGAAGACGAACCTACCATAATGAGTTTTTGACTAAAATAAAAGTAGACTCCTAATAAACCAAACCTACCACAATTTAAATTATTTCAACTCTCTATTTTCTATGGATATCGAACTTTTAAGTTGAATAATAATAATAAGCCTATCATCATATCCTTAATTAATTTCGTTGACTATAAGCAAAATAACAGTGGTCCTAACAAATTATGTTAACTAATTAAAGCATATATACAAGAAAAAGACAATGGTCGAATTAATATTTAATAGTAAGACTTGAGTTTCTCATTCAGAATTAAATTATTCATTATTGTTATAAATGTTGTATAAGCCGCCTTAAAATTTTATTATAAATTTAGGATATTCACATACGTATGTGCAAGCTAGATTCTTTCTTGTAATTTTTTAGTTTCATAATTTCCATAGATTGTTATGTATATAATGATATAACGTTAAGCTTTAACATAAAAGATGAGTATATAGTTTCGTGATATATCTTCTCATGTTAGGTTAATTATGACCCCACTTTCAACATTCTAACTCGTAAGAGAATATTTTGACTACCGACTTCAACTCTGAAATAGTTAAGGAGCCCAAAGTTAAAAGGAAAATTCGACACCATGACTTTTTTAAATTGCATTATGAAAAAATTCAATTTATTTTAAATGCTCCTGAAAAAGTCCCACAAGGAACGTAAAGAACATTTTTACAAAAAAATATATTAAAAATATAAATTTAAAAGTGATAATTTACCAAATTTCCAAAAGTTGAACCAATTATGAAGGTTTTTTTTTTAATTGTTAAAGTTGTGACTTGAATTTATGACCTCTCAATTATAGGCAGTGACGGAGCCAGAATTTTATCTAGGGGGACCAATTTTTTGTTGGAAGTTTTGATTGTTTCGACTAAGACGAGTCGGAACAATTCAATATAAAGCTAATTTTATAGTGTAATGCATTATATGTACATAAATTAATTTGTTCATTGAGTAAAATAATATTTTTCCAATCCCACAATAAACTTCATACTTTTGTTACGTTCGTCCCACAATAATCTTCATATTTCTAAAATGAAAATAATACTCTCTCATAATATCATTTTATATTCAAATAAAACTCTTAAAAATCAATTTTCAACAACTTTTCCTAAAAAAGTGTGTTCATCTATATGTAAAGTTTAGCTGGTGATGGAGGGAGTACAATTATATATAAGAATCAATATTAATAAAGTTTAGAAGTTAGAATCAATTTTGCTAAAAAAGAGTATAAAAATAGTCCATATATACAAATTGAATTGTAAAAAAAATATAAATTTAGTAATTATTATTTATCAAATGCATATACAATTAAATTATTAATAACTATAGTTCCAAAATATAATAATGATAGAAAGAAAAAAAAAAGCAAGTGGAATCGTTTGAAAAAAAAATGTGAGTATATAGAATCAAACCCAAGCCATTGAAAGAGAGAAGGTTTTAGGGTAAAGTCAGCATTGTGTAAAGTGTTAACTATGTTATATAATGGAAATTATAGGTATATATATAAAAAATAAAAAATTCCAAGGGGGGCCTAGTGATCCCTCTGGCCCCAATGTGCATCCGTCACTGATTATAGGTAATAGTACTTTAACCACTTAAATTATATCATTTAAAATATTTTGAAGGTTTTTTTTTTTTTTTTAACAGTCTAGTGAAAAAAATAGAGCAACTTTCTACATGCATGATCATATAAAAATCGACTTTCTAAAGCACTATTGTTAAGTTAACATTTATGAACTACATCGACATTTTTTTAAATTCATATAATTATGTTGGCCTCTCCAAAGTTTAATGTGTAAAGAGATATAAATATCACATATCAATACATCGTTTTCTCTTTTTTTTTTTTTTCCTCTAACATATTCATTGAGCAGATATGACTACAATCATCATGTCATTACAAGAACATAAAGAATTGATTCGAAAGTTGTTTAATATGACTACAGAACTTTTTGAAGTGGGAATTATCTACGACTTATTTATAAAAAATTCTAACTATATAGTAGAGATGTTAAACGGGCTAGCCCTAACCCTATAGGGCCGGCCCTAATGGGCTTCGGGCTAAACGGGTTAGGGCCTTATCCGGTTCACTCTTAACGGGCCTTTAATAATTAAGATCTAACCCTAACCCTAGCGGGCTTCGGGCTAAACGGGCCACAAACGGGTTATGTCGAAAAAAATAAAATTCAACACAAAATTTAAAATAGTGGCAATAAAATATTAATGAATTTAAATATTGTTCATAAATTAATTAAAATTATATAAAAACAATTCAACGTAATTATAAAAATTCAAACATCAATACTTAAAAAGTATAAAACACCAACATGTAATAGTTCAAACATCAACACGGCTAATTTTTTATTTATTGCAGTATTATAATTACAAAATATTCACCCAATCATACTTGTAATAATTCAGCTCACTACCATGCATATCATACCAAAAAAACAATTTAATCGGAATGATACTAATAAATTGAATCTCCAAGAAACAAAAGAATATACAATATTAGCTGCAAATTAACTAAAATATTCATCTAATTGGGCACTTGTGTATCTAAGTACAACTAGTACATGGATGGAAGAACCTAAAAAAGTAACTAAAAATAAAATAACACTAAAATGGATGGATTAGATTTCTCGTACATCATCTTTTACTGAAGTTAGGGCTAGATGATGAATTGAAAAAGTGTGAGTATATATATATATATATATATTAATACTTTAATTGTAATAAATAATTAATACACTTATTATATAATATAAATAATTAAAAAAAATATATATATATATATATAACCCGGGCTGGCGGGCTAGCCCGGTTAACCTGCGGGCTAGCCCTATTAGCCCGCGGGCTAATAGGGCCGGGCCAAAAAGGCCCTGATTTAAATGGGCCCCTTAAACCATAGCCCTAACCCTGCATTTTTAGGGTTAAACTGGCCGGCCCTATTAGCCCGACCCGGATTAACATCTCTACTATATAGTTATCTTCATTTCTTATCTACAAACAATTTGTTTACGAAATTTTCGTAGTCAAATTATTTGTAGGTTTGCTTTTAGGTAATTAGTCAAATTGATTTTCTAGATAAATTGTTTGTAGGTTGATAATTGAAGAAGACTACATAATTAAAAAATTATATAGACAAATCGTAGATGTTGAATACAAAAATTTTTTGTTAAATTTTTTTTGGCTATTCTAATTTTGTAGGTAATTTTTTATTGTCCAGTATTATACATCCCTTATTCGAAAACTAAGTTGGGTTTTTCTATGGTTAGGAAGGGTTTCGCTCTTCCTACCGTCAGTAAACCCTTTGAATACCGTTAGATCTTTGATCCAACGTATAATATTTTTTCAAATGATTGCACTTTGCATTATAGCGTTTGCACTATGCATAATGCAATCGCACTGCATTGCCCTAATAATAATTTAAATTAATAAATATAAAATTACAAAAATATCCCTTTTATTTTAAAATAATTTAGAATATTTATTAACTATATTACAAGTATCCTAATCAACTAATCCACCGTCTTAGCCCGTCAAAATCAAAATACAAACATTGTATTTTCCATTTTATTGATAAATCATCCCAAGATTCGACCAAAACTAAAAGTTTGTTTGATTTTATAATTTAATTTTTCTCAGAAGTTAGAATCATGTTCATGTAATAGCATCATAAGGGCAGTGGCGGATCTAGGGGGTACAAGGGGTTACACTTGTACCCCAAAAAAAAAAATCCTTTTAATTTTCTATATAAAAAAATATTTTTGTACCCCCATTATTCAGAAAAATAGGCTTAAAAATGTATTAATTATATTTTGTACCCCCAAATTTAAATATCTGGATCCGCCACTGCATAAGGGTCTATGCCACATTCAATTCCAATTTGCAGAGTTAAATCGGGTGAGTATACTTTCTCTTTCCTCTTCAAATTGTGTGCTTCGTTTACTTGCCTACATGAAGGGCGGCAGATTCATGGGGATGCAATGGAGCTTTGTTACAATCCCAATGTGTACGGCTAGAATTTCCTCATTCATTTTTATAGGTCGTGTAAGAATCTAACGGATGCGCACAAGGTGTTCGATGAAATGTCTTAGATAACCTCTGTTTTGTGGAACTCTATAATGTCCGTTCATGTGGATTGCTCTGGGTTCCACGAGTCGGTGGAGCTTTTCGTTAGGATGAGGAACGATAAATATGAGTCGAACGAGACATCTATGGTAATCGTGCTTTCTGCTTGTGCAGAGCTCAGAAATGGGATACATTATGAAGTGATTGGGAAAGATATGGTTTTGAATTGTAAATTCGATACTGCACTTGTGGACATGTCACATGTATGGGTACTATGGAGATATTAATTTTGTTAATTTTTCTAGAAAATACCAGAGAAAGGGTCGTCCTTGTATTTTTTTTTTCTCTTCTTATTTTTTCCTAGCAGTCACAGGCCGTAATTCTTGTTTTTTCCCTTTTAAAGCATGAAAATTAGGCTATTATTATCCGCAAGAATACTCATGAAGACGACCTACGATGCAGAGTGATGGTGGCAACGCAATTACTCCCGCCTGCGGAAACACCGTCCTTGTATTATTTTCCCTTCTTATTTTTCCTTGTATTGTTTTCCCTTCTTATTTTTTCCTAGCAGTCAGCGCCTCTAATTATTGTTTTTCCCCCTTCTAACACGTGAAAATTTTGATATTATTTGTAGCATGAATATTTATGAAGATAATTTAGGGTGTAGAGTGACAATGATATTTTAAAGTTATGCTTGTAATATCCTCCTTAAAACTGTCAATGCCCCTCGATTAGATGTTGATTTCTCATAGGTAATTTTATCAAATGATAAACAATTGATCAATTTCTTTTCGAGCAGAGATAATGAATGTTCCATTATTTACCTATTTGTCTTCCAATTAGCATATCTACTTAGAGTAGTTCCGAAAATTATGATAATGAATGCAAATTGATTGGTGTGAGAATTACATTAAACAATGATATTATTTGAGCATTTCTTTTGTAAGATTTCGTGAAATTTGTATTCGTGTATTCATTGCAACCTGTGTAAACACCTATTGATGGAAAATCAACAACACAAAAATTCATTGTAGAATTGTGCTATATCTTTTCAAAGTAGATATTTTGTGTAGCTATCATCGCAAAACAACAAAGTGTAAACATCTTCATATATTTTTACTCCCTCCATCCCCTCTTAATTTTCAGAGATGCGTGAACACATTTTTTAAGAAAAACTGATTTATTGACTTTTTGGACCAATGAATTAAGAGAATTTTGAATATTTCCTTATTTGGGGTGTGATTATTGTGGGACGCCCCAAATAGGAAAAAGTGAAAATTAAAAGGGGACGGAGGGAGTACATAATAAAAATAATAAAAAAGAAGATACAAAATGAGTCAAACCTAAATTAGAGTTAATACCAGAACAATATTTTCCATCGGTTCCTGATTTTTCATAATTTAATTATAAATTATATTTACTATATTCAAATTATTGACACCTACAACTATACACCTCCTACTTAAAATCCTTAAAGGAAAAATAAATTAAAATAAAAGCATTATTTATATCGATGTCAAATTGTCAATAGTCTTATCAAGAGTACCATAAATAAGAGAATTTTTAACGGTGGTAAAGAGCATATTTATCAAAAGTAACCACAATGCTGGAAAGCCCAGCGAAAGGCGAAGTTAATTTTAATCTTTTTTTTACAGGAAAATAAGTATTCATAGATTAAACATTAGGCTCACGCCTTAGATCATTGGCATCAGGTTGTCTACAACAATTTGGTACTCTTTCAATTCAATTTTTTTTCCAAAACCAACCTCATTACTATAGTGTGCAATTGTGTGTTTCAACGCTATTAGCATTTCTGCCTACAAAAATAAACTTAGAGCAACTAATAATTCTTTCCATTTACAAAATATCATCAGACATCAACATAGTGTATGGTTCAACCTTCAACTTCTCATCATCTGGATCAAGTTCTTTGAGTCTGATTCAAGTATCAAGTTGCGAATCCCCATCTCCGTTGCTGAATTTAAAACAAACCAAAGAGTCAAAGCCTTAATTTACTATTCCAAATGCTCCGATTGACAACTTCAATTTCTTCTCTATCTGGCACCTATTCTTAATAAGCAAGTCACATATCATTAAACTAGTTAAATATGCTTAAGCTTAATGAAAAAAATTGAGACATAGGCAATTATATATTGAAAACTTTCTAAAGCTTGGGATTTCGAATAAAAATCAACTCTTCCAATAAATGAATCCCATCCTGACCTCTATTTGAAGGCAAATGAACTCAAGAACACTATCTTATTTATATAGTACTAGTTAGGGAACACCTCAATTTGAGGTGTTCACCTAGATTTATGTGATTTTAAAAGCCTAACCATCCCCTGCTACCAAGATGTACAAGTGCAAATAGTCATGGCAAGATTTAAAAGCATTGTGCATGCAAACGTACATCATTTAGTTCTCCCTTTCAGGAGTTTGAGTTTAGTACAAAATTAAATCTTTGCATGAATCGACCAAATTTCTTTCAATTTACATAGATACAAAAGCACACTATCTATATACAAATATTTTGTTCAAGCAGGTCTAAGCATTCTACTTCCCAGAAATTGCACCAGCCCATGTATAAGCATTATGTGCATAAGAAATAGCTCCAAAAGTAAAACAAAAAAAAAATACGTAGGTCATCATCACTTCTGTGGCTCCGTTTTGTTTGTTGTGTTTCAAACTTTCGCATAATAAATCTTTTGCTGAGTCCAAGCCTCTTTTACTGGGTCATTTTGATAGTGGCCATCACGCTAAGCTATTCTCATCCATCATACTATTTGGTCTATAGGCCTATAGAAGTGGCATGTGAGAGCAATACATTGTGAAATTTAGATATGAGTGTGGCAATAAGATATATAAGAAACTCAAACACAAGACAAACTTCACTGGGACAACCACAATCACCAAACAAGGCTTTCTTAGGCATATTTTCTAACGTGGCCATATCCACAATAAATCTTAAAAAGGTACAAATGACAATGAAGGTTGATATTAATGACTGCAAGTTTAGTTTGCATATATATGGATGAACACATGGTAAGATATAAGATAATAACTCTTGCAATATAAGTATACTTTGTACAACTGAGTTCTGGAACACAATTCATCAGGAGTTCTATTCAAGATGTAATACCTTCTTCTACACAAAATACTTAATCTATTAACTGAAAAACCAAGAAATTTAGGAAGTATTACTTGCAAGGAGGATGACACAAGCATAGAAACTGATGTCAGAATACCTAACATGAACCGTGATTAGCTTTTTTTAATGTGAGTTCAACCTCTACCTTATAACTTTCTCGGTATAATGTGTAGTTTGAAAGTCGAAGGAACATCATAAGAGCTCATTGACATTTTGATTCAGCTTGACGTTGTGAATGTCCAGTGAAGTACAACTGAAATTGGTGAGCCTTTTCTCACTCATTAGCATAAAAAATAACCTTTTAGTCTTTGATAAAATAAAAGATCTATCTAAAAACTGAATTTGTCTGTGTTCACTACTCTGCATTGCCAGATGCTACTTGATTCTCTTGTAAAATAGTTGTGGTAACTCTATAAAACCAAATTATATGCACAACTCACTGTTATTATTTTCTTATGACCATCAATTTGCTAGACTCATGTCCAGGTTTGAGTATCTATTTAACATCATACAAAGTCAGATGATCTTTTCTTTATTAAATTTTGATAGGACGATATCTATATTATGGTGAATTTGTCAACTTAGTTGATTACTCCATAATTATTTCACGAATTTTCAGAAATCAAGTTCAGAAAATCAAACAACAATTTATCAAACAGTTGGTGAGCAATTGGATGTTGAAAAGCTACGTTGAAAGATGAATTCCACATAATAATAATCGAAAACAAATATAACTAAAATAGAACAACAAACCTAATTAAAGGAGACGAACTGCAATTTAGTGATTTCTAATTTTTTTTTTCGGGAAATAAGAGAAAACCAATCCACATATATGAGCAAACACAAAAGGGCGAACAAAAGTAGAAGCGTAAGGGAGATGTACATGCCGGTAATGGAGGTGTCGACGACTAGAGTTGAATTCGTGGTAGACAGGGTAAACAGAGAAAATAAGAGAGAGAGAAATCAATTTCAGTGAATAACTGTTGACGGTGAATGTTCATGAAGGGGAAAACGGGGAGAAACTACAGAATGGAGAGAAGAGGGAAAGAGAAATTAGGCAGTTACTGAGCAAATAACTATTGGATATGTAATATGCATATCCCTTCTACTGCCGACTAGAAACTGGCAATGATGATTAAGAAACTCCATCTATGTAATTGATATTTTGATACGAAGGATGAACAGGAAACTTCAAAATGATTACTTGGATTTTTCTTTAATTGATTGTAATGAAAATAGAAATTGAATTCTCAAGCATAAACACGACTTCTTGAATTTTTTTAATTAATAGTAATAGAAATTTGTTATAAGGGTAGTTCAGTAATTTGCTAAATATTTTTATTAAAAATAAATTAATTTATTCATGGCGAAAGTGTATCGTTCTGGGCGAAGTTATATGAGGTGTCAAATTCTTATTGGTTCACTGACGTCAGAAAGGGCGAAACTGTTACTGACCGTAGAAAAGCCCAATTAAGTTAGTTCTTTCAAGATGCCAAGATCTAAATAACTCAATTTTCAATAAATGCTCAAATTCTTTTTTATCAGCAATTCGGTACATGTATAAGCTATTTCTAATCCAAGATAACTATGATATTTTTTTTCGGTAAAGATATTCGTCCAGATTCTGGACATCCAGAATCAGATTTTTAGGCAATTTTCATTTAATTAATTAAGGGCTGATTAACTTAATGACTATATTATCCTTATGCAATTTTGGCTCCAAGATTGATACATTTTGGCGTCAAAAGTATCACAATTTTCATCCAAAACACTTTCCCTCCAACATATGCATGCAATCATTACATATAGGCATGAGACATGTTGTTTCCCAATAAAAAAAATTATCATTACACATTATATGCTAGTTTTTGTCATCATCTTCTAGTATAGAAAATAAGCATTATTACCATAACACACATTATTCCCTATTTCAAATTTAATTAAGAAATTAGGGTTTATGTTTTCTTTTTTATTTATAATTTTGTCCGTTTTAATTTAATTAAAAAATAATCATCACTACATATTAAACCCTACCTATTCCAAATATAAATAACAAATGTTCGAAATAAATTAGGGTTTATGATTTTTGATTTTATTTGTAATTTAGTCTGTTTTAATTTAATTGAAAAATATCATCATTATACAATAAAGCCAACCTATTTCAAAGTTTAATAATAAATTTTCGTAATCAAGGTTTAGCTCTAAATTAAGAGGGGTGTATTCAATTGAGATTCTATCGGATTTTTTTGGACTTTAAAAAGTCTGTGGATTTAGAAAATCTATAGACTCCATGCAGAGTTTGACTGACTTTTTTTATTGATTTATTTGGATTTTCATAGACTTTACAGGATTGTGGAATACATTTTTTTTATTGATTTACATGGATTTACATAAACTCCGGCGCTGGAACCATTGATGCAAATATATATGGGACACACTTGTATATTTAAAAAAAATCATCCAAATTATTTAAAAAAAAATACATTAGTTAAAAAAATACATTATTATTTTATCTTCATTTCCATCACCGTTATACCTCGCCCTCATTAGAAGTCTCAGGTTGTTAGAAGAGATTTTGAAGAGTAAAATTTATTTATATTTTTTTTGAAGAGTAGACTTGACAACGGGGCGGGTAATCCCCAAAGCAAACAGGGACGAATAATTTTTTTGCCCCGTAGGGGGGGACCGGGATAGTATTCTCAGCCCGGGGGATCCCCGTCTCGTTCCCCGCGGAGAGCCGCATTATTTTTTATATAATTAATATATTTATATATAATTTTAATGTTAAAGTAAATTACAAATAAATATTTCATAGTTTCCTACTCAATTAACTATTTATTAAAAATTACATTTTTTTTATTTTATGTTATGTTATTAGTTCCAAATTATATTATTTTCATTTTAGTATATATCTTAATTAAAAATATTAGAATTAGAGGTTCTTCAAATTGTTTAAATTAATTTTTTTACATCAACTTAAAGTAATTGTTGTGTATATTTAAAGTTTTTAATTTAATTTTTTTTATATTTTAAAAATGAGATAAAAAAAAATAAGTAGGCGGGGAACGGGGAATCGCTGCGAGACGGGGATGGGGAAAAAATTTCCTATTTATTTTGCAGGGACGGAGATGTGGAATGACCCCCCGTCCCCGCCCCGTTAACATCTCAATGGAAAAGAATCAAAGAAAGTCCATAGACTGCTGAATACCTAAAGATTTTTTAAGACTTTTCAAAATCCGTAGAAATCTTTGGTTATTAGAAGAGATTTTGAAGAGTGAAATCTATTCATATTTTGGAAGGAAAATCTAAGAAAATCCGTGGAGTATTAAAATCCATAGACTATTGAATACCTAAAGATTTTTTAAGACTTTTTAAAATCCGTATTGAATACCTCGGGATTTTTAAAGACTTTTGAAAATCTAGATTGAATACCCCCAAACTTTAAAAGTCTAAAAAAATCCTACAGACTCTATAACCAATACACCCCTCTAAGGTTTAACTCTAAATTAAGGTTTAACCTTATTCCAGAAAAAATAAAAAGTTTGACCGAATTCAAATTGTCTTCTAATTTGTAACAATATTTCCGAAGTATCTTCTAATTTGAAAAAATATTTCGAATTATCCTTTAATTTGTAACAATATTTTTGAAGTATCTTCTAATTTGAAACAATATTTTCGAATTATCTTCTAATTTGTAACAATATTTCCAAAGTATCTTCTAATTTGAAACAATATTTTCTAATCATCTTCTAATTTGTAACAATATTTTCGAAATATCTTCTAATTTTTTAAAATTATCACTGAATTTTTAACAGCTAATTCGAAATATCTTCTAATTTTTAAAAATTATCACTGAATTTAATTTCTAATAAATTAATTTAGGTGGAAATCGGGTGAAATTAAGGTGCAAATGCTTCCTTTGATCTTGCTAATTAACTATTAGATTTCCAGAAAAAAAAATTAAGATTATTTCCAAAAAAAAAATATTTTCGAAATATCTTATATCTTCTAATTTGTAAGAATATTTTCGAAATATCTTATATTTTGTAACAATTATTTCGAAATATCTTCTATTTTGTAACAATTATTTCGAAATATGGGAGATTTTGTAATAATTATTTCGAAATTATATCGAATGATTAAAATGTAAGAAAATATTACTAATATGCATTGCTAGTGTTACTAATAATGTGTGTTAGTATTAGTTTTTTGCTACAAAATTAAATTGTTATCATTGAATTTAATTTCTAATAAAATAATTTTTATGAATAAAAATATTAGTAAAAGCACTCTCACATAAATTATGTCTTCTAATTCGAATGATTAAATTGGAAATTATTGAGAATTAAATCGAGAATGGACTCATAACGTTACAAAATAATAATTGTATTACTTACCATCACTATTGGTAACACTATCAATGCACACTAGTAATACTACTAGAGACTCGGTAATAACACCCTAAACCCTAAGCCCTCATGTCAAACCCTCACCAAAAACCCTAATTCGAATTATTAAAATGTTAATTGTTGAGAATTAATTGAGAGTTTTTTCGTAACATTAGAAAATGATAATTGTATTACTTACCATAGTTGTTGGTAACACTATCAATGTGTATTGGTAATACTAATATTACTCTGAACCCTCAACCCTCAACACTAAACCTTCAACCATAAACCCTCAACCCTCAACCCTCAACCCTAAACCCTTACACTTGCTAGTGTTACTAATAATGTGTGCTACAGAATTAAATTGTTATCATTAAATTTAATTTCTAATAAATTAATTTTTATGAATTAAAATATTAGTAAAAGTTCTCTCACATAAATTATGTCTTCTAATTCGAATGATTAAATTGGAAATTGTTGAGAATTAATCGAGAATGGACTCATAACGTTAGACAATAATAATTGTATTACTTTACATCTATTATTTTGAATTATCTCCTAATTCGTAAAAAATATATCGAAATATGGGAGATTTTGTAACAATTATTTCAAAATATCTTCTAATTTTTAACAATTAAATATAATTTGAATGATTAAAATGTTAGAAAATAATAATTGCACTACTTACCATCTCTATTGGTAACACTATTAATGTGTATTTGTAATACTAATATTACCCTCAAGCCTAAACCCTTACTCTTGCTAGTGGATACTAATATAATAACAAAATAGTCTAAAAATAGAAACTAATTATAAAGTCATGCCAAGAGTTTTTACTAATTTTGATAAATATGATATTTAATATTTTGACATAATTAATGTGTAGTTAATTAATAAAATATTTTTTTAATTATATTTTTTAAAAAAATCTAGAAAAATGTACTATTATATTTTGTTTGATTAAATAATGTGTGTTAGTATTAATTTTTTGCTACAAAATTAAATTGTTATCATTAAATTTAATTTTTAATAAATTAATTTTTATGAATAAAAATATCAGTAAAAGCACTCTCATTTAAATTATGTCTTCTAATTCGAATGATTAAATTGGAAATTGTTGAGAATTAATCGAGAATTGGCTCATAACGTAAAAAAATAATAATTGTATTACTTTACATCAATTATTTTGAAATATCTCCTAATTTGTAAAAATTATATCGAAATATGGGAGATTTTGTAACAATTATTTCAAAATGTCTTCTAATTTTGTAACAATTAAATATAATTCGAATGATTAAAGTGTTAGAAAATAACAATTGTATTACATAACATCACTATTGGTAACACTATCAATGTGTATTTGTAATACTAATATTACTCTCAACCCTAAACCCTCAACCCTAAACTCTTACCCTTGCTAGTCTATACTAATATAATAACAAAATAGTCTAAAAATAGAAACTAATTATAAAGTCATGCCAAGAGTTTTTACTAATTTTGATAAATATGATATTTAATATTGTGACATAATTAATGTGCAGTTAATTAATAAATATTTTTTTAATTGTATTTTTTTTAAAGACTCTAGAAAAATGTACTATTATATTTTGTTTGATTAAATAATGTGTGTTAGTATTAGTTTTTTGCTACAAAATTAAATTGTTATCATCAAATTCAATTTCTAATAAATTAATTTTTACGAATAAAAATATTAGTAAAAGCACTCTCATTTAAAGTATGTCTTCTAATTCGAATGATTAAATTGGAAATTGTTGAGAATTAATCGAGAATGAACTCATAACGTTAGAAAATAATAATTGTATTACTTCACATCAATTATTTTAAAATATCTTCTAATTTGTAAAAATTATATCGAAATATGGTAGATTTTGTAACAATTATTTCTAAATGTCTTCTAATTTTTAACAATTAAATATAATTCGAATGACTAAAATGTTAGAAAACAATAATTGTATTACTTACCATCACTATTGGTAACACTATCAATGTGTATTTGTAATACTAATATTACCCTCAACCCTAAACCCTTACCCTTGCTAATCTATACTAATATAATAACAAAATAGTCTAAACATAGAAACTAATTATAAAGTCATGCCAAGAGGTTTTACTAATTTTGATAAATATGATATTTAATATTTTGACATAATTAATGTGTAGTTAATTAATAAAATATTTTTTTAATTGTATTTTTTTAAAGACTCTAGAAAAATGTACTATTATATTTTGTTTGATTAAATAATGTGTGTTAGTATTAGTTTTTTGCTACAAAATTAAATTGTTATCATTAAATTTAATTTTTAATAAATTAATTTTTATGAATAAAAATATTAGTAAAAGCACTCTCACTTAAATTATGTCTTCTAATTCGAATTATTAAATTGGAAATTGCTGAGAATTAATCGAGAATAGACTCATAATGTCAGAAAATAATAATTGTATTACTTTACATCAATTATTTTGAAATATCTCCTAATTTGTAAAAATTATATCGAAATATGGGAGATTTTGTAACAATTATTTCGAAATGTCTTCTAATTTTTAACAATTAAATATAATTCGAATGGTTAAAGTGTTATAAAATAATAATTGTATTACTTAACATCACTATTGGTAACACATCAATGTTTATTTGTAATACTAATATTACTCTCAACCCTAAACTCTCAACCCTAAGCTCTTACCCTTGCTGGTCTATACTAATATAATAACAAAATAGTCTAAAAATAGAAACTAATTATAAAGTCATGCCAAGAGTTTTTACTAATTTCGATAAATATAATATTTAATATTTTGACATAATTAATGTGCAGTTAATTAATAAAATATTTTTTTAATTTTATTTTTTTAAAAACTCTAGAAAAATGTACTATTATATTTTTTTTTATTAAATAATGTGTGTTAGTATTAGTGTTTTGCTACAAAATTAAATTGTTATCATTAAATTTAATTTTTAATAAATTAATTTTTATGAATAAAAATATTAGTAAAAGCACTCTCACTTAAATTATGTCTTCTAATTCGAATGATTAAATTTGAAATTGTTGAGAATTAATCCAGAATTGACTCATAACGTTAGAAAATAATAATTGTATTACTTTACATCAATTATTTTGAAATAACTTCTAATTTGTAAAAATTATATCGAAATATGGGAGAATTTGTAATAATTATTTCGAAATGTCTTCTAATTTTTAACAGTTAAATATAATTCGAATGGTTAAAATGTTAGAAAATAATAATTGTATTACTTACCATCACTATTGTTAACACTATCAATGTGTATTTGTATTACTAATATTACCCTCAACCCTAAACTCTTGCCCTTGCTAGTCTATACTAATATAATAACAAAATAGTTTAAAAATAGAAACTAATTATAAAGTCATGCCAAGAGTTTTTACTAATTTTGATAATTATGATATTTAATATTTTGACATAATTAATGTGTAGTTAATTAATAAAATATTTTTTTAAATTGTATTTTTTAAATACTCTAGAAAAATGTACTATTATATTTTGTTTGATTAAATAATGTGTGTTAGTATTAGTTTTTTGCTACAAAATTAAATTGTTATCATTAAATTTAATTTATAATAAATTAATTTTTTATGAATAAAAATATTAGTAAAAGCACTCTCACTTAAATTATGTCTTCTAATTCGAATGATTAAATTGAAAATTGTTGAGAATTAATCGAGAATGAACTCATAGCGTTAGAAAATAATAATTGTATTACTTTACATCAATTATTTTAAAATATCCTCTAATTTGTAAAAATTATATCGAAATATGGGAGATTTTGGAACAATTATTTCGAAATATCTTTTAATTTTTAACAATTAAATATATTTCAAAAATAATAATTGTATTATTTAACATCACTATTGGTAACACTATCAATGTTTGTAATACTAATAAACCCTCAACCCTAAACCCTCAACCCTTAATCCTCAACCCTAAACTCTTGCCCTTGCTAGTGTTACTAATAATGCGTATTAGTATTAGTTTTTTGCTACAAAATTAAATTGTTATCACTGAATTTAATTTCTAATAAATTAATTTTTATGAATAAAAATATTAGTAAAAAGCACTCTCACATAAATTATGTCTTCTAATTAATCAAAAAATTTGGATAAATTAATTTAATACTAGTATTAATTTAATTTTTAATAATTTAATTTTTATGCATATTTTTAATACTATTGTTATCACCGAATTTAATTCTTAATAAATTAATTTTTATGAATAAAAATATTAGTAAAAACACTCTCACATAAATTATGTGTTTGCTAGCATTACTAATACTACCTCCGTCCCACTATATGTTCCTGTTTGATTTTTGTTGACTTTTAATGTGAAATTGATAAAATATTTTTTCAAAAATAATATATTATTCATTTTAAGTCAATGAAACAACTCGTATATATTTTTCTATGTAATCATTAGTGGAATGAGATGTAATTTAAACCAGTTTGAAGGGAAATGAATAGTGCAACAGGAACATAATAGCGGGACGGAGGGAGTACTATTTGGTAGTATTAGTTTTTTATAGTAAAAAGCACTTTCACCTTATGTATAAAAATATTAGTAAAAGCGCTCTCATATAAATTATGTGTTTGCTAGTATTACTAATACTATTTGGCGGTATTAGTTTTTGTTAGAAAACTACCACCGATTTTTTCTCTAATATTAGGGTTATGTGTTATGTATGTATAATATTAGGATTATGTATGTATAATATTAGGGTTGTATGTATAGAGTAAATAAAAACAAATGCATGGAAATATGGAAGTAATCATTGCCTTGAAAACATAAAAAAAAAATCTTTCTTAATTGGCAAATTTTTTCAAATTTTCAAATTCAATTTCATTAAAAATCTGAAAATTTTCATTTTGGCGCCAAAAATTAGAATAAGGGTAGATTTGAACTTTTCATGTCCTAAAATAACGAATATACCCTTTATGGATGTCCAAATTCTGGACATTTAGCATTGTCCATTTTTTTTATATATTGATATTAGGTAGAGAATGGGACAAAGATAACAAACAGAAACCAACGGGAATATTTTGATAAAATCAACATCGTCTCAGGAGGAATATGTCATGATTTAGACCAGAACAATAATGTATATATAACCATACCCGAAATTAATCAAACTGAGAAAAAGTCAAACAACAATTTTCAAGATAATGACAAAATTAGCTTTAATATATAGGAATTGGCAAAAACTTGTATGAGACCGTCTCATAATATGAGACCGATCAAATTAAAAAAAGTGATAGGGTTATAATTAAATGTGATAGTATTTTTAAAGAAAAGTGATAAGTCACTTTTAACAAATATATTATCACTTTTTGTTTAAACTTTATCACTTTTTAAAAGTGACAACTTTTTAATTAATAAGTGACACGTTTTAAATTAAAAGTGGATCAAATATTATTGGTCTCATACTATGAGACGGTCTCACACAAGACTTACTCATAGGAATTTTATCTTCTTACTATAGAATTAATCCACGGATTAAAAGCAAATGGCCTATCACATATTAAGTTAAGACGAAGCATGGAGTGAAACTGGTTCATATATGAATCATTGAAAGATATTAGTTGTTTTTATTGAAAAATATTACTTATTTACACCGAAGAGTATTAGTTATTCAGTGAAAACAACTAATATTCTTCAGTGAAAACAATTAATACCCTTTAGTGAAAACAACTAATACCCTTCGGTGAAAACAACTAATATTTTTTAGTGAAACAACTAATACCCTTCAAATGTTCAAGTATGAATCAATTTCACTCTACATACTCTCAAGTTAAACGTGTATAGTTTTTTTTTTTTTTTTAAACCTAATAAAAGTGATCAATTATATATAATTTACATTGTGAACATACTCCGTTCCGAAGTAAATTTCTCATTTTTATTTTCGAGTATCCACAGTAAGTTTCTCATTCCATAAATGATAAAAATAACATTTCACTATATATAATATTTAACCTTAAAATTCACACAATATTTTTTTTATCGGTAAAAATTCACACAATATTACCATAATATCACTCGTGTCAATCACTTTTTAGGACTATTATTTACTTTACCAAAAAATTAACTTGCGGCACATCATATATTAATAATTAAGTAAATTTGTTTAAACAAAACAACAAAAAATTATAAAAATTTACCGCGAGACAGAGGGAGCATTAAATAGTCATGGGCTTAATGTGCATGTAATACCCCGTCCCGTTTTATACCTTTTATTTTTCTAGAAAGCCTTATTTTATATTATTGTGTTTCTTTTAATTTTATTATTTTGTGTGCTACTGTGTAATTTAAATATATACTCTATTTCAAATTCTCAAGTTCGAAGAAAGAAATCGAAACTTTCAAACGGACAAGGGACTACGAGAAATTAATTATTCAAGTTTAAAAATTAGGATTTCGATCCGTTTAATTTGTTGAGAATAATTAAAATACAATAAAATATTTATTAAGTTTTAAAACTGTATTAATTTTCAATTCGGAATTAAACTTGTGAACCAAACGATCCCTAAACTGTATCAAGTGGGAACGAAAATATCTGAATTAAAAGGGGTTAGTTTCTGGCCACATAAATTACTTTCCTTTTTAAAATTAAATTAATTAAGTATTAATTTCCACCACATATTATTCCCTCCCCTTAAAATTAATTAGTTAATAAAAGCTTTGTATTTCTATAAATATGAACCGTCTCTTTCCCAATTTTCACTCTCACTCTCAGTTTTCATTCACAGAGCACACCCTCTTCATTCTCTCCAAAAACCGCCGCCTCTTCCTTCTTTTCCGGCGACAAGCGCCACCAGCCACGGCCGCCGCGCCTTTTCCCCAACCCCTGTCACGAAGCCGCCGCCTCGCGCCGCCGCTCTCCTTTCCGATCGGCGAAGCTCCGCCGCCTTCACGCCTCTTCCTCCTTCCGGCGAACCAACGGCCGCCGCCTCATCCGCATCGCGACGACGCCCGTCGCCGTCGAGCGCCACCAGCCGCGAAGCAAAGCCGCCGTCGCGACGCCACCGCTGGAGCAGAGCCGTTGCCGTGCCGCTGCGCCTCCCCAGCTGCCGTGCGGTGCTCGCGAAGCAGCGCCGTCGCGCAATCCAGTGCGCCGCCCACCGCTGCACCTCGTACAACCGCCGTCCGTCGCTCCTTCCGCCGCGCTGCCTTCCTCTTCCCTTCTTCCGATCAGAAACAAGAACGCCTCCCTGGCGCCGCCGTTTTTCTTCCGGGTCGGCGAAGCTCCGCCGCCGTGCCGCTACGCCTCTCCTCCGCCCAGCGCCGCCTCTTTCTTTCTTCTTTTCCAGTAAGTGATTGAAGAACCCCTCTTTCAATTTCTATTTCCGATTAATTTCAATTCCATCCCGTAACCTCTTCCGTTTAAATTTCCGATCGAGATGACGCCTCTCCGATTTGCTGCTGCCCGTTTTATTCCGAAAAATTCCGAAAGACGCCGTTAGGCTGTTTGAATTAGGACTCGTAAGAATTTGCTATCCTCCTTCAGTCTTGTTCTTCATGATTCTTCATTAATAAATTTAGATATAAATAGACTGTTATTTTCCAACTGTTGAAGTTTTGTAAAAAAATTGGAGTACTGTTCATTTTAATTGAAGCCCGTAGAACTGGTAGATGGAGTTTTGGGTGTTGTTGGGATTAGTATTATTAAAATTGTTATATAGTGTTAGTTTGTTTAGCTTGATAGTTTTGGTTTTATTGATTTAATTTGTTGTATTGACTCTTTGAAACTTTTGGGTTTTGTTACTTGTTTAGGGTGTTTGGTATTATTGGTTAAGATGATTAGTGTTGTTGGATGGACTGTTGGTATGTTGATTTAGCAGTTTAGTATTTCTAAAGTGATTTATTAGTATTACTGAATTGATGGATTAGTATTATTGAATTAGTTGAGTGGTGATGAAATTAGCTGTTAGTAATATTAGTTGAGTTTTTTGGAGACAAAGGGAAACTCGTCTTCCCCTTGTGCGACTGTTAGAAAATTAGAAACGAAAAGATAAGTCGTTTTATATCCAACTAAGTGAACAAATGAAAAAGAGTATTTTGGGAAAATTAATATAATCCTTTGTTTAAGAAGTATTACAAATCAATTTTAGAAGTGTTATTAATATTAGAAAAGAAAAGTACTTTTTATAATTTGTCTTAGAAAAGCCAAAGTCTTTAATAAGTTTTAATAAGAGGTTTTTATAAAATATGAATTCTTATATTTTCTTTCTTAAAGGGCCTTTGTTAAAGAACACCACTGAATTCAGTAAATACACCCCCCTGTTACACCACTGCTTTCAGTAAATACACCCCCTGTTACACCACTGCTTTCTGTAAATACACCCCCCTGTTACACCACTGCTTTCAGCAAATACACCCCCCTGTTACACACTGCTTTTAGTAAATACACCCCCCTAATACACCTCCTCTTAAAAAGGGGTGTACTTATTAATTTGAAATCAACCTTTGAAAACTTTAGTTTTCAATAGTTTTCTAAAGACAACGATCTACTCAATCCTCGAGTTTCACACTCTTAAGCTTTTCAAATTCAAAAGTCGATCTTTTAATCGGAATACTCCTTATTAAGATTCTGTACTTTTCGGGACACGCACGAAGGACTTGACCGTCTGCATACACAATATTCTCGGGACTCGAAACAATCAGGTGGGTGATGATCGGTTGATCGATCTGCTAATAATACGTTGTGCTGGTATACTCTGAACTCGACTAAATCAATCTAAAACAACTAATCCAACATAAATGTACACCCTACTATATAATTGTTTGAATTATGTGATGTATTTATATATGATACCAAATGTCTATTGTTTTACTTGAATTAATCACCATTGCATGATATAAGGGCATTTTGTGAGCATTAATCTGTTTAAGTATGAATTATGTGAATTCTCCCCACAATTTGAAATGACAGTTTTATGGGAAAGAGGAAAGCGAGTAATTATTGATTTGATGTGCAACAGTTTTGTTTGTGGATTGACACGTACGGCCATGAGTGATAATAGGTCAGATTCATGGTCGCTGATGTTATTTGTGGTGGCCATGAGTGATAATAATTATTCAGATTCATGGTCACATGAATGGATGAATTGATGGTGAGAAATGGTTTGGGGGAGATTCACAATATGTGCAAAATGATTTTGGCAGATTGGGCCGATACGTGAAAATGGTTTTGGGCTTTGCCCCTTAATGTGAATCAACTTGTGATATTTCAATTATGTGAACGTGAAACCTGTTATGCCCACTTAATTATTATGTGAGCTTGTTACTTCTGTGATATATGTTATTTTGTATTTATATGTCAACTGCTTAAATAAATTAATTACTTTATCAATGAGTATAATTTAACATATTTCGGATTTACCAATCCCATGACGTTGCAAATCACCCATACGTGAGAATTCAAATCTCACGCCCCCTTTTTACAACCCTTGCAGATTATGATTTCGTGGAGCAAGGACAGTAATAGAGACGACACGGAGTTCCCCACTTAAATAAAATGATACTATTGATATTAAGTTTTATATATGTGTGTGAGAAATATATTATAAATATTATCCTACTCATTCTTCCGCTGCATAAAACTCGTCTCTGATTTTATTATCCATTTTTATATCAAAAATTTTACAGTTCGTATTTTTAGTCACAAGTGGCACCTCGAATCTGAGATATTTAATGTATTTTGGATTCGGGGCGTTACAGTGCAACTACCATAAAATAATTTTAATTCACTGAAAAAAAAATCACTACTATAAAAGTTTGGGTTAGGTCCCGAATGATTAGTGTTCAATTACACTTAATCTATCTAAAACTGATTGTTTGAAAGAATCATATTGAATTTCATACAAACTCTACTATGAATTTAGGCATGTGGAAAATTACATGCATGCATGTATACATGAGCTCATTCATGTATCATGCATCACTTAATCATCACAACGAGCAGCTTCATCAACAACAGTCGCGTAGCATACTTGAAACATCGAGAAGGACCGAGAAGGATCGAGAATGCAGCCATATGTGATCATCAAGGAAAGTTAGTTAGGAAGTTAGCCAAAAAAGTTTTTAGAGGATAAGTTTGTTAGGCGGTTATCACTCTTGTGTATAAATACATGTACAAGGCATGAACACAACTTCATTTTATGGAGTAAAGCAGTCTTACTTGCTCTTGGTGCTAAAGCAAAACTCGGCTACATTGATGCTTCTTTATCAGCTCCTGATGATAGAGATTTGGTTGAATTCAAAGCTTGGAAACGGGCAGATTATATGGTCACCTCATGGATACTTGGTGCCATGTCAAAAGACTTGGTGGAGTCTTATATATCTTGCAAATCTGCTCGGCTACTTTGGATGAATGTTTGTGAACGTTTTGATGTCACAAATGAGACCAAATTATTCTAGTTACACCAGAGTGTTTACAATCTTAAACAAGGTCATGATGAAATTCATACTTTCTTTGGAAAGATGCAGAAACTATGGGATGATCTTGATGAATTTTCAACCATTAAGGGTTGTACTTGTGGCAACTTGATTAAGCGTGAAGTTGTTATGTTTTGTAGCCCGACTAGTCCATATTTTGAGTGTTTTTTATGAGTATTTAGAGTTATTTGAGTATCATTTTCATAAACTTATCAATTTGTTTCTTTGGTATTCATATTTGGATAGAGGGCGAAAATAGGAGTTCTTAGGACTTTGAATCAACCAAAATGGACTCCCGGTTGAGAAGATATGAAGATTTTTCGAAAAAGTGTACAGCAGCCGAAAATGCTTGACCAGACGCTCAAGCGGCACTCGAGCGCCCCTGAAACACTGTGAAAAGTTGGTGCTCGAGTGGTGCTCGACCACCACTCGAGCGGGCACCATGTGCTCGACCTCTGCGGGGAATTTTTGGCCCAAATCATATAAATAGATCCACATACCCTTATTTTACATATCTAGACTCGATTTTCGAAGGGGAGGAGCTTGAGAAGGAGTTTTGAGAGTTTTAGCAAGGTTTTTCATCGTGTAATCGAGGGTTTTTACATACGAATTCTTAGATTAATTATTACTTTTGAACATATTAGTTTTTGTTCTTTCTTTCTTGAATACTTGAGATTCTTAAACCTAGTATTCCAGATTTATTAAGATTTATTTTGAGACTTGATTGATTGATTCCATCTTTCGTTTATGTTCTTGAATTCGTTCGTTAATTTCGATATGCTTATGAATCTTATTTTTGCTTTTATTCTCCAAACCACCATGTTAGGCTAGAACCCTTGCATGCTTAGGATATGATGAACTCGTAGAACTTGGATGTTGGTACGTAATTAGGATAATTCGTGATGTATAGTTTTAATTCTCTTAATTATTGAATAATTCTAATAAACCCTAGAATAATCTTGGAATTAGGTACGAAAATTGTTAGAGGGAAGACGACCGCATCACTCTTTAATAACGAATAGGCTTAAGGAGAGGGTTTTTGAAGGGGTTTATAATCTACCGGTTTATCTAGGGAGGACGGCCACATCACCTTAGCTAAATTAGAGTCTCAATAATTAAGCACAATTCATATAATTTAATTAGTGGATTAGTGAAGTAGGTTGATATAACTAAGTATTAGGGTTAATTCTAGACCTTTTATTCTTTCAATTCTTGGGCTAGATTAGGGAAGTTGATTGCCTAGTTTTAGTACACTTAGGATTTCAACTTGCACGTCACGATTATTTTAGTTACCGTACCAACTCCGTTAGTATACGTAGGAATTCCTATTCCGAGCATCATCATCTCATATTTGCACTTCAACTCGAAGTTAGAATAGATTTAATTTTGTTATTAGTCTAATTCCTAGAATATAATTAGTAACATTATCATAAACTAAAACATTATATTCATATTAGCTACGAGACATACATTTCCAGGGATTTATTTGCATACACACTTTTCCTTGGATTCCATACTACTTGGTCCCTATACTTGACCATACTACTGTGATCCCATACTCTTGTGGGGTAACTTCTAGTAAAGCTAGTATTTTGCGTTCAAGTCACAACTGCACTTGTCAAATTGAAAGACAGATTCAAGAGAAGGAGATGTAGTATAGGTTGATGCAGTTTTTTATGGGATTAACTAGTGAATATGAAGCTGTTCGAAATCAGCTACTCATGCTAGATCCTCTTTCTGTTGGAGTAATACGTGAAAGTATGCTTTTACTTTGTATAACTCATGTATTAAACACTTGTTTATGAGAATAATTCTTTTATCACATTTGCTTTGGATATGATTGAATGTTGAATATTAATTGCAACCAGATCATTATAAATAGTACATGTTACATTGTAGTTAATGTGGTGATACCCGATCATGAAAGATCACATTAACGGTTTCCTTGTAACTAAACATACAAATTCACGACCTATGTGGAATTGAACAATCTACCGTGAAAGATCGATGTGTAAATCTCAGATTGACTTGTCTTGACCAAGAGATTGCACTAGCACATTTAGTATGTGTTGAAGAGGACCTACAACGAGGATAAATTCTTCTGTTCTGAAATTTGAAGAATTAGACCTCAGTGGTTATTGATTTCTTAATCTCCGTCACTTAAATAAGACCGTGTGTGCTTAATGGTTACTGCTTTGATTCATGTTGGGTGAGAATCATCGTGACTTCGAACTTTATGTTTTGGGCAGTAATATTAATTATAGACGGTTGCTAAAATTTAATACGGAGAAATATGTGCGAGTACGACTCGTGTGATTAGTCCCCTTGGTGGGCTCAGAAGTTTTATCGTACAAAATCTTGCAAGTGAAGAATCAGTTTCTTCGGTACGGATAATAATGTTGAGCTGTCTTTACTCCAAGGTGAAATATATTATTTAATTTAGAGCTATTCAGAAGCTTAATTAATTAATGGACTTGATAATCTTAATATGGATTAAGATGGATAGTGCAATATTAATTTATTAGTGGTAATAATTAATATTAATGGGCTGAATTATATTGGGGCTCAATATTAAAATTCAGAAGTCCATTAGGAGGTCCAATCTTAATTCTCCTTAAGGCCCCTCAAGTAGCCCAATAATAATAAGGTGATTAAAATAAAAAGAAAACATATTGCTGACTTTTCATTGATATTTTCGAAAATGACTTAATTAGGAGAGAAAAGATTTTGTTGATTTTCTTGGAAAGATATTATTGAAGATAAGTATTTTTGGAATACAAGATTATCTCATATATTCAAGAAGATCCAAATCTTGGATTCTACTCCTACGATTTTTGAAAATTATAAGCTTATAAGGTGAGTGAGATTTTTGTGGAATATTTTATTAGGGAGAAAAGAATATATGAGATATATTCAAGATTTCTTAGAGACTAAGAAAAGATTTTCTCCATGCCCATAAAGCATGAAAATTTCGGCCACTCCATCTTATAAATAGGGGATGATTGTTTCATCCCCAAGTACATAATTCCATGTGTTGGAAAAATCAAGAGCATATATATTTTTCTTTTTCCTTAGTTATTTAAATTGCTTGAAAGCACTTCCCACCGGTGATCAAGCAAGGCGAAAGGGAAGTACTTGAGAAGGTCTTTGGGTTGGTAGCGTGTTCGTAATAGTCCCGTGATAATCAAAGGCCATATCTACGAGAGGTACGTAGTCACATAATCTCTTAGTTTTTCCGCCATAGATTTTATGTGAATTAATTCAATTTGTATGATGATAAATTTGTTGTTGGAATTATTATTTGAATTAATTAGGATTAATTCATGCTAGTAATAATTGAATTTAAATTCGTATTTAATTATCATCCCGAATAGATTTCGGGCACCCCTATTTTCCCAACAACTGGTATCAGAGCCACAGTTTCGGGCACTGATCTTTAAATTGGAATTTAAACTGTTTGACATTAAATTGAAATTGGATAGTAGAATTGCTAGATCTTTTTTGCAGGTATCTAATTGTCATGATTTTAATGTTTATTTTTTCATGCGTGTGAATTAATATTTTTAATTTGATTCGTTCGAATTCGTTTTTCTCGTGAGAAAATCCACGAGTAGCTTAGTTATTTTTATTTTGATTTGATCATTGTAATAGACTAGTCTAGATCTAGTATTTATTTTTTGTAAATAAATTGTAACCGAATTGAGACGAAGACGGAAACGAAGAATTAAAGACGACGTACCTGGATGACACATGCATGTGTGGCGCATGCATGGACGTAAAATCATGCACGGGGTGAAAAACGAGAACGAACGGCGAAACCCGGTGCACAGCATGCGCGAGGCGCACGGTGCTGTGCACGACGGGTGTTGAAGCCGCACGGGCACACGCGAGGCCAGGTCTCTCGACGCTCGGCGCTCGGTGGCCGTGGCCGAGAGGCGCCCGGCCCACCTCCGTGGGCAGACGCGCGCCGTATCTCGGGCCGTGGATTTTATTTTTCTCGTTCTCAATTTTTTTTGTGATTTCAAACGTCGTTTCCAAACCCCAAATGAAGTTGTTTTTGATGAAGTTTTGCTGTTCGAGTGGGAGCGTGTCGAGACGAACGATGTAAAGCAAATAGGATAATTTTTCGCATCAAGACGTGAAGAAATTAAACCGTGACAATTGGATTTGAGTGCTCTAATGTGTTTAATTTTGTTTTAATGGATGTTTTATTTCGTGCACTTATTATTATTTGTTAATATGTGTTTGCATGATTTTAATTGTCCAAGAAAACCTTACTTTCGAAAATTACTAAGTATGTTTCTTTAATCGCAATTTTATTCCGGACATTAAAATTGGATTAATTTGGCCTCCATAATTTATTTATTTATGAAGTCTTTTTGGAATATATTTCCCCCTCGGATCTGCCAAAAGGACAAATTTCACATGAATACATTCCGAAATGATGATTGTGGATTATTACTAGTGACAGTATTGACCCTCACCACGAGTGGCTAGCTCAAAGCGAAATAATAATCCTGTATTTAATTATGGTTATTACTTAGACATAAGAAATTGATATTAACTTACTCTCCTCGGAGTCCCTATCAATTTCTATGTGGTCAAAGTGGGAGCCAACTATTAATTTTGTATTAAAGATTTGTAACTTTTAAGTTTGTGATCCGCTTGAATGTGTTTAAATGTATAGACTACCCCTCGTGGCACATTTAAATTGTTTCGAGATGTTGGCGGATGCATGATTATATTGTTTTAAGATTTCAATATAATTGATGTGATCGAATTATGTGATAATTTAGTATACTTAAAGATAACAAACTTGTTGGTTAGAATTATATTGATTGGAAACGTAATCTTGATATTGTCCTAACTGCTCAACACCACAAATGGGTACTTACTACTCCTAAGCCCCAAGAGCCTGCCGAAGATGCGAGCAAGTCGGTCAAGAAAGAGAATACGTGTTGGTTAGACTCCGATGAGATGGCTAAGTGTACTATTCTGGCTTCAATGTTGGATGTGTTGCAACACCAACACATGGAGACCTCCTCAGAGATAATGCTCAATCTTGAAGCGATGTTTAAACATCAGAACCGTACGACTAGACAAATCACCATGCGAAATATGCTTTCGTTGAAAATGGTGGAAGGTACGCCCGTAAGGGATCACATTATCGGGATGATGGGTTATCTCAACAAGTTGGAAGTACTTGGTGTGGAATTTGATCTCCCTACTAAGGTTGATTTCGTTCTCCATTCTCTTCCGAAGAGCTTTGAGCAGTTTCAATTGAACTATCAAATGAATGAACGGGCAAATAGTTTGCCCGAGCTCTTGCAAGCTTTGGTATCGGCGGAGACTATAATGGAACATCAAACTGTTGCTATGGTGGCAAACGGTCTGTCTGCCTCTTCTGGTCCCAAAGGAGGGAAGAAGAGAAAGAGGACAAAAGGCCAGACCCAAGCAAATCCAACCGTTGCGAAGCCCAAGGTGAAAGGCGAAGGAGGTGGAAAGAAGACTGTTAAGGGTAAGTGCTTCAATTGCGGTGAGAAAGGACATTGGAGGTCAACCTGTTCTAAGCCAAAGAAGGCGGTACAGAAAGGTAAGTCTCATGCTTTAGTCGTTGAAACTTATGTTGCGGCATATGCTACCCACGTTTGGGTAGTGGATATCGGGGCAACTGATCATATTTGTTTCACTCTTCAAGGGTTCCAGCTAACCCGACGACTTAGCAAGAATGAGATCCTCGTCACTTTGGGCGATGCTACGAGAGTGACAGTCGAAGCAGTGGGAGTCGTGCACCTGTCTTTTGAAGATAGA
Organism: Ballota nigra; assembly: GCA_947034835.1. Taxonomy (NCBI): domain Eukaryota; kingdom Viridiplantae; phylum Streptophyta; class Magnoliopsida; order Lamiales; family Lamiaceae; genus Ballota; species Ballota nigra. The sequence goes on along the minus strand of OX344720.1, from coordinate 71,863,411 downwards.
GTTTTAATTTTAAGAGATATTTTATACGTTCCAAACTTTAGGAAGAATTTAATTTCGGTTTCTAAGTTATTTTTTGATGGATATTCAGTTACTTTTAATAAAGTTGTTACTGTTTCTTTTAAGAATGATATTATCTGTCATGGAACGTTGGTAAACAATCTCTATATGATTAAGTGCGCACACTACTCAAATAATGAATCTAATAATACGTCGATCATTTCGAGTAATAAAAGAAAGCATTCTTCGGAAATGAACGAAACACTTCTATGGCATCTTAGACTAGGTCATATTAATCTATAGCGGATAAAAAGATTGGTGAAAGACGGATCCTTGGAATCATTCCAAGTCGAACCGTTTCCAACTTGTGAATCCTGTTTAGAGGGTAAAATGACCAAGAGGGCATTTGGAGCCAAGGGGAATAGAGCCACATAAGTGTTAGAGCTTGTTCATACCGATGTGTGTGGTCCAATGACGATTAAAGCGAGAATGGGGTATGAGTATTTTGTCACATTCATTGACGATTATTCGAGATATGGGTATATTTACCTTATGAGGCATAAGTCTGAAACTTTTGATAAGTTCAAGGAGTTTAACTCCGAAGACGAGAAACACAGGGAAAAGAATATCAAGTTTCTACGATCAGATCATGGAGGCGAATACCTCAGCGATGAATTCTTGAACTACTTGTCGGACGAAGGGATCGTATCCCAGTTAACCGCACTGGGAACCCCTCAACAGAACGGTGTGGCGGAACGAAGAAACCGGACTCTTTTAGAGATGGTCAGATCCATGATGAGTTATTCGGATTTACCCAAGTCATTTTTGGGTAATGCCTTAGAAACGACGGCTTACATTATAAACTTGGTGCCATCCAAATCAGTTACTAAAACCCCAATGGAATTGTGGACCGGGCGCAAGCCCAGTCTAAGAAATTTGCGGATTTGGGGTTGTCCGGCATACGTGCTAGATAAAGAAGCCGGTAAGTTGGATCCACGTTCGGAATTAAGGCTGTTTATAGGGTACCCTACGGGAATGAAAGGGTGTATGTTCTATAGTACCAAGGATCAAAAGACCGTGATTAGTACACACTTTAAATTCTTGGAGGAAGACTATTTGAACAATTGGAAGCCTAAAAGTGAAATTACCTTAGAAGAATTGAGAGGGCAAACCTCAATACCAAGTATACAAGATGATATACCACACGTCACACCTTCACAACCGGAACCCCGTCGCAGTGGGAGGATTGCTAGGCAACCCGAAAGATTCATGGGAATAGAAGAATCTTCGGATTTGATTCCCGGTAATAAATCGGACCCATGGACATACGACGAGGCAATCCAAGACAAAGACGCGGAGTTATGGCAAACGGCAATGGAAGCCGAGATGGGTTCGATGGATCATAATCAAGTATGGGAGTTGGTCGAACCACCCAATGGGGTAGAACCCATTGGATGCAAGTGGGTGTACAAGAGGAAAAGAGGACCGGATGGAAGGGTTGAGACCTTCAAAGCAAGGCTTGTGGCCAAAGGGTATACTCAGAAAGAAGGGATCGATTATGAGGAAACCTTTTCGCCTATAGCTATGCTTAAGTCCATCCGTATTCTCTTATCGATCGCTGCGCACCTACATTATGAGATCTGGCAAATGGATGTCAAGACAGCTTTCCTTAACGGAAGTCTTGACGGGTTAGATATATATATGCAACAGCCCAAAGGTTTTATTGAAAAAGGCCAAGAGCACCTCGTATGCAAGCTTAAGAGATCCATTTATGGATTTAAGCAAGCATCGCGTACTTGGAACCAGTATTTTGATCAAGTAATTAAGTCTTATGGGTTTGATCAAAACGAGTTCGAAAGTTGTGTGTATAAGAAGCGTGACGGAACTGCGGTAGTATTCTTAGTATTATACGTAGATGATATTCTACTCATTGGAAACAATGTAAAGGTATTGTCAGACGTAAAGGCATGACTATCAAAATAATTTGATATGAAGGACTTAGGGGAAGCCGGTCATTAGAAGTCTTGAGTTGTTAGAAGATATTTTTTAGAGTAAAATTTATTTATATTTTTTGAAGAGTAGACTTGACAACGGGGCGGATAATCCCCAACGTAAACAGGGACGGAGAATTTTTTTGCTTCGTAGGTGGGGACCGAGATAGTATTCTCAGTCCGGGGGATCCCCGTCTCTTTCCCCGCGGGGAGCCACATTATTTCTTATATAATTAATATATTAATATATAATTTTAATGTTAAAGTAAATTACAAATAAATATTTCATAGTTTCCTACTCAATTAACTATTTATTAAAAATTACATTTTTTTTATTTAATGTTATGTTATTAGTTCCAAATTATATTATTTTCACTTTAGTATATATGTTAATTAAAAATATTAGAATTAGAGGTTCTTCAAATTATTTAAATTAATTTTTTTAACACCAACTTAAAGTAATTGTTGTGTATATTTAAAGTTTTTAATTTAAATATTTTTTTATATTTAAAAAATGAGATAAAAAAAATAAGTAGGCGGGGAATGACTTGAACCGAAAATACTAGCTTTTACTAGTAGCTTCCCCGCAAGAGTACGGGTTCACTGTAGTATGGGCAAGTATAATGACCAAGTATTATCGAACCCACGGGATGGTGTATATGCGAATAGATCCCTGAAGATCTACGCGTCGTAGTTAATATGAGTGTGTTGTTTTTGGATTTTTGGAAAGATTAATTAAACTAAAATAAGCTAAGTAAACTAAAATACTAAGAAGACGAATTAACTACGGGTTGTTTTCAAACGAGAGATGATGATGCTTAAGATATGGATCCCTACGTATACTAACGGAGCAGGTACATAATCAGAATAACTGTGACACACAAGAAATAACCTAAGTCTAAGAATGCAAGGTGAAAGCTCAAGATTCTAAACCCTAATACTTTACCCTAACACTCGACTTCACTAATCTACTAACAAGTTAATAGATTGTGCTTAATTAATGAGACCCTAATTTAACTAAGGTGATGCGGTCGTCCTCCTTCGCTAAACCGATAAATGAATTAACCCTTTCTAAACCTTCTCGTTAAGACTACTAATTGTTATTGAGTGATGCGGTCGTCCTCTCTCTAACACTTTCGTACTAAATTCAAAGGAAAAGTTAAGATTAATTATAAGAATTCATTAACTAAGAGAATTAAAACTAACGTCACGAATTACCCTAATTACGTACCCACATCCTACTTCTACGAGTTCATCCTACCCTAAGCATACAAGGGTTTTAGCCGGACATGACTTTAACAAACATAAAAGCAATAGAAGAAACAACGAACATAAACATAATGAATTGAACGAAGAAAATAAGAAACATGAACTAGGGTTTTAAAAGAAAATAAATACTAAGAACTGAAATTTAATTAACTAAAACGAAGTTTCAAAGCGTTTAAAGTAATAAAGCTAATGAAAAAAAAACTAAGAAACGAAAAGTACTTAAGAATTCGTACGAAAAAACTCAACAAAACGTAAGTAAACTTGCTTCTCTCCTTCCTCTCCAAAAACTAAGTCTAAATCTCGTGTGCGTGTCAAGTCGTCCTTCAAAACGTGTTTGGAAGAGGTATATATAGGTACAGGGTCAAAACTAGATCTCGTGGGCCGAAAAACGAACTTTGGAAAATAGGCCTCGGAGGCGCTCGAGCTGTCCCGGTCGAGCGGGGCGCTCGAGCCGTGTTGGTCGAATGGATTGCTTGGTCGAATGAGGCGCTCGAGCCGTGTTGCTCGAATGGTTCAAGAGGTCGAATGATGTGCTCGAGCTGTGCCCCTCGAGCGGCAAAAATGTTCTGTAAGTCCGGAGCGCTCGACCTACGTTGCTCGAGCGAGGTGCTCGAGTTAAGGTGCTCGAATGGGCCCTCCTTCCTTGCAACTAACACTTTTCTTCTCACGTACTAATACCAATCGTATTTCTTCGATATCTTCTCATCCGGGCATCCGTTTGAGTCGATTCAAAGTCCTACGAACTCCGTTTTTCGTCCTCGATTCACCTATGAGTATCAAAGTGACAAATTCATCAATGTATAGAAATAGTACTCATTTGGCTCTAAAAACTCAATAAAATCGACCAAAACTAGGGCGTTTCTAGCTACGAATCATGACAATTTCACGCCTAATCAGGGAACGGAGAATCGCTGCGAGACGGGGATCCCCGATAAGACAGGATGGTAGGAAAAATTTCCCAATTATTTTGCAGGGACGGAGATGGGGAATGACCCCCCGTCCCCGCCCCGTTAACATCTCAATGGAAAAGAATCAAAGAAAATCCATAGACTGTTGAATACCTAAAGATTTTTTAAGACTTTTCAAAATCCGTAGAAATCTCTGGTTATTAGAAGAGATTTTGAAGAGTGAAATCTATTCATATTTTAGAAGGGAAATCTAAGAAAATCCGTGGAGTATTAAAATCCATAAACTGTTGAATACCTAAAGATTTTTTAAGACTTTTTAAAATCCGTATTGAATACCTCAAGATTTTTAAAGACTTTTGAAAATCTAGATTGAATACCCCCACACTTTAAAAGTCTAAAAAAATCCTACAGACTCTATAACCAATACACCCCTCTTAGTATGTGTTGAAGAGGACCTACAGCGAGGATAAATTCTTCTGTTCTGAAATATGAAGAATTAGACCTCAGTGGTTATTGATTTATTAATCTCCATCACTTAAATAGGACCGTGTATGCTTAATGGTTACTGCTTTGATTCACGTTGGTTGAGAATCATCGTGACTTCGAACTTTGTATTTTGGGCAGTAATATTAATCATATGACGGTTGCTAAAATTTAATACGGAGAAACGCGTGCGAGTACGGCTCGTGTGATTAGTCCCCTTGGTGGGCTCAGAAGTTTTATCGTACCAAATCTTGCAAGTGAAGAATCAGTTTCTTCGGTACGGATAATAATGTTGAGTTGTCTTTACTCCAAGGTGAAATATATTAATTAATTTAGAGCTATTCAGAAGCTTAATTAATTAATGGACTTGATAATCTTAAACGCGGAAAATAATAACCGGGAGCCCATATTATCGTAATATGGATTAAGATGGATAGTGCAATATTAATTTATTAGTGGTAATAATTAATATTAATGGACTGAATTATATTGGGGCTCAATATTAAAATTCAGAAGTCCATTAGGAGGTCCAATCTCAATTCTCCTTAAGGCTAGTAGCCCATTAAGTAGCTCAATAATGATAAGGTGATTAAAATAAAAAGAAAATATATTGCTGATTTTTCATTGATATTTTCGAAAATGACTTAATTAGGAGAGAAAAGATTTTGTTGATTTTCTTGGAAATATATTATGGAAGATAAGTATTCTTGGAATACAAGATTATCTCATATATTCAACAAGATCCAAATCTTGGATTCTACTCCTATGATTTTCGAAAATTATAAGCTTATAAGGTGAGTGAGATTTTTGTGGAATATTTTATTATGGAGAAAAAATATATGAGATATATTCAAGATTTCTTAGAGACTAAGAAAAGATTTTCTCCAGGCCCATAAAGCATGAAAATTTCGGCCACTCCATCTTATAAATAAGGGATGATTATTTCATCCCCAAGTACATAATTCCATGTGTTGGAAAAATCAAGAGCATATATATTTTTCTTTTTCCTTAGTTATTTAAATTGCTTGAAAGCACTTCCCACCGGTGATCAAGCAAGGCGAAAGGGAAATACTTGAGAAGGTCTTTGGGTTGGTAGCGCGTTCGTAATTGTCCCATGATAATCAAAGGCCATAACTACGAGAGGTACGTAGTCACATAATCTCTTAGTTTTTCCGCCATAGATTTTATATAAATTAATTCAACTTGCATGATGATAAATTTGTTGTTGGAATTATTATTTGAATTAATTGGGATTAATTCATGCTAGTAATAATTAAATTTAAATTCGTATTTAATTATCATCCCGAATAGATTCCGGGCACCCCTATTTTCCCAACACTTTCATCCATTAACAAGACTTACTCTACTATTCAAAGGATTGAACAACAAAAACGACTTAAAACTGTGGATGATACAACTGTGCTTTTCAGCAAAGCTTAGGGAGTTTTTAGGCCTAACAGCACCTCATGGCATAAGAACAATATTGGATCTACTTTCACCAGGAACAAGGATGATAAGGTTAAAATGGTTTTGCTCTCATTGTGGAGGAAGAAGGCATGAGGCTTCTCAGTGCTTCAAGTTGCATGGTTATCCAGAGTGGTGTGAGAAACTTAAAGGTCCTAAATCTGCTACTGCTAATTGCTTGGAGGAAAACACTGCTACTGTTGAGAATCACAACACAAGAGAGATTTCTCACATGATTCAGCAAGAGTTGGCTAAGTATTTCTCTTCCTTATCTCATGATTCCAAATCTGGTTCAGCTTATGAGAACTTTACACATATGGTGGACTATGCAGGTATTTCTCGCTGTAGTTTATCCACACTAGGTGTGAAGAAACATTGAACTTGGATACTAGATACAGGAGCTAGCAAACACATGTTCTTTGACAAATCTTCATTTACCTTGGGACTCAAGCCTTTAGCTGATCATATTTCTGTTTATTTACCTGATGGAAGTACCATACTTGCTACTCACTCTGGCCATATTCCCTTAACTAAGTCCTTAATTCTTCTTGATGTCCTATATGTTCCAAGTTTCAAGTATAATCTATTTTCCATCTCGCAACTTCTCTCTAACTCTAATCTTAAATGTCTATTCTCCTCCTCTAAATGTGAAATATAGGACCAGCTGAGTAAGAAGATTGTTGTTGTTGGACAGTTGATGGGGAAACTCTATGTCCTCAAGCCATCTACAGATCACCTTTACTCTAGTGTAGCTACTTCCTTTACAGTTCCATCTATTGTAAAACCTGTTATTACTACTCTTGATGTCTGGCACAAGAGACTAGGTCACACTTCTCCATCTGTACTCAAGCATTTATGCTTCTACCCTTATATCAATAAAACAAATATTGATAATACCCCTTGCTCTACTTGTCATTTTGCTAAGCAACCAAGATTGGCTTTCAACACTAGTTCTATCAATACCAGTACTGCCTTTGAGCTTGTTCATATGGATATTTGTGGGCCATATAATCAATCTTCTGTCACTAAAACACCTTATTTTCTCACAATTGTTGATGATTTGACAAGAGCAACATGGATTTTTCTTCTTAAACACAAATCAGATACACTACAAACTATCCAAGATTTTGTTACCCTTATGAAAAACCAATTCATTGCCTCTGTCAAAATAATTAGATCAGACAATGGTTCTGAGATCATGTGCAAAAATGCACAATCTTTCTTAAAAAAAACTTGGCATTCTACACCAAACCAGTTGCCCTTACAAACCACAGAAAAATGGTGTTGTGGAAAGAAAACACAGACACCTACTTAACATAGCCAGAGCCTTAATGATTGATTCCAATATACCATAAAAATTATGGCCTTACTCTATTCTCACTGCCACATACTAAAAAAAAATTCCCAGTGCCATAATTTCCTGGAAGACACCCCATGAAATATTGTATAATAAAGCACCAGATTACTCTTTCCTAAAGGCTTTTAGCTGCCTTTGTTTTTCCACAAACATTACCCCATACATTACTAAATTCACCCCCAGAGCCAACATGTGCATTATGATTGGATATATGGTCACCCAAAAGGCTTACATGATGTATGACCTTGCCTCACATTCTATCTCTGGGTCCAAAGATGTTAAATTCTATGAACACATCTTCCCATTTCATTCACAACCTTCTATACCTTCACACATGCCTCTTATCTTGTCTTTCCCTGGTGAAGATGACTCTTATCATGAATCTAATCCTGCTCATCCTTCTTCACATGATTCTCCTATCAATACTGATATTACCCCTATCCTACTAATATGGATGATGCTTTAGATAAGAATCCCTACGTATACTAACGGAGTTGGTACGTTAAATAAAATAATTGTGATGTTCCAAGTTAAAATCCTAAGTGTACTATAAACTAGGCAATCAACTTCCCTAATCTAGCACAAGAATTGTAAGAATTAAAGCTCGAAAATAATCCCAATACTCCACTCTAACAATGTACTTCACTAACCCACTAATTAAATTATATGAGTTGTGCTTAACTATTGAGTTCCTAATTTAACTAAGGTGATTCGGCCGTCCTCCCTAGATAAACCAGTTGATTATAAACCCCTTCAAAAACCCTCCCTTTAAGCTTATTCGTTGATAAAGAGTGATGTGGTCGTCTTCTCTCTAACAATTTTTGTACTTAATTCTATTATTATTCTAGGGTTTATTAGAATTATTCAATAATTAAGAGAACTAAAACTATACATCACGAATTATTCTAATTACGTACCAACATCCTAATTCTACGAGTTCATCCTATCCTAAGCATACAAGGGTTTAGCATAACATGGTGATTATGAAAATACTAGAAATAACAAGATAAATCAAAGACATAATCAAAAAAATCAAGAAAATCAAGAACATAAACCAACTATGAATTCAATTGCTAAAAGTATCAATAAAATTTGGAAAAACAATTTCAATCTCTAAAAGTATCAAAAACCAAATAAGAAAACTAAACCGTTCAACGTATAGATCGTTCTATGGAATCTGTATGATAAAAACCTCGTTTCTACTCTTAAAATCCTTGACAAACACTCATAAACACCTTCTAAGCATCCCCCCCTTTGAAAAATGAGTCTAGATGTGTAAAATAAGGGTTGAGACGGGTATTTATATTATTCGGGCTGAAAATAATCCAAGGCGCTCGAGCGGGTGCGATCGAGCGCTAATCTCTTCTAGTGTGCAAGGGCCGCTCGAGTGGCAGCGGTCGAGCGCCTATTTTGTCCAGTGAACCAGGGGCGTTCGAGCCTTGCTCGAGCACTTCTCTTTTTTGTGCCAAATGATACTTTTCTTCACCCGAACTAATACTTTTTGTATTTCCTTAATATCTTCTCATTTGGGAGTCCTACGAACTCCATTTTTCGCCCTCTTTCCTAAAATGAACACCAAAGAGGCAAATTGATGAGTTAATGAAAATGTTACTCAAATAACTCTAAATACTCACTAAAAACACTCAATACGTGGACTAATCAGACAACAAAATATAACAATTTCACGTCTAATCACCTACCTACCATTGATCCTCCACCCTTACAAAGACCTTACAGAAATGCTGCTAAACCAAGCTGGCTTAAGGACTTTTTCTTATCTGGAGTAACCTCATCATTGTCCTCTCATGATCTTCCCTCAGTGTTCTCTACTTCCAGTAAGTATACTTTTCTCTAATGTATCTAGTTCCAAGGAGACATCTTCTTATCATCAAGTCGTGGGTATCCCACAGTGGGAAGATGCTATGCAAAAAGAGTTGCAAGCCCTAGAAGATAATGAAACTTGGGATATGGTTCCATTGCCTGCTCATAAATCACCTATTGGTTGTACATGGGTGTTTAAACTTAAGCTCAATCCAGATGACACAGTTGACAGATACAAGGCTAGATTAGTTGCTAAAGGCTATCACCAACATCTTGGAATTGACTATGATGAAAGCTTCTCTCCTGTGGCTAAATCGGTTACTATCAGGTTTTTTATTACTTTAGCAACTGCTCAGGGTTGCCTCTTTGCCAACTTGACATCAACAATGCATTTCTGCATGACTTCTTACAGGATGAAGTGTATATGGATCCACCACAGGGCTATGCACATACTCCAGACTTTGTTTGTAAACTAAAAAAAAAGCTTATATGGTCTTAAGCAGGCTTCTCGTGAGTAGAATTCTGAGTTTTGTTCCACTCTCATCCAATATGGTTTTACTCAATCTGCAGCTGATCATTGTCTCTTCACTATGGGGACTTCTTCACACTTCTTGGCACTCTTAGTCTATGTTGATGATGTGTTAATCACTGGTGCCTTTTTACAGGACATTGATGCCTTGAAACAACATCTTCACAAGGTCTTTACTATTAAAGATCTTGGCTTTGTTAAGTATTTTTTAGGGGTGGAGATTGCCCGGGGTGAGCATGGTACTACTCTAACCCAGAGGAAGTACATCCTTGATCTTCTCAGAGACTCTAAACTTGAGGATGTAAGGCTGCTCCCATGCCTCTTCCTCAAGGAATAAAGCTATCTAGCTCGGATGGGACTCTACTTCCACAACCTGATAGATATAGAAGGATAGTGGGCAAACTACTCTATCTTGGTTTCACTAGACCAGACATAACATTCTCAGTTCAGCAACTCATTCAGTTTATGAACTCTCCAAGATCAACACACTGTGCTATGATCCATCTACTAAGATACTTGAAGGGTACTTCTTCTTATGGTTTATTCTACTCAAAGGATTCTTCCTTGAACTTATCAGGTTTTTGTGATGCGGATTGTGGTAATTGCGTTGACACTAAGAAGTCAATGACAGGTTATTGCATATTCTTAGGTTCCTCTCTAGTTTCATGGAAATCAAAGAAGCAGTCCACAGTTCCCCGTTCTTCAGCTGAGGCAGAGTATAGAGCCGTAGCTTCCACTGCAATGGGGCTTCAATGGATAAGCTATATTGCAACAGACTTAAAGCTTCAGCTATCTTTACCTATTTCATTAGCCTGTGATAATAAGGTTGCCATTCATATCACTGAGAATCCAGTTTTCCATGAACGAACCAAACACATAGAGATAGATTGTCATCTAGTCCGCAACCTCTACAAGAATGGGTTTATTAATCTTCATCATGTACGCACAAATGATCAACTTGCAGACTTGTTCACCAAGTCCTTGCCAAAGTTATCTCTTCTTACCTTTCGTGACAAGTTGAACCTATTTTGCATTAAAGATCGTTCAACTTGAGGGGTCCGTGTGGAAAATTACATGAATGCATGCATACATGAGCTCATGCATGTATCATGCATCACTTAATCATCACAACGAGTTGTTGCATCAACAACAGCTGCGTAGCATACTTGAAACACCGAGAAGGACCAAGAAGGATCGAGAATGCAGCCATACGTGATCATCAAGGAAAGTTAGTTAGGAAGTTAGCCAAAAAGTTGTTAGAGGATAAGTTTGTTAGGTTGTTAGGTGGTTATCACTCTTGTGTATAAATACATGTATAAGGCATCTTCTTCATTCAATACAATCATATTAGTATTACTTCTTCCATTTTTTATACCTTGCATAATGATCTCGTTTATTCAACAAGGCATGCTTCAGTTTTTAAAGATTCAACGTAAATGTAATATTATGAGCATATTTGATGTACATGCATGCAAACAATCAAGAAGATGAAGAAGCACATGCATCAAAAGGTCCCTAAACTATCAAATATTATTTCGAAAAATCCTAAATTAATTTTATTTTAAAATTCCTTGAAGTTTTCTTTTATTTTAAAAAGTCTTTAAAGTATATAGCTTTTGTTTAATAAAGCCCTTTTTGACAATTCATTAGGTACGTCTTTTTTCTAATAATTCGATTTTAATAGGATTGAAATTTATTGATTCATATTTTTAATGAAAAACATTGAATTGACTTAGCAAAAATCCGTAAATTTTCATTACCAAAAACCTCATAAAAAAAGAATTAATAGTTTAAAAAAATTTAAAATAAAAATTAGTTCATTAACTTTTCTATACAAATGTTGATAGTTTAGAGGCCTTTTAACATGTAGCATGCCAATCAAATTTCAGTTCTTTGTACAGAAGGGGGAAAAAAGAGCAAGAGAACTGAGGGCTTTCAGTTCTTTATGCATATTAATTACAGACAATTTAATCATAATTCATAACCAATGTAGGTTAAGAAGAAACACCAATTAATTAATATTACAAAGGATCATCAGCAAAACAAGATTTCCAAATGCAACATTCTAACATCTTATCCCTAACTACAAATTTAGTCATCAAGAAAATAGGAGTCCACACAGTTGCTGGACTTGGAACTATCACCGGTCGATGTGTCCGAAAAACCAACAGTACTGCTCCGAGACGAGCTAGATTGATTGCCACTTGAAACACCAGTTACAACTGGACGTAAATTGCCTGGAATATTAATGCTCCGTCCAATATCCTGTCCAAGAAAAAACCGGTTAGAAACAGGACTACAAGAGTTGAATTAAATCACAAACTTTGTGAAAAATGTGTACCATGTGCCTTATAGCCATGTCTAGCGATCTTTTAGAGAGCGATCTTCCAAACCCCGACTTATCTAGTGAAGATTTCTTCGTCTTATCAAGAGAGACGAGTCCATCGTGCTTTGGTGGAGCTAGTTTCCTCATGTTCACTACTCTTTCGACCATTTTCGTCCCCATCAAAGCAGGATTAACACTATCACTACCACCATTGCCATAACCTTGACTTCTTGACAGCATTACCTTCCCAACTTTACGAGCATTGCTGGTATTAGGAGCGCGTACTTTAGGAGGAGAGCACGACTTTTGTCTAGGTTTAGAGGACGAGTGAGCAACCGGCCTTCCTCTAGATGCAGAGGCAGGTCTTTTAGGCATAGTTGTTTTCGTATTTTGAGGGACTTCCAATGCTTTTGATGGCCTCGATTTCACTGTCTGAGAAATGGGGTTCTTCAACGCAGTCAATGGAGTTGCTGGTTTACGCGTAGGTGTAGCAGGCCTAGACATTCTAGAAGCTGGTGTAGCTTTTGATGGAGTCGAGGATCTGGCCAGGGGCTTAGAAGAAGGTAATGTAGCTCTTAAAGAGGCTCGAGCGGGCGCTGATGTGGCTCTTGATGATGGTGTGGTGGCACGAGAGGGCTTCGATTTTTCAAACAAGGATGGACGTCGTCCAGTAGGGGTTGATGCGCGAGGAGCTGATTTCCGATCCCCAGATGATGTCGACTTTCTGTTTGCACCATTACAAGAGCCTAAACTGGGTTTTCCACATGTGTTTGCTATCTATATTTAGCAAACAATAAATCAGAAATCAAATACTTTACATCATACTTATGAAAAAAATTGAATCATGTACATGCCTCAGGTTTTGAAGAACCGGATTCATCCTTCGAAACATCAGTCTGATTCTGATTCGTCGATGAATCTTGCAGGTCGATTTTTTGTGGAGTAAGCCTGAGACGAGGTTCGTTCTTAATAACAGACAACAAATTCTTATACTTGGGACAGTTGAAATGATGGGAATATGGGAAACTTTACCAATCATATTCACTATTTTCAATCTCTAAACTGAGTAAATTATCATCACCCACAATCTGAACATTCTCAGCTCCTGCAATAAGTTATGTTCATGATAACATTTGAATGCCAAATCCTAACTTAAGAATTCAAAACAAACATTGCACTTGATTGAATATGAATCACATTTGAATGCCAAATGCCAACATGATTAAGACCAACAGCATGTAATACTCATATAACTAGAAACAAACATAAAAATCGACATTATTTAAATGAAAAACGCGGTATACTCACTCATTGATTCATCAAATTCATCAGTATTCTCAATTATAACATGCTCATTCCTCTCTTGACCACCCCTCATCCCCAAGAAAATAGCCAGATCTTCATCAACTTCCCTCATCACCATCCCGAGATCTCTCTTCTGTAGCCTAAATTGCACGGACGCCTGCATTGCCCCAAGAAATCACATCACAAAGCACGAAAAACACCCCAGAAATCTAATCCTCAGTAGTTAAATTCACACTAAGAACATCATACATACAAATTGAGACAACATAAGGGCCTTAAACTAATTTCCCTATACAAACATTCATCTGCATTTCCTATCCCAAAAAAAAATAAAAAATCACCTGCATTCACAATCACATTTGAACCCTAATCAAGAAACCATAAAAACTCTCCATCTCATGCATTTTTATCAAGATTCTGGTACCATTAGATCTAAGTCAAAGAAAACAATGTAAAGAGAAACAAATCGAGATTTTTAGCTGATTCTTTCAAGAAACACAAACTATATCTCGATCAAACATAACACAGAGAGGTTAATCATAATTACCCACATTGAGTTTTGAGTCAAAAGAACCAAAGTTACCATCTTTATTACAAGTAGCCACCTTAGAAGCTCAAAACGCAGAAGCAATCAAACAAAAATGAAGAAATGCTAGAATCTAAGTAAAAAAACAAGCATGGGCATGTACAAGAATTGATAGAAAAAGCTGAAGCACTTACTGCCATTCTTGCTAGAGAGAGAAAGGGAGGGGGGGAGAGAGAGACTGCAGAATAATGTTAGTACAGAATGTAGAGTTAGCAGAAAGATCGAGTCTTTGGGGGAAACAAGAACTTTTGTTCCTTAATGAAAGGGGGAAGACACCATTAGTTTCTGGTCTTTTTTGAAAGAATCACAACTCAAATGAGGATTTGAACTCCATATGATCTGTTAATTATTAGTTTTTTTATAATAAAAAACTAATGATTAGGGCCCCCAAAGATTCAAATTTAATATTTTAATCCTTATTTGGTGTCTTTTTGCTTTTTCAGTTTTTACAGCATTCAAAATCATTGCCATTTTGATTGGTGGACCAGTTGGTCATTGGTCATTCAACAATTGCAGTTTCTTGATCCCATACCATATCATAGTCTTTGCATTTAATGAAAATATTATAATGTATAGTAACATGAATGGATAGAGTAACATATCAATATAAAATTTGAATAATAATAAAAGGTTACGAGGATTTGGCTTTAATATTTTGCACTATTCTGATTATCATTCTGTAATAGTGTACGGTTCGTACCTAATCTACATAAAACACATTTAGTCAATGATAAAAAGTTCCTTGGTTGCTACTCCCTCCTACTCTTTTTTCATAGGAGTACGTGACACAATATTTAAAAAAAGTAAAGTATGTGAGTGTGAAGTTAAATAATAAAATAAGTAAAATATATTTTATTGACTTTTGTGAGTATAAATTATTTCCTTTTTAAGGGTGTGAAAAAAGAATTGAGACGTCCCAAAAAGGAAAATGTGAAAAAAGATTCGGGACGGAGGTAATACTTATTATGGATGGATTTATCTTATTAAATTATTTTCCTTATTCAAATTATTGGCACCTTTTATGTTAAATAATAATTCGTTAATAGTATGATAGATCCTTATAATACATGAACATAACAACTCAATTACGTACAATTTGTCATTTAAAAAGACTTCGAATGGTATGGTTTGATTGTGTCCTTGAATTTAAAACTCCTCTCTTAAAATTACTTTGTATATACATTAGACGTACATTTCTTAAATTTGTACATTTATTGTGTTTCAAGTAAAGTTAATGTCACATTTTAGTCAAAATTACTATCATGTTACATTTTATGTTTTTAGTCAAGTCTAATATCATATTTCAGTTATATTAGAATGTACATTTTAATTAAACTAAGTGTTATATATTTTTTTAAATTAATGTCACATTTCAAACCCTGTACTCATTTTATGATGCGATTGGTGCACATAATATTGACTTTACACACAATATTTTACCGCTAACTTCTTTTGGCTCTTTGTTATTCTCTCACTTGGAACTTAATAATTGAAGCCTAACTTAAAAGCATTTAATCGAATTAAAAAAAAACTTGGTGCGTAGGTAAATATATATATATATATATATATATATATATGTTACATTCGATATTGACCACATATTCATTTTATATTAATTAATTCCTTCAGGAATTTAAATAAGTACTGTCGGTTGTTTAAATGCTGTTGGTGTGTGACATTTCAAAAAATATAAAGAGGGAAGCAGAAGACGGAATAAATGGCCTCTGCCAAGATGGAAACATTTCAGGCCAAATCACTACTAAAAGTATTACTATATTTTAATATTATTTTCATTTTATAAATAAGTTAAAATATTTATATTGACAAAATGCAAAATAAAGTAAATACAGTTAAAAAGAATAAAATTAGACTTGAAATTCACTATTCAAGTCATACATTATGTAGGATTTTAGTGGGATGAAAAGCATATTCAATGTAACGGAATATTAAATTCATCAACAGCAAATAATAATAATGGTTGTATAAAATAAAATATAAGAATAAATATAATATACATGATCTTTACAATACTTTGTAGACAAATCTCTCATATATGATATTCACATAATTTTTGTTTACGAACTTGCAATTCAAAATTCAACACTAGAGAATTATAGTGAAATTAGATCTTTTTATGTGATGTCTTTGAGTCCTCTAAACTCAAATATATAGTAAAAAGGTTGAGTTTTTCTATGGTCAGTAAAGTTTTCGCCCTTCCTGATGTCAGTAAATCAATAAGAACTTGACACATCATTTAATTTCGCCATTTGCGATCTACCTTCGCCCGGAGTAAAATTATTTTTTTAATAGAAAAAATTATAAAACTACAAAAATATCCTTATAGTGTTCTTATTTTAAAAATAATTATTTTAATCTTTTATCTTTTTTATAATAATTAAAAAATCAAATTAGAGTTTTTAAAAATCATTAAAATTTTGAAATTGAATCAAAACACAAATTTCATCCTAATTCCTTTTCTTCATCTTATTCTCTTCTTCTTCTCCCTTTTTTTTCTTGATCGTTCCTATTTTTTTTTTTTATCAATTATTCTTCATCCTAATACCTTTGTGCCGTTTGTCTTGCCTAGTCCAATCCCATTTTTTGTTGTTATTCCACAATGCCCTACGAGGGACCATACCCTCAATTTTAAATCGGTCATCGGAATTCTCAATTACGATCGGAATTTCAGACCCTACCCCCAATTTTCAAACCAGTCATCGGAACTTTAGATTGAACATTGATATCTTTTGTTCTTTTTTTTTTCCTTTGAATTTATATTTGTTCATATGTGTGTGCAAGGAGAAACAAATGAGTGATCATTGTTGAATACAATCTCTCACAAGGAGGGAGGAGTGTGTGCCGAGCATTGGTCCACTAAAATTTTAGAGCTTTTATTTATTAAATTAAATGGGGAAGGGGTTTTGTTTTAACGTTCTTTGCCAATTTTTTTCAAGGAAGGGTTTAATTGATCCACTTTATTGAGAATGGAGGATTATTTGATCTCATTTAAAAAGATAAGGGGTTGGGTGTTAAAAAAAAATATAGTTGAGGGTCTTATATGATCTTCACGGAAAAGTTGAGGGGCTAAATTGACCCATTAGGGAAAAGGGTATTTTTGTAATGTTATATTTATTAATAGGACGATATAATGTGATTACAATATGCAGAGTGCAAACACTTTAATGCAAAATGCAATCCATTAAAAAAATATTATATGTTGAATCTTCGATCTAATGGTAATCAAAGGGTTTATTGAAGTCAGGAAAAGCGAAAACCCATCTTCATATATTTAATTAACACGGTAAAAAATATTCAATATTAAATAAATATATTACTCCATCCAATTCGATTTAGATTACCTCATTTTTCATAAAATGAAGGGTTTTTTTCCCCTTACTCAAAATAGCAAAAAACAAACACTACTTTTTTTAACTTACCATTTAAAAATATCATTTATTTATACTCATACCACTACTTTATCAATTTTATATCCACAAAGAATAATAAACAACTCTTTTATTAAAACTTGTGTCATTTTCTTTGGGTCAATCTAAATC
Source organism: Ballota nigra (assembly GCA_947034835.1). Taxonomy (NCBI): domain Eukaryota; kingdom Viridiplantae; phylum Streptophyta; class Magnoliopsida; order Lamiales; family Lamiaceae; genus Ballota; species Ballota nigra. Next base: position 71,845,818 of record OX344720.1, on the reverse strand, counting down.
GAATCAAAGGGAGTACTATATATATATATATATATATATATATATATATATATATATATAATATTTAATATATCATCTTATTTAATTTAATCTAATTTAATTCAATATTTATTATATCATCTAATAGAATTATATATATTTCACTATAATTAAATATTATGACTTAATCCAATATTTAATCTAGCCAACTTTAATTCGTAAACATGGATTATTTGCTGTGTGACCCACATACCCTCATATGTCAAGCAATTAGTCAAACTAATGGTCTCAGTTGAACTCTAGACAATAAACTAGACAATCTTAGCATATGAGGTACGTGGCGAGGATACAACAACTTGAAATGTGAAGTTTATAGTGATACAGTCCTTTCATTCACGAATACTCTAACTAAGTCTAGAATATGATGATGTGTCTATTCGAATAACTTAATTACATTATCTCATTCTACTGATCTTGTTGTCACATTTGCTCACCATTCCAAATATGATGTGCATTGACCAACGAGCAATTAGTTATGAGAAGATGAATATTATCTCCAAATCTAATTAAGTAATAAATCATATTCTTAATTCAACTACTATGTACATGTACTTCGTTATTGTTGACGATCAGTTCTAATCTTGAAGATTAATGGCTGTTTTAGGTGGTTAATTGATCATCAAACAATTACGTGTGATTGATCACTAACGTAATTAGTGAATACGGATTTTCGGGTTTAGGTGGATTAGAATCGCATGTAGGCTTACGTGTTTAAGTTCGATTGTAAGTTAATTGAGCTGCTTTAGATTCGTAATCGAAATTTGGACGTGTATAATAATTTGTGCTTGTTTTATTTGCTGAAAAAATCTAAGTATTTATAGACTTTTGCCTAGCAGGAGGTGGCACGACCTTTGGCCGACCAGGCCTGCATGCTCGACACCTGTCCTTTGACTAATTTGACCTTATCTTAACTAAATTTTATCCTTATCTACTGGACTTGCTCGCAGTCAAGAGCTGCTTGTCATGTTGGACTTGTCCTTGAGGAGTCTTTAGTCTGATTCTGATGGTCTTTCATCTTGCTTAATTGTTATTTTGGCACTGTGGTTGGATCTGGTCGGCAGGATGCCGATTGAGCTCGTCATGTAGCTTCTGATCTGGTTTTGTTCGTCTTTGTGTCTTGATCGCATGCAGGTTTTGCTCGCCGGATATCTTGGGTGAATCATGTGTTAATTCCACTTTAATTCTTGAGTGATTTGCGCTAATCCTGGTCGCCCATGTGTTGTTTTTGCTCGCCTATCAACAATTGCCCCCTTGCCGATCAATAAATTGTGAAGATGGTGAATGAGCACTTTTTGGGTTGGCAACTTTTAAGTGTTACTGGTGCGAGCAAGAATGTCGCGGGGGCGAGCAACTTTTCACGGGCGGACAACATTGGTCGAGCAGACTCGGGTCGGGGACGGTTGGGATCCCAAGGTCTGGGCACGGCTCGAGGTGTGACGTGGGCGGAATGATTGCTACCGCCCACGCGCACACGATCCCGAGGTGACGCGCCTTCCCGCTTTGTCGGACAGGTGCTGCACGCGCCCAGAAATTGCACTTTGGTCCTTCAACTTTCAACTTTGTTCGCCCGGTACCCCATTTTTCCAGAAAATATATAAGGAAAATTTTTCTCACTTTTTTCATTTTCACACTGTTCCTCAAGCGCGAATTCCTCCTCCTTTCTTCTTTCAAATTTCCGGCGATCGTTTCCAGTTTCCGGCGATCTTCAAACGACGTCAAGGTAGTTTCTTCTTTGCTTTCTTCTTCTCTTTCTTCTTTTCTTGCGTTGTGTGCGTTCTAGTCTCACCAAAAATCCCTACTCCACCGTGGAAAATTCTGAACCGCCGTGTCTTTCCTTTGCCGGAATCCGCAAAACACTAACTTATTCCCTTTAACTTATTGGATGGCGTCGCACTCTGAGACCGGTTCTTTTCCTCCCCGGAACCCTGAAAAACGGCCCGTCAGAGAGAATCTTCCCATAGTCAACCTGGAATCCGATCCCGAGGCGGCTTCGGTTGCACGCTCGGTCAATTCTGGAGCTCGTCCCTCTGGAGAAAGAGAAGAGCGAGCAAATCCTGTTCGCCAGCTCTTGGAGGAAACGAGCTCGGACCTCCACGAAGACGAGGACGAAGAGGTCGAGGTACTTCAGCCGGTGAACCTTGACGAACTAACATGGGTCTATCTAAAAGATATCAACTTCCCTGCGCCCAGACTGATCGAGCATCGGGTTCCAGTCGCGGTTGCTCGCCGTGTCGACTGGAATGAGTACGAAAAGGAGCACTCCAATCGATTCGTCATTCCTGCTCGTGGAGTACGGAAGCTTAAAGCGACCGAGTTCGCAGCGAGCTGTATCGTGTCCGCCATCACCGAGGAGAACTTGACCGAGATTCGGAGGGATTACAAGATTCCCTTTGACATCCCGATGTATGCTCCTTTGGCGGACGACAGAGCTGATCGCCCACCACGCGGATTGACGGCGATCAACCTCGCCACCCTGAATGCTGGAGTTTCTTTGCCGTTGCATCCTTTGGTCGGCCAATTCCTACATGACGTGAACTTGGCTATCACCCAACTTACTCCCGTTGGGTGGATAAATCTGATGGCTCTGATGGTGATGTTCGCCCTGGAGGGGTATCCCAATAGGTTGTCCGCCGAGGAAGTTGGCTACCTGATGACGCTGACCGGCTGCACTGGGGAAGAGGCGGGCTGGTACTATCTGAAGGCGCGACCAGGCCAAAAACTAGTCGAGGACATCCCTGGGAAGGTACGAGATTGGAAGCATGACTGGTTCTGGGTCGGAGGCGGCTGGCGTGCTTCTGCTCGCTCTTCAGGGGGTTCTGAACGAATTGAGACCCCGGCGGAGTTTAGGGAATTAAAGCGTGAGTCTTACCTCTTCTATATCTTTGAAGTGGTTGGACTAATTTTAATTCTCCTTTTCCTTTATTTCAGGTCCCAAGAACTTGGGGTGGCGAACTGTGAAGAATAGCATAAGCGATCAATTCCCGTTCGTTGCGTGTTTGATCGCCCTTCGTCGCCGAGAGGATCGAAGCATTGGCCATCTCTTCTCCGAGGATACACTGCGAGTTGTCCATCTCACAACTTATCCTCACCATCTTGAGGCTCTAGCTCGTATCCTAGAGGGTAAATATCTTTTCATGTTGGGCGAAAAGATCTGGTCGGCCTAACACTTAGTATTAACTTATTTTTTACGTCCTTTACAGATCAGCTCGCCACAGTTGCTCTTCACCCTTCCTTCCTCGAGCTCGACAACCGTGCTTGGGAGATGCCGACTAAAAAAGGACGTAAGAAGTCAGATCCCCTCTTGAAAATCATCACCCTTGCGGCCAAGGGTGGAAAAGGCGACCCAAGGCAAGCCGGAGGGTCGAGCTCGGCACAGCCTCCTGCCCCAGTGGCGAGTCCGCCCAAGACATTGGTTCCAAGGACGAAGAGGCTTCTTCGTGGAGACGACACTCCCGTCTCTGATGCTGAAAAGGCAGCCAAACGAGCAAAGACTGCTCAAGAGAAAGTGACGGTGGCTGTCCGGCCATCTGAAGGCGACAGCGAGCAAACCCCTTCCTTGGAGCACCCCGGCGAGCAAGCTCTAGTCGTCACCACCCGTGAAGGATCTGGTCCTTCATCCGACCCCACCTACCTTGGCTGGGATAAAGGTCGTCTTGACAGGTATAACCCTGCTCGCCCAGGACACTTAGCAGTTTATTTCTTATCTCATTTTTTTTACTAACTGGATATTTCTTTTCAGCTACTCGCCCGAGCAGTACCCAGGGCAATCTAACTTGGTGCATCGTTTTGCCTGCTTGAAGGTGCCGACCAACCTTCGCGAGATCCCGGACTCTTTTGTCCGCCGTACTTCCGAGGTCGTGGCTCGTAGCTGGACTAAGGAGCTAAACGAGACCGTCAAGACACAGGCGCCTCGTGATAATGGTCGTCTGTGTCTTGTTGAGGCAGGCAATACCTTGGCGGCCGTGCAGCGCTTAGTCGACCAGGTTGAGGACCTTGAGAAGGACTCACGTCAGCATGCGGCCACCGTCAGCCGTATTGCCAAAGAGCGCGATGACGCTAAGGCTGAGACGAAGAAGATTATCGCCAAACTCGAAAACAAAGCCAAAGCTCATCAGGTTAGCGAGCAAAGTGCCCTGGACCTGCACGTCAAAGTCTCCGAAGAGCTGAAAGTTAAGATGGCCGAGGTCGAGCAAATGCGGGCAGAACTTGCCCGCGCACAGCGGCAGAAGGAGGTCGCCGAGAAATTCGCGACTGAGGCGACGGCCAAAATTGCAGACCTTGAATCTCAGCTCGCCAACTCCATTACCCAAGAGGAACTTATTCCTAAGATGGAGGTGAGCTCGATTCTGGGTTATGTGACTGGCTATGCGGAGAGCATCCGTATCGCACATGAGTTTAAGGCTGCCGCATTCGTTGAAGAGATCGGTAAGGAGTTGTACAATTTTGTCGAATCAAACCCTCCTGCCCCGGGCACAACTCTCCAGATTGGCGACCTGCCTGAATATGGGGTCAAGCTTGACTTCATTGGTCCGAAGATAATTATCACAAGTCCTCCAGAGGACGAGGAAGATGAGGAAGGCAATGCTGCCGAGGGCGAGCAAATCCAGTCAGCCGATCAAAATGAAAGAGCTCTAAAAGAGCGTGCTGACGCTGAGGGATTAATCGCCGAGCTAACCCAAGTGGTCCCAGTTGACCCTGCCCTCGAAGGTTCTCCTCTTGAAGATCCCAAAGATGACAACATCTCTCCTCCTACCGGGCAAGGATCTTAGCGGACAGGATTAGCTAGGGACTTGTACTCTTCTTTTCTTTTTGTTGTTGTAGTTTTTCGTCTTTATTGTAATTTTTGGGCGATTAAGCCTTATCTTCAATGAATATATTTTGCTCAATTGCTCGTCTTTTATCTTACATCAATTTTTCTTTACATCTTTATCTGTGCTTCAACAATCTTAATGTAGTTGGGCCTTGTTCCTTAAGAACTTTTTTGGCCTTAGGATTTAATGGGCTTTTGGCCTTAGGCTATGTTCATTTAAAAACGAACAGCCTTTAATGGGCTTGGTTGTATAATCAACTTACGCCTTGAGCTTACATTTTTGCTTAAACGAACAACTTAACATTGAAAAGATCTTAAAAAATTACAAGTGCTGAAAGCGACCAAAAACGTAATCCTGTACTAGCTAGGTTGGATCTGCTCGACGAAGACAATGTTAAGCCTCCAACCAATAAAAAACATTATTTACATCAGGGGTCAAAGTTGCTCGACTACTATACAATTTGTCAAGGCATCCTTTAGACTTCTTAAGAGGAAATAAAACCATACAAGGTATTGGCCTTCTAGCCCGCGACCAGACTTGACCCAATTCAACTCTGTTCGACCACTTATACTTGGTGAAAATTTCAAAAAATTAGGCAAGTTTTTGGATCCATCTTGTATCTTTGACATTCCAGTTCGCCCAGTGGACTTAGTAGCTCGCCCATCTCAACTTCACTCTCTCATGAGGCAAAACTGGTCGCCTACTGAGAGTATTTTCTTAGATTAGCTGCATTCCAGGAATATTGGGCCGAGTTGCCATCTAAGTCCTCTATGTCATATGCTCAATTGGGTAACCTGTCTGTTACCCTGTATGGGCCCTCCCAAGTCGGGCCAAATATGCCTGGAGGTGGGGCAAGCTTCTTTCTTAGAACGAGGTCACCAACTTCGAATTTTCTTATCTTGACTTGGGAATTATAGTAACGCTCTGCTCTTTGCTTTTACGTGGCATTCTTTAGCTCAGCATGTAATCTTCTTTCTTCGAGCAAATCTGCTTTTATGGCTAAAGCAGAATGATTTGCTTGTTCATCAAAGCTGGTCGTCCTGACTGTGTTAGTCTTTAATTCAATTGGTATCACCGCCTCTGTCCCGAAAGCCATTGCAAAAGGTGTTTCTCCGGTGCTTGACCTGGGAGAAACCCTATATGCCCACAGGACTTCCGGGAGTTTTTCTGACCAGCTACTTTTGCTTTCTGCCAGACGTATTTTCAATGTATGCTTGATGATCTTATTTACAGCTTCAACTTGCTGACTTGAAGCGAACTACACTAGCTTCTACTAGTAGCTACCCCGCAAGAGTACGGGTTCACTGTAGTATTGGCAAGTATAGGGACCAAGTATTATCGAACCCAAGGGATGGTGTATATGCGAATAGATCCCTGAAGATCTACGCGTCGTAGTTAATATGAGTGTGTTGTTTTTGAATTTTTGGAAAGATTAATTAAAAGACTGAAATAAACTAAGTAAACTAAAATACTAAAGCAATTAAATTAACTAAGGGTTGTGTTCTAATGAGAGATGGTGATGCTTAGGATAGGAGTCCCTACGTATACTAACGGAGCAGGTACATAATCAAAGTAATCGTGACAAACAAGAATTAACCTAAGTATAAGATCGTAGAATGAAAGCTCAAGATTTCTTACCCTAATACTTTATCCTAGCAATCGACTTCACTAATCCACTAACAAGTTAATGAATTGTGCTTAATTAATGAGACCCTAATTTAACTAAGGTGACGCGGTCGTCCTCCTTCGCTAAACCGGTAGATGAATTAACCTTTCCTAAACCCTCTCGTTAAGACTACTAATTGTTATTGAGTGATGCGGTCGTCCTCTCTCTAACACTTTCGTACGAAATTCAAAGGTAGAGTTAAGATTAATTATATGAATTCATTAATTAAGAGAATTAAAACTAACGTCACCAATTACCTTAATTACGTACCCACATCCTACTTCTACGAGTTCATCCTAACCCAAGCATGCAAGGGTTTTAGCCGGACATGGTTATAACAAAAATAAAAGCAATAGAAGAAACAACGAACAAAAACATAATGAATTGAACGAAGAAAATAAGAAACATGAACTAGGGTTTTTAAAGAAAATATATACGAAGAACTGAAATTGAATTGATAAAAACAAAATTTAAACGTGCTCAAAGTAACGAACTAATGAAAAGAAACTAAGAATTGAAAAGAAACTAGAATTCGTATGAAAAACCTTAACAACGTAAAAGTAAAGCTTGCTCGTCTCCTTCCTCTCCAAAAACTAAGTCTAAAAGTATTTCTAAAAGTTGGGGATCCTTCAAAACGTGTTTGGACGAGGTATATATAGGCACGGGTCGAAACGGGAGTTAATGGGCCGAAAATACGCATCCGGAGGCAAAAGTATATGGGCGCTCGAGCAAAACGCTCGAGCGGTCCCGCTCGAGCTGTGTAGCTCGAATGATGCATTCGCTCGAGCGGTCGCGCTCGAGCTGCTCGAGCGCTGAATCTTCTCTGTATGTTTTGGGCGCTCGAGCAATTCGCTCGAGCGGTGGCGCTCGAGCTGCTCGAGCGCAAGAATTGTTCTGTACGTTTGCGCGCTCGAGTAAGGCGCTCGAGCGGTGGCGCTCGAGCAATACGCTCGAGTGATCTCTAATCCTTCCAAATGATACTTTTCCTCGTCCGCACTAATACCAATCGTATTTCTTCAATATCTTCTCATCCGGGCATCCGTTTGAGTCGATTCAAAGTCCTACGAACTCCGTTTTTCGTCCTCTATTCACCTATGAGCATCAAAGAGACAAATTTATCAATGTATAGAAATAATGCTCATTTGACTCTAAATACTCTATAAACTAGACCAAAACTAGGGCGTTTCTAGCTACGAATCATGATAATTTCACGCCTAATCACTTGCCCGTTTGACTGGGGATGATAGGGAGTCGAATAGTGTTTCCTGATCCCCCATTTTGTACAGAAATCTCTCAATTCCTTTCCGTCAAACTGCGGGCCATTATCTGTCACGATTGTTCGTGGAATTCCAAAGCGACAGATGATGTTCTGCCAGATGAAGTTGATCATGTTATGTTGTGTGATTTTCACCATGGCCTTCGCTTCTGCCCACTTTGTATAATAATCGACTGCTATGACGGCAAATCGAACATTTCCCACTCCTGCCGGGAAAGGACCAATAATGTCAATTCCCCATCTTGCAAATGGCCATGGACTATAAACCGATACAAGCTCCTGGGCCGGGGCATGGATACTCGGAGCAAAAACCTGACACTGGTGGCAAGCCTTGGCTAACTGGATTGCATCTTTCCGTAAGGTTGGCCAATAATAACCTTGTCTTACAGTTTTGTAGGCCAAAGCTTGCCCCCCAGTGTGATTTCCACAAACTCCAGAATGTATATCCTCCAGGACTGTCCTTCCTTGCCCCCTAGACAAACACTTGAGTAGCGGGAGTGAGAAACCTCTTTTGTAAAGTTGTTCGTCTACCAGAGTATATCTGGTCGCTTGTTTCTTAATTCTTTCAGCTTCAAACGAGTTGTTTGGTAATTCCCCGTCTTTCAAGTATTTGGCTATAGGAGATCTCCAATCATCATCGTTGTTGTATTCGAATACTTGATTTACTTCGTAGTCCATTGTTGATGGTTGGACTTTTTTGGTAATGACAATGTCCGTCAGATCTGCTGGCCCATCGCTTGTTGCTAATCTTGCTAGGGCGTCAGCTTGTGTGTTGCTCGATCGGGGTATCTGCTGGATAAATACTTGGTCTAACAGAGATACCAAGTGAGCAACTATTCGTTGATATTCGATCATTTGTTCGTCTCTGGCTTCGTATTCACCTCGTACTTGGCTTACAATGAGTTGGGAGTCTCCGAAAATTTGGAGTCGTTTTACTCCAACTGCTAATGATAAGTGAAGACCTGCAATGAGGGCCTCATACTCAGCTTCATTGTTGGTGGCCATGAATTCAAATCTGACTGCTGAAGTGAATACTTGCCGGTCGGGACTGATGAGCACTATCCCTGCCCCCGAGGCCAGGTTTGTTGACGAACCATCCACATAAAGATGCCATGGGTGATCTAGCCCTCTCGTTGGATTTTGTGGGAAGGTTAACTCGACTATGAAGTCGGCCAACGCTTGTCCCTTAATCGTGGTTCGAGGTGCATATGTCACGCCAAACTGGCTTATCTCTATTGACCACTTTAGAAGACGGCCAGCGGTGTCGGGTCGATGTAGTATTTGTCTGAGTGGGAAAGTTGTCAAAACTTCGACTTGATGATCGAAAAAGTATGGTCTTAATTTCCTGACACTCATGACAAGAGCATATGCCAGCTTTTCAGTCGGTGAGTACTTCACCTCAGCATCATGCAGGGCCTGGCTGACATAGTAGATTGGCAGGTGAAACTTGCCATCCGCCCGAACTAACACCGAACTTATGGCCGTGTCAGACGCTGCCAGGTATAAATATAGCTTCTCACCGGGAATTGGTTTTGACAGAATTTTTACATCTCCCAGATATTCTTTCAATTGATCAAAGGCTTTCTGGCAGTTTTCCGTCCAGGCAAAGTTGCCCTTTTTGATGGCCTCAAAAAATGGACGACACTTGTCTCCTGATCGTGATATGAACCTGTTTAAAGCAGCTAGGCAACCGGTCAACCTTTGCACTTCTTTAACAGAACGTGGTGGTTCCATATCGACGATCGCCTTTACTTTTGCTGGATTAGCTTCGATTCCGCGTTTGCTGACCAGATGGCCCAAGAACTTCCCAGAATGTACTCCAAAGCTACTTTTCTTTGGATTTAACTTCATATTGTATTTTCGGAGTATGTCGAATACCTGGGAAAGGTGATGGAGGTGATCTTCCTTCTGGGTACTCTTGACGACTATGTCGTCGACGTATACTCTCACCGTTTCCCCAATATGTTCATCAAATATCTTGTTGACCAGCCTCTGGTAGGTTGCTCCAGCATTGATTAGACCAAATGACATCCTCTTCCAGCATAACAAATTTTTGTTAGTATAAAAGGCCGTATTTTCTTGATTGTCCGGGTGCATTGGAATCTGGTGGTATCCTGCGAAGGCATCCATGAATGTGAACATTTTGTGACCGACAGTACTGTCCACCAGTTGATCGATGTGCGGGAGCGGAAAGTTATCCTTCGGGCATGCTGCATTAAGATCTGTAAAATCTATGCATAGCCTCCAGGTTCCGTTCGGCTTTCGTACCAGGACGGGATTTGCAACCCATATAGGACATAACGCTTGTTTAATTAGATCATTGTCCAGCAACTTTTTGACTTCTTCGTTTAAAGCTTGATACTTGTCTGGTCCATATTTTCGTCGTTTCTGGTGGACAGGTTTTCGGACCCGATTGATATTCAACCTGTGACAAGCTTCCTTTGGATCGATTCCCACCATATCAGCATGGGACCATGCGAAGACGTCTAAGTTAGCCTTCAGAAAGTCCGTCATGCGGGTTCTGTAAGGCTCGGGAAGTTCAGATCCGATGTAAAGTTCAAGACCGTCACGTTCAGGATCAATCTTGATGGCCTCCAACTCTTCAACGGGAGTTGCCCGTCGTTTTTGCCCCTTCCATCGAGGGTCAACTATTGGTCCTTCCGGACTTAGCTCATCCTCGATGTCCATGGGTTCAACACCCAACCGGGGGTCAAAATCGTCCGCGGGTTCTGGGTGAGACTCGGCCACCAAAGTTGGACTCCCCTGGTTATCACTTGGGCACAAACTGTTGGCCACGGGGAGTAACATTGCTTCTGGAAGGTTTTGCTCGCCGCCCTGCTGCGTCTGGTCGCCCATGGCCGATGGTTGGTCGTCAATATCCATCTTATCGTTTTGAGCTCCAAGAATGTCCTCCAAGATTGAGGGTTCATTTTCAAGTTGACGGGTTGACACTTCCATCATAGATACTTGTCCTTGTCTTGACTGAATTTGCAGGAGGCATTCTCGAGCTTTCCTCTGGTCTCCTTTCACTGTGCCAACTCCACTTGCTGTTGGGAATTTTATGCAATAATGGTAAGTTGAACATGCGGCCCTAAATTCGTTTAAGAAAGGTCGACCCAGGAATCCGTTGTACGCTGACTCTTGATCAACGACCAAGAAATCCACCATTCTTGCGATATTCTTCTCAGGTTCTTTGACCGTCACGAGTTGCATAGCGAAAGTTACTATTCCCAACGGGATTGTCACATCATTTCCGAATCACAGGATACGGTGATTTGTGTCTCTGATGTAGCCTGCATAATCTCCCATTTGGTCAAGCGTCTTTTTGAAAAGGACATTAGTGTAGGCTCCAGTATCCACCAGTAATCTATGCACCCTGGTTTCCATAATTTTGGCACATATCACAAGCGAATCGTTGTGAGGGGTCAGTACTCCTTCCAAATCTCTGTCGGTAAAAGTTAATTCCGACGTTTGCATGGTAGGTGGAATAATCCCCATTTCTTGTACGTGACCGATTGCTCGTAATTCTGCCTTTCTTTTTCGATTAGAGATTGGTGGTCGCCCATCAGAATAACCACCTAGGGGCCCTGCAGGTTCCATCATCTGGATGTCTGGAACTGGTCCCCCGGCTGGCGCCTGAGCTGGTCGCCCAGCTCGATTCCGATGAGGTGCCTGCTCCTGGTCTTCTTCATCAGAATCTTTGTCTCTGGTTTTTTTGTCGGGCTGTCTTTTTACGAACTCGGATAGCTTTCCCTCTTCGTAAAAACGCCACAACTGCTTTAACAAGTCACGACATTCACTTGTAAAGTGTCCTACGCTCTGGTGGTAGGCTTAATATTTATTCTGGTTCAACTTGCTCGTATCCTGACGTATCTTACGGGGAGGTGTTAGCAATTCTTTATCTCGGACACTATTGTAAACTGTATCGATTGATACGGTAAGAATATGGTTCAGTTTGTCCTTCAGCTCCGTTCCTTCAGTAAACACCTTCATATTTTTGGGAGCTCGATAACTAGTTCCAGGCTTCTTCGCACCCTCTTTCTGCTCTCCTTTGTCTCCCATGTCCTTTTGCAGGGCTTCATGCATGGAGACAAAAATGCCTGCCCGATCCCGAAACTCGGCGTATGTCTTCGGGCATCTTAAGTGCACATCTTTCCAGAGTTCAGTACCTTTCTTGAGCCCAGCCAAGACGGCCACAATCTTGGTGTCTTCACTGACAGACTCCCCTTCTAACAAGACCTTGTCGAATCTTTCCAGATACGATCGGTCTGACTCGTCGTCAGTTTGTTTCAAGTCAGACAACCGATGTCTTTGGGATAGATAAGACCCGGCCGTAGAGAAATGGGATAAGAACTCTTTGCCCAGCTGGGCAAACGAATGAATTGAAGCTGGTGGCAAGGCCAAAAACCACTTATGGACACGATCCCCGAGAGTTAAAGGAAAGTTGCGACATTGCGTTGCGTCACTTGCCCCCATTGATACCATATAATTGGTATACTTCATCAGATGCACCCGGGGATCCGTCGTGCCCTCATATTGGATACTTGCTGGAAACTGGATCTTTTGCTGAATTTGAGCCTTTAGAATCACCACAGATAAGGGTGAGACCGAAAGAGTCGGTTCCCGTATCCTCTCTGTTGATCTAGCTGGCCCTGCATGCTCTCGATGGCCTTTCTCATGGAGGCGAGCTCCTCCAAGGATCCCCCCTGACTCTGAGGCTGTCCGGCGAGCAGAGGCGCACAGCCGTCTGTTCGCTCCAGTCCCTCATTGGGAGCGGGAACCCCCTGGATTGGCCTCCTGGGATTGGGCTCTGCATTTGGGCCAAGGCAACCAAAAGTTGACCTAGTCAGCCGGTCAAGGACTGATTGGCGAGCAGGTACTGCAGCTGGGCGAGCTGCTCCAGCAGTGGGATGGACTTCCAGGATTTTTCGGCCCAGCTGCCATGGCCGGATTCTGAGTTGAACCTCCCTGACTGGCGGCCTCAACGTTCAATTTTTCTTTGCCTTTGGCCTTACGAACTTGGGCGCTATCAGCCTCATTCAAATGATCCCCCCTAGCCTTATCATGTTCGCGAGTCTTGGTGGGGCTACCCCTTGCTCGCACATATGATGGGCCAGGTTGGGCTTGTTGTCTTTGTAAAGCCTGGAGCATGGCAATTGTGCGCGCCAATTCGTCGGGGTTGCGAGCAATGGCGTCCAACTCTGGTGGTATTAACTGGCGATCAACATTAGTTTGATTTTCTTGGTTGTTTCTGCTCGCCCACCAGCTTGGGACATTCGAGAGTGTGAATCCCGGGTTATATGTTGAGAACGTTGTGTCTCTCGTGATTGAGGCATGTTCACAGAAGATATCAAGTGTTGTTCTTAGTGTTCTTGAGTTTTTTCTTCAAAAACTCAAACTTGTTCTTCGATTCTGGGGTAATCTTCTCGTATTCAATGATTCGGAGGTTCGAACCCTCCTTCTAGCGCCAATTTGTTGACGATCAGTTCTAATCTTGAAGATTAATGGCTGTTTTAGGTGGTTAATTGATCATCAAACAATTACGTGTGATTGATCACTAACGTAATTAGTGAATACGGATTTTCGGGTTTAGGTGGATTAGAATTGTATGTAGGCTTACGTGTTTAAGTTCGATTGTAAGTTAGTCGAGCTGCTTTAGATTCGTAATCGAAGTTTGGACGTGTATAATAATTTGTACTTGTTTTATTTGCTGAAAAAATCTAAGTATTTATAGACTTTTGCCTAGCAGGAGGTGGCACGACCTTTGACCGACCAGGCCTGCATGCTCGACACCTGTCCTTTGACTAATTTGACCTTATCTTAACTAAATTTTATCCTTATCTACTGGACTTGCTCGCAGTCAAGAGCTGCTCGTCATGTTGGACTTGTCCTTGAGGAGTCTTTAGTCTGATTCTGATGGTCTTTCATCTTGCTTAATTGTTATTTTGGCACTGTGGTTGGATCTGGTCGGCAGGATGCCGATTGAGCTCGTCATGTAGCTTCTGATCTGGTTTTGTTCGTCTTTGTGTCTTGATCGCATGCAGGTTTTGCTCGTCGTATATCTTGGGTGAATCATGTGTTAATTCCACTTTAATTCTTGAGTGATTTGCGCTAATCCTAGTCGCTCATGTGTTGTTTCTACTCGCCTATCAACAGTTATGTGTCCAACACATGTCATATCTACCCCGTTCAGAGTGTAGTGTCGATCATGGTCAAAGCTCATTACTCCGCACATGCCACCTCAAGTTAGAAGACTATTTCACTACTCCACAAACTGATATTCCCGTAGACACGTAAATAGAATACATCAGACGATTTTTTAGTTGGGTATGTCAATACTCTCCAAAGTATTTGTGCATTCATCAGACGGTTTCTAGGTATCTCATAGTTGAGAGAACCATTACATCCTATGGTGATATGATGCAGATCGCATACCAATCACAATTGCATTATCAATATAGCATTCTCGATGATCATTGATAAAAGTTACTTTTATAACAATGTCATGGTCATCTGAGATCTCACATTCTCAATGACGATATTAGTTCATGGAACACAAATATGAATAAATGCAAACATCAAACATAATATTCAAATAAGTGTAATGCAAATATAATTATACAAAATCAATAATACTAAATAACTTAGAGAAATATACAATATACTACATTTCTAGAGCCTTAAATATACTTTAAAACATGAGTTTCCTCATGACACATTTTCATACAATTGACAAGTATTATGCAATTTTAAAGGTAGGCCCCACCACTCTACGTCTCTCTCTCCTCAGACACGCACATATCTCCCTCTCCCCCACTCAATGTATATCAGATTTACCTTTCTTTCTCTCTTTCAAAATCATTCTCTCTCTAAATTCAAAATCTCCATCTCAAAGGCCAGGAATCCACGGATCAGATGCTCACGATGGAGTACCCACCGGTCCACCTTCGCCCCACCAGTCCTCGATGCCGGAGCACCATTGGTCCACCTTTCTTATCCTCGCCGAAATTGCATGGATGGAAATACTTTTTAAATTTTTTATATGTAATACTTTTTAAATTTTTTATATGTAATTCTCAAATTAATAATGAAGGAAATATTTTTTAATTTGCTTAAATTCTCAAATATTTATATTTTATGTTCAAAATATTTTATACTTGAGTTCATAAAATTTATGTTTATGTTCAAAATTAACATACACCTGAAAAAACAAATATTTATGGTCAGAATTTTACCTCGGGAAACGTAAAAAAAGTGTCAGTCAATCAATATCTGGTTCAAATTTTTGTAAGAATCTGATTTTGAGCATGACTCTACCAAATGTATAAGTGTGTAGTCTTTAGTCTGATTCTGATGGTCTTTCATCTTGCTTAATTGTTATTTTGGCACTGTGGTTGGATCTGGTCGGCAGGATGCCGATTGAGCTCGTCATGTAGCTTCTGATCTGGTTTTGTTCGTCTTTGTGTCTTGATCGCATGCAGGTTTTGCTCGTCGTATATCTTGGGTGAATCATGTGTTAATTCCACTTTAATTCTTGAGTGATTTGCGCTAATCCTAGTCGCTCATGTGTTGTTTCTGCTCGCCTATCAACAGTTATGTGTCCAACACATGTCATATCTACCCCGTTCAGAGTGTAGTGTCGATCATGGTCAAAGCTCATTACTCCGCACATGCCACCTCAAGTTAGAAGACTATTTCACTACTCCACAAACTGATATTCCCGTAGACACGTAAATAGAATACATCAGACGATTTTTTAGTTGGGTATGTCAATACTCTCCAAAGTATTTGTGCATTCATCAGACGGTTTCTAGGTATCTCATAGTTGAGAGAACCATTACATCCTATGGTGATATGATGCAGATCGCATACCAATCACAATTGCATTATCAATATAGCATTCTCGATGATCATTGATAAAAGTTACTTTTATAACAATGTCATGGTCATCTGAGATCTCACATTCTCAATGACGATATTAGTTCATGGAACACAAATATGAATAAATGCAAACATCAAACATAATATTCAAATAAGTGTAATGCAAATATAATTATACAAAATCAATAATACTAAATAACTTAGAGAAATATACAATATACTACATTTCTAGAGCCTTAAATATACTTTAAAACATGAGTTTCCTCATGACACATTTTCATACAATTGACAAGTATTATGCAATTTTAAAGGTAGGCCCCACCACTCTACGTCTCTCTCTCCTCAGACACGCACATATCTCCCTCTCCCCCACTCAATGTATATCAGATTTACCTTTCTTTCTCTCTTTCAAAATCATTCTCTCTCTAAATTCAAAATCTCCATCTCAAAGGCCAGGAATCCACGGATCAGATGCTCACGATGGAGTACCCACCGGTCCACCTTCGCCCCACCAGTCCTCGATGCCGGAGCACCATTGGTCCACCTTTCTTATCCTCGCCGAAATTGCATGGATGGAGGCACGATTTCGGTGTTGGTGCCCCAGGACCGAGGGCGGCGCTGTGGCCTCAGATCGGCACCCGCCCCGTCTGAGATCTTTCATCCTCGTAAGCTTTGCAGCCCCAGATCGGATGAAACAACCAACGACGGCCGGAATCATATGCGCGTGGATCGAGACTTATCGTCGATGAGCCACAACGACAGATATGCATCGTCACTATTCCGACGACAAGGCGGATGAAGGTAGTATTTTATCAATGATTATTTACTGTAAAAAATTAAATATGAAGGAATAACTCCAATCTTAAAAAAATGAATACTGTATTTATTAAATCGGAAGAAATCATATGAACGTAGTATTTTTTTTTAGAGTGCTTGTACGGTTATTTTGTTGTTGGTGATTATTTAATGTACGGTGGCTGAGAATGAATCTTGTTTTGATTTTTTGGGATTAAGTTTTAGGGCTATTTATTGAGTTTTTGTTGCTTCTCAATTGCTTTCGGAAGCACCTATTGGTGTTCTTTTGCACAAGTATCAAGATGGGCATTCTCCATGCCTTATAAATTATCAATTCTAGAAGCCTTCGTTCAAGCTCTGTTCTTAAATTAAAGGTGTTTGGTTGATTTTAGATGGAAGAGTTTATTTGACCCCCTTTTGTAAAATTAGGGGTTTATTTGATCTTAATTAAAAAGAAGAGTGTAAGTGTAGAAAAATAATTAAGGGGCATATCTGATCCCTAAATTGACCCTTTTCCCTTGATTTTAGAAGCAATGTTATGAATTTTTCGCTTTACTCCTAACTAATTAAATTCCTCTATTTTATGTTTGTTATTGATTTCAGGTATCAAAATAAAGTTTCTGGAGGAAACATGAAAATCCCTTGCGTTCATAAATTAGCGGCATATGTTCATAATTTTAGAGTGTTCGTTCATAATTTATGTGCATCTGTGCACTTTTTTTTAGCCGTCTGTTCATAAATTTTTGGGTTGTATGTGCCTAATTTTGCATATGTAATACTTTTTAAATTTTTTATATGTAATTCTCAAATTAATAATGAAGGAAATATTTTTTAATTTGCTTAAATTCTCAAATATTTATATTTTATGTTCAAAATATTTTATACTTGAGTTCATAAAATTTATGTTTATGTTCAAAATTAACATACACCTGAAAAAACAAATATTTATGGTCAGAATTTTACCTCGGGAAACGTAAAAAAAGTGTCAGTCAATCAATATCTGGTTCAAATTTTTGTAAGAATCTGATTTTGAGCATGACTCTACCAAATGTATAAGTGTGTAGTCTTTAGTCTGATTCTGATGGTCTTTCATCTTGCTTAATTGTTATTTTGGCACTGTGGTTGGATCTGGTCGGCAGGATGCCGATTGAGCTCGTCATGTAGCTTCTGATCTGGTTTTGTTCGTCTTTGTGTCTTGATCGCATGCAGGTTTTGCTCGTCGTATATCTTGGGTGAATCATGTGTTAATTCCACTTTAATTCTTGAGTGATTTGCGCTAATCCTAGTCGCTCATGTGTTGTTTCTGCTCGCCTATCAACAGTTATGTGTCCAACACATGTCATATCTACCCCGTTCAGAGTGTAGTGTCGATCATGGTCAAAGCTCATTACTCCGCACATGCCACCTCAAGTTAGAAGACTATTTCACTACTCCACAAACTGATATTCCCGTAGACACGTAAATAGAATACATCAGACGATTTTTTAGTTGGGTATGTCAATACTCTCCAAAGTATTTGTGCATTCATCAGACGGTTTCTAGGTATCTCATAGTTGAGAGAACCATTACATCCTATGGTGATATGATGCAGATCGCATACCAATCACAATTGCATTATCAATATAGCATTCTCGATGATCATTGATAAAAGTTACTTTTATAACAATGTCATGGTCATCTGAGATCTCACATTCTCAATGACGATATTAGTTCATGGAACACAAATATGAATAAATGCAAACATCAAACATAATATTCAAATAAGTGTAATGCAAATATAATTATACAAAATCAATAATACTAAATAACTTAGAGAAATATACAATATACTACATTTCTAGAGCCTTAAATATACTTTAAAACATGAGTTTCCTCATGACACATTTTCATACAATTGACAAGTATTATGCAATTTTAAAGGTAGGCCCCACCACTCTACGTCTCTCTCTCCTCAGACACGCACATATCTCCCTCTCCCCCACTCAATGTATATCAGATTTACCTTTCTTTCTCTCTTTCAAAATCATTCTCTCTCTAAATTCAAAATCTCCATCTCAAAGGCCAGGAATCCACGGATCAGATGCTCACGATGGAGTACCCACCGGTCCACCTTCGCCCCACCAGTCCTCGATGCCGGAGCACCATTGGTCCACCTTTCTTATCCTCGCCGAAATTGCATGGATGGAGGCACGATTTCGGTGTTGGTGCCCCAGGACCGAGGGCGGCGCTGTGGCCTCAGATCGGCACCCGCCCCGTCTGAGATCTTTCATCCTCGTAAGCTTTGCAGCCCCAGATCGGATGAAACAACCAACGACGGCCGGAATCATATGCGCGTGGATCGAGACTTATCGTCGATGAGCCACAACGACAGATATGCAGCGTCACTATTCCGACGACAAGGCGGATGAAGGTAGTATTTTATCAATGATTATTTACTGTAAAAAATTAAATATGAAGGAATAACTCCAATCTTAAAAAAATGAATACAGTATTTATTAAATCGGAAGAAATCATATGAACGTAGTATTTTTTTTTAGAGTGCTTGTACGGTTATTTTGTTGTTGGTGATTATTTAATGTACGGTGGCTGAGAATGAATCTTGTTTTGATTTTTTGGGATTAAGTTTTAGGGCTATTTATTGAGTTTTTGTTGCTTCTCAATTGCTTTCGGAAGCACCTATTGGTGTTCTTTTGCACAAGTATCAAGATGGGCATTCTCCATGCCTTATAAATTATCAATTCTAGAAGCCTTCGTTCAAGCTCTGTTCTTAAATTAAAGGTGTTTGGTTGATTTTAGATGGAAGAGTTTATTTGACCCCCTTTTGTAAAATTAGGGGTTTATTTGATCTTAATTAAAAAGAAGAGTGTAAGTGTAGAAAAATAATTAAGGGGCATATCTGATCCCTAAATTGACCCTTTTCCCTTGATTTTAGAAGCAATGTTATGAATTTTTCGCTTTACTCCTAACTAATTAAATTCCTCTATTTTATGTTTGTTATTGATTTCAGGTATCAAAATAAAGTTTCTGGAGGAAACATGAAAATCCCTTGCGTTCATAAATTAGCGGCATATGTTCATAATTTTAGAGTGTTCGTTCATAATTTATGTGCATCTGTGCACTTTTTTTTAGCCGTCTGTTCATAAATTTTTGGGTTGTATGTGCCTAATTTTGCATATGTAATACTTTTTAAATTTTTTATATGTAATTCTCAAATTAATAATGAAGGAAATATTTTTTAATTTGCTTAAATTCTCAAATATTTATATTTTATGTTCAAAATATTTTATACTTGAGTTCATAAAATTTATGTTTATGTTCAAAATTAACATACACCTGAAAAAACAAATATTTATGGTCAGAATTTTACCTCGGGAAACGTAAAAAAAGTGTCAGTCAATCAATATCTGGTTCAAATTTTTGTAAGAATCTGATTTTGAGCATGACTCTACCAAATGTATAAGTGTGTAATCTTTAGTCTGATTCTGATGGTCTTTCATCTTGCTTAATTGTTATTTTGGCACTGTGGTTGGATCTGGTCGGCAGGATGCCGATTGAGCTCGTCATGTAGCTTCTGATCTGGTTTTGTTCGTCTTTGTGTCTTGATCGCATGCAGGTTTTGCTCGTCGTATATCTTGGGTGAATCATGTGTTAATTCCACTTTAATTCTTGAGTGATTTGCGCTAATCCTAGTCGCTCATGTGTTGTTTCTGCTCGCCTATCAACAATTATGTGTCCAACACATGTCATATCTACCCCGTTCAGAGTGTAGTGTCGATCATGGTCAAAGCTCATTACTCCGCACATGCCACCTCAAGTTAGAAGACTATTTCACTACTCCACAAACTGATATTCCCGTAGACACGTAAATAGAATACATTAGACGATTTTTTAGTTGGGTATGTCAATACTCTCCAAAGTATTTGTGCATTCATCAGACGGTTTCTAGGTATCTCATAGTTGAGAGAACCATTACATCCTATGGTGATATGATGCAGATCGCATACCAATCACAATTGCATTATCAATATAGCATTCTCGATGATCATTGATAAAAGTTACTTTTATAACAATGTCATGGTCATCTGAGATCTCACATTCTCAATGACGATATTAGTTCATGGAACACAAATATGAATAAATGCAAACATCAAACATAATATTCAAATAAGTGTAATGCAAATATAATTATACAAAATCAATAATACTAAATAACTTAGAGAAATATACAATATACTACATTTCTAGAGCCTTAAATATACTTTAAAACATGAGTTTCCTCATGACACATTTTCATACAATTGACAAGTATTATGCAATTTTAAAGGTAGGCCCCACCACTCTACGTCTCTCTCTCCTCAGACACGCACATATCTCCCTCTCCCCCACTCAATGTATATCAGATTTACCTTTCTTTCTCTCTTTCAAAATCATTCTCTCTCTAAATTCAAAATCTCCATCTCAAAGGCCAGGAATCCACGGATCAGATGCTCACGATGGAGTACCCACCGGTCCACCTTCGCCCCACCAGTCCTCGATGCCGGAGCACCATTGGTCCACCTTTCTTATCCTCGCCGAAATTGCATGGATGGAGGCACGATTTCGGTGTTGGTGCCCCAGGACCGAGGGCGGCGCTGTGGCCTCAGATCGGCACCCGCCCCGTCTGAGATCTTTCATCCTCGTAAGCTTTGCAGCCCCAGATCGGATGAAACAACCAACGACGGCCGGAATCATATGCGCGTGGATCGAGACTTATCGTCGATGAGCCACAACGACAGATATGCATCGTCACTATTCCGACGACAAGGCGGATGAAGGTAGTATTTTATCAATGATTATTTACTGTAAAAAATTAAATATGAAGGAATAACTCCAATCTTAAAAAAATGAATACTGTATTTATTAAATCGGAAGAAATCATATGAACGTAGTATTTTTTTTTAGAGTGCTTGTACGGTTATTTTGTTGTTGGTGATTATTTAATGTACGGTGGCTGAGAATGAATCTTGTTTTGATTTTTTGGGATTAAGTTTTAGGGCTATTTATTGAGTTTTTGTTGCTTCTCAATTGCTTTCGGAAGCACCTATTGGTGTTCTTTTGCACAAGTATCAAGATGGGCATTCTCCATGCCTTATAAATTATCAATTCTAGAAGCCTTCGTTCAAGCTCTGTTCTTAAATTAAAGGTGTTTGGTTGATTTTAGATGGAAGAGTTTATTTGACCCCCTTTTGTAAAATTAGGGGTTTATTTGATCTTAATTAAAAAGAAGAGTGTAAGTGTAGAAAAATAATTAAGGGGCATATCTGATCCCTAAATTGACCCTTTTCCCTTGATTTTAGAAGCAATGTTATGAATTTTTCGCTTTACTCCTAACTAATTAAATTCCTCTATTTTATGTTTGTTATTGATTTCAGGTATCAAAATAAAGTTTCTGGAGGAAACATGAAAATCCCTTGCGTTCATAAATTAGCGGCATATGTTCATAATTTTAGAGTGTTCGTTCATAATTTATGTGCATCTGTGCACTTTTTTTTAGCCGTCTGTTCATAAATTTTTGGGTTGTATGTGCCTAATTTTGCATATGTAATACTTTTTAAATTTTTTATATGTAATTCTCAAATTAATAATGAAGGAAATATTTTTTAATTTGCTTAAATTCTCAAATATTTATATTTTATGTTCAAAATATTTTATACTTGAGTTCATAAAATTTATGTTTATGTTCAAAATTAACATACACCTGAAAAAACAAATATTTATGGTCAGAATTTTACCTCGGGAAACGTAAAAAAAGTGTCAGTCAATCAATATCTGGTTCAAATTTTTGTAAGAATCTGATTTTGAGCATGACTCTACCAAATGTATAAGTGTGTAGTCTTTAGTCTGATTCTGATGGTCTTTCATCTTGCTTAATTGTTATTTTGGCACTGTGGTTGGATCTGGTCGGCAGGATGCCGATTGAGCTCGTCATGTAGCTTCTGATCTGGTTTTGTTCGTCTTTGTGTCTTGATCGCATGCAGGTTTTGCTCGTCGTATATCTTGGGTGAATCATGTGTTAATTCCACTTTAATTCTTGAGTGATTTGCGCTAATCCTAGTCGCTCATGTGTTGTTTCTGCTCGCCTATCAACAGTTATGTGTCCAACACATGTCATATCTACCCCGTTCAGAGTGTAGTGTCGATCATGGTCAAAGCTCATTACTCCGCACATGCCACCTCAAGTTAGAAGACTATTTCACTACTCCACAAACTGATATTCCCGTAGACACGTAAATAGAATACATCAGACGATTTTTTAGTTGGGTATGTCAATACTCTCCAAAGTATTTGTGCATTCATCAGACGGTTTCTAGGTATCTCATAGTTGAGAGAACCATTACATCCTATGGTGATATGATGCAGATCGCATACCAATCACAATTGCATTATCAATATAGCATTCTCGATGATCATTGATAAAAGTTACTTTTATAACAATGTCATGGTCATCTGAGATCTCACATTCTCAATGACGATATTAGTTCATGGAACACAAATATGAATAAATGCAAACATCAAACATAATATTCAAATAAGTGTAATGCAAATATAATTATACAAAATCAATAATACTAAATAACTTAGAGAAATATACAATATACTACATTTCTAGAGCCTTAAATATACTTTAAAACATGAGTTTCCTCATGACACATTTTCATACAATTGACAAGTATTATGCAATTTTAAAGGTAGGCCCCACCACTCTACGTCTCTCTCTCCTCAGACACGCACATATCTCCCTCTCCCCCACTCAATGTATATCAGATTTACCTTTCTTTCTCTCTTTCAAAATCATTCTCTCTCTAAATTCAAAATCTCCATCTCAAAGGCCAGGAATCCACGGATCAGATGCTCACGATGGAGTACCCACCGGTCCACCTTCGCCCCACCAGTCCTCGATGCCGGAGCACCATTGGTCCACCTTTCTTATCCTCGCCGAAATTGCATGGATGGAGGCACGATTTCGGTGTTGGTGCCCCAGGACCGAGGGCGGCGCTGTGGCCTCAGATCGGCACCCGCCCCGTCTGAGATCTTTCATCCTCGTAAGCTTTGCAGCCCCAGATCGGATGAAACAACCAACGACGGCCGGAATCATATGCGCGTGGATCGAGACTTATCGTCGATGAGCCACAACGACAGATATGCAGCGTCACTATTCCGACGACAAGGCGGATGAAGGTAGTATTTTATCAATGATTATTTACTGTAAAAAATTAAATATGAAGGAATAACTCCAATCTTAAAAAAATGAATACAGTATTTATTAAATCGGAAGAAATCATATGAACGTAGTATTTTTTTTTTAGAGTGCTTGTACGGTTATTTTGTTGTTGGTGATTATTTAATGTACGGTGGCTGAGAATGAATCTTGTTTTGATTTTTTTGGGATTAAGTTTTAGGGCTATTTATTGAGTTTTTGTTGCTTCTCAATTGCTTTCGGAAGCACCTATTGGTGTTCTTTTGCACAAGTATCAAGATGGGCATTCTCCATGCCTTATAAATTATCAATTCTAGAAGCCTTCGTTCAAGCTCTGTTCTTAAATTAAAGGTGTTTGGTTGATTTTAGATGGAAGAGTTTATTTGACCCCCTTTTGTAAAATTAGGGGTTTATTTGATCTTAATTAAAAAGAAGAGTGTAAGTGTAGAAAAATAATTAAGGGGCATATCTGATCCCTAAATTGACCCTTTTCCCTTGATTTTAGAAGCAATGTTATGAATTTTTCGCTTTACTCCTAACTAATTAAATTCCTCTATTTTATGTTTGTTATTGATTTCAGGTATCAAAATAAAGTTTCTGGAGGAAACATGAAAATCCCTTGCGTTCATAAATTAGCGGCATATGTTCATAATTTTAGAGTGTTCGTTCATAATTTATGTGCATCTGTGCACTTTTTTTTAGCCGTCTGTTCATAAATTTTTGGGTTGTATGTGCCTAATTTTGCATATGTAATACTTTTTAAATTTTTTATATGTAATTCTCAAATTAATAATGAAGGAAATATTTTTTAATTTGCTTAAATTCTCAAATATTTATATTTTATGTTCAAAATATTTTATACTTGAGTTCATAAAATTTATGTTTATGTTCAAAATTAACATACACCTGAAAAAACAAATATTTATGGTCAGAATTTTACCTCGGGAAACGTAAAAAAAGTGTCAGTCAATCAATATCTGGTTCAAATTTTTGTAAGAATCTGATTTTGAGCATGACTCTACCAAATGTATTAGTGTGTAATCTTTAGTCTGATTCTGATGGTCTTTCATCTTGCTTAATTGTTATTTTGGCACTGTGGTTGGATCTGGTCGGCAGGATGCCGATTGAGCTCGTCATGTAGCTTCTGATCTGGTTTTGTTCGTCTTTGTGTCTTGATCGCATGCAGGTTTTGCTCGTCGTATATCTTGGGTGAATCATGTGTTAATTCCACTTTAATTCTTGAGTGATTTGCGCTAATCCTAGTCGCTCATGTGTTGTTTCTGCTCGCCTATCAACAGTTATGTGTCCAACACATGTCATATCTACCCCGTTCAGAGTGTAGTGTCGATCATGGTCAAAGCTCATTACTCCGCACATGCCACCTCAAGTTAGAAGACTATTTCACTACTCCACAAACTGATATTCCCGTAGACACGTAAATAGAATACATCAGACGATTTTTTAGTTGGGTATGTCAATACTCTCCAAAGTATTTGTGCATTCATCAGACGGTTTCTAGGTATCTCATAGTTGAGAGAACCATTACATCCTATGGTGATATGATGCAGATCGCATACCAATCACAATTGCATTATCAATATAGCATTCTCGATGATCATTGATAAAAGTTACTTTTATAACAATGTCATGGTCATCTGAGATCTCACATTCTCAATGACGATATTAGTTCATGGAACACAAATATGAATAAATGCAAACATCAAACATAATATTCAAATAAGTGTAATGCAAATATAATTATACAAAATCAATAATACTAAATAACTTAGAGAAATATACAATATACTACATTTCTAGAGCCTTAAATATACTTTAAAACATGAGTTTCCTCATGACACATTTTCATACAATTGACAAGTATTATGCAATTTTAAAGGTAGGCCCCACCACTCTACGTCTCTCTCTCCTCAGACACGCACATATCTCCCTCTCCCCCACTCAATGTATATCAGATTTACCTTTCTTTCTCTCTTTCAAAATCATTCTCTCTCTAAATTCAAAATCTCCATCTCAAAGGCCAGGAATCCACGGATCAGATGCTCACGATGGAGTACCCACCGGTCCACCTTCGCCCCACCAGTCCTCGATGCCGGAGCACCATTGGTCCACCTTTCTTATCCTCGCCGAAATTGCATGGATGGAGGCACGATTTCGGTGTTGGTGCCCCAGGACCGAGGGCGGCGCTGTGGCCTCAGATCGGCACCCGCCCCGTCTGAGATCTTTCATCCTCGTAAGCTTTGCAGCCCCAGATCGGATGAAACAACCAACGACGGCCGGAATCATATGCGCGTGGATCGAGACTTATCGTCGATGAGCCACAACGACAGATATGCAGCGTCACTATTCCGACGACAAGGCGGATGAAGGTAGTATTTTATCAATGATTATTTACTGTAAAAAATTAAATATGAAGGAATAACTCCAATCTTAAAAAAATAAATACTGTATTTATTAAATCGGAAGAAATCATATGAACGTAGTATTTTTTTTTAGAGTGCTTGTACGGTTATTTTGTTGTTGGTGATTATTTAATGTACGGTGGCTGAGAATGAATCTTGTTTTGATTTTTTGGGATTAAGTTTTAGGGCTATTTATTGAGTTTTTGTTGCTTCTCAATTGCTTTCGGAAGCACCTATTGGTGTTCTTTTGCACAAGTATCAAGATGGGCATTCTCCATGCCTTATAAATTATCAATTCTAGAAGCCTTCGTTCAAGCTCTGTTCTTAAATTAAAGGTGTTTGGTTGATTTTAGATGGAAGAGTTTATTTGACCCCCTTTTGTAAAATTAGGGGTTTATTTGATCTTAATTAAAAAGAAGAGTGTAAGTGTAGAAAAATAATTAAGGGGCATATCTGATCCCTAAATTGACCCTTTTCCCTTGATTTTAGAAGCAATGTTATGAATTTTTCGCTTTACTCCTAACTAATTAAATTCCTCTATTTTATGTTTGTTATTGATTTCAGGTATCAAAATAAAGTTTCTGGAGGAAACATGAAAATCCCTTGCGTTCATAAATTAGCGGCATATGTTCATAATTTTAGAGTGTTCGTTCATAATTTATGTGCATCTGTGCACTTTTTTTTAGCCGTCTGTTCATAAATTTTTGGGTTGTATGTGCCTAATTTTGCATATGTAATACTTTTTAAATTTTTTATATGTAATTCTCAAATTAATAATGAAGGAAATATTTTTTAATTTGCTTAAATTCTCAAATATTTATATTTTATGTTCAAAATATTTTATACTTGAGTTCATAAAATTTATGTTTATGTTCAAAATTAACATACACCTGAAAAAACAAATATTTATGGTCAGAATTTTACCTCGGGAAACGTAAAAAAAGTGTCAGTCAATCAATATCTGGTTCAAATTTTTGTAAGAATCTGATTTTGAGCATGACTCTACCAAATGTATAAGTGTGTAGTCTTTAGTCTGATTCTGATGGTCTTTCATCTTGCTTAATTGTTATTTTGGCACTGTGGTTGGATCTGGTCGGCAGGATGCCGATTGAGCTCGTCATGTAGCTTCTGATCTGGTTTTGTTCGTCTTTGTGTCTTGATCGCATGCAGGTTTTGCTCGTCGTATATCTTGGGTGAATCATGTGTTAATTCCACTTTAATTCTTGAGTGATTTGCGCTAATCCTAGTCGCTCATGTGTTGTTTCTACTCGCCTATCAACAGTTATGTGTCCAACACATGTCATATCTACCCCGTTCAGAGTGTAGTGTCGATCATGGTCAAAGCTCATTACTCCGCACATGCCACCTCAAGTTAGAAGACTATTTCACTACTCCACAAACTGATATTCCCGTAGACACGTAAATAGAATACATCAGACGATTTTTTAGTTGGGTATGTCAATACTCTCCAAAGTATTTGTGCATTCATCAGACGGTTTCTAGGTATCTCATAGTTGAGAGAACCATTACATCCTATGGTGATATGATGCAGATCGCATACCAATCACAATTGCATTATCAATATAGCATTCTCGATGATCATTGATAAAAGTTACTTTTATAACAATGTCATGGTCATCTGAGATCTCACATTCTCAATGACGATATTAGTTCATGGAACACAAATATGAATAAATGCAAACATCAAACATAATATTCAAATAAGTGTAATGCAAATATAATTATACAAAATCAATAATACTAAATAACTTAGAGAAATATACAATATACTACATTTCTAGAGCCTTAAATATACTTTAAAACATGAGTTTCCTCATGACACATTTTCATACAATTGACAAGTATTATGCAATTTTAAAGGTAGGCCCCACCACTCTACGTCTCTCTCTCCTCAGACACGCACATATCTCCCTCTCCCCCACTCAATGTATATCAGATTTACCTTTCTTTCTCTCTTTCAAAATCATTCTCTCTCTAAATTCAAAATCTCCATCTCAAAGGCCAGGAATCCACGGATCAGATGCTCACGATGGAGTACCCACCGGTCCACCTTCGCCCCACCAGTCCTCGATGCCGGAGCACCATTGGTCCACCTTTCTTATCCTCGCCGAAATTGCATGGATGGAGGCACGATTTCGGTGTTGGTGCCCCAGGACCGAGGGCGACGCTGTGGCCTCAGATCGGCACCCGCCCCGTCTGAGATCTTTCATCCTCGTAAGCTTTGCAGCCCCAGATCGGATGAAACAACCAACGACGGCCGGAATCATATGCGCGTGGATCGAGACTCATCGTCGATGAGCCACAACGACAGATATGCAGCGTCACTATTCCGACGACAAGGCGGATGAAGGTAGTATTTTATCAATGATTATTTACTGTAAAAAATTAAATATGAAGGAATAACTCCAATCTTAAAAAAATGAATACAGTATTTATTAAATCGGAAGAAATCATATGAACGTAGTATTTTTTTTTAGAGTGCTTGTACGGTTATTTTGTTGTTGGTGATTATTTAATGTACGGTGGCTGAGAATGAATCTTGTTTTGATTTTTTGGGATTAAGTTTTAGGGCTATTTATTGAGTTTTTGTTTCTTCTCAATTGCTTTCGGAAGCACCTATTGGTGTTCTTTTGCACAAGTATCAAGATGGGCATTCTCCATGCCTTATAAATTATCAATTCTAGAAGCCTTCGTTCAAGCTCTGTTCTTAAATTAAAGGTGTTTGGTTGATTTTAGATGGAAGAGTTTATTTGACCCCCTTTTGTAAAATTAGGGGTTTATTTGATCTTAATTAAAAAGAAGAGTGTAAGTGTAGAAAAATAATTAAGGGGCATATCTGATCCCTAAATTGACCCTTTTCCCTTGATTTTAGAAGCAATGTTATGAATTTTTCGCTTTACTCCTAACTAATTAAATTCCTCTATTTTATGTTTGTTATTGATTTCAGGTATCAAAATAAAGTTTCTGGAGGAAACATGAAAATCCCTTGCGTTCATAAATTAGCGGCATATGTTCATAATTTTAGAGTGTTCGTTCATAATTTATGTGCATCTGTGCACTTTTTTTTAGCCGTCTGTTCATAAATTTTTGGGTTGTATGTGCCTAATTTTGCATATGTAATACTTTTTAAATTTTTTATATGTAATTCTCAAATTAATAATGAAGGAAATATTTTTTAATTTGCTTAAATTCTCAAATATTTATATTTTATGTTCAAAATATTTTATACTTGAGTTCATAAAATTTATGTTTATGTTCAAAATTAACATACACCTGAAAAAACAAATATTTATGGTCAGAATTTTACCTCGGGAAACGTAAAAAAAGTGTCAGTCAATCAATATCTGGTTCAAATTTTTGTAAGAATCTGATTTTGAGCATGACTCTACCAAATGTATAAGTGTGTAGTTTTGGTTAATAATGGGGACCACCAAAATGTAGCAAATTGTGCTATGAAATTTTTTTTGTTGTAATTGGCATTTAGACTTATAGGATTGTAGTAAACTTCCCATTGCACTGTTCACGTCTCTTCAAAGATTTCTAAATTACACCCAATTCCACTTATGGTTATATAGAAAAACATATTCATTTTATTTCATTGACTTAAATTGAAAAATATGTCTTTTTTTTTTTTTTTTTATTCATTTAAATACTACAAATTGAGTTTTACATTAAAAAAAAAATGTAATAAGAAGTTTACTTGGGACGGAGGGAATATATTATAAAATAACAATGGTAATAATAAATGTATAGTTTTTAAATTTCAGCCCATTAGATTTATCTTAACCCCTCATGGTTTATCCAACAAGTGGACCTTTGCAGGCTATAATTTAATATTTTTGGTTCAAAAAATTATTTTAATATACTTTAATGAAAATTCTATACTAAAATTAGAAAAGGAACATTGCAGAGTCGTGATGTTCTCCTGTTCATTGCTCATGGCTCTCGACCTCAACACCGCTCTCAAACCAAACTCACCCCCTCCCCCCCACCCACCCCTCAATTGCAAATTCAATTGTAGATTGATGCTCGTTACTTGTTTATTGAAGTTTTCTTTTATTAATTTGATAAATTAAAATTTTAAGTTTATGTATTTGATAATGTTATGCAAACTTTTAAGTATGTAGTTTGTATAGCGAATTAAAACAATGAAATCAATTTTGAAATGAATACTCAAATAGTATTTGTTTAGAACATGCTTGATAAAAAAATTGATTTAATTTCAACTCAAATATTCATTTATTTTTTAATAATTCGATATGAATTTCAAATCAAATACAAATACACATTGAATTTGATTCATTTACATTTACAATCCTAGAAGGAATCTTAATGTCATTCGGTGAAAATTAGGCATATTAGTATCATACTCGATATTCATATTCTTATTAATAATGAATAGAAAGTTATCCTTTTCTAATTGTTGTTACTAGGAATCTTATGTATATATAAAATATTTTAAACGGAATTATAAAACATGTTTTAAAGCAAGCAAATTTAATAGAATCTCAATTAAAGATCACGGAGAAAGGGTGACTACAAATAAGATTTTTTTTTTAAAAAGTTATAAAAACAAGAAAATTGGCTTTAAGAAAAATATTAAAAGAGTTCAGACGTTAACATGGGATGTTTGATTCCTGGGAATTAACAAAAACATTTCATGTGAGGCCCACAACGCATGGGCATCTACTATGATATGGGCCCGGTTTTGGGCCTTGAGAGTTGTGAGTTTTTAAATTGAGCACGGTTATTAGCACTAGCCTCTTTGTTAAATACCCTACCCGGATGAATACACTATCAATTTTTATAAAAAATTGAAACATTTTCGGCAAAAAATTCCGAAAATAAACATAAAATTCGATTTTTTTTTTCCGAAATATTGTGAATTTAGTTATTTTCGCAAAAAAAGTTCGAAAAAATGAAAAAAATTCGAAAAAAAAGTTCGAAAAAAAAAGTGTATTCATCCGGTAGTGTCTTTAACAAAGGGGCTAGTGCAAATAACCTGCGCCTTTTAAATTTGTAGGGCGGCCCTTTGCATTTCCAATAAAATTGAAAGCAAACACTTGAATACTTTATGGCCACAGTTATTAGCACTAGCCTCTTGGTGAAAGACACTACCATATCATAATAATTATACAAAATGTCAATAATGTCCTTCAATGAATTCCCTCCGAAATTAATGTAGTAAATACACTTCTCAGTTTTTCTATAATTTTGGTCGAAAATCACTCAAATTTTTTACAAAAACGAATGAAACTTTGAACTCCATGAATTTGTTGAACTTGGAACGAAAGTTTGTGTATTGTATGGTTTGTTGAACGCCTATGTACTCAAGATGGTGAATACCCCAAGCTCTAATCACACATATGTAAGTGCTCATAATTTTTTTGTAAAGTTAGTATTTTAAAATCTTGAATATAATGATGTTTATTGTATTTGGAAAGTTTTTTATGCATTTATTTGTTGTTTGAGAATGTTAAATTGAATGGGTGTGATAATGTTGTTGTTGGTTGATCATATTGAGTGTTATATTTTCGAAAAATCGCGACTTCGATTTTCATGACTGGTTTGCCGAAACTGATACACAATTTCTGAAAAAAAATTCAAAATTTATGTAAAATTTCGGCAAAAAAATGAGAAAATTTGTACAATTTTCGAAAATTCCAGCCAAAACTTCGTCTGATTTTCGGAAAATTTTACCGAACACGTATTTCAGCAAAAAAATTCGAAATTTAGACAATATTTCGGCTAAATTTTTCGAAATCTAGACAATATTTCGACATAAATTTTTGAAAAACAGTAATCGAATATTTTTTTCATCAAATCTTGCATCAAATTGAAAAACAAGATGCGAATCATACACAATCATACATAGTTGCGGGCAGCCCTTGCTTTTTCGTTCTTTATTTCCGAAATTATGTGTTGATTTTAGGTAGTGTATGAATATCAAAAGGATATTTTGGAATAAAATGGTAGTGTATTTCTCCAAGAGTTAGTGTGTTAATCTGGGTAGGATATTTAACCCAAAGGCTAGTGCAAATAACCTGTGCCATACTTTATGGTCAAACTTTTAGTTGAGATTGGATAGTGTTCGATAACAAGAACTAACCGGGTCCGAACTCTGTCGGGTCGCATGTGAATAATTCCATCGAGGGTATGTGTCTCACTGTCGTGTGAAATTTGTTCATTATATGAAATTGATATCTTTATATGTATTCACTGGTATTATAACATTTTACACCGTAAATTTAGTTTGAAAGTCTAATAATATTGATAATACATATAATGATATCAGTGAATATATTTAATTGTAATAATTTCATACTATAAAATTTGTTCATAGGAATCATTGTGTTAAATCGAATGTCCAATTTATTATTTGTAGTTTTATTTTAAAAGTATATTCAAATTTTGTGGTTCTTTAAACCATTTTCTTCATTCACCATTGTCATTTAATATTTTAATACATCTGACAAGAATTCCTCACACTTCAGTTATGAAGTTAGAAGGGAAAATGGTGAATTTAGCCATTAAACTTATATTTTTATACATTTAAACCCCTTTCCTGGGATCAAATAAACCTTATACTTAATAAAAGGGAGAATTACAGAAGCCCCTCATCTAAAATTCGGGTTTCACTACCTGAGATTACACTAAAACAAATCCAAAATGTGATCGCATAATGGATCAACGACATCCAGGATGTATTTTTGTTGTATCATAACTGCGGAAGTGAGAATTCGATGATGACGAGAGCGCGTCAAATTTCTCCATTGTTGTCGCCTTTGCTGCAGTAGCCTCTAAGTCACGGCAGCGAATTCAAGAAAATTGGATGTTCAGCGTCCCTAACCATATCTACAATTCTTACGGGCTTCTCGGATTTCAAAGACCCATTTACCCAATTTCGGGTGCATTTACACTAAATACAAGTTTGATGCAATTTACATTAAATAGATTTCTATTTTTCTTTTTTATCAGATTTTGTAAAATGCTTGCTGGGGTTAAAACGGGGATTTAAACCAAATTCATCATCTATCTTCTCACCTTTATCAAAATGGTCCTCTATTTATTTGCTTTATCAATTTAGTCCTGTATCTATTCAAGTTTCACCAAAATGATCCTAATTGGCCTAAAAATGTACAAAACCTCACCGTTTTGGTCCTATATTTATTTTCTTTACCAATTTAGTCATGTATCAATTCACATTTCTCCAATTAGGTCCTAATTGAACGCAAAAATTAAATGCCACATTTTTAGTCATGCGCACTAGTTTTTTTGGGGGAAGCCTATGATGTGGTTTTTTTTTTTCAATGTGGCACTAGCGGTGGCCAGCTTTGCATATAGACCCAGTTGTTTAACTAGGTTCACATTTTTTTCCGTTTGACACCGGAAAACTCCTCCACACCAATTTACATGGGAACATGGTTCTGATAACATAATTAGGGCCCTCAATGGACCTCCACCTCTGCATTGGTATGATATTGTTTGCTTTGGAACGAGCTAGCCTGCACAAATTTATTTTTGGGCCTTCCTAAAAATATATCGTACCAATGGAGAACTTGTTCATCCTTATAAACCCCAAGAAACTCTCATATTATTTTGATGGGATTTAAACCAAAATCATCATCTATCTTTTGACCTTTATCTAAATAGTCATTTATTTAATATTTTATCAATTTAGTCCTGTATTTCTTCAAGTTTCACCAAATTGGTCCTAATTTGGTGAAAAATAGTTTTATGCTTTATGCGTTCAATTAGGACCTAATTGGAGAATGAGAATTGATACAAGACTAAATTGGTAAAGAAAATAAATATAGGACCAAAACGGTGAGGTTTTGTACATTTTTAGGCCAATTAGGATCATTTTGGCGAAATTTGAATAGATACAGGACTAAATTGATAAAACAAATAAATAGAGGACCATTTTGATAAAGGTGAAAAGATAGAGGATGGATTTGGTTTAAATCCCGGTTAAAACGATTGCTTGGTAATGGTAATGGATGGCAGCCATATATGGGATCTTGAAGAAGAAGGGCTAGAAATCTCTGGTAGTTTAGCAACTTATTAACGTTGTTTAGTGATTTTTGACGTGGAGGGTTTATTTGACCTCATTAATTGGAAATAAGTGTTTATTTGATCTCAAATTTAAAAATTAAGGGCTTAAGTGTATAAAAATATAGTGAGGGAGTTATTTCATCCTCCCAAATAAGTTTTGGGGGGCCAAATTGACCCTTTGCCCAATTTAGAAATCTATGGAAGGGGTGACTTTTGGATCGCATGCACGCACATTTTTTGTATAAGAGGGGTCCAGTTTCCTCCAAATAATTGATTTAATTTCTCAAAATATTAAAATTGGTGAGTGTGTATGGAGTTCGATTGCTAGCATGGATAAATACACTATCTACTTTTTCGTAAAAATGAAATATTTCCGGAATTTTTTTTTTTAAATAAACATAATTTTTTTTTCTGAAATATAATGCATTTCAATTTTTTTTTTTTAAATGTTTGAAAAACTAAAATAATTTTGAATTATTTTCTGAACCTGTGTGTTTGTCTAGATAGTGTATTTATCGAAGAAGCTACTGCAAATAACCTGATCCTATCTAAATGGATTCAAATCCCAATAGTTATGGGGCATGAGCCTTCCGTTCTTAGTTAGAATGTATATAAAAGGATTGAATCACTGAAATCTTTTCAGTTTAAAGGACAATAATGTCCAGAACTTTATGGTTCAGGAGTATGATATTCCTGAGAATCTTGATCTGTTAAACAGATGGACTATTCCTAAAATTGAACCTAAAACGGTTTATAAAATAGGAACTTTTGAAAGAATATGTCTTAAACAAGTTGTTAAAACTACTGAATCCTCAATTTCTTTAAATGAAGAGGAAATAGTTATTAAATTACTTAGTAAAAGTGATATCTTACCTTTTAAAAATACTCATAAGTTTATTCATATTGGATGTGTTCAAATTGCTTTCAGACCCCTTACTCTTAAAGGTCTCCCTGAAAGCTTTCTTGCTGCTCTTAGAGATGGCAGAAACTGTAACTGGAAACAATCTCTTATGGGAGTTATTGAGTCCAGTCTTGCGTTAGGACCAGTTTATTTCAATGTCTATCCTAACTTATCTCTTTCTTTATCTGATGAAAATATTCTCAATGCTTTGACTTTGAATGTTAAAACTCAAGGCTATAATTATATGCCAGGTACCCAGGTCATATGTATTTGCTATCGTATTTACTATAAGCCTCTTTTTACCCTTAATCCTAGGTGTAAAATTAGTGAGAATGACAATAATGAAACTATTCTTATTGAAACTAATTTTGGTAAATCTAGTATTACTAAAAGAAAACATATAAAATGGGAAGAAATTAATTTCCCTGATAACTGGGTATTGGAGCAATCTGTGCCAAAAATTCCTTTTATTAACAGTGATTTAAGTCACATAAAACATGATAATAATGGAATTGTTAATAGGGCACGGCTATTAACACCTACGATACTACTTTATTCACCCACTACTAAATTAACTCACCATGTATATTGCTTATTTTTTTTATTTTTTCTTAATACACCCCTTTAAAATTTACAACTATAACCTTAATATAATATTTATAATATATATTATATATACACACCCATCAATTTGAAATTAAAAAAATAGCACATCAACAATTATTTTTTATTATAATTGAACCGCTGCTTCCTACCGTTTAAAAAAAAACCACAATTCCTTTTATTTTCATGGTGTACCAATTTATAGATAAATAAAAATACTTTAGTCTCTCATTTAAATTGTGTCTTTATAATTTATATTTTTAGGATTATACTTTTTTTTTTAATGGTGCAACCGTGTGTGAAAGAATAAAAGAATTTACATGAATTTTGAGATTTTGGAATGGTTTTGAAAGCATTTAATAAATATATTATTTATTTTTTATAAAGAGTATATTAGTATTTTTATTAAACATTTTTTTTAAAAAATGAGGTAGGTGAACAAAGCATTTCTACGTGGGTGAATAGCAGCGCCCTTGTTAATATTGGTTTTAATAGCCAAAGGAGGCAGAGTTCTCTTTCAAGGTCCTTCTCAGGACACTCTTATATTTCCCCCTTAGATTATGAGGTTAACTTTCCCTCTACGTCTAGAGCGTCTACTTCTCATTACAGGGAAAATATGTTTTCCAAAAATAATGATTTTGATGATAATGATATTATTATTAATAAGAATAATATTATTCACAATGCTGAAAAAGAACCCGAAACAATTTCGGAATGCAATTTTAAATTATGATTTATGGATTTAAAACCTATCCTTGATTTTTCAAAAGGTTCTTCTACAAGAGCCTATATTAATAATGAGTTTTATGATCCCAAGTGGAATAATTTTAGGTCTTGGTATTTCAAAACTTTTTCTAAAGATGATTTTGACTACTTTGTCAATAGCTTTTATAAATTTTGTGAAAAACATAATGAGATCACTTACTATGTTCCTTGGTTTATAAAAACCTTTTATATTGATTGTATTTCTGTTATTGAACGTGATTATAAGATCGATACTGGAGGGATTCAAAGATCTGTTTTTCCTCCCCATATCTCTTTCCAAATGGAAAAAAATGGCAGAACTTTTAACTTTCTTCCGTTCTCTAAAATCATTGAAAATGATACTCTTCAAATCACCACTAAACATATTAATCATATGATTGAGCAGAATAATTTCTGCAATATTTACCTCTCTATTCTCGGAGAAGAAATAGTTTCTTTACATGAAAAAATCGATAGGATTATTTCCCTTCATGGTAAAATTGATGAGATCTATAAAATTATTTCTCAGACTAAGTCTGAAAAGGAAGATAAGATTGATACTGTTATTAAAACGGCCTCTTCTATTCAATCTCCAATTGAAATTAAAGATTTCAAAACTGAAGCTTCTGTTTCTGAAT
Organism: Ballota nigra; assembly: GCA_947034835.1. Classification (NCBI taxonomy): domain Eukaryota; kingdom Viridiplantae; phylum Streptophyta; class Magnoliopsida; order Lamiales; family Lamiaceae; genus Ballota; species Ballota nigra. Next base: position 71,808,731 of record OX344720.1, on the reverse strand, counting down.
TTGAAAAAATCATTAATGAAAAATTTGAAAAAATGAATATTTCAGTTTTAGAAAATAATCTTGAAGATAACTCTTCTTGTTCTTATGAGCTGGACAATCCTAGTATTAATAAAATTAAATGGGCTGACAAACCCACTTTAAATAAACACTATTATCAAAGGCCTACTCCTTTGGATGTTCTCCATGAAGAACAGGAAAACTTTTTTAATACTTCTTATTCTGGTGAAAGTATTTATGAATGAAATATTGATGGGGCGAGTGATAAACATATTTTCACTCAGTGTCATAGAATGCTTATGTATAGTTCTGCTTGTAGAATTTGTGGTAATAATGATCTTCAAACTGCTCAGGCTATAACTGTTGGTTTTACTGGCCAACTCAAAGGTTGGTGGGATAATTATTTAAGTCCCAATAATAGAAATGAAATTCTTTCCTCTGTTAAAACTGAGAATAATGAAGTTAAAACTGATGCTGTTTATTCTCTTGTGTGTACTATATTAGAACACTTTACTGGCAGATTTACTAATAAATCTAAAAATACTAAAACTCTTCTTTTAAATATGAAGTGTAAAACTCTTACTGATTTCAGATGGTACAAAGATACATTTTTATCTAGAATTTATGATATTCCTGACTGTAACCAGGATATTTGGAAGAATAAATTTATTGATGGTCTTCCTTATCTTTTTGCTGAAAGAGTCAAGAAAATTTTGAGAAAAGACTCTGACTCTATCCACTATGAGTTACACTCTTTTGGAAAAATTATCAGTATTTGTGTTCAAGAAGGCTTAAATCTTTGCAATGAGCTTAAATTAAGAAATCATATGAAAAGAGATAATCTCTTGGAAAGAAAACAGTTAGGTCATTTCTGTGACCAATTCGGTTTAGATAATTCCAAACCAAAATTATGAGTGGACTGTCATGCCTTTTGGTTTGAAGAATGCTCCCTCTGAATTTCAGCAAATTATGAATGATATTTTCCAAACCTGATAGGACTGACTGAGAAATTCCATAGTCTATGAGTTAACCTGAAAAAAGCATTACGCCCACAAACGCCTGCGCCTATCCATCGGCAAAAGGGCACGCCCACATAGTTAACTCATAGATATCACTAGAAAATTCAAACCTACCGGTTAAACCAACGCTACTCTTGATATAGTAACATACAGATTAATAGAAATAAGTTAACAAATCCATTTGAGTGTAGATGTATAGTTATATATATATATATATATATATATCAGCATATAGAAATATGTACTTGTATTTATAACGGTCAGCGAGTTTTATCCCGTGGAATCGACTCATTAGTATATTGAGTAGTCCATAAATTCGACTCGTTATCAATATAAACAAATCAAATATGAGCCGAGTTATTTGAGCTGCTCATTTTTTTTAACCGCCCTATATTAAATCTTGAATTTTTTTTTATTAACATAATCAATTATCCAAGTATACAAAATAAAATTTAGTTTTAAATTGAATCATTCATATAAATAATAGGTTAAGCTCTTGTTGAATTTTATTGAGATTAGCTAGGATCAACAAAATTAAACTGGATTGAGTTAGAGACGATTACAGTGCTCCAAATTCTCAAATAATTAAATTCGACTCGATTCTCAACTCAAACTAGTCTTCCTATAACTTTGTGCAGCGCCGGTTAACAACTTCAAAATCAAACTTTAGCTATAATTTTTAAATTCAAGTTAAATAAGTTATATTTAAACTGGTAAAAATTATAAGTTGGAAAATTATTTTTAGTTAATAAGTCTTGCACTAATATCGTTTACATTAACAATTCATACCTTTTAGTTAAACAATTAATGCTCTAAATAGTTCCTAGTCTTCACTTTTTTCATTTTTTTTTTTTTTTTTTGACAGGAGTAGTCTTCACTTCACTACTGAGGAAGATGCCAAAAACAAAAATGCCTATATCTCCTCCGAAAGATAACTAATATTTTTCAATTCTCCAAACCTATATTTTTTAATGAAAACATTTAGTACCCTCTAAAATTAATACCCTGGAGTGAAAATAACTAATACATTTATCCTTCAATTAAAACAATTAATACATTCAAATGATTCATGTACGAAATATTTTTATCTATACTTTGTCAAACTGTTATACTATTAAGTAAAAATAATTAATACTATTAGTATTTGAGTTGCTTCATACTTATTATTTTTACTAACTTTTAAGCAGCAGGTTCTATATTATTAGTGGGTGACGGAATTAAATTATGGTCGGAGTAATAAATGTGAAAATAGTAGTATGACAATTTTTACACGGCCATGCGAAAACTCATAATTCATTTTTACACATAGTAGGCATTAATATGTTATCAACCAAACCAACTGACCAAGATGAACAAAGTGGAGGAGGCTTAAGAGAAAAATCCGAAGGTGTCGAAAATGGTTGTGTGGAGCGGGTCGCTCAAATGGGTTGCCCAGTTGTTGAGCGGTCCTTTTCCGGTGGCCGCCGCTTGGACCGCGAACCCCAGGAACCCCACCATGGCAAGGCGTGCGTGCTTGATCTCCGCTAGCTGAAGCGTCTCCTTCTTCTCCGGGTCGGCAGCAAGCCCCAACGGGTCGAAGTATGACCCGCCCGGGTACAGTCTCTTCTCCGGGTCGAGCTCCGAGTTTCTCTGGAACTCGATGTACCCGATCACCAGAACCTCGATCCAGATCAATGTGGTCATGGTGAATGGGAGTGGTTGCCCTAGGTATGACGATCCCTCAATCAGCTCAACCTTCGATAGCAGAAACGAAATTCCCAGAGATTTATTATCAATAATTTCGATTCGACCAGTCAATTGAATAATTAATTGAAAATACCTTTCCGGCGTCTTGCCAGGTGACGCCGGTGATGGCTTCGACGGTCAAAGCGCCGAGAGTGGCGAGCATAGCCCATCGGCCATGGATGAGCTCGCATTCTCTGAACCTCTGAAGCCCGAAAACCTCGGCGTACGGCTGAAACGGCGTCGAATTGACGTCCGCGGTCTCAGTCCTGGTTCCGATGATGTCACCGAATTCATTTTTGGCCAAGTTCTGGTCAAGCGAGTCCAGATCGAACTGCAAGTACTCAGCGGGCTTCCCGAGCCCGAAGGGGTCGAATCCGTAGTCTCCGATGAGGGTTCCGTCGAGATATTCGGGCGCCTGGGCGCCGGGATACCACAATGGGCGGTCGGAGAAGGTTCTAGAAGCGGCTTTCTTCTTAGGAGCGGCTTTCTTTTTGCCGAAGCCGAACCTGGCCTGGACGCGGCCCGATCCGGAACGGATCTCGGGGAGACGGGTTCCGATGAAGGACGAGGCGGCGGCGGCGGTGGCGGCCATGGTGAGTGTGGGTTGGAAGGAAGGAAGGAAAGGGAGAGTGTGGAGTGAGGTGTGGTGGTGTGGGTTGGGATATAGAGCAGGGTTGCTGGTGATGGAGATAGAGATTTTTGGTGAGGGAGTGAATGGTGGCCGTGGGATTGAGGGAGTGGATTCATCCGACGGCGGCCTTATCTGGATGTTATCTGGTGTGGAGATCGGGTGGTTTCAATTGGTGCGTTGGAAGCACACGTAGGAATGGTTTCTGTGGTGGAAAGTGATGGTCTAGATTTTACTATATCTTTATGATTATCAACTTCCCAACTCAACTCAACTCAACTTTGCATTTTCGATTTTTTTTTTATTTTGGTTACTGTTGTGTAGTATTTTAAATCAGAGAATTTAATTTAGGGTTAATGTCAACTTTCTTTTTAAATGTGATTGTTATGCATATAAATTTTCATTATTTTACAAAATACTTGATTTTTTTTTTACATAGTGATAGCAAATTTGTATAACAATGATATTTGAAGAAATTGATTTCACGTAGACTCAGGTTCACACAGATTTATGTCCTTAAAATATGTCAAGATTTTATATTTACTAGGTGCGCACGGTGCAACCTAAATGCATTTTTAAATTACAATTGTATTTTATTTGTACTGAACAGTTACAACTGTCCAACCATAATTGTTCAGTAAAAAACAATCGTAACTATTCAATGAAAACAATTGTAACTATTTAAAAATACAATTGAGTTGCACGGTGCACCTGAAGCAGAAGAACTTACTCTTTCAATATACAATTTGTATATTATAAAATATTAATCTCCCTGTCTCTCATATCTATTCTCATTTGATATATGCAGTTTTAAGGAAAATGAAATAAAATAGACAAACTAAGAGTATTGTAGGATTTTTGTGGGGTAATTCATTATTTGTGTTACGCCCGATAATATCACCCGACCAGCGGGCACGTGGATTGACCGTTTAGGACGAGGTGAGGAAGAAAAGATATCGGCGAGCGCATCCAGACCGTCGGGCAAGGAGCTAGGGCAACAGCAGCAAGCTCGCTCCTGGCGAGCAGCGGGTAGGACTTCGACTAGGATCGATAAGGTCTTCGTCGGCTAGCGGGTAGGCTCCTGGCGATCTCGATGGACTTTCTACTCGCTACCCGCAGACGTACGCCAAGGGATGCCCGCTGGAGGAACACTACTCGTTTACCCGTCTACCCGTAGGCCCATCTACGGACGTCGCCAGCTCCTAGGCTTGTCTTGTCCCATCGGACGTGTGGATGTGACAGGGTCAGAGTAGGGCCAGTAGGAAGAGTCAAGTCAGTAGAGGTCAACATGTCCACGTGGCAAGCTCCCATTGCTCAGTAGGGGAGGCCATAACCAATCATGACTGAACAGCTAGAATTCGGTGGGGCCGTCTGGCAGATCTGATCAAGTGGGTGAACCAACCTTGTACACTATAAATAGGGCCTTAAATGCCCATTTGTAGGACACATCTCATTTATTACAAAGACTCCCTTGAGAGCTCATTTACTACAATATTTATTGCTTTCAGTTATTATTTCGTATAAACCCTACCCGCTAGAAGTCCGACAGCGAGTTCCTCACGAAATCGCTGTCATAAATTTGTGAGAGTGATAATAAAATAGTCTTTCTGTCCATCTACGGACGTCGCCAGCTCCTAGGCTTGTCTTGTCCCATCGGACGTGTGGATGTGACAGGGTCAGAGTAGTGTCAGTAGGAAGAGTCAAGTCAGTAAAGGTCAACAGGTCCACGTGGCAAGTTCCCATTGCTCAGTAGGGGGGGCCATAACCAATCATGACTGAACAGCTAGAATTCGGTGGGGCCGTCTGGCAGATCTGATCAAGTGGGTGAACCAACCTTGTACACTATAAATAGGGCCTTAAATGCCCATTTGTAGGACACATCTCATTTATTACAAAGACTCCCTTGAGAGCTCATTTACTACAATATTTATTGCTTTCAGTTATTATTTCGTATAAACCCTACCCGCTAGAAGTCCGACAGCGAGTTCCTCACGAAATCGCTGTCATAAATTTGTGAGAGTGATAATAAAATAGTCTCTCTGTCCATCTACGGACGTCGCCAGCTCCTAGGCTTGTCTTGTCCCATCGGACGTGTGGATGTGACAGGGTCAGAGTAGGGTCAGTAGGAAGAGTCAAGTCAGTAGAGGTCAACAGGTCCACGTGGCAAGCTCCCATTGCTCAGTAGGGGAGGCCATAACCAATCATGACTGAACAGCTAGAATTGGGTGGGGCCGTCTGGCAGATCTGATCAAGTGGGTGAACCAACCTTGTACACTATAAATAGGGCCTTAAATGCCCATTTGTAGGACACATCTCATTTATTACAAAGACTCCCTTGAGAGCTCATTTACTACAATATTTATTGCTTTCAGTTATTATTTCGTATAAACCCTACCCGCTAGAAGTCCGACAGCGAGTTCCTCACGAAATCGCTGTCATAAATTTGTGAGAGTGATAATAAAATAGTATCTCTGTCCCGGAGAACCCTTCACGCTTTTTTTTTTCTGGCTGTCCAACAAAACTCTTCATACCCCTAAAATAGAAAAAATTAATTTTTGCAAAAGTCAATAAAATATTATTATTTTATTCAATTCCATATTCACATGTTTTTTTCTTCTTCTTAAAAATAGTACATTTTAAAGTATGGGGGGTTAAAAAAGACGGATGGAGTAACATTTTCTAATAATAGTATAAAAATGTCTTTGGGGTACAGACTAAGAAGGCAAATTAGAATAGAGTTGGGTGAGAAAGAGATATATAATAAAGATATAACATGCGAAAAAAAATAAGTCCCATGAATAAAAATCATTAACCTATCTGTTAAAAAGAGTAAGATTGATGGATTAATAAATAATTAATAAAGTATATTTAATTTAAATTACTCATGTCATCTCGCATCACATAAGTCTTACTCGAAAGATTACTTTGGGGGAATTTTTGCTAAGGATTTCTTTGTTGTTGTGAAGAGAGACAACCCGTTAAATTTAGAAAATATGAAGGGCTTCCAATGAAGGCAAAGGTTGATCGAGGAGAGTGATAAGGAGCACTTTAATCTTTACAGATTAAACTCGTAGAATTAATCTTATTTAAGCTTGAGTTTGCATCGAGAAGAGTAATGCCATAAGTTGTATAAAGCGTTTTCATGAAACAATAACTTTAAAGGTTGGATCGAGTGATTGCTTATTAAGTTGAAGTGAAGGTTAACACTTCGGATGTATTGATTTTTTATTTCATGATATGAAATTGACCATATTATCTTAATTAAATTGTAAGTCAGTGACATTACATCTTTATATCCAAATTACAATTTTAATTTACAGCTTTTTTTTTTAAAACTTATTTGAAATATTCTATAAATTCTAACATCTTATAAATTAATTTTACAAACTTTTAAATAGTATATAAATTGTTAAACTGTTTGACTAATATAACTTAATAAGATGTTTGATAATTTATAAAAAAATTTAACATCAATGTAAAATAATAAATTTTTCTTTTTATGTTGAAGTAGAAAGGAATAAGGAAGGAGTGAAGTGGTTTTAGGGCGAGATAAGTGGTTGGTTGGTTGGGGTAGAGATAGTAAGGAAAATAATTTGAAATATAAATTGTTAAAATTTATTTTATAATTTTATAAATTATTAAACAATTGTCAAATATTTTAAAAGCGTTTATAAGCTCTTGATAAATTTATAAGCTATTTTAAAGAGTTTATAATTACTTGAGTCAACTAATTAAAGAGACATTCCTTCGACATATATTATAAACTACAAAAAAATTGTATTTTTGCGACTGAAATTTGCGACCGCCAAAATATCGGTATCAAAATTATGTATTAGCGACCGATCATCGATCGACAGAGACCAGTAGTCTCAAAGTAATAAAATTTGCGACCGCCACTAAAAGTCGGTCTCTAATACGAACAATTAGTGACCGCCTTGCTCAATCGGTCCCTAATTGAACACATTCAACGACCGCCTAAGCGGTCGCTAAACCCAAAGGTCGGTCAAAGAGGACCAATAATTTCAACCGCCAGATCAACAACCGCCTTTCAAATTTACAATCAGAGGCGGTCGCAAATCGGTAAGTTTTGACCCGTCTTGGTAAGGCGGTCGCTAATCCTAAATTGGTCAAATGGACCAATGGAATCGGTCAATAGAGACCGCTTTTGGCGGTTGCTACTTTTTTTTAAAACCTTTATATATCGACTCCCTACGCTATTTTATATAATCATGAAACTTTAATCCGCCGTCGCCGCCGCGTTCGTCGAGGATTTCATCCCGACCAAAACAATAGTTGCATCCCCGTCTACGCAATAACAGTGAGTTTTTAAAAATTTAACCATTTAAATTATTTTTAAATCGTGTTTTATGAATTATAATGTTGAGACAATTATATATGTTTGTAGGATAGTTATATGTATGTTTGTTATGAAATTATATATTAATATTGTTGAGAAAATTATATATTTATGTGGTTGTTGGAATTATGTTAGTTGGTGTTTAGTTGAATTATATATGTTTACATGAAATTATATATATATATATATATATATATATATATATATATATATATATATATATGTTAGTTGATTGGTATGAAATTTAGTTGATTAGTAGTATATTTACGTAGGTATGAATTAATCTAGTTGAATGAGTATATATACGTAGGTATGAATTTAATTAGTTGATTGGTATATATATGTAGGTATGGATTTAATTAGTTGATTGATATATATACGTAGGTATGAATTAATTTTGTTGATTTGTATATATACGTAGGTATGAATTAATTTAGTTGATTGGTAAATATACGTATGTATGAATTTAATTAGTTGATTGATATATATATTTGTAGGTATGAATTAATTTAGTTGATTGATATATAACATGATATGATATGTTGAATTTATAATTATTACAGATGAACCCTCAAGATAACCGTCTCACTGTTGTCCCGGTCGACAACAAGTAAGTATTTTTTTTTAATGAATTATACTCCTTACGATTCATTTTTTATTATCCGTATTATCATAAAAGGAAGATTTTTTTTTCCACTTACTCAAAATAGCAAAAAGCAAACACTACCCCTTTTAACTTACCCCTTAAAAACATCATTTATTTACACTTATGTCACTACTTTATCAACTTTATACCCACAAATACTAATAAACAACTCTTATCTCTTTTAAAAATCTACTTTATACTCACAAATACTAATAAATAACTCATTTATTAAAACCCGTGTCACTTTAAAAGTAGAAATCAAAATCGAATCTGAGGGAGTATACACTTTTAATTATATTAATATTAACTTAAATTTTTAATTTATTGTCACAGGCTGCTTCCAGCCCATGAGACTAGCACTCGCGTCTCAGAGGTCATTAAGATGACCTCGTTTGAGTTTGGTGCCTACTCGTGGACCCTAGTGCCCGAACGAAAGAGGGTGGAGTACTTTGATGAGTTCAAGGCATAAAAAAATTATTTATTATGATTTTAATTTTAATTTTTTAAATTTATTTGTTAATATTCTATTTTTAATTTAATTGCAGAGGCGGTGCGTCTAGGTCCCTGCCCACGATAGTGTTATGTACGACTTGTTTTGCGCAAAAACGCAAGAGCGATACAAAAATATTATCTACGACATGAAAAAGCGTGGGAGCGTGGGCAGCGGGTAGAGTTGGGCCGAGCGTCAGACGGACGTTTGATCTGGGATGGCCTGGTGGATCACTGGAACAGTGATCCATTCAAAAGAAGATGAAGAGAGAGAGAAGAGAGAGGGGGGAATGTTAAACAATTCATTTAATTTATGTTTTTTGTGAATTTTATTTAATTTATATTTGTTTATATTTTTTAAACAATATTTCAGTGAATTTAGTTAATTTATGTTTTTATTATGCTTTAGTAAATAATTTGTATGAATCGAGATTTGCATATAATGTATGAAAATTTACAAAATTAAAAAAAATTAGTAAATATATATACATATAAATGAATTAGAAACAAAAAGAAATTAATTTGATGAATTTTAGAAAAAATGGGAGTCAATTTGAACTTATACACAATTAAATGCATAAAAGACAAAAAAAATTAATAATTTATATTAGTCTAAAATTTTAAATTTATAAAATAAAATAAAAAATTAGTAAATATATATGCATATAAATGAATTAGAAACAAAAAGAAATTAATTTGATGAATTTAAAAAAAAAAGGGGAGTAAATTTGAACTTACATGCAATTAAATGCATGAAAAACAAAAAAAAATTAATAATTTATATTAGTCTAAAATATTAAATTTACAAAATAAAAAAAAGTTAGTAAATATATACATATAAATGAATTAGAAACAAAAAGAAATTAATTTGATAAATTTAAAAAAAACGGGAGTCAATTTGAACTTATATACAATTAAACACATAAAAATGAACTATAATTGCAACTCCTCCACCTCACCCGGAGATCGGCGGTTCATTTATTTTTACAAGCCTTACAAAGGCTTATATACTATATGACTCGCCTAATATGAGCTAAAAGGTCAGTGTTCGCGCCCCGCCCGGACCCCAATGAGTGTGGGTTCGATCCCACTGAACCTTTTTTTTTCGCAGGTTCGTTAATTAGCGATCACCTATGGTCAGTCGCTAATTACAAATTTCAAATTAAACAATTATTTTTATTTATAAAAAAATTAGTGACCGCCTTGAAGCGATCGCAAAAAATTGACCCAACCGGCAACCGGGTTAGACTCTGACTGACCGGCGGCGGTCTCTAAACATTAGCGACCGCCCGTGCGGTCTTTGATCGCCGACCGATTTTCAAAAGTGGTCGCTAATATTAGTTACCAGCATTTTAGCTACCGATTTTTATCGATTAGAAATTGGTCGCTAATCATATTTTGTGACAAAAAATCGGTCGCTAATCCGCATTTTTTTGTAGTGATATCATAATAAATATCTAAAATAAACTAACCATAAAAAAATAATCATGAGTACGTCTTTTGGGTAAATTTGCACGATGCAATTTTTCTTAAAAAAATATATTAATGGGGTATTCCATTTTAAAATTGATTCCAATTAATTGTATTTAGTTGAGATCTGAGTTAATTGGTATGGATTCAAATTTGCAAAAAGTGTATGTGTTTAATTGTTGGCAAAAAGTCATATACTTATGTCATTTGCATTGTGCAATTAATTTACATTTTTAAAAGATATTAGTAGTTATTTAATAAAAATAATATTATTCTCTCCGTTTAATTTTGCCGCTGCACAATTCCAGCAGTTGTGTGTGAGACCATTTCCAATAGTTGCACAATTCTACTGTCAATTTTGCACTACGCTATTATAGTGTCAACAATAAATTCCTAATCGTTTGCACAATTTTTAACACTAAAACCTAATATTTCATTAAGATTCCTTATTAATGATTTTTTTTTTATTTATGCAATAATAATCTATATTAAAATTCATTTAATTTTTATTTTTAATATAATTTTAACAAAAAATAATGTTCATTATCATAATATTACAACAAAAATTAAATTGCATACGAAAATTAAAATTACATTGAAAATAAAAATTGGAAAGCAATACACACTAATTATTCATTATTGGAATATTCTTCATGTTGTTACCCAAGATGTGTATTTAATACAATATTTTTTTATCCGTATTTAATATTGTATTGATGCGGCTTTAGATGGCTAACAACTAATAAATGGTAAAGAGATTGGATATTAATTGCTATGAAGATTCGAGTAATAAATGAAGAACAAGAAGCAATAAATGCACAAAGATTTGTGTATGCTTGAGCTTTAAGTTTGGTAGTTTTTTTATTAAATGTCAAGATGACTCTATTGATAACCCAAAGGTATGCTCTTAGGCTGTCCTAAATCTATCTAGGTTGCACAAGCATTAAATGTTTTGCCTAGCCCTAGTTTCAGGGCTGGACCGAGCTCCATTGAGTTGGTAGACTCGGCTCAATACAAGGATGACATGTGGAAAGTAAAATGTACTTCTCCTCTAAATCGTGGGATTTAGTACTCTAAGTATAGCCTACTGACTAGGGTTGGTGCCGATTTACTGTTCCCTATCCTTAAATGGAATGATTGTCTGACGAGGCATCTGACACAGGTATTTTCGGATAAGATCGAATATGTGGCCTCCTCGTCGTCTTCTTTGCCGAGATGGACAGACGTGGGCTTTCTCTCGTAGTTAGACTCTTCTATGTGATGTTGGGGCCCTGTACTTCGACGAGACTCTGCCTTGACTGCCTTTATGACGAGAGACCCCCTTCATGCCGAGATATGGACTTGACCTCGGCCCGGGCCCTACTCCTTGTCATGGTCCTTATACCTCGTCTAGGCTTTAACACTTTGGATGGAGAAAACCGATGGCGAGCCAGGCATGATGAGGTCGAGCTTGGGGCCTCGATCTCGTCGCTGAGCCTTTCTTGCCACCTCTTCCAATTAGGAATTATCCTCCCCACAACACTTCCCACAATGATCAATTATCTATTTGTAGTACTTTCACGATATCGTGCTCATATTGTAATGATTGCATCATTTTATTAATTTGTATTTTTATTTTACACTATTTCAATTTATGTGTAGTGTATTAATTCATAGCATGTTGTTTTTTTTTTAGTAAAATGATTTTATAATAAATGAGGTACCAGCAGTACCAAAAAAGTCTTACAAACTTAAGCAAAAATAAAATTAAACTCTCAAAACCATCCTTGGATTAACTAACCACTCACTAAAAGAAAATTTGGCCACTCCTTGATCCCTCACCACAATCCAACTCCACATTCTTGCTTTGATTTCTTCTATAACTCTCGAACATGATAGCTCCCTATTCCTAAAAGTCATCTCATTCCTCCACTTCCATAATATCCATGTCACTCCAAGCCACAAGCTATTTGCAACCCTTCTTCCTTTTTTTCCTTTGAGTAAGTTTTCGAATCCAATAAAGTGTAGAAATGAACAAGAGTGTCAAACCGTACTTATATTAAACCACTTAGAAATCTCCATCCAAATTTCATACACTTTACTACACTAAAAAAAGACATGCCTACTTGATTCTTCCAAATCATTAAAAAACACGCACCTTAACATGTCTCCCGCATCCAAAATGTTCCTTCTTCTTAAGTTGACCTTTGTAGGTAAATGATCATGCAACAACCTCCACCCGTGTCCGACCACTTTCGACGGGGCCCAACTCTTCCAGATTGCTTTAAAACAACTCTTCTTGACTCATGACTCTTGCATTTGTCGAGATCGTGAATGTATTAGATCATAGGTCTCCTTTGTTGAGTAGATCCCCGTCTCAGCTCTATTCCACTTCCACTTATCTGCAACTCCCTCCTGTAAAAGTATCATGTCAAGAGAATTTAGCAAAAGAGACTCTCTATCAAATAAATCCCGTCTCCACCTCCACTTCCATTCCAATTACACCCCTCCCATACCCCCAGACTCCCCACCTTTCCTCCCTTATCAAGACTAAGATTATATAGTCTAGGAAACCTTAAACTCAACGACTCACCCTCCATCCACACATCCTCCCAAAACAATGTATTCCTACCATCACCTACTACCCTCTCCAAACCCCCATGAAACCACACTTTCCCTCCGAGCCCGACGAAATTTTGACAATGTCCCTCCACCACCCCGACATACTCCCACTCACCCTCCTTGGGAAAACATCTAACCCCCTTCCCCTTCCTTTCCCGTACCTAGACTCAATTACTTTGACCCATAAGCAATTTTTTTCACTAAAAAAATCTCCATCTCCACTTCCCTAACAACACTCGATTAAACTCCCTCACATCCCTCACCCCTAGCGCCCCCCCCCCCCCAAGAATTTTTTATTACGAATAGTTTTCCACTCAATCCACATAATTTTTTTATTGCTCTCCCCACCCCAAAGAAATCTGCGTTGATGTCTAATAATTTCACTCAAAGTCTTCTTAGGTATCTTGAAGAAGGATAGGTAATACGTCTTCAATAGTGTGATTCTGCCACCAAATGAGAGTTTACGATCTTCCCAACATCCCAGCCTTTTCCTAATTTTTTGCACAACGCCTGCCCATTCCGACAACTGACCATGACTACCACCAACTCTAATCCCTAGGTAAGAGAATGGTATTTTCTCTACCTTGCATCCGAGAATACTCGCCATATCCACCAATTTCTCTTCCTCCACATTATCCCAATTAAACTACATTTATCATAATTCACCTTGGGGCCCAAAGTGATCTCCATCATATGAAGTATCCTCTTTAGAGCTTGTGCATATTCCATACTGGCAGCTCCCATCATGATACTATCATTCGCGAATTGTAAATGAGAGACACGAATTTTACCTGTCCCTATTTCTGCCTCTTCGAACCAGCCAACATCTGTTGCCTTTTTCATGAAAATGCTTAGACATTCTGCAGCGATGAGAAAGAGAAAGGGGGATAACGGATCCCCTTGTCTCAGTCCTCTCTCCAAATAAAACTCCCCGGAAGGGCAGCCATTCACTAGGACTGAGGCCGAGGCTGTCTTGATGCATTCCATAATCCAACTCCTCCACCTTTGATGAAAATTGAATCTCTCTATTAAAGTATTTAAGAACTCCCAATCTACTGAATCATATGCTTTAGCAAAATCTATCTTCAAGAATATCCGCTCCACCTTCTTTTTCCTTGCTTCATCGATAGCCTCGTTCAGGACTGCTACACTGTCCAAAATTTGTCTCCCCCCGATAAAAGTACTCTGATTTTTCGAGATTATCGATTGCAAAATCCCACTTAATCTGTTGGCTAACACTTTCGAAATAATCTTATAGAGCCCACCTATTAGAGAAATAGGCCTATAATCACCAAGGCTATTGGTCACCTCTTTTTTTAGAATAAGTACTACGAAGGACGGGTTGAACCCTCTTACTAACCTTTAATTTTCGTGGAAGTCAGCCATCATACCCATAAAATCAGCTTTGAATAAATTCCATAATTCCCTAAGCAGGTTAAAGTTGAATTCATCAGGACCCAGACTTTTTGAAGCATCACACGACCATAATGCCTCTTTGACCTCCTCCTCCAAGAAGGGTGAAATAAGAAACTGATTATCTAGTTCGGAGATTTTCTTACTTGTGAAGTCAGAAGCCAATGAAGGCCTTCGAATTTCCTCCTTCTTGAAGTGATTTTTGAAAAATTCGAATATACCGCTTTTCACCTTGTCCACCTCCTCAAGCCATTGTCCCCCGATATTAATCCCCATGCTCTCATTACGTTTCCTTCTGCGGTTAATGCAATAATGATACAACTTTGAATTTACATCTCCTTCCATAATCCACTCATTTCTTGCTTTCTGAGCCAATATGTTATTCTTCTGCTTTTGATCTCTGAACAAGTTTGCCATAACTTCGTTTCTCTTAGCGTTCTCTTCCCCTTCCAGCCCAAATACCTCATCCAATATATCGAGCTTAGATATCTCCAGTTTGTGGGACTCAATTCTTTCATCAAGCGCCCCAAACACCTCTCTGTTCCACTTCTTTAAGTTCCCTTTTAACAGTTTCAACTTTTCTTTCATCACAAATCCACCCCATCCTTCAACCGAATAACTCTCCCATTTTGTTTTAGTGAACTCCTTGAACTTTGGATGGGAAAGCCACGCGTTCAGGCTTCTAAATGGCTTCGGCCCCCAATCTTTGAGCTTTACCCCAAGCATGATTGGGCAGTGATCCGAAGTAAGACGTTTCAGGCCTTGTTGCACGACATTAGGCCATTTGGAAAACCAGAACGAGTTAACTAAGCCTCTGTCCAAACGGCTCTTGCAGCTACCATTTGGTATGTACCAAGTAAACGATCTCTTATGAAGTGGAAGATCGATCAAACCCATATTGCTTATGAAGCTATCAAGACTCATCATATCCTTATTATTGATTGTTACCCATCTTCCATCTCTTTCAGAGCTTCTTCTAATGGCATTAAAATCCCCTATCACACAAATATAAACCGATGGATTTTGGTTTACCACACTCGATAATTTGTCCCACAATTCCTCTCTTCTCCTGAACATCATAGGGGGCATAAACATTTATCACACAACATTCAATTCTTTCTTGTCCCCATAATCCATTCACTACGATTGCTCCAGACATATGCCAGGAGCTGATCATGGTGAATACCTCAGAATTCCACACATATAGCTACCCCCTGATCTCCCCTTAGAACCCCTTAACGCCCATTCAATTTACCCCTACTCCATATTGCATTACATGTAGTCTCTAAGATGTTCACCAACTTCGTTTCTTGTAAGCAACAAAAATTATTTTTTTGCAAATTAATTAACTCCCTAACTTCTGAAATCTTAACTGTACTCCCCAGCCCTCTCACATTGTACGATAAAATCCTCATTAATCACAAAAATTAGCCAACTTCTTACCTTTTGTGGCCTTGTTCTGCACCGACTCTTCAATCTTCCGGATTTCATTAATGATTTTCTCCTTTGATGTCGTTGCTACAATCCCCATTGCTTTCCCCATCTTCCAAATTTCGGCTGCTTCATCGAACGTCGCCCCCATCTGTTTCTTTCCTAAACTTATTCTTCATGTTCGTTAATTCCCCATTTGATGTAGCAGCGCAATTTTTCTCTTTCGATTCCATATCCTGCACGAAGTTCTTCCATGATTCTGCGATCTGCTTCTTCTTCCATTCTCTGTTAAACGCCAATTATTTTTTCCTGTTGCAAACTCGATTCCCTTTTGATATTTATGTGATTTTATCCTTCTGTGTGTATTGAGAATCCGTGCCAGCTTGTGCAGTATTAACCAACTGGGCTAGCTTTGGTTTAATTAAACTCTCAGACCCATGTTCAAAATTCCTACCTTTCTTTCTCTTATTTAGGTCAACCGAAAGTTTCCTATGGGCTGCTTGGGTATTGTGAGACTTACCTTTAAGGTATGACATACATTTTTTGGCCTGGCCCGGCTCACCCTCAGAATCCGTCCTCACATGACCCAAATTTCCGTTTGCACATCTGGACGACCCCACCGCCTCCATCTTCTGATTACAATTATCCTTTCCAATTAAAGTGGAACCAACTACACCTGTACACTCCTGATTCTCGCCAAGTTCTAGATTATTCCTTGGGACACGATTTTCAATCTCATTCTCCAAGGGCAAAAAATAATTGCTCGCCTCAATCGTGATGTCCTTGTCTTTTCCTGTTCCCAAAGCGGATCCGCCGTCTTCCCTAACCGAGGAGTCCCCCTCAACCACCACCTCGGAAAATTTTCCGGCGACCAATGGACTGTCCAATTCGCAACCTGTATCTTCCAAAATTGTCGCCTCTACCGGGTCGATACTTAATGATCCCACGGAGGAATCAGACCATAATGAATTGTCATCATCTGGATCTCCGTCACCCTTCCTGTTATCTACACCTCCATTAATCCCGAATTCTTCAGAGATGTGTATTGGATACGTACGTCCATCAATCTCCACAAAGATGTTACAATTCACATCACTCAAAAAACTCACCGAAAGTAAAACCCTTGCATAATCAAATCTTGCTTTGTTAAGGGTATTACCATCTATCTTCACTAAAGACCCAAATTTAGGACTTACTTGTTCAAAGAACTTTGCTGACCACGCATGTAATGGAATGCCCACCCGTCGAGTCCAAACTAGTCTTTTGTGACAAACATCCATGGCTTCCACGGTCTAACCCACTCAAACCAGTGATCCAACCATTCATCGAGGTCCTTTTTCCAGTCGGATCCCTTTTTTCTCCTCCATAATTTGTAACAACACCACGTTATCTCCCATGAATCTAATTTTCATATAGTTTCCGCATTAACTTTGAATTTCTGCCCCATGGATTTCCCATGAGAATTCTTACTTTAATAGGCCCGTTTGGCACTCTTGTAGCCATTCCTTATCCGCCGAGCTGGTCTTGATATGAATCATTTCCTCGTTCCTCGACTTTCCTAACTTCTTCTCATAAGCCTCCATACTTTTATTTGTATCAGGCAGTTGTTCATTCACCCTCAATTCCCTCATTTCCCTTTGTGACCCTTGAATGTCCTTGCCTCACTCCTTCTGCAACATCACCATTTTATACGTCAATGACGGCGAACGAATACCTTTCTTTGCCTCAAACAAGGTATGGGATGTGTTTCTTCTATCTCTGTCCTCTCTAAAGAACCTTGGTATAGAAACCCTTAACTTGTAGCTAAGCATCCAGATATTGTTTAACTTCTCCAAGAGTCGCCTCCCGTCCAAGCTAACTGAAAATCTTACGAACCCGAACCTGTTACCATCTCGATCTCTTTTACTTGGGCAGAAAATGTCAACTACCTTCCCAACCTCTTTGAACTTAATCAATAAATCTTCCATTGAACTCACTAGCGGAAAGTTTTTGAATAAGAAAGTGTGAGTCTTATCTCTTCTCCCCATTTGCATTTCTCCCAAAAGATAGCATCATCCCAATATCTTGCTCGATCCAACTTTGCTATTACCTTAGTCCTACCTATCTCGGTGAATGAACGGTTGTGGCTAGGGTAAGGGTTAGGTTTCTGCCTCATCGGTGGACGCTCGACAAAAGGATTCCTAGAAACCACCCCCCTCCCTCTCCCACTCTCTCTCACGTACTCTAAAAAATTCTCTCTAGCTAGGCATTCTCTCCAAAAGGTTCTATATCATTTTGAATTAAATGTAGTGTAAACTTATTCTAGTTGAGATAAAAAAAATTAAATTTTGATATTAAATAAAAAATTGAATTACCTAACCTACACAAAACTACAAAAAAACATTGAAAATATTTATTTATATTATCAAATATAAAAGTCAAATTTCAATTAAAAATAAAAATAAAATGTGACGTCTATTTATGGAATACCACATATGGATTACCCAAGTCAAAATTTAGTGTTAACACCACAATGGAGTTACAAATAGAGTAGCTGCAGGAGACTTTTTTTTAGAGCACTACACCATTCTCCAGCACTGTTGGAGATGGTCTAAAAGTAAAGTGGTTTGTAAGTATAGAGTGTAAAACGATTCATCTTAAGAAAATATGACTAATTTTATTGGACAAAGCAAAATGAAAAGTAGGATTAATAAAATTGGACTGAAGGAGTATCTTTTGGTAAAAAAATTTTTTTTAAAATTTTAATAAAAATGAGACAAATATTTAATTGAAAAAAATTGGTGATTTTTCTTTTTGAAAAAAATATTGGTGATTATTGAGTACCTTAATAAGTAAAATATGGTTGAATTTATTTCACAAGTTATATAAATAATTCTAAGTATTTTAATAATATTTACAAGGGTTTTTCTACGTCAGGAAGATTGTTCGCCCTTCTTGACATCAGAGAACCAATTAAAAATTGACACCTAATATATATTCGCCATCAGCGATCTTGTTTCGCAATAAGAAGAAATTATTTATAATTTTTATAAAATATATAAAATTTCTGAAATATCCTTATAGTTATTTTTATAAATACATATTTATCACATTAAAAGAAAAATCTTTTTTGGTCTCATAACTTGTCTAATATTCACTTTTGGTCCCAAATAAATTTAACTTTTTAATTTTGATCCCAAATTTTTTTATCTTTTCAAGTTTGGTTCCAAAATAATTTAACTTTTCAATATAGGTCCAAAAAAATATTAACTTTTTAATTTTCTCCCACAACTTATTCGATTATTCAATTTTGGTTTCACTTTCCCCAAAAAATAAAGAAAAAAAACATCTTTTGTCATCAGGTGCCGACCATATTTAAAATTTCTAGCAAGCTAATGATGTGAACGATAAATAAAGTTTTTTTTTTAGTTTTTTTTTTTTTTTTGTATCCACCTCACTAAATAAAATTAAAAATTAAACTAAATAAAACCACTATAATTCACGCGTCACTTAATTATTAAAAAAAACTAAGCTCTTAACATTTATTTCTTAGGATATTCATATTATTAAAAATATTGAAAAAATATCTTATTATTATTATTATTATGTAAATATCATTATCCATACCCATGCACCTCACTTGATCTTCTTCCCCAACGTTCCAAATGTCGTTCACCCCAAAATTATATAGTTTTTCAGGATTTCGAAATTTATTACTCTCCCCAAACCCGTGGGAGCAGCCGGCATACAGTGCCTTGATTTCTGACGGTTACGACACACGAGGACAATGTATAGAGTATTATGTTTTTGGAAACATCACCGCCAAGCGTCCTGTAGGAGCAATTTACACATATTTTAGGGTTTATGTCTTTATAGAACTTGTTCTAAATTCTTGAATTGATTGGTTATACAATATTAATGGGTAAATTGAAGCTCTGCTTTGAACATGGAGACTAATGAGATGATGGCAATCAAGAATTAGATTACGAATTATATCAAAAAGTTGGTATTTTGATCCCTTAATTCTTTCAAATTATATGAGTTTCTTGTTTGATTGTATATTTGAAAATGAGTGAATATATCTTGGTTGATTTTTGAAAATAAAGAAACCAAGTATTCAGTGTTTCCTTGTCAATTTTTTTTGTTTTTTTGTTTTTTTTTTTGTTTTTAGATTTTTGAAAGATGTAATATGTTCTCATCTGAGGAGTGAATTCAACGATGTGTAAATTATTACAAAGCTGAAGGATACAAACCTTCACTTGGCAATTAAGTGATGTGTATGGAACGGGGCTGATGGACACAGATCTTCACCCAATATTTTTTAACGACGTTCTCCTTTAATTAATGGAGGGGTTTGTGTGTCTGGTTTTAAGAAGATGGATGTTTTTTTTTTTTCAGTGGGTTTATGTGTTTCAATTGTGGAGAAAAAGGGTTTATATGAACAAAATTGAGGATAGAGGGCTTAAATGATCTTGGTAGACAAGTTGAGGGGTCACTTTGACCCCTTTTCCATTAAATTACGAGACAAAATTGAATTAATTTGATTATTTGGGGCAAAAAACAGACACTTGATAAGTTTTGGGACTTTCAAGATATTTGTGTAATTTATAATAAATTTTAAATAAAAATAATATTTTTGTCATTTTATATTTATTGATTTTATTTATTTGTAGGACGATGCAGTGCAATTGCAATGTGCACAGTGCAAATACTATAATGCAAAGTGTAATCATGTGAATAAAATAATACTCGTTGGATCAAGAATTTAATGGTATTTAAAAGATTTCCTGATGTTAGGAAGGACGAAACCTTCTTGACCATAGAAAAATCCTAAGTACAAACCCATACATTTAAAACGCTCGTCTGAAACTATCAACACTAGAATAATAACCCACATCAAATTACCAATATTTATATTATCTAAGTAAATTAAGATCAGATTTTGTGAAGGGCTATTTTATCAAGATATAGTATAATTTGATTGACTTTTTAACACTTTAAAAAAGTAAGTGTTATTTCATAAAATTGTATCACTATGAAATTATTTCACACACATTTTTACTCTAAATTAAAAGGTTAAATGGACGGGTTTAGGGGTTAAAAAAAAGAGTTGTTATCCTAAATTACAATGTGGAATACACCCCACTAAAAAAATATTTGGAATTCTTTTTCGAAAAATTTGACAATTTTCAGAAAAGAAAATTCCGAAAATGTGAATTTTTGTCTTTTTTTTTAAATTTCGAAAAAAAGATACCGTAAATTGTCAAGTTTTAGGAAAAAATATTCAGAATATTTTTTTGTGAAATGTATTAACAAGATACCACTATATTTAACCTACAATGTGAACTGATAAATCCTTCACATTTACATCAGCCCACAGGCCCAAGATCACGGCTCAAAACATATTTTTGTTTATCCACGTTTCATTTCTTCATTCATAGTGACACATTATATCTTACATGTTCTTGCATGTACACGATAACTTCGTTACACAACTGAATCCTGATCGCATAAAGTAACCGGCAATTCCCGGTACCAATTCCTTGTCCCCTATTCAAGCGAAAGCGGAATATTGTAGATCCTCGCAACTAAATCCTATTTTAAATTTGATCTATAGAAAAAGATAAAACAAATCAAGATCATTAATGTTACAACTTGTAAAATATATATACGTGTTGAATGTAAAATATATATACGTGTTGAATAAATGTGGGTAATAAAATTTAATGATAAGTTAGGCACATCGAAAAACGATGTTATTTTTAAAGGTATTAATTCCTTCCACATCGGTGAAAATATTTCTCATAAGGAATTGACCTTCCCAAATACCAAACCTATCTCACGAAAATTCGATAGTTACACATTAATGAATTTCAGGAGCAAAAATCATAAGTGTTTCATTAAAACTCGAAAATAGAAGACTCAATATTTATATAGAGAGACTGATTTTTCAGTGTTTGACAAACTCTAATTCTCAACCCCAATTCTCATTTCAGTGATCTCAAATGTCCATACATATCAAGTATTTATAGATGTCCAAGGGTCACACCGAAAGGTTGCAACTCTACTTAAGAGTTGTAAACCCAAGGGTTGTCACTCCACCAAGTAGTCACCTTGAACGAATGGTTACAACCTTTTACTGAAAAGATGTCATTTCACGAAGAGCTCTCTCAAATAATTATATTATGTAAATATACTAATATACAACAGTCTCCCACTTATTTACATTTATAATATATAATAAAAAATATTAATCAAATTATAAAATTCTAAAATAAACACACTTGTTTTACACAACGAATAACTATGAAGTGGACTTGGCATTTAACTTATGGTTGAACAAGAAATCAATGGAATCAAGTTCTCGTCACGCATGATTTCATAGTTCTATGTTTTTGGCAAAACCAATTTTGTAACGGGTCTTGTGTTTATCCTGGACTCGCAAGTACTCTAGGATCTTACTGATATAATCCCTTAGGAGCGGCCTCTCTTACTTCTCTACTTGCATAGGTAGACTCATCATGATTATCCACAACGTATCCCACAAAGCTATGAGTCTATTGGGGATTTAGAATCCAACCTTAACTTGTGGTAAAATAAAGTGCATAGGTCAGAGCTTTCGAAATAGTATACTATTTCCAAGTTATGCACTTTGAAATGTATTCAAGTTTCAATTCCGTTGATGTCTAATATTGAATTGTCTTTTTAACTCAATGTTAAGGTGATAATTTTTCACTTGTACCTTAAGATGGAGTTGGTTTCGATCAAGACATCATATTTAAATCGGTAATAGCTCCATGTCTCTTACGACCTTTTTTTTTATTTTATCTTCCAATTAAGATTTTGTTAGCATTCAAATTTGTTGGAAAATACTCAAGTATGATTTTTCTCTATTTAACCATACTTCTAATATGATTATATGTTATTGGTTTTCATCAAAATTAAAGCAACACGAGTTGCTTTTTAGATTTTAAACTCAAATTTCAAATGGAGCCTCATCGCCACCTTAACTCTTAACTCTTAAATAATTCCTCAGCGAATTATATGAGTTCAACATATATTCACTACAAAATACTGTCCAATTAAAGAGGGATTTAGGGAGGGATTTAAAGAGGGACAAAGGGTTAAAGAGGGATTTAAAGAGGGGGAGAGGCCCTCGACAAAACAGGCCTCGCCAAACTTCCCCTCGGCTCGCCCCTCGTTAACTAACGAGGGTAGAGCGCCCTCGCCAACTAACGAGGGCAAGGCCCTTGCCTGGTTCAAAATGGGGGCCCTCGTCTACGCCCTCGGCAATTAACGAGGGGGGCGCCCTCGTGCACGTTAACGTGGGCCATGCCCTCGCCTCGGGTGGCTGAAGCTTGGCGAGCACCACCGCCCTCGCCTATGTGTGCCCTCGTCTCGCCCCTCGTTCGTTCACGAGGGGAGGCACCCTCGTCAGCCTCATTTTAAAAAAAAAATTGCGGGCCGCACCCGCGGGCGGGCAAGACCCGACCCGACCCGCGAGCGACCCGCGTGCAAGCTCGATCCTGTGACCTCCCAAGAGGGAGTGACCTATCCCTTTCCCCTTACCGTTTGAGCTAGGCTTATCATTCAAAATATTTTCGATTGTAATAATATATGTATTATTTCTTATTTTGATTTCTTTGTTAAAACATTTAACTCCTATTTTGTTTATATCTTTAATTAATTAATATTATTATAAATCATTTCATTTATGATAACACCATCAAAATTAATTAAATTAATATTATCATTTTAAATTACATGATTTTCATATTTTGATTTATTTGTTAAAACGTTGAATTATTCTAGTAATTTATTAATTTCTATTATGATTACACTTTTAATTAATTGTTATATATCTTTACATTTATGGTAACAACTTCAAAATAAATTATATATTATTCTCACATATAAAATGAAATTAACACTTCCAAAATTACATTTTTCACTTATGTATATAATCTTTTTAAATATAAAAAATTAACACCCTTGTGCATACATATATATATTATTTTTTTAATTAAAATATTTTGAATATATTATGGCTAAATTAATCAAATATTACTTATAATTAAAGCACATACACAAATTAACCTAAATAATTCATTAAAAATCTTACTAAACACGATATATAGCTCCGGATTTCACAAACATTAATGAAAATAAACATCACAAGCATAATAAAGACGATGCACAATAATTTATACTCCAAGCAATACTCTCAAACATTCATGAAAATAGTTAATCATTTTTCAAAAGTTTCAACTTCAAGATGATCAGGATCTTGGTCCCTTGCCACGGCTCGAACCTGGTCCTCGGGGTGGGGGATACTCATCGGATGGAGGCGGGGGTGGTGGGGAATAACCATCAGCTTGTGGGACGCTGGGTCCGAATCCCTGTTGTGATGCCCGCAACCACTCGGTAAACTGATTTTGGAAGTTCTGGGTCATCTCCTCACGCAGTTGCCGTTGTCTCTCTTCCACTTGCTCCAACAATCGGCGATTCTCCTCAGCCGTCTCTCTCCGTGTTCTCTCACGCTCCTCAGCGAGTAGTCGGTCCACATCAATTTGACTGTAGGCACCAAAATGAGTCCCAGCTGATGTCCCGCCTGGGCCGGAGACTATGCGTCTGGACTTTCCCAATTGTCCGAGCCCACGAACTTTACCGTGCTTTTTCCCCACAGTCTTGACGTACATCTGAGATAACTCTGGAAGACTGGGTTCAGGAGGTTGCTCGTCAGAGTCAGAGGTAGGGTGCAGTTGGGAGACTCTCGCTTGTACATCAGCCTGCACATTTTTTTAGAGAATTATTTTTCTAGATATTTAAATATTCTTAAATATTTATATTATTTTAAAATGTAACAAGAATACTTACCAATGTATCAGATATAAGTCCGTATGTATACTGTCCTGGACCACGGTAATGGAAGTGCTCCACAATTTCCCAATCTGTGGTGGGACGTCCCTTCTTCCTCTCCTATAATTTAGAACATGATGATTAAAACTTAAAATATGTATACATATTATAAAAATTAAAATAGTGTGGTATCAACAAATGACTTACAATATCCAGGGCAACCTCGACGGCACCACGAGATCCACCTTTATGGGTGGAGATGCCAGTACCCGGGCCAGCAGGCTCAGATAGTCTGTTCAGTCTACATTGTGCGGATTTGGCTTTCACGTCTTCTCTGTCCCAGTAAGCGAGCAAGGCCTTCCACACTTTTGTATCCCACTGTGGCTTCTTACCCTTCAACTCTCATTTTCTTTTCACAAAGTTCAAAAGATCTACATATCTTTCAGCAGCTCTTTTCACGTATCCACCGGTTCTGAATATTGTTTACCTTAACCTATAGTTGACAAAATATTTAATCCTGAGTTTATGTATATATTTTATTATTTATATAATTTTATCAACTTGACTTACAACTTGTTCAAACCATGACGCAAACTGATGTTGAAGTTTATCGTCTTGTTCAACCCTAGAGAGATTCGGTTGAACACTTTGAAGTTGATGCATAAACATACTACAAGAGGGAAGATGTACAATATTATCATTATAATGATGTTTTGTAATAATTATAGATGGACGATGTTGAATATTAACTTACTCAACATACGGTTGCACCTCGTTATAATTCAGTAACACGTAGGTGTGAGCTGTATTTTTCTCTTCATCTACAATATATCTTGTATTCTTCCATCCAAGTGGTCGTCCAGGAGGTATAAAAATTGATGGAGTACCAGGTTGGGGTTCTTCGGCGCCACGACCATCGTAATTACGAGGTACATTATGACGCCTCGTCAGAACATGATCCTCAAAGTAGTGGGAACAGAAAATGATGCTTCTTTTGTTAGATATGCATTTGCGATCGAAGCTTCAACATGAGCCTTGTTACCCACACTGAGTTTTAAATTGTGAAGATACCTAACCAAATGCATCAATAGTGAGTATAATATATAACCGCTAATTGTTCAAATATTTGAAAGTTGTAGATTACCTCTCAAATGGATACATCCATCTGTATTGTACAGGACCAGCCACTCGTGCTTCGTATGCAAGGTGTACAGGTAGATGCTCTATCGAATTAAAGAAGCTGGGTGGAAATATACGTTCCAACTTGCACAAGATCAGTGGAATATCTACTTCCAACCGAGTCATGTTCTCAACTGTAATCGTCGTAGAAGTCAACTCCTTAAAGAATAAACAAACTTCAGTGATAGTTTTCCACACGTTCTGTGGAAGAATTTCACGAAAAGCAATCGGGAGTAGCCTCTGCATAAACACGTGACAATCATGACTCTTCAACCCAAATATTTTCAATTTTGTCCAGTCAATAGTTCGAGACAGGTTGGACACATAGTTATCAGGAAACTTTAGCTCATCTACCCATCTGCACACAACATCCTTTTGTCTCTTATCAAGTGAATAACAAGCTTTGGGGTACTTTCCTGTACGTGGACATTTCACAAGTGATGGACGACGACAATATTCATTAAGTTCATCTCTGGACTTATTCGTGTCCTTTGTTTTCCCTTCCACATTCATTACAGTGTAGAAAAAATTATCAAAGAAGTTTTTTTCAATGTGCATCACGTCCAGATTATGACGGATCAACAAGGTACTCCAATACGGCAAATCCCAGAAAATACTTTTCTTCTTCCAACCAGTTTCCAATCTCTTGTTGTGGGCCTCAGCACCATCTTCTGTCACTTTTCGACATCCCACCCAATTGATTTCATTTAGGAGTGATTCACCTGATCGAATGGGTGGTGGTGGGTCATCCACTATCACATTCTTTCTGAATGCAGTCTTGTTTCTCCGATACGGATGGTGTCTAGGTAAGAATTTACGATGATTGTCGAACCACGACTGTTTACGACTGAGCCTCAGAGTGAAAGCATCAGTGTATTTTCCACAGTAAGGACAAGTTGTCCGTCCAGCAGTGCTCCATCCAGACAACATTGAGTAAGCTGGAAAGTCACTGATGGTCCAAATTAGTGCAGCTCGCATAAGAAAATTTTGCTTTGTAGAAACATCGTACGTTTCCACCCCAATTTCCCACAAATACATCAAATCACGGATCAACGGCTGTAAAAAAATATCCAATTTATCCTTAGGATTTTTAGGACCAGGCACTAGTACCGTAAGAAACATGAATTGATCTTTCATACACAACCACAGAGGTAGATTGTACGGTGTCACTATCACTGGCCATGAAGAATATTGTTTCACAGACTGTCCGAATGGTTGAAAACTGTCGGTGCTTAGGCCCAACCTTATGTTCCGAATCTCGGAAGCAAATTCAGGATACGAATTATCCAGGTGTTTCCAAGCCAATGAGTTTGCAGGGTGACGCATAACACCAGAATCATCGTTAGAACAACTTGCATGCCATGTCATATCTTTTGCAGTAGCAACGGACTGATACAATCTTTGCAGTCGAGGAATGATAGGAAAGTAGAACATCTCCTTGTAAGGCTTTTTCTTTTTCCATTGACCATCAACACCACGCTTGCGGGGTTTAAACCGTGGATGACCACAAACCTTATAATGTTCAAGTTCACTATCATTACCCCAATATATCATACAATTTTGTGCACAACAATCAATCCTCTCTACTGGAAGACCCATCCCACTCATTAGTTGTTTGCTATCAGAAAATTTCATGGGCACTAGATTGTCAGGAGGAACAATTTCCCGAATCAAGTCAACAACTTGATTATAACCCCTCTCAGACAGTCTATTTTCAGTTTTAATGTTCAACAGTCGGGCGTTGAATGACAATTGTGAGTGTGTTTCGCAACCAGGATACAAATCCTGGTTTGCTGCACGAAGCATGTCATAAAATTGAGCAGCATGCTCATTTGGGGGCTCCTCATTAACGGGTTCAGTTTCCACATTTCCAAAATGAAGGTTAGGACCAGTTAGGTCAGTGATCATGTCATGGTACGAGGTAGACCCTGCAGTATCATCTACTCCGTACGAAGTTGACACCGACTGATCATAGTTTTGGTGTGGTAGATGACCCCAATTTTGTTCACCGTGTAAAACCCAATTGTGATAATTGGGCATAAACCCATTTATATACAAATGTGTTTTCACGTCAATTGGTGCTCTAAACCTCTGGTTCCTACATCTAGATTTCGAGCAGGGACACCTAATATCTCCTTCACTCATCCAATCAGGATTGCTAGTAGCGAATTGTATAAACGATTCAAGACCACTAAGAAAGTCAGGAGCTATCATTCCATTAATTGTTCTTGGACCATACATCCAAGTACGACTTGAATAACTCATATTATAATCTGTTTCAAATTAAAGAATATTTAAATTTTAATAAAAATTTATGATCAATTGTATTTATCCTAGTGTTAAATAATTAGCTCATCTAAAATTTTCGGAAGAGTTTCGTTTATTTTTATCGTATTCTCCAATTATAACTAAGATCCTATATAGTGCATCCATTTCCGACTTAATTAAAATTAATCAAGCAGTCGGAACGCACATTCTACAGCTAGCAAACAACCAACAATATATTCATCAACCCCCTCCACTCCAACATAATTAAATATAAACTTAATTTGAACAAAAATAACTAATTAAATAATATATTCATCAAACTAATAATAATGAAAATTAATGTAAATAATCGAACATCAATATTTATCACACGAATATATATATATATATACTTATATATATCATACAAATTAATTTAATTAAATACAACAAATATATATTAGCTATTAATTATTTCTAATTAATTATAATAACATGAATACATTATCAAATTA
This sequence comes from Ballota nigra, assembly GCA_947034835.1. Taxonomy (NCBI): domain Eukaryota; kingdom Viridiplantae; phylum Streptophyta; class Magnoliopsida; order Lamiales; family Lamiaceae; genus Ballota; species Ballota nigra. The sequence continues at coordinate 71,780,176 of OX344720.1, read as the reverse complement.
ATTAATTACCCACTAATTACAAATAACAAGCTAAAAACTACATAATTAGCAACTAATTAACACCTATACATGCATATATACATACATATATACATACATATAAACATATATATACATGAAATTAATTTGCATTTTACAAAGTATTTAACGGATTAAAACGAAAAATATTACCGTAGAAATGTTCACGAGGACGAGTAGGCCAAAACCCGACAGGTGGAGGACACTTTCCGGCGGCGGCGGCGGCGGCGGTAGGTAGTGGCGGCTCGGCTAGAGGAGGGGGAGGGGAGGGTTTCTGCTGAAAAAGGGGAAGAAGGGGTATTTATATCCAATTTTTACCGAGGGAGTTAAAGAGGGCAACACCCCTCGGTAAAATTCTAAATTTTCACATGGGCGAGGGGCAATGCCCTCGGCAAACTGGGCGAGGGGCACCGCCCTCGGCTCGCAGCCGCGTATAAGTGGGCGAGGGCACGAGCCCTCGGCTCGCGCAGTGCCAGAATGGGCGAGGGGCTAGGCGCTCGTTAATGCGCGAGGGGGCCCACCCTCGTTAATGTGCGAGGGACCCGCGCTCGGCAGCCGATTTTCAAAATTTGGCGAGGGGCCCGTGCTCGTTAATTAACAAGGGGCCCCCTTCCCTCGCCTTTGCCCTCGTCCTTTCTATTTTTTTTTTGCCCTCGCCTCGGCCCTCTTTAGGGACGAGGGCAAACATTGCCCTCTTTAACTCCCCTCGCTATTTCTGCCTTTTTTTGTAGTGATTGTGGATTTAGATTAAGCATCAAAATTTTGCTTTTAATTCAAGTGCGGCCTACATTGTCACCTTAAACACTTTAAATAATTTCTCAACGAATTAAAGAGGTCAATCTTTTGGATTAAATTCAAAATACAATTTATGCTTTCTCCTCTCAAGCACAAATATATATATTCATCCTTGATTCTAATCAAATTTTAATTTGATATTCATAATCAAAGGATCCACAATTTTATGGAACAATATTTATAATACCAAAAGTATTAATAAATAGGTCCACGGTATTACTTGGCTCAAAATTAACTAATTTTGGCCCATGTGAAATTTGGCTTATTAAACCAAACTCATAACTCACCCAATTACCTCTACGGACTAATTCACAGTAATTTGTCCAACCTAATTAATATGATTATGTGCAAGTATAATCGTTTTTTTAGCCCGGCTCTCAATTCCAGCAACCCATTTAATTTATACTAGAATGACCTTTGGTTTGCATTCCAGAATAGATGCACGACGACTAGCAACATATTCATTTATTTCACCTCTTTCTCTGAATAAGCGCATCAGATAAAGAAGAGGTACATAAATCACCTCCACCTTTTCACAATACTATATATGTCGCAACCTGCGGCTATTTGCCCCGACTCAAGAGGCGCATGCACCGCTGGTGGTGGTGTTGTATGTTCCATCGACACATTTAAATTCTCACTTTGAGCCTGGACCAATGCGTCCATTCGAGAAAGTCTCTCCCTCCTTTTATTTTGGATTTAAATAATAAAAACATTTGTTTCTCGCGGATCCACCATGTCTCACAACAACTGGCGATTAATTAAAGCTCTCGAAATGCCCCACTTTTCATTGTTTGTAGATCGCAGCACCTATCACCATCGCCTTAACTAGGGTGGAAATAGGCCAGGCTATCCGACAGGGGCCTACGGCTCGGCCTACCTAAAGCCCAACTCGGCTCGTTTAATAAACAAGTCAGGCTCAGGATTTTCTAAAAGTTTATTTATTTAAATAGGTCAGGCTTGAGCTTTTTTGTAAGCCTTTAAAACCCAACAGGTCGACCTATTTAACTATATTAATATATATATATATATATATATATATGATATAATATAATATAATATAATATAATATAATATAATAAATATTTAATATATATAGGAATATTGCTAAATATAAATTTAAAATATTATTTGAATTTGTTATTATGTTATTATTAGATAATCTTTTGGTAAATTGCTTTTATTCTTCATTTTAAGATCTAAAGAGTTAATTATTATGATTTAATAATAATATAATTATTGAATATAATTATGATTAAAAAGGCCCCCAAAAGACTTTCGGGTCAGGTCTATTTATTAAATAGGTCAGGCCAAGGCTCTAAAAAAAGCCTATGACAGTTAACATGTCAGACTTATGTTCAAAGATCAAATAACAGGCTCTATTTCCACCCCTAGCCTTAATCGCAAACAACTTTCTTTTTAACTCCAAGACGCCGCATAATCACCTTCTTCCCACCCGGCGACATTCTTAGCAGAGAGAAAAATTAATCGTCTCTTTCTTTTTTTCTCTCGAAACCGTCGTGTCCAATCTGTTCTCAACATCAATGTAATGCCCAATCAATTCGCTCTATCATGGTACAACTCTATATCCATTTCATTCGAAACCCCACCCCAAATTAGAAGTTTATGTTCTCCTAATTGCATGCCAGATTCACCCATTTCCCTTCTTTCTGTGGGACTCTGTATTTTCTGCAGAGCATAAATTTATTTGTCTGCTCACCAGGTGTTTGTGAAATGACTTGTAAAGAAATGCTGAGAAGCAATTTCACTTCCTTGATAAACGAGATAGAATTGTTCGTTGAGCCCATTCAACCCTTCGATTTTATCTCGATCAGCCAATTGTGCAGTCACCAACATCAACTCCATTGTAGAAATTAATACCTTTAAAATTCTTGAATAAATGTGGGTAATGGAGTTTAATAATAAACACATAAAAAAATGATGTTGTCTTTAAAGGTATTAATATCTCCCACATCGGTGTAAATGGTTCTCACAAGGAATTGACCTTCTAGGATACAAAATCTATCTCACAGAAATTCGATAGTTACACTCTAATGAATTTTAGAAGTAGAAATCACAAGTGTTTCAATAAAACTCGAAAATAGAAGACTCAATATTTATATAGAGAGACTCGAATTTTCAGTGATTGATAATCTCTAATTCTCAACCTCAATTCTCTTTTTAGTGATCTCAAATGTCCACACATCTCAAGTATTTATAGATGTCCAAGGGTCACACCGAAAGGTTGCAACTCTTACTCATAAAAAATGGTGTCACTCCACCAAGTATTCACCTTGAACCGAATGGTTACCAACCTTTTACTGAAAAAATATCATTTCGCGAAGAGCTCTCTCAAATAATTATATTATATAAATATACTAATATATAATAACACGTTGATTATATTTTTTATATGTACTTGTGTGTAAAAGTGAAAATCTCAAATAACTGCTCCATAATAATTGGTGTGAGAGTTGATAATCATTTTATTGAACCATTGGTTATAAAGTTAATGTGATTTTGAATGTCCAACTAATAACTAAATAGATAAAACTAATGAATAACAATAAGGTAATAAATGCTCAATGAGTGAATGAATAGGAACTTAAAGAGCTCTTATGTATTAATTGCTTGTAATAAATGAAACTTCAACCTTTTGTATAGGAGTAACTCTCTTATGCACTTTTGGCATGATGTACTCACTCAACAGTTGAAATTGTTTACACTAAAAAGTGCGTAAACTTTTCAGTGTAATCAACCTACACTTTTCAGTGTAAACAACCATAAATGTTGAGTGAGTGCACTGTGTGCATATGAGAGTGTCTCTTTATAAAGAGGTTAAAACTTCCATTTATAGGGAAAAAATCTTAGATAAAAACTTGTATGATGCAACTTCATGCATGACAAGAGTCCTCGTTACTTATATAATATAGCCAAAAACTTGTGTGAGACGGTTTATAAACTATCACAAATTAACATTCATTTCATCTTAAGTGTTAATGTATCATTCTAAATTTATGTCTCATTTCACCATGAGATAATCTCACGCAAGACCTACTCTATAATATATTGACTCATGGACTTATGACCTGTGCGGATTATGTTTTAAAACAATATAAAAATTAGATGTTAACGTGAAGATTAGTCCCATTCATGAGACTTTTTTACATAAGACTTGCTCAAAGTTTTAGAGATCAAGGCATAATCATAGCCCTTCAAATTGATTTGAGTATCACATTTAAATGACATAGTACTACTAGCTAGTGGGGTAGGTTCAGGGTCGGTCGCACCCCAAGCAAGGGGGGCAAGTGCCCCACCTAGATATCATCCATTGTACATATTATATTAAGTTATTTAACCATCTTTTTCGTAAAACTATATTTATCGTGGATTGTAATGATCGATTGGTAGGAAAAGACAAAAAAATTAAAAAAAAGAAAGAGGAAGGCACGATCGGAGCGGCCAACCCTTCTAGATTGCGGGCACAAGCCCTAATTCTCCTTTCCTATAACTTGACATGTGTCAATATTTCATTTGTGTTTTATATTTTTTTAAATATTAATATATAAAATAATACAATAATAATTATATCAAAATTCATAATTTTAATTCTTTATATATATATAGATCAATATTGATATATTTTGAATCACAATTTTATATTATGTAAATTGGGCATAGTATATAAACCCTTTGACAGGGGTGACCATTAATTTCAACAAGTTTTTATCTTTTTAAATATATTAAAAATATTTATAAACAATGTAAATAATAAATAAAAAAAATTCAGCACCGATAATTAAATATGTAATTTTATCTTATGCATGTTGTATTTTACGCATTGTTTCATTAATTTATATTTATTTATAGTTTTGCATTCTAATCCTTGTAATTTATGTTTTGATATTTAGATTGTTACTTATTTTAAGTGTATTTAATTTTTTTTAATTAGAATTAAAAAAATTGAATATCAAATAATTTAATATATCACCTTATAAAAATAATTAAAATTGATTATAAATAAATGTAATTATTAAATAATAAAATAAAAAATTATTTTAGGTCTTGTTGGATTGTTGATAAAGTATAAAAAAAGATGAGATTGAATTGATGATTTAAACGCAATTTACTAGCTTTACTAGTAGTTACCCCACAAGAGTATGGGACCACAGTAGTATGGGCAAGTATATGGACCAAGTATTATCGAACCTGAGGGAAAGTTTGTATGCGAATAGATCCCTGGAAATCTACGTCTTGTAGCTAATATGAATGAAATGTTTTGTTTTGAATTAATTCTAAACTATATTATACTATCTATATGCTATCAACGAAATTAAACTAATTAACGTTTGGTTTAAATGCAAATATGTGATGATGATGCTCAGGATAGGAATTCCTACGTATACTACCGGAGTTGGTACAATAACTAAAATAATTGTGATGTGCAAGTAATAATCCTAAGCGTACTAAAACTAGGCAATCAACTCCCTAATCTAGCACAAGATTGAAAGACTAAAAGCTCAAGAATTAACCCTAATACTTCGTCCTATCAACCTACCTCACAAATCCAATAATATCGAGACCCTAATTTAACTAAGGTGATGCGGTCGTCCTCCCTAGATAAACCGGTAGATGATAAACCCCTTCTAAAATCCTTTCCTTAAGCCTATTCATTATTAAAGAGTGATATGGTCGTCTTCTCTCTAATAATTTTTGTACTTAATTCCAAGATAAGTCTAGAGTTTATTAGAGGAATTCAATAATTAAGAGAATCAAAACTAAACATCACGAATTATCCTAACTACGTACCAATATCCTACTTGTACGAGTTCATCCTATCCTAAGCATGCAAGAGTTCTAGCCTAACATGGTGGTTTGAATAACAAAAGCAATAACATGAAATATAATCGTATGCATACTTGAATGAACGAAAGAAATCAATAACATAAACGAAAGAATAAATTCGAGTCTCAAAAGTTATCTCAATAAATCCAGAAAAACTAGGTTTAGAAATCTCAAGTATCAAAAAATCAAGAACAAAACTAATCGGTTAAAAAGTAAAGTAATTAAACTATGAATTCGTATGCTAAAACCCCAATTACACGTTCAAAAACCTTGCTAAACTCTTCCCGCAAGCTCTCTCCTTCAAAAACTATTTAATGATATCAAAGTGTGATATGGTATCAAGTGGTCACTCAAAATATGCTTAGAAAGGGGTATTTATAGACATGGGCTCAAAATTGGGCGAACATGGGCTGAAAACACGCGAAATCACTCGACCAGGGGCATCACTCGCGCGCCTAGCGCTCGACCACATCACGGTCGAGTGCTTCTTCTTTCCAGTGAACATGTGCCGCTCGACCTCCTTTACTCGAGCGCCTGGCACTTGACCTGATTCCACTCGAGCGCCTAGCACTCGACTTAAGGCTGCTTGAGTGCTCTTGACTTCCAGAACCAACATGGCGCTCGACTTAGTGTACTCGAGCACTTCCTCCTTTTGGGCAAAATAATACTTTTGCTTGCACGAACTAATACTTTTCGTATTTCTTCAATATCTTCTCATCCGGGGGTCCTTTTGAGTCGATTCAAAGTCCTACGAGCTCCGTTTTTCGCCCTCTTTCCTATTATGAGCATCAAAGAGGCAAATTCATTAGTTTATGAAAATAATACTCAAATAACTCTAAGTACTCATCAAATACGCTCAAAATATGGGCAAATCGGGCTACAAAACATAACAATTTCACACCTAATCAACCCCCCAAAGTTACCATATTGCTTGTCCTCAAGCAATGAAATAATAATTCAAGTGAAATTGTTAAGAATGAATCATAGAACCATATCATGCAAATAATAGTTTTCAAGTTTCAAAGATTGATCACTCGCACACAAACTCACCTCCTTCATCCTACTCATGGATAATCAATAAGAATCACTAAAATCAAACATGGATATGCTCTCGGCGATGTGTTTCACTCCCTCACAAGTGTTTAGCAATAATAAGGGACTCTCTCAATCAATCAATCACACAAATCAGTAGTCATAGGCTTGTAAGTACTCCTCAACTTCGACCATAAACTAGAATCCATGCCGAATCAAAAAGGACTTTCTTAAGGTTGTAATGTAAGGCTCTTTGGACAGGTGGGGTAACTGTATAGGATAACTAACTCAAGTGAATGGAGAATAGAAAATCAAACTTTGGTATTTTCAATACACGGAACCGAATTCTTCAAATATCTTCATACAAAGCACTTTCAATTCCGTCTACTCACAACACCTCAATTTTTTTTCTTCTAACTCTTTCACTTTTTTCTCAATCACACACTTTTTTTCCTTTCTTTTCACACAAAATTTATGAACTCAAATTTTTTTTGCTCACTCTCTAAATTTTTTTTGTTCTTTCCCACAACTCAAAACTTCATTACACCTTTCCTCATATTCACTCAACCATTAATAATTCACCTTCTCAACTCAACTCGATCCCTTTCCAATCATAACTTTTCCTATTCTCCACTCAAATTAGGACAAAAAGAGTTTTAGAATTTGGATAAGCTCAAGTGTGCTAGCAAATAATAGGTTAAGACTCAAACGGGCTAACAAAGGATAAATGTCATTGGTAGGGAATATTTGGCTAAGTGACTTATCAATTCTAAGATGGCCTAAGATCATTTTTGGCGTTTCATACTAGACACAATCAAGAAGCAAGAGTACCCACAAGTTCTAGCACCTCTAAGGTGAAGATCCACTCACAAACGATGAGATCAATTTAGTGAATTTTAATCTCTTATAAGGCTCAAATCTCACGGCTTCCACATCCATGCTAGTCCCAGTGAATTCTCAACATCATATCACACAAGTATTCAAAAGAAAAATTCATAAGTGTACGAGTTCCCTCTAAAATCTACTCTAATTATTACACTCATACAATCTAGTCCCTAACTTAACTCCACAAATTACTAACTCATAATTCCACACTCATTAAGTAGGATGAGAGTCAATAAGCATGAAAAATAGTCAAGAGCACCAATATAAGTTCAAGAATAACAACAGATCAAACTCAAATACCTAGCAATGCACAATATATAACCAAACTCAACTCAACGAGAGTCAAACCTCTCAAGTGCGTCGGTGCATAAAACATATAAAAAATCTACCCCCAAACTTCGACTTTGTGAAACGGTCTAAGTTTGGGGTTGTGGTTACCTCATACACATGATACCGGATTGCACTTGGCAATACAACACACTCCATTTCTTGAGTTTCTCTCTTTGAATATATCTATGCTACCTATGCCTCCTCAAAATATCCCTGCAAGCAACTCACCCAAGAACGAGGTTAAAACATATGACTCAAAACAAAACACTAAAAACAAAAACATTAAAAAATAAGTAAAAGTGGGTTGCCTCCCACTCGGCGCTATTTTTAAGGCCCTCATGTCGGACCGAGCTCAAAGGAGCTCATGGGACATGATACTCTAAGTTACCTCTCTTATTCTCATAAGAGAAGTTATGATTTCTTCACTCGTTTTTCATTCACAATGAACACGCTCTTCACCTCCGGCGGTGGTTTCACCTTCTTTTTTGCTCTCCACAGAGGTGCCTTATCAAACAACTTCCTTAATTTTGTCTTCTTCGCATCAGCTCCTCCTTTTTCCTCCAATTTGGCCACGTCCACACTTTTAATTTCTTCACTTTCTTTTTTGCCTTTATTCCTATCAAAACAATCAAGATCATAATGATCATAGGTTAAATCATCAAGTTTAGGATTATCATAACCATGAATATAAAGTTGATGAGGGTTAAGAGGTGTGTCCTCAACACAAGTGTCTCTCATCTTCCTTCGGGTGTTTCATGGCCTCATATAAGGAAATCTTCACCTCTTGATCATCCACCTTTACCGTGATCTTCTCATTCGCCACATCTAGCACCATCCCGGCCGTAGCTAGGAACGATCTTCACAAAATCAAAGGCACATGCTCATCTTCCTCCATGTCTAAGACTACAAAATCAGCTGGAAATATGTGATCACCTACCTTCACAAGGACATCTTCAACAACACCTTGAGGTCTTATAATAGACCTATCAGCGAGTTGGAGAGTCATCATGGTTGATTGAAGATCTCCGCCATCCAACTTCTTGAATAGTGACAATGGTATAAGATTGATGCTTGCTCCAAGATCGCACAACACTCCCTTCTTGACTCCATTCCCGATATCACATAAGATAGTGAAGCTACCGGGATCCTTCAACTTCGGGGGAAGCGCTTTGTGCACCATTGCACTCACCTCGTGATTCAACTGCACAAGCTCGGGCCCGTCAACTCTCCTCCTCTTTGCTATCAAATCCTTCAGGAACTTAGCGTAATTCGGTATTTGCTCCAAAGCATCATAAAATGGGATGTTGACGTGGAGCTTCTTGAAGACCTCAAGAAACTTAGCGAACTTCTCATCTAGCTTCTTCTTCATGAACCGCTGCAGATATGGTACCTGAATTATTGATTTTGGCACCCCCCCCATTCATCTCGCTCGGTCTCTTTCACATTTCGCTTCATCTCTTTAGCTTTCTTCCACTTCGGGACCCATTCTTCTTCCATTTTACCTTCTTCCTTATGTTCTTCCCTTTTAGGAGAGTCTTCCACCTCAACCTTCTCGCTTTCATTTTCCACCTCCTCGGGAACTTCCTCCACATCAACAGGTAAAGGAGGTCCATCATACTTGGTTCCACTTCTCAACTGGATCGTCTTGCATTGCTCTTTCGGGATCCCTTCGGGCATAGAAGGATATTTTCCCGTCTCTCTCCCAAGTGATTTTGCAATCTGACTAATTTGAAACTCCATAGAAGTGAATTGCCTATTGTTCTCTTGTTGAATTCTGTTAAGCTCCATATCCCTCTTCTAAAGATCTTGGTCACGCTGATCATTCTTCTTACTCATCTCTTTCACATCGTACTCCAAAGAGGATAACCTCTTACTACCTTCCTCCACCTTTTGTAATATAGTTCTTAACATCTCATCGGTAGAAGCACCGCCTTCTCCACCTGGGGGTTTTAAGCCAGGGTCGACATTTGGAGGTACAGTTATCCCAGCTCTCGGATTACTGCAGGACAAGTTATCATTATTTCTCCATTGATTTTGGTTAGCCTGCGGGCCTCCCTGATATCCCTGAGTATTTCTCCATTGATTTTGAGGAGGTTGTGGACCCGGTGGTACGAACGATTGACCATAAGCAGGTCGTCCCTGATAATTTCCACCTTGATAGCCATTCTGATTATAATTAGGCCCTCCCATATAGTTGGCCACCTCTTGCTGGCATCCTGGCTGATCCACTTTCTCACTCATCACACTATTCTGACCACTCAAACTCTGGCTAACCTCCAAGTTACTAACTTTCTCCATCATAGTCATCAACAACTTCCTCGTTCCCCCACTTTCTTCCACCTGATGCACTCTCTGAAATTCCACTGTCCTGCATTCTTCACTATGTCTTCGACTATCTTCCCCCACTCAGCAGCACTACGATTTAGGAATGCTCCATTTGCACATGCATCGAGATGGTGCTGATCTTTCTCGTAAGCCCCGCAGTAGAAATAGACCATAGTATCTCCATCATTGTACCCGTGCTGCGAGCACTCAATAAACATGTTGGAGAATCTCTTCCAAGCCTGACTCAATCCCTCGTTCGTTCTCTACTTGAATGAGGAGATCTCTTTCCTCGCCTTCACCGTTCTAGACGGAGGGTAGAAACGCTCAAGAAAAAGATGTTCGAGCTCAGCCCATGTATTCACACCCCCCCCTGTGGGAGTGTGTTATTATACCACTCCTTAGTTATTCCAGTTAGAGAGAACTGGAATAATCTGAGCCTCTTTGCATCTTCCGATATCCCATTATAATTAAATGTTGAGACTATCATCAGGAAATTCCTCAAGTGAGTGTGAGGATTGTCTTTCCCTACTTCTCCCTTGAATTGATTCTCAACAAGCATCTTCACGATCCCAGGAGATATAGAGATGTTATTTGCCTCGACTGGTGGCATTGCTACTCAATCATAATACCTTTGAGGTTGAGCCTCAAATCTGCCTCTAATTGCCACACCAGGAGGATCAACGTTCTGGGGAACATGCTGAGGGTAAACAAGTTTGTGGAATATGTGGTGGATTATAAGTAGGCTGTGGTAGATAGTATGGTGGATAAGGATATGGTGGGTATGGGTATGGGTAAGGTGGGTTGTTGTGTTGGTAGACAGGGTTGTTAAAAGGGTTATTGGGGTTTTGGTTTAGTGCAGGGTTGTTTTGATTCTGTGGGATCGGGTTTCCCCCTTGGGTGCTTGCTTTTGACCATCAACTTGTTGGAGTTATACGTGAAAGTATGTTTTTACTTTGTATAACTCATGTATTAAACACTTATTTATTAGAATAATTCTTTTATCACATTTGCTTTGAATATGAATGAATGTTATATATTTATTGCAACTCATTCAATATATACAGTATGTGTTACATTGTAGTTAATGTGGTGATACCAGATCACAGAAGATCACATTAACAGTTTTCTTGTAACTAAACGTACAAATTCACGACTTAGGTGGAATTGAACAATCCACCGTGAAAGGTCGATGTGTACATCTCAGATTGACTTGTCTTGACCAAGAGATTGCACTAGCACATTTAGTATGCATTGAAGAGAACCTACAGCGAGGATAAATTCTTATGTTCTGAAATATGAAGAATTAGACCTCAGTGGTTATTGATTTCTTAATCTCCGTCGCTTAAATATGACCGTGTGTGGTTAATGGTTACTGCTTTGATTCATGTTGGGTGAAAATCATCGTGACTTCAAACCTTGTATTTTGGGTAGTAATATTAATCATACGACGGTTGCTAAGATTTAATACGGAGAAACGTGTGCGATTACGGCTCATATGATTTGTCCCCTTGGTGGGCTCTGAAGTTTTATCGTACCAAATCTTGCAAGTGAAGAATTAGTTTCTTCGGTACGAATAATAATGTTGAGCTGTCTTTACTCCAAGGTAGTTGATAAGCGAACAGCCGAGCAATAGGATTACGTTAGTTCAAAGTAAATAAATGACTGAAAGGTCATTAGAAATAAAAAGGTTAAAGGAAGTGAGCAGCAGGGATTTAGCTTTAATAATTTGGATAGGACGAGCAGCTGGGTTAAGTGTCAGAACACATTAGATGAGCAGCTGGTTAGACGAGCAGTAAGTTACAAAGTGTTAGGATAATTTTTTTTGTTTTGATGAGTTAAAACAAACCAGAAGATGTAATAGGACCATCTGGACCTGTTAGCCAGATGAAGAACTAGTTTAGGACTTAGTCTAGGGGGAACTGCCAGACCAGAAGAGTCACCAGAAGACTTCATTAGAGGACTTCACCAGATGACTCCACCAGAAGACTTCACCAGAGAAGATCAAGACCAGAGGCAGAAGACCTTCCCCAGACCAGACGAGTCTGGTGAACCAAAAGATGCTCAGAATCATCTCTAGATTCTACTGAGTATTCTGGTTGTTAACCGACTCTGGACCAGAGGACATCGAGGTCATCTGGTGTCTGGTTCAGCCTACTCTGGAAGAATCAGAGTTGTGTAATGGAAGCATTTGACCGTTGGTGATTCAAATGAAGTCAAACTTGATCGGATTGGAAAGTATTTGAAGACAATCAATCCAAGGATCTCACCAACCCAATCAATCAATTAGGGAATTGATTGATTGAAGCTTCCATAAATAGAGATCTGATTAGATTAGCTCTCCAACGGCTAAACCCTAATCACCTCTATAAATACAAGAGTACATCATTGAAGAAAGGCTCTAGACACGCGCACGAAGCTCATATCCAAGCCTCTATAATCACTATGCATTTAGCACTCTTACTTTGTTCTTATTCATATATACTCGAAAGGAGTTAGTTGGAATACTCAACCTGTTCATCTTGTTAGACAAGGTTGGAGTAAGATACACTTTAGATCGAAATTAGATCTAAAGGGTGTAAGAAGGATCTGGTACTTCTCAATTCCAGAAAGTCAATAAGTTGGTTGGTTGGTTAGTAAGGCCCCTTGATAAAAGGGAGAGTGGACGTAGGATTTTAACATCCGAACCACTATATATCGTGTGTTCTTTATTGCTTTCTTTTACTTTTTGCTTTCACTTGTGCTCTTTGTAAAAGGATATTGAAAAAGGATTTTAAGTTAAGCTTCCGCAACACCTTATTAAACTGATTAGTAGGACCAACACAAAGGAATAAAGATAAGCGAGCAGCACTAACAAGACGATTCCAGAATAAATCAAAAGGGCGAGCAGGCGAGCAACAAAGCACCTCGGAAGATCATCAAGAATCCCACTAATTAGGCATTGCATTAGGAACAAACAAGTGTCTTAACACTTGTCATTGTGTAACATGTAATAGCTTAGGACTTAAACAAGTGTCGAAATACTTGTCAATGTATAAAATAGGATGACTAAGGAGGTGACACCTCATGCTTGCTTGTACCCTATAAATATTCTTCATGGGAAGGAGAAAATAAGTTTATTTATTCAAAAACAAGCCCAAACTCTTACAAATTCGATTCTCAAACTTTACTTAGCTCAATCCAATGTTTAATCTCAGGTTATACACCTTGTTTGATGATCTTCCAAGCCTAAACAGCCACTAATCTCCCACATTGAATCAAGATCATCAACAATTGGCGCTAGAAGAAGGGTCTGAACCTTCTATTGGTTGAAGATTTGAAGGGATCTTGCAAAAAGTCGCCGGAATCTGCAAATTACAGCCGGAATCCGGCGAGAAGTGATCGGAAACTGGAACATAAAGGTGTTTGGTGATCATTTGTGATAAATTTATTCACATTTAAGAATTTGAATGCATGCATGTGGGAATTAGGGTTAGTAAATAGCCAAATTCACACATGCAAGGCTAGTTATTCTTAGAATGACAATCATAAAGCACAAAAACTTCATAAAAAACACTCAATATTTACCAAATGGCAAGATCACAAGAACGGTAATCCTTGAGTGTGCACCCGTCACACAGATCACGAACTAGGGTGTCATCAACGGGAGACCATGCATGGACGATGCGGATGATATCCCGAAGAAACGTGCAAGTTACCATCGACACTCTCCCTCTGGAGGTGGAAGCTCTCACTCGGAATCCATAAGAATTGGCAAAAATGATTATCGTCTTGCAATCGTTGCAAAGACGTCAAGAAGCTGCCGGGCCATCAAGAAATCGAACACCTGGGTCAAATGTTGAAGATGGTCTTCTTTTCGGGGGATTTTGACTACGATATCGTCTACATAGACTTTTACCGTATCTCTGATTTGTTCGTCGAACATTTTGTTCACCAACCTCTGATATGTTGCTCCGGCGTTGATAAGGCCGAAGGGCATTCTCTTCCAACACAACAAGTTTTTATTCGTATAAAATGCTGTGTTCTCTTGATCGTCCGGATGCATTGGAATTTGATGGTACCCGGCAAAGGCATCCTTGAATGTTAGCATTTCATGACCTGCAGTGCTGTCCACCAACTGGTCAATGTGAGGAAGTGGAAAGTTGTCCTTCGGGCATGCTGCATTCAGATCGGTAAAATCTATGCATAACCTCCAGGTCCCGTTTGGTTTCCTCACAAGGACTGGGTTTGCTACCCATTGCGGACAGAGTGCTTGTCAAATCAAGTTGTTATCTAACAACTTCTTTACTTCTTCGTTCAAGGCCTGATACTTGTCTGGGCCATACTTTCTTCGTTTTTGATGGACAGGCCTTTTTACTTGATTGATGTTGAGTCTATGGCAAGCATGCTTTGGATCTATTCCCACCATGTCTGCATGAGACCAAGCAAAAACATCTAGATTCTTGCTGAGGAACTCTTTTATTCGGGATCTGTAAGGCTCAGGGAGCTCAGATCCTAAGTATAATTCGAGATCCTGGTTTCAGGATTAACTTTGAACGCCTCCAGTTCTTCAACCGGAGTTGCTCGTCATTTTTGTCCTTTCCAACGAGGATCAAGTATTGGTCCCTCAGGGTTGAAATCATTTTCGATGTTCATGGGCTCTGCTCCCAGGCGGGGATCTAAATTATCTGTTGGTTCTGACTCATTGTTGTTGGTCGAAACCCGGCCCTCCAAGTCATCTGGCGAGTGTTGCTCGTAACCACCCTTTTGTTGTTCGTCAGAATGATGTTCCTCATGGGTGGTGAGGAGTTGTTCGTCCAACACCTGCTCGTCAAGATGTTGTTCGTCAGTATCCATGTGGTCTTCCTCTATGTCTGTCATGTTCTCCAGTATTGATGGTTCATCAGCAGGATAGTTAGTTATTGTTTCCATCATGGATACCTGCAACTGTAGGAGACATTCTCTGGCTTTTCTTTGATCTCCCTTGATTGTACCTGCTCCACTTGCTGTTGGAAATTTCAAACAATAGTGGTAAGTGGAACACACAGCTTTGAATTCATTTAAAAAGGGTCGACCAAGAAACCCGTTATAAGTTGAATCCTGGTCTACAACCAAGAAGTCAACCATTCTTGTAATATTTTTCTCGGGTTCGTTGGCCATTACAAGTTGTACTGCCAAAGTAACTATTCCCAATGGGACTGTTACAGCATTCCCAAAGCCTACAATTCTATGAGTCGAATCCCGGATATAGCCCGAGTAATCTCCAAGATGATCGAGCGTCTTTTTGAACAGGATGTTGGTGTAGGCTCCAGTGTCTACCAACAATCTGTGGACCCGTGTTCCCATAATCTTTGCGCAGATTACGAGCGAATCGTTATGTGGAGTTAATATTCCTTCCAAGTCGCTTTCGGTGAAGGTCAATTCGGCTGTCTGCATGATAGACGGTTTAACCCCCATTTCTTGAACTTGATCGATCGCTCGTAACTCAGCCTTTCTTTTTCGGTTGGAGATTGGTGGTCGTCCATCAGAACATCCTCTTGCGGGGCCTGCAGGTTCCATCATGTATAAATCTTCCAACGGACGAGTAGGAATGGTAGGAACTGGTCGTGCTGGTTTATTGTTTTTCTGAGGTTGATCATCCTCATCTTCAGAGTTGTTCTCCCGGACTCTCTTCCCGGGTTGTCTTTTAACAAAGTCAGAAAGTTTGCCCTCCTCGTAAAACCGCCACAGCTGCTTGAGCAAATCTCTACATTCACTCGTAAAGTGCCCCACACTTTGATGGTAGGCACAATACTTGTTAGGGTTGAGTTTGCCGGTGTCTTGGCGGATTTTCCGTGGAGGGGAGAGCAACTCCTTCTCTTTCACACTTTCATAAAGAGTATCGACTGACACTGTTAGCACTTGATTCAATTTTTCCTTGAGCTCCGTCCCTTCAGTGAATGCCTTCATGTTCTTAGGGACTCGATAGTTTGTTATGCCAGGTTTCTTGTTATTCTCCTTGGGATCAGCTTTGTTCTCCCCCAAGTTTGATTGCAAGGCCTCGTGCATGGAAACGAATATGCCGGCTTGATTTTGAAATTCGGCATAACTTCTTGGGCACTTCAGACGTACCTCTTTCCATAGCTTTGATCCTTTCTTCAACCCGGCCATAACGGCAACGATTTTCATGTTCTCGCTGACGGGTTCACCTTCTAACAACACCTTGTCGAACCTTTCCATGAATGCCCGATCCGACTCATCATCATTTTGTTTTAGGTCCGATAATTGATGTTTCTGAGACAAGTACGACCCCGCCATTGAGAAATAAGAAAGGAACTCTCGACTTAGTTGAGTGAATGAATGGATAGATGATGGTGGCATCGCCGAAAACCACTTGTGTACCCGATCCCCTAAAGTTAAGGGGAAGTTTCGGCATTGAGTGGCGTTGCTGGCCCCTACCGAGACCATATAATCTGAATACTTTGTCAGATTAACTCTGGGATCAGCAACACCGTCATACTGTATGCTTGCCGGGAACTGGACCTTCTTCTGAATCGGGGCTTTCAGAATGACAGGTGATAGTGGTGAGGATGGCAAACTGGTTGTCCCCACACCTCTTTGTTGGTCCAACTGTCCCTGCATGCTCTCCACTGCCCTTCTTAAACTTGATAGCTCATCCAAAGATGCCCCCTGACTTGGAGGTTGTTCGGCGAGCAAAGGTACCAACCTTTCTGCTCGTCGCAGTCCCTCACTCGGAGTGGGCAAATCCTGGAGCTGTTTTCTAGGGTTGCTCGCCGCATTTGGCCCTAGACGCCTGAAGGTAGATTGAGAGAGTCTCTCATGAACTGATGGGCGTGGTTGCTCAAATGTTGCTCGCCCACGCTCCACTTCCTGGCGAGCAACTTTCTCTTGTTGTTGGGGTTGGCCAAGTCTGTCCTGTGCACTGGAACGGGTAGTTCCATGGCTTGACATTGTTGTTCGCCCACGAGCAGATTCAGCCTGGCCCTCTCTCGGTTCGACCATATTTGCTTTGCCCTTTTCCCGCCTAATCTGGGCACTGTTCACTTCATGTTGTTCGCCCCTGGTTGACCTAGCCCTAACAACTTCTACGGGTCTGTCCCTAGGCCTTACTTGTGAAGGCCTATTCTGATCTTGCTGTCTCTGTAGAGCCTGGAGAGCAGCAATGGTTTTGGCTAATTCGTCAGGGTTGTTCGCCAGGGCCTCCATTTCAGGCGTGAGATTATGAGTTATGGCAGTATGCTGCGATCTATTCACATGTCTAGGATTACGATCCTAGTGGTCGGCTGACGAAGCTCATGTGGGAGATGCTCTCCTTGACAAGCGTGATGCTTGGGTTTCCTTTGATTGAGGCATTCCGAATTAATTTGTCTTTGTTCTTGTGATGAAGAACACCAAGAACACTCTTATTTGAATCTTCAAATGTTTCTTGAAACTTTCTTCAAATCTTCAAGTTTTCAACTTGAAGTTCTTGATTAATCACACTGAATCGGAGGTTCGGACCCTTCTTCTAGCGCCAATTTGTTGGTGATCAAATTTAATCGATAGGATTAGTGACTGTTTTAATTCGGTTTAAGATCACCAATCAATTACGTGTGATTGATTACCACCGTAAATGGTAAATCGAAGATTCGGGATGTGGAATGATTAACACGAAAGTCGAAATCGTATTAATTTCGTATGTGTGCACGTTTTAGTGTGTAAGTGTGTGTTTTGGGAATTTTTTGTGAATTTGAACTTGTATTTCTTAAGCTGGAGAACAACTATTTATAGAGACTAGCAAGCATGAGGTGTCTATGACTCTTGGTCTCCCTAGCCTGCATGCTTGACAAGTGTCCTTTGACCTTAGTTTGACCTTATTTAAGCTGAATCTTAATTACAAGGTCTTCTTTGGTTTTATCTCGGACTTCATCGTTGTTCGTCCAGGTCGGCTTAGTTGATCCAGAATGGTTTTTTCATAGAAGTTGTTCGCCTTTTTAATATATGGCTCAGAAGTTGTTCGCCTTTCTGTTTTACTCAGATTGGCTTTGGGATCTTGGTCCTTTGTTCGTCGACATACATCACTTTGGCTGGTAGATGCTCCACCTTTTGACAATATTGCTCGTCATCAGTGACTTGGCAGAATGTCCATATCTGGTCTCGAGTCTTAAAACCTGTTCGCCAGTATGTTGTTTGTCGGTATAGTTGTTCGTCAGTTTATACACTCCCTGGATTGGTTTGTGCACCCCGACTTGATTTTCTTTGTTGATCACCTTTGACTTGGTGTTGACTCTTTATAATCCCTTTTAAGGTTTTAATCTTTGTTCGCCTAGCAATAATTGATGTTCGCCTATCAACATCGGGTACATCACCTACTTGTCGATACCGGTTCATACACAACATTTTGTTTAAAAGCACACTAGATCAATTAGGAGACTATAATGAGTATGTAAAAGACTGTAATCACAAGATAGTGGGGTTTGGAGAAGCTGTAACCATTCCTTTAGGTGTAGTTACGTTATCGGCCGAACTTGTATCTGAGAACCCTGATAGGAGGTTAACTATAATGGTAGAATTTTTTTTTGTAGACCAACAATCTGCCTACAATGGGTTTCTCGGTCGCCCTTTTATGAATGAATTCAAAGCAGCTATTTCAACATACTACTATTGTCTTAAATTTCTAACTTCGAAAGGATCGGGTATGGTGAAAGGCGACCAGAAGAGAGCTCAAGAGTGCCTCCTGCAACTACAACCAAGAGACAATAAAGTATCTGTCATGGACAAACAGCCGAGCAGCAGGGCTGAAGATGAACCTTCCATCTTAGATGAAACCATGGAATCCGTAGACACGGAGATGATGGAAGTAAATGAACAGCAGGGTGAAGACGAGCAGGAGGTTCAAAACGAGCAACAGGGAGAAGAGGTTGTGCCTGTTCCAAACAAGGTTGAAGATATCGAGCCAAGGCTAGGAATAGAGCCGATGATGATCGAAGATGAGTTTAACCTAGAAGGACCCATAATCGATCCTCGTTGGAAAATCCAAAAGAGAATAGCAACGCCAGTTGAAGAATTGGAGGCAATAAGAGTTAACCCGAATCGAGAAGATTTGGAATTTTTATTGGGTTTGAGCTCCCTGAGCCATACAGATCCAAAATGAAAGAATTCCTCAAGTCTAATTTCGATGTGTTCGCATGGTCACACGCCGACATGGTAGGCATTAGCCCTGAGCATGCCTGTCATAGGCTAAACATTGATCCAACTAGGAAACCGGTAAAGTAAAAAAGAAGAAAAATTGAACCCGACAAGTACGAGGCATTGGATGTGGAAGTGAAGAAGCTACTGGACAACGATCTTATCAAGCAAGCTTTATGTCCTAAATGGGTGGCGAACCAGGTGCTAGTCCAAAAACCGAATGGAACATGGAGGCTGTGCATTGACTTCACCAACTTGAATGCTGCATGCCCGAAGGACAACTTATCACTCCCACACATTGACCAGCTGGTAGACAACACGGCCGGGCATGAACTCCTCATATTCATGGATGCGTTTGCAGGCCACCAGATCCCAATGCACCCGGACGACCAGGAGCACACAACATTTTACACCAACAAAAATTTGTTATGTTAGAAGAGGATGACATTCGAATTGATTAACGCAGGAGCCACATACCAAAGGCTTGTCAATAAAATGTTCGATGAACACATTGGTAAGACAATGGAAGTATACGTGGATGACATAATCGTCAAAAGTCCAAAGAAAGAAGACCACCTAGAGCACTTATCATAAGCATTTGAAATGCTCCGAGCTTACAACATGAAGTTAAATAAAAAAAAGAGCAGCTTTGGAGTTCATTCAGGAAAATTCCTTGGACACCTGGTCAGTCAGCGAGGCATTGAAGCAAACCCGTCGAAGGTAAGGCAATCATGGATATGCAGCCTCTAAGATCAATCAAGGAAGTCCAACGGCTCACTGGATGTTTAGCAGCCCTGAATAGATTCATTTCGAGATCCGGTGATAGATGCCGACCTTTCTTTCATGCTATCAAGAAAGGGCAATTTCAATGGACAAGCAGTTGTCAACAAGTGTTTTAGCAACTGAAAAAGAATCTTGGTGACACTAAGATACTATCAAAACCTGTTTCGGGAGAAAAACTGTACTTGTACCTAGCTGCCTAAGAAGTAGCAATCAGCTCAGTGTTAGTCCGTGCAGAAGGGAAATTTCACTTGCCAATCTACTATGTGAATCAGGCCTTACATGAAGCAGAAATCAAATATTCACCAATGGAGAAGTTGGCCTACGCACTCGTAATGAGTGTAAGAAAGCTACGTCCATACTTTTTTGACCAT
The DNA here is from genome assembly GCA_947034835.1 of Ballota nigra. Lineage (NCBI taxonomy): Eukaryota > Viridiplantae > Streptophyta > Magnoliopsida > Lamiales > Lamiaceae > Ballota > Ballota nigra. The sequence goes on along the minus strand of OX344720.1, from coordinate 71,759,648 downwards.
CAGGTAGAGGTGTTGACAATATTTCCATTGAGACAAATTTTGCAAAGGCCTGATACTGCTGGTCGCCTCCTCAAATGGTCCCTCGAGATAAGCCAGTTCGGAATATCTTATGCACCTCAAACAACGATCAAAGGACAAGTGTTTGCCGACTTTATAGTCGAGTTAACCTCTCCTCAAGATCCGACGAGAGGTCATAACTATCTATGGCACATGTACGTTGATGGATCATCAACTAATACAGTATCAGGAGCCGAAATAGTGTTGATAAGCCCTGATAGGCAAGTATTCACTTCAGCTGTCAGATTTGAGTTCATGGCGATGAACAACGAAGTTGAGTATGAAGCACTGATTACCGGACTTCGGTTAGCATTGGCTGTGGGGGTACGAAGATTGCAAATATATGGAGACTCGCAATTGATAGTCAACCAAGTCCGAGAAGAATACGAGGCAAAAGATGAAAACATGGCTCTGTACCAAAAGATCGTATCTCATCTAGCCTCCTTATTCGAACAAATCTACATTGAATAAGTGCCAAGAGACAATAACACCCAAACAGATGCACTTGCTCGCTTAGCTACTAGCATAGGACGAGCAGAACTCTCAGAAGTTACGATAACCAAAATACTTCATCCATCAACTACCGACTATAAGATTAATCAGGTTAAAGAAGAAATTGGGGAGGATGACTGGCGAATACCAATATTAAAGTACCTTAAGGATGGTGAAGTACTGGAAGACCCACAAGAGGCAACCAAGATGACCAGGCGAGCAGCAAGGTTCACTATCATGGATGGGCAACTTTTTAAGAGAGGATTTTCACTTCCCTTACTAAAATATCTGGCAATGGGGCAAGGCCAAGAAGTCTTAAAAAAAGAAATTCACGAAGGTGTATGCGGAAATCATACAGGAGGGCGAGCATTAGCATACAAAATTGTGAGACAAGGATACTATTGGCCAACTCTTTTGCAAGATGCAATAAAAATTGCAAGAACATGTCACAGGTGCCAGCTGTTCGCCCCCAGCATTCATAGGCCACCAACTGAACTAATATCAGTAAATAGTCCATGGTCATTCGCAAAGTAGGAAATAGACATCATAGGACCTTTCCCAACCGGAAAGGGGAATGTAAAATTTGTGGTAGTGGTCGTAGACTATTACACAAAATGGGTCAAGGCAGAGGCACTTGTGATGATCACGCAAGAAAAGATGATTAGCTTTATTTGGAAAAACATCGTGTGCCGATTTGAAGTTCCACAAGTAATCTTAACAGACAACGGGAAGCAATTCGAAGGCAAGAAGATAAGGGACTTATGTAAAAAATTGGGGATCAAGAAATACTTTTCAACGCCTTATCATCCTCAATCCAACGGTCAAGTCGAAGCAGTCAACAAGATAATCAAACACATCTTGAAGATTCGCCTGGTAGATAAGAAAGGCAAATGGTCAGAAGAATTACCAGGAGTACTCTTGGCCTACAGGGTATCATATAGGATGAGCACCGGGGAAACTCCATTTACTATAGCATTTGGCACCGAGGTAGTCATCCCGGTAGAGCTCAAAGTGCCAACAGAGCGAACAACAAGGTTCAACGAGCAGTCGAACAACACGGCTTTGGCTGCGGAAATGGATTTGATTGATGAAAAAAGGATCTCAGCAGAAATGAAGAATGCGATATACAAGAAAAGAATCGCAAAATATTACAATTCGCAAGTAAAGATCAGAGAATTAGAAGTCGGCGATCTGGTACTTCAGAAAGTATTAGCACCACCACCAGGAGTATTTGGACCGACTTGGGAGGGCCCATTCAGGATAACCCACAAGTGATATAATAACACATATGATCTCGAGGATATGAAAGGCAACTCGGCCCAATACTCCTGGAACAAGGCCTTACTGAAAAAGTACTATCAATAGTCAAGAGTCGATGTAGATTTTTGCATATTGCTATTGTACGTTATTGCTATTATACGATTGTAAATTTAGGTTTTTTCAAATTTTCTAGTTTAGAATGCTAGTAAGATTGTCAAATTCAAGCAACATAAATGATTATTTGATGTATTTTCATTATGTTTGAGATGTAACTAGAAGGGCATCAAGGCCCACCTGTTCGCCCACAAAAAGCCTACCTATTCGCCCAAACAAAACGCACTAAGCGCAAACTCGATATGCGGCGAACAACAAGGCTCAAGCTGCAGTCCAATAAGAATAATGAAGGCTAAGTCCAATAAGAACCATAAAAAGCCCAATTGGTGGAGGTCAAGTTCCTAGAGAACCAAGAAGATCCATATAAAGTCATACATACAAATTTGCAAACAAAAAGTACCTTACTATTGGAAAATAAAAGAGAGGTACTTAAGCAAGAGTGTGAAGCATAATACAAAGGGCGAACAATAGGGCAAATATGAAGAAAATATTAACACAAAAGGCTATGGAAGAAAACATTCAATTCATTAATAGATAAACAAATGATACAGCCGAAGGAAAAAAGTTATAAGATGAAGTCTAACACAAAGGCTAGAAAGTAAAAAACAAGGTTTTCAGTTTTGAGGAGCAGATGGGATTTCGGTTGGAGGAGCGACATCGGTAGTAGTCGGCCCAGGAGCCTGCTGCTCGCCAGCTACAATAGAAGTACCAGCTTCATCCAAAGGGGCTGGGAAGAGGGGGCTCAAGGCATCAAAGACTGAGGCATCCTTGTTCACTTCCTCAGTCCTCAGCTTCGGGGCGATCACCCTGACACCGTCCTTAAAGACATCCAAGTTCACACCCATATCCCCTAGGTCAGCAATGGGAATTTCAAAGCCGACAGCAGGAGGGTTCTCTATGACGTAGTCCGTGAAGTCCTTTGTGACCGAAGTCATGATGTCAAGACCATTATCAAGTGCGTACTTCACGGACCATACACAATCAACGTATGCACAGATATAACCGAAGTTTGTGTTATCGGTCACATCTTACATGTAGTTGGTGTAGAAAATGGAGCGCTTCTTCTCCTTCTCCAGCTGAGTAACATGAGCCTTCAAGGATTCGACCCTCTCCACCAAGCCGACACGCTCAGTCTCCAGAACATGAAGGCGATCAGTTGCGACTCCCAAGTCCAACTTTAACTTCTCGGAGGCATTCAAAGCAACCTTCTCCTTATCCTCAGCAGTCTTCAAACTTCTCTCCCAGCTGAGCTTGGCCTTTTCGAACTCGCCCTTCAGCCGAGCCAACTCCTCATCTTTCTTCTTCAGAATGGCAGCCTTCTCTGCCTCGAACTGGTCAATCTTCCTCTCCAAACCCTGGTTGGTCCTCTCCAACTCAATGGACTGATCAAGGACCTTCTGAGCAGCAATGTCTTGGTGACTAGCGTTGTAGCTCAGTAGGCGGGCATTGTCACTCAGACTCTGGCCCTGTACGATCTCCTCACACAGCTTCATCCATGAGCGAGGGATGGGCTTAGTTGCTCGCCTAACATGCGAGTCTGGAATGTCCTGGTAGGGAGGGGCAGATTTGACGCAACTCAATTGGTGGAGCACCTTCGCTCGCCCTGGGTACTCTTCAGGCTTGTACCTACATCAAGAAAAGATAAACTTAATAAAGAATATACACAGCAAGGTAGCGACCAGCCGAGCAGTAGAGAATAAAATTTACTCTTTCAGCTTGATAGGGTCATAGCCCAAGTATGCGTTGTCTGGAGAAGACCCTCTCCTCTTGCTTGCCACAACAGCACCAACGACTAGTTGCTCGCTCACTTCTTATATGGACGAAGAGTGTGGTGCATCCCTCCTGCTCACCTGGGATTGTCCTTTGGACTTCTTTGAACGGTCATCCTCTCTACGAGCAGGAGCAACCTCCTTAGTCAGTCTCTTCTTACCCCGAGTATCTTTTTGTGCCACGGTCGGCAAGGAGCAAGGAGCAGGGCGAGGAGCAGGACCCTTGGCCTGGGGAGCTTCCTCTTCTTCATCTTCTTCGGCTCTTAGTTTGATGAGAAAAGTGGGAGGATCATATTTCTTCTTTTTGGAAGGATCTTCGGCGGCTACCCGTTTGATACGGCGAGCAAGAAGGTGATAACACTCCGGGATTTTGGGAACAACAACGGTCACTCTTTGCTCTAAAAAATTAAAAAAATTAAAAATTAAACAATGAAAAAGGCGACCAGGCGACCAAGAGATCAAAAGGATACTAATATAGAGATGGGAGATAGTTAAGGTACCTTCCGGAATGGCAACTTGAGCCTCTAAGTGATGAGCACTCGTGGCCAACAAGGCAAGCTTTCGGCAGTGAGGCTTGGAGAGGTGTTTGATGCTACGATCACTCGCGTTCCGAAGAGTGATCACAGTAAGGACGTACAAAAACTCTTCACTTTATTCAGGATGTCCCCACCTCAGGATACGCGGACCTGCAAAATAACAAAAAAGAAAAAAAATTAAAATTAGTTTCATCCTGGCCATAGCAAGATAAAAGTGAAACCTACGCCGTATTTCGCCAAAGCCCTCAGGAGAGTTAATACGGCTGGGTCCGCCAGTAAAGTCAGAAGACACCAGTCAATCACCATCGATAAAGAAGAATTGTCTGTGCCAATTTTTCACCTTATTAGGCACCCGTTCAATCAGTTTTACGCTACTGCGGGCTTGATGTAATACCACCCCACTCCTTCTTCATTGGCAGCCGATGAGATGGTCATGGCGTAATGTATCTCGACGGTACTTATTCTTATAACCCTCAAGCCCAAAGAGAGTTATAAAAGCAAGTAGGTTACTTCACCCGTTCGGGGTAATCTGAGTGATTGCCAGGTTAGTATCCTCCAGAAAGCAACCAATCACGGGGTGTAGAGGCATTGGAAACCTGGCGTTCAGGATGTTTAGATTGATGGTTATACAACTGGGCGATGGACGATCAGCCGTTTCTCCTTTTTGCGGGGTGTATAAATAAATATCATAAGGAACTCGATAGGCCGAACGGATACGAACTAAGTCATTATCTGTGATCAGACTTGGTATTCTGCTCACTGTATACTGGGTTTCTTGAGCAGCCATGATAACCCTTTCAGGAGGTGGGAAGAAATTGTGGTGGCGAGTGGCGTAGTCAACCCATTTCTGTCTACGTACAATCGCTTCAGGAATCTGAGACTCAGGAGTCGGCTTGGAGATGGGGAAGTTAATTTCCCTAAGGAAATTCCAAGTCACCCCACGGGAAGATTGACCCAGTTGGTCGCCTCTCGACTCACCCACCTGCTCGTTACTCGCCCCAACAGCTTCAGGAATACTCATCTCATTGATCTCTGCGGCAACCTCCATGGAGTCTTCTCCCAAGTCAGAGGAAGTGTTACCTTCTACATCTGGGCGAGCAACTGGTTGGATGACGTCCTGCTCGCCCGAACTATCCACAGCGTAAAAAGCATCGACGGAGCGAGCAACAGAGCTCGCTTCTGAACCAGTATCCTCGTCAACAAGCAAAGTGTGAGGGTTCCGAGCAATGGTTTGACTGAGCGAGCGGCGATGAACAGGGGGTGACTCTCCACCTTCCTTCGGACGTTTTTCCGGATTTTGGCCAACGTGCTCACCGGAGATTGTTCTACTTGAAGAGAGAGACGCCATAGGATAAAAACTGAGGATTTTTATCCAACGTAGAGTTTAAACACGAAATCAAAGGGGGAAAACACAACGGCGCCGGTAAACGACACGACGGCACCGGTGATGGCGTTTGAATACGGCGGTGATCGAAATCAAATGCAAAAATCGAGAAAATTTGGAAATACAAAAGTAAAAAAAAATTAAGATTAAAGGAATGATAAATCTACCTTCAAGTAGAACGAATCGGCAGGAGTTGAGTAAAGATTGAAGAAATCAAAAAGCTTGGAAAATTAACAAAGGTGGAATCTTGTGTGAGGAAATAAAAAGAAACAAAAGAGAAGAAGAAAGGTATTTATAAGGAAAGAAGAGTGCGTAAATTGATAGAAAATGAAGCCCCTATGTTCAATTTTAGGGGGTAGGCGTGGGTAGCGGGTGAGGTCATCACCACCCACGCCACTTCGAAGTCTGGACCTCAGAACTCGAACCGTCACCAGCCTAAGAGTCACGCCCTACTGGTCGCCTGAAGTTTTCCCGCTTAAAATTTTCAAATCCCTGTTGCTCGCCCATGGTATCAGCACATCGCCTAATAACTATAGTTTGACCTAAGAATGATGATTCTCATTCTAATAGGTCAAACTAGGGGGCATTGTTGATAGGCGAACAGCCGAGCAACAGGATTACATTAGTTAAAAGTAAATAAATGACTGAAAGGTCATTAGAAATAAAAAGGTTAAAGGAGGCAAGCAGCAGGGATTTAACTTTAACAAATTGGATATGACGAGCAGCTGGGTTAAGTGTCAGAACACATTAGACGAACAGCTGGTCAGACGAGCAGCAGGTCACAAAGGAATAAAGATAAGCGAGCAGCACTAACAAGAAGATTCCAAAATAAATCAAAAGGGCGAGCAAGCGAGCAACAGGGCACCTCAGATTATCATAAAGAATCCCACTAATTAGGCATTGCATTAGGAACAAACAAGTGCCCTAACACTTGTCATTGTGTAACATGTAATAGCTTAGGACTTAAACAAGTGTTTAAACACTTGTCAATGTATAAAATAGGATGACTAAGGAGGTGACACTTCATGCTTGCTTGTACCCTATAAATATCCCTTCATGAGAAGGAGAAAATAAGTTCATTTATTCAAAAACAAGCCCAAACTCTTACAAATTCGATTCTCAAACTTTACTAAGCTCAATCCAGTGTTTAATCTCAGGTTATACACCTTGTTTGATGATCTTCCAAGCCTAAACAACCACTAATCACCCACATTGAATCAAGATCATCAACAAAGGTGAAAGATATTAATTAATTTAGAGCTATTCAGAAGCTTAATTAATTAATGGACTAGATAATCTTAAATACGGAAAATAATAACCAAGAGTCCATATTATCGGAATATAGATTAAGATGGATAGTGCAATATTAATTTATTAGTGGTACTAATTAATATTAATGGACTGAAAAATATTGAGGCTCAATATTGTAATTCAGTAGCCCATTGGAGGTCCTATCTTAATTCTCCTAAAGACCCCTCAAGTAGCCCAATAATAATAAGGTAATTAAAATAAAAGAAAATATAATTACTGGTTTTCCTTCATTAATTTCGAAAATAAGGATATGGAGAGAGAAAAGATTTTGTTGATTTTCTTGGAAAGATATTATGGAATATATGTATTCTTGGAATACAAGATTATCTCATAAATTCAAGAAGATCCAAATTTTGGTTTTATCTCTACAATTTTCGAAAATTATAATACAAATGAGGGGATGAGATTTTTGTGGAATATTTTTTATAGAGAAAAGAATATATGGGATATATTCAAGATTTCTTGGAGATCAAGAAAATATTTTCTCTCCCTATATTCAAGCATGAAAATTTTGTCCTCTTATGTATTATAAATAGGAGGTGATTATTTCATCTCCAGTTTACAGTTTCACAATTCCATGTGTTGAAAAAATCAGAGCAAAAATATTTTTCTTTCTCCCTTGTTATTCTAATTGTTTGTAAGCACTTTTCTGATTGAACTTTATCAACACCCTCCACAATCTGATTGAACTTTTCTGCATCTCGATCCAACTCTCCGCCTAAATCCAAATTCATATTGTCACCACCGGCAGAAGTCATCCTTTGTTGGAAAGCTCGATTTCTTCTGGCTATGGTCTTAGGGTCTAGCTTTGTTCTATCTTTGCTCGTTTCTCCCTTTGAGCGTGTTTTCATATACCTGAGATACCAAAAGAAATATCAAAATGCAACTGTCTAATGAATAATAAACAAAAAATAAAAGCACTCACTACTAGCTACTAAACTATCTCCAAGTCCTACTCAATGAACATACATCGCCTTCTCCGGCAACGGTGTCATTGACTTAAACGCAATTTACTAGCTTGGCTAGTAGTTACCCCACAAGAGTATGGGATCACAGTAGTATGGGCAAGTATATGGACCAAGTATTATCGAACCCAAGGGAAAGTTTGTATGCGAATAGATCCCTGGAAATCTACGTCTCGTAGCTAATATGAATGAAATGTTTTTTTTTTGAATTAATTCTAAACTATATTATACTATCTATATGCTATCAACGAAATTAAACTAATTAACTTTTGGTTTAAATGCATATATGAGATGATGATGCTCGGGATAGGAATTCCTACGTATACTACCGGAGTTGGTACAATAACTAAAATAATTGTGATGTGCAAGTAATAATCCTAATCGTACTAAAACTAGGCAATCAACTCCCTAATCTAGCACAAGATTGAAAAACTAAAAGCTCAAGAATTAACCTTAATACTTCGTCCTATCAACCTACCTCACAAATCCAATAATCAAGTTTGGGTTGTGCTTAATTATCGAGACCCTAATTTAACTAAGGTGATGTGGTCGTCCTCCCTAGATAAACCGGTAGATGATAAACCCCTTCTAAAACCCTTTTCCTAAGCCTATTCATTATTAAAGAGTGATACAGTCGTCTTCTCTCTAATAATTTTCGTACTTAATTCCAAGATAAGTCTAGAGTTTATTAGAGGAATTCAATAATTAAGAGAATCAAAACTAAACATCACGAATTATCCTAATTACATACCAACATGCTACTTCTACGAGTTCATCATATCCTAAGCATGCAAGGGTTCTAGCCTAACATGGTGGTTTGAATAACAAAAGCGATAACATGAACGATAACTGTATGCATACTTGAATGAACGAAAGAAATCAATAACATAAACAAAAGAATAAATTCGAGTCTCAGAAGTAATCTCAATAAATCCAGAAAAACTAGATTTAGAAATCTCAAGTATCAAGAAATCAAGAACAAAACTAATCGGTTCAAAAGTAAAGTAATTAAACTATGAATTCGTATGCTAAAACCTCGATTACACATTCAAAAACCTTGCTAAACTCTTCCCCCAAGCTCTCTCCTTCAAAAACTATTTAATGATATCAAAGTGTGATATGGTATCAAGTGGTCACTCAAAATATGCTTGGAAAGGGGTATTTATAGACATGGGCTCAAAATTGGGCAAACATGGGCCGAAAACACGCGAAATCGCTCGACCAGGGGCATCACTCGAGCGCCTATTGCTCGACCACATCACAGTTGAGCGCTTCTTCTTTCCAGTGAACATGTGCCGCTCGGCCTCCTTTACTCGAGCACCTGGCGCTCGACCTGATTATACTCGAGCGCCTAGCGCTCGACTTAAGGCTGCTCGAGTGTTTTTTACTTCCAGAACCAACATGGCACTCGACCTAGTGTACTCGAGCACTAAATGCTCGAGCACTTCCTCCTTTTGGGTAAAATGATACTTTTGCTCGCACGAACTAATACTTTTTGTACTTCTTCAATATCTTCTCATCCGGGGGTCCATTTGAGTCGATTTAAGTTCTACAAGCTCCATTTTTCGCCCTCTTTCCTATTATAAGTATCAAAGAGGCAAATTCATTAGTTTATAAAAATAATACTCAAATAGCTCTAAATTCTCATCAAATATGCTCAAAACATGGGCAAATCGGGCTATGAAACATAATAATTTCACGACTAATCAATTGAGTGGTAGATTACTAGATTGTGTATGTAAAGGAGAGAAAAATAAATTATTTATTAAAAGGTTGGGCAGTGATGAATTATTGATAAATATAGTCTAAGCCTATATGGTAGGTTGCTTTGTGTCCATACTCCATATGAAGGGTTGTGGGTTCAAGGCCTAATTTTGAGCAACCACTTTTTTTTTTTTTTGTCATTTTGTTTTAAATAAATAATTTCTTATACACATATTAAATGCATAGCTTATTATAATTCTAAAATTTTCATTTTATATTTCTTTATACATAATTATTTTAACTGTAAATTTAAGTTAAATATATTAAATAGATATACAACATACATTATAGGTAAATTCTTGTATTAAACGATATTGAAACGATTCACAAACTAATACAAATTAACACATACTAATTTTTATATTTTGACTTGTTGCATCCTCATTTTCCCCCACTCTACATTATAATAATTAAATTTTATATATTATTTTATTTCATAATCCCTCCATCCCAGATAAACCTGCACATTTTCATTTTTTCCTTTGGTTCCTTCTTTGTCCTTCAGTGTTCAGACTTGATATCTTGCTCCCAATTGGATCCAGACTTTCGGTACATTGTATGCAACCATACAATTCTCATTAAGGGCTCTTTTGGTTGCCATGATTGAGCCAAGATTGTAGAGTTATCTTAGGTTGAATTTATTTGGTAGCTATTTGCAGGCCCAAGCTTATTTCTCAGGGCCTGTTTGTTTCTCCCAAGCAATTAATCTTCTATTCTTAGGCTAATAAAAAATTGGAATGAACAGTTATTTGACCCAAAGACAAAAATGCACTTCCATTTTCACATTTTTACTGTTACTTCACACATAGATACCCCATTCATTGTGTATACACCAAAGACCATTTTTATTAAGGATCAGACTATATACCGCTCCATTATTTGAGAATACACCTATATATATTACGAACTACTTATTTTACCCCTCTTACAGAAAATTATAAATTTTAATACACCCTCCAAGACCTATGACCCCACCCCACCCACCCACCCACCCTTCTTTCTCCCAGTTCTCCAACCCTGCCAACAATTCCCCCCAAACCCCTGTAGGCCAATTAACCCCCTCAACGATTTCCCCAATCCTTGCAAACTAATTTCCCAACCCCCTCAACAATTTTCCAGCATTAGTACATTTCTGTCGCACCTTTCTTTCATCAAAACACCAAGACAGTGCAGATAGTGAGCACTTCGTTTTTTTTATGTTCCATCAACAAGATTGAAAAATAAATGGGTATTCCCTCATCTTAGGCAACAAGCAATGATTATTCGACTATTGTGATCGAAGAAAACATTTAATTTTGAATTCGATATCCATAAATTTTTTTTTACATTTTTTTATTAATTAATTTATTTTAGATTTTTGTTGTTTTATAAATAGATTTTGTTGCTTATTTCTTATTTCAATTTTGATTATAGATTCTTGGTTGTGGAGTTGGTGGAGGCACCGCCTTGGACGCTGCGACACGATGGAAGGCGGAAGTCATGTTCAGGAAAATGGTGTTGAGCGTTTGTTTCTTTAATGTAAAGGGTTGTATTAAAATCTCAACGTATTATGTGTGAGAAGGGTAAAATAGATAGATCCTAAAGTATGGAGGTGTATCCCCAAATATTGGATGGGTATATTGTAATACCCTTTTGTTAACTATTTTGGCCTAATAGAAAAGGCCAAGATAAATTATTAATCTGGGCCATACCAAAAGAGGTCTAACGAGATTGTAATTTAATATTCTTTGACATACCCTCATTAATGCAGTTGTATTTTGCTACCATCTTGATCTGACCTCTAACACTGTCTGATTTTATTTAATTTTCTAGGTTACGAGGAATTAAGTGGCGCTTGGTTAGTAACTCTTCAATGGTAATGAGAATGAGTTTAAATATTAATGCAATTATGAGGGTTCATTGAACAAAATCACCATCTCTCCTCCTAAATAAGGTAATCAATACTTCATTTTGATTACCCTATTTTTCTCCTACAATCATCTTCCTCAATCATTCCCTTATTCTTCTACCAACAACTACCAACAAACATTTGTTGTCTACCTCAATTCCAAAATTAGGCATGTTACTACCAATGCAACCATCATTGGAATAATCTTTCCCCCAACATATCACTTTTATTATGGGGGCATAGATGGAAAACAAATTTGCATTCCCATTACTATTGAAGTGCTTTTAACCAAGTGCCTCCTTAGTGTCTGTACTCTCGGTGAAGTCTAGTGAACACGATGATGAGTGCTCTCCACATGCAAGAACGAGACCACACCATGCAGTAGTCATATTGGAGGTTAGTTCGCCATTAGATCGATGGAATTGTGTGCATGACCAATGACCAGAGTGAAGTATATAGATAAGGTGAACAAATATTTAGAGAATTTCACATTTCCTATTACCACATCCCATTAATTAAATACCATGTCATTCCCTTTGTTCCATTAATATTTGCCCCATCAGGTGGGTATAGATTTTTTTTTAAATGTAATGAGTAGTGTTATTTGAGGTATATAATGAAAAATTGGTTGAATTGAGTGTAGTGTGAGCCCAAAAGACAAAAAGTAATAACAATTCTTGTAAATATGTAAATATTGTAAGGGTGGAGTTTATAAAAAAAATTCCCTTTTTTGGGTGTGCAAACAATTATAGAACGGACGAATAAAGAAAGTGTGCAAACAATTATGAGACGAAAGGAGTATATAATAATCCGTGAAAAATATTATATATAACACCGATTATGTATTTTTATATATGCTTACATATCAATTGAATTTTAGTGCACATTTATAATATGGCAGAGGATGGAGTCAAAATGATTTATACATGAATCATTTAAAAAATATTAGTTGTTTTTATTAAATGGTTGTAGTTGTTTTTATCGAAAAGTGTTCATTTTGGAGGGTATTAGTTGAAGCATACGTAGAGTATTAGTTGTTTTAACTAAACTGTATTAGTTCTTATACTAAAAAAAATAGTTCATGTATGAACCAATTTGACCTTATACATACTCTTATAATAAACACTTCAATTTATAATCTTCTATTAAAAATCTTGTGTGAGACCGTCTTATGAGATGGTAAAATAAGCTATGAATTGGATATGACACATTAACACTTTGATAGAAGGGGATATTAATTAATGTGGAATTGATCACATGTCCACCGGTGATCATAATATTATATACCCATCGCGAATGTGTTAATGACAAATAAGTAGGGACCCAGTATTATTTTAATTAATTGTTTATATCTATTTATTTGTCATTAACACATTCATGGTGGGTATATAATATTATATCCACCGGTGAACATGTAATTATTTCCGTTAATTTATATTGTCTTTTATCATGAAACGTCTCACACAAATTTTTATAGGGTTAGTAACATATAGGCGCAATTGGGAGGGTGTGATTGCATGATATCACACTACTTTTCCTACATTGCAATGAACCCCATTTTGTGGGGTCCGCGGCCCAAAACCCAGCAGCCTACTTTTCTAATTTTGCAGGCAGGCAGATAGCTTTTTCAGACTTTTTTTTTTCTTTTTCTTTAATTCAACACAATTTTATTTGTAGGTTGATTTTTTTTTACTTTTTTTGAATTTTTCATCACCCGCTTTATAGGTTTTCTTTTTAATCTTTTTGTATTTTTTTAAATTCACTTTGGATTTTCAAAAATTTTATTTGACCGATTCATTTTCTGTTTTTTTTTATCCTTTTTTCTTTGTAGACACATTTTACTTTATTTTTCCTGAATTTCATGATTTTATATCCTTTTCAACCTTTTCTTCTTCATAACAGAAACCATTTATGCATATATAAAAATACTAAAATTACATTAAAAAAAGCAAACAATGAATACTGATTAGGCGTGAAATTGTCATGATTCGTAGCTTGAAATACCCAATCTTGGTCGAGTTTATCGAGTATTTAGAGTCAATTGAGCATTATTTCTACACATTGATGAATTTATCTCTTTGATGCTCATAGGTGAATAGAGGACGAAAAACGGAGTTCGTAGGACTTTGAATCGACTCAAACGGATGCCCGGATGAGAAGATATCGAAGAAATACGATTGGTATTAGTGCGGATGAGGAAAAGTATTAGTTGGATGAGTTGGAAGTCACTCGAGTGACTAGGTCGAGCGCTTAAACTTACAGAACTATTCTTGCGCTCGAGCAGCTCGAGCGCCACCGCTCGAGCGAATTGCTCGAGCGCCCAAAACATGCAGAGAGATTTCAGCACTCGACCGGCTCGAGCGGAACCGCTCGAGCGATTGTGTCATTCGAGCTACACTGCTCGAGCGGGACCGCTCGAGCGTTTTGCTCGAGCACCCTTGGATTATTGCCTCCGGATGCGTATTTTCGGCCCATTAACTCCCGTTTCGACCCCTGCCTATATATACCTCTTCCAAACACGTTTTGAAGAATCCCCGAATGTTAGAAATAATTTTAGACTTAGTTTTTGGAGAGGAAGGAGACGAGCAAGCTTTATTTACGTTTTGTTGAGGTTTTTCATACGAATTCTAGTTTCTTTTCAATTCGTAGTTTCTTTTCATTAGCTTGATTACTTTAAACGCTTTTAATTTCGTTTTAGTTAATTAAATTTCAGTTCTTCGTATTTATTTTCTTTTAAAACCCTAGTTCATGTTTCATATTTTCGTTCTTCAATTCATTATGTTTATGTTCGTTGTTTCTTCTATTGCTTTTATGTTTGTTAAAACCATGTCTAGCTAAAATCCTTGCATGCTTAGGGTAGGATGAACTCGTAGAAGTAGGATGTGGGTACATAATTAGGGTAATTCGTGACGTTAGTTTTAATTCTCTTAATTAATGAATTCTCATAATTAATCTGAACTTTACCTTTAAATTTAGTACGAAAGTGTTAGAGAGAGGACGACCGCATCACTCAATAACAATTAGTAGTCTTAACGAGAAGGTTTAGGAAAGGTTAATTCATCTACCGGTTTAGCGAAGGAGGACGACCGCATCACCTTAGTTAAATTAGGGTCTCATTAATTGAGCACAATCCATTAACTTGTTAGTGGATTAGTGAAGTCGAGTGTTAGGGTAAAGTATTAGGGTTTAGAATCTTGAGCTTTAACCTTGCATTCTTAGACTTAGGTTAATTCTTGTTTGTCACAGTTATTTTGATTATGTACCTGCTCCGTTAGTATACGTAGGGATTCCTACCTTAAGCATCACCATCTCTTATTTGAATCCAACCCTTAGTTAATTCGTTTGCTTTAGTATTTTAGTTTAATTAGTTTATTTTAGTTTGAATTAATCTTTCTAAAAAATCCAAAAACAATACACTCATATTAACTACAATGCGTAGATCTTCAGGGATCTATTCGCATATACACCATCCCTTGGGTTCGATAATACTTGGTCCCTATACTTGCCCATACTACTGTGAACCCGTACTCTTGCGGGGTAGCTACTAGTAGAAGCTAGTGTAGTTCGCTTCAAGCCAATGGCGCCGTTGCCGGGGATGGCGTTGTATGCTTTTGAATAGGACTTGTAGATAGCTTAGTAGTTAGTAGTGGGTGATTTATTTTCTGTTTTTATTTTTATTTGTATTCAATCGGCAGTTGCGTTTTGACCCTTCTGCTAGTGTGTCAGGTTTATGAAAACACGCTCACAAGGCAATACGAGCGAAGAGAGAATACCGTTGGACCCTGAGACAATAGTCAGAAGGAACCGAGCCTTCTTGAGAAGGATAAATGCTGCCGACTTAGGAAAGTAACCAATGGATATCAATAATGAGTTGGACGATGCTGCCAACGATTTCAATCAGGCAGTAGACCGAGTTGAAGGCACTGGAGTTAGTGGTAGCCAGAATCAAATTCCATTAGGGGATAGCCAGAGCCTAAACCCGGATACACGAAACGTAGGGAATCCAGTTCAGAACCTTGTCCATAATCCTCATAACAACCCTGCTTACCCACAAAACCCAAATAACCCTTTTAACAACCCAGTATACCAACATTACCCATACCCACCTTATCCTTACCCACCATATCCATATCATCCACCTCCTGTCTACAACCAACCACCTGTTTACCAACCACCACCCCAACAAGTACCCGTACCAGCTGCTAATCCTCAACACGTTCCTCAGAACGTGGATCACAATATGGCTATTCGAGGGAGGTTTGCAGCGCAGCCACAACGGTACTATGATGGAGTGGCTTTACCTCCAGTTGAGGCGAACAACTTCTCGATTTCCCCAGGAATTCTAAAGCTGCTTACCGAGAATCAGTTCAAGGGGGTGATCGGGAAGGAGAATCCTCATACACACCTGAGGAGTTTTCTCATGATAGCCTCCACATTTAATTATAATGGCATGTCTGAAGATGCCAAGAGGCTTAGGCTGTTCCCATTCTCATTGACGGGAATAGCTAAGGAGTGGTACGATAATACGCTCCCGCGGGGAGGTATTACCACTTGGGCCGAGCTCGAGCGTCTGTTCCTCGAGCGATTCTACCCTCCATCTAGGACGATCAAGGCTAGAATTGAGATCTCATCCTTTCGCCAGAAGCAAGGAGAGGACCTACGTCAAGCGTGGGAGAGATACTCAAACATGCTGATTGAGTGCCCGCAGCACGGGTACAATGAGGGAGACATTATGGCGTTCTTCTACAGTGGTGCCAACAAGGCGGGGCAAGACCATTTAGACGCTTGTGCGGGCGGAGCATTCTTGAACCAAGGCATAGAGAGGTGTAGGGAAATCGTGGACAACATTGTCACGAATGCCGGTGCTTGGAGTGGAGATGCAGATTTTCAGAGAGTGCATCAGGTTGAAGAGGGAGAAGGAACGAGAAGGCTATTGATGGCCATGATGGAAAAGATCAACAACCTCGAGTTGGGGAAGAGTTTGGGTGGAGAACATGCAGTAGAGAATGAGAGAGTAGACCAACCAAGTGGACAGCAAGAGGTAGCCAATTACATGGGAGGTCCATATTACAATCAGAATGGCTACCAAGGTGGAAATCAGTATGGAAGGCCTTCTTATGGCCAACCATTTGTGCCTCCAGGCCCTCAGCCACTTCAAAATCAATGGAGGAACACACAAGGAGTTCAAGGAGGCCAGCAGCCTTCTCAAAACACATGGCGAAAAAATGAGAACTTTTCTTATGCTAACCCAAAAGCTGGTGTTACTGTTCCTGCAGGTATTGATCCGGGGTCTAAACCTCCTGGTGGAGAAGGCGGTGCATCAACCGAGGAGATGTTGAGAGCGATCCTTCAGAAGGTTGAGGAAGGGAGCAAGAGATTGTCATCCTTGGAGTACGATGTGAAGGAGTTGCATAAGAAGGGTGATCATCGTGATCAACAGCTCCAGAAGATGAATGTTGAGTGGACTAGAACTCAACAAGAGAACAATCGAAGGTTCACTTCTTTAGAGCTCCAGATGAGCCAAATTGCAAAGTCAGTGAATAGAATGCCGGAAGGGAACCCGAAAGAGCATTGCAAGCGATCCAGCTTAGAAGTGGAACCAACTATGAAGGTCCTCAGATGCCTGCTGATTCTGAGACTGAGGAGAAAGAAGTTGAGAAAGGAGTTGGGAGTGAAAGTGAAGGGATTGAGAAGCATAAAGATATGAATGAGTCCCAGAAAGAGGAAGGGGTTGAGAAGGGAGAGAGGGTTCCTAAGTGGAAAAAGGCAAAGGAAGCAAGGGATAAATTGAAAGAAACAGAAAGAGATGAATGGAGGGTACCCAAATCTGTGATACCCGTCCCATATCCACAGCGCTTCATGAAAAAGAAGCTTGATGAAAAATTTGCAAAATTTCTTGATGTTTTTAAACAACTGCATATTAATATTCCCTTTTATGATGCTTTGGAACAGATGCCGCATTATGCAAAGTTTTTGAAGGACTTGATTGCGAAAAGACGGCGAGTGGATGAGCCGAAGTTGGTGCAGCTGAACCACGAGGTGAGTGCATTAGTGCACAAGGCGCTGCCACCGAAGCTGAAGGATCCCGGGAGTTTCACGATCCTATGTGATATTGGGAACGGGATCAAAAATGGAGCGTTGTGCGACCTCGGGGCGAGCATAAATTTCATGCCCTTGTCGCTTTTCAAGAAGTTGGAAGGTGGTGAACTTCAACCCACGATGATGACGCTCCAACTTGCCGATCGGTCTATCACTCGACCTCAAGGTGTGGTTGAAGACGTTCTAGTGAGAGTTGGAGAACACATTTTTCCAGCCGACTTTGTAGTGCTAGAGATGGAGGAAGATGAGCACGTACCCCTGATCTTGGGAAGACCGTTCTTAGCTACGGCGGGGATGGTGCTAGACGTGGCAAATGGGAAGATTACATTGAAGGTTGATGATCAAGAAGTGAAGATCTCCCTATATGAAGCCATGAAACACCCGAGGGAGGATGGGAGCTTGTATTGCATGGATGCAATTGATCCTCGTGTTGAAGACACGCCTTCTATCCCTAATCCTTCTCATATTCATGATTTGGTTAGTCCTTCAATTGATAATTTAACCCATGAGAATTATGTTCTTGATTATGTTGATAGGGATAAAGTGAAGAAGTTGAAGGATGAAGAGGTGAAAAGTGTGGACGTGGTCCAGCTGGAAGGAAAAGGAGGAGTTAAGAAGAAGAAGTCAAAATTCAAGAAATTGTTTGGTAAGACTCCTCCAGATAGAGGCAAGAAGGAGTTGAGACCCATAACACTTGGGGATGAGAAGAGAGCAAAAGAGCTCATGATGGTGGGGCATCAAGGAAAGGAATGCAAGCACCACTCTTATGAGAGTAAGGGAGGTAAATTTGAGTATGATGTCCCATAAGCTCCTTTGAGCTTGGTCCGGCATGAGGACCTTAAAAATAGCGCTGAATGAGAGGCAACCCATTTTTATTTGCTTTCATTTATTTTTAGTGTTTTTTTTTATATTATTAGGGAGTATTTTGAGTCGTATGTTTAACCTCATATTTGAGTAAGTTGCTTGTAGGCTTGTCTCTAAAGGAGTAAAGGTATCATGGAGTTATTCAGATTGAAGGAACCAACTTGAGACAAGGAAGTGTGCAAAGCTAGTGAGAGAAACGGGATTATTTGGTTGAGGTAACCCACAACCCCAAACTTAGACCTCTAGCAAGGTCGAAGTTTGGGGGGGTGGAGATTTTTATGTTTCTTGTTACATTACACATGCATGCACGCCCTTATCTTTTAGTTGAGTTTGATTGATTATTAGTTTGTTGAGATACTCCTTGGGGTGATTTAGAGTTGACTCGCTATTGCATATTTTATGCCTATCAATCATCTTATGCTTGTTGATTGCTATCTTTGAGTATGATTTGATGAGTAGGGTGAATTGTGAGGTTGAGTTAGGAGTTTTATTGTGTGAGTGTTTGAGTTTGAGCTGATTTAAGAAAAAAAAAACTTGTATGCTTGTGAATTCTTCTTTTGAGTACTTGTGTGATGAGAGTGAGAATGCACTAAGACTAGCATGGATGTGAAAAGCTGTGAGATTTGAGCCTTATGAGATTTAAATGCATAAATTGATCTCTTCGTTTGTGAGTGGATCGTCACCTTAGAGGATGCTATAACTTGTGTGTGCTCTTGCTTCTTGATTGTGTCTAGTTTGATATGCCGAATAGGATCTTAGGCCATCTTTGATGTTATTGAGTCACTTAGCCAAAAAATTTCCTTACCAATGACATTGAATCCCTTGTTAGCCCCTTTGAGCCTAAAGCCTATTTTATTTGCTAGCACATATGAACACTATTCCAATTCCTAAGCCTTTTTGTCCCAATTTGAGTGGAGAATAGGAAAGTGTGAATGTGAAGGGAGTGAATTGAGTTGAAAAAGGAAAAGGTTGTTTGTTGAGTGAATATGAGAAGAAGGTGTGATGAAGTTATGAGTTGTGGGAAAAAGAAAAAAATATTGAGAATGAGCAAAAAGAAAAAAATGAGCTCATGTGTTTGTGTGAAAAAAGAGAAAAAAATGAAGTGATTGAAAAAAGAGAAAGAAAAAAAAAATTGAAGTGTTGAGAGAAGTGGAATTGAAAGAGTGTTGATTGAATATGTTTGAAGTAGTCTGTTCCTAATCTCGAAGTACCGAAGTCTGATTTTCTATTCTCCATTCACTTGAGTCACTTTACCATATTGTTATCCCACCTGTCCAAAGAGCCTACATTACAACCTTGAGAAAAGTCCTTTTTGATTCGGCATTGATTTCTAGAGTATGGTCGGAGTTGGGAGTGCTTACAAGCCTATGGCTGCCGATATGTGTGATTGATTGTTGAGTGAGTCCTTTATCATTGATATACACTTGTGAGGGAGTGAAACACATCGTTGAGTGCACATCCATGTTTGATCTTGGTGGGTCTTGTTGTTGTTGCATGAGTATGATGAAGGGGGTGAGTTAGTATACGTGTGATCGATCTTTGAAGCTCGGGTTCAATTACTTGCATGATTTTATTCTTGATTCATTCCTAACAATTTCACTTGACTTATTATTTTGTTGCTTGAGGACAAGCAACATGGTAAGTTTGGGGGGGTTGATTAGGCGTGAAATTGTCATGATTCGTAGCTTGAAATACCCAATCTTGGTCGAGTTTATCGAGTATTTAGAGTCAATTGAGCATTATTTCTACACATTGATGAATTTGTCTCTTTGATGCTCATAGGTGAATAGAGGACGAAAAACGGAGTTCGTAGGACTTTGAATCGACTTAAACGGATGCCCGGATGAGAAGATATCGAAGAAATACGATTGGTATTAGTGCGGACGAGGAAAAGTATTAGTTGGATGAGTTGGAAGTCACTCGAGTGACTAGGTCGAGCGCTTAAACTTACAGAACTGTTCTTGCGCTCGAGCAGCTCGAGCGAATTGCTCGAGCGCCCAAAACATGCAGAGAGATTTCAGCGCTCGACCGGCTCGAGCGGAACTGCTCGAGCGATTGTGTCATTCGAGCTACACTGCTCGAGCGGGACCGCTCGAGCGTTTTGCTCGAGCACCCTTGGATTTTTGCCTCCGGATGCGTATTTTCGGCCCATTAACTCCCGTTTCGACCCGTGCCTATATATACCTCTTCCAAACACGTTTTGAAGAATCCCCGAACGTTAGAAATAATTTTAGACTTAGTTTTTGGAGAGGAAGGAGACGAGCAAGCTTTATTTACGTTTTGTTGAGGTTTTTCATACGAATTCTAGTTTCTTTTCAATTCGTAGTTTCTTTTCATTAGCTTGATTACTTTAAACGCTTTTAATTTCGTTTTAGTTAATTAAATTTCAGTTCTTCGTATTTATTTTCTTTTAAAACCCTAGTTCATGTTTCATATTTTCGTTCTTCAATTCATTATGTTTATGTTCGTTGTTTCTTCTATTGCTTTTATGTTTGTTAAAACCATGTCTAGCTAAAATCCTTGCATGCTTAGGGTAGGATGAACTCGTAGAAGTAGGATGTGGGTACGTAATTGGGGTAATTCGTGACGTTAGTTTTAATTCTCTTAATTAATGAATTCTCATAATTAATCTGAACTTTACCTTTAAATTTAGTACGAAAGTGTTAGAGAGAGGACGACCGCATCACTCAATAACAATTAGTAGTCTTAACGAGAAGGTTTAGGAAAGGTTAATTCATCTACCGGTTTAGCGAAGGAGGACGACCGCATCACCTTAGTTAAATTAGGGTCTCATTAATTGAGCACAATCCATTAACTTGTTAGTGGATTAGTGAAGTCGAGTGTTAGGGTAAAGTATTAGGGTTTAGAATCTTGAGCTTTAACCTTGCATTCTTAGACTTAGGTTAATTCTTGTTTGTCACAGTTATTTTGATTATGTACCTGCTCCGTTAGTATACGTAGGGATTCCTACCTTAAGCATCACCATCTCTTATTTGAATCCAACCCTTAGTTAATTCGTTTGCTTTAGTATTTTAGTTTAATTAGTTTATTTTAGTTTGAATTAATCTTTCTAAAAAATCCAAAAACAATACACTCATATTAACTACAACGCGTAGATCTTTAGGGATCTATTCGCATATACACCATCCCTTGGGTTCGATAATACTTGGTCCCTATACTTGCCCATACTACTGTGAACCCGTACTCTTGCGGGGTAGCTACTAGTAGAAGCTAGTGTAGTTCGCTTCAAGTCAAATACCCTTACAACTTTGATGGCAGAACACAATAATTTATTTGAATATCAAATTGCATAATGCAACAAATTAATTGCAGAACACAATAATTTATTTGAATATCAGATTGCATAATGCAACAAATTAATTGCAGAACACAATAATTTATTTGCATATTTGATTGTATAATGCAACAAGTTAATTGCAGAATGAAACAACTATTGCATAATGCAACAATTTATTTGCATAAAAATGTAAAAAACAATTTCTTCTGGTACGTCTCTTCTCTTCTCTTTGCTCCAATTTTTAGATCTCCAACATGCAAACAAACATCAGTTCAACATTAGATAAAATTATACAACAAAATCCAGAGAAACCCACAAAAAATCTCATTAATTATCCACACAAATTAAACCCATAACCCCCCCCCCCCCCCCCCCAAATAAAATCCAAAAAATCCCACCATTTCAAAGACTTTCTAATTCTTTGTCTGATAAAATTCAGAAAATACAGTGATTTCATTTAATTTCACACACAAAAAGATCTAACACAGATCATACCAACACCATTAATCAATAAAAATTCCTAAAATTCCAGTCCTAACAAAATATCCAATTCATATACTAACAATCAATAAACTCACAAAATATGTAATCTCATTCAAACAGTTATGTTGATATTTCACCTTGAGAGCAACCGACGGCGAAATACACAAGATTCGGCGACGTTTCTCCTCTGCCGCCTTCGATCCGGCTTCGTCTCTACAGATCGGTGGTGAAAGAGATGTGGGACCTTCGAAGCGCGAACCACCACCCGCTTGACCAGATCGGTCACCACCCGCCGCTTGACATCAGATCGAAGCGCGGGCCATCGTTGCTTGACAAACAAATCGGTCGGAGGTGCCATCAATGGGGGCGCAACAGATCGGCCACCCCCACGAATAGATCGGCGGTGTTGGTTGTGAGGCGGTGAAACGATGGTGAGAGCAGTGGGTCTTGTATGGGGCGGCGGTAGGGAGTCGTCAGTTGTGTGGTGGTGGTGAGCGGTGGTGGTTTGGTGGACGGTGGGGGCAGTTGAGGTTGGGGGACGGTGGGGAGGGAGGGGGTGGGGGAGTTGGTGGGGCGTGGGGGATTTTGGGCTGGGATGGGATATACAGAGATAGAGGGAGAAGAAAAGAATGGGCGGTGGGGTGGGGTGGGGTGGGGTGGGTAGAGAGAGGGAGAGTAATGATTGGGATTGAGATAGGGATAGGATGTTTACCGAGAGGGAGGGGAGAGAGAAAAGAGAGAGGGAAATGGTTGTGTGGGTGGGTCCATATATTTTGGGGTTATTTGATATAAAATGTGGTTTTCTAAAATATAGGATTTTTGGGATGGGTTTATGCAATTAAAGGTCCAAGATTGTAGCTCAAAGACAATTTTCTCATTTTTATATATTGTTTTGATATGAATTACCACGCGCATATAGAGAGAGAGAGTTATAAATCTCGTATTTCTCAATCACTTGAATAAATTTAAAAAAAAAAAATCTACATCCATTTTTAAACGTTAAAAATGAAAATGTCATCTAAGATTTTTTAATAAAGGATCTCATCTAAATAAATAAAATAATTTTTAAATAAAGGATGTCATCAGTCACCACCCCTCGTGGCATCAAAATATTCTTTATTGAAGGAAGCATCCTTTTAGCGAAGGTGCCCTTTACCGGCTATCCCGGTAACCAAGTAAAGTACGCCTTCTCTATCTCACTCACCGAGTCCTACTTTCTCTTTCATTTCTTCGATATTCTTCTCTTATTCACTGATCACCCATCGCTTGTTATCTTCTACTTCTAGGTATTGTTTATCTTCTGATTTATTTCCTTTTTTTTTACAAATCTGTTGGCGAAAATTGTTGCCGCAATATTGATTTTGTTGTGGATTTTTCCAAAAAAACTATGCGAATTGCGAACTCTGCTGATGCTTTGCTCCGTTTCAACATATATTTTTTAAAATTTGTGTGGTGATTGCATAATCTGCTATATCTAAGTGTTGGGAATTCTTTTTTTTTTTTTTTTTTTTGTGGAAATATTTTTATTTTCTTAGCTGAGTTTGATGCATCCATGCGGATGTTTTTCTTCCTTATTTTGCGGAAAAAGAAAGGGGGATGAAGATGAATTCTGGATTTTAGTTGTTTGGATTTCGGTTGGCTGTTTTTGTTTAATTCCCCTTTTTTTGGGGTAAGTTTTGTTGTTTTTTTGTTTTTGTTTTAATTAAGCACAACTGCACTGCATCCGTGTTGATATCTTTATGGATTTTAATTTTCAGTTAATTCTGTGAGAGAATATACAGCTTTTGACTTCATTAATATGCTTTAATCTGTATTCAGCTAAAAAAACGGGTATCCTTATTTATGTGCTTGTGTTTATTCATTTATTGATTACAGCATGATTATGTATTTCTGTGTGTTTTATAGATTTCATACATTTAACAGAAGCTATTGTCTTGTAGATATGAAGACTGGCAGCAGGAGTAGGGGTGCTACGAAAAAGGAAACTAAGGAAGTGTTGAAGCCTGTGGATGATAGGTTAGAATTTATGTACTCATTGTATTATTTTGATTGTATTACCTATGCGTCAAATATTTATATTCTGCTTGAGCTTATGTTGCTAATACTCAGATGAGTAATAGTGGAGTTACAGTTATGTGCATGCCAAATTTTTGCTATGCCTCTCTATAAATTTGTAGATGAATGAATCATATTTGTTAATCGACGTGTTTATTCTTTTAGGAGAGTTGGGAAAAGGAAAGCTGCCCCAGCTCCAAAGGCAGACAAACGGGCCGCTAAGAAGGACAAAAAGGCCAAGAAAGACCCGAACAAGCCCAAAAGGCCCCCCAGTGCCTTCTTTGTTTTCCTGTAACAACTGTTAATCTTGACATTAAGGATTAGTGTTCAGTTTGTTCTATTATTGGCTTGGCTTAGTTCCATTTTCTTTATTGTAGTGAGGAGTTTCGGAAGACTTTCAAAAAGGAAAATCCTAATGTCAAGGCTGTCTCCGCTGTACGGAAATCAATTCTGCAGTCATTGTTAATAGTTAATTTTAGTATGTAGATAACTAGATCCTGTGAATTATGATTTTTGCCCTATTTGTTTACCTGTAGGTTGGAAAAGCTGGTGGAGAGAAGTGGAAATCCCTGAGCAGTGCTGTAAGTGCTAAACACGTGTTTAGAGTATGTTATGGCTGAAATGATCTGATCGTAGTTAGTTGAGTAGAAAATGCATCTGGACACGCTATTTTAGCTGGCAATTCAATATATGGTCTTTATTTATATGAAACTCTTCATATTGTGACATGTTTAAGATCTGAAATATGACCCTATCATGGACAATTGCTAATGTCACTGAAATAAGGACTTCTTTTTACTAGGAAAATGTTAAAGTGGGTCGATTGCTTAGGACATGTAGCAATAATTAGGCATTCTAAGGTTTAACACAGTTGACTTAAACAGTGTGCATCAATGTTAAATTCTAAGTTCACTTATTCCCACAAGGCATGTGCTTTATGATTGTTTGATGTCAATTAAACATTAAATTTGTTGATATTTGTTGCAGAAAGTTTTTTTATTTGATTAATGAAAGCGAATGTCATATTTGGTTGGCAGGAAAAAGCTCCATATGAAGCAAAAGCTGCAAAGAGGAAACAAGAATATGAAAAACTTATGAATGCCTACAACAAGAAACAGGTGAAATATCCTTTTTGTATCTTTTCTCTTTACTTTCCCTATTAGCTAATCCTATGACTTTTGCTATGAGTTGTATCTAAAGCATTATCTATCAATCCTATTTGCAGGATAGCTCCGGTGGTGAGGGTGATGAAGGGTCTGAAAGATCAGCATCTGTAGTCCATGACGACGAGGAAAGTGTACAGGTATGATTAGGTCATGCTTAAAAATTCAAGATTTGGTGTAGTGGCTCTTGGTGTTGGTCTCAAGAAGATTGGTGAAATTGGATTCCTTTGTTAGCATGTGAAGAGAAAACTATATAATGTAATGAAATCTAAAAGCAAATCCTGACTTGCAATCCCACGAGTCATGATCCGTGTGAAAGCCTTAAGAGAAAGTTGCAATGTCATAATAAGATCTCATTTTCCTCAGTCATATGATCATATTTCCTAATTGGTTTTTGAGTAAAAAAGAAGTTGCATTCTATCAACAATAAGAAAATTGTTTCTGCAGGAGGATGAGGAGGATGACGAAGATGATGACGAGGACGATGATGACTGAAAATGGAAAATATTTAGGGGAAAACTTTTGGGGGAAAACTTTTGGGTGAAAACTTTCAGGTGATTTATAATGTGGGTTCTGTCCTTGTATGTTAAAGACGCTTTTTGCCTACGTTTTTCCTATGTAATGAAGCTCCTCAAAGGGCACTGTTTCCGTTAATGTTTGTACTCGTTGCTTGTTCGAATCACCTGTTCAGTTGTATAGTTTATCCCATGCTCGAATCTGTCGGGGCAAAACTGTCATTTACCTACACATAAATACACACGAATCATTTTGCGTTTTTATGTGCTAATATTATATCCAAATGGAATTATAACCAGAGATGCTGGTTTTGATCTTATTTTAAATACGTGTATTAATGCATAATATTTTATGCATTTGGTATGTAGGTATAAAATATACTCCGTGAGATAAAGAGCAGATGTGAATATTTCAAAATAATATAAGTTTGATGCTGAGTTCTCAATGAACGAATCAAATAAGCATTTCCTCTTGGGAGATTTTGATAAAGAGAATTGCTTTTTACGAGCAAATAAGCATACTGTTGTTTAGAGCCGATTGGTTAAGTTTTTTGGAACATTTTATAAGTTTTAACATCTTACAAGTTGTTTTAATAGTTTAAAGGGTTAATTATGATTCACAAACTTTAGGGCTTGTTTGTTTCGGGATTTAGGTGGGCGTGTGAAGTCATGACTTTACGCCCACAAGATGTAAAGTCTTGAATAATAATAAAAGTGTGTGTTTGTTTTGGGATTTTAGTAGGGTGAGATTTTACTTTATGTCAAATCATGTGTAAAAGTAAAGTAGGATGTGTAAGAGAAAAGTAGAAAAGAGAGTGTAAGTGAGAGAAAAGTAGAAAAGAGAGTGTAAGTGACAGAAAAGTAGGAAAGAGAGTGTAAGTGGGAGAAAATAGGTATTATAGGTGTGGATGAAGAATGAGATGCAAAAACGAGATGTTACATCTCTAACTAGAATGGGGCGGGAGCCGGAAAGTTCTAGTCCTGTCCGTGTGAATCCCAAAACAAACAAGCCCTTATAGTCATTATCAATTACTTCCTCCGTCCACGAAAATTTTACCCAGTTACTATAGGGCACAGTTTTTAATGAAAAATGGTATTTTATTGAAAAAATGAATAAAGTAGATAAAGTAAGAGTATTGTGGTGGGTATTGTGGGACCCATTTTTTGTTTGTGAGTGTAGTTTATTTCCAAAAGAGGAATGTGTAAAAATTTGATGGACGGACCAAAAAGGAAAGCGGGTAAAAATTTGGTGGACGGAGGGAGTACAATATAAACTAACTTATTGTTGCAATTTGATATATGGTGAAAATTTCTAGTAATTTTAACTAACTTATTGTTGCAATTTTATATATGGTGAAAATTTATAGTAATTTTTAGGGGTGGTGGTGGTTGCGGCGAAAGTGATTAAAAAAATAAGTTGAAAAACTTAAAAAAAAAAAAATTACAACTTACAGCTGTAAGTAGCTTATTCCTAATGATCTTACAAGCTGCTAACCATTTTATTTTATCTCTCAACAACTTATCCTATAATTTTATAAATTGTTAAATATTTTATTTTGTCAAACATTTTGAGGGTACTTATAAGCTATAAGTTATTTAAGACTTATAAGCTCGGTCAAACGGATTCTTAAATTCAAAAGAGGCTAATTGATGAGTAGTTGATCTTGTGAATTCGGGATCACATAAATTTTCTTTTCCAAGCAGTATTATTATGCATATGGATTGTCATTGTTTTAAAAATACTTGATTTTTAGATTGCGAAACTTCCATATGCACAATAGTAATATTATTAGTACATATTCAAAACAATGGTATTTGAAGAAAATAAAATTCAAGTAAACTCAGACTCACGTAAAATTTTGTCATTGACGAACCTGTTGTGTGTGAAAACAACCAGACCTTAATTGATATTTACCCATTTTCCTTTTTGAGTTGTCCACCAAATTTGTATTCATTCTCTTTTTGAAAATAAACACCACCCATAAATAAATAAATGGATCTCACAATATCTTTTATAATACTCTTACTTTATCTACTTTTTAATAAAATATTAACTTTAATTAAATCACGTGTCAACAATAATGAGGTATAAATTTTGTGAATGTAGGGAATATTATTTAATATGTAGAATATATGATTAATATTTCAAAAATAAAATAGAACGTGAATTGAAATAACAGATCTCAAACCAATCATGTGTACAGGAAAGCTATTATACAAAGTTACTGCTCTATGCTTTTAAAATGATTTAAATTAGCAATTTACTTGAGCATACAAAATTTTCGCACATGGAAAAAGACATGCTCAAAATGTTTTATAACAAGAATCATAATTTTTTTTATTGAACTAAGGAGACCTGATAATTTTATAAAATCTTGCAGAGCAAATAGATATTAAAAATATTAGTAATTGCAAACTTTAAACTCAATAACATGAAAATTTACATAATTTGTTTCAAAGGTAAACCTTATTTAAATAACACTAGATGCGTTTTTTTATAATAAAATCATTAAAAATCCTAACGTAAAGTAACATGAATTAATTCACATGAAATAACCACCTTAGAAATTAAAAATCATTGTTTGCTTGACACTATTTTCTGAGTTCTTCATTAACAACTGTATATTAATGAGTAATAATCTTTAGGCATAAAAAAGAGGAGGATGATCTGAGAACCTAACTAATCAATCAAGCATCCTATGCTGCTTGAAATTGCAGCAAACAATATTTACAATTACAAATATAGAATGAAATGTATAAATAGAATCATGCAAACAATCACCTGATATTCTCTGTACAATAAATGACCAAAAGACCCTTTAAAAATGAGGATCATGAGAAACCACCACTGCATCTGCAACAATAAGAGGCAATTTCTCAACATACATAAATAACCTCTTCTGATTTTCCTTGATAGACGAAGATAAGTCAATTATGTCAGAGTCGCTAGTGTATATCCAGAGCTCCCCGGAATTCATCCTCTGGAGACTGTCCCGACAGAATGGACACGACTGAGATCTCGCTCTCCTGAATAAAGCATTTATATGATCAATTGAGCCAAAGGCATAAGATGAATTGAACGATACACGTTATAAAATGGTCACTCCTGGTCAATTTAATCGAGGCTAGAGTTACATTTCAAGAAAGTGCTGACACATGGATGGACATTGCTATCCTTTGTTTATGCAGGGAGATCAAGACAGTGGTTTCCTCTGCTCGAGCTTTTTGTTAATTCAAACTACTTTCATACTGCATGCATCGTGAGGGGTATTTTAGTCTTTTTAAGTGTTATAAAGGCTATCTGATGGACCATCTACCATTTACTAAAACTACTACGACATTATACCTCATAATACAATCTTGACATATGATAAGCCACCTCAAATGTAACATATTACCATCACTATGAAGGGTTCATCATATCAACAGAGCATAAATTATAAATTAAATTGTGAGACGAGGTATATTGTGCTTAATTTTTTTTTTATTTTTTTTATTTTTTTGTGAAGGAGAAGATTTATCGAAGCGAGGCACATGACTCGACTTACCAGTCTCTGAAGCACTTGATACACAAAGAATGGCTGCAACTTGGAAGGACAACCTTGGCATTCATCTCCATACAAATCCCACATTCCTCCTCCCTTTCGATTTCAATTTCCGATAGCTTACCTTTCTCCATCTCGTCTCTCCTCTTGTATTTCAGTGCACATATCTCTCTCTGTTTCCTCTCCTCAGCATCCGAAATTCCAGTGTGAAGTTGCAGCAAAGAGGGGAATATCACTCCTACAACATCCAATATATCATTAATAACAGATTCTAATAAAGCACGAAATCAATCTGTTTTGAAAGGCGAAAATACACTCACCGTAAAACTCCCTTATACTAGCCTTCCTTTCATGAATAGACATGGTTGTCTTACCATTCTCATAAGCCTACAATTACCAAACCCCTCATCATTTTCTTGATCATAGCGGAACGCAATAAATCGAGCAATATGCAAAGCACATTAGGCATAAAAACCTTGTAAATAAGGACCCTAATCAGGCCCAGAGCACCAGCTAGGTGACAATCAATCCATTGAGCAAGGAAGATAAAAATGTGAGCAAAAGGGCTATATGATAGCCTCATTTGAAGGCAAGCACCATCATATTCTCCCCGGTAATCTGATGCCCTGTATCCCCATGAAATTGACAATGCATTAGAGAAACAAAATAATCAGTAAAAACAACTAATACTCTTTGGAAGGGATACATTTAGTACAATTCATTAATATTTTTAGTGAAAACAACTAATAACCTCCAAACAAGTTTCACCTTGAATATCAAATCATTCCCATAATACCTCCTCCAGCAGTTAAGGGTAAATTCTTATGGAATAAACATAACTTAAGAAACATAATATTGTTTTCCCAAAAGTTATCTACGAAAACCGTCCTCTATAACAAATAGAAAAATCTACACATTAGAGAGAGAGAGAGAACATACAGAGTGTTGGCATGTTGAATATCAGCTTCAAGGGATTTGAGTTTATCTTTAAAGGACTTCCTCATCGCACCCTAACCTTCTTTCTATCACTCCCATTCAATTATCACCTTCAATTACTATTCCTACTCTTCACCTTCTCCCCCACCTAATTCATGTAAAACATTCAACAGAAAAACAAACAAACCCACAAACAAGAATATAAAATCTTGAATTCAGATGAAAAATAAAAGGAAATGGAAAAAAAAGATTGAAACTTGATGAAGGATTTATGCAATTGAGTTGGGATGGGAGGTTAGTACTAGTCTAGAAAGAGTACCATCATCAGTGTTGATTGGCATCTTCGCTTGGACCGCACGCTTCAATTAATGCCCTGTTTGGTTGTTTAAGTTATTTAATTGGAGTTTGGTGGGGGGCCGTGTTTGCTTTTGCCTAATTTTCCGCAATCTAAAGAAGATTGCCCCAAATATACTGCCACACTCTTTCCCGTGATCCTATACTGAATCCCTCAATGGTAATCGATTCACAATGATGTAAATAATTCATTGATATCATAATATTACACCAATTTAAAAATAATTCTATGATATTTTATACGCATCGAATCATATAAAGCATATAAGCATACTAATATTATTTGATAATTGATAAATGATTTGGTATTACTGAATAATTTCAATATGAGAAGACAGACTAAGATCATGATAAAATCATAAAAATATTTGACAAAAAATTGTGTGAGACATTTCACAAATTAACATAAATTAGCATTTATTAATTTTAAAGTGTTAATGTACCATATACAAATTGTGTGAGACAATCTCACGCAATACTTATTCAAAATGCTTATGTTAGTTCATTTGAATTAGATTTATTTCAATATTTATAATTAAAACACGATATCGTAACTATATTAATAAAGAATAAAGAAGATCTATTTAAGTAGAAATGGAGCCATGGAAGAGAGGGAACCTTATCAGCTTATCGGGATAAAGAACATTATTGGGTAGACTACACAAAATCCTATCTAATGACTAATATAATATTTGTATAGATTAATATTATATTTAACATCGCTCCTCGTATTATTATTATAAAACAGATATCACAAATAAACTGCAGCACGACATATCTTTTAGGTTTATATACTCCATTGACAATACTATAATCAGTTTATGTGATAATAACAATAAACTGGACTACATTGAGATGATCCATTTCCATTTAGGGTTCGAGTTTTGCTTACTGTGACTGTGAGTAATGATTCCTACATATGTTTTTTTTTTTAATTTAAGTAATCTTAAAATGGGAAAATAGCTATAGCTATTAAATGCAAAATTATCATCCAATAACTCAAAAGCTTGCGAATTCAAAAAAATTATCATCCAAAAAATTGATCTTGGTTACTTTGTTCATCTATTCACAAAAAATAATCTTATTTTTTAAAATAAAAATAATAAAAAAATTATACTCTTCAACATACATAAATAATATTTTTAAATAATTAATTTGTATTTAATTTAGCAATATTTTTACATTTTTTACCCGTTATATCACTTTTTTAATAATCAGTACCATGTCAAATTCTAATGGGCGGAGAGAGTATATGGATACAGATATCATGGCCCATGAAAAGTTATGCAGCAGTGCTACCATGTAGTATCAAATATTTTATTAATTTACAATTATTATTTTATCCCTTATTATTACTTCCTATATTTGGCTATTAATCCACAATTTATGAGAGAGAAACGACACGAGCAAGAATAACAAGTACAAGTAATAAAATTGGAATTAAGAAGAGGACATCTCAAAAGGTACGGCGAAGGCGAGTTAAATATTGTGGACAGGTGTCGCCAATGCAGGGCCTTTTATTATAGCTAGCAAGGGCTATTGAAGATTTGAAGGTTTCTTGTCTTCTATTCAATATATATTTTCATATTTAAATCTGAATCCACGTGAATTTACTTTTTAGTATTACATTTGAATTCACTTGAAATCTAAAGTATCACTATTTGCATACAAAATGTTAAATATACAGCAATAGCACTTTATAAACACTAGTGATATTTTAAAGAAAAAATTACATCAATTTGAATTCACATAATTTTTTGTTTTATTTCATATCCTAAGTACTATTTCACCGTGTATTTTCATCTCTGCATTATACACTCGTGGGCCCAGCCAACACTAAATTTATCAATCCCATCCTAGTGCTTTATCTAGTGTAATTATTACACAAAAATTGACAACCTACAACCCATAAACAAAAGAGGGTCAACTCGTGTTAGTATCAATACCAATTCAGTCATTACAAGAAATCATGAATAGAAGATAAAGAGGTATAATCATTGCTTTACCCTGTGGGTTATCCCATATACTAGAAAAAATTAGGTGGTTGTGACAAAGACATACTAACCTTTCATTGAAGCAGAGTCCCAAATAAAAAATGAAGCAATCGGCTGTTTCTTCTACTGAAGGACAACCTTCGAGTCCTTCAACCACGTTTTTATAACACCCAATTGCTAAACACATGTCCTGAAAATCTTTAGGCAGACAAGGATAAAAAGGCTCAAACATCATTATAAATAATAAACCTAAACAACGTACACTGAAAAAGAACGAATGTATCAAAAGATTTAGAGAGAACAGGCCATGAAAATTACATTACGTAATAAAATAGAAGTGGCCAGAACAGGCCAAGAAACACAAAGGGCCAGAACGCACGGTCACCCTCTTTGTCCCCCCCAAGGCTACCATAGTTCAAAATAGCGAAGAGACTGCAGAAAATGCAATTAAAGAACATAATAACTAGTGAAGGCATGCCTTCAAACTTATGCTAAGGATTTGAGACTTAAGAGAATGAAATGAGCAACAATATAAAGAATATAACATCAATGTCATGGCTTTAGATAAATCAATGCCTCGTTTCAAAACGTGAATGAGTTTTGCATTCCTCTCATTTCAATGAAAACTTTCAACAAAGACCTAACTCTGGTATAAAAACGAGCACCAAAATATAAATGTAGTTACTAACCAAAGTAGATTTTATATCTTATTTCCTGGACTATAAGGAGGAAGTATACGATTGCTCATGAACACTCCAAAAGCACTCATCATCTGCTATTCTAAAAAGATTCTCAAGTACGGTCCATGCAAAGGAGCTCAATATTAGTCTCACCAACTAATAGTAATAGGATGGATCGGGACCTTGCAAGAAGCACAAAACATGCTCTTGCCAACCTGAGCTGAAGCAACGAAGATTTTGTATTGGATCAACAGAGATTATTAGTCCCCACCATGAGGACAACTAATGACATAAGAATCATGTCATTTTGTTATCAGCACAATGTGCCTTTCTCATTCACTTTCCTTGAATAGTAGACAGATAGAAACCCAGAATTTTTGGAGGATCTATCACACCTTCACAATTGGACTATGGACACTTAACAATCTCAACAACCAAATCGCCTCTGTCTTTCTTGGAAGGAGCATAATGCCTTCAGAAATTCGTCTTCTCCAAAATCAGGCCAAAGTGAATGTGAAAAGTATAGCTCAGTGTGGGCCAGTTGCCAAAGTAAGAAATTACTGATTCGTAGCTCTCCACTAGTCCGTATTAGCAGATCAGGATATGGAAAATCAGTACAATTTGTACCAAGTTCCTTTTCAACTAAAACCTCATTGATATCCTCGGGTTCAATGAGTCCCTCCTTAACTTTGACTGCAAGTTTTTGGCAAGCTTGCACAACATCACTCTGGCCACTGTAATTAACTGCAAGAATCAGGTGCAATCCCGAGTTACTTTCTGTAGTTACCATTGCATCAGTTACCAATACTTGTAACGACTTTACAAGTTTAGAGGAGTCTCCGATGAGAGAGATCCGAACATCCTCACTGTTCAAACGAAGAACA
Organism: Ballota nigra; assembly: GCA_947034835.1. Lineage (NCBI taxonomy): Eukaryota > Viridiplantae > Streptophyta > Magnoliopsida > Lamiales > Lamiaceae > Ballota > Ballota nigra. The sequence continues at coordinate 71,725,238 of OX344720.1, read as the reverse complement.
AATATATTGCAATGTCAAGCCAGGGCAGCCATGAACATGTAAATAATAAGAAATAGATATAACAGAAACATTTTAGCTTAAGCTAAAACAACAACGGGTCAAGAGGGACTCTACCAACAACTTCGATTTAGCTATCGTGTCTGATTAGGAAATTAGCTTCATATTTCAGTAATAAATCTTGCATGCCAATGGGAAACAATCAATTCGGGATTTGAACAAGGAGATTGCATAAACATAAACATGATTTTACCAAAAGAAATCATGTATCATTCATTCAGATAGTAACATCGATATTATGAACAATGACACATTGACTCAATAACAAGGAAACAAGACATAGAAAATCAATATCAAATCATATTGCTACTTTTAACATTTCAAATTAATGTTGAAGTAGCTTGTGAACAGAGCATCTTTACGTACCTTACTAATCGTTGGAGTTCATCTCTGAGCGCTCTCTCAAACAATCCTATCAAGAAATCTGTCTCCACCTGCAATCAAATCAACACAAAAAAATGAAGAATACTAGAAAAACACGCATCAATTTAGAGAAATTAAGTTAAAAGCATTGTTTACTTTGGGGCGAAACCAATTGTCAGTAGAAAAGGCGAAGAGTGTAAGAACCCTAATCCCCCAGTTGCTACAGAGATCCACGGTCCTCCGCAAGGCCCGAAACCCGGCCTCGTAACCTAACCCGGTCGGCAATCCTCTCGTCCGTGCCCACCTCCTATTCCCATCCATGATAATCGCCACATGCCTCGGCATCGACTCTCTCTGCAATCCCGGCGGAAGCGCAACCTTGGCGTAGTGAGCTGGTGGTGGCGGAGCCCCATCGAGCAAGACGTCGTTTCCCTTTGCGGTGGCGGCTGGAGATAACACGTGTGATGGCAGCTTGAGGTCGAGTGGGCGGCGGAGGTTGAAAGAGAGGTGGAGCATTGCTGGTGATTGGGAATGGCGGGTTTTCCTGATTTCTAAAATTGGAGGGAGGGAGGGAGGGTATTTTGAACACACCCTATCCATCTCATTCATATCTCATCCACAAATTTAACTGTTATTTATTTATTTTTATTTAAAATGAATCTGCACAAACTTAGAGTACATTTCGAATTAATTAGCCAGCAATCAAATTATCAGGGCACTAGAGTGTACCCACGCGAATTTCGCGTACTGAAAAAATATATTATATTTATTTTCTGTTGACATTTAATATAAGAGTATTTTTGTTTAGATTTTTTTGAGGTATATACAATAAATTATGGGGTTTGTTTAGCTGTGGTCCGTGTCCTTCACTAAACTCTATAGGTATATCCTACAAACTTTTCGAATTAATTAGCCAGCAATCAAATTATCAGGGCATAGTAGACTAGGGCTATGTTTCGCAGCATATATTAGATTAGTAGCTAGTGTTTAATATAATATAAAAAATGGTGATATATGTGCGTAATACCTGTGTTTGGTATGATTTATTCAAATAAATATTATTTTAATATCTCTGTTTGGTATGATGTATTAAAACTGATATAATTTTAGTTGAGTGTTTGGTAGATGATATTAGAGAGATATAATTTTAAGCTGAGTGTTTAGTAGGTGATATTAGAGAGATATAATTTTAATTTGAGTGTTTGGTAGGTGATATTAGAGAGATATAATTTTAATTTGAGTGTTTGGTAGATGATATAAAATTGTGAATTATTGCCTTGGGTCATTTGGGGGGAAAACAAGCCCAAATTGCCGCCCAAATAAGTCCTTTCATCAGCTCGATTTTAGGAAAATTCATTCAATTCCTCCTCTCATATCTAGATAAGTTTGTACACAAGTGCCAGAGCAAATGGGAACAAATACATTCACTTCACTTGTGCGGACGTATATAAATATTCAAGTGGGAACAAATTGTTTTGTACATTGATGAATATATAGATAAGTTGGAATAAAATTAATTTAATTAATAGCAATCTTGAAAATTCAAAATCCACTAAGATTTTGTTAAGTTACATGCAAATTACACACATCAAGTCCATACAACAAATAGGTTCATAAAAGTCTTACAAACATGCATTGAGGGATCTAAATTCGAAGGTGACTTCTTGCTTAGATTCAACGGGACATACTTAAAAGAGCACCTAACAACACCAAAACAAAAAACATAAATAACACAACTACACAAATAAAAATCCAAATAAGAAATTTAGTTGGAACGTCTTCATTTATATTGCATTGTTCAGGCTCTGCAGGGTCATCTAAATGACGGGGACGACTGTTTACTGAGGCTGGTGCACGTTGTCGAATACCTGAATCACTATGTGCTTGCAATGGAGATGCAAAAGATTGACTTGATGCACTACTAGGCTGATAACTCTGATTAAGAACACATATAGGGATGCGATCCGGTGGGTGGTTTCTATGTCATTTGTCAGCCCACTCAAAGAATCCCCTGTGTCGGCCATATGCAGGGCAAATATAGTAGTACATGTGGGGGTGGTGTGAACCCGGACCGGCACATTTAAGGAGCATCGAACCTCTTCCACATAAACAATTGGGAGGACCACTTGGTTCCCTCCATTCTGACATTGATCTATAAAACAACAATTTAAGTACTATCACAACTACATAATAACAAGCATGAACATATGATTAAATGATGGACAGTCTATAGAAAACAAATTTCATATTTATCATCCACAATATGAAAAATAGATCCAACAAACATATAATTTTTTTGTCATGATAATGTAATGTGCAGTCTAAACAGATGATAAAATGAATTCAACTTCTAAAACACAACAAATTTGAGACAAAGTTAACTCCTAATGTTCTCATTAAATAACATAGATTTGCAAAAGCATTGCGATCCATTCGGAGGTTTTGAATGCAGGAGGAATCACTAAGTAAATACAAACGACTATTCTGATTAAGTTGTTCTGGCATTCGATGTATCATATTATACCTTTTAGGACCAAAGAGTCATCTCCTAACCGTTTTGTGTCGATTGTTTAATACGTGAGAGACAATTATGAGCACAGTGAATATTTTATGCATTATCTCTTCAAGCATAATGTATGAAACACGTCGTTTCAGATCACGAGATAACATGATGGGGATGAGTTGGATGGACAAGGGAGTCAAAACAATCCACAATGCCAGAAACATCACAGTAATTAACAAAATACTTATGACAGATCAATGACCACAATATCACAAATCTACATATTTATTCTGAAGAAAAAAAATACAAACCCCACAATATTGTTCTTTCTGCACACAAGAAAACCCACAATATTAAAGTTTTGCCGTAAAAAAACCCACAATATCAGGATTCTGCCCACACTAAAACCTACAATATCAGCATTCTGCCCACACTAAAACCCACAAAATCAGCATTCTGCCCACACTAAAACCCACAATATCAGCATTCTGCCCACATAATTACCCACAGTCTGAGGGTTCTGCCCACAAAATAGCCAACATATGTATTCTGCCCCTAAAATAAAATGTACAAATTTCTACAATGACCAAAATTACATTCAAGCACAATGACCTCCAAACAAACAATTCAATTCAAACGGAACGCATTGCAAGAAAATTAGTAAACAAAAAATTCAAGGAACAAACAACTGAAAACAAATATGAGGATGTGGAGCTGGGGATATTGTTCTCCCCAATTGAAAAAAACCCTAAACACATTCACACAAATCTGTTAATCTAAAGTATCTTAATTTTCCGAACCCGATTCGAAACAGATCTAACGTGAATTAGTTTGGTATATGTCCCAAAGTAGAAAAATCGAGCTCGAATTCTCTATAGCAAAACAAATCGAAGTAAAAAATACGGTGGGTTGAGGTAAATTAATGAGAAGCAGGGTACCTTGTAAACGACGGTGACGGAGTCACGAAAGAATTTCTCTGGTGGGGGAGTGATGAATTCGTAATAACTACTTTTCCGACCGACCTCCCAAAAATGCGACGAAGATGAAGTGAAAATTCAAAAATGGGCTTTTCAAAATTTGAATTGTGAGAAGGAAAGACAGGAATTGTAGCCCCTAATCTCCGATTTAGTAGCGTCTTTGTCGCTCAATTTATCTCAGCTATTACCAAGTATTATCAATGAGATTCGTAATAACACCCCCCGGGTGTGTTCCAGTATGCATGCCCAAACAGTGTTTTGGAGATAAAGAAGTGTGGTCTGTGTATTGGATCCGACTTTGAACGGGTTAGGGAGATGGGGAATAGCTGCTACCAAACAGTCATATAAGAGGAGATAAAGCCACTTATCTCACGTACCAAACATAGCCTAGTAGTAGAACTAGCAAAATCAGTTTTACTTTAGCCACAATTATAATGACATGGGTTAATTAGAAATTAGGTAATCAATGAGTGTTCTGGGTGACAAAGTTGACCCATTAGCTGCCAAATAGGGAATATATCAAAATTAGTCCTGCAACTTAGGTTAATTCCAATTTTAATCGTGTAACTTTTCATTTTCTCAATTTTAGTCCTATAACTTTTTATTTTCTCAGTTTTAATCATTTTTGGTATAAAAATTCAAATACTCACTAAAGGAATTGGGGTTTTTAATTTTCTGGCGAATTGTACACACGAACTAACACATAATAAAAAATATTAATCGACTCATCTAATTATAATTGACCAGTTTGGAAATAAAAATAGTCACGACCCAAATCAAACCCAATTCACCCCCAATTTCACATAAATCCATTTTGATTATGTAACAGTAAAAATATTTTTATTACGTGACGGTTCACGTACACAATTCACCATAAAATTAAAAACCTATAATTCCTCCAGTGAGTATTTTTAATTTTGAGGTCATATAAGGACTAAATTGACAACTCCAGGACTAAAATTAAAAAAATAAAAGTTACCAGATTAAAATTGACAACTCCAAGACTATAATTGAGAAAATGAAAGGTTACAGGATTAAAATTAACAACCTCAGGACTAAAATTGGAATCAACCTAAGTTGCAGGACTTATTCTGATATCTTTCCTTGACAAATAAGATATAAGCCCAAAAAAAATGCAAGCCCCAAATTGAATGGAAGCAGAACGAGTAATTTGTTGGATGCTTCACACTTTCTTAGACTAGTTCAATTTTCACTTGAGTGTATGGTGTACACTTAAATTTTAAAAAGAATACCCGAAGCAGAAATCAGTAATACTTTAAGAAATAATTAGTAATACCCTAAGAAATAATAAGTGATACCCCAAGAAGTAATTAGTAATACACCACTTAAAAGAAAATACACAGTTCGGTGTGTATTTTGAAAAAATCAAAATTGAAGTCAAAATTAAGCCTAAAATTCAAGTGCATGCTAAAATTTGTATGATATATATCACTTTTTATATTTACTTTGTTCCACTATTTAGATTAGTGAAATGTTTAATAATAAAAAAAATATACCAATAATTATAATGACAATAAGTGTTAAAGTTCAAATAGTGTACACCTAATGAAATATAAAAAGATGGCACAAGGAATCAAATTGCAATTCAACTTAGATTCAATCAGTTTAAATTGGTTTTTTATTATTTTATAAAAGGTGATGTATGGGGAGCGATTAAGGCGTGTGAAGGATCCAAAAGCCCAGGACCAAATGGCTTCAACTTCAGTTTTCTGAAATCATTTTGGGATGTTCTTAAAGATGATATCATGCCTTTTTTTTAATGAATTTCATACTCATGGGAAATTGGTGAAAGGATTGAACTCATCGTTTATTGTACTCATCCCAAAGAAAGAGGAAGCATTTGAATTAAGTGACTTCAGGCCTATCTCTCTCGTGGGGGGTCCGTACAAAATTCTAGCCAATGTGCTATCAAGAAGACTCGGGAAGGTAATTGAATCAAATATATCTGATTTCCAATCAACTTTTATTGGGGGGCGACAAATTTTGGATAGCATTGTAGTACTGAATGAAGTAATTGAAGACTCGAAGAAAAGAAAGGAGAAAAATATGCTTTTCAAGATCGAATTGCCAAAGCCTATGATTTTGTAGAATGGAGTTATTTGAATTCCATTATGAAATGCTTTGGTTTTGATGATCGATGGATAGGGTGGGTGATGGAATGTGTTTCAACGGCGCAGGCATCAGTACTTGTGAATGGAAGCCCTTCTGGAATATTTAATCTAGAAAGAGGATTGAGACAGGGTGATCCCCTGTCCCCATTGCTTTTTCTTATTGCAGTGGAGGGTCTCGGCATTATAATGGGTAAAGGAACTGATTTGGGACTGTATAATCCTGTGGAGATTGGCAAAGAAAAGGTGAAAGTGTCTCACCTTCAGTTCGCTGATGACACCATTTTTTTAGGCAAAGGTTAAACATGGAAAATGTTGTTTTTTTGAAAAATTTCCTAGTGAATCTTGAGATGGCCTCTAGACTCAAAATCAATTGTGATAAATGCAACTTATATGGGTTGAATCTTGATGAGAGGGAACTTAATGAGTTGGCTACTTTTCTGGGATGCAGAGTTGGAGAATTTCCATTCAAATATTTGGGGTTGAAGATTGGATTCTCTCATCGAAAATTTGCAGATTGGGATTATGTTATTCAAAAAGTGAAAAATCGGTTGAAGAAATGGGAAAGGTCGAACATATCCTGTGGTGGAAGATTAACTCAATTAAATTTGGTGCTCACTTCTTTACCAATTTATCTTCTCTCAATTTAATAGTGTGTCTAAGAACGTGTTGAATGAGATTGAATCTTTACAACAAAATTTCTTGGGGTGGGTGGGTGGGTGGGGGGGGGGGGGGGGGCGGCGGCGGTGAGAGTAAATCTAAAACTCCTTTGATTAATTGGCTTTCTCTTTGCAGGTCAAAAAGTGATGGGGGTCTAAGAGTAAAAGATCTTGAATGTTTTAACTTTGCACTTTTGGGGAAGTGGGCATGGAGGTTTTATAATGAGGGTGACATGTTGTGGGTAAGGATCATACGGTCCAGGTGGGGGGATAGTTGGGGTGTTTCTGGTATGGGTGAGTTCAGTGGGAGAAGAAGGAGGATAGGGGGTGGTGGGGGAAAGTCTTGAAGAGTGTCGAGGAAGGGCAAAATAGTTGGTTCTTCAGTAGTCTCGAGAAAAGTATAGGGGGGGGAGGAAGACATCTTTTTGGGGAGAGAGATGGGCTGGTGAGGGTATTTTAAAACTCAGGTTTAATAAGTTATTTAGATTGAGTCTTAGTAAAGAGGCGAAGGTCTGGGAGATGGGGGAATGGAGGGAGGAAGGTTGGGTGTGGAAATGGAGAAGAGATTTAAACGGAAGGGAAAAGGAAATACTTAATGATCTTTGTGTTGTGATTAATAGGTACAAGCCAAAACAAGGAGAAACAGACACATGGAGATGGAACAAAATCAGAAATGGAGTTTACAATGTTAAAGAAGCGTACAATTGGCTTCACAGCAAGAAGATTGGCGGCAATCCAGAGAAAAAAGAAGAATATAAGGCGATATGGAAAAGTGGCGCGCCACCAAAAGTTTGTATCCATGCGTGGAAGGTGATCAAGGAAAGGCTACTAACGGTGGATTTATTGCAACAAAGACACATAATTCCAAATTCGGTAAATAACTTGTGTGTGTTTTGTTGCATTGAACCTGAATCGGTGAGACACATATCATTTGAATGCCATGTTTCACATATTTTCTGGATGTTATGTGTGAATTGGATGGGGGTGAGCGCGGTGTTACCTTCATGCCCGCGTTCAAACTTGATTCAATTCTGTGACTTAAGGAGAGGAAAATTGAGGAAGAGACTTGCATTGTATATTTAGGCTTGCGGAGTGTGGTTATTATGGAAAGTAAGAAATGGAATAATTTTTAGAGGGGAACAATTCTTGTTGGAGAAGATATTCTAAAAACTCAAAATTCATTGCTGGAATTAGTTCCAACATGATCCAAAGTGGAGAACAGATGGGAGCTTTGCAGAGTGGGAGAAGAACCCCTTTTTGTTACTAGAAAACTGTTAGTCTAGAGCTGGGTATGTTGCTGGGAGGATTTTATTATTGAACTTATACTTGGATCTCGTAGATTTGAGGTGTATCTCACACCACGCAACTTCAGTCTTCAGGTAAACTTTTTAAAAGTAAGTTTAATGAAGTTTTCTTCTTCCTGATCAAAATAAAATAAATGGTGATGTATGGTAATTATTGTCTAACAAATAAACATTGTATAACATAACAATAAATCATATCATAAAAAGGAATTCCTGACTGACGTGGAATTTAAATACATTGAAATAAGCTCGAAAATAGTTCCAAAGTCAGAGTGATAGATTCAAATGCATCATACAAGCTCGCCCACTCCAAATACAACCTTATAATTTCAAGTTTTCACTTCCATTACAATGCTATACAAACAATCTGCACTGACGTAATAAAAGCATGAGATAAAATTGCAGTTTAGAATGAAAAGAAGACTTTAAATCTTGGATAATAGTAATAACCAGAAAAAATTAAATAGCTCTGGCAACAATGACTCAGAAACGCTCTACATTACAATTGTAGTGAATGACGAAGTCCAACTCATAATAGAACTGCAGGAACACTTCTGGTTTATAATTTTTCCGTAAAGCAAGTTTTCGTGGTAATTCAAATGGAACTTTTTCATAGTCAGGAATCAAATGCATGATATCAGCAAAGTAAAATGCAAGACTTTGTGTCACCTTGAATCACCCCTAGCGATGATTAGGGAATGTTCTCAGTTGGCCCCCTGGAAAGAAGTGATGATTAGACGGAGTGAGAAGCTTGAATTGTAATTTCCTGTGGCACCCTCAGAGTTATGTGATTTGTATCCCATCCAGCCTCTTCTAGTTGTAACAAAAAACCATCAAACCTATTGTTTAATTCAGTCAAGCTTAGCTTGAGTTGGGCAAAGACATCGTCTGATTTGCTGCAATTCTGATAGAGCAAGTACGATTGCCACACACAGCGTAAGACTGATAGACTTGTGGCTCCCTCCTGTAGAAATTCAAGTTTTAACAATTTGATATCCCTGCCCCTTTTGGAAACAAGGTAGTGACTCTACAGCTCCTTACCTTAAAGGTCACAAAGACTTCAAATTCTGATTGTAGTTGGTTCAACACGAGAAAATATTTCTCCTCTTCATATAGCTTGAGAAGCATTCTCACCTGCTCAAAAAAGATAAAAGATAAGTCGAGCATTGAGCTCTTGTAGGACACACATACGCTTTCAGTATCCTTTGTTTCCATACAATATTTGTTCACTTCATGTTTTTTTTTATATGTCGAGGATTATTTTCCTAAATGTCAAGGTTATGCAATACATAACTCCCCGGGAACCTAAAAATTTTGAAGACCTTACATGCAGCTATAGAGGAACCATTGGAATTGCATTGGTTTAGCGTTTACAATTAAAAGAAGTTAGTAATTTTGATGCATACTTTCACACTTTACACACGCATATGTAAATATATGTGTTTTGTTTAAATATTTGGAGGGGAAAGAAATGTGAAAGCCTCCATGCATTAGGGAGGGGGGGTGGGGGGGTGTCGTACCTCGGAGCCACGTTTCTGGCCAGTAGTCATCTCTTCCAAGGACACACCAAAAGTTATTCTTGGTCTAAGAAATTTTTCCCATACTAGTATATTTTCCATCCTGTTGCACTCTTTAATTCCTGATTGCAAAGGAAATTTGTGTATACATTTTCTATTTAAAGTTAAAGTTGATGGAAGAGCATAACCTTACCTGGAACTTTTTGAGATAAGATATGCGAGTTCACCAGTATCCGAGCACGCTTGAGATTTATCTGTCAAAATTCTGAGACCTGGTTAGAGGGACTTCCTTAGTAAAGAAACCTTTTCCTTCTGTCTTGTGCCAACTCTTCACAAAGTAGATATCATATAATCTTATCTTACCGTATTAAACCGCAGAACTGAGAGGGACAAATAGCGGCACCACAGGTGAAGGATCCGCACTCCGAGCCATGTTAGTGTCAGCACAAGATATGAAGATGAAATAGCAGGTGTATCCTAAATTGTGGTTCTGGTTAAGGTATCAAAAAAATGATTGCGGTGAAACGAGATTTATATCCAAATATATGTGATTAAAGCTTAAAGATATTTAACAGACCAGAGCAAGTATGCCTAGAGCAAGGCCAACAAGCTCGGCAGCTACTTCCCAAACTTCCTCCTGTCAAATAAAACCATTAAATACAGTGAGATGACCACATAAACTAAGTGGCCGCTTGGTATGAGGAAATGAGGGTGGATAATGGGAATAAAAGATGATTCGTTCTCATTTCTTGTGCTTGGTGGCATTGGGAATAAAAAAAGTTTATCATCACCCCATTTTTATAAACTATTTCAACCCCCACCCCCCCCACCCCACCCCTCCATAAGCATTACCTCGTTCTGTTCAATGATTCATTGGAAAATTTGAACTAAGTGCCCCCTAAGTAATAGTTCCTAAATAGAGGTTATGCCAACAATTTTCACAAATTTTAAAGGGTTGTGTTTTAAATAACCCCCTCCAGGCACTACATTTTTGAATTTGTTTTACAAACACCTAAAAAAAAGTGAAAAATATAAAATAGAAACAAGTATTATCTGTAATTAACAATCTTAATAGGGTAGAAAGAAAGAGCGAAAGAAAGAAATAGGTCAAACATTAAGGCAGATTCTAAAATTTGCTCAACTATATATTACATTACAATGAACTTTACTTAATACTCGAGACATCTTATACTCTGAAACATATGCTTGTACATCACAAGATTAATGAAGACCTACCTTCGCAGATATCTCTCCCAGATTTCCAGCGATTGCAAAATGGTTTTGGATCACACGGAATGAAGGATCTCTTAGACCCCTCCCTACTGCCTGCAGGGATAAAATTCACTGGATAAAATGTCATTTCCTGACATATAGATTACAAATTTTAAGGATTTCGAAAAAAATTATAAAACAATTGTTGTAAGCAATGTTCTGGCTTCCCATAAAAAATTGTAGAACTATATTATATATATCTGGAATCGTGCTGAGCAGTTTAGAATGGACCTTCAGTTTGAACTTATTATAAACAAAACAAAAAAAAATTAAAATTCATGTTTTTCCAGGATCACTAAGTCTGCTTCTTTGTATCCTTTAAATGTCAGTTAATATGTTAATTCACCAAACTGGAGAAACATGATCTATTTCCTTCAGTGCGCTTGTAGCTCCAATTGTTTTAAATGCAAACAGAAAAATAGCTGCAAACTGTTTCTCATTTCAAAGCGGGATGGCAACAAATTTAGTGTTTAATGAGATAATAAACTTAGTAACCTTACCTTAGCAAGATTTCCCAGCGATGCCAATGGTAAGAACTGAGCAGGATATAGTTGGGTACTGAGATCAAAGATGCTGCAACAGAAACATAATATCTCCATCACAGGATACACCAACAATTACAAAAAAATAAGTTTTTCCAGTAAAATTATATAATTCAAACCTTCCAGTGCTGCCAATGAAGTCTGCATATAAGCGCCATTGTTTAGGATCATTATCAAAAAGATTACCAAATCTTCCACCTAAAATTAAATAGAAAACTATTACTTGCACATTCACATGATATGTTTTTTAGAATTTTATAAGAGATAGGCAGACCAATGAATAAACGCCCAACAGCACCAATGCCATCCTTTGACACCCATCTGCAAACACAAATAGATGCTCCCACTTTAGTAAGGTGAATACAAACTTTTGACATAATACAAGGGCTTAATTGTGGTTAATTGCAATTTAATCTCAACTTTTCTATTTTGTTGAATAAAATAACTTCATAAATTTTGACAATTCGAGCTCATGGGCCAAAAAAAACCTCACATTTACCAAATATTATTCATGATTTGGATACTTAATCATATTCATGATACAAGCATCATAAAAAATGCATTTTATCTCAGTTGTTGCCCTTGAAAATTTTAAGAGTATATTTAATAAATCTGATATGTGAGCTCGAATTGCCAAAATTTTAAACGGTGAGGTTTTATTTAACAAAATTAAAAAGTTGAGATTAAATTGCAATTTACGAATAAGTGGTGATTTTATCCGCAACTAAGCCTAATTTAAATCAGCTTCTCAAACAGTTCATCGGAAGAGCATGATGTGCCAATCTAAAAAAGAGCAAACACTTAATAACATATCATATATAGTAAAGCAGCGACATGTAATCAAAAGGTACCTTGAAAGAAACAATTGAACAAGGATGAAGAACTATTACCTAATTGCAGCAGCTGCTGCTGCAGCACTAGTTCCTGAAAATGAGCCTACTCCAACAGCCTATATTCATAGCGCAAATCTTAGTACTGACCATTAAGTACTAACTTTTCTGGCAGGGATTGTTTAAATTAATGATGTTAGCATAACTAAAGGTGCCCAATGATCACCAACTGAAATGGAAAAGCCAAAAATGGCCAGAGGCATTCAGTACTCATAAGACAGAATGATCACGAAACCAATTTAAAGTTCAGATGGTCATGACCATAACTTCAGAATAAAGGGTGAAACATATGTGGCATTTTTCTGAAGAATAGATGCAAATCGTGCAATCAAAAAACTAGGAATTTCAATATGCCAATTCAAAAATAGTAATAAGCTCTGAAGCTTTTTAAGAAAATTGATCCAGAATTCCCTTAAGTAAAATTCAGTATAGCCCACTTAGGGTGTAGATGATATAGAATGCTCCTAGCTTTTGACCATGTGACATACCAAGCTAAGTGAAACTTAGATAATGGCCAGAGATATATTCACTTGCCTTTAAAAGACTGGAAGTGACCAAGGTATGACATATCCATCCTGTGACATTAGTTGGGAACTGAAGCAATATGTACTCCAAATAATCATCTGAGACTGAGTCTGCACCAAAACATTCAAAATTAATTCAATATACACCAAAGCGTAGGATGTTAATCATGTTATCCAAGTTATTAATGACGCTCTCTTCTGTCATGAAAGTGAATAATGTAGTAGAGTCTATCAAGCAGGATACACTACCTGGGAATCCTGCAGGCAGAATAAAATCTTTAACATTTTTGGGGATCCAAGACAAGTACAAGTCAGTGTTCCCAATACGCGTATCTTGCAGCACATTAGATTCAGGCAAAAGGTCCTCAAGAATTGTTCTAATTTGCACATCAGATTCTACGATATATCTGCACAAAAGTAACAAAGAAAAAGAATACAAAAATCAAATTCGGACTATCTTAACCTAAATACTAGCTAAAGGAAGAACGAATTCATGTGCAAACAATCAACTAGCTATAATGTAAATACGTTAAGCATCTAGCTAAAGTACTTGTATGTTGATTTTTTAGCTAAAGTTCATATAAGTCAAATATATATACAAAAAACCTCAAAGCAGGAGGGGAAATAGCTATGCAAGCTGAACAAAGTAAAACTCTTAAATATAATTACCTTTTGGAAGTGCCATTAGCGTATTTTTCCAGTAAAATTGGATGTGCTTCACTTTCCCCCCTTCAATTAAACACACAAATAGAAATGAGGAATCATGCAGTTTAAGATGTAGTTGCTAATAATATCAAGGCGAAAAGACTTACTTAATCGATTGGGAGTCATCTGCTCCGGCGACAGAATGTGGTGACGACGAATTGCAGAGAATCTGAAATCGGTCAAACCTCGTAGGTATTGAACTTCGCCGGAAATCAAAGCTGAAGCTGTGGCCGGAAAACCGCAAAGCGGCGGAGGCCATTTCTTACTTTCTGTTGCTTGATTTTCAGAGCGGGATGATCTTGTCCGCGAAATTGTGGGATGAGAGAGACTATGAAAATGAAAATTGGGCCTCCGCCTCTCAAACCGATTTTTAGCTTTTTTTTTGTTTTTTTTAATTTGAATTATTTATTTATTTGGGAATATTCTATAGAGAGCGCCGGTTGATAAATAGCAACCGGACAATTATGGTATACACCTACTTATAATAAATTTGAACACAGTAAAAAAAAAATGTAAAGACAAATTTTAGGGTGCATCCAAGTGCATAGTATGCACTTGAATTTTGCACTCAATTTGAAATTAATTTTAAAATTAATTTTGACTAAATTCGCGGGTCGGTTGCGGGATCCAACAAAAAACTCGCGGGTCAGGCACAACCCAACCAAAATTCGCGGGTCTAGCAACAAACCGAGTCGCAAATGGGTCGCGCGCACTTCGTATCAATACCCGAAGTTATAATCACCAATACCCGAAGTTATAATCACCAATACCTGAAGTTATATCACCAATACCTGAAGTTATAATCCCCAATACCCGAAGTTATATCACCAATACCCGAAGTTATAATCATCAATATCTCAAGTTATAATCACCGATACCCCGAGTTATAATTACCAATACCCTAAGTTATAATTACCAATACCCCAAGTTATAATCACTAATACCTCAAGTTATATCCCTAAAAAATTATTTACCAATATCTCGAGACTTAATCACCAATACCCCAAGTTATAATCATCAATACTCTAAGTTATATTCTCCAATACCCTAAGTTATAATCACCAATACCCTAAGAATTACTCAATAATAATATATCAAATAATTATTCAGTATTACCCCAAGACTTAATTACAAATACCCCAAGTTATAATCACCAATACCCCAAGATTTGATCACCAATACCCGAAGTTATAATCACCAATACCCCAAGTTGTAATAACCAATACCCCAAGTTGTAATAACCAATACCCCAAGATATAATCACCAATACCCCAAGTTGTAATCACCAATACCCCAAGATTTGATCACCAATACCCGAAGTTATAATCATCAATACCCCAAGTTGTAATAAACAATACCCCAAGATATAATAAAGATATAATCATCAATACCCCAAGATATAATCACCAATACCCCAAGTTGTAATCACCAATACCCAAGATTTGATCACCAAAGTTATAATCACCAATACCACAAATTGTAATAACCAATACCCCAAGATATAATCATCAATACCCCAAGTTGTAATAAGTCTAAAACAGAAAAGTAGGTCCAACAATGTCAAACGTTGAAATTTGGGCCCAGGCTTGCGTTTCCAAAAAGGTATCACAATAGAAATTCTGAGCCCGACTCCAAAAGTTTTCTCTATTTTGATTTCTGCCGACGAGCACCAGAAACGAGATGGAGGTCAATTTGGTGCAATAAGAGATGAATTGTGATTTAGATCTGAGGAGAAAAACTCCACTGCATCGCCGGAAAACAGGTAGTCGCACCGGAAAGGAAAAGTGCACCAGAGGGAAAAACACCAGTATAAATTATTGTGGCGACCACCGCGTCACTATTAATGGCGGAAGAAGCAAAAGACCGTCAAATCGCTGAAAGGAAGAAGAGATGACCCGTTTTTTTAGAGGAAGAAGAGATGCCCGCGAATTTTTTAAATTTATCAAAATTGATTTTAAATTAGGGTGCAAAATCCAAGTGCATAGTATGCACTTGGATGCACCCTAGAACTACTCCACAAAATATCCTTCATTAAAATGACTTAAAGGCCCTTATATTAATTTAAAAACTAATATCTTTCTGGGAAATTGATTTTTTTTTTCGTCATGTAATTTTACCCTTTTTTTATTTTTGTCCTACTAACTTTTCAATTTTGATTTTAGTCCTACAATTTACATACTTTTTTATCTTTGGTCTGCTGACTTTAAAATTTTGATTTTAATCCTATAACTATACCATTTTTTTATTTTAGTCCTGCAAATTTACCGTCTTTTGATTTTAGTCCTATAAGGGTTAGTAGACTGTAGGACCAAAATAAAAAAAATATATAAGTTATAGGACGACAATCAAAATTTAAAAGTCAGTAGGACGAAAATAAAAAAGAGGTAAAGTTACAGGACCAAAATCAAAATTTGAAAATCATCAGAATGAAAATAAAAAATACATAAAGTTATAGGACAAAAAGATAATTTTCCCTATCTTTCTTGGTGTATGTTTGAGGTAAATCTAGTGAGGATTATTTAACGGGGCTTGTGAAATTTTGTGAAACAATCCAAACATAAATATTTGTAAGAACATAATTAGTGTTATGTCAATGTTTTACTAATCATAAATGACCACGCCTTTAATAAGCTTCAAGTGTCTTATTTATAGTTACAATTTAGGGTCTGCACCTCTTAGCCTACTGTTGGTAGGCGAACATCATTTGACATTAGGCAAACAGGTTATGGGGCCTAAGCGAGGATTAGGGCGCCAAATAATCAAGTCATGAATGACGAACAAGTATGACGTAAGGGTGGTGTAAAAATCAACTGAAGAAGTGTATATTAAGTCCACCTACATACAGGGTGAGTAACTTTCACAGAAGATGAAGACCCAGATTATCAAATTCACAGTGAAATGATGGACGAACAACTCTACACCCGTATTCCTGGATGGCGAACAACTTGTAATGACGAATACAGGATGGAGATCAACCAACTAAGCAATAACGAACAACACAATGGGCTGGATAAGGCACAAGTGAAGACTTTGTAACTAAGTTTTAGCTTAGATAATGTCAAACTAGTCAAATAGACACATGTCAAGCATGCAAGCATGGAAGTCTATGATCTAGTCCACCACCCACTTGATGGCTTGTATAAATAAGCTGCTCTTCATTTATGAAAATTAAGTTCAAATACACAAAAATCTCCCTATACACACCCATACACCACAAAACGCCCACATATGAAATAAATGCATAGTCTATACACGTATTTATTATTTTTCTAACCCGATCTATCGTATTTACTATCTACAGGAGTAATCAATCACACGAAATTGTTTGATGATCCTGATTTCAATTTAAAACATCTACTAATCCACACGACTAGAGTCGATCATCAACACCTACATCCATGCATTAATTGTATGGCTACATAGTCTGCCAAAACTATGTTGGTTATAGTGTCGTCAAGCCAGGGTGAACCACCGTTGGATGCCACGTGACATTGTAGTTAACTTTGTTTGATTTCCTTTCTTATTTGGTCACGTGTAGATTGCTTCCTCTTTTAGCTTGACCTTCTGACCATGTTATCGTTAAGAGGACAAAGCCTAGTCGATGGTTGACTGTTGGCAGCCTCCAGAGGCCCTCAAGAGGTTGGTCACTTAGATGGTCGATCTCGTCAGCGCGACCTCCTGTCGCAGTTAGCTCAGGTTTTCTCCTTGGTTATTTCTCTGTCAGGTCAGCCAGAAGGACTTCACGATCTGGTCATTGGCCGCCTTTATAGATAAGTAAGGTTACTGATGTGTACAATAGTGTAGACATTTATTCGATCAGTCCAATTAAATACGTATGTCTATGAACATTTGGTAACTATGGTCGAACAAATTGTCTACATTTTTCTTGTTCAACCAACATGATCAATAGTCGATGCCCTTCAATTTGTTCATCTAGTTGGTCGAATGACAAACACTCTCTTTTGTCCACCAAAAGTATGCACAATCTATTTTTTTACAACAATTTGTTTTTCTTCACCATCCAACCACCACTTAATCAATTCACATGTCATTGATTTTACACTCACTTAATTTATAAATGGACCACACAATTAGATTACCCTTACTTTATCTATTTTGTCTATATTTTCTTAAAATATGTCAAAAATCAATACATTTAATGGACGGAGGGAATACATTTTTATCTCATACTCCTCTTATCCCACTATGAGTTTCCTACTTTTCTTTTTTAGATGTTCTACTATAAATTTTCTATTTCATAAAAAGTAAAAGTAACACTCCATATATTAATAAACAACTACTTCTTTTTATATTATTAAACAACTACTCCTTTTTTGTGTGTGAATAAATTCTGGTAATTACTAGTTATCATTACTTAGTTCTTTGTTTTCCCTTTTTATTTTCAACTGAAAACCTTATTCATATATACGTGTTCAGAAATTATAGTTTTGTTTAAGATATTTAGTGAGGAACAAAATAGTCAGAGTAAAGTGTTTATTAATAATATCTAAAAAAAAAATAGATGGATAGTTATAATTATGAGTGTATATAACAATATTCAAGTGTTTAATAATCACACATTAATTTGGTTCAAAGAAATAACCACACATTAATTTAGAGCTCATTAGCCTAAATTTATTTGAAACATCTTATAAGTTGTTTTAAAAGCTTATAAGATGTATGTTGACAGCGATTTCGTGAGGATCTCGCCGTCGGGTCTCTAGCGGGTAGGATTTGTGTAATAATTATGACTGAAAACAATAAATGCAAGAGTAAATGAGCTCTCAAGAGTAGATTTGTAATAAATGAGTTATGTCCTACATTTGGGCATTAATGACCCTATTTATAGTGTTCAAGGTGGGCTCACCCACTTGAGCTGATATGCCCGCGGGCCCCACCTGATCCTAGCTGGGTAGCCATGAGTGGCTATAACCCCCCCCCCCCCTACAGGCCAATGAGGGGGTGCCACCTGGCACTGTTGACCTCAGCTGATGGGACTTGTCCCAACTACCTACTCTGACCCTGTCACATCCTCTGACCTGATGGCACTGGACGTTCCCTCACAGCTGGCGACGCCTGGGATCAGGCAGACGGGTACACGGGTAACCGGGCACCATGCAGGTGGCGAGTACCCTGGAGATCCTTTCACGGGTAGCGGGTAGAAACTGCCCCAGAGCTCGCCGCTGGCCGGCCGACCCCCTGGCCCATTGAGTTTAGTATCCTTCCCGACAGCTCCTGGAGTTCCGCGTCGGGTAGATTCTTCTAACCTACTCGTCTACTCGTCCCGAGTCGGCGATGAGTTTCTCTTGTCCGTGCCCCGCTATGGTTTAATGGGTTTAAGCCCGATACCCGAGGGGTCAGGTAGTAATATCGGGCGTAACAGTTGCCCTACCAGCCCGACGTCGGGGAGCTACAGCCGTCGGGTGGCGGGCTGGTCGAACCGCGGACTTGATTTTGAATTTGAATTTTGGGTGTGTCGTTCCGTCTTCCGAGGTGGCGCTTCGTACTCTGTGCCTGCTGACGTCACGGGATGGCGTGACTGACGCGCAAGATCCCAGGCGTCACGTCTGTCGATCCTGTCCCCAACCGTTGCGCGCGTGACCCTCACGCGCCCCCCTGACTCCTGCTTATTTTCACTTTTGACCCTATTTTTTTGCATTTTAGTCCCCCAATTTCTCCTATAAATAGGGGTCTCCTCCTTTCATTCTTATTTTCACTCTTCATTCCCTTGCTCCTCCTTTGCAATTTTGTAGTTTTCCGGCGACTTTCCTAGAACTCGGCGATCATTTCCGAGTTCCAAGGTAATCTCTTTTTCTTCCTTCCATATTCCTTTTTCTTCATTCCAATGAGTGACTCCGTCGAGAGTGTTGTAGCCACCGATGCCTTCCACTTCCGCCGCCGCGCCGCCACTAGTGCCGAGAGGCCCCTCCGCGCTTCCGGTGAGGGAACATCTCATGCCGCCGCCGCCAGAGAAGGTGAAGGCACCTCCACGGACGTGGACGCTTACGCCGACGACTTAGAGAGGATGAGCCCCCAGCGAGAGGGCGCTGCGCTCTGTGTTTTCCCCGTATCATTCTACCCGCCTCGGGCCGAGAACTATTTGTTCGAGCAGGAGGCCGTACCCGACAATATCGACTACGTGGATAGCCGACTGATTGGGTTTGATTATACCAAGTACATGAGCCGGTTTGTGCGAAGACACCCTGCCCGCGAATACTTCGAGGCCCAGGAGACCGAATTTGGGGCCTCTCGTCGCCCTAGTTGCCTGCCCCCGGACGCCGACCTCGGGGAGCTTTACTGGACCTTTCAGACGCCTGCCGATGTTTTCTTCTATGCCCCCCGGAAAAATGAACGAGCAGACCAGCCTCCCGAGGGCTTAATCGCCATAAATTCGGACACGCTCCACGCCGGGCTCCGCTTCCCGCTTCACCCGGCCATCTCCATGCTGCTCGCCGCGTGGAACTTGTCGATCACTCAGATCACTCCAAAGGGGTGGAGCTACATATTGGGTGCAATGGTCACGCTCGGTCGCCGGGGGCTGCACCGCATGCCGACTCCGGCCGAGATCAACTACTTATACTATACGGTGGCCTCGGTTGGGCGAATGAACCAGGGGTACTACTCCGTGAAGCCCCGGGGTGGCGACGCTATCGTTTTTGGCATCTCGTCGAAGGTGACTCACTGGCACGAAAAGTGGTGGTGGGTCGGCGGCGCATGGGAGAGCGTCGGCGTCGATGGGGAAATCATCTCGGTTCCCCGGGAGTACCGAGATTGCAATCATCGAGGTAAATACTAAATTCTTTCCTCACCTCCTCAGTACTGATCTAATTTTTCTTTCACTGTGCAGGCAACCCGGTTCCCAACCAGACCGACCTGACCGACGATTTCCGGCAAGCACTTGCCTTGGTGAGGTCGGAGAGCCAGGATAACCGCAACGTCGATCTCCTCAACAGTGACGAGTACAGAAGGCTGTCCGGGCTCCAAACCTTCCCGCGCCACTTGGATTTTGGTGGTAAGATTCTCACCGCTCAGTTTCCTTTTCTGCTCGTAGTTTTCTTCCCGATTTTTACACAACGCGTCTCTCTGCAGAACAACGCTTCCCGGCGGAGTCCTCCACTCCGTCTACCTCTCCGGTTCCCTCTCCTCGACCCACACCCGACGCCGGCCAGGCCTCCATCCCCATTGTCAACGTCGAGACCTCCGAGGAGACCATCGACATGGGTCCCAAAAAGAGCGCTACGGCCAAGCTGGCGAAGCGGGGAGCCGTCCGACCAGCAGGGGTGGTGATCCGCAGCCACCTGCAGACTCCCGCGCCGCCCTCGACCTCCTCCCCGACAGACGGCCAACGGCCATCTAAACAGGCCCGGGTAGAGACCCAGACCTCGGTTGATCCGGCGATGGTGACCTTGAACGTGAATCCGGCAACGGGCGGGTTGGTAGCCGGCACCGTCGAGGCAACCGTTGGTGGCCCAGCCTCCGCCTCTAGCGACCGCAGCAACTTCTCCTTCCTTGGCTGGGGCAACCACCTCACGTAAGTGTTTCTTGCTTAGTTTCCTGGTCATCTTGCGACTTTTTTATTTATCTAACTTTTTGTCCCGGCGTCCTGTAGGCCGGACCCCCTCCCCCGGCCGGAGGTTCTCCAGTTCCTGCGCTCACAGGATCCTCTCTATGCGGAGGCTGTCCCGGAGTCCTGGCCGGAAGAGCTTCGCTGGGCAGTGGTGAACCTTCCCCGGTCTTGGACCCTTAATTATAAGAAGGCCTCTCGCACCGCCCCCGTGCCCGACCAGTTGAGGTCCGCCGCCATCTGAGCTTCCCGTAATGCCATCGCTCTGGAGGGCATCATGCTCGACTATGAGCGGGATGCGCGGACTCTGGCCGCCTACAAGGCTAGCTTCCAGACTAAGCGGGACAAAGCCGCCCGGCTGGAGAAAGAGAACAAGAAGCTCGGGGAGGAGTTGGAGGCCGCCCGCAAGAGCCATGCGGAGCTGGAAGAGGAGAAGAAGATGGCGCTTGCCGATGCCGAGGCGAGGATGGCTGAGGAAGTCCGTCAGGCCAAGGAGGCCATTGCCGCGGAGGCCGAGGCACGTATGGAAGCTGAGCATGCCCGTCTAGTCGGAGAGAGCGAATCGGCTGGATCTATGGTGTATATCAATGCATATACCGACTCGATCCGCTCCCTGCTTCGCCGGAACCCCGAGGCCGACTACTCCGGGCCCTTGGAGGACCTAAGGAGTTATGTCGAGTCCAATCCCCCTTCTGCGGACTGCGATATTACTCCGAAGGATTTGGCTGATCGTGGGTTGGACATGTCGTTCCTCGGTGACCCGACGACCTTTATCTACCCTCTGGCCGACAAGGAGGTGGTCGAGGATCCGGGGGTGGTGGATGAGGCGGCTCCGTGAATATTTCTCTATTTTTTCTTTCTTTTGTTTCCAAGTTTGTTGGTCGCGGGCCGTTGTAACCTTTTATCCTCCCGATCTTAATGGAATCGTCATTTCCTTTTGCTGTTGTTTTCTCATTTGCTTTTGCTTTCTCGGTTTTTATTCAAATCGAACAAGTGGGATTGAGTTAACAATCGATTAAGAATTAACCAAATGATTAATGAGTGAAGTGCTTTAGCCAATTGACAGGCAGCGACTTCACGAATACGAGATTGAATTAACAATCAATTAAGAATTAACCAAATGATTAATGAGTGCTTTAGCCGATTGATGGGCAGCGACTTCACGAATACGAGATTGAATTAACAATCGATTAAGAATTAACCAAATGATTAATGAGTGAAGTGCTTTAGCCGATTGACGGGCAGCGACTTCACAAATACGAGATTAAATTAACAACCGATTAAGAATTAACCAAATGATTAATGGGTGAAGTGCTTTAGCCGATTGACGGGCAGCGAGTTCACGAATACGAGATTGAATTAACAATCGATTTTATTGATTACAACTTTGCGCTCGAGATGCGATTACATTGAGGCCGCTCGCGGGCAAGAGGACGATGCAGGATAAATTATCTAGCCGCTACTGGTAGTACTTTTTGAGTAGGGAGGCGTTCCAAGGGTATTGGGTTGGATTGCCCTCAAGGCTTTCTAGCTCATAGGCGCCGTTGGCCAGGCACCTTGAGATCTTTAGGGGTCCCTCCCAATTTGGGCCAAATGCCCCATTGGGCTGCCCGACCGTCCGCCGTAGCACCAGGTCCCCAGCTTCGAGTTGAAGTATTTTTCAGCCCGACGTTTATAAGCTATGTTTCTTTGCTCGGGCGGATAGCCTTCTCTCCTCCAGCAAGTCCAACTTGTTTAGCATGGCTTGGTCGTTCTCGGTCCCCACGGGTTGCGAGGTGCGGAGGCTTGAGATAATGACCTCGACCGGGATGACCGCCTCTGTTCCGAAGGCCAAAGCGAAAGGAGTCTCCCCGGTGGCGGTGCGGCTGGTCGTTCTGTATGACCATAATACTTCGAGTAGCTTGCTCGACCATGTTCCCTTGCTCTTCTCCAACCTTGCCTTCAGTATGTGTTTGATTATTTTATTCACCGCCTCGACCTGCCCATTCGACTGAGAATGATAGGGTGACGAGAACAGCCTCTTGATCTTGTGCTTTAGGCTGAATCTCTCCATCTCCCACCCGTCAAATTGTTTCCCGTTGTACGAAATGATTATATGTGGGAGGTCGAATCGGCAAATTATGTTGCTCCAGATGAACCTAATGACATGCTCCTGGTCGATTGTTTTTAGCGACTCCACCTCCACCCATTTGGTGAAGTAATCCACGGCGACAATTGCGTACTTGACGCTGCCCGGGGCTGTGGGCAAAGGACCAATGAGATCGATCCCCCACTTTACGAACGGCCACGGGCTCAGGATCGAAGTGAGCTCGGTTGGAGCCTAGTGGATTGTCGGTGAATAAATTTGGCATTTGTGGCATGCCCGTGCATAATTGATCACGTCCTTCTTCAGAGTGGGACAGAAATATCCCTGACGGATAACTTTTTGGGCGAGCACTTGGCCGCCGGTGTGGTTCCCGCAGCGCCCCTCGTGGACTTCCACCAAGATCTTCTTTCCCTGCCCCGGCGTTATGCATTTTAGGAGGGATAGGGCGAAGCCTCGCTTATACAACTGGTCCCCGATGATCGTGTATCGGGCCGCCCGAAGTTGTAACTGTCTTGCCGCTACTCGATCCTCTGGGAGTTTGTCGTCGCGTAGGTACTTCAGAATGGGAGTCATCCAGTTGTCCTCCTCCTGCCCCAGATTGGTCACTCGTTGGTTCGTGCTCGAAGGGGCTGTCAGGTAAGTGACTGTGATTTGCGACATGTCGGCTGCCCCCTCGGATGTTGCAAGGCGGGCAAGGGCATCTGCTTGAGTATTGTCGAGTCGGGGCACCACCTCTATATGGACTTGGTCGAATTTTCTGAGGAGGTTCTTGGCTAATCCTTGATAGGCCAACATTCTGTCGCTGCACGCCTCGTATTCTCCTGAGATTTGGCATGTTACGAGCTGCGAGTCGCTGTAGACTTGGAGCCTCTTCACTCCCATCGCCATGGCCATTTCCAGGTCGTTGATTAATGCTTTGTATTCAGCCTCGTTATTAGTTGCGTGGAAACCGAACCTGATGGCCGTCGTGAACGATTGGCCGGACGGGCTGAGAAGGACAATTCCCACGCCTGCCCGCAATATTGTGGAGGATCCGTCGACGTACATTTTCCAAGGTGGTTGCTCGATCTTGGACATCGCCTCCGGGTAGGTGAGCTCGACTATGAAGTCGGCCATGTGTTGACGATCAGTTCTAATCTTGAAGATTAATGGATGTTTTAGGTGGTTAATTGATCATCAAACAATTACGTGTGATTGATCACTAACGTAATTAGTGAATACGGATTTTCGGGTTTAAGTGGATTAGAATCGTATAAAAGCTTACGTGTTTAAGTTTGATTGTAAGTTAATCGAGCAGCTTTAGATTCGTAATCGAAGTTTGGACGTGTATAATAATTTGTGCTTGTTCTATTTGCTGAAAAATCTAAGTATTTATAGACAATTGCCTAGCAGGAGGTGTCGTGACTTTTGGCCTACCAGGCTTGCATGCTCGACACCTGGCCTTTGACTAATTTGACCTTATCTTAACTAAATTATATCCTTATCTTGATGGACTTGCTCGCAGTCAAGAGCTGCTCGTCATATTGGACTTGTCCTGGAGGAGTCTTTAGTTTGATTTCGTTGGTCTCTTGTCTTACTTGGTTGTTATCTTGGCATTGTAGTCGGATCTGGTCGGCGTGACGCTAATTGAGCTCATCATGTAGCTTTTGATCTGATTTTGTTTGCCTATCCGTCTCGATGTAGTGTGCAGATTCTGCTCGCCAGATATCTTAGGTGAACCTTAAAGCTAAAGTTGCTCGCCCAGTTAGTCTTGCTTAGGGTGTAGGTTCTGCTCGTCAGATACCTTATTTCATCCCGGTTTAACTTTGTCTTAACCGTGGGTGTTTTGAGTTAATCTTATCCGCCCAGATGACGATTTTGCTCGCTTATCAACAATTGCCTCCTTGCCAATCAATAAATTGTGAGAATGACGAACGAGCAATTCTTGAGTCGGCAACCTTCAAGTGTAATTGGGGCGAGCAAGGTCATCAGGGGGCGAGCAACTTTTGATGGGCGGACAACATTGGTCGAGCAGGCTTGGGCCAGTGACGGTTGGGATCCCAAAGTCTGGGTACGGCTCGAGGTGTGACGTGGGCGGAATGATTGTTGCCGCCCACACGCACACGATCCCTAGGTGACGCGTCTTCCCGCTTTGTCGGGCAGGTATTGCACTCGCCCAGAATTTGCACTTTAGTCCTTCGATTTCTCAACTTGTTCGCCCGATACCCCGTTTTTCCAGAGAGTATTTAAGGAAAAAATTTGTGATTTTTATCATTTTTACTGTATATCAAGCGCGAATCTCTCCTTCTTTCCTCTTTCAAATGTCCGGCGATCGATACCAGTTTCCGGCGACCTTCAAACGATGTCAAGGTAGTTTTTTCTCTGCTTTCTTCTTCTCTTGCGTTGTGTGCGTTCCAGACTCACCAAAATCCCTACTCCGCCGCGGATAGTTCTGAACCGCCGTGATTCCCCTCGCCAGAATCTGTTAACATTCAAAACTTTTCCCTTAACTTATTGGATGGCGTCGCACTCTGAGACCGGTTCTTTTCCTCTCCAGAATCCTGAAAAATGGCCCGTCGAAGAGAATCTTCCCATAGTCAACCTGGAATCCGATCCCGAGGCGGTTTCGGTTGCACGCTCGGTCAATTCTAGAGCTCGTCCCTTCGGAGAAAGAGAGGAGCGAGCAAATCCTGCTCGCCAGCTCTTGGAGGAAACGAGCTCGGACCTCCACGAAGACGAGGACGAAGAGGTCAAGGTACTTCAGCCGGTGAACCTTGACGAACTAACCTGGGCCTATCTAAAAGACATCAACTTCCCTGCGCCCAGACTGATCGAGCATCGGGTTCCAGTCGCGGTTGCTCGCCGTGTTGACTGGAATGAGTACGAAAAGGAGCACTCCAATCGCTTCGTCATTCCTGCTCGCGGAGTACGGAAGCTTAAAGCGACCGAGTTCGCAGCGAGCTGTATCGTGTCCGCCATTATCGAGGAGGACTTGGCCGGGATTCGGAGGGATTACAAGATTCCCTTTGACATCCCGATGTATGCTCTTTTGGTGGACGACAGAGCTGATCACCCACCACGCGGATTGACGGCGATCAACCTCGCCACCCTGAATGCTGGAGTTTCTTTGCCGTTGCATCCTTTGGTCGGCCAATTCCTACAAGACGTGAACTTGGCTATCACCCAACTTACTCCCGTTGGGTGGATAAATCTGATGGCTCTGATGGTGATATTCGCCCTGGAGGGGTATCCCAATAGGCTGTCCGCCGAAGAAGTTGGCTACCTGATGACGATGACCGGCTGCACCAGGGAAGAGACGGGCTGGTACTATCTGAAGGCGCGACCAGGCCAGAAGCTGGTTGAGGACATCCCTGGGAAGGTGCGAGACTGGAAGCATGACTGGTTCTGGGTCGGAGGCGACTGGCGTGCTTCTGCTCGCACTTTAGGGGGTCCAGAACGAATTGAGACCCCGACGGAGTTTAGGGAATTAAAGCGTGAGTCTTACCTCTTCTATAAATTTGAAGTGGTTAGACTAATTTTAATTCTCTTTTTCCTTTGTTTCAGGTCCCAAAAACTTGGGGTGGCGAACTGTGAAGAACTGCATCAGCGATTTATTCCTGTTCGTTGCGTGTTTGATCGCCCTCCGTCGCCGAGAAGATCGCAGCATTGGCCATCTCTTCTCCGAGGACACATTGTGAGTTGCCCATCTCACAACTTATCCTCACCATCTCGAGGCTCTAGCTCGTATCCCAGAGGGTAAGTATCTTTCCTCGTTGGGCGAACAAATCTGATCGGCATTAAACTCAATGTTAACTTGTTTTATATGTCCTTTACAGATCAGCTCGCGACAGTTGCGCTTCACCCCTCCTTCCTAGAGCTCCATAACCGTGTTTGGGAGATGCCGACTAAAAAAGGACGTAAGAAGTCGGATCCCCTCTCAAAGATCATCGCCCTTGCGGCCAAGGGTAGAAAAGGCAACCCAAGGCAAGCCAGAGGGTCGAGCTCGGCACAGCCTCCTGCCCCAGTGGCGAGTCCTCCCAAGACACTGGTTCCGAGGACGAAGAGGCTTCTTCGTGGAGACGGCACTCCCGTCTCCGATACTGAGAAGGTGGCCAAATGAGCGAAAACGGCTCAAGAGAAAGTGACGGTGGCTGTCCGGCCATCTGAAGGCGACAGCGAGCAAACTCCCTCCGTGGAGCGTCCCGGCGAGCAAGCTCTGGTCGTCACTGTTCGCGAAGGATCCGACCCTTCATCTGACCCCACCTACCTCGGATGGGACAAGGGTCGTCTTGATAGGTACAACTCTGCTCGCCCAGAACACTTAGCATTTTCTTTTTCATCATTTTCATTCATTTTTTTTACTAACTGAATATTTCTTTTCAGCTACTCGCCCGAGCAGTATCCAGGGCGATCTAACTTAGTGCATCGTTTCGCCTGCTCAAAGGTGCCGACCAACCTGCGCAAGATTCCGGACTCTTTTGTTCGCCGCGCCTCTGAGGTCGTTGCTCGTAGCTGGACCAAGGAGCTAAACGAGACCGTCAAGACACAGGCGCCTCGCGATAATGGCCGTCTATGTCTTGTCGAGGCGGGCAACACCTTGGCGGTCGTGCAACGTTTGGTCGACCAGGTTGAGGACCTCGAGAAGGACTCACGCCAGCATGCGGCCACGGTCAGCCGTATTGCCAAAGAACGTGATGATGCTAAGGCAGAGGTGAAGAAAATCATCACCGACCTCGAGAACAAAGCCAAAGCTCATCAAATAAGCGAGCAGCGTGCTCTGGACCTGCACGTCAAAGTCTCCGAAGGGCTGAAGGTCAAGATGGCCAAGGTCGAGCAGATGCGGGCTGAACTTGCTTGCGCTCAGCAGCAGAAAGAGGTCGCGGAGAAATTCGCGACTGAGGAGACGGCCAAAATTGCGGACCTTGAATCGCAGCTCGCCAACTCCATTACCCAAGAGGAACTTATTCCTAAGATGGAGGTGAGCTCGATTCTGGCTATGCAGAGAGCATCCGTATCGCACATGAGTTTAAAGCTGCTGCAGTCGTCGAAAAGATCGGCAAGGAGTTGTGCAACTTCGTCGAATCGAACCCTCCTACTCCGGACACAACTCTAAAGATTGGCGACCTGCCTGAATATGGAGTCAAGCTTGACTTCATCGGTCCGGAGATAATTATCACAAGTCCTTGATTAGGCGTGAAATTGTCATGATTCGTAGCTTGAAATACCCCAATCTTGGTCGAGTTTATAGAGTATTTAGAGTCAATTGAGCATTATTTCTACACGTTGATGAATTTGTCTCTTTGATGCTCATAGGTGAATAGAGAATGAAAAATGGAGTTCGTAGGACTTTGAATCGACTCAAACGGATGCCCGGATGAGAAGATATTGAAAAAATACGATTGGTATTAGTGCGGACGAGGAAAAGTATCAGTTGGGAGGAGTTAGAAGTCACTCGAGCGCATTGCTCGAGCGCTTAAACTTACAGAACTATTCTTGCGCTCGAGCAGCTCGAGCGCCACCGCTCGAGCGAATTGCTCGAGCGCCCAAAACATGCAGAGAGATTTCAGCGCTCGACCGGCTCGAGCGGAACCGCTCGAGCGATTGTGTCATTCGAGCTACACTGCTCGAGCGGGACCGCTCGAGCGTTTTGCTCGAGCGCCCATGGATTTTTGCCTCCGGATGCGTATTTTCGGCCCATTAACTCCCGTTTCGACCCGTGCCTATATATACCTCTTCCAAACACGTTTTGAAGGATCCCCAAACTTTAGAAATAATTTTAGACTTAGTTTTTGAAGAGGAGAAGAACGAGCAAGCTTTATTTACGTTTTGTTGAGGTTTTTCATACGAATTCTAGTTTCTTTTCAATTCTTAGTTTCTTTTAATTAGCTCGATTACTTTTAACGCTTTAAACTTCGTTTTAGTTAATTAAATTTCAGTTCTTAGTATTTATTTTCTTTTAAAACCCTAGTTCATGTTTTGTATTTTCTTCGTTCAATTCATTATGTTTATGTTCGTTGTTTCTTCTATTGCTTTTATTTTTGTTAAAACCATGTCCGGCTAAAACCCTTGCATGCTTAGGGTAGGATGAACTCGTAGAAGTAGGATGTGGGTACGTAATTAGGGTAATTCGTGACGTTAGTTTTAATTCTCTTGATTAATGAATTCTTATAATTAATCTGAACTTCACCTTTGAATTTAGTACGAAAGTGTTAGAGAGAGGACGACCGAATCACTCAATAACAATTAGTAGTCTTAACGAGAAGGTTTAGGAAAGGTTAATTCATCTATCGGTTTAGCGAAGGAGGACGACCGCATCACCTTAGTTAAATTAGGGTCTCATTAATTAAGTGCTATCCATTAACTTGTTAGTGGATTAGTGAAGTCGAGTGTTAGGGTAAAGTATTAGGGTTTAGAATCTTGAGCTTTCACCTTGCATTCTTAGACTTAGGTTAATTCTTGTTTGTAACGATTACGTTGATTATGTACCTGCTCCGTTAGTATACGTAAGGATTCCTATCCTAAGCATCACCATCTCTTATTTGAATCCAACCCTTAGTTAATTCGTTTGCTTTAGTATTTTAGTTTTATTAGTTTATTTTAGTTGAATTAATCTTTCTAAAAAAATCCAAAAACAATACACTCATATTAACTACGATGCGTAGATCTTCAGGGATCTATTCGCATATACACCATCCCTTGGGTTCGATAATACTTGGTCCCTATACTTGCCCATACTACAGTGAACCCGTACTCTTGCGGGGTAGCTACTAGTAGAAGCTAGTGTAGTTCGCTTCAAGTCAATGGCGCCGTTGCCGGGGATGGCGTTGTATGCTTTTTGAATAGGACTTGTAGATAGCTTAGTAGTTAGTAGTGGGTGATTTATTTTCTGTTTTTAATTTTATTTCCATTCATTGGGCAGTTGCGTTTTGACCCTTCTGCTAGTGTGTCAGGTTTATGAAAACACGCTCACAAGGCAATACGAGCGAAGAGAGAATACCGTTGGACCCTAAGACAATAGCCAGAAGGAATCGAGCCTTCTTGAGAAGGATGAACACTGCCGACTTAGGAAAGGAACCAATGGATATCAATAATGAGTTGGACAATGCTGCCAACGATTTCAATCAGGCAGTAGACCGAGTTGAAGGCACTGGAGTTAGTGGTAGCCAGAATCAAATTCCATTAGGGGATAGCCAGAGCCTAAACCCGGATACACGAAACGTAGGGAATCCAGCTCAGAACCTTATCCATAATCCTCATAACAACCCTGCTTACCCACAAAACCCAAATAACCCTTTTAACAACCCAGTATACCAACATTACCCATACCCACCTTATCCTTATCCACCATATCCATATCATCCACCTCCTGTTTACAACCAACCACCCCAACAAGTACCCGTACCAGCTGCTAATCCTCAACACGTTCCTCAGAACGTGGATCACAATATGGCTATTCGAGGGAGGTTTGCAGCGCAGCCACAATGGTACTATGATGGAGTGGCTTTACCTCCAGTTGAGGTGATCAACTTCTCGATTTCCCCAGGAATTCTAAAGCTGCTTACCGAGAATCAGTTCAAGGGGGTGATCGGGAAGGAGAATCCTCATACACACCTGAGGAGTTTTCTCATGATAGCCTCCACATTTAATTATAATGGCATGTCTGAAGATGCCAAGAGGCTTAGGCTGTTCCCATTCTCATTGACGGGAATAGCTAAGGAGTGGTACGATAATACGCTTCCGCGGGGAGGTATTACCACTTGGGCCGAGCTCAAGCGTCTGTTCCTCGAGCGATTCTACCCTCCATCTAGGACGATCAAGGCTAGAATTGAGATCTCATCCTTTCGCCAGAAGCAAGGAGAGGACCTACGTCAAGCGTGGGAGAGATACTCAAACATGCTGATTGAGTGCCCGCAGCACGGGTACAATGAGGGAGACATTATGGCGTTCTTCTACAGTGGTGCCAACAAGGCGGGGCAAGACCATTTAGACGTTTGTGCGGGCAGAGCATTCTTGAACCAAGGCATAGAGAGGTGTAGGGAAATCGTGGACAACATTGTCACGAATGCCGGTGCTTGGAGTGGAGATGCAGATTTTCAGAGAGTGCATCAGGTTGAAGAGGGAGAAGGAACGAGAAGGCTATTGATGGACATGATGGAGAAGATAAACAACCTCGAGTTGGGGAAGAATTTGGTTGGAGAGCATGCAGTAGAGAATGAGAGAGTAGACCAACCAAGTGGACAGCAAGAGGTAGCCAATTACATGGGAGGTCCGTATTACAATCAGAATGGCTACCAAGGTGGTAATCAGTATGGAAGGCCTTCTTATGGCCAACCATTTGTACTTCCAGGCCCTCAGCCACCTCAAAATCAATGGAGGAACACACAAGGAGTTCAAGGAGGCCAGCAGCCTCCTCAAAACACATGGAGGAAGAATGAGAACTTTTCTTATGCTAACCCAAAAGCTGGTGTTACTGTTCCTGCAGGTGTTGATCCGGGGTCTAAACCTCCTGGTGGAGAAGGCAGTGCATCAACCGAGGAGATGTTGAGAGCGATCCTTCAGAAGGTGGAGGAAGGGAGCAAGCGGTTGTCATCCTTGGAGTATGATGTGAAGGAGTTGCATAAGAAGGGTGATCAACGTGATCAAGAGCTCCAGAAGATTAATGTTGAGTGGACTAGAACTCAACAAGAGAACAATCGAAGGTTCACTTCTTTAGAGTTCCAGATGAGCCAGATTGCAAAGTCAGTGAATAGAATGCCGGAGGGGAACTCGAAAGAGCAGTGCAAGGCGATCCAGCTAAGAAGTGAAACCAACTATGAAGGTCCTCAGATGCCTGCTGATTCTGAGACGCCCCAAGTTGAGAAGGGGATTGAAAGTGAAGGGATTGAGAGGCATGAAGATATGGATGAGTCCCAGAAGGGCAAGGAAAGTGAGGAGATAGAGAGAGTTCCTAAGTGGAAAAAGGCAAAGGAAGCAAGGGATAAAGTGAAAGAAACAGAAAGAGATGAATGGGGGGTACCCAAATCTGTGATACCCGTCCCGTATCCACAGCGCTTCATGAAAAAGAAGCTTGATGAAAAATTTGCAAAATTTCTTGATGTTTTTAAACAACTTCATATTAATATTCCTTTTTATGATGCTTTGGAACAGATGCCGCACTATGCGAAGTTTTTGAAGGACTTGATCGCGAAAAGACGGCGAGTGGATGAGCCGAAGTTGGTGCAGCTGAACCACGAGGTGAGTGCATTAGTGCACAAGGCGCTTCCACCGAAGTTGAAGGATCCCGGGAGCTTCACGATCCTATGTGATATTGGGAACGGGATCAAGAAGGGAGCGTTGTGCGACCTTGGGGCGAGCATTAATTTGATGCCACTGTCGCTGTTCAAGAAGTTGGAAGGTGGTGAACTTCAACCCACGATGATGACGCTCCAACTTGCCGATCGGTCTATCACTCGACCTCAAGGTGTGGTTGAAGACGTCCTTGTGAGAGTTGGAGATCACATTTTTCCAGCCGACTTTGTAGTGCTAGAGATGGAGGAAGATGAGCACGTGCCCCTGATCTTGGGAAGACCGTTCTTAGCTACGGCGGGGATGGTGCTAGATGTGGCAAACGGGAAGATTACGCTGAAGGTTGATGATCAAGAAGTGAAGATCTCCCTATATGAAGCCATGAAGCACCCGAAGGAGGATGAGAGCTTGTATTGCATGGATGCAATTGATCCTCGTGTTGAAGACACACCTTCTATCCCTAATCCTTCTCATATTCATGAATTTTATACTCCTTCACTCAATAATTTAACCCATGAGCAGTATGTTCTTGATTATTTTGATAGGGATGAAGTGAAGAAGTTGAAGGATGAAGAGGTGAAGAAAGTGGACGTGGTCCAGTTAGAAGAGAAAGGAGGAGTTAAGAAGAAAAGGTCCAAACTCAAGAAATTGTTTAGTAAGACTCCTCCAGATAAAGGCAAGAAGGAGTTGAGACCCATAACACTTGGGAATGAGAAAAGAGGAAAGGAACTCATGATGGAGGGACATCAAGGAAAGGAGCTCAAACACCACTCTTATGAGAGTAAGGGAGGTAAATTTGAGTATGATGTCCCATAAGCTCCTTTGAGCTTGGTCCGGCATGAGGACCTTAAAAATAGCGCTGAATGGGAGGCAACCCATTTTTATTTGCTTTCATTTATTTTTAGTGTCTTTTTATATTATTAGGGAGTATTTTGAGTAGTATGTTTAACCTCGTATTTGAGTAAGTTGCTTGTAGGCTTGTCTCTAAAGGAGTAAAGGTATCATGGAGTTATTCAGATTGAAGGAACTAACTTGAGACAAGGAAGTGTGCAAAGCTATTGAGAGAAATTGAATTATTTGGTTGAGGTAACCCACAACCCCAAACTTAGACCTCTAGCAAGGTCGAAGTTTGGGGGGGTGGAGATTTTTATGTTTCTTGTTACATTGCACATGCATGCACGCCCTTATCTTTGAGTTGAGTTTGATTGATTATTAGTTTGTTGAGATACTCCTTGGGGTGATTCTGATTTGACTCGCTATTGCATATTTCATGCCTATCAATCATCTTATACTTGTTGATTGCTATCTTTGAGTATGATTTGATGAGTAGAGTGAGTTGTAAGGGTGAGTTAGGAATTATCTTGTGTGAGTGTTTGAGTTTGAGCTGATTTGAGAAAGAACTTGTATGCTTGTGAATTTTTCTTTTGAGTACTTGTGTGATGAGAGTGAGAATGCACTAGGACTAGCATGGATGTGAAAGCTGTGAGATTTGAGCCTTATGAGATTTAAATGCATGAATTAATCTCTTCGTTTGTGAGTGAATCATCACCTTAGAGGATGCTAGAACTTGTGTGTGCTCTTGCTTTTTGATTGTATCTAGTTTGATATGCCGAATAGGATCTTACGCCATCTTTGTTTTTATTGAGTCACTTAGCCAAAAATTTTCCTTACCAATGACATTGAATCCCTTGTTAGCCCCTTTGAGCCTAAAGCCTATTTTATTTGCTAGCACATATGAACATTATTCCGATTCCTAAGCCTTTTTGTCCAAATTTGAGTGGAGAATAGGAAAAGTGTGAATATGAAGGGAGTGAATTGAGTTGAAAAAGGAAAAGGTTGTGTGTTGAGTGAATATGAGAAGAAGGTGTGATGAAGTTTTGAGATGTGGGAAAAAGAGAAAGATAATTGAGAATGAGCAAACGAAAAAAATGAGCTCATGTGTTTGTGTGAAAAAAGAGAAAAAATGAAGTGATTGAAAAAAAAAGTGAAAGAGTGAGAAAGAAAAAAATTGAAGTGTTGAGAAGTGGAATTGAAAGAGTGTTGATTGAATATGTTTGAATTAGTCTGTTCCTAATCTCGAAGTGCCAAAGTTTGATTTTCTATTCTCCATTCACTTTAGTCACTTTACCTTATATTGTTATCCCACCTGTCCAAAGAGCCTACATTACAACCTTGAGACAAGTCCTTTTTGATTCGGCATTGATTTCTTGAGTATGGTCGGAGTTGAGAGTGCTTACAAGCCTATGGCTGCCGATATGTGTGATTGATTGTTTGAGTGAGTCCCTTAATCATTGATATACACTTGTGAGGGAGTGAAACACATCGTTGAGTGCACATCCATGTTTGATCTTGGTGGGTCTTGTTGTTGTTGCATGAGTACGATAAAAGAAAGTGAGTGAGTATATGGGTGATTGATCTTTGAAGCTCGAGTTCATTTGCTTGCATGATTTGATTCGTTGACTCATTCCTAACAATTTCACTTGACTTATTATTTCATTGCTTGAGGACAAGCAATATGGTAAGTTTGGGGGGGTTGATTAGGAGTGAAATTGTCATGATTCGTAGCTTGAAATACCCCAATCTTGGTCGAGTTTATAGAGTATTTAGAGTCAATTGAGCATTATTTCTACACGTTGATGAATTTGTCTCTTTGATGCTCATAGGTGAATAGAGGACGAAAAACGGAGTTCGTAGGACTTTGAATCGACTCAAACGGATGCCCGGATGAGAAGATATTGAAGAAATACGATTGGTATTAGTGCGGACGAGGAAAAGTATCAGTTGGGAGGAGTTAGAAGTCACTCGAGCGCATTGCTCGAGCGCTTAAACTTACAGAACTATTCTTGCGCTCGAGCAGCTCGAGCGCCACCGCTCGAGCGAATTGCTCGAGCGCCCAAAACATGCAGAGAGATTTCAGCGCTCGACCGGCTCGAGCGGAACCGCTCGAGCGATTGTGTCATTCGAGCTACACTGCTCGAGCGTTTTGCTCGAGCGCCCATGGATTTTTGCCTCCGGATGCGTATTTTCGGCCCATTAACTCCCGTTTCGACCCGTGCCTATATATACCTCTTCCAAACACGTTTTGAAGGATCCCCGAACTTTAGAAATAATTTTAGACTTAGTTTTTGAAGAGGAGAAGAACGAGCAAGCTTTATTTACGTTTTGTTGAGGTTTTTCATACGAATTCTAGTTTCTTTTCAATTCTTAGTTTCTTTTAATTAGCTCGATTACTTTTAACGCTTTAAACTTCGTTTTAGTTAATTAAATTTCAGTTCTTAGTATTTATTTTCTTTTAAAACCCTAGTTCATGTTTCGTATTTTCTTCGTTCAATTCATTATGTTTATGTTCGTTGTTTCTTCTATTGCTTTTATTTTTGTTAAAACCATGTCCGGCTAAAACCCTTGCATGCTTAGGGTAGGATGAACTCGTAGAAGTAGGATGTGGGTACGTAATTAGGGTAATTCGTGACGTTAGTTTTAATTCTCTTGATTAATGAATTCTTATAATTAATCTGAACTTCACCTTTGAATTTAGTACGAAAGTGTTAGAGAGAGGACGACCGAATCACTCAATAACAATTAGTAGTCTTAACGAGAAGGTTTAGGAAAGGTTAATTCATCTACCGGTTTAGCGAAGGAGGACGACCGCATCACCTTAGTTAAATTAGGGTCTCATTAATTAAGCGCTATCCATTAACTTGTTAGTGGATTAGTGAAGTCGAGTGTTAGGGTAAAGTATTAGGGTTTAGAATCTTGAGCTTTCACCTTGCATTCTTAGACTTAGGTTAATTCTTGTTTGTAACGATTACTTTGATTATGTACCTGCTCCGTTAGTATACGTAAGGATTCCTATCCTAAGCATCACCATCTCTTATTTGAATCCAACCCTTAGTTAATTCGTTTGCTTTAGTATTTTAGTTTTATTAGTTTATTTTAGTTGAATTAATCTTTCTAAAAAAATCCAAAAACAATACACTCATATTAACTACGACGCGTAGATCTTCAGGGATCTATTCGCATATACACCATCCCTTGGGTTCGATAATACTTGGTCCCTATACTTGCCCATACTACAGTGAACCCGTACTCTTGCGGGGTAGCTACTAGTAGAAGCTAGTGTAGTTCGCTTCAAGTCAGTCCTCCAGAGGACGAGGAGGATGAAGAGGGCGATGCTGCCGAGGGCGAGCACATCCTGCCGGCTGGTCAGAATGAAAGAGCTCTCAAAGAGCAAGCTGACACCGAGGGATTAATCGCCGAGCTAACCCAAGTGGTCCCAGTTGACCCTGCTCTCGAAGGCTCTCCTCTTGAAGATCCCAAAGATGACAACATCTCTCCACCTGCCGGGCAAGGATCTTAGCGGACAGGATTAGCTAGGGACTTGTACTCTTTCTTTTCTTCTTGTTGTTGTAGTTGTTCGTCTTTATTGTAATTTTTGGGCGATCAAGCCTTATCTTTAATGAAACTTATTTTGTTCAATTGCTTGTCTTTTTGTCTTACATTAATTGTTCTTTGCATCTTTTTCTGTGCTTCAACAATCTTAATGTAGTTGGGTCTTGTTCCTTAAGAAATTTTTGGCCTTAGGATTTGATAGGCTTTTGGCCTTAGGCTATGTTCATTTAAAAATGAACAACCTTTAATGGGCTTGGTTGTATAATCAACTTGCACCTTGAGCTTGCATTTCTGTTTTGAACGAACAACTTAATATTGAACAAAAAATTACAAGTATCAAACACTACCAAGAATGTAACCCTGCACTAGCAAAGTTGGACTTGCTCGACAAAAACAATGTTAAGCTTCCAACTATTAAAAAACATAATTTACATCAAGAGTCAAAGTTGCTCGACTACTATACAATTTGTCAAGACATCTTTAAACTCTTAAGAGGAAATAAAATCATACAAGATACTGACATCCCAGCACGCGACCAGACTTGACCCAATTCAACTTTGTTCGACCATTTATACTTGGTGAAAATTTCAAAAAATTAGGCAAGTTTTTGGATCCATCTTGTATCTCTGCCATTCCAGTTCGCCCAATGGACTTAGTAGCTCGCCCAACTCAACTTTACTCTTTCATAAGGCAAAACTGATCGCCTACTGAAAGTATTTTCTTAGGTTAGCTGCATTCCAGGAATATTGGGCCGAGTTGCCATCTAAGTCCTCTATGTCATATGCTCCATTGGGTAACCTGTCTGTTACCCTGTACGGGCCCTCCCAAGTCGGGCCAAATATGCCTGGAGGTGGGGCAAGTTTTTTCCTTAGAACAAGGTCACCAACTTCGAACTTCCTTATCTTGACTTGGAAATTATAATAACGCTCTGCTCTTTGCTTGTACGTGGCATTCTTTAGTTCAGCATGTTGTCTTCTTTCTTCGAGCAAATCTGTTTCTGTGGCCAAAGCAGAATGATTTGCTTGTTCATCAAAGTTGGTCGTCCTGACTGTGTTGGTCTTTAATTCAATTGGTATCACCGCCTCTGTTCCGAAGGCCATTGCAAAAGGTGTTTCTCCGGTGCTTGACCTGGGAGAAACCCTATATGCCCACAGGACTTCTGGGAGTTTTTCTGACCAGCTACTTTTGCTTTCTGCCAGGCGTATTTTCAATGTATGCTTGATGATTCTATTTACAGCTTCAACTTGCCCGTTTGACTGGGGATGGTAGGGAGTCGAATAGCATTTCCTGATCCCCCATTTTGCACAGAAGTCTCTCAACTCCTTTCCGTCAAACTGCGGGCCATTATCTGTCACAATTGTTCGTGGAATTCCAAAGCGACATATGATGTTCTACCATATGAAGTTGATCATGTTTTGCTGTGTAATCTTTACCATGGCCTTCGCTTCTGCCCACTTTGTATAATAGTCGACTGCTATGACGGCAAATCGAACATTTCCCACTCTTGCCGGGAAAGGACCAATAATGTCAATTCCCCATCTTGCAAATGGCCATGGACTGTAAACCGATACAAGCTCTTGGGCCGGGGCATGAATACTTGGAGCAAAAACCTGGTACTGGCGGCAAACTTTGGCTAACTGGATTGCATATTTCCGTAAGGTTGGCCAATAATAACCTTGTCTTACAGTTTTGTAGGCCAAAGCTTGCCCCCCCGGTGTGATTTCCACAAACTCCAGAATGTATATCCTCCAGGACTGTCCTTCCTTGCCCCCTAGTCAAGCACTTGAGTAGCGGGAGTGAAAAGCCTCTTTTGTAAAGCTGTTCATCTACCAGGGTATATCTGGTTGCTTGTTTCTTGATTCTTTCAGCTTCAAACGAGTTGCTTGG
This sequence comes from Ballota nigra, assembly GCA_947034835.1. NCBI lineage: Eukaryota > Viridiplantae > Streptophyta > Magnoliopsida > Lamiales > Lamiaceae > Ballota > Ballota nigra. The sequence continues at coordinate 71,686,606 of OX344720.1, read as the reverse complement.
TAACTCCCCGTCTTTCAAGTATTTGGCTATAGGAGTTCTCCAATCTTCATCGTTGTTGTGTTCGACTACTTGGTTTACCTCGTAGTCCATTGTTGATGGTTGGACTTTTCTGGTAATGACAATGTCCATCAGATCTCCTGGCCCATCGCTTGTTGCTAATCTTGTTAGGGCGTCAGCTTGTGTGTTGCTCGTTCGTGGTATCTGCTGGATAAACACTTGGTCTAACAGAGATACCAAGTGAGCAACTATTTGTTGATACTCGATCATTTGCTCGTCTCTGGCCTCATATTCACCTCGTACTTGGCTTACAAAGAGTTGGGAGTCTCCGAAAATCTGGAGTTGTCTTACTCCAACTGCTAGTGACAAGTGAAGACCTGCAATGAGGGCCTCGTACTCAGCTTCATTGTTGGTGGCCATGAATTCAAATCTGACTGCTGAAGTGAATACTTGCCGGTCGGGACTGATGAGCACTATTCCTGCCCCCGAGGCCAGATTCATTGACGTACCATCCACATAAAGATGCCATGGGTGATCCAGCCCTCTCGTTGGATTTTGAGGGAAGGTTAGTTCAACTATAAAGCCGGCTAACGCTTGTCCCTTAATCGCGGTTCGAGGTGCATAAGTCACGCCAAACTGGCTTATCTCTATGGACCATTTCAAAAGACGGCCAGCGGTGTCGGGTCGGTGTAATATTTGTCTGAGTGGGAAAGTTGTCAATACTTCGACTTGATGATCGAAAAAGTATGGTCTTAACTTCCTGACACTCATGACAAGAGCATACGCCAGTTTTTCAGTTGGTGAGTACTTCACCCCAGCATCATGTAGAGCCTGGCTGACATAGTAGATTGATTGGCAGGTGAAATTTGCCATCCGCCCAAACTAACACCGAACTTATGGCCGTGTCAGACGCTGCCAGGTATAGATATAATTTTTCACCGGGGATTGGTTTTGACAGAATTTTTACATCTCCCAGATACTCTTTCAATTGATCAAAGGCTTTCTGGCAGCTTTCCGTCCAGGTAAAGTTGCCCTTTTTGATGGCCTCAAAGAATGGACGGCATGTTGGAGTTATACGTGAAAGTATGCTTTTACTTTGTATAACTCGTGTATCAAACACTCGTTTTATGAGAATAATTCTTTTATCGCATTTGCTTTAGTTATGATTGAATGTTGAATTTCTATTGCAAACCGTTCAATATATAGTACGTGTTACATAGTAGTTAATGTGGTGATACCCGATCACGGAAGACGACATTGACAGTTTACTTGTAACTAAACGTACATTTTCACGACCTAGGTGGAATTGAACAATCCGCCGTGAAAGGTCGATGTGTAAGGCTCAGATTGGTTTGTCTTGACTAAGAGATTGCACTAGCACATTTAGTATGTGTTGAAGAGGTCCTACAGCGAGGATAAATTCTTCTGTTCTGAAAGGTGAAGAATTAGACCTCAGTGGTTGTTGATTTCTTAATCTCCGTCACTTAAATAGGACCGTGTGTGCTTAGTAGTTACTGCTTTGATTCATGTTAGGTGAGAATCATTGCGACTTCGAACTTTGTGTCTTGGGCAGTAATATTAATCATACGACGGTTGCTAAGATTTAATACGGAGAAACGCGTGCGAGTACGGCTCGTGTGATTAGTCCCCTTGGTGGGCTCAGAAGTTTTATTGTACCAAATCTTGCAAGTGAAGAATTAGTTTCTTCGGTACGAATAATAATGTTGAGCTGTCTTTACTCCAAGGTGAAAGATGTTAATTAATTTAGAGCTATTCAGAAACTTAATTAATTAATGGACTTGATAATCTTAAACGCGGGAAATAATAACCGGGAGCCCATATTATCGTAATATGGATTAAGATGGATAGTGCAATATTAATTTATTAGTGGTAATAATTAATATTAATGGATTGAATTATATTGGGGCTCAATATTGAAATTCAGAAGTCCATTAGGAGGTCCAATCTTAATTCTCCTTAAGGCCCCTCAAGTAGCCCATTAAGTAGCCCAATAATGATAAGGTGATTAAAATAAAAAAAAAAATTATGCTGATTTTTCAAGTATAATTTTCGAAAATTGCATGATAAAGGAGGAAAAAGATTTTGTTGATTTTCTTGGAAAGATATTATGCAAGATATGTATTCTAGGAATACAAGAATATCTCATATATTCAAGAAGATCCAAATCTTGGATTTCTTCTATGAAATTTTCGAAAACTTCATATTTATTTAGAGGTGTGAGATTTTTGTGGAATATTTTATTTGGAGAAAAGAATATATGAGATATATTCAAGATTTCTTAGAGTCTAAGAAAAGATTTTCTCCAAGGCCCAATAACACTTAAATTTTCGGCCACCCCTTGTTATAAATAGGGGATGATTTTTTCATCCCCAAGTACATAATTCCATGTGTTGGAAAAATCAAGAAGCATAGATATTTTTCTTTTTCCTTAGTTTATTAAATTGCTTGAAAGCGTCTCCCACCGGCGATCAAGTGAGGTGAAAAGGGAAATACTTGAGAAGGCTTTGGGTTGATAGAGCGAGATTATAATTGTCCCGTATATCCAAAGGCTAATTCTACAAGAGGTACGTTAATCGCATATTTACTTGTTTATTCCGCCTAGTTAAATATGTGAAATTAATTCAACATGCATGATGATAATTAGTTGTTGGAATTATTATTTGAATTAATTAGGATTAATTCATGCTAGTAATAATTGTATTTAAATTCGTATTTAAAAATTCATCCCGAATAGATTCCGGGCACCCCTATTTTCCTAACAACTGGTATCAGAGCCACGGTTTCGGGCTCTGAATTTTAAATTGGAATTTAAATTGTTGAACATTAAATTGAAATTGGATAGTAGAATTGTTAGATCTTTTTTGCAGGTATCCAATTGTCATGGTTTTTAATGTTGTTAATTTCATGCGTGTGAATTAATTGTTTTTTAATTCGATTCGTTCGAATTCGTTTTTCTCGTGAGAAAATCCACGAGTAGATTAGTTGTTTTTATTTTGATTCGATCATTGTAATAGACTAGTCTAGATCTAGTATTTATTTTTGTAAAAATAAATTGTAACCGGATCGTGACGAAGAACGAAGAATTAAAAACGGCGTACCCGGACGACACATACAAGCGTGACGCGTGTATGGACGTAAAATCATGCAAGGGGTGAAGAAAATGAGTACGAACGGTGAAAAAAACGGCACACGGGGGTGCACGGCGCAAGCCGTGCGCAACGGGGGCTCGGCGCCGCGCGCACGCGTGGGCGCGCCTCGGGCGCGGGCTGCAGCGCCTCGGGGCGCCTCGGGTGCGCCTCGGCGCGCCTCCGTGCAGCGCCTCGGGTGCGCCTCGGGGCTGCGCTTCGGCGTGCTTCGGGCAGCGCTTCAGCGCTTCTCAGACAGGGAAGCGTGCGGGCCCACTTCGTGGGCCGACGCGCGCTGTATCTCAGGCCGTGGAATTTTTTCGGTTCGTGTTTTTTTTCCGTGTGATTTTAAACGTCGTCCCGAACCCCAAACGATGTTGTTTTTGAAGAAGTGTTGCTGTTCGAGTGGGAGCACGTCGAGACGAACGTCGGAAAGCAACAAGGACAATTTTTCGCATCAAGACGTGAAGAAATTAAACCGTGACAATTGGATTTGAGTGCTCCAATGTGTTTAATTTTTGTTTTGATGGATGTTTTATTTCGTGCACTTATTATTATTTGTTAATATGTGTTTGCATGAATTTAATTGTCCAAGAAAAACCTTACTTTCGAAAATTACTAAGTATGTTTTTATAATCGCAATTTTATTCCGGATATTAAAATTGGATTATTTTGTCCTCCATAATTTATTTATTTGTGAAGTTCTTTTGGAATACATTTCCCCCTCGGATCGGCCAAAAGAACGGATTTCACATGAATAAATTCCGAAAGGATGATTGTGGATTATTACTAGTGGCGGTATTGACCCTCACCACGAGTGGCTTGCTCAAAGCGAAATAATAATCCTGTATTTAATTATGGTTATTACTTAGGCATAGGAAATTGATATTAACTTACTCCCCTCGGAGTCCCTGTCAGTTTCTATGTGGTCAAAGTGGGAGCCAACTATTAATTTTGAATTAAGGATTTGTAACTTTTAAGTTTGTAATCCGCTTGAATGTGTTTAAATGTATAGACCACCCCTCGTGGCGCATTTAAATTGTTTCGAGATGTTGGCTGATGCATGATTATATTGTTTTAAGGTTTCAATATAATTGATGTGATCGAATTATGCGATAATTTCATATTTTTCTAGATATTGATATGAATGTATGTTTTATTCTCATTTCATCATGTCGCAACTTTTTAATCCACTGTTTAATATACTTAAAGTTAATAAATTTTTTGGAGTGATTTATATCGATTGAAAATGTCTTTTTAAATTTGTCCTTACTGCACGAAAACACAATTGAGTTATTTATGTTAATATACCCGGCAAGCCTAATGATAAGTCAAGCAATGGGAAGAGGCAGTTTATGATCGGAAGCGTGACAATTAATGAAGTGCATCATCTTGACATTTCTGTCTGAGGATTTGAGGCGCGTTCATGAAGATATTGTATCCGCTGTTGAAATCATGGAACACCTTGAAGAGATGTTTTCACATCAGAATCCCATGACTAATCAGTTCACCAAACATGACTCGGTCAAGTTGGAAATGGTGGAAGGAACGCCCGTGAGGGAGCATGTTCTCGAGATAATGGCATACCTTAACAAGTTGGAAGTACTTGGTGCGGATTTTGATTGATTTCATATACCATTCCCTACCGAGAAGCTTTGAGTAGTTTCATCTGAACTGTCAGATGAATGAACGGACAAGTCGTTTGCCCGAGCTCTTGCAAGCTTTAGTTTCGGTGGAGGTGATAATGGAGCACCAGTCTAGTGCTATGGTGGCTAATGGTTCGTCTACCTCTTTTGGTCCCAAGGGAGGGAAAAAGAGGAAGAGAACCAAAGGCTGGATCCAAGCAAATCCAATTGTTGCGAAAGGCAAATGCAAAGGCAAGCATCAAAGGGGAAGTGTTTTAGTTGCGGTGAGAGAGGACAATGGAGGTCTGCCTGTTCCAAGCCTAAGAGGCTAGGAAAGTTAGGTAATTCACACACCTTAGTCGTCGAAACTTGTGAAGTGGCGTATGCTGTCTATTCGTGGATAGTGGATACGAGAGCTACTGATCACATTTGTTTCATGGGTTTAAGCTAACCCGACGACTTAACGGAAGTGAGATCCCCATCACATCGGGCAATGCTACGAGAGTGGCAGCTGAAGCAGTGGGAGAAGTGCGCCTATCTTGTGAAGATAGAGTTATGGTCTTGAGAGACGTTCCTCATGTTCCTAGTTTAGAAAGAACTCAACCTTCAGTTTCTAAACTGTTTGAATAGATACTCAGTTTCTTTTAATAAGGATGTTATTATTGCTTGAAACGATGAGTTTATCCATTCCGGAACTTTAATGGATGATCTTTATACCATTATTTGGGCACACCACTCACAAAATTGAATCTAATAACACATCGATTATTTCGAGTAATAAAAGAAAGCGTTCTTCGGAGATGAACGAAACACTTCTATAGCATCTTAGACTAGGTCATATTAATCTAAAGTGGATAGAGAGATTGGTGAAAGACGGATCCTTGGAATCATTCCAAGTCGAACCGTTTCCAACTTGTGAATCCTGTTTAGAGGGTAAAATGACCAAGAGGGCATTTGGAGCCAAGTGGAATAGAACTACGGAAGTGTTAGAACTCGTTCATACCGATATGTGTGGTTCAATGACGATCATAGCAAGAAGAGGTATGAGTAATTTGATGATTACTCAAGATACGGATACATCTACCTTATGATGCATAGGGAAAGAAGTATCAAGTCTCTACGATTTGTTCGTGGAGGCGAATACCTTAGCAATGAATTCTTGAACTACCTATCGGAAGAAGGGATTGTATCCCTGTTGACCACATCGGGAACCCCTCAATAGAACGGTGTGGCGGAACGAAGGAGCCAGACTCTTTTAGAAATAGTCAGATCCATGATGAGTTATTCGGATTTACCCAAGTCGTTTTGGGGTAACGCCTTGGAAACAATGACTTATATTCTAAACTTGGTGCCATCCAAATCGGTTCCTAAAACCCCAATGGAATTGTGGACCGGGCGCAAGCCCAGTCTAAGATATTTGCGGATTTGGGGTTGTCCGGCATACTTGCTAGACAAGGAAGCCGATAAATTGGATCCACGTTCGGAATTAAGGTTGTTTATAGGATATCCCATGGGAACGAAAGGGTGTATGTTCTATAGTCTCAAGGATTAAAAGACCGTGATTAGTTCGCACTTTAAATTCTTGGAGGAAGACTATATGAACAAAAGAAAGCCCAGAAGTGAGATTACCTTAGACGAGTTAAGATGGCAAACTCCTATACGAAGTATACAAGATGATATACCACACATCACACCTTCACAACCGGAACCCCGTCGTAGTGGGAGGATTACAAGGCAACCCGAGAGATTCGTGGGAATTGGAGAATCTTCCGATTTGATTCCCGGTGATGAATCAGACCCATGAACGTACGACGAGGCAATCCAAGACAAAGACGCGGAGGCGTGGCAAACCGCAATGGAAACCGAGGTGGGTTCGAAGGATTATAGTCAAGTGTGGGAGTTGGTTGATCCACCTAGTGGGATAGAGCCCATTGGATGCAAGTGGATGTACAAGAGGAAAAGAGGACCGGACGGAAGGGTAGAGACCTTCAAAGCAAAGCTTGTGGCCTGTGGCCTGTAGCTATGCTTAAGTCCATCTGTATTCTCTTGTCGATCGCTACGCACTTAGATTACGAGATCTGGCAAATGGATGTCAAGACAGCTTTCCTTAACGGAAGTCTTGATGGGATCTATATGCAACAGCCCAAAGGTTTCGTTGAAAAAGGCCAAGAGCACCTCGTATGCAAGCTTAAGAGATCCATTTATGGACTTAAGCAAGCGTCGCGTACTTGGAACCAGTGTTTTGATCAAGTTATTAAGTCTTACGGGTTTGTGATCAAAACAAGTTCGAAAGTTGTGGGTGTAAAAGGTGTGACGGAACTGCGGTGGTATTCTTAGTATTATACGTAGACGATATTCTGCTCATTGGAAACAATGTAAAGGTATTGTCAGACGTAAGGGTATGGCTGTCAAATCAGTTTGATATGAAGGACTTAGGAAAAGCCGGTCACATCCTTGGGATCAAGTTCACTCAAGATCACAAGAGGAGGATGTTGGGTTTATCGCAAGTTTCATACAAAGCCACTGTTTTGAAGTATTTCAGCATGCAAGATTCCAAGAAAGGTTTTGTACCTTTTAGGCACGGAATCCATCTATCTAAAGAAATATGCCCTAAGACGCAAGTGGAGATAGATGACATGAAAGACGTTCCGTACGTTTCGGACGTAGGAAGTCTTATGTATGCAATGTTGTGAACGAGACCGGATATCTGCTTTGCCGTGGGCATGATGGCAAGATATCAAAGTAACCTCGGGAAAGCACATTAGATTGCAATTAAATGTGTTCTTTAGTTTCTGAAAAGAACTTGGTATGGAATGCTGATTTAACAATCAGACAATCTAATTCCCATGGGATACTCGGACTCAAATTTCCAATCAGACATAAACTCCAAAATAACTACCTCGGGTAGTGTGTTTTGCATGGGAGAAGGAGCCATGACATGGAGAAGCGATTTGCAGAAATGCATCGCAGATTCGACCATGGAAGCCGAATAAGTAGTTGCTTGTGAAGTAGCGAAAGAAGCGGTTTGGCTCAAGTACTTCTTAGTGGACTTGGACGTTGTTTCGAATTTGCCCGACAAGATAACTATCTTTTGTGACAATGCCGGAGCAGTTGCAAATTCAAGGGAACCGAGAGCCCACAAGGCCAGCAAACACATTGAAAGAAAACACCATCTTATACGAGAAATCGTTAAGAGAGGAGATAAAGAGGTGGCAAAGATATGCGTCGGGGACAACCTAGTAAATCCATTAACAAAGGGTCTGCCTCTGAATACATTCGAGAGACATGTGGATGGAATGGGAGTCAAGACTATTGCCAATATGCTTTAAGTATAAGTGGGAGGAATTATTAGGTTAGTGTAGGTTGACATTAGATGTCACGGAGAGCTACTACACTAAGACATGCGTGATGTATACTAAAAGCAGACTTTAAGTATAAGTGGGAGATTGTTGGAGTTATACGTGAAAGTATGCTTTTACTTTGTATAACTCGTGTATCAAACACTCGTTTTATGAGAATAATTCTTTTATCGCATTTGCTTTAGTTATGATTGAATGTTGAATTTCTATTGCAAACCGTTCAATATATAGTACGTGTTACATAGTAGTTAATGTGGTGATACCTGATCACGGAAGACGACATTGACAGTTTACTTGTAACTAAACGTACATTTTCACGACCTAGGTGGAATTGAACAATCCGCCGTGAAAGGTCGATGTGTAAGGCTCAGATTGGTCTGTCTTGACTAAGAGATTGCACTAGCACATTTAGTATGTGTTGAAGAGGTCCTACAACGAGGATAAATTCTTCTGTTCTGAAAGGTGAAGAATTAGACCTCAGTGGTTGTTGATTTCTTAATCTCCGTCACTTAAATAGGACCGTGTGTGCTTAGTAGTTACTGCTTTGATTCATGTTGGGTGAGAATCATTGCGACTTCGAACTTTGTGTCTTGGGCAGTAATATTAATCATACGACGGTTGCTAAGATTTAATACGGAGAAACGCGTGCGAGTACGGCTCGTGTGATTAGTCCCCTTGGTGGGCTCAGAAGTTTTATTGTACCAAATCTTGCAAGTGAAGAATTAGTTTCTTCGGTACGAATAATAATGTTGGGCTGTCTTTACTCCAAGGTGAAAGATGTTAATTAATTTAGAGCTATTCAGAAGCTTAATTAATTAATGGACTTGATAATCTTAAACGCGGGAAATAATAACCGGAAGCCCATATTATCGTAATATGGATTAAGATGGATAGTGCAATATTAATTTATTCGTGGTAATAATTAATATTAATGGATTGAATTATATTGGGGCTCAATATTGAAATTCAGAAGTCCATTAGGAGGTCCAATCTTAATTCTCCTTAAGGCCCCTCAAGTAGCCCATTAAGTAGCCCAATAATGATAAGGTGATTAAAATAAAAAGAAAATAATTATGCTGATTTTTCAAGTATAATTTTCGAAAATTGCATGATAAAGGAGGAAAAAGATTTTGTTGATTTTCTTGGAAATATATTATGCAAGATATGTATTCTAGGAATACAAGAATATCTCATATATTCAAGAAGATCCAAATCTTGGATTTCTTCTATGAAATTTTCGAAAACTTCATATTTATTTAGAGGTGTGAGATTTTTGTGGAATATTTTATTTGGAGAAAAGAATATATGAGATATATTCAAGATTTCTTAGAGTCTAAGAAAAGATTTTCTCCAAGGCCCAATAACACTTAAATTTTCGGCCACCCCTTGTTATAAATAGGGGATGATTTTTTCATCCCCAAGTACATAATTCCATGTGTTGGAAAAATCAAGAAGCATAGATATTTTTCTTTTTCCTTAGTTTATTAAATTGCTTGAAAGCGTCTCCCACCGGCGATCAAGTGAGGTGAAAAGGGAAATACTTGAGAAGGTTTTGGGTTGATAGAGCGAGATTATAATTGTCCCGTATATCCAAAGGCCAATTCTACAAGAGGTACGTTAATCGCATATTTACTTGTTTATTCCGCCTAGTTAAATATGTGAAATTAATTCAACATGCATGATGATAATTAGTTGTTGGAATTATTATTTGAATTAATTAGGATTAATTCATGCTAGTAATAATTGTATTTAAATTCGTATTTAAAAATTCATCCCGAATAGATTCCGGGCACCCCTATTTTCCTAGCACGGCACTTGTCCCCTGATCGTGATATGAACCTGTTTAAAGCGGTCAGGCATCCGGTCAACCTTTGCACCTCTTTAACAGAACGTGGTGTTGGGAAAATAGGGGTGCCCGGAATCTATTCGGGATGAAATTTAAATACGAATTTAAATACAATTATTACTAGCATGAATTAATCCTAATTAATTCAAATAATAATTCCAACAACTAATTTTCATCATGCATGTTGAATTAATTTCACATATAAACTATGGCGGAATAAACAAGTAAATATGTGATTAACGTACCTCTTGTAGAATTGGCCTTTGGATAAACGGGACAATCACGACCTCGCTTTATCAACCCAAAAACCTTCTCAAGTATTTCCCTTTCGCCTTACTCGATCACCGGTGGGAGATGCTTTCAATTAATTTAATAAACTAAGGAAAAAGAAAAATATCTATGCTCTTGATTTTTCCAACACATGGAATTATGTAATTGTGGATGAAATAATCATCCCATATTTATAGACAAGAGTGGCCGAAATTTTTGACATATTTTGGGCTTGGAAAAAAATCTTTTCTTAATCTCTAAGAAATCTTGAATATATCTCATATATTCTTTTCTCCAAAATAAAATATTCCACAAAAATCTCACTCTCCTATATAGGTGTAATTTTCGAAAATAATAAGAAGAAAATCCAAGATTTGGATCTTCTTGAATATATGAGACATTCTTGTATTCCTAGAATACATATCTTCCATAATATCTTTCCAAGAAAATCAACAAAATCTTTTTTCTTCTTATCATGCAATTTTCGAAATTAACATGAAAAAATCAGCAATATATTTTCTTTTTATTTTAATCACCTTATCATTATTGGGCTACTTAATGGGCTACTTGAGGGGCCTTTAAGGAGAATTAAGATTGGACCTCCTAATGGACTTCTGAATTTCAATATTGAGCCCCAATATAATTCAGCCCATTAATATTAATTATTACCACTAATAAATTAATATTGCACTATCCATCTTAATCCATATTACGATAATATGGGCTCCCGGTTATTATTTCCCGCGTTTAAGATTATCAAGTCCATTAATTAATTGAGCTTCTGAATAGCTCTAAATTAATTAATATATTTCACCTTGGAGTAAAGACAGCTCAACATTATTATTCGTACCGAAGAAACTGATTCTTCACTTGCAAGATTTGGTACAATAAAACTTCTGAGCCCACCAAGGGGACTAATCACACGAGCCGTACTCGCACGCGTTTCTCCGTATTAAATCTTAGCAACCGTCGTATGATTAATATTACTGCCCAAGACACAAAGTTCGAAGTCACAATGATTCTCACCCAACATGAATCAAAGCAGTAACCATTAAGCACACACGGTCCTATTTAAGTGACGGAGATTAAGAAATCAACAACCACTGAGGTCTAATTCTTCACCTTTCAGAACAGAAGAATTCATCCTCGTTGTAGGTCCTCTTCAACACATACTAAATGTGCTAGTGCAATCTCTTAGTCAAGACAGACCAATCTGAGCCTTACACATCGACCTTTCACGGCGGATTGTTCAATTCCACCTAGGTCGTGAAAATGTACGTTTGGTTACAAGTAAACTGTTAATGTTGTCTTCCGTGATCGGGTATCACCACATTAACTACAATGTAACATGTACTATATATTGAACGGTTTGCAATAGAAATTCAACATTCAATCATAACTAAAACAAATGTGATAAAAGAATTATTCTCATAAAACGAGTGTTTGATACACGAGTTATACAAAGTAAAAGCATACTTTCACGTATAACTCCAATAATCTCCCAATTATACTTAAAGTCTGCTTTTAGTATACATCACGCGTGTCTTAGTGTAGTAGCTCTACGTGACATCTCATGTCAACCTACACTAACCTAATAATTTCTCCCACTTATACTTAAAGCAGATTGACAATAGTCTTGACTCCCATTCCATCCACATGTCTCTCGAATGTATTCAGAGGCAGACCCTTTGTGAATGGATATACTAGGTTGTCCTCCGACATTTATCTTTGCCACCTCTTTATCTCCTCTCTTAACGATTTCTCGTATAAGATGGTGTTTTCTTTCAATGTGTTTGCTGGCCTTGTGGGCTCTCGGTTCCCTTGAATTTGCAACTGCTCCGGTACAATGATTGTGATGGGCAAATTCGGAACAACGTCCAAGTCCACTAAGAAGTACTTGAGCCAAACCGCTTCTTTCGCTGCTTCACAAATAGTTACTTATTCGGCTTTCATGGTCGAATCGGCGATGCATTTCTGCAAATCGCTTCTCCATGTCATGGCTCCTTCTCTCATGCAAAACACACTACCCGAGGTAGTTATTTTGGAATCTATGTCTGATTGGAAATTTGAGTCCGTGTATCCCATGGGAATTAGATTGTCTGATTGTTAAATCAGCATTCCATACCAAGCTCTTTTCAAAAACTAAAGAACGCATTTAATTGCAATCTAATGTGCTTTCCCGGGGTTACTTTGATATCTTGCCATTATGCCCATGGCAAAGCAGATATTCGGTCTCGTACACAACGTTGCATACATAAGACTTCCTACGTCCGAAACGTACGGAACGTCTTTCATGTCATCTATCTCCACTTGTGTCTTAGGGCATATTTCTTTAGATAGATGGATTCCGTGCCTAAAAGGTACAAAACCTTTCTTGCAATCTTGCATGCTGAAATGCTTCAAAACAGTGGCTTTGTATGAAACTTGCGATAAACCCAACATCCTCCTCTTGCGATATCGAGTGAACTTGATCCCAAGGATGTGACCGGTTTTCCCTAAGTCTTTCATATCAAACTGATTTGACAGCAATACCCTTACGTCTGACAATACCTTTACATTGTTTCCAATGAGCAGAATATCGTCTACGTATAATACTAAAATACCACCGCAGTCTGTCATACCTTTTATGCACACAACTTTCGAACTTGTTTTGATCACAAACCCTTAAGACTTAGTAACTTGATCAAAACACTGGTTCCAAGTACGCGAAGCTTGCTTAAGTCCATAAATGGATCTCTTAAGCTTGCATACGAGGTGCTCTTGGCCTTTTCCAACGAAACCTTTGGGTTGTTGCATATAGATCCCATCAAGACTTCCGTTAAGGAAAGCTGTCTTGACATCCATTTGCCAGATCTCATAATCTAAGTGCGCAGCGATCGACAAGAGAATACGGATGGACTTAAGCATAGCTACAGGCCACAAGCCTTGCTTTGAAGGTCTCTACCCTTCCGTCCGGTCCTCTTTTCCTCTTGTACACCCACTTGCATCCAATGGGCTCTACCCCACTAGGTGGATCAACCAACTCTCACACTTGATTATAATCCATCGAACCCATCTCGGCTTCCATTGCCGTTTGCCACGACTCCGCGTCTTTGTCTTGGATTGCCTCGTCGTACGTCCATGGGTCCGATTCATCGTCGGGAACCAAATCCAAAGATTCTCCTATCCCCATGAATCTCTCGGGTTGCCTAGCAATGCACCCACTACGACGGGGTTCCGGTTGTGAAGGTGTGACGTGTGGTACATCATTTTTTATACTTGGTATAGGAGTTTGCTCTCTTAACTCGTCTAAGGTAACCTCACTTATGGGCTTTCTTTTGTTCATATAGTCTTCCTCCAAGAATTTAAAGTGCGAACTAATCACGGTCTTTTAATCCTTGAGACTATAGAATATACACCCTTTCGTTCCCATGGGATATCCTTTAAACAACCTTAATTCCGAACGTGAATCTAATTTACCGGCTTCCTTGTCTAGCACGTATGCCGGACAACCCCAAATCCGCAAGTATCTTAGACTGGGCTTGCGCCCGGTCCACAATTCTATTGGGGTTTTAGGAACCGATTTGGATGGCACCAAGTTTAGAATGTAAGTCGTTGTTTCCAAGGCGTTACCCCAAAACGACTTGGGTAAATCCGAATAACTCATCATAGATCTGACTATTTCTAAAAGAGTCTGGCTCCTTCGTTCCGCCACACCGATCTATTGAGGGGTTCCCGGTGCGGTCAATAGGGATACAATCCCTTCGTCTGATAGCTAGTTCAAGAATTCATCGCTAAGGTATTCGCCTCTACGATCATATCGTAGAAACTTGATACTTCTTTCCCTATGCATCATAAGGTAGATGTATCCATATCTCGAGTAATCATTGAAAAAGACAATTTACTCATACCCCTTCTTGCTATGATCGTCATTGAACCACACATATCGGTATGAACGAGTTCTAACACTTCCGTGGTTCTATTCCCCTTGGCTCCAAATGCCCTCTTGGTCATTTTACCCTCTAAACAGGATTCACAAGTTGGAAACGGTTCGACTTGGAATGATTCCAAGGATCCGTCTTTCACCAATCTCTCTATCCGCTTTAGATTAATATGACCTAGTCTAAGATGCCATAGAAGTGTTTCGTTCATCTCCGAAGAACGCTTTCTTTTATTACTCGAAATAATCGATATGTTATTAGATTCAATTTTGTGAGTGGTGTGCCCAAATAATGGTATAAAGATCATCCATTGAAGTTCTGGAACAGATAAACTCATCGTTTCAAGCAATAATAACATCCTTATTAAAAGAAACTGAGTATTTATTCAAACAGTTTAGAAACTGAAGGTTGAGTTCTTTCTAAACTAGGAACATGAGGAATGTCTCTCAAGACCATAACTCTATCTTCACAAGATAGGCGCACTTCTCCCACTGCTTCAGCTTCCACTCTCGTAGCATTGCCCGATGTGATGGGGATCTCACTTCCGTTAAGTCGTCGGGTTAGCTTAAACCCATGAAACAAATGTGATCAGTAGCTCTCGTATCCACTATCCACGAATAGACAGCATACGCCACTTCACAAGTTTCGACGACTAAGGTGTGTGAATTACCTAACTTTCCTAGCCTCTTTGGCTTGGAACAGGCAGACCTCCATTGTCCTCTCTCACCATAACTAAAACACTTCCCCTTCGATGCTAGCCTTTGCATTTGCCTTTCGCAACAATTAGATTTGCTTGGATCCGGCCTTTGGTTCTCTTCCTCTTTTTCCCTCCCTTGGGACCAAAAGAGGTAGACGGACCATTAGCCACCATAGTACTAGACTGGTGCTCCATTATCACCTCCACCGAAACTAAAGCTTACAAGAGCTCGGGCAAACGATTTGTCCGTTCATTCATCTGACAGTTCAGACGAAACTGCTCAAAGCTTCTCGGTAGAGAATGGTATATGAAATCAATCAAAATCCGCACCAAGTACTTCCAACTTGTTAAGGTATGCCATTATCTTGAGAACGTGCCCCCTCATGGGCGTTCCCTCCACCATTTCCAACTTGACCGAGTCATGTCTGGTGAACTGATTAGTCATGGGTTTGATGTGAGGACATCTCTTCAAGGTGTTCCATGACTTCAACAGCGGATACAATGTCTCCATGAACGCGCCTCAAATCCTCAGACAGAGATGTCAAGATGATGCACTTCATGTGTTCATTGTCACGCTTCCAATCATAAACTGCCTCTACCCATTGCTTGACTTATCATTAGGCTTGCCGGGTATATTAACATAAATAACCCAATTGTGTTTTCGTGCAGTAAGGACAAATTTAAAAAAAATATTTCCAATCGATAAAAATCACTCCAAAAAGTTTATTAACTTTAAGTATATTAAACAGTGGATTAAAAGGTTGCGACATGATGAAATGAGAATAAAACATACATTCATATCAATATCTAGAAAAATATGAAATTATCACATAATTCGATCACATCAATTATATTGAAACCTTAAAACAATATAATCATGCATCAGCCAACATCTCGAAATAATTTAAATGCGCCACGAGGGGTGGTCTATACATTTAAACACATTCAAGCGGATTATAAACTAAAAGGTTACAAATCCTTAATTCAAAATTAATAGTTGGGTCCCACTTTGACCACATAGAAACTGACAGGGACTCCGAGGGGAGTAAGTTAATATCAATTTCCTATGCCTAAGTAATAACCATAATTAAATACAGGATTATTATTTCGCTTTGAGCAAGCCACTCGGGGTGAGGGTCAATACCGCCACTAGTAATAATCCACAATCATCCTTTCGGAATTTATTCATGTGAAATCCATTCTTTTGGCCGATCCGAGGGGGAAATGTATTCCAAAAGAATTTCACAAATAAATAAATTATGGAGGCCAAATTAATCCAATTTTAATATCCGGAATAAAATTGCGATTAAATTAAACATACTTAGTATTTTTTCGAAAGTAAGGTTTTTCTTGGACAATTAAATTCATGCAAACACATATTAACAAATAATAATAGGTGCACGAAATAAAACATCCATCAAAACAAAATTAAACACATTGGAGCACTCAAATCCAATTGTCACAGTTTAATTTCTTCACGTCTTGATGCGAAAAATCGTCCTTGTTTCTTTCCGACGTTCGTCTCGACATGCTCCCACTCGAACAACAACACTCTTCATCAAAAACAGCATCGTTTGGGGGTCGGGACGACGTTTAAAATAACACGAAAAAAAAAACACGAACCGAAAAATTCCACGGCCCGAGATACGGCGCGCGTCGGCCCACGATGTGGGCCCGCGCGCCTCTCGGCCAGAAGCGCCGAAGCGCTGCAGGAGGTGCGCCGAGGCGCAGCACAGAGGCGCACCCGAGGCGCACCCGAGGTGCTGCACGGAGGCGCACCCGAGGCGCTGCACGGAGGCGCACCGAGGCGCCGCCCGGAGCGCCCCGAGGCGCCGCAGGTCGCGCCCAAGGCGCGCGCGCGCATGCGCGCGGCGCCGGCCTCCCGTCGCGCCCGGGTCGTGCGCCGTGCACCCCGTGCACCGTTTTTCGCCGTTCGTCTCCGTTTTCTTCACCACTTGCATGATTTTACGACCATACACGCGCCACGCTTGTATGCGTCGTCCGGGTATGCCGTTTTTAATTCTTCGTTCTTCATCACGATCCGGTTACAATTTATTTTACAAAAAAAATAAATACTAGATCTAGACTAGTCTATTACAATGATCGAATCAAAATAAAAACTACTAATCTACTCATGGATTTTCTCACGAGAAAAACGAATTCGAACGAATCAAATTAAAAACAATTAATTCACACGCATGAAATTAACAACATTAAAACCATGACAATTGGATACCTGCAAAAAAGATCTAGCAATTCTACTATCCAATTTCAATTTAATGTTTAACAATTTAAATTCCAATTTAAAGATCAGAGCCCGAAACCGTGGCTCTGATACCAGTTGTTGGGAAAATAGGGGTGCCCAAAATCTATTCGGGATGAAATTTAAATACGAATTTAAATACAATTATTACTAGCATGAATTAATCCTAATTAATTCAAATAATAATTCCAACAACTAATTTTCATCATGCATGTTGAATTAATTTCACATATAAACTATGGCGGAATAAACAAGTAAATATGTGATTAACGTACCTCTTGTAGAATTGGCCTTTGGATAAACGAGACAATCACGATCTCGCTTTATCAACCCAAAAACCTTCTCAAGTATTTCCCTTTTGCCTTACTCGATCACCGGTGGGAGATGCTTTCAAGTAATTTAATAAACTAAGGAAAAAGAAAAATATCTATGCTCTTGATTTTTCCAACACATGGAATTATGTACTTGGGGATGAAATAATCATCCCCTATTTATAGACAAGAGTGGCCGAAATTTTTGACATATTTTGGGCATGGAAAAAAATCTTTTCTTAGACTCTAAGAAATCTTGAATATATCCCATATATTATTTTCTCCAAAATAAAATATTCCACAAAAATCTCACTCTCCTATATAGGTGTAATTTTCGAAAATAATAAGAAGAAAATCCAAGATTTGGATCTTCTTGAATATATGAGATATTCTTGTATTCCTAGAATACATATCTTCCATAATATCTTTCCAAGAAAATCAACAAAATCTTTTTTCTTCTTATCATGCAATTTTCGAAATTAACATGAAAAAATCAGCAATATATTTTCTTTTTATTTTAATCACCTTATCATTATTGGGCTACTTAATGGGCTACTTGAGGGGCCTTTAAGAAGAATTAAGATTGGACCTCCTAATGGACTTCTGAATTTCAATATTGAGCCCCAATATAATTCAGTCCATTAATATTAATTATTACCACTAATAAATTAATATTGCACTATCCATCTTAATCCATATTACGATAATATGGGCTCCCGGTTATTATTTCCCGCGTTTAAGATTATCAAGTCCATTAATTAATTGAGCTTCTGAATAGCTCTAAATTAATTAATATATTTCACCTTGGAGTAAAGACAGCTCAACATTATTATTCGTACCGAAGAAACTGATTCTTCACTTGCAAGATTTGGTACAATAAAACTTCTGAGCCCACCAAGGGGACTAATCACACGAGCCGTACTCGCACGCGTTTCTCCGTATTAAATCTTAGCAACCGTCGTATGATTAATATTACTGCCCAAGACACAAAGTTCGAAGTCACAATGATTCTCACCCAACATGAATCAAAGCAGTAACCATTAAGCACACACGGTCCTATTTAAGTGACGGAGATTAAGAAATCAACAACCACTGAGGTCTAATTCTTCACCTTTCAGAACAGAAGAATTCATCCTCGCTGTAGGTCCTCTTCAACATATACTAAATGTGCTAGTGCAATCTCTTTGTCAAGACAGACCAATCTGAGCCTTACACATCGACCTTTCACGGCGGATTGTTCAATTCCACCTAGGTCGTGAAAATGTACGTTTGGTTACAAGTAAACTGTTAATGTTGTCTTCCGTGATCGGGTATCACCACATTAACTACAATGTAACATGTACTATATATTGAACGGTTTGCAATAGAAATTCAACATTCAATCATAACTAAAACAAATGTGATAAAAGAATTATTCTCATAAAACGATTGTTTGATACACGAGTTATACAAAGTAAAAGCATACTTTCACGTATAACTCCAACACGTGGTGGCTCCATATCGACAATCGCATTTACTTTTTGTTGGATTAGCTTCGATTCCGCGTTTGCTGACCAGATGGCCCAAGAATTTCCCGGAATGTACTCCAAAACTACTTTTCTTTGGATTTAACTTCATATTGTATTTTCGGAGTACGTCGAATACCTGGGAAAGATGATGGAGGTGATCTTCCTTCTGTGTACTCTTGACGACTATGTCGTCGTCGTACACTTCCACCGTTTCCCCAATATGTTCGTCAAACATCTTGTTGACTAGCCTCTGGTAGGTTGCTCTAGCATTGATTAGACCAAACGGCATCCTCTTCCAGCATAACAAATTTTTGTTAGTATAAAAGGCTGTATTTTCTTGGTCGTCCGGGTGCATTGGAATCTGGTGGTATCCTGCGAAGGCATCCATGAATGTGAACATTTTGTGACCGGCAGTACTGTCCACCAGTTGATCGATGTGCGGGAGCGGAAAGTTATCCTTCGGGCATGCTGCATTAAGATCTGTAAAATCTATGCATAGCCTCCAGGTTCCGTTCGGCTTTCGTACCAGGACAGGATTTGCAACCCACTGTGGACATAACGCTTGTTTAATTAAATCGTTATCCAGCAACTTTTTGACTTCTTCGTTTAGAGCTTGATACTTGTCTGGTCCATATTTTCGTCGTTTCTGGTGGACAGGTTTTCGGACTGGGTTGATATTCAACCTGTGACAAGCATCCTTCGGATCGATTCCCACCATATCGGCATGGGACCATGCGAAGACGTCTAAGTTAGCCTTCAGAAAGTCCGTCATGCGGGTTCTGTAAGGCTCGGGAAGTTCAGATCCGATGTAAAGTTCAAGACCATCACGCTCGGAATCAATCTTGATGGCCTCCAATTCTTCAACAGGAGTTGCCCGTCGTTTTTGCCCCTTCCATCGAGGGTCAACTATTGGTCCTTCCGGACTTAGCTCATCCTCGACGTCCATGGGTTCAACACCCAACCGGGGGTCAAAATCGCCTACGGGTTCTAGGTTGGAATCGGCCACCAAAGTCGGATTCTCCTGGCTATCATTTGGGTTCAAACCGTCGGCCACGGGGAGTATCATTGCTTTTGGCAGGTTTTGCTCGCCGCCCTGCAACATTTGGTCGCCTGTGGGCGAAGATTGGTCGTCAATGTCCATCTTATCGTTTTGAGCTCCAAGAATGTCCTTCAAGATTGAAGGTTCATTTTCAAGTTGACTGGTTGACGCTTCCATCATAGATACTTGTCCTTGTCTTGACTGAATTTGCAGAAGACATTCTCGAGCTTTTCTCTGGTCTCCTTTTACCGTGCCAACTCCACTTGTTGGTGGGAATTTTATGCAATAATGGTAAGTTGAACACGCGGCCCTGAATTCGTTTAAGAAAGATCGACCCAGGAATCCATTGTATGTTGACTCTTGATCAACGACCAAGAAATCCACCATTCTTGCGATATTCTTCTCAGGCTCTTTGATCGTCACAAGTTGCATAGCGAAAGTTACTATTCCCAATGGGATTGTCACAGTATTTCCGAACCCCAGAATATGGTGGTTTGTGTCTCTGATGTAGCCTGCATAATCTCCCATTTGATCAAGTGTCTTTTTGAAAAGGACATTAGTGTAGGCTCCAGTATCCACCAGCAATCTATGCACCCTCGTTTCCATAATTTTGGCACATATCACAAGCGAATCGTTGTGAGGGGTCAGTACTCCTTCCAAATCTCTGTCGGTAAATGTTAATTCCGGTGTTTGCATGGTAGGTGGAATGACCCACATTTCTTGTACATGTCCGATCGCTCATAATTCTGCCTTTCTTTTCCGATTAGAAATTGGTGGTCGTCCATCAGAATAACCACCTATGGGCCCTGTAGGTTCCATCATCTGGATGTCTGGAACTGGTCCCCCGGCTGGCGCCTGAGCTGGTCGCCCAGCTCGATTCCGATGAGGTGCCTGTTCCTGGTCTTCTTCATCAGAATCTTCGTCTCTATTTCTTTTACCGGGCTGTCTTTTAACGAACTCGGATAGCTTTCCCTCTTCGTAAAAATGCCACAACTGCTTCAGCAAGTTACGACATTCGCTTGTAAAGTGTCCCACGCTCTGGTGGTAGGCACAATATTTATTCTGGTTCAACTTGCTCGTATCCTGACGTATCTTACGGGGAGGTGTTAGCAATTCTTTGTCTCGGACATTATTGTAAACTGTATCAATTGATACGGTAAGAATGTGGTTCAGTTTGTCCTTCAACTCCGTTCCTTCAGTAAATGCTTTCATGTTCTTGGGATCTCGATAACCAGTTCCAGGTTTCTTTGCACCCTCTTTCTGTTCTCCTTTGTCTCCCATGTCTTTTTGTAGGGCTTCATGCATGGAGACAAAAACGCCTGCCCGATCCCGAAACTCAGCATATGTCTTCGGGCATCTTAAGTGCACATCTTTCCAGAGTTCAGTGCCCTTCTTGAGTCCAGCTAGGACGGCCACAATTTTGGTATCCTCACTGACAGATTCCCCTTCTAACAAGACCTTGTCGAATCTTTCCAGATACGATCGGTCCGACTCGTCATCAGTTTGTTTCAGGTCGGATAACCGATGTCTCTGGGATAGATAAGACCTGACCGTAGAGAAATGGGATAAGAATTCTTTGCCCAACTGGGCAAACGAATGAATCGAAGCCGGCGGCAGGGCTGAAAACCATTTATGGACACGATCCCCCAGAGTCAAAGGAAAGTTGCGACATTGTGTTGCATCACTTGCCCCCATTGATACCATATAATTGGTATACTTCATCAGATGCACCCGGGGATCCGCCGTGCCCTCATATTGGATTCTTGCTGGAAACTGGATCTTTTGCTGAATTGGAGCCTTCAGAATCACCATAGATAGAGGTGAGACTGGAAGAGTTGTGTTCCCATATCCTCTCTGTTGATCTAGCTGGCCCTGCATGCTCTCTATGACCTTCCTCATAGAGGCGAGCTCCTCCAAGGATCCCCCCTGACTCTGAGGCTGTCCGGCGAGCAGAGGCGCACAGCCGTCTGTTCACTCCAGTCCCTTATTGGGAGCGGGAACCCCCTGGATTGGCCTCCTAGGATTGGGCTCTGCATTTGGGCCAAGGCGACCAAAAGCTGACCTAGTCAGCCTGTCATGGACTGATTGGCGAGCAGGTACTACAGCTGGGCGAGCTGCTCCAGTAGTGGGATGGACTTCCATGATTCCCCGGCCACGACGACCCAATCTTTCAAGAGCACTTTGGCGTGTGCCCTGACTTCCTATCATGGCCGGATTCTGAGTCGAACCTCCCTGACTGGCGGCCTCAACATTCAACTTTTCTTTGCCTTTGGCCTTACGGGCTTGGGCGCTATCAGCCTCATTCACATGATCCCCCCTTGTCTTTTCATGTTCGCGAGTCTTTGTGGGGCTACACCTTTCTCGCACATATGAAGGGCCAGGTTGGGCTTGTTGTCTTTGCAAAGCTTGAAGCATGGCAATTGTGCGCGCCAATTCGTCGGGGTTGCGAGCAATGGCGTCCAACTCCGGTGGTATTAACTGGCGAGCAACATTAATTTGATTTTCTTGGTTGTTTCTGCTCGCCCCTGCTCGCCCACCAGCTTGGGACATTCGGGAGTGTGAATCCCGGGTTATATGTTGTGAACGTTGTGTCTCTCGTGATTGAGGCATGTTCACAGAAGATATCAAGTATTGTTCTTGATGTTCCTGAATCTTTCTTCAAAAGTTCAAATCTTGTTCTTTAATCTTGGGGTAATCTTCCCGTACTCAACGATTCGGAGGTTCGAACCCTCCTTCTAGCGCCAATTTGTTGACGATCAGTTCTAATCTTGAAGATTAATGGCTGTTTTAGGTGGTTAATTGATCATCAAACAATTACGTGTGATTGATCACTAACGTAATTAGTGAATACGGATTTTCGGGTTTAGGTGGATTAGAATCGTATAAAAGCTTACGTGTTTAAGTTTGATTGTAAGTTAATCGAGCAGCTTTAGATTCGTAATCGAAGTTTGGACGTGTATAATAATTTGTGCTTGTTCTATTTGCTGAAAAAATCTAAGTATTTATAGATAATTGCCTAGCAGGAGGTGTCGTGACTTTTGGCCTACCAGGCTTGCATGCTCGACACCTGGCCTTTGACTAATTTGACCTTATCTTAACTAAATTCTATCCTTATCTTGATGGACTTGCTCGCAGTCAAGAGCTGCTCGTCATATTAGACTTGTCCTGGAGGAGTCTTTAGTTTGATTCCGTTGGTCTCTTGTCTTACTTGGTTGTTATCTTGGCATTGTAGTCGGATCTGGTCAGCGCGACGCTAATTGAGCTTATCATGTAGCTTTTGATCTGATTTTGTTCGCCTATCCATCTCGATGTAGTGTGCAGATTCTGCTCGCCAGATATCTTAGGTGAACCTTAAAGCTAAAGTTGCTCGTCCAGTTAGTCTTGCTTAGCGTGCAGGTTCTGCTCGTCAGATACCTTATTTCATCCCGGTTTAACTTTGTCTTAACCGTGGGTGTTTTGAGCTAATCTTATCCGCCCAGATGGCGATTTTGCTCGCTTATCAACACCATGGCCTGGCCTTTGATGGACGTTCAGGGAGCGTACGTGACTCCGAACTGCTCGATCTCTACTGCCCACTTGAGGCATCTGTCCGCCGTGCCAGGTCGATGCAAAACTTGACGGAGTGGCATCGTGGTCAGTACCTCCACCTGGTGATCGAAGAAGTATGGGCGTAACTTACGTACACTCATTACTAGCGCATAAGCTAACTTTTCCAACGGCGGGTATCGTAGCTCGGCGGCGTGGAGTGTCTGGCTGACATAGTAGATCGGCAGATGTGCCTGCCCCTCATCCCGCACTAGCACGGCACTGAGAGCTGAGTCTGAGGCCGCCAAGTAAAGGTAGAGCTTCTCGCCGGGGATGGGTTTGGCCAATACCTGGGCGTTTGATAAATATGCCTTCAAATTATCGAACGCGAGCTGTCTATGGGGTGTCCAGTTTAGTTTCCCCTTCCGCATGCTGTCGAATAATGGTTTGCACCGGTCCCCCATGCGGGAAATGAAACGGCTGAGGGCGGCCAGGCTGCCCGTCACTCTCTGTACCTCCTTTACTGTTCGCGGAGCGCTCATGTCGAGGATCCCTGAACTTTGGTCGGGTTTGCCTCGATCCCTCGCTGGCTGACCATGTGCCCCAACAACTTGCCCGACTCTACGTTGAAACTGTACTTTTTCAGGTTGAGCCTCATCCGATACTTTCTTAAGATTTCGAATGTCTCGGCTAGGTGAGTGAGGTGGTCTTCCTTCTTATTGCTTTTGACGACGATGTCGTCGATATACACCTCCATGGTCGCCCCAATTTGGTCGTGAAACATGTGGTTGACCAGCCTTTGATAGGTTGCCCCTGCGTTCATGAGCCCGAATGGCATCCGCTTCCAGAAGTACATGTTCTTCTCGGTGAGGAAAGTGGTGTGTTTCTGGTCGTCGGCGGCCATCGTGTTGGAGTTATACATGAAAGTATGCTTTTACTTTGTATAACTCGTGTATCTAACACTTGTTAATGAAAATAATTTTTTTATCGCATATGTTTTAGATATGATTGAATGTTGAATATTTATTGCAAACAGTTCATAATAGTACTAGTTACATTGTAGTTAATGTGGTGATACCCGATCACGGAAGATAACGTTAACAGTTTCCTTATAACTAAAAGTACATTTTCACGACCTAGGTGGAATTGAACAATCCGCCGTGAAAGGTCGATGTGTAAGTCTCAGATTGGTCTGTCTTGACTAAGAGATTGCACTAGCACATTTAGTATGTGTTGAAGAGGACCTAAAGCGAGGATAAATTCTTCTGTTCTGGAATGTGAAGAATTAGACCTCAGTGGTTGTTGATTTCTTAATCTCCGTCACTTAAACATGACCATGTGTGCTTAATGGTTACTGCTTTGATTCATGTTGGGTGAGAATCATTGTGACTTCGAACTTTGTATCTTGGGCAGTAATATTAATCATACGACGGTTGCTAAGATTTAATACGGTGAAACGCGTGCGAGTATGGCTCGTGTGATTAATCCCCTTGGTGGGCTCAGAAGTTTTATCGTACCAAATCTTGCAATTGAAGAATTGGTTTCTTCGGTAGGGATAATAATGTTGAGCTGTCTTTACTCCAAGGTGAAATATATTAATTAATTTAGAGCTATTCAGAAGCATAATTAATTAATGGACTTGATAATCTTAAACGCGGGAAATAATAACCGGGAGCCCATATTATCGTAATATGGATTAAGATGGATAGTGCAATATTAATTTATTAGTGGTAATAATTAATATTAATGGATTGAATTATATTGGGGCTCAATATTGAAATTCAGAAGTCCATTAGGAGGTCCAATCTTAATTCTCCTTAAAGGCCCCTCAAGTAGCCCATTAAGTAGCCCAATAATGATAAGGTGATTAAAATAAAACGAAAATATATTACTGATTTTTTCTATGTATTTTCGAAAATTGCAATATTAGGAGAGAAAAGATTTTGTTGATTTTCTTGGAAAGATATTATGGAAGATAAGTATTCTTGGAATACAAGATTATCTCATATATTTAAGAAGATCCAAATCTTGGATTCTTCCCCTAAGATTTTCGAAATTTACAAGCCTATATAGGAGAGTGAGATTTTTGTGGAATATTTTATTTTGGAGAAAAGAATACATGGGATATATTCAAGATTTCTTAGAGACTAAGAAAAGATTTTCTCCAAGCCCAAAATATGTTAAAAATTCGGCCCTCTCTATTATAAATAGGGGATGATTATTTCATCCCCAAGTACATAATTCCATGTGTTGGAAAAATCAAGAGCATAGATATTTTTCTTTTTCCTTAGTTATTTAAATTACTTGAAAGCATCTCCCACCGGTGATCAAGTAAGGGGAAAAGGAAATACTTGAGAAGGTTTTTGGGTTGATAAAGCGAGATCGTGATTGTCCGTTTATTCAAAGGCCAAGTCTACAAGAGGTACGTAAGTCACATAAATTCTTGTTTATTCCGCCTAGATTTTATGTGAATTAATTCAACATGCATGATGATAAATTAGTTGTTGGAATTATTATTTGAATTAATTAGGATTAATTCATACTAGTAATAATTGTATTTAAATTCGTATTTAAATTTCATCCCGAATAGATTCCGGGCACCCCTCCCAACAACTGGTATCAGAGCCACGGTTTCGGGCTCTGATCTTTAAATTGGAATTTAAATTGTTAAACATTAAATTGAAATTGGATAGTAGAATTGCTAGATCTTTTTTGCAGGTATCCAATTGTCATGGTTTTAATGTTGTTAATATTTTTTCATGCGTGTGAATTAATTTTTTTTAATTCGATTCGTTCGAATTCGTTTTTCTCATGAGAAAATCCACGAGTAGATTAGTTGGTTTTATTTTGATTTGATCATTGTAATAGACTAGTCTAGATCTAGTATTTATTTTTTTGTAAAATAAATTGTAACCAGATCGAGATGAAGAACGAAGAATTAAAGATGGCGTACCCGAACGACGCATGCATGCGCAGCGCATGCATGGACGTAAAATCATGCATGGGGTGGAAAAATGAGAACAAACGGCGAAACTCGGTGCACGGGGTGTGCGAGGCGCACGACGGGCGCGGCAGTGTGCGTGCACATAGGCGAGCTCGACGGCTGCTCGGCACCGTGCCGAGTGACGTGCGGGCCCACTCCGTGGGCCGACGCGCGTAGTATCTCGGGCCGTGGATTTTTTTTTTAAATTAATTTCAGTTCTGCATTTTTTTCGTGTGATTTTAAACGTCGTCTCGAACCCCAAACAATACTGTTTTTGATGAAGTGTTGCAGTTCGAGTGGGAGCGTGTCGAGATGAACGATGGAAAGCAACAAGGACGATTTTTCGTATCAAGACGTGAAGAAATTAAGTATGTATATTTAATCGCAATTTTATTCCGGATATTAAAATTGAATTAATTTGGCCTCCATAATTTATTTATTTGTGAAGTTCTTTTGGAATACATTTCCCCCTCGGATCGGCCAAAAGAACGGAATTCACATGAATAAATTCCGAAAGGATGATTGTGGATTATTACTAGTGGCGGTATTGACCCTCACCACGAGTGGCTTGCTCAAAGCAAAATAATAATCCTGTATTTAATTATGGTTGTTACTTAGGCATAAGAAATTGATATTAACTTACTCCCCTCGGAGTCCCTGTCAATTTTTATGTGGTCAAAGTGGGAGTCAACTATTAATTTTGAATTAAGGATTTGTAACTTTTAAGTTTGTGATCCGCTTGAATGTGTTTAAATGTATAGACCACCCCTCGTGGCGCATTTAAATTGTTTCGAGATGTTGGTTGATGCATAATTATATTGTTTTAAGGTTTCAATATAATTGATGTGATCGAATTATGTGATAATTTTATATTTTTCTAGATATTGATATGAATGTATATTTTATTCTCAGTTCATCATGTCGCAACCTTTTAATCCACTGTTTAGTATACTTAAAGATAACAAACTTGTCAGTGAGAATTATGTTGATTGGAAACGTAATCTTGATATTGTCCTAACCGCTCAACACCACAAAGGGGTACTTACTACTCCTAAGCCCCAAGAGCCTGCCGAAGATGCGACCAAGGCGGTCAAGAAAGAGCATAAGAGTTGGTTTGACTCCGATGAGATGGCTAGGTGTACTATTCTGGCTTCAATGTCAGATGTGTTGCAACACCAACACCAATACATGGAGACCGCCTCTGAGATAATGCTCAATCTTGAAGCGATGTTTAAACATCAGAACCGTACAGCTAGGCAAATCACCATGCGAAGATGTTTTTGTTGAAGATGGTGGAAGGTAGTCCGTAAGGGATCACGTTATCGAGATGATGGGTTATCTCAACAAGTTGGAAGTACTTGGTGCGGAATTTGATCTCCCTACGAAGGTCGATTTCGTTCTCCATTCTCTACCGAAGAGCTTTGAGCAGTTTCAGTTGAACTATCAAATGAATGACCGAGCAAATAGTTTGCCCGAGCTCTTGCAAGCTTTGGTGTCGGCGGAGACTTTAATGGATCATCAAACTGTTGCTATGGTGGCAAACGGTCCGTCTGCCTCTTCGGGTCCCAAGGGAGGGAAGAAGAGAAAGAGGACGAAATGCCAGATCCAAGCAAATCCAACCGTTGCGAAACCCAAGGCAAAGGGAGAAGAAGGTGGAAAGAAAGCTGCTAAGGGTAAGTGCTTCAATTGTGGTGAGAAGGGTCATTGGAGGGCGACCTGTTCTAAGCCTAAGAAGGCGGTAAAGAAAGGTAAGTCTCATGCTTTAGTCGTTGAAACATATGTTGCGGCGTATGCTGTCCACGTTTGGGTAGTGGATACCGGGGCAACTGATCATATTTGTTTCACTCTTCAGGGGTTCCACCTAACCCGGTGACTTAGCAAGAATGAGATCACCATCACTTTGGGCGATGCTACGAGAGTGGCAGCCGAAGCAGTGAGAGTTGTGCACCTATCTTTTGAAGATAGAGTTTTAATTTTAAGAGATGTTTTATACGTTCCGAACTTTAGGAATAATTTAATTTCAGTTTCTAAGTTGTTTTTTTTATGGATATTCAGTTACTTTTAATAAAGTTGTTACTGTTTCTTTTAAGAATGATACTATCTGTCATGGAACGTTGGTAAACAATCTCTATACGATTAAGTGTGCACATCACTCAAATAATGAATCTAATAACACGTCGATCATTTCGAGTAATAAAAGAAAGCATTCTTCGGAGATGAACGAAACACTTCTATAGCATCTTAGACTAGGTCATATTAATCTAAAGCGGATAGAGAGATTGATGAAAGACGGATCCTTGGAATCATTCCAAGTCGAACCATTTCCAACTTGTGAATCCTGTTTAGAGGGTAAGATGACCAAGAGGGCATTTGGAGCCAAGGGGAATAGAGCCACGGAAGTGTTAGAACTCGTTCATACCGATGTGTGTGGTCCAATGATGATCAAAGCGAGAATGAGGTATGAGTATTTCGCCACCTTCATTGACGATTACTCGAGATATGGGTACATTTACCTTATGAGGCATAAGTCTGAAACTTTTGATAAGTTCAAGGAGTTTAAGGCCGATGCCGAGAAACATAGGGAAAAGAGTATCAAGTTTCTACGATCAGATCGTGGAGGCGAATACCTCAGCGATGAATTCTTGAACTACTTATCGGACGAAGGGATCGTATCCCAGTTAACCGCACCGGGAACCTCTCAACAGAACGGTGTGGCGGAACGAAGAAGCTAGACTCTTTTAGAGATGGTCAGATCCATGATAAGTTATTCGGATTTACCCAAGTCGTTTTGGGGTAATGCCTTGGAAACGGCGGCTTATATTCTAAACTTGGTGCCATCCAAATCGGTTCCTAAAACCCCAATGGAATTGTGGACCGGGCGCAAGCCCAGTCTAAGACATTTACGGATTTGGGATTGTCTGGCATACGTGCTAGATAAGAAAGCCGGTAAGTTGGATCCACATTCGGAATTAAGGTTGTTTATAGGATACCCAGCGGGAACGAAAGAGTGTATGTTCTATAGTCCCAAGGATCAAAAGACCGTGATTAGTACACACTTTAAATTCTTGGAGGAAGGCTATATGAATAATCGGAAACCTAAAAGTGAAATTACCTTAGAAGAATTGAGAGGTCAAACCTCGATACCAAGTATACAAGATGATGTACCACACGTCACATCTTCACAACCAGAACCCCATCGTAGTGGGAGGATTGCTAGGCAACCCGAGAGATTCATGGGGATAGGAGAATCTTCGGATTTGGTTCCCGGCGGTGAATCAGACCCATGGACATACGACGAGGCAATCCAAGACAAAGACGCCGAGTCGTGGTAAACGGCAATGGAAACCGAGATGGGTTCGATGGATCATAATCAAGTGTGGGAGTTGGTCGAACCACCCAATGGGGTAGAACCCATTGGATGTAAGTGGGTGTACAAGAGGAAAAGAGGACCGGACGGAAGGGTTGAGACCTTCAAAGCGAGGCTTGTGGCCAAAGGGTATACTCAGAAAGAAGGGATAGATTATGAGGAAACATTTTTTCCTGTAGCTATGCTTAAGTCCATCCGTATTCTCTTGTCGATCGTTGCACACCTAGATTACGAGATCTGGCAAATGGATGTCAAGACAGCTTTCCTTAACGGAAGCCTTGACGGGATAGATATCTATATGCAACAGCCCAAAGGTTTCATTGAAAAAGGCCAAGAGAATCTCGTATGCAAGCTTAAGAGATCCATTTATGGACTTAAGCAAGCATCGCGTACTTGGAACCAGTGTTTTGATCAAGTGATTAAGTCTTATGGGTTTGATCAAAGCGAGTTCGAATGTTGTGTGTATAAGAAGCGTGACGGAACTGCGGTGGTATTCTTAGTATTATACGTAGACGATATTCTGCTCATTGGAAACAATGTAAAGGTATTGTCAGACGTAAAGGTATGGCTGTCAAAATAATTTGATATGAAGGACTTAGGGGAAGCCGGTCACATCCTTGGGATCAAGATCACCCGCGATCGCAAGAAGAGGATGTTGGGCTTATCGCAAGCTTCATACATTGACACTGTTTTGAAGCGTTTCAGCATGCAAGATTCCAAGAAAGGTTTTCTACCTTTTAGGCACGGAATCCATCTATCGAAAGAAATGAGCCCTAAGACGCAAGCGGAGATAGATGACATGAAAGGTGTTCCGTACGCTTCGGCTGTAGGAAACCTTATGTATGCAATGCTGTGTACGAGACCGGATATCTGCTTTGTCGTGGGCATGGTGACAAGATATCAAAGTAATCCCGGGAAAGACCATTGGACTGCCGTAAAGTGTATCTTGAGGTATTTGAAAAGAACTCGTGAGCGGATGCTGATTTACCAGTCAGATAGTCTTGTTCCCGTGGGATACACGGACTCGGATTTCCAATCAGACATAGACTCAAGAAAGTCAACCTCGGGTAATGTGTTTTGCGTGGGAGGAGGAGCCATTTCATGGAGAAGCGTTAAGCAGAAATGCATCACCGATTCGACCATGGAAGCCAAGTATGTAGCTGCTTGTGAAGCAGCGAAAGAGGTAGTTTGGCTCAAGAACTTCTTAGTGGACTTGGACGTGTTCCGAATTTGCCCGACAAGATAACTGTCTTTTGTGATAATGCCGGAGCAGTTACAAATTCAAAGGAACCGAGAGCCCACAAGGCCAGCAAACATATAGAAAGAAAATATCATCTTATACGAGAAATCGTTAAGAGAGGAGATATAGAGGTGGCAAAGATAGCATCGGGTGACAACCTAGCGGATCCATTCACAAAGGGTCTGCCTCAGAGTACATTCGAGAGACATGTGGATGGAATGGGAGTCAAGACTATTGCCAATCTGCTTTAAGTATAAGTGGGAGGAATTATTAGGTTAGTGTAGGTTGACATGAGATGTCACGTAGAGCTACTACACTAAGACATGCATGATGTATACTAAAAAGCAGACTTTAAGTATAAGTGGGAGATTGTTGGAGTTATACGTAAAAGTATGCTTTTACTTTGTATAACTCGTGTATCAAACACTTGTTTTATGAGAATAATTCTTTTATCGCATATGTTTTAGATATGATTGAATGTTGAATATTTATTGCAAACAGTTCATAATAGTACTAGTTACATTGTAGTTAATGTGGTGATACCCGATCACGGAAGACAACATTAACAGTTTCCTTGTAACTAAACGTACATTTTCACGACCTAGGTGGAATTGAACAATCCGCTGTGAAAGGTCGATGTGTAAGTCTCAGATTGGTCTGTCTTGACTAAAAGATTGCACTAGCACATTTAGTATGTGTTGAAGAGGACCTACAGCGAGGATAAATTCTTCTGTTCTGAAATGTGAAGAATTAGACCTCAGTGGTTGTTGATTTCTTAATCTCCGTCACTTAAATAGGACCGTGTGTGCTTAATGGTTACTGCTTTGATTCATGTTGGGTGAGAATCATAGTGACTTCGAACTTTGTGTCTTAGGCAGTAATATTAATCATACGACGGTTGCTAAGATTTAATACGGTGAAACGCGTGCGAGTACGGCTCGTGTGATTAGTCCCCTTGGTGGGCTCAGAAGTTTTATCGTACCAAAGCTTGCAAGTGAAGAATTAGTTTCTTCGGTACGGATAATAATGTTGAGTTGTCTTTACTCCAAGGTGAAATATATTAATTAATTTAGAGCTATTCAGAAGCTTAACTAATTAATGGACTTGATAATCTTAAACGCGGGAAATAATAACCGGGAGCCCATATTATCGTAATATGGATTAAGATGGATAGTGCAATATTAATTTATTAGTGGTAATAATTAATATTAATGGATTGAATTATATTGGGGCTCAATATTGAAATTCAGAAGTCCATTAGGAGGTCCGATCTTAATTCTCCTTAAAGGCCCCTCAAGTAGCCCAATAATGATAAGGTGATTAAAATAAAAAGAAAATATATTGTTGATTTTTTCTATGTATTTTCAAAAATTGCAATATTAGGAGAGAAAAGATTTTGTTGATTTTATTGGAAAGATATTATGGAAGATAAGTATTCTTGGAATACAAGATTATCTCATATATTCAAGAAGATCCAAATCTTGAATTCTTCCCCTAAGATTTTCTAAATTTACAAGCCTATATAGGAGAGTGGGATTTTTGTGGAATATTTTATTTTGGAGAAAAGAATATATGTGATATATTCAAGATTTCTTAGAGACTAAGAAAAGATTTTCTCCAAGCCCAAAATATGTCAAAAATTTGGCCCCTCTCTATTATAAATAGGGGATGATTATTTCATCATCAAGTACATAATTCCATGTGTTGGAAAAATCAAGAGCATATATATTTTTCTTTTTCCTTAGTTATTTAAATTACTTGAAAGCATCTCCCACCGGTGATCAAGTAAGGCGAAAGGGAAATACTTGAGAAGGTTTTTGGGTTGATAAAGCGAGATCGTGATTGTCCCATTTATTCAAAGGCCAAGTCTACAAGAGGTACGTAAGTCACATAAATTCTTGTTTATTCCGCCTAGATTTTATGTGAATTAATTCAACATGCATGATGATAAATTAGTTGTTGGAATTATTATTTGAATTAATTAGGATTAATTCATGCTAGTAATAATTGTATTTAAATTCGTATTTAAATTTCATCCCGAATAGATCCCGGGCACCCCTATTTTGCCAACACATTGGGATCTGGTGGTAGCCGGCAAATGCATCCATGAAAGTGAGCATCTCGTGTCCTGCTGTGCTGTCCACCAGATGGTCGATGTGTGGCATCGGGAAGTGATCCTTGGGGCATGCTTTGTTCAGGTCCGTGAAGTCGATGCACAACCACCAGGTGTTGTTGTTTTTCTTGACGAGGACAGCGTTAGATACCCATTGGGGTTTGTCGTCGGGGTCGACCATCCCGATAAGCTTGTTGTCGAGCAGTTTTTTGACCTCAGTGGCTATGACCGCGTACTTGTCTGGGCCGAATTTTCTTCTCTTCTGTGAGACTGGCTTGCGGGCTGGGTCGATATGCAATTGGTGGGAACATACGGCTGGATCGATCCCGACCATGTCTTCGTGGGACCATGCGAACACGTCTAAGTTCTCCTCTAAGAATGCGGTCATCGCTGTCCGCATCTCGTCGGACATCGATGAACCGAGTTGAACACTTACTTCTGGCCGATTCTTCATTGTGACCGAGATCAGCTTCTCGATCGGGCTGGCTCCCCGCTCACCAAAGCGTGGATCGTCGATCTCTCCTGTTAGGGCGCTGTCGATTTCCATGGGTTCGAAGCCGATCCTGGGCTCTAGTTCGATTTGAATGTCTTCAAAAATTTTGGAATCTTCATCTATTGGGTGGGCAGTGGGTGGGATTTCTTCATCTATCTTCATGTCTCCCTCCCCGATTGTGCATATATAATCTAGATTTGCGGAATTTGAAATAAGATCGATATACGCTAAACATCCACGTGCCATTTTCTGATTACCCTTAAGAGTCCCAACTTTCCCGGAGGGGGTTGGGAACTTGATACAATAATAGAATGCTAAGATGGCGGCTTCGAACTCGTGCTCGAACGGCCTGCCGAGAAACCTGTTATAGGTTGATGGCTGGTCGACAATAATGAAGTCGAGTTGTTTCGAAGCCTTAACCTCAGCTTCTATACTAGAAACTAATTCTACGGCTAGCCTAACTATCCCGTAGGGTTTCACAGTGGCATCACCGAAGCCTTTGATGACCTGGTCGCATGGCTCCATGCATTTCTCGAAGGAGCTATCCAGCTGGTCGAATGCGGCTTTGAAGAGGATGTTGCAGTAGGCCCCATTGTCGATGAGCATGCGATGGACGGTGGCGCCCATGATGTTGACAGATACGACCAGGGCATCGTGGTTCGGGTAGATGACCCCAGTGCGATCCTCCTCCTTGAAGACAAGGAGGTCTGACTCTTTTGCCGTCATGTTGACCGGCATGGTGATTTGATGGACATTGTCCATTGCTCGCAGCTAGCTTTTCTGCCGGCGGTTGGAGAGCGAGGTGGTGGGCGCGAACCCTCCCACAGGGGAGAGCATGTTGACCACGCGGCGGGCTTGGTGTTCGGGCATCGGTGGGCATATGAGGGTTGCCTCCCGGTTTGGCTCCACGGGGTGGGCAACGGCTTGTGCCTCCGGCCTGGCCGCCGGTCTCTTCACGAACTCCTCCAGTTTGCCCTCCTCGAAGAGCCGCCAAAGCTGCTTCAAGAGGTCGCGGAACTCGCTCATGTTGTGCCCGATAGTTTGGTGGTAATGGCAGTATTTGTTGGGGTTGAGCTGCACCCCTGGCTTGTGAACCCACGGCCGGGCCTTGGGCACCATGTTTTTGTCCCGGATTTGCACGTAGACGTACTCCGGGGTGGCCGAGAATTTCTCGGCCAATTTCACTTCGACGGAGTCGAAGGGTTTGAATGGCTGGGGGGCACGGTAGGAAAAGTTCCTCCGGCTCGATGTGGTGCCCGCCTTGGCGTGGGGCCTTTCCTTCTCGGCTGGGATGTTTTCACCTAGTCGCTGCGCCAGGATGTCGGCGTTGTAGATGATTTTCCGGCTTGCTGCCGGAACTCCGAGTATGATTTGAGATAGTCCTTGTTCATGGACTTCCACAGCTTTGTTTTTAGGTGGAGTCCGTCTATGATGCCGACGAGCTTGACCTCATCCCCGACGGGTTCGCCCTCCATGATGATGTGGTCGACCCGATCGATATACGCCCGGTCCGTCTCATCTTTCCCTTGGGCCAGGTTGGCCATGCGATTGGCGCCTGCCAGACGTGGCGCCATCGAGGAGAAGTGTTCCAGGAACAGCTCCCCCAATTGGTGGAACGAAACCACCTTCCCCGCGGGCAGCGAGGAGTACCAGCGGTGAGCCCTATCACTGAGGGTTAATGGAAACATCCGGCACTGGGTGGCATCAGTCGCCCCCATGGAGATCATGTAAGTGGAGTACTTACTCAGGTGGGTGACGGGGTCCGTCTCCCCGTCGTACTGGCCCACCGCGGCCACGTTAATTTTTATTGGGCGGGGGCCTGTACCAGTATATCAGTGAGAGGGGAGTTAGGCATGTGAGCGACATGGTGTTGTCCGTCCCGCCTTTCGAGCTTGGCCTCGAGATCCATCACCTTTTTCAAGATAGCGGCCATAGCACTGTCGCCCGCATGGGGAGAACGGGGACGTGGGTTGTCCCCTAGACGATTAGGGACCGACGGCCTCGGGGCCGCGCTGTTGTAACACCTGGGAGAGCGTGCCCGTTCTCGCTCTCGGGGCCTGGAGCTAGCATTTGATTCGCACGGGCGGGCTGCTCCCCGACCCTGGGATCCCAGTCTGGAGAAAACTGAGCCCGCAGGCCGGCGAGACACCCGCTGAGAGTCGGTCTCCTCGTCGAGATGCCTCTTTAGGTTTTGAGGCCGAAGGTTACTAGTGGCTCTCCCGGCCGCCTCTAGCTCGGGCCGAGGGTTGCTGGTGGCCATGGTACGGGCAGGCTCCTTTCCGGGGCGATAAGTCCGGATTGGAGCGGCGTCGATCTCGGCCTGACGGCGCTCGATCATCGCCCTGGCCGCCTGGAGGTCCTCCGGAGTTCTTATCGCGGACAAGAACTCGAAAGGACCCTGAAGCATTTCCGCCGTGGCCGGAGTCGGAGTGGCGGCCTCGCCGACGTCTTCGACTTGCTGCTGGGTTTGAGTAGCTTTTGAAGTGGCCATTTCAAGGTGGAAACAGTGGGAATTTTTGAGGAAAAAATGGGATGTAGTGGTTCGTTTGAGGTAACTAGATAAACGAAACCGAGTGTACTTCGATATTAGTTAACTCTCCTTCTAGCGCCAAAATGTTGACAGCGATTTCGTGAGGATCTCGCCGTCGGGTCCCTAGCGGGTAGGATTTGTGTAATAATTATAACTGAAAACAATAAATGCAAGAGTAAATGAGCTCTCAAGAGTAGATTTGTAATAAATGAGTTGTGTCCTACATTTGGGCATTAATGACCCTATTTATAGTGTTCAAGGTGGGCTCACCCACTTGAGCTGATATGCCCGCGGGCCCCACCTGATCCTAGCTGGGTAGCCATGAGTGGCTATAACCCCCCCTACAGGCCAATGAGGGGGCGCCACCTGGCACTGTTGACCTCAGCTGATGGGACTTGTCCCAACTACCTACTCTGATCCTGTCACATCCTCTGACCTGATGGCACTGGACGTTCCCTCACAGCTGGCGATGCCTGGGATCGGGCAGACGGGTACACAGGTAACTGGGCACCATGCAGGTGGCGAGTACCCTGGAGATCCTTTCACGGGTAGCGAGTAGAAACTGCCCCAGAGCTCGCCGCTGGCCGGCCGACCCCCTGGCCCATTGAGTTTAGTATCCTTCCCGACAGCTCCTGGAGTTCCACGTCGGGTAGATTCTTCTAACCTACTCGTCTACTCGTCCCGAGTCGGCGACGAGTTTCTCTTGTCCGTGCCCCGCTATGGTTTAATGGGTTTAAGCCCGATACCCGAGGGGTCGGGTAGTAATATCGGGCGTAACAATGCAATTATTAAGTAACTTATAAGTTGCTAAAATATTTGACTAATACAACTTATAAGATATTTGAGAATTTATAATTAATATTTTTTAATTGTTAATTTTAACATAAAATAATATCATTTTTATTTTTTATGTTAAGGTGGGGGTATGTGGGGGGGGGGGGGGGGGGGGGGGTGGTGGTTCCAAGGCGGGGTGGGTAGTTGGGGATGAAGGTAATTAGGAAAATAAGTTGAGAAATCTCAACTTATTTTTTTACTACTTATATGTTAGGAGTATATTTTATAATCTTATAAACTATTAAACGATCGTATTTTAACAAATAACATGATAATGTTTGTAAATTCTTAAACAACTTATAAACTGTTTTAAAGAGCTTATAAACCTAGCCAAACACCTCCTTACTTATACTCTGCTTGTAGCAGTTGAAGCAATTATCTTACCTATTTCCAGTAATTTTACTAAAACTACTTATTTTCAAATTCTAATAAAATTTTACACTCAATTTCTAATTTTAATTATCTTCCGTAAGCAAATGCTGCAAATTCTATTACAACCGCCCCAATTATTACATCTCTAACGAGAGGGGTGTTCAAAGAGTCCGACTATATACCCATTCATATTTATTTGATACATTCATCCACTTAATTTATCCATCTTTGTTTTACATAATTATTCAATACACTCTTCACAATATACCTAAATTACCCCTACCTCTAATATTATTTCAAAATATCCATACACTCACATAAACTCCTCCCCTTTTACACGTTATGCACCTTCTCTCTTCCTTACAGCGCCACCACCGCCACCGCCACAACTTGCAGCGCCACCGACGGCGGTCTCAGGAATGACAACAGCAGCCTCGTGACCGCCACCGCAACACCTTCCCTCTTCCTCACAGCGCCACCGCCACGATACGCAGAACCATCACCGGCCGCTTCTAGAACGACAGCAGCACCATCGCGACCAAAATACCTTCCATCTTCCTCACATCGCAACCGCCACGACAGCAGCAGCCTCGCGGTGTTGACTGCCACAACAACCAGCAGCCTCTCGCGACCGCCACAACTGCCTCACGACTGCCCTTACCTATGAAGCGTCGACATTTGGTTCATTGAAATGGTACATCTTCATTGACATTGACATTTTCTTCATTGAAATCTTCACCTACATCAACATTTGATTCTTTGGGATCTTCAACATAATTAGGGTGATAATCATCATCATCCGCCAAATTCTGAAAGAAAAACAAAAATAACATTATGGTTCAACAATATTTATTCGAAAAAAAGCTCATATTTTGGCAAATACATATCGAAAAATGACTAATATTTCGACAAAGAAATAATTTTAAAATCTAACCAATTTTCAACAAATGTTTGTCGAAATACTAACCAGCTTTCAACAAACCAGGTTCGAAAATTGATGTCGTGATTTTTTTTTAAAAAGTGGGAATAACAATCTTGGTACACAATATCCTAAAATTATAGGCTAAAAATACGAAAATCTTGGTACACAATATTCATTCCATAAATAAAAAACAACATTCAAAGAAATAAAATTATATTTCATCAAATAAAATATTCAAACAAATGCACTTACACTCATAGCGTAAAACTCCTGCATATACACCATTTTTATAACAAAACACACGAATTAAGGTTGCATCACCGTCGTAAAGATGATCAAGTGGTGGACAAGATGAACTTTCTCTTCTCCTCCTGTATCTTCACCGATTCTCTTCTTGTATTTGTGTTTCTTGTGTCTTTTGATATTCTAGTGGGTGTATCAAGTATTCAGATTTTTTTTAAAATTATAAGGATATAAAAGTTATTTAATAAATATATTATATTAAATAAAAAATAGGGTGGGGATATCAAATAAATATGGAGGGGTATACAGTAGAACTCATGTTCAAATTATATAGGCCCATTTTGTCAATTTTCCATTTTCAGTTTGCAACCCTTTTTTTCTTTAAAAATAAAATAAAAAATTGCATCCCAATTCAAACATTTTACCACTGGGTTAAGAAAAATAAGGGACGAAATAAAACAATTTGGCAATGCAAGAACCAAAAAATAATGTGAAAAAAGTTATATCTGAAAAATCTGTCAAAAAACAAACAACTCGAAATTAAACTGAGATAGTAACAGCATAATTAGTTTCCATACGTTGGACAAAGGAGGCCCAAAAACCACGAGTGTAACTATATTCAAGGATGAAAATATCGGTATCGGTGGAAATATCGGTACCTTAAATTTACGGATATATCGATGGAAATATCGATATCGAATATCGATATCGGTAAAAAAATAGAAAATTGATGGAAATTTTATTAAAATGATGAAAATTTAACATGAAACTTTAGGGTATATTATATCTAACTTTAATATATATAAATTTAATTTAAACTCAAACAAAATGAATTTTTTACGACAAATATATAAAAAATAAAATACTTAGCAGTCTAAAATGATATAATAGTTGTTCATAATAATTTAATACAATACAAACAATGCAACTAAGCTTGTTGAAACTTTTTTTCTTGAAAGATTTTTTAATAAATGGTGATTTTTAGTGACTAAATCCTCTCAAGATTTAAAATAATATTCATGGACAATAAATGAAAAAGTGAGATTTTTTTCGATATTTACCGATATTTTCCCAATTTTTACCGATATTTCCTCGAAATTTCCAGATATTTTGCAAATTTTGAACTACAGCTCACCGATATCGATACCGATATTTCCCGATATTTACCGATATTTTCCGATATTTTACCGATATTTTGGAAAAACTCTCGTTCCGGTGGATATCCATATCGAGACCTCCAAAAAATCGAAATTTCGGCGAAATATCGGCGAAATTTCACTATTTTTTCATCCTTGACTATATTCAATTGTTTAATAATGAGACACTAATTTATTAAAACTCTGCTTCTAACAGTTGAAGCAATTATCTTACCTGTTTCCAGTAATTTTACTAAAAAATACTTCAATTTTCAAATTTTAATAAAAATTTAAACTCAATTTCTAATTTTAATTATCCAGACCCATTTTCAGTTTGTAACCCATTTTTTTCACTCAAAAAAAAAATTGCAGCCCAATTCAAACAATTTACCACTGAATTAAGAAAACAGAAACATGAAATTAAACAATTTAGCAAAATCATGTGAAAAAAGGTTATTATCTGAAAAACCTGTCAAAAAAACAACTCGAAATTAGGCTGAGAAAAATACATACAGCACAAATAGTTTCCATAATTGTTGGACTAAGGAGGCCCAAAAACCATGGTCTTAATACCGAAACTAAGAGCCCAAAAATATGTTGACTAAAAATTGTATAGATGGAGATGCGGGGTATCGATCCCCGTACCTCTCGCATGCTAAGCGAGCGCTCTACCATCTGAGCTACATCCCCACAGAGGGTTTAATGCAGGACTGCACTTATTTAGACGATTTACTAAATAATTAAGGGAAATTGTAGTAATCCCTCCATCCCTTATAAGTTTTATTTTTTTTTATTTTTATTGTTTTGTTTAAAGAAAGTGTAGTGTTTATTAATATATAATGAGTCACAAGTTGACTTTTGTGTAAAGTAATTGGGAGTTGTGAAAAGGTAAAGGGTAGTTGTTTAAGAAAGTATTTGTTTATGACAAAAACTTGAGTGATACTATATGCACATTGATGGGATGTTGTGTTGTCCCATCAACGTGCATAGTTATTAAGATGATGATGATTAGGTGATGATGAGATGATGATTATTAAAAATATTAATTATTTTATTATTTTATTTATTCTAATTATTTATTTATTTACTTTAATTATTTTACAAAAAATAATAGTACAATGTTTAGGGTGGTGATGGGATGATGTTATTTATCTTTATTTATTTACTCTAATTATTTTACAAAAAATATTAGTTATTTCATTAAAAGTATTAATTGTTTAGAGTAACTATTTTTTTAATATTACAAAAATATTAGTTACTTAATTCAAAAATATTAGTTGTGAAGAAGGGAAAATATACACAAAATTTTATAAAATATTACTCCCTCCGATTCATTTTTTATTGTCCATTGAAAAAGAGCATGGATTTTAATAAAATAATTATTTATTAGTATTTGTGAGGGAATAATATGAGTTCAAATTTTGACATCTTTTTGGAACTCATATTGAAAAAGATGTCAAAATTATGTTTGTTTTTCAAAAAAAAAAAAAATTGTATACAATATATTATATGAAAATAGTTTATAATAAATTTAAAATGAAATAGTTTTAAAGTATCAAATATATAATCAGAAGTATCAATATTTTCATCAGGAGTATTATTAATTTGAGTTGGTGGTACTATATTATACTCCCTCTGTCCCCTATTATTTTCTTTTTTGGGGTGTGTATATTATTGTGGGACATTCCAAATAAGAACGAGTGAATATTAAGAGGAGACAGAGGAAATACTTTTTATAAATTTTCTTAAATCCAGATTAATGATACTCTGATGAATTTTTTAATACTCAGAGTCAAATATTCGATATCTTAAAATAGTTTCATGATAAATTTATCATAAATTATTTTCATATAAAATATATTCTTTTTGGTAAGTGCACATAATTTTGGAAAAAAATAGAACAAAAGTTTGTTCTTCAATTTCCATTTTTTTAATACGAAATTGGTATAAATAGGTATATGATTTATTAAGATTAAGTAATTATTAAAAAATAATTAGGAGAGATCCAAAGGAAAGGTTGTAGGCTTGTAGTCTATATTATTCCATGGCACACCGATTAGACATGTGTCTAATCAATGTGCATATAACATTTCTGCAAGAACTTGTATGAGACCACACAAGTAAACACCTACATCCACTAAAGTGTTAATGAGTCAATGCCCTAGTTATACACATTCTCATTGTCTCGTGCCATGAGACGGTCTCATATAAGACCTACTCTTTGTTTATTATTATATGGAGTGTTGTTTTTATTTTTTATAGAATAAGAAACGTATAGCGGGACATACA
The DNA here is from genome assembly GCA_947034835.1 of Ballota nigra. NCBI lineage: Eukaryota > Viridiplantae > Streptophyta > Magnoliopsida > Lamiales > Lamiaceae > Ballota > Ballota nigra. The sequence goes on along the minus strand of OX344720.1, from coordinate 71,644,578 downwards.
AAAAATGAAAGTAGAAAATTTATAATGAGATAGAGGGAGTACAATTTAAAAGGAAGATCACTTGAAATGTTGTAGGTAGAAGATCATTTCACTTTTATTTAACTCCATACTCAAAAAAATGTGTCTATTCTATTATAGAAATAGTTGCAAGACGGAGGAAATATAAAATAAATTATGCTTTGGGTACAATAGCTCATAAGTCACATGACGTAAAAGATTTCAAAAAATTCAAAGTAAAATTCTTGGACAATTTTACAATAAAACTTGTTTGAAAATATAGTTTTATAGAGCATAACTCCTTAGTCTTGCATTAAACTTGTATACTTGTAAGGCATACTTTTTAAGAAGAATGTATTTGTTTTTTTTGTGAAATACTGATATATGATATGAGTAAATATGTTTATATTTATGTAAGTGTGCACACAAATTACTGTTTTCTTTCTTGTAGTGTGCAAGTTATTTCGGGACGATATAGACAAATGTGTAAATTATTGTGAAACGGAAGGAATAATTATTTTCACCAAAAAAAAATATTAGTAATTCTATTAAAAGGTATTAATTTCAAATTTTCACTATAAATAAGTTTGATAGTATACATACTTAAACAGTTAAACCTTTAATATAAAATTTTAGTCGACATTTGATGGTATATTTAATTAATTATTATATTGTTCACGTATATTTATAACTGCATCGCCAAAACCAAAGTAGCACTCATCAGCGCCACAATCCCGCTACCACCCACAATTGTCCACCCCTTATTACTCGATTTCTCATCGTCGCCGGCCGGTCCAGGGGAGTCCGTTTTTCTGAAAAACTCTTTGGGCAGCAAAACCTCATCGATCTGGTAAACTGCTACGGGGTCTTTGTCGAACAAAGTTCCGGTAATTTTGGCCGAATTTACTCTAGTCTGGAGCTTTACATCGTCACCGTCCTTTTTCACGGTCAAATCGAACTTTTTCGCCAAAGTTTTGATCAATTCGTTGCTGTATCTGAGCATATCCATCGAATAGTACACTTGGACGCCGTGGTACAACAGCAACGACGTTTTTCCGTCGGCGGTGAGGTTTTCGTAAGACGGCGCGAAAGATTTCACTGCGTCGTCCGACGGGCAGAAGACGGTGAGCCCTTCCGTAATGCTTCCCTTTAAAACACCGTCGGCTCCTTGCGCCGTTAAAAGGCCGGAGAAGGCTTTGCATCCCTGCCGTGCCAACAGTGAAATTAAATCAATGTCCGCGGCGGCCGGGGTGGGGGCTTCGGCCGACGGCGACGACAGAATGTGGCTGATTTGAATTACGGAGATTTCGTAGGGCATTTCGTGGATCGATTTGACGAAAATACCCATGGGTAATTCGGAGTCGCTGTCGCTGGGGGTAAATCCGACTTTTCCCCCTTTCAGATCTGTGATTTTGACGTAGCCGGAGGTGCCCGTGGCCTCTCCGGTTGCCTGGTACAGGGAGGCGGTGGTGGTGGAGCCGTTGGTGATCTGATGGAGCTTTTTGGCGCCGAAGTAGTCGGCGAAGACGTGGAGGGAGAGAATGTTTTTGAGGACGGCGAGGGGGTGGTTCTTGCCGAGAAGTTCAGTCATGGCGGCGTTGTCGACGGCGCAGACGGTGATGGTGCGGCGGCGATTGATCTCGGCGGCGAGGCGGGTGGCAGTGAGATAGTGGCTGAAGGTGGAGAAGTCGGGGTGGCCGGCGAGGATGTCGGTGATGTTGTGTGCATTGGCGGCGCCGGCGGCGAGAAGGAGGAGGATGAAGATTCTTAGCTTCATCGGGGTGTTGGGGTTAGTTTAATTATTCTGGTAAATATGAATGAGCCAATGCTTTATTAGTGCTTATTTTCAAGCTAATTATATGGCATGGAAGCAGTATAAGAACACAGCTTGTTTTTCTTGAAATTGAAGGAATCAAATTAAAACCAAATTAAGTGTTCTAATTTTATGTTAGTTTGGTACTCTGGTGGTTAGGAGCGGGTATGAAATCAATTAATAGGAAAAAATGTAAAATTAATCATGTAATTTCTTACCGGTAAAGTCTCTTGTGAACCGAGATGTATAATAATAATAATAATAATACTCCCTCCGTCTCAGTTTTGTTTTTCCGTTTGACTGTGCGCGAATTTTAATGCGAGAGTTGAATTTTAATATTTAAATGAATAAAATAGTATTGAAAATGATGAATGATGAATAAAGTAGTATTTAAATGAATAAAGTAATATTGAGAATATGAATGATGAATGATGAATAAAGTATTATTTAATCGAATAAAGTAATTTCCATTTTAGGAGTGGGAAAACAAAATTGGGATGGAGGGAGTACTTATTATTGTTGATATGCATAATAGTGTGTATATATATTATGACAATAATATCTGAATAAATGAATACATGTGAACTCGAGTTTAGACCATTTATTTTGTCTCACCTACACATTAGTAAAAAAATTGGTATTGTGTGCTGCAAATTACGACTAATATATTTTTAGTAGAACAATTAATATTCTTTAGTGAAATAACTAGGAACCTTCACAATTAATATTCTCTCCGTCCATGAAAAATTGTTCACGTTGTCTTGTTAGTCCATCTGTAAAAAATAGTTTTGTTTCCTAAAACGGTGATAATTACCTTTATTTACATTTTTTTTTATCGTTAAATGTTAGATGTTAGTAGTTGGCAAATTTTTTTATTTAGGCCAATTCATAAAATTGATTGAAAAAATAGGGAGGTTTGAATTTTTTTTACGAAAATAGGGTTGATCGCGCCTGGGAGTGGTGATCAAAAGAGAGGATCGCGCTCACCAGGCGCGATCTACACATAGCCAGCATTTCAACCCCTTGATCGCGCCTGGCAGAGGCGATCAAAAGAGAGAATCGCGCTCCCCAGGCGCGATCAACACCAAGGGGTGCCACGTAGTAGATCGCCCTTACGGGAGGCGAGTCTCGACAACTACTGACACCTTCACATGGCAAGATTCCCAGTCCACGCCCCTCTGCAGCCCACTGCCCACGCCAGCCTTGCAATTTTGGCGTTTTCTTCTTTGAAATGTGCATATAACTCTTGCCATCAGTATTCTTCCTTCTCACTTCTGTTCTTCTTCCTCTACTATATGCTCCTCCTCTACTTCTCACTTCTGTTTTTCTTCCTCCTTTTTTTCATCCGAAAATTTTAGTATTCCTCATTTCATAATTTTAGTATTCCTCCTTTCATCCGAAAACACAAGGGCTGCTTCCAAAATACAAACCAATCCCCACAAAAATGTAAGTATTTTGATATTTTTAAATTTTTTTGCAGTTTTTTATTTTATTCTAATTTTTTTTTTCTCAATTTGCAGTCTCACATATACACAAAAATAAAAGCTAGTTGGTATTTTGCTATCTACCTGAGGAGTACAGACACTACTATCAAAAGGTAAATTCTTCAAAAAATAATTAATAATATTTTTCGAATTTATTTGCATGCATATATTATCTTTTTTTTTTAAATAACGGTACACATGAAATATGCTACTAGATGAAAAATTCTCAGTATATATATGTAAATTGCAATTATTGTACACATAGTATTTGTTCTTGGTTCTAAAGGTTTTAAATCTTGATATTGAGTTTATGTTGTAATTGATAAATATTATTAAGTTCGTGAGTTTTTTTCCAATTAACCCAATTAAATATGGATATAAATTAATTATTTGTACAAATTCACTCTTTTTTTCCATATAAGGATGTGCTAATTTAGTGGGTCAAACTTACATTATAATTATAAGACTTTATTTTAGAGGGTGTAAATAAATAAAAAAAAGTTGAGAAAAATTATATAAACATAACAAATATTTTGAAATAAGATTTGAGGTCAAAAGTAGCAAAAGTTTTGGATAGGAGGGAGTATTTCTTTTTATCATAATGGAGACTTGAATATATGTTGCATGATCGGCTTTTGACCGAAAATAAATAAGGAAAATTTTGAAATTTAATATTAAATCTAGTTTGTAATTTAGAAAATTGATTTTAAAAAAAACTATCACCACCATTGGTTATAAGAAGCTCAGTCTAAACATTCATATCAATCATGGTCATGGTAATATTTTCTTTAAACGATTAATTTTAGGTAGCATTTAACTCAAATCAAATATATTAATTTTAGGTAGCATAAATAAATATATTATATTACAATAAACTATTTTTAATAGTAGTGTCTTAATTTCATTGTAAAACTTATTTAAAGGGTATTAATTATTTACACTATAATATAGTAATTTTGAATAATATTAATTGTTTCATTAAAAAAATTAGTCGAAGAATATTAATTGTATCATTAAAAGATATTAGTTATTTTATTATAAGATATTAATTGTAAACCAATTTAACCGTGAAACTAGTTTACACAAAACGGACTTAAAAAATTGTTATATACGTCAATATATTATATAATTATTTGATGCATTTTAAGTATCAAATTTAATATAGATTTGTATATTAATTATAAGTGTGTTGTGTTTTTGAAGATATGCCAATCTCTCGCGATATTGGAATCCTTGTGCGCTCTTGTGGAGCTGTTATTGGAACAAGAAGAGTTGATCGTATGCTTGATTTCTATGGTCTATTACGTGTGTTGTCTGAGATCACGGGATTAGATTTGCGAGTGTATTCTTTGAATGTGTCTTGCATAATAAATAATGAGAATGCCTCCTCTAGTTGTCCTATTAGGAACAACAACGACCTTCTCTATTTCTTCCATCCACAAGCGGGGCTCAATTCAGTTGAGCTATTAGTGGAGGTTGAAATGAAGGTGCAGTACCCAACATCCCATGGTCAGTGGGAGAACCAATACTATCCTTCTGAAGGGTCAGGTCGTGGGGGAGCCAATATGGATAGACCTTCAAACATTGCATACGAGGCCTTGCAAGTGAACCATAATGAGTGGGGTGCTTGGGAAGATGAACCCTACCAACGTTTAGGGTCTAGTCATGCCGGTGGTTCAGATCCTAATGTTGGACCTTCTGGTATCACTAAGATAATGGCCCCTGTCGGCACCTCCATAGCTGATATAGAAGGTGATCTATATCCAGACTTTACTTGTAATTCTAAACCAAGCGATAATGGTTCTGAGGACGAGGGGCCGTCTGATGAGGATGATACCACTAACAATCCTTGGATGCCAAGTATTGCTGTACCAAATTCTCTAATGCCAAGAGTGAGACCTCATCCAAATTTGGTTGGAGTGCCATTTTTTGATAGGCCATGTGATGATGTACCTGTTGATTCAGTAGGCGTTCCAAGTGGTGATCTGGGCTACGATGCGGATGATGGAGTTTTGAGGTTAGGAATGATCTTCAAAGACAAAGAGACTGCGATCAATGTCGTGAAGAATTACTCGGTCCAACATGCAAGACGTGAGTACAGAGTCGAAGAGAGCAACTCGAAGTCAATGAAGTTGGTGTGCAAGCAGAACTATGCAAGTGAAAATGACAATTGCTCGACATTGCAACACTGTGAGTGGCATTTGCGCGCCTCATACCGTAAAAGATCTGGTCATTGGGAAATCACCAGGTTGGGACCGCCACATACCTGTCTGATGGATATTGACTCACGCAGTCATTCAAATCTATGTAAAAACTTGCTTGCAGCTGACTTGGAGAGTCTCATACAAGTTGAACCAGCATACGACGTTAAATGTGTCGTGGAGCATGCAGATAAGAAATATAATTACACTATTTCATATCAAAAGACATGGCAAGCATTGAAACGTGCTAGAGAGAATGTGTTCGGAACTTGGGAGAGTTCATGTCAATATTTGCCCAAGTATATGAGGGCCTTGGAGAAATACAATCCCGGGACCATTGTGGAGTGGAAGCACAAGGCAACGATTGAGTGGAATGTGCACACGTTGGGCTATGTCTTCTGGGCATTCAAGCCATGCATTGAAGCATTCATGCATTGTCGCAAAATACTTTGTGTAGATGGTACTCACCTTTACACTAAGTATAAACACAAATTGTTGATTGCTAACACCCTTGATGCCAATCAGAAGATCATTTCAGTAGCATATGCCATTGTTGACGATGAAAGTTATAAATCTTGGAAATGGTTTCTTAATATGTTAGCCACACATGTTGTCGGTGATATGGAGGGGGTATGCCTTATTTCCGATAGACATAAGGGTATACTGAAGGCAGTGGACGAAGTCCCAGCATTTTCACCACCAAGAGGAGTGCACCGTTATTGTTTAAGACATGTTGCTTCAAATTTCAATACTCAGTTCAAAAGTCAAAAGCTGAAGGACTTGTGTTATGTTGCGGGAAGAGCATTGTCTGTAAGACATTTTGAGATAAGGATGAACGAAATACGAGTTTTAAGCGAAGAAGGTCATGAGTATCTACGAAACATCGATCCTACCAAGTGGACATTTTGCCATGATGGAGGTCACCGTTTCGGTGTTATGACAACTAATATCTCAGAATACATCAACGGTGTTCTTAAGGGTGCACGACGCCTCCCAATCACTGCCATCGTCAGTGCAACTTTCACACGATCCAAAAATGCATTTATGGAACGTGCTAAAGAAGCAGGGATTTTAGTGTTGAGAAATCGGATGTGGCCTAAATATGTTCATGACAGGTTTGATTCAGGGCAGCGAGAGGGGATGAAACATCAAGTAGACCTTTTTAATCAGGAGGTGGGATCAGCCAGAGTTTCTACTCGTATTAAGGGCTCAGTACAATGTCGCACATACAGAGTTGCATTATCGAGACGCGAGTGCGATTGCGGGCTATGGAAGTTGGATGGTATCCCATGCTCACATGCATTGGAGGTGTGTAGACAGTTCAGGATTGATCCAAGTGTGTATGTGCCCGACTGTTACAGTACAAATATGTATACTTCGACTTACACATCTAGGTTTTTTGAGCCATTGCCGGATCCTGAGGAGTGGGATGAACCCAATTTCCAACTGAGGCATAATCCAGATCGCAGGATAAGGCGTCGTGGTCGAGATGTGACGTCCAGGATTCACAATGAGATGGATTGGGCCCAAACCCGCGCTAGACAACAGTACCAAGCCCAAGATAGAGCTGGACCTTCGCATTGATGTTCTGAACCCCTTTGGTGAATCAACTTGTTGTATCTAATGAGATGTACATTCGTTGTTTAAAAGTAACTTGCTTTCTAATTAGTGAGTCTATTTTGTCCTTCTTTGTTGGCTAATATGCATATAATTCTTTATGATGCTTTCTTCTTCTTCCTTGTCCCATTTTCTTTGTGTTACTTAAATTATTTGTGTAATTGGGACGGAGGTAGTACTACTTAAAAAAATGTCACAAGTAGCGGTATTTAAAATTGCATACATAAAAAAATTATCAATTAAAAATAAATATATATACAAAATATCATACAATTAGTGACGACGTAAATGACCACCCGTGCCACATCGTGTCGGACGTCTATCACGATGACCACGACGAGGTTGTTGTTCATCTTGGCTTGGTCCAAGGTTCTCACTTGTGCCCGCAAATGGTATAGGCGTTGAAGTGTAATTTGGTTGTTCTTGTGAGAACTGAGGTTGATAATAGGTATTCAAATCAATACCCGTGTTTAACATCTCAGTAAATGAACCACCCCATGATGTAAGAAAATCTGTCACACATTTAATGAATTTAGATCAATAATATATTTTACAATATATACATTTACTTATATAAGTTGATATTAAATACCTTGTTCATTATAAGGTGTGTGAAAACTCGGCTGAGGCACCTCCTGTTGAAACGTCGATGCAGAAGCAGACTGAGGTACCCCCTCATAGCTACCCCAACCAACTATCAAGTTAACAACTCCCATGTTGAATACCTTGTCGGGGAAAAGGGGACTCTGATGGCATTGCTGAGGAATGTCTTTTCCGACTCCTAGACGTTGAAGGACCCGCATCTTCACGTCCTACGGATCTCCTTCTTCTTTGTCTTGTAGATCTTTCCTCAACTTCTATGTTTTCATCTGAGGCCACATCTTGTAGATAAGCAGGGTTTTCTATGAAAGGCTCCACTTCAGTGATGTAATTCTCAGTGAGCTCCAAATGACTATCTACTGATGCTCTATCATCAGGATTGCACTGTCTTTTACTAATTTTGAGCTTCCGAAACCAGCCTACCTGTAACCCAAAAAAAATTAGTGTTATTCATGTTTCAATTTTCGAACATTATAAAATTAAATTTGTGATATATATATTACCAAAAGATCTCGAGTAGATGTTTTTGCTGGTTGGAAACCTCGGGCCACTGCAGTATACTCCACTGGTGAAATCAATCGTCGTGTAATTCCATAGTACCACTGCATATAGTCATTGGAGACCGGATTACCATTGTTGATAGGAGTGCAAGGCATGAATGGTCGTCTGTTCCTCCAATAAGTAATCCATTTTTTATGTTTAATGGTCCAATCGCAACCGGATCTTCCCTGGCGGGTATGATTATGCAAGTCCTGGTCTCTACTTTCAACATCACTCGGAATGTTTTGGACCATTCCAAATTGTCTTAACACCCTATTTGGATAATGAAGCTCCACTATCCAAATATTGATCAGCGGACATTGTGATCTCCAATTTTGGGTCAAACAACGAGGTCCAAGACTCGAGATCTCCTCAGCTTGCTCATCATAGGGTTCCCAGATTAACTGTGTGTAGACAAAAAAAATTAATTTTCCTCAAACACACTTATATATTTGTGCGGATCATTATAATAATAACTTACTTGGCCATCAGACAAACGATCAAATATGTCGCGATATACACGAATCGAGTTGCCCGCACTTTCAATGTGACTGTGATAATGTATCCACCTATAATTTAAGTAGGTATCACAATAAGTATGCATAGCCAAACGAATGTTATGCGATTTATAGATAAATGTGTTTAGAGAAAAATACCTAGCCCCATACGGTGGAAGCCCCAAATTGCGACCATCTACACTCAAGATGTGTCCTTCTTGGAGCATAGGATATACGTTCCTTGGTTGTATTGGTATTATCCTTGACCATGCCCATATCTGTTGTATTCATGAGTAAATTAGTTTCAACATACAACTAATCAATGATTTGTTTAAAAGTAATTAAAACTAATCAAGAATTACCTGTAACAAGCATAATGCTCCAGCGATAATCTTGCCATTAGCGTGGCAAGCCATACAGAGTTCCCGATACAAAGTCGCTAATACAGCACTTCCCCAACTGTATTCCCCTGATGTATTCACGTTCTCCAGAAAGTTCAAATACACTAATGGGATAGCATTTCGAGTGTGGTCGGGGATCATTACTGTCCCCAGAAGTAAAAGTGCACACCCCCGTGCATATTGATCAACTACCTCATGTGGTGATTCGTCGTAAATAGCAATATCATTTCTCAACATATTTTTCAGAGAAGAAAACATGATCGCACTCCTGCCCCTGATATCAACTTGTTGTACGTTGATGCCCAAAAGCGCATTACACCTAGCTTGCCATTCACCGAAAGTACGTTTTTCATCTTTGCATATAATTGGCTCTCCTTCTATGGGTAATCCCCACAAAATGGCAACGTCTTGTAGTGTGATGGTGGCCTCTCCGACGGGAAAATGGAATGTGTGCGTCTCTCGACGCCATCTCTCCACTAATGCAGTGATGAGATGTCGATCAAGTCTGAACGACCCACAACGAAGTGGACCGTAAAAACCCATCGTCTTCAATCTCTCCACTACACGGGGGTGAAGTACAATCTTTCGAGGATCGGGGTCATCTTGCCTAAATGTCCAAAACACCCCATCGCCTCCTTGGTATGTACTGAGCACAGTTTCACTTGATTCCCGATTAATACGGTCTAGTCTCGAGCGATGTTCATTTTGCATCGTGAGTACAGATCGGCTCGCCGGTCCATATAATAGTGTCTCTTTTGCAGCATCCATCCTGTAAATAAATATATTTAACTTTTTAATGGTAATCAACTAATCAACATAATGGTAATCAACTAATCAACATAATCAACTAAAATATATCTAACTAATCAACTAAAATATATCTAACTTTTTAATGGTAATCAACTAATCAACATAATAAATATATTTAATTTTCATGTTTAAAATATCACAAATTAAAGATTTCCTAAATATATATGACCATCACATATTAACGCAATGTTTATTTCTTTTAATTAATTTGTGTTACTTTTTATTTTGTCAATGCATTTTCCCTCGTGGTTGTTTAAATATATGAACACAGAATTATGATTCTTTGTTGGATATTTTTTAAATATGCATTTTCATGTGGGACGGTTTAATTTATGAGACGGGTGTGATAAAAATAAGATGGTTATTTAAGTAGATATTTTCTTAAACTAGTGATATACATTAATGTTTCTTAAAGAAATATCTACTATTACTAAGCAACTAGAACTTCTCCCGTGCGATGCACGGTTAATATATATATATATATATATATATATATATATATATATATTTTAAATTTACATACTAAAACTTTATGTTAAAAATTTATATACATACATTGTAATTTTTTTTAATTTATGCAAAAAAAATTCATAATTTATAATATTATATAATAATAAATTTATTTAATATTTTAATATTGTTTCGTAATAAGTTTATCATGAATTATTTTTATATAATACTTTGCCAATTATTAAAACAACTATATATATGTGGTGTATTTTGCAATTTCAAATGAATTATTGTTTATATGTTAAAAGAATAATTATGCAATCATAAAATAAGGGTTACAAACCAACAAAAATTCATTTGAAGATTCTTTATGTTGATGCGTGTATATATAATACATATATATTAGTATTAAGTATGGAAAATTCCCTATTCATTAATTACCAACAATATTATTCTTCAACCAACTGTCAAAACATATATAAATAACATGATCCTTTAAAATATTATAAATCCAATTTTAATTCTCACACTAAATGGACAAAGATTTAAATTGGCATAATATAAATTTTCATTAATAAAAATTGTAGACATATTAAAATATATAGAATATGTGTATTAAATAAGTATTGCGCACATATATACGTATTTAAAAATATTATATAATTAATTTATATATTTCTTATATTTATAATTATTAAAAAAGGATTTATAAAAATTAAACTACTAACGTTTATTTTTATTATCTTAAATTATTTTATCATTGTAAACATATTTTATTGACCCACTCACTAAATTGCAAATATTCTAGTTATCCCAAACAAAAGGTTTAATTAAAAAAATCACCCCTCTTCTTATAAACATGAAAATATATACAATATTATATAATATGTGTTTATATAATTACATATATACATGTGTCAATACCCATAAGCAATCAAATATAACAACTTTGACTCCAAATTCATTAAAATATTTAATAACATTGTTTGTTTCTTTAGAACCAAGAATAAATACTATGTGTACAATAACTTCAATTTATATATATATACTAAGAATTTTTCATCTAGTAGCATATTTCCTTTGCACCGTTATTTAAAAAAAGATAATATATGCATGCAAAATAATTCAAAAAATATTATTAATTATTTTTTTAAGAATTTACCTTTTGATAGTAGTGTCTGTACTCCTCAGGTAGATAGCAAAATACCAACTAGCTTTTATTTTTGTGTATATGTGAGACTGCAAATTGAGAAAAAAAAAATTTTAGAATAAAATAAAAAACTGCAAAAAAATTTAAAAATATCAAAATACTTACAATTTTGTGGGGAGCAGAAATGAAATGAGGAGGAAGAAGAGCAGAAATGAAATGAGGAGGAGAAGCAAAAATGCAGCAGAAATGAAATGAGAAGCAGAAAGAAATGAAATGAGGAGTGGAGGAAGATGGGGTGAAAGGGTGCTGTTATATGCACATTCAAATGCATATACTGCCAAAATAGGAGTCTTGGCGTGGGTAATGGAGCGCAGCACGCGGAGTGGCCATGTGGGTGTGGCAGAATGTGTCGAGGATCGCCTCTGGCAAGGGCGAGGCACGACGTGGCGGAATCTTGGTGTTGCTCGCGCCTGGGGAGCGCGATCTACCCCTTTAGATCGCCTCTCTCAGGCGCGATCAAGGGTAGAAAATGAGCACTTGCAAGGATCGCGCCTAGGGAGCGCGACCTACTCAGTTGATCGCCTCTCCCAGGCGCGATCAACCCTATTTTCGTAAAAAAATTTCAAACCTCCCTATTTGTGCAATCAATTTTATAATTTGGCCTAAATAAAAAAATTTGCCTTAGTAGTTAGATTAGTTCACCACGGTCACTCACTCGAATGAGGAAGTCAGTGGTCAGGTGGGCTAAGCCACCTGGTTACCTTTATTTACATCTTTCAACATACATTTATTTACACCATTTGTTATTAAACCTCACACACAACATAATTTATTTTATACTCCCTCCGTCTCATACTTGTTTGCTATATTCCCAAAAAGGTTCATCTCATACTTGTTTGTTACATTCATTTTTGACAAAAAAAAAATAACAATATTTTTTAATATTATATTCTCTATACACTAATAACAAAAAAATATTTACTTTATCACTTTAAATACTAATAAATACTAATTTTTTTCTTAAAACTCACGCAAACAGTAACCTAGCAAACGAGTTTGAGACATAGGGAGTATTATTTTTTTTTATTTTTAAAGAATAACAAATTTATTGTGAAACATTAAAAAAAGAATATCTAATCTCCATTCAGATAGCTCCATTGATTAGGCGTGAAATTGTCATGATTCGTAGCTAGAAACGCCCTAGTTTTGGTCGAATTTATTGAGTTTTTAGAGCCAAATGAGTACTATTTCTATACATTGATGAATTTGTCTCTTTGATACTCATAGGTGAATCGAGGACAAAAAACGGAGTTCGTAGGACTTTGAATCGACTCAAACGGATGCCCGGATGAGAAGATATCGAAGAAATACGATTGGTATTAGTACGTGCGAAGAAAAGTGTTAGTTGCAAAGGAAGGAAGGCCCATTCGAGCATCATCACTCGAACGCCCCGCTCGAGTGACGTAGATCGAGCGCATAAAACATACAGAACGTTTGGGCCGCTCGAGGGGTATAGCTCGAGCGCCCCGCTCGAGCACCAGAACTGCTCGAGCTCCTGATCCGTCCGACCACCATAGCTCGAGCGACCCGCTCGAGCGGGTCTGCTCGAGCGCTTCCAAGGCATTTTCTCCAACTTACGTTTTTCGGCCCACGAGTTCACGAATCGGCCCGTTGCCTATATATATCTCTTCCAAACACGTTTTGAAGGATCCCCGAACTTTAGAAATCACTTTTAGACTTAGTTTTTAGAGAGAGGAAGAGGAGAAGAACGAGCAAGCTTTACTTACGTTTTGTTGAGGTTTTCGTACGAATTCTTAGTTTCTTTTCGTTTCTTAGTTTCTTTTCATTAGCTTGATTACTTTAAACGCTTTGAACTTCGTTTTAGTTAATTAAATTTCAGTTCTTAGAATTATTTTCTTTTAAAACCCTAGTTCATGTTTCGTATTTTCTTCGTTTAAATCACCATGTTTATGTGCGTTGTCTCTTCTATTGCTTTTATGTCTGCTAAAGCCATGTCCGGCTAAAACCCTTGCATGCTTAGGTTAGGATGAACTCGTAGAAGTAGGATATGGGTACGTAATTAGGGTAATTCGTGACGTTAGTTTTAATTCTCTTGATTAATGAATTCTTATAATTAATCTTAACTTTACCTTTGAATTTCGTATGAAAGTGTTAGAGAGAGGACGACCGCATCACTCAATAACAATTAGTAGTCTTAACGAGAAGGTTTAGAAAAGGTTAATTCATCTACCAGTTTAGCGAAGGAGGACGACCGCATCACCTTAGTTAAATTAGGGTCTCATTAATTAAGCACAATCTATTAACTTGTTAGTGGATTAGTGAAGTCGAGTGTTAGGGTAAAGTATTAGGGTTTAGAATCTTGAGCTTTCACCTTGCATTCTTCTACTTAGGTTATTTCTTGTGCGTCACAGTTATTTTGATTATGTACCTGCTCCGTTAGTATACGTAGGGATTCCTATCCTAAGCATCACCATCTCTCATTAGAACACAACCCTTAGTTAATTTGATTTCTTTAGTATTTTAGTTTACTTAGTTTATTTTAGTCTTTTAATTAATCTTTCCAAAAATCCAAAAACAACACACTCATATTAACTACGACGCGTAGATCTTCAGGGATCTATTCGCATACATACCTTCCCTTGGGTTCGATACTACTTGGTCCCTATACTCGCCCATACTACAGTGAACCCGTACTCTTGCGGGGAAGCTACTAATAGAAGCTAGTGTAGTTCGCTTCAAGTCAATGGCGCCGTTGCCGGGGATGGCGTTATATGCTTTTTGAATAGGACTTGTCGATAGCTTAGTAGTTAGTAGTGAGTGATTATTTTCTATTTTTTTTTTTATTTTTATTCATTCGGCAGTTGCGTTTGATCTTTCTGCTAGTGTGTCAGGTATATGAAAACACGCTCACAAGGCAATACGAGCGAAGAGAGAATACCGTTGGACCCTGAGACAATAGCTAGAAGGAACCGAGCCTTCTTGAGAAGGATAAACGCTGCCGACTTAGGGAAAGAACCAATGGACATCACTAATGAGTTGGAAGATGCCGAGAATGAGTTCAACCAGGGGTTGAACCGGGTTGACGGCACTGAGGGCAACACCAGTAAGAACCAAGATCCGTTAGGGGATAGTCAGAGCCAAAACCCGAGTGCACAAAACGTTATTAATCCAGCTCAGAATTTTGTCCATAATCCTCTGAACAACCCTGCTTACCCACAAAACCCAAATAACCCTTTCAACAACCCAGTATACCAACATTACCCATACCCACCATACCTTTATCCACCATACCCATATCATCCACCTCCTGCCTATAACCAACCACCTGTTTACCAACCACCACCGCCCCAACAAGTACCAGTACCTGCTGCTAATCCTCAACACGTTCCTCAGAACGTAGATCAACATATGGCAATTCGAGGGAGGTTTGCAGCGCAGCCACATCGGTACTATGATGGAGTGGCATTGCCTCCTGTTGAGGCAAATAACTTCTCTATTTCCCCAGGAATTTTAAAGCTGCTTACCGAGAATCAGTTCAAGGGGGTGATCGGGAAGGAGAATCCTCATACACATCTGAGGAGTTTTCTCATGATAGCCTCCACATTCAATTATAATGGCATGTCTGAAGATGCCAAGAGGCTTAGGCTGTTCCCATTCTCACTGACGGGAATAGCTAAAGAGTGGTACGATAATACGCTCCCGCGGGGAGGTATTACCAGTTTGGCCGAGCTCGAGCGTCTGTTCCTCGAGCGATTCTACCCTCCATCTAGGACGATCAAGGCTAGAATTTAGATCTCGTCCTTTCGCCAGAAGTCTGGAGAGGACCTACGTCAAGCGTGGGAGAGATACTCAAACATGCTGATAGAGTGCCCGCAGCACGGGTACAATGAGGGGGATATTATGGCATTCTTCTACAGTGGTGCCAACAAGGCGGGGCAAGACCATTTAGACGCCTGTGCGGGCGGAGCATTCCTGAATCAAGGCATAGAGAGGTGTAGAGAGATCGTGGACAACATTGTCACGAATGCCGGTGCTTAGAACGTGGATGCAGATTTCCAAAGAGTGCATCAGGTTGAGGAGGGAGAAGGAACGAGAAGGCTATTGATGACCATGATGGAGAAGATCAACAACCTCGAGTTGGGGAAGAATTTGGGTGGAGAGCATGCAGTAGAGAATGAGAGAGTAGACCAGCCAAGTGGACAGCAAGAGGTAACCAATTACATGGGAGGTCCGTATTATAATCAGAATGGCTACCAAGGAGGAAATCAGTTTGGAAGACCTTCTTATGGCCACCCATTTGCACCTCCAGGGCTACAGCCGCCTCAAAATCAATGGAGGAACACACAAGGAGTTCAAGGAAGCCAACAGCCTCCTCAAAACACATGGAGGAAAAATGAGAACTTTTCATATGCTAACCCAAAATCTGGTATTATTGTTCCTCCGGGTGTTGACCCAGGTTCAAAGCCTCCGGGTGGAGAAGGCGGTGCATCGACTGAGGAGATGTTGAGAGCGATCCTACAGAAGGTGGAGGAAGGAAGTAAGAGATTGTCATCCTTAGAGTACGATGTGAAGGAGTTGCATAAGAAGGGTGATCAACGTGATCAAGAGCTCCAAAAGATGAACGTTGAGTGGACTAGAACTCAATAAGAGAACAATCGAAGGTTCACTTCTATAGAGTTCCAAATGAGCCAGATTGCAAAGATGGTAAATAGAGAGCCGGGAAAATATCCTTCCATGCCTGAGGGTAATCCCAAAGAGCATTGTAAGGCTATCCAGCTTAGAAGTGGGACCAAATATGATGGTCCCGAGATGCCTGCTGATTCTGAGACGCTCAAAGAAGAAGTTGAGACAGGAGGGATAGAGTCTCAAGGTGATGGAGTTGAGGTTGAGAAGGAAGGAGTTAAGATGAAAATTGATGATAAGAGTAAAGAGAACAATGAGTCCCAGAAGGGGAAAGACTTTGAGGAGATAGAGAGGGTTCCAAGGTGGAAGAAGGCAAAGGAAGTAAGGGAGAAAGTGAAAGTGACCGAGCGAGATGAATGGGGGGTACCCAAATCTGTGATACCCGTCCCGTATCCACAACGCTTTATGAAGAAAACGCTTGATGAGAAATTCGCTAAGTTCCTTGATGTTTTTAAACAATTGCATATTAATATTCCTTTTTATGATGCTTTGGAACAGATGCCAAATTATGTCAAGTTCCTGAAGGACTTGATAGCGAAGAGACGAAGAGTTGATGAGCCGAAGTTGGTGCAGTTGAACTACGAAGTGAGTGCACTAGTGCACAAGGCGCTTCCACCGAAGCTGAAGGATCCCGGGAGCTTCACCATTCTTTGTGACATTGGGAACGGGATCAAGAAGGGAGCGTTGTGCGACCTCGGAGCAAGCATTAATTTGATGCCGTTGTCGCTTTTCAAGAAGTTGGAAGGTGGTGAACTTCAACCCACAATGATGACGCTTCAACTTGCCGACCGGTCTATCACGAGACCTCAAGGTGTTGTTGAAGACGTCCTTGTGAGAGTTGGAGATCACATTTTTCCAGCCGATTTTGTGGTCCTAGAGATGGAGGAAGATGAGCACGTGCCCCTGATCTTGGGAAGATCGTTCTTAGCTACGGTGGGGATGGTGCTAGACGTGGCAAATGGGAAGATTACATTGAAGGTTGATGATCAAGAAGTGAAGATCTCCCTATATGAAGCCATGAAGCACCCGAAGGAGGATGAGAGTTTGTATTGCATGGATGCCATTGATCCTCGTGTTGAAGACACACCTCCTATCCCTAATCCATCTCATATTCATAAATTTTATAATCCGTCACTTGATAATTTAACCCAAGAGCATTATGATCTGACTTATTTTGATAGGGATAAAGTGAAGAAGTTGAAGGATGAAGAGGTGAAAAGTGTGGATGTAACCCAGTTGGAAGGAAAAGGAGGAGTTAAGAAGAAAAAGTCCAAATTCAAGAAACTGTTTGGTAAGACTCCTCCAGATAAAGGTGAGAAGGAGTTGAGACCCATAACACTTGGGGATGAGAAGAAAGCAAAAGAGCTCATGATGGAGGGGCATCAAGGAAAAGAATGCAACCACCACTCTTATGAGAGTAAGGGAGGTAAATTTGAGTATGATGTCCCATAAGCTCCTTTGAGCTTGGTCCGGCATGAGGACCTTAAAAATAGCACTGAATGGGAGATAACCCATTATTTTTTTTATTTGCTTTGAGTTTTTTAGTTATTAGGGAGTTATTTTGAGTCGTATGTTTAACCTCGTACTTGAGATTTTTATTTTGTAGGCTTGTCTCTAAAGGAGTAAAGGTATCATGGAGTTATTCAAATTGAAGGAACCAACTTGAGACAAGGGAGTGTGCAAAGCTATTGAGAGAAATTGAATTATTTGGTTGAGGTAACCCACAACCCCAAACTTAGACCTCTTCGCAAGGTCGAAGTTTGGGGGGTGGAGTATTTATGTGTTTTATTACATTGCACCGGAGCACCCCTTATCTTTGAGTTGAGTTGATTATTTGTGTCTTGAGATGCTCCTTGGGCTGATTTTGATTTGTTTTGTTACTCAATATTTCATGCCTATCAATTCTCTTATGCTTGTTGGTTGCTATCTTTGAGTATGATTTGATGAGTTGATGATTTGTGGATTTGAGTTAGGGACTCTTTTGTGTGAGTATTGAGTTAGAGCTGATTTGAGAAAGAACTTGTATGCTTGTGAATTTTTCTTTTGAGTACTTGTGTGATGAGAGTGAGAATTCACTAGGACTAGCATGGATGTGAAAGCCGTGAGAGTTGAGCCATTATGAGATTTTGATGCATTACTTGATCTCTTCGTTTGTGAGTGGATCGTCACCTTAGAGGATGCTAGAACTTGTGTGTGCTCTTGCTTCTTGATTGTGTCTAGTTTGATATGCCGAATGTGATCTTAGGCCATCTTTATTTTTATTGAGTCACTTAGCCAAAATTTTCCTTACCAATGACATGTATCCCTTGCTAGCCCCTTTGAGCCTAAAGCTTATTTTATTTGCTAGCACATTTAAACACTATTCCAAGTTCCTAAGCCTTTTTGTCCCAATTTGAGTGGAGAACAGGAAAAGTGTGAAGGTTGAAGGGATTGAGTTGATTTGAGAAAAGGAATTATGATGGTTGAGTGGTGATAAAATAAGGGTGTGAATGAGATTTGAGTTGTAGGAAAGAAAAAATTGAAAATGAGCAAAAGAAAAATTGAGCTCATGTGTTTGTGCGAAAACGAAAAAAAAGTGCAATGATTGAAAAAAAAAAGTGAAAGAGTGAGAAAGAAAAAAATTGAAGTATTGAGAGTATGAAATTGAAAGGGTGTTGATTGAACATGTTTGAAGTATTTTGTTCCTAATCTCGAAGTGCTAAAGTTTGATTTTCTATTCTCCATTCACGTGAGTCACTTTGCCCATATTGTTATCCCACCTGTCCAAAGAGCCTACATTACAACCTTGAGAAAAGTCCTTTTTGATTCGGCATTGATTTCTAGAGTATGGTCGGAGTTGAGAGCGCTTCCAAGCCTATGGCTACCAATTTGAGTGATTGATTGTTTGAGTGAGTCCCTTTATTATTGATATACACTTGTGAGGGAGCGAAACACATCGTTGAGTGCACATCCATGCTTGATCTTGGTGTTTCTTGTTATTGTTGCATGAGTACGATAAAAGAAAGTGAGTGAGTATACGGGTGATTGACTTTTGAAGCTTGAGTTCATTAGCTTGCATGATTGATTTTTTTTACTCATCCCTAACAATTTCACTTGACTTATTATTTCATTGCTTGGGGACAAGCAATATGGTAAGTTTGGGGGGGTTGATTAGGCGTGAAATTGTTATGATTCGTAGCTAGAAACGCCCTAGTTTTGGTCGAATTTATTGAGTTTTTAGAGCCAAATGAGTACTATTTCTATACATTGATGAATTTATCTCTTTGATACTCATAGGTGAATCGAGGACGAAAAACGGAGTTCGTAGGACTTTGAATCGACTCAAACGGATGCCCGGATGAGAAGATATCGAAGAAATACGATTGGTATTAGTACGTGCGAAGAAAAGTGTTAGTTGCAAAGGAAGGAAGGCCCATTCGAGCATCATCACTCGAGCGCCCCGCTCGAGTGACGTAGATCGAGCGCATAAAACATACAGAACGTTTGGGCCGCTCGAGGGGTATAGCTCGAGCGCCCCGCTCGAGCACCAGAACTGCTCGACCAAGAGAGCTCGAGCGCCCCGCTCGAGCTCCTGATCCGTTCGACCACCATAGCTCGAGCGACCCGCTCGAGCGGGTCTGCTCGAGCGCTTCCAAGGTATTTTCTCCAACTTACGTTTTTCGGCCCACGAGTTCACGAATCGGCCCGTTGCCTATATATATCTCTTCCAAACACGTTTTGAAGGATCCCCGAACTTTAGAAATCACTTTTAGACTTAGTTTTTAGAGAGAGGAAGAGGAGAAGAACGAGCAAGCTTTACTTACGTTTTGTTGAGGTTTTTCGTACGAATTCTTAGTTTCTTTTCATTTCTTAGTTTCTTTTCATTAGCTTGATTACTTTAAACGCTTTGAACTTCGTTTTAGTTAATTAAATTTCAGTTCTTAGAATTATTTTCTTTTAAAACCCTAGTTCATGTTTCGTATTTTCTTCGTTCAAATCACCATGTTTATGTGTGTTGTCTCTTCTATTGCTTTTATGTCTGCTAAATCCATGTCCGGCTAAAACCCTTGCATGCTTAGGTTAGGATGAACTCGTAGAAGTAGGATGTGGGTACGTAATTAGGGTAATTCGTGACGTTAGTTTTAATTCTCTTGATTAATGAATTCTTATAATTAATCTTAACTTTACCTTTGAATTTCGTATGAAAGTGTTAGAGAGAGGACGACCGCATCACTAAATAACAATTAGTAGTCTTAACGAGAAGGTTTAGAAAAGGTTAATTCATCTACCAGTTTAGCGAAGGAGGACGACCGCATCACCTTAGTTAAATTAGGGTCTCATTAATTAAGCGCAATCTATTAACTTGTTAGTGGATTAGTGAAGTCGAGTGTTAGGGTAAATTATTAGGGTTTAGAATCTTGAGCTTTCACCTTGCATTCTTCTACTTAGGTTATTTCTTGTGCGTCACAGTTATTCAACAAATGGGTGCATCCAAGTGCATAGCAGGCATTTGGAATTTTGATTCTAATTTGAAATTAATTTTGACCAATTAAGATCCAACAAAAACTCGCGGTCGGGCCCAACCCGACCGAAATTCGCAGGTCTGACAACAAACCGGGTCGCAAATGGTCGCACGCGCTTCGTACCAATACCCGAAGTTATATCACCAATACTCGAAGTTATAATCACCAATACCCGAAGTTATATCACCAATACCCCAAATTATAATCACCAATAACCCAAGTTTATTACCAATACTCCAAGTTATAATCATCAATACCTCAAGTTATAATCACCAATACCCCAAGTTGTAATAACCAATACCCCAAGATATAATCACCAATACCCCAAGTTATAATAAACAATACCCCAAGATATAATCACCAATACCCCAAGTTGTAATAACCAATACCCAAGATATAATCACCAATACCCCAAGTTGTAATAACCAATACCCAAGATATAATCACCAATACCCCAAGTTGTAATAACCAATACCCAAGATATAATCACCAATACCCCAAGTTGTAATAACCAATACCCAAGATATAATCATCAATACCCCTACTTATAATAAACAATGTCCCAAGATATAATCATCAATACCTCAAGTTATAATTAAAAGTGTTCTCATTCATTATTTTTCTATGCCAGCCAATGGACCAAACAACAATGAGCAAAGCAAGGATGGTAAAAAAAACATGTATTATAATTAATGGGAAAAATCTAAAAAAAATTAAAATAAAACATATTGCTTAAAAAATTCAACCACACTAACTGCATAGTAAACAGACCTACTCACGTGGTAAGCCTGCTAAAAGCACATCCTTGTGCAAATGCTTCTGGGCATACTCCGCATCTATCCGCCCTCCATTCCCAGTTGTTATTTGATTTGAGGATTGGAAATTGCTAATAAATTGTAGCAAGCTCACGTAAATGAAACAAGTAGAAAGAAAGCATCTGGAAGGAAACCATATTTTAGTTGGGGCCCACGTTATTTCCAAAAGAAGAAAGTTGCAAGCTTTAACAAATGGGGCCCATGTTTATTATTATCCCGAGTGAGAAAAAGGCAGAAAGGAAAAAAAAGAAAGATGCTAACATTACTCTCCTCCACAACAAAAATTCGTAGAGAGAGAAGGATTCAATTTGTGATTTGTAAAGTATAAAAAAAATTTGACCGCGGAAATAATAATTTAAAAATAAAAAGAAATTACAACTCGAATAACTGATTACAGAGAGAGAAAATAAAGAAAAGAAAAACTGCGGGTGTGACGAGTCGAGGAAGCCCTCTTCCCGCAAGACAAAATTTCCCCGATAGTGCTCTTCGGACTTGGAAATTTGCCCCCAAAGGTAAAACGTCACTAACGTCTCCAAGAGTGTAGCACCACAGGTCCTGGAACTCCGGCGAACAAAACGAGCGCTTCAAACTGAACTGGCTCTTAAGACTCTATATGCAGAGAGACAGAGGGAGAGGAGAAGATTTCTGAATGCGTGGCCAGGCAAATGCATGAGGACACTATTTATAGGCGAACCTCCACTCAATGCAGAAGGAAAAACCGTGTGGGCATTAAATGCGGACGCGTTTTCGTTGGTGGCAAGAGTTGACCCAGAACGCGTTTCCGTAAATCACGCTGGTAACGTCCCACGAATTTAGCACACGTGTTTTATGTGCTCTTATGAAGTATGGTCCAATTTGACATTTCTAACCGGGTGGGTCTCTGATCCGAATCGACCCAAACTTTGTGGACCTGATATCCTAATTTTTGTTCTCCAAAAAATTAGATACCCACTGGGCCCAAGACCCAAAGTCCAATTGCCAAAAACCAAGACCAAGTCAAAGTCCAAGGCCACGGGCGCGGGCTCGGCGCGCGCGCGCGTGTGACAACTTTGATTGACTAGCAATCAACTACAATTTATTATACTTCATTATTCCCATACTAATATCATGTATATTAGTATTCCAAAAATCCAATGTGGGATGAATTAAATGACTCATTTAATTCCCAAATTAGGCGTTGAACCTTTCGACTTTTACGATTCAATTTCTCACTCACCGAAAATCGGTTTTGCGAGTATGAATACACAATTCTCATCTACTCCAAGAGTAGAACGCACTTGTAACAATTAATTTCAGAGAAATTAATTTCAATACCAAGAATTAATTGGTGAACTATTAAAGTCTCAAATAAACTTTAATACCAATTAATTATAAAATAATACCACCAACCAATTTTCTCTAACAATCCCCCACATGAGTGGAAATTGAACCTATAGACATGCAGACTCACAGTCCAGTTCAAACACAAAATATTATTGCATTTGGATAGGTAGTTTGTGGCTTTGAACCTTCCATAGTCAAGCATTACCGAGTACACCGGCAGCCTGGTGGACACATTGCCTTGAACCATTCCGCCTTGGTGTGTACTTAGACAGTAGTACTAACACAATAATATTTCTACGCTCATTTCTTGTTCTCACGTTTTTGTCCGTTTCGGCCATGGACACCCTTTGGATTCATAAGTGTTTAATATCCACTGATATTTGAGGCGGCCTCTCACCTCACACTTACATAGGTGAACTCCTCTTGAGTATCCCGTAATACTCCGTCCCCCACATGGACTTAGGATTCATTAAAAGTCGTATAGACTTAGCCTGTACCACACACGGGTTCTCACTTGGTGTACTGTCTTATAAGGAATGGTCGGGTTACCAAGTGCATTCCCTAACTTCCACAGCTTAGTTTTCCCATTGAACCAAGATCTTGGGATCTCCAGTCAACTTGGTTGGGTTACCACTGCTTCAGCTTACTTTGTGGATTTTAGACCCATTCCTTCTGACAGTTTAGACAATTGATCTCGATTTATACTCTTAGTTAACGGATCCGCAAGATTGTCCTTAGACCTCACATAGTCTATTGACATTACACCACTTGAGATCAATTGTCTCACGGAATTATGTCTACGACGAATGTGTCTAGACTTTCCGTTATACATGTCACTTAAAGCCCTACCAATTGCGGCTTGACAGTCGCAATGCACCATTATCGTAGGTACGGGTTTATCCCAACATGGAATATCCTCGAGGAAATTTCGAAGCCACTCTGCTTCTTCACCAGCTATATCCAAAGCTATGAATTCTGATTCCATGGTGGATCGGGCTATGCATGTTTGCTTAGTCGATCTACAGGACACAACCGCTCCTCCTATAGTGAATACAAATCCACTAGTGGAGAATGACTCTTTAGTGTCTGAGATCCAATTAGCATCGCAATACCCTTCAAGTACAGCAGGATACCTAGTGTACTGTAGCCCAAAGTCGAGAGTATACTTCAAGTACCTCAAGACTCTCCTGAGTGCATTCCAATGCTCATTGCTTGGATTGCTT
Organism: Ballota nigra; assembly: GCA_947034835.1. Taxonomy (NCBI): domain Eukaryota; kingdom Viridiplantae; phylum Streptophyta; class Magnoliopsida; order Lamiales; family Lamiaceae; genus Ballota; species Ballota nigra. The sequence continues at coordinate 71,620,451 of OX344720.1, read as the reverse complement.
GTGAATCTACTGAGTTTATTCACCGCACATGCTATATCGGGACGCGTACAATTCGAAATGTACATTATGCTACCGATAACTCTAGCATATTCTTGTTGAGCTACATGACTACCTCTGTTTTTGCTCAAATGCACACTCATGTCCAAAGGGGACTTTGCAGGTGGATCATCAAAGGCATTGAACTTCTTTAGAACTTTCTCTACATAGTGAGATTGTGTTAAAGATATACCATTTGATGTCCTGCTGATCTTGATTCCTAGAATCACGTCAGCAACACCCAAGTCTTTCATGTCGAAGTTTCGACTTAACATGCATTTCGTACTAATGAGTAAATCATGATCATTACTCATAATGAGCATGTCATCAACGTATAGACACAATATGACAAACCCTTTCGGTGTACTTTTCACGTACACACATTTGTCACACTCATTAATACGAAAGCCATTTGATAACATGGTGCTATCAAATTTCAAATGCCATTGTTTTGGAGCTTGCTTAAGTCCATACAACGACCTCACTAGTTTGCATACCTTTTTCTCATTTCCAGGTGCTACAAACCCTTCTGGTTGATCCATATATATATATATATATATATATATATATATATATATATATATATATATATATATATATATATATATATATATATATATCCATTTCACCATTTAGAAACGCAGTTTTAACATCCATTTGGTGAATTTCGAGATTGTGCAAAGCAGCAATCGCGATTAGCACCCTAATGGAAGTAATCCTTGTTACCGGTAAATAGGTATCAAAGAAATCGTACCCTTCGATTTGTTTGAACCCTTTGGCCACTAAGCGGGCTTTGTATTTTTCAACTGACCCGTCTGCTTTATACTTTCTTTTAAGGATCTATTTGCATCCTAAGGGCTTGCAACCTTGTGGGAGATCAACCAACTCCCACGTGTGGTTTTGCATGATAGAGTCGATTTCACTGTTAATCGCCTCTTGCCAGAGCGGAGAGTCTGGCCTAGATAGAGCATCTTTGATAGTCCTTGGTTCCTCTTCCAACACGTAAGTGATGAAATCGGGACCAAAGGTTTTAACTATCTTAGCTCTCTTGCTGCGTCGTAACTCGCCACTATCTTGAGTGGATGGATTAACATCCTTATCAACCTCCTCATTACGAGGTCTTTTGGTTGATATCTCATCTTCCTTGGACTTGCAAGGAAAGATATTTTCGAAAAACACAGTATTTCTCGACTCTATATAAGTGCCTTCTGTCATATCGGGAACTTCTGATTTGTGAATTATAAACCGATAGGCACTACTGTTTAGTGCATACCCAACAAATATGCAATCAACCGTTTTAGGGCCGATTTTAATTTGTTTAGGTAGAGGCACTTCAACCTTTGCTAAACACCCCCACACTTTGAGGTATTTATACGACGGTTTCCGCCCCTTCCACAATTCATAGGGAGTTGCATCTTTACTCTTATGTGGAATTTTGTTCAAAATGTGGTTAGCCGACAGAATGACTTCTCCCCACAAGTTTTGCGGTAAACCGGAGCTAATAAGCATATCATTCATCATCTCTTTGAGTGTTCGGTTCTTTCGTTCCGCAACACCATTAGATTGAGGCAAGTAAGGAGCATTAGTTTGATGTATGATTCCGGATTCGGAGCATATCTTCTCAAACGGTGCTACATACTCTCCTCCTCTATCACTACGAACCATTTTGATTCGTCTATTCAACTGGTTTTCCACTTCACTTTTGTACAGTTTAAAAGCGTCTAACGCTTCATCCTTACTGTGCAAAAGGTAAACATGGCAAAACCTTGTACTATCATCTATAAAAGTGATGAAGTACTTCTTCCCACCTCTAGTTTGTACGAATTTTAAGTCACACACATCAGTGTGAATTAATTTTAGAGGTTCTGAGTTCCTTTCAACCGAAGGGAAAGACAACTTCGTCATCTTAGCTTCTACACAAATTTCGCATTTGTTATTTAAATCGACATTCTTTATGTCTAGTAAATTTAAACTTACTAGTCGTTTTATCGATTTAACATTTACATGTCCCAATCTGCAGTGCCATAAATCTGAAAACTCAACGATATAAGAAGAAGTAGTAGCTTCTTTATTCATAACAGATTTCCCCTTGGGGTGTACAACAATGACACTCATCTTAAACAGACCATTGTGGATATATCCACGGCCTAGATACACTGAGAACTTGCTAAGAACAACCCTATTAGACTCAAATACAAGTTTGAAATTATTCTTCACTAGTACAGAGCCGGAGATGAGGTTCTTGCGAATGTCCGGGACATGCAGGACATCTCTCAGTGTGATATTCTTCTCACTGGTCAGCTTCAGAACAACGTTGCCAACCCCAGCCACCTCAGACGTGGCTTGATTCCCCATGTGCAGCTTTCTCCCATTGGCTGGCTCATAGGTCGAGAAAGCATTCCTGTCAGAACAGACATGATAGGTAGCCCCTGTATCAATGAACCACTCCTTTGGGTTGCCCACAAGGTTCACTTCAGTGGTCACCGCAGCAAGGTCCTCTTTAGTGAACTCCCATTCAACCACGTTTGCATTGGACTGCTTGCCCTTGCCTTTGTCATCTTTCTTCGGGGCCTTGCAGAATCTTGCAATGTGGTTTGGCTTTCCACAGTTGTAACAATCACCCGTAAATTTGGGCCGAGTTACAACTGGTTGTTTACCTTTGTCAGAATTTGGCCTCTTGCGCTTCTTTGACTCCATCAAATTAGCTTTAGCCTCTTCCTGACCTTTGTTCCTCTCCAGCCCACCCTCGCGAATCTGAAGTTTGCCTATGACCTCTTGCAAGGTCATACTCTTCTTCTTCAGCTTCAAGTGGCTTTGAAACTCCTTCCAGCTTGGAGGCAGTTTCTCAATTACTGCGCGGCTTGGAAAGCGCCTGGCAGTACCATTCCTTCTGCAACAATATCATGCAGAATCAACTGGAATTCTTGAACTTGTTCAACGACAGACTTCGAATCCACCATCTTGAAGTTCAAGAACTTCCCAACCAAGTACTTCTTAGTACCGGCATCCTCGGCCACATATTTGGCCTCCAAGGAATTCCATATTTCCTTGGCCGTTTTGCACTTCTGGTAGACACTGTACAAAACATCTGCCAGACCACTCAGAATGTAATTCTGAGCATAGAAGTCGTGTTCCCACCAGCGGGCACGAACTTCCTCATTCTGCGCATCGTTCTCAACGACCGCAGACGGGTCCTCAGTAAGGAACCTCACCAACCTCAAGGTGGTCAGAAAGAACAGCATACGCTGTTGCCACCTCTTGAAGTTTTTACCCGAAAACTTTTCGGGTCTCTCACTTTGGACCACAAAAGGTCTCGAATTGTCAAAAGGGAAATGGCTCACCACTGAGGGATTAGAAGTTTGCCCAAAATGGACAGTTACAGGGGGAACGGGGGTAGTGGTGCCCTGGGGAGTGGGGTTACCAGGAGGAACAACAGTGTTTCCCTGGTTAGCAGACTCCGAATTGTTATTTCCGTCAGTCATTTTGAAAACAGAAAATTTTGTCTTGCCATTGTAAAGTATAAAAAGGTTTTGACTGCAGAAATAATAATTCAAAAATAAAAAGAAATTACAACTCGAATAACTGATTACAGAGAGAGAAAATAAAGAAAAGAAAAACTGCTGGTGTGACGAGTCGAGGAAGCCCTCTTCCCACAAGACAAAATTTCCCCGGTAGTGCTCTTCAGACTTGGAAATTTGCCCCCAAAGGTAAAACGTCACTAACATCTCCAAGAGTGTAGCACCACAGGTCCTGGAGCTCTGGCGAACAAAACGAGCGCTTCGAACTGGACTGGCTCTTAAGACTCTATATGCAGAGAGACAGAGAGAGAGGAGAAGATTTCTGAATGCGTGGCTAGGCAAATGCATGAGGACGCTATTTATAGGCGAACCTACACTCAATGCAGAAGGAAAAACCGCATGGGCATTAAATGCGGACGCGTTTTCGTTGGTGGCAAGAGTTGACCCAGAATGCGTTTCCGTAAATCACGCTGGTAACGTCCCACGAATTTAGCACACGTGTTTTATGTGCTCTTATGAAGTATGGTCTGGTTTGACCTTTCTAACCGGGTGGGTCTCTGATCCGAATCGACCCAAACTTTGTGGATCTAACTGGGCCCAAGGCCCAAAGTCCACCCAAAGTCCAATTGCCAAGAACCAAGACCAAGACCAAGTCCAAGGCCAAGGCCAAGGCCACGGGCTCAGGCGCGGGCGCGGCGCAGCTCGGCTCGGCGCGCGCGCGTGTGGCAACTTTGATTGACTAGCAATCAACTACAATTTATTATACTTCATTATTCCCATACTAATATCATGTATATTAGTATTCCAAAAATCCAATGTGAGATGAATTAAATGACTCATTTAATTCCCAAATTAGGTGTTGAACCTTTTGACTTTCCGATTCAATTTCTCACTCACCGAAAATCGGTTTTGCGAGTATGAATACACAATTCTCATCTACCTCAAGAGTAGAACGCACTTGTAACAATTAATTTCCGAGAAATTAATTTCAATACCAAGAATTAATTGGTGAACTATTAAAGTCTCAAATAAACTTTAATACCAATTAATTATAAAATAATACCACCAACCAATTTTCTCTAACATGATTTTCAAATCTCATTTCTTTCAAGTCTTTGTGGAAATATCAATGGAGGTGAAGCTCATTGTGACGCCGACTTTTAAATTTGCACCGAAACGGAAGAAAATTTGCATCGCAGGAAAGCTTTATTGTCTTTTGCCGAGGGTTGTAAATGAATCAAATAATTTTGATTTGATTCGGTATTCGTATTCGAATTTTGATATTCTTATTCGTAATTTTGTGATTTGATTAGGCGTGAAATTGTCATGATTCGTCGTTAGAAATACCCTAGTTTTGGTTGATTTGGTCGAGTATTTAGAGTCAATTGGAGCATTATTTCTATACATTGATGAATCTATCTCTTTGATGCTCATAGGTGAATCGAGGGCGAAAAAGGAAGTTCGTAGGACTTTGAATCGACTCAAACGGATGCCCGAATGAGAAGATATCGAAGAAATACGATTGGTATTAGTGCGGAAGAAGAAAATTATTAGTTGGGGAAATTCTGGAGTCACTCGAGTGGATTAGCTCGAGCACTAGCGCTCGAGCGCCAAAAACTTACAGAAGATTTCTTACGCTCGAGCAGCTCGAGCGCCACCGCTTGAGCGTGTTGCTCGAGCGCCCCAAAACATGTAGAGAAATTCGAGCGCTCGACCAGCTCGAGCGCCACCGCTCGACCAGCTCGAGCGCCACCGCTCGAGCGATTGCATCACTCGAGCTACACAGCTCGAGCGCCACCGCTCGAGCATGTGTGCTCGAGCACTTCTTGGATTTTTGCTTCCGGATGCATTTTTTGGCCCACGAGTTCCCGATTCGGCCCGACGCTTATATATACTCATTCCAAACTCGTTTTTGAAGATTACCACTTACCACTTGATCCCATATTACTTTTAGAGTTAGATTTTGGAGAAGAAGAGACGAGCAAGCTTGAGATTTACGTTTTTGAGGTTTTCTTTACGAATTCATAGTACGATTTTGCTTTTTATTTTCGTTTCTTAAGACCTTTGTTCTTGAATACATTGTGACTTTGTTTCTTAATTTAAATTCAGTTCTTAGCATTAATTTTCTTTCAACCCTAGTTATGTTTGATAACTTATTCGTTATAATCATTATGTTCATGTTTGTTACTTATTCAATTGTTCTTGTTTACGTAAAAACCATGTCTAGCTAAAACCCTTGCATGCTTAGGGTAGGATGAACTCGTAGAAGTAGGTTGTGGCTACGTAATTAGGGTAATTCTGATGTTAGGTTTTAATTCTCTTAATTAATAAATTCTTAAAATCAATCTTAACTTTATTCTTGAATTTCGTTCGAAAAGTGTTAGAGAGAGGACGATCTTATCACTCTTTGACAACGAGTAGACTTAATGAGAGGGTTTAGAAAGGGTTAATTAATCTACCAATTTATCTAAGGAGGACGACCGCATCACCTTAGTTTAAATTAGGGTCTCGTTAATTAAGCACGATCTATTAACTTGTTAGTGGATTAGTGAAGTTGATTGCTAGGATAAGGTATTAGGGTATTAATTCTTGAGCTTTCATCTTACAATCTTTTACTTAGGTTATTTCTTGCGCGTCACAATTATTTTGATTTTGTACCTGCTCCGTTAGTATACGTAGGGATTCCTATCCTAAGCATCACCATCACTTATTTGAATACAAACCTTCGTTAATTCGTTTCTTTCGTTCTTAGTTTAATTAGTTTGTTTTAGTTTAGACTTAATTCTTTGAAAAAATCCAAAAACATACATTCATATTAGCTACGACGCGTAGATCTTCAGGGATCTGTTCGCATACACTTCATCCCTTGGGTTCGATAATACTTGGTCATTATACTTACTCATACTACAGTGAACCCGTACGCTTGCGGGGAATCTACTAGTGAAAGTTGGTATTTTTGGCTTCAAGCCAATGGCGCCGTTGCCGGGGATGGCGTTGTATGTCTTTTGAATAGGACTTGTAGATAGCTTAGTAGTTAGTAGTGAGTGATCTATTTTTCTGTTTTATTTCATAGTATTTTCGGCAGTTGCATTTTTATTCTTTTGTTAGTGTTTCAGGTTTATTAAATTACGCTCACAAGGAAATACGAGTGAAGAAAGACTACAGTTGGATTCTGAGATAATAGCAAGAAGAAACCGAGCATTCTTGAGAAGGATGAATGCTGCCGGAGGAGAGAACGAGAACGTCAACATGGACATCTCCAATGAGTTGGATGACGCTGCGAATGAGTTCAATCAGGTAGTGGACCGAGTTGACGGCACTGGCGGGAGTGGTAGTCAGAATCAAGTCCCGTTAGGGGATAGTCAGAGCCAAAACCCGGGTACACAGAACATGAACAATCCAGCTCATAACCTTGTCCAACATCCTCAAAACAACCCTGCTTACCCACTGAACAACTTTCCACAAAACAACTTACCTTACCCATACCCATACCCACCTTATCCGTATCCACCATACCCGTATCCTCCACCCACTATTTACAACCAACCACCAGCTTATCAACCACCACCATCCCAATAAGTACCCGTACCACCTACTAATCCTCAGCACATTCCGCAGAACGCAGATAAGAACATGGCTATTCGAGGAAGGTTTGCGGCACAACTGCAGAGGTACTATGATGGAGTGGCATTGCCCCCTGTAGAGGCAAATAACTTCTCGATTTCCCCAGGAATTCTTAAGCTGCTTACCGAGAATCAATTCAAGGGGGAGGTTGGGAAGGAGAATCCTCATACTTATCTGAGGAGTTTTCTGATGATCGCATCCACATTTAATTATAACGACATGTCTGAAGATGCCAAGAGGCTCAGGTTGTTCCCATTCTCTTTGACGGGAATAGCCAAGGAGTGGTACGATAACACGCTCCCACAGGGAGGTGTAACCACATAGGCCGAGCTCGAGCGTCTGTTCCTCGAGCGATTCTACCCTCCATCTAGAACCATTAAAGTAAGGATAGAGATCTCTTCTTTCCACCAGAAGCCAGGAGAGGATTTACATCAAGCGTGGGAGAGATACTCGAATATGTTAATTGAGTGCCCGCAACACGGGTACAATGAGGGAGATATTATGACATTCTTCTATAGTGGAGCCAGCATGGCTGGTCAAGCCCATCTCGATGCATGTGCCAGTGGAGCTTTTCTGAATCAAGGGATAGCGAGATGTAGAAAAATCGTCGACAACATTGTCACGAATGCCGGGAAATGGAATGAAGATCCGGAATTTCAGAGAGCGTGTAAGTTGGAAGAGAATGGGGGTACGAGGAAGCTGTTGATGGCAATGATGGAGAAGATTAGCAACCTTGAGATAGGGCAGAATCTGGTTGGAGGGAATGTAGCAGTGAGCGAGAAAGTGGACCCACCCATGATGCAGCAAGAAGAGGCCAACTATATGGGAAGGCCTAACTATCCACAAGGTGGAAATCAGTTTGGAAGGCCTTCTTATAGCCAACCATTTGTACCTCCAGGTACACACAAGGATATCAAGGAGGCCAGCAGCCTCCTCAAAACACATGGAGGAAAAACGAAATTTTTTCATATGCTAACCTGAATGCCGGAATTATAGTTCCTCAAGGCGTGGATCAAGGTTCTAAACCTCCTGGTGGAGAAGGCGGTGCCTCAACTGAGGAGATGTTGAGAGCTATCCTTCAGAAGGTGGAGGAATGTAGCAAGAGATTGTCCTCTTTGGAGTACGATGTGAAGGAGTTGCATAAGAAGGGAGATCAGCGTGATCAAGAACTCCAAAAGAGGGACATAGAGTGGAATCGATCTCAACAAGAGAACAACCAACGGTTCACTTCATTAGAGTACCAGATGAGCCAGATTACAAAATCATTGGGAAGAGAGCCGGGTAAATATCCTTCCATGCCGGAGGAGAACCCGAAAGAACATTGCAAGGCGATCCAGCTTAGAAGTGGAACCAACTATGATGGACCTCAGACGCCTGCTGATTCTGAGATGCCTCAAGGAGAGATTGAGATGGAGGGACAAGAACATAAGAAAGATGGAGGTGAGACCGTTGAGAAAGGGGTTGAGGGTGAAGGCATTCAGAAGAGTAAAGATGTGGAAGAGTCCCATGAGAGCAAAGAGACTGAAGAGGAAGGCATTGAGATGATTGAGAGAGTTCCTAAGTGGAAGAAGACAAAGGAAGCAAGGGAGAAAGTGAAAGTGATCGAGCGTGTTGAATAGGGGGTACCCAAACCGGTGATACCCGTCCCGTATCCACAGCGCTTCATGAAGAAAAAGCTTGATGAGAAATTCGCTAAATTCCTTGATGTTTTTAAGAAGCTGCATATTAACATTCCTTTTTATGATGCTTTGGAACAGATACCGAATTATGCCAAGTTCCTGAAGGACTTGATAGCGAAGAGAATGAGAGTTGATGAGCCCAAGTTGGTGCAGCTGAACCATGAGGTGAGTGCATTAGTGCACAAGGCGCTGCCCCCGAAGTTGAAGGATCCCGGGAGTTTCACGATCTTATGTGATATCGGGAATGGAGTCAAGAAGGGAGCATTGTGCGACCTTGGAGCGAGCATCAATCTTATGCCCTTGTCACTATTCAAGAAGTTGGAAGGTGGAGAACTTCAGCCGACAATGATGACACTTCAACTTGCCGATCGGTCTATTACTCGACCTCAAGGTGTGATTGAAGACGTCCTCGTGAAAGTTGGGATCACATCTTTCCATCCGACTTTGTAGTGCTCGACATGGAGGAAGATGAGCACGTGCCCTTGATCTTAGGAAGACCTTTCTTAGATACGGCCGGGATGGTGTTAGACGTGGCAAATGGGAAGGTCACGTTGAAATTTGAAGATCAAAAAGTGAAGATTACCCTATATGAAGCCATGAAGCACCCGAAGGAGGATGAAAGTTGTTATTGCATGGATGTCATAGATCGTTGTGTTGAAGACACACCTCATATCTCTAGTCTTTCTCATATTCATGATTTTGATAATCCTTCACTTGATGATTTAACCCATGCGCATTACGATCTTGATTATTTTGATAGGGATAAAGGGAAGAAGTTGAAGGATGAAGAAGTGAAAAATGTGGATGTGGTCCAGTTGGAGAGTAAAGGAGGAGTTAAGAAGAAAAAGTCCAGACTCAAGAAATTGTTTAGTAAAACTCCTCCAGATAAAGGTGAGATGAAGTTGAGACCCCTACCACTTGGGGATGAGAAGGAAGCAATGGAGCTCATGATGGAGGGACATCAAGGAAATGAATTCAACCACCACTCTTATGAGAGTAAGGGAGGTAATTTTGAGTATCATGTCCCATAAGCTCCTTTGAGCTCGGTCCGACATTAGGACCTTAAAAATAGCGCTGAATGGGAGGTAACCCATTTTTATTTGCTTTTGAGTGTTTTCAGTTATTTGAGTTTCATGTTATTAGGGTGTTGTTGAATCTTAAGTTTTACCCTCGTACTTGAGAGTTTATTTTGTAGGCTTGTCTCGAAGGAGTAAAGGTATTATGGAATTATTCAGATTGAAGGAACCAACTCGAGACAAGGGAGGGTGATAAGTTGTTAGGAGAAACTGAATTATTTGGATGAGGTAACCCACAACTCCAAACTTAGACCTCTTCACAAGGTCGAAGTTTGGTGGGGTGGAGTTTTTTTATTTTTTATTTTATGGTGATATTACACAGGTGCACACCCTCTCTTTGAGTTGAGTTTGGTTATTTGGTATCTTGAGATGATCCTTGGGTTGTTAGTGTTTTGATTTGCTACTACATATTTCATGCCTATCAATCATCTTATGCTTGTTGATTGCTATCTTTGAGTGTGAGTATGAGTTGATGAGTTGTGAAGTTGAGTTAGGAATTTTCTTGTGTGAGTATAGGAGTAGATTTGATTTGGGAGAGAACTAGTATACTTACTAATGCCCCTTTTTGAGTACTTGTGTGATGAAAGTAAGAATTCACTAGGACTGGCATGGATGTGAAAGCCGTGAGATTTGAGCCTTTTGAGATTTTGATGCATGAAATGATCTCTTCGTTTGTGAGTGAGTCGTTACCTTGGAGGATGCTAGAACTTGTGTGTGCTCTTGCTTCTTGATTGTGTCTAGTTTGATATGTCGAATGTGATCTTAGGCCATCTTTGTTTTGATTAAGTCACTTAGCCAAAATTTTCCTTACCATTGATATTTGTCCCTTGTTAGCCCCTTTGAGCCTTAATCCTATTTTATTGGCTAGCACATTTAAACACTATTCCAAGTTCCTAAGCCTTTTTGTCCCAATTTGAGTGGAGAATAGGAAAAGTGTGAATGTAAAGGGATTGATTTGGGTTGAGAAAAGGAATTATGATGGTTGAGATGTGATAAAAGAAGGGTGTGATGAAGTTTTGAGTTGTGGGAAAGAACAAAAAGTTGAGAATGAGCAAAAGAAAAAATGAGCTCATGTGTTTGTGCGAAAAAGAGAAAAGAAAAAAAATTGAAGTGATTGAAAAAAAAAAGTGAAATGAGTTAGAAAAAAAATTGAAGTGATGAGAGTATTGGAATTGAAAGTGTGTTGATTGAAAATGTTTGAAGTATTTTGTTCCTAATCTCGAAGTACTAAAGTTTGAGTTTCTATTCTCCATTCACTTAAGTCACTTACCCATATTGTTATCCCATCTGTCCAAAGAGCCTACATTACAACCTTGAGAAAAGTCTTTTTTGATTCGGCATTGATTTCTAGAGTATGGTCGAAGTTGAGAGTGTATACAAGCCTATGGCTGCTGATATGTGTGATTGATTGATTGAGTGAGTCCCTATCATTGATAAACACTTGCGAGGGAGTGAAACACATCATTGAGTACACATCCATGTTTGATCTTGGTGAGTCTTGTTGTTGTTGCATGAGTATGATGAAGGAAGGTGAGTGAGTATACTTGTGAGTGATCTTAGAAGCTCGAGTTCATTTGCTTACATGATTTGATTCTTTGACTCATTCATAACAATTTCACTTGACTTATTATTTCATTGCTTGAGGACAAGCAATATGGTAAGTTTGGGGGGGGGGGTTGATTAGGCGTGAAATTGTCATGATTCGTCGTTTGAAATACCCTAGTTTTGGTCAGTTTTGGCTAGTATTTAGAGTCAATTGAGCATTATTTCTATACATTGATGAATTTGTCTCTTTGATGCTCATAGGTGAATCGAGGATGAAAAATGGAGTTCGTAGGACTTTGAATCGACTCAAACGGATGCCCGGATGAGAAGATATCGAAGAAATACGATTGGTATTAGTGCGGAAGAAGAAAAGTATCACTTTGGGAAATTTTGGAGTCACTCGAGTGGCTCAGGTCGAGCACTAGCGCTCGATCACGTTGCTCGAGTGCTTAAAATATACAGAAGATTTCTCGTGCTCAAGTAGCTCGAGCGCCACCGCTCGAGTGTGTTGCTCGAGCGCCTCAAAACATACAGAAAAATTCGAGCGCTCGACCAGCTCGAGCTCCACCGCTCGAGCGATTGCACCATTCGAGCTACACTGCTCGAGCGCTCCCAACTTTTGTGCTTCTGGATGCATTTTTCGGCCCACGAGTTCCCGATTCGGCCCGATGCTTATATATACTAGTCCCGAGCTCGTTTTTAGGGAGACTCTGACACCACTTGATACCGTATTACTTTGAGAGTTCGTTTTTGGAGAGAAGGAGAAGAGCAAGTTTTACTTTACGTTTAATCGAGGTTTTAGCACGTGTTCTTAGTTTATTTTCGTTTCTCGGTTTCTTTTCATTAGTTCGATTACGTTAAACACTTTAAACTTCATTGTTATTAATTAAATTTCAGTTCTTTGCAAGTATTTCCTTAAACCCTAGTTTATGTTTGATCTTTTATTCGTTCAAATCACCATGTTCATGTTTGTTTCTTCTTCAATTGTTCTTGTTTACGTAAAAACCATGTCTAGCTAAAACCCTTGCATGCTTAGGGTAGGATGAACTCGTAGAAGTAGGTTGTGGCTACGTAATTAGGGTAATTCTGACGTTAGGTTTTAATTCTCTTAATTAATGAATTCTTAAAATCAATCTTAACTTTATTCTTGAATTTCGTTCGAAAAGTGTTAGAGAGAGGACGATCTTATCACTCTTTGACAACGAGTAGACTTAATGAGAGGGTTTAGAAAGGGTTAATTAATCTACCGGTTTATCTAAGGAGGACGACCGCATCACCTTAGTTTAAATTAGGGTCTCGTTAATTAAGCACAATCTATTAACTTGTTAGTGGATTAGTGAAGTTGATTGCTAGGATAAGGTATTAGGGTATTAATTCTTGAGCTTTCATCTTACAATCTTTTACTTAGGTTATTTCTTGCGCGTCACAATTATTTTGATTATGTACCTGCTCCGTTAGTATACGTAGGGATTCCTATCCTAAGCATCACCATCACTTATTTGAATATAAACCTTCGTTAATTCGTTTCTTTCGTTCTTAGTTTAATCAGTTTGTTTTAGTTTAGACTTAATTCTTTGAAAAAATCAAAAAACATATATTCATATTAGCTACGATGCGTAGATCTTCAGGGATTTGTTAGCATACACTTCATCCCTTGGGTTCGATAATACTTGATCATTATACTTACTCATACTACAGTGAACCCGTACGCTTGCAGGGAATCTACTAGTGAAAGTTGGTATTTTCGGCTTCAAGTCATGATTCGAATTCGTTTACAAATATTCGATTCGAATAGTAATCAAATACAAATACAAATATAACAGTATTTGATTCGATATTCGTAAGTATTCGAATATATATATATATATATATATATATATATATATATATATATATATATATATAGTTAAGCCTCCTAAATCTAATTACTAAATTCATCTTTTAAGAAGTTATATATTACACGGCAGAAGCCCACACCATAAATATTTAACATATGACTAATTTATCTTGCAATGGCCCAAATAATCTGCCCATCATAGTAAAAGTTGTAGAATATTGAAACCCTAGGTATATAAACCTAAACACGCACTTAAAAAGGTAAAATTCACAACCCCTATCTAGAGAGTGGCAATTGGCGATTTTCTTTGAAAGAGAATGGCGAAGCATTCCTCTCTCCCAGCAACGGACCGGCGCGTCTCCGCTATAAAGTTACACCATGTTGAGTAAGACAGATCTTGATGGAGCTTTTTTTTTTCCCGATATCCAGCAAGCTTTTGTAAATCTTTGAAGTACAGATTGTGAATTAATAGATGTTCAATTAGATTTGTATTACGGTATTTTAATTGATGTTCAGTTAGATTTGTATAACATATATGTGTATTAATTTTGAATAAAGAAATTTCCTTCTCTTTCCATTCATTTTTTCACTATTATTGTTCGGATCTTTACCTTTGCTTCAGCAGATGATTTGTAGTCTGATAATGGAAGAATAAAACAAATTTTGCCTTAAAAAATACTCCCTCCGTCCCAAACTCGTTTGCTACATTGCCAAAAAGGTCCATCCCATACTCATTTGCTACATCTACTTTTGGCAAAAAAATAACAATACTTTTTAATATTATATTCTCCTTACACTAATAACCAAAAGCACCTACTTTATCACTTTATCATCACTTTATCATTTTAAATACTATAATCAACTCTTTTCTTAATAACCCTGCAACCAGTAAATGAGAAGTTGAGTTTGGAACGGAGGGAGTAGTAATTAAATTTTTTCGAATCGAATATTCAAATAATATCGAATAATTCAAATATCCTTTTCGAATTAGATACGAATCAATTTTAATATTCGAATAACAATCGAATGCGAATGAATATTCGACTACTTTTACGAATCGAATCGAATACAGAGGTATTCGCTTCGATTCGATTAGTTTACAACCCTACTAGTTTTGCCTACAAACTTCTAGGGTTGCCTTGATTGTACCCGCGAGATTTGATGTAGGTTAGTCTGACCCTCGAGTTTTGGTCGGGTTGGGCTGACCCGCAAATTTTTACTTTTGATCAAAATTAATTTTAAATTGGGTGAAAAATTCAAGTGCATGGTTTGCACTTGGATGCACCCTAGAACTACTCCTCCATCCCAGTCAATCTATTTCGATGAAGGGAACAATCAATGCTTTTGCAGGGGTGATGGGAGCCATGCTCAAACAACCTTTGTGCACAAAGATTGCAACACCTTCATCATAAGAGTGCAACTTATAACCTATAACACTGTTTTCTATTTATTTGATAGAAATACATATATCTCTCATTTGAGGAGCCCTATTGTGAAATATTTCACATGTGAAATATACCTAAAATAGATAAATATTAAAAATATCATGGGTCGGGTCGCTCCAGGTAAAAACAATCACGGATCTTGGCCGGGTCGGGTCGAGTTTGGTGGGGTTTTTTTTAAATCTCGCGCAAGTCAAGTTTCAGAATTTTTGCTCTCAGTTTGTGTTACTGTATAGGCAAATGTATGTTACTATATGGGCAAATGTGTGTTACTAGTCATTAAAAAATAGGTTTTTCTACTTTAAAATATCAATAATGACAAATATATATTTTTACAAGAACAAATGTGTGGTTTTAATTTATTTCTCATCCGTTTAAATTTAAATTTTCTATTTTATATATTAAAACATATTTACTTCAACAATAACATACATTTGCTCTAACATTAATACATTTTTGCTCCAACATTAACACACATTTGCAATAATACACATTTGCTCTGACATTAACACACTTTGCTTCAATAATAACACATATTTCCTCTAACAGTAACACATATTTGCTCCAATGGTAACACATATTTTTAGTAACACACATTTACTCTAACTTTAACACACATTTGCAATAATACACATTTACTCTAACATTAACACACTTTGCTTCAATAGTAACACATATTTCCTCTAATAGTAACACACATTTGATTCAATAATAACACATATTTTTAGTAACACACATTTACTATAACTTTAACACCCATTTGCAATAATACACATTTACTCTAACATTAACACACTTTGCTTCAATAGTAACACATATTTCCTCTAACATTAACACGCATTTGCTCCAATAGTAACACATATTTTAAGTTACACACATTTACTCTAACATTAACACACACTTGCAGTAACACATATTTACTCTAATAGTAACACACATTTGTTCTAATAGTAACACACATTTGCAGTAACACACATTTCCTCCAATAGTAACACACATTTGCTCCAATAGTAACACATATTTTTAGTAACACACATTTTCTCCAATAGTAACATATATTTTTAGTAACACACACTTTCTCCAATAGTAACTGCCATTTGCTCCAATAGTAATACAAATTTTCAGGAACTTTTTCGAGGCATCAGATTGAACAGGTGGCGTGCAAGGTTTGTTATGAGACTTTTGCATCCCTATTAATATATTGAGAATTGATTTGCAGAGGATGGTTGAGAAGAGAAGGGAAAGAAAAAATGACTTTCAAGAAAATTGTAAGGTCGACGAATAAGTTTTAGGCGGTGGATGTCTTAATACGGAGAAGATCCGCGAGTTTTTAATATGAGTTATTCTATGAGTCCTAAATCTGTAGTATATATTCATATAACAATTTGTACTCTCATTTTATTAGTCGTAGGATATTTATATTTGATTTTAAAAATTTGAGAGTTCATTTGTAAAAAAAATAATTCAGAGTCCAATTTACAATACAATAGTATAGAATTTAAATTTGACCATATCTCCTCTTCATTGTGTAAAAGAGTGTAAATAATATCTAAAAAGTTGATGATCAAAATTACGAGTGTGTATGATATGACTAACATTCAAGTGTTGATAACTGCACTTTAATTTATTTTATACTTTTCTTTGAGCTGTTGAAGCAATATTTAACTATTCCCAATGGTTTTACTAAAGTACTTTATTTTTCAAATACTAATAAAAATTTACATTCAATTTCTAATTTTAATTACTTTGGAAGCAAATGCTGCAAATTCAATGACAATCGCCCAACTTTTCCCTTTTAAAAAAAATCACCCCATTTTCTCATCACTATTATTTATTATACTGCTGACACTACTATTAGTTACTAGTTTATGCCCGTGCGATGCACGGGTTTGTTGTTGTTTGTTTATTTTTTTAATTTTTATAATTTTTCTATTAATAAAACATTAAATGAATATATGTATAGCTCTTCCCTAAAAAGTAATCTCTCATTTACATAGAAAACTTCACATTCAATGAATTTTTTTAAAGTTTAATTGTTGGAAAGTGACTAATTGTGGATTTTATTGGAATATAAAATAATCTTAATAATATATTGTAGTTGATGATTGTTTGCATTTTAGGATTGTGTAGTATTGTTGAACATACAAAAGAAGAAAATTGTGAAATTTATTATGAGACGAAGAAAATACTTTTTAACATTTAAAAATATTAATTAGAACACCTTTTATAACTCTTTATTAAACATTATGTACAATGAATGAGTAAATCCAATTATCAATTGTTAGATGCTCCCTCCGTCTCATACTTATTTGCTACATTAGTAAAATAGTCTACCTCATACTTATTTGCTACATCTATTTTTGACAAAAAAATAATAATATTTTTTAATATTATATTCTCCATACACTAATAACCAAAATCATCTATTTTATCACTTTATTACTTTAAATAGCAAACGAGTTTGGGATGAAATAAGTATTAAACATGCACTAGACCATTAAACTTGCAAAGAGGTTGTTGATTTAAATACACGGAGCACTCATATGTATCTCACTCTCTCTATATATATATATGAGACTTTTAATGATTAAAGTCTACATAAGATATGACCAGTCCGACTGCTTAATTAGATTCAATTTATGTAGAGAACTAATATTTCAAGCCTCACTATAAAAGTGAATTATTGTATTTAAAAATCAGCAATGTTTCACTATGATAACCTTTCCTCATTCTCTCTATTCCTCTTTCTCTAACCTCCAGTGAGCCTTCCACCATTCATAAACCTCTCCTCAATCACCCCATCCTTATCCCCATGTGCCACCGATACCCATCTCCATTTCAAAATCTTTTTCTTCTTTTTCCTCCCTATGTTATACTGATTAGGCGTGAAATTGTTATGTTTTGGTGCCCGATTTGCCCATGTTTTGAGTGTTTTTTATGAGTGTTTGGAGTCATTTGAGTATCATTTCTATAAACTGATGAATTTATCTCTTTGGTTTTCATATATGGATAGAGGGTGAAAATAGGAGTTCGTAGGACTTTGAATCGGCCAAAATGGACTCCCGGTTGAGGAGATATGAAGATTTTACGAACAAATGTACTACTACTGAAAAGTGCTCGAGCGAGAGCACTCGAGCGCCTCCGCTCGACCTCGTGTTCCGTTCGACCAGTGTGCTCGAGCGCCTCCACTCGAGCTCGACAGCTCGAGCGCCCCAAACTTACATAAACTTTTTGTTGCTCGAGCACAACCCCTCGAGCGCCTCTATTCGACCTCATGTTCCACTCGACCACTACGCTGGAGCGCCTCCGCTCGAGCGCTTCCAAGTTGCGGCCCCGAATGCATATTTTCGGCCCATGAGATCCCGGTTCGGCCCGATGCTTATATATACTCGTCCCGAGCTCATTTTTAGAGACCACCACATACCACTTGATACGAGATCTTTTTTAGAGTTAGTTTTTGGAGAAGAAGGAACGAGCAAGCTTTACTTTTACGTTTTCGAGGTTTTCTTTACGAATTCATAGCACGGTTTTGCTTTTTAGTTTCGTTTCTTTAGACCTTTGTTCTTGAACACGTTGAGACTTCGTTTTATTGATTTAATTTTAGTTTATTCCTTTATTTATTAAAACCCTAGTTTATGTTTGATCTTTTCTTCGTTCTAATCATTATGTTCATGTTCGTTATTTATTCAATTGTTCTTGTTTACGTAAAACCCATGTCTAGCTAAAACCCTTGCATGCTTGGGGTAGGATGAACTCGTAGAAGTAGGTTGTGGGTATGTAATTAGGGTAATTCGTGACGTTAGGTTTTAATTCTCTTAATTAATGAATTCTTAAAATTAATCTTAACTTTGCCTTTGAATTTCACCCGAAAAGTGTTAGAGAGAGAGGACGATCTTATCACTCTTTAACAACTAGTAGACTTAACGAGAGGGTTTAGAAAGGGTTAATTCATCTACCAGTTTAGCGAAGGAGGATGACAACATCACCTTAGTTAAATTAGGGTCTCATTAATTAAGCACAATCTATTAACTTGTTAGTGGATTAGTGAAGTCGATTGTTAGGATAAAGTATTAGGGTTTAAAATCTTGAGCTTTCATCTTGCATTCTTTTACTTAGGTTATTTCTTGCGCGTCACGGTTATTTTGATTATGTACCTGCTCCGTTAGTATACGTATGGATTCCTATCCTGAGCATCACCATCTCTTATTTGAAAACACATCTTAAATTCTTAGTTTAATTTTCTGTTAGCATTCGTAGGATAGTTTAGTTTATTTTAATTAATTTTTCCAAAAATCCAAAAACATACACTCATATTAACTACGACGCGTAGATCTTTAGGGATCTATTCGCATACACTTCATCCCTTGGGTTCGATAATACTTGGTCCCTATACTTGCCAATACTACAGTGAACTCATACTCTTGCGGGGAAACTACTAGTAGAAAGTTAGTATTTTCGCTTCAAGTCAATGGCGCCGTTGCCGGGGATGGCGTTGTATGTCTTTTAAATAGGACTTGTCGATAGCTTAGTAGTTAGTAGTGAGTGATTTACTTTTCTAATTTATTTTGTAGTATTTTCGGCAGTTGCATTTTTATTCTTTTGCTAGTATTTCAGGTTTATGAAAACACGCTCACAAGGCAATACGAGCGAAGAGAGACTACAGTCAGATCCTGAGACAATAGCAAGAAGAAACTGAGCCTTCTTAAGAAGGATGAACGCTGCCGGAGGGAAAGAACCAACGGACATTACTAATGAGTTGGATGATGTTGAGAATGAGTTTAATCAGACCTTGAACCGGGTTGATGGCACTGAAGGCAATACCAGTAAGAATCAAGATCCATCAGGGAAAAGCCAGAGCCAAAACCCGGGTATACAGAATCAAAATAGTCCAGCTCATAACATTGTCCAAAATCCTCAGAACAACCCTGCATACCCATATCCTAACTTACCACAAAACAACTTACATTATCCACCTTACCCATACCCACCTTATCTGTATCCACCATACCCGTATCCTCCACCTCCTGTTTATAATCCACCACCGGTTTATCAACCACCACCACCCCAACAAGTACCAATACCACCTGTTAATCCGCAGCACATTCCTCAGAACGCAGATCAGAATATGGCTATTCGAGGAAGGTTTGCAGCGCAGCCACAATGGTACTATGATGGAGTGGCATTGCCTCCTGTTGAGGCAAATAACTTCTCAATTTCCCCGAGAATTCTTAAGCTGCTTACCGAGAACCAGTTCAAGGGGGAGGTTGGGAAGGAGAATCCTCATACTCATCTGAGGAGTTTCCTGATGATATCCTTCACATTCAATTATAATGGCATGTCTGAAGATGCCAAGAGGCTCATGCTGTTCTCATTCTCTTTGACGGGAATAGCTAAGGAGTGGTACGATAACACGCTCCCGCAGGGAGGTGTAACCACATGGGCCGAGCTCGAGTGTCTGTTCCTCGAGCGATTCTACCCTCCATCGAGAACTATTAAAGTAAGGATTGGGATCTCTTCCTTTCGCCAGAAGCCAGGAGAGGATTTACGCCAAGCGTGTGAGAGATACTCAAATATGTTGATTGAGTGCCCGCAGCACGGGTATAACGAGGGAGATATTATGGCATTCTTTTATAGTGGAGCCAGCAAGGCTGGCCAAGCCCATTTAGATGCATGTGCGAGTGGAGCTTTTCTGAATCAAGGGATAGCGAGATGTAGAGAAATCGTTGACAATATTGTCACGAATGCCGGTGCATGGAACGAGGATCCAGAATTTTAGATAGTTTGTAAGTTGGAGGAGAATGAGGGTACAAGGAAGCTATTGATGGCTATGATGGAGAAGATTAGCAACCTTGAGATGGGGCAGAATCTGGTTGGAGGGAATGTAGCAGAGAATGAGAAAGTGGACCCACCCGTGAGCCAGCAAGAAGAGACCAACTATATGGGAAGACCTAACTATCCACAAGACGGGTATCCACAAGGTGACAATCAGTTTGGAAGGCCTTCTTATGGCCAACCATTTGTACCTCCAGGTCCACAGCCTCCTCAAAATCAATGGAGGAACACACAAGGATATCAAGGAGGTTAGCAGCCTCCTCCTCAAAACACATGGAGGAAGAATGAGAATTTTTCATATGCTAATCCGAATACCGGAATTACAGTTCCTCCAGGTGTTGATCCAGGTTCTAAACCTCCGGGTGGAGAAGGCGGTGCCTCAACTGAGGAGATGCTGAGAGCTATCCTTCAGAAGGTGGAGGAAGGAAGCAAGAGATTGTCCTCTTTGGAGTACGATGTGAAGGAGTTGCATAAGAAAGACGATCAGCGTGATCAAGAACTCCAGAAGAGAGATGTAGAGCTGAATTGAATTCAGCAAGAGAACAATAGGCGGTTCACTTCGATAGAGTTTCAGATGAGCCAAATCGTAAAATCATTGGGTAGAGAGCCTGGTAAGTATCCTTCCATGCCGGAGGGAAACCCGAAAGAGCATTGCAAGGCGATCCAGCTTAGAAGTGGAACCCACTATGATGGTCCTGAGATGCCTGCTGATTCTGAGACGCTCCAAGGAGAGATTGAGATGGAGGTAAAAGAACATAAGAAAGATGAGGGTGAAGGCATTCAGATGAGTAAAGATGTGGAGGAGTCTCATGAGAACAAAGAGCCTGAAGAGAAAGACATTGAGAAGATTGAGAGAGTTCCTAAGTGTAAGAAGGCAAAGGAAGCAAGGGAGAAAATGAAAGAGACATAGCGTGATGAATGGGGGGTACCCAAATCGGTGATACCCGTCCCATATCCACAACGCTTCATGAAGAAAAAGCTTGATGAGAAATTCACTAAATTCCTTGATGTTTTTAAAAAGATGCATATTAACATTCCTTTTTATGATGCTTTGGAACAGATGCCGAATTATGCCAAGTTCCTGAAGGATTTAATAGCGAAGAGAAGGAGAGTGGAAGAGCCCAAGTTGGTGCAGCTGAACCATGAGGTGAGTGCATTAGTGCACAAGACGCTTCCCCCAAAGTTGAAGGATCTCGGGAGTTTCACGATCTTATATGATATCGGGAATGGAGTCAAGAAGGGAGCATTGTGTGACCTCGGAGCGAGCATTAATTTGATGTCATTGTCGCTATTCAAGAAGTTGAAGGGTGAAGAACTTCAACCGGCAATGATGACGCTTCAACTTGCCGACCGGTCTATTACTCGGCCTCAAGGTGTGGTTGAAGACGTCCTCGTGAAAGTTGGAGATCACATTTTTCCAGAAGATTTCGTGGTACTAGAAATGGAGGAAGACGAGCACGTACCTTTGATCTTGGGAAGACCTTTCTTAGCTACGGCCGGGATGGTGTTGGATGTGGCAAATGGAAAGATCACATTGAAAGTTGACGATCAAGAGATAAAGATTTCCTTATATGAAGCCATGAAGCACCCGAAGGAGGATGAGAGCTGTTATTGCATGGATGTCATTGATCCTTGTGTTGAAGACACACCTCCTATCCCTAACCTTTCTCATATTCATGATTTCGTTAGTCCTTCACTTGATAATTTAACCCATGAGCATTATGATCTTGATTATTTTGATAGGGATAAAGGGAAGAAGTTGAAGGATGAAGAAGTGAAAAGCGTGGACGTGATCCAGTTGGAGGGGAAAGGAGGAGTTAAGAAGAAAAATTCAAAATTCAAGAAAGTGTTTAGTAAAACTCCTCCAGATAAAGGTGAGAAGGAGTTGAGACCCATACCACTTGGGGATGAGAAGGAAGCAGAGGAGCTCATGATGGAGGGGCATCAAAGAAAGGAATTCAACCACCACTCTTATGAGAGTAAGGGAGGTAATTTTGAGTATCATGTCCCATAAGCTCCTTTGAGCTTGGTCCGGCATGAGGACCTTAAAAATAGCGCTGAATGGGAGGCAACCCATTTTTATTTGCTTTTGAGTGTTTTTAGTTATTTGAGTTTTATGTTATTAGGGTGTTGTTGACTCGTAAGTTTTAACCTCGTACTTGAGAGTTTATTTTGTAGGCTTGTCTCGAAGGAGTAAAGGTACCATGGAGTTATTCAGATTGAAGGAAACAACTCGAGACAAAGGAGTGTGACACGTTGTTGAGAAACTTGAATTATTTGGATGAGGTAACCCACAACCCAAACTTAGACCTCTTAACAAGGTCGAAGTTTGGGGGGGTGGAGTTTTTATTTGTTTTATGGTTACATTGCACAAGTGCACACCCTCTCTTTGAGTTGAGTTTTATTATTGGATATCTTGAGATGTTCCTTGGGCTGTTAGTGTTTTGATTTGCTACTACATATTTCATGCCTATCAATTATCTTATGCTTGTTGATTGATATCTTTGAGTATGATTTGATGAGTAGGGTGAGTTGTGAGGTTGAGTTAAGAATTCTTTTGTGTAAGTATTTGAGTTAGAGTGGATTTGAGAGAGAACTAGTATGCTTGCAAGTTTTTCTTTGGAGTGCTTGTGTGATGCGAGTGAGAATTCACTAGGACTAGCATGGATGTGAAAGCCGTGAGATTTGAGCCTTTTGAGATTTTGATGCTTAAATTAATCTCTTCGTTTGTGAGTGGATCGTCACCTTAGAGGTTGCTAGAACTTGTGTGTGCTCTTGCTTCTTGATTGTGTCTAGTTTGATATGCCGAATGTGATCTTAGGCCATCTTTGTTTTGATTGAGTCACTTAGTCTAAATTTTCCTTACCATTGATATTTGTCCCTTGTTAGCCCCGTTGAGCCTTAAGCCTATTTCATTTGCTAGCACATATGAGTGGAGAATAGGAAAATTGTGAATATGAAAGGATTGGATTGAGTTGAAAAAGGGAAATGTTGTTTGTTGAGTGAGTATGAGAAGAAGGTGTGATGAAGTTTTGAGTTGTGGGAGAAAGAAAAAAATTGAGAATGAGTAAAAGAAAAAAAATGAGCTCATGTGTTTATGCGAAAAATAAAAAAAAAGTAAAGTGATTGAAAAAAGTGAAAAAAGTTAGAAAAAAAAATTGAAGTGTTGAGAGTATGAAATTGAAAGGGTGTTGATTGAAAATGTTTGAAGTATTCTGTTACTAATCTCAAAGTGCCAAAGTTTGACTTTTTATTCTCCATTCACTTGAGTCACTTACCCATATTGTTATCCCACCTGTCCAAAGAGCCTACATTACAACCTTGAGAAAAGTCCTTTATTATTCGGCATTGATTTCTATAGTATGGTCGGAGTTAAGAGTGCTTACAAGCATATGGCTGCCGATATGAGTGATCTATTGCTTGAGCGAGTCCCTTTATCATTGTTATACACTTGTGAGGGAGTGAAACACACCGTTGAGTGCACATCTATGTTTGATCTTGGTGTTTCTTGTTGTTGTTGCATGTGTATGATGAAGGAAGGTGAGTAAGTATACTTGTGATTGATCTTTGAAGCTCGAGTTCATTTGCTTGTATGATTTGATTCTTTGACTCATTCCTAAAAATTTCACTTGACTTATTATTTCATTGTTTGAGGACAAGCAACATGGTAAGTTTGGGGGGGTTGATTAGGCGTGAAATTATTATGTTTTGGTGCCCGATTTGCCCATGTTTTGAGTGTTTGGAGTTATTTGAGTATCATTTCTATAAACTGATGAATTTATCTCTTTTGTTTTCATATATGGATAGAGGGTGAAAATAGGAGTTCGTAGGACTTTGAATCGGCCAAAACGGACTCCCGATTGAGGAGATATGAAGATTTTACGAACAAGTGTACTGCTGCTGAAAAGTGCTCGAGCGAGAGCACTCGAGCGCCTCCGCTCGACCTCGTGTTCCGTTCGACCAGTGTGCTCGAGCGCCTCCACTCGAGCTCGACAGCTCGAGCGCCCCAAACTTACAGAAACTTTTTGTTGCTCGAGCACAACCCCTCGAGCGCCTCTATTCGACCTCATGTTCCACTCGACCACTACGCTCGAGCGCCTCCGCTCGAGCGCTTCCAAGTTGCGGCCCGAATGCATATTTTCGGCCCATCAGATCCCGGTTCGGCCCGATGCTTATATATACTCGTCCCGAGCTCGTTTTTAGAGACCACCACATACCACTTGATACGAGATATTTTTTAGAGTTAGTTTTTGGAGAAGAAGGAACGAGCAAGCTTTACTTTTACGTTTTCGAGGTTATCTTTACGAATTCATAGCACGGTTTTGCTTTTTAGTTTTGTTTCTTTAGACCTTTGTTCTTGAACACGTTGAGACTTCGTTTTATTGATTTAATTTTAGTTTATTCCTTTATTTATTAAAACCCAAGTTTATGTTTGATCTTTTCTTCGTTCTAATCATTATGTTCATGTTCGTTATTTATTCAATTGTTCTTGTTTACGTAAAACCCATGTCTAGCTAAAACCCTTGCATGCTTGGGGTAGGATGAACTCGTAGAAGTAGGTTGTGGGTATGTAATTAGGGTAATTCGTGACGTTAGGTTTTAATTCTCTTAATTAATGAATTCTTAAAATCAATCTTAACATTGCCTTTGAATTTCACCGAAAAGTGTTAGAGAGAGAGGACGATCTTATCACTCTTTAACAACTAGTAGACTTAACGAGAGGGTTTAGAAAGGGTTAATTCATCTACCAGTTTAGCGAAGGAGGATGACCGCATCACCTTAGTTAAATTAGGGTCTCATTAATTAAGCACAATCTATTAACTTGTTAGTGGATTAGTGAAGTCGATTGTTAGTATAAAGTATTAGGGTTTAAAATCTTGAGCTTTCATCTTGCATTCTTTTACTTAGGTTATTTCTTGCGCGTCACGGTTATTTTGATTATGTACCTGCTCCGTTAGTATACGTATGGATTCCTATCCTGAGCATCACCATCTCTTATTTGAAAACACATCTTAAATTCTTAGTTTAATTTTCTGTTAGCATTCGTAGGATAGTTTAGTTTATTTTAATTAATTTTTCCAAAAATCCAAAAACATACACTCATATTAACTACGACGCGTAGATCTTCAGGGATCTATTCGCATACACTTCATCCCTTGGGTTCGATAATACTTGGTCCCTATACTTGCCAATACTACAGTGAACTCATACTCTTGCGGGGAAACTACTAGTAGAAAGTTAGTATTTTCGCTTCAAGTCAATGGCGCCGTTGCCGGGGATGGCGTTGTATGTCTTTTAAATAGGACTTGTCGATAGCTTAGTAGTTAGTAGTGAGTGATTTACTTTTCTAATTTATTTTGTAGTATTTTCGGCAGTTGCATTTTTATTCTTTTGCTAGTATTTCAGGTTTATAAAAACACGCTCACAAGGCAATACGAGCGAAGAGAGACTACAGTCAGATCCTGAGACAATAGCAAGAAGAAACCGAGCCTTCTTAAGAAGGATGAACGCTGCCGGAGGGAAAGAACTAACGGACATTACTAATGAGTTGGATGATGTTGAGAATGAGTTTAATCAGACCTTGAACCGGGTTGATGGCACTGAAGGCAATACCAGTAAGAATCAAGATCCGTCAGGGAAAAGCCAGAGCCAAAACCCGGGTATACAGAATCAAAATAGTCCAGCTCATAACATTGTCCAAAATCCTCAGAACAACCCTGCATACCCATATCCTAACTTACCACAAAACAACTTACATTATCCACCTTACCCATACCCACCTTATCTGTATCCACCATACCCGTATCCTCCACCTCCTGTTTATAATCCACCACCGGTTTATCAACCACCACCACCCCAACAAGTACCAATACCACCTGTTAATCCGCAGCACATTCCTCAGAACGCAGATCAGAATATGGCTATTCGAGGAAGGTTTGCAGCGCAGCCACAATGGTACTATGATGGAGTGGCATTGCCTCCTGTTGAGGCAAATAACTTCTCAATTTCCCCGAGAATTCTTAAGCTGCTTACCGAGAACCAGTTCAAGGGGGAGGTTGGGAAGGAGAATCCTCATACTCATCTGAGGAGTTTCCTGATGATATCCTTCACATTCAATTATAATGGCATGTCTGAAGATGCCAAGAGGCTCATGCTGTTCTTATTCTCTTTGACGGGAATAGCTAAGGAGTGGTACGATAACACGCTCCCGCAGGGAGGTGTAACCACATGGGCCGAGCTCGAGTGTCTGTTCCTAGAGCGATTCTACCCTCCATCGAGAACTATTAAAGTAAGGATTGAGATCTCTTCCTTTCGCCAGAAGCCAGGAGAGGATTTACGCCAAGCGTGGTAGAGATACTCAAATATGTTGATTGAGTGCCCGCAGCACGGGTATAACGAGGGAGATATTATGGCATTCTTTTATAGTGGAGCCAGCAAGGCTGGCCAAGCCCATTTAGATGCATGTGCGAGTGGAGCTTTTCTGAATCAAGGGATAGCGAGATGTAGAGAAATCGTTGACAATATTGTCACGAATGCCGGTGCATGGAACGAGGATCCAGAATTTTAGATAGTTTGTAAGTTGGAGGAGAATGAGGGTACAAGGAAGCTATTGATGGAGAAGATTAGCAACCTTGAGATGGGGCAGAATCTGGTTGGAGGGAATGTAGCAGAGAATGAGAAAGTGGACCCACCCGTGAGCCAGCAAGAAGAGACCAACTATATGGGAAGACCTAACTATCCACAATGCGGGTATCCACAAGGTGACAATCAGTTTGGAAGGCCTTCTTATGGCCAACCATTTGTACCTCCAGGTCCACAGCCTCCTCAAAATCAATGGAGGAACACACAAGGATATCAAGGAGGTTAGCAGCCTCCTCCTCAAAACACATGGAGGAAGAATGAGAATTTTTCATATGCTAATCCGAATGCCGGAATTACAGTTCCTCCAGGTGTTGATCCAGGTTCTAAACCTCCGGGTGGAGAAGGCGATGCCTCAACTGAGGAGATGCTGAGAGCTATCCTTCAGAAGGTGGAGGAAGGAAGCAAGAGATTGTCCTCTTTGGAGTACGATGTGAAGGAGTTGCATAAGAAAGACGATCAGCGTGATCAAGAACTCCAGAAGAGAGATGTAGAGCTGAATCAAATTCAGCAAGAGAACAATAGGCGGTTCACTTCGATAGAGTTTCAGATGAGCCAGATCGTAAAATCATTGGGTAGAGAGTCTGGTAAGTATCCTTCCATGCCGGAGGGAAACCCGAAAGAGCATTGCAAGGCGATCCAGCTTAGAAGTGGAACCCACTATGATGGTCCTGAGATGCCTGCTGATTCTGAGACGCTCCAAGGAGAGATTGAGATGGAGGTAAAATAACATAAGAAAGATGAGGGTGAAGGCATTCAGATGAGTAAAGATGTGGAGGAGTCTCATGAGAACAAAGAGCCTGAAGAGGAAGACATTGAGAAGATTGAGAGAGTTCCTAAGTGTAAGAAGGCAAAGGAAGCAAGGGAGAAAATGAAAGAGACAGAGCGTGATGAATGGGGGGTACCCAAATCGGTGATACCCGTCCCATATCCACAACGCTTCATGAAGAAAAAGCTTGATGAGAAATTCACTAAATTCCTTGATGTTTTTAAAAAGATGCATATTAACATTCCTTTTTATGATGCTTTGGAACAGATGCCGAATTATGCCAAGTTCCTGAAGGATTTGATAGCGAAGAGAAGGAGAGTGGATGAGCCCAAGTTGGTGCAGCTGAACCATGAGGTGAGTGCATTAGTGCACAAGACGCTTCCCCCAAAGTTGAAAGATCCCGGGAGTTTCACGATCTTATGTGATATCGGGAATGGAGTCAAGAAGGGAGCATTGTGTGACCTCGGAGCGAGCATTAATTTGATGTCATTGTCGCTATTCAAGAAGTTGAAGGGTGAAGAACTTCAACCGGCAATGATGACGCTTCAACTTGCCGACCGGTCTATTACTCGGCCTCAAGGTGTGGTTGAAGACGTCCTCGTGAAAGTTGGAGATCACATTTTTCCAGAAGATTTCGTGGTACTAGAAATGGAGGAAGACGAGCACGTACCTTTGATCTTGGGAAGACCTTTCTTAGCTACGGCCGGGATGGTGTTGGATGTGGCAAATGGAAAGATCACATTGAAAGTTGACGATCAAGAGATAAAGATTTCCTTATATGAAGCCATGAAGCACCCGAAGGAGGATGAGAGCTGTTATTGCATGGATGTCATTGATCCTTGTGTTGAAGACACACCTCCTATCCCTAACCTTTCTCATATTCATGATTTCGTTAGTCCTTCACTTGATAATTTAACCCATGAGCATTATGATCTTGATTATTTTGATAGGGATAAAGGGAAGAAGTTGAAGGATGAAGAAGTGAAAAGCGTGGACGTGATCCAGTTGGAGGGGAAAGGAGGAGTTAAGAAGAAAAATTCAAAATTCAAGAAAGTGTTTAGTAAAACTCCTCCAGATAAAGGTGAGAAGGAGTTGAGACCCATACCACTTGGGGATGAGAAGGAAGCAGAGGAGCTCATGATGGAGGGGCATCAAAGAAAGGAATTCAACCACCACTCTTATGAGAGTAAGAGAGGTAATTTTGAGTATCATGTCCCATAAGCTCCTTTGAGCTTGGTCCGGCATGAGGACCTTAAAAATAGCGCTGAATGGGAGGCAACCCATTTTTATTTGCTTTTGAGTGTTTTTAGTTATTTGAGTTTTATGTTATTAGGGTGTTGTTGACTCGTAAGTTTTAACCTCGTACTTGAGAGTTTATTTTGTAGGCTTGTCTCGAAGGAGTAAAGGTACCATGGAGTTATTCAGATTGAAGGAAACAACTCGAGACAAAGGAGTGTGACACGTTGTTGAGAAACTTGAATTATTTGGATGAGGTAACCCACAACCCAAACTTAGACCTCTTAACAAGGTCGAAGTTTGGGGGGGGTGGAGTTTTTATTTGTTTTATGGTTACATTGCACAAGTGCACACCCTCTCTTTGAGTTGAGTTTGATTATTGGATATCTTGAGATGTTCCTTGGGCTGTTAGTGTTTTGATTTGCTACTACATATTTCATGCCTATCAATTATCTTATGCTTGTTGATTGATATCTTTGAGTATGATTTGATGAGTAGGGTGAGTTGTGAGGTTGAGTTAAGAATTCTTTTGTGTGAGTATTTGAGTTAGAGTGGATTTGAGAGAGAACTAGTATGCTTGCAAGTTTTTCTTTGGAGTGCTTGTTCGATGAGAGTGAGAATTCACTAGGACTAGCATGGATGTGAAAGTCGTGAGATTTGAGCCTTTTGAGATTTTGATGCTTAAATTAATCTCTTCGTTTGTGAGTGGATCGTCACCTTAGAGGTTGCTTGAACTTGTGTGTGCTCTTGCTTCTTGATTGTGTCTAGTTTGATATGCCGAATGTGATCTTAGGCCATCTTTGTTTTGATTGAGTCACTTAGCCTAAATTTTCCTTATCATTGATATTTGTCCCTTGTTAGCCCCGTTGAGCCTTAAGCCTATTTCATTTGCTAGCACATATGAGTGGAGAATAGGAAAATTGTGAATATGAAAGGATTGGATTGAGTTGAAAAAGGGAAATGTTGTTTGTTGAGTGAGTATGAGAAGAAGGTGTGATGAAGTTTTGAGTTGTGGGAAAAAGAAAAAAATTGAGAATGAGCAAAAGAAAAAAAATGAGCTCATGTGTTTGTGCGAAAAATAAAAAAAAAGTAAAGTGATTGAAAAAAGTGAAAAAAGTTAGAAAAAAAAATTGAAGTGTTGAGAGTATGAAATTGAAAGGGTGTTGATTGAAAATGTTTGAAGTATTCTGTTACTAATCTCAAAGTGCCAAAGTTTGACTTTTTATTCTCCATTCACTTGAGTCACTTACCCATATTGTTATCCCACCTGTCCAAAGAGCCTACATTACAACCTTGAGAAAAGTCCTTTATTATTCGGCATTGATTTCTAGAGTATGGTCGGAGTTAAGAGTGCTTACAAGCCTATGGCTGCCGATATGAGTGATTGATTGCTTGAGTGAGTCCCTTTATCATTGTTATACACTTGTGAGGGAGTGAAACACACCGTTGAGTGCACATCTATGTTTGATCTTGGTGTTTCTTGTTGTTGTTGCATGTGTATGATGAAGGAAGGTGAGTAAGTATACTTGTGATTGATCTTTAAAGCTCGAGTTCATTTGCTTGTATGATTTGATTCTTTGACTCATTCCTAAAAATTTCACTTGACTTATTATTTCATTGCTTGAGGACAAGCAACATGGTAAGTTTGGGGGGGTTGATTAGGCGTGAAATTGTTATGTTTTGGTGCCCGATTTGCCCATGTTTTGAGTGTTTTTAATGAGTGTTTGGAGTTATTTGAGTATCATTTCTATAAACTGATGAATTTACCTCTTTTGTTTTCATAGATGGATAGAGGGTGAAAATAGGAGTTCGTAGGACTTTGAATCGGCCAAAACGGACTCCCGATTGAGGAGATATGAAGATTTTACGAACAAGTGTACTGCTGCTGAAAAGTGCTCGAGAGAGAGCACTCGAGCGCCTCCGCTCGACCTCGTGTTCCGTTCGACCAGTGTGCTTGAGCGCCTCCGCTCGAACTCGACAGCTCGAGCGCCCCAAACTTACATAAACTTTTTTCTGCTCGAGCACAACCCCTCGAGCGCCTCTGTTTGACCTCATGTTCCACTCGACCACTACGCTCGAGCGCCTCCGCTCGAGTGCTTCCAAGTTGCGGCCCCGAATGCATATTTTCGGCCCATGAGATCCCGGTTCGGCCCGATGCTTATATATACTCGTCCCGAGCTTGTTTTTAGAGACCACCACATACCACTTGATACGAGATCGTTTTTAGAGTTAGTTTTTGGAGAAGAAGGAACGAGCAAACTTTATTTTTACGTTTTCGAGGTTTTCTTTACGAATTCATAGCACGGTTTTGCTTTTTAGTTTCGTTTCTTTATACCTTTGTTCTTGAACACGTTGAGACTTCGTTTTATTGATTTAATTTCAGTTTATTCCTTTATTTCTTGAAACCCTAGTTTATGTTTGATCTTTTCTTCGTTCTAATCATTATGTTCATATTTGTTATTTATTCAATTGTTCTTGTTTACGTAAAACTCATGTCTAGCTAAAACCCTTGCATGCTTGGGGTAGGATGAACTCGTAGAAGTAGGTTGTGGGTACGTAATTAGGGTAATTCGTGACGTTAGGTTTTAATTCTCTTAATTAATGAATTCTTAAAATCAATCTTAACTTTGCCTTTGAATTTCGCTCGAAAAGTGTTAGAGAGAGGACGACCTTATCACTCTTTAACAACTAGTAGACTTAACGAGAGGGTTTAGAAAGGGTTAATTCATCTACCAGTTTAGCGAAGGAGGACGACCGCATCACCTTAGTTAAATTAGGGTCTCATTAATTAAGCACAATCTATTAACTTGTTAGTGGATTAGTGAAGTCGATTGTTAGGATAAAGGATTAGGGTTTAAAATCTTGAGCTTTCATCTTGCATTCTTTTACTTAGGTTATTTCTTGCGCATCACGGTTATTTTGATTATGTACCTGCTCCGTTAGTATACGTAGAGATTCCTATCCTGAGCATCACCATCTCTTATTTGAAAACACATCTTAAATTCTTAGTTTAATTTTCTGTTATCATTCGTAGGATACTTTAGTTTATTTTAATTAATTTTTCCAAAAATCCAAAAACATACACTCATATTAACTACGACGCGTAGATCTTCAGGGATCTATTCGCATACACTTCATCCCTTGGGTTCGATAATACTTGGTCCCTATACTTGCCAATACTACAGTGAACCCGTACTCTTGCGGGGAAACTACTAGTAGAAAGTTAGTATTTTCGCTTCAAGTCATATACTCGTAATTCTTCTCACTTCTCTTTCCTCCACTTCCATCTCTCCTCCCCCCTTTCTTTGCCCTGGGCAGTTTCCAACCGTGGTATTAGTTATGAAGGGGTCAAAGTTATCCAAGAAACTGTCTAGAAGACGAAACAAATCATTAACTCAAATTTTGGAAAGGTTTATTTCATTCAACATCCATACTGAATCATGCTAGCTCCTATTCATTTTTTAGACACCAAGATTCCTTTAAGATTGAGTTCTTCTTTAATTTTTAACTTTCAAATAAGTAAAGGCTAAAATGTAGCCAACAAAACCATTTCAATAATTAGTGATGTCTGCATAAATTTATTGATTAATCCAAGAAAGTAATCTAGAAAACACATTCTATGGCTTTAAAAAATAACTAGTTGTAGTCCCGCGAATTTCGCGGGTATCAAAAGGTATTGTTAGATTTTTTTGTTCAATAACACAATATAAGTGCATGTCCATATGAATGTGATTCTATTATTTTTAATAAATTATTAATGACGGAGGCACAATTTCTCAATTATTTCATTAAATACAAATAATCGTTTTATACTTTCAAGGTTTCCATTTGGAGTCAAGACTCAAGAAAGTCCAACGGTAGAAAGAGATTGACCTAACTTGATTTTTATTAATAGTCGTTGCAAAATACAACAATATAAAAAATTGTCTCTTCATAAATTTTAACAAATCACACTCTCTCAATCTTAACACTACGAATTTATCATATAGAAGAAACACCACCACAAAGATTGCAATAAACATGTACCAGAGATACATCGACCTCTAGCTTTTTTTTTTTCCTCTCCATTGCGGTCAACTCCCTCAAATATATGAATAGTGTGACGGTCCATTTGCTGAAATATTACATAAACACTAAATTAATATCCAAATAACTAATATATATATATCACAGAATAACAATAAATGAAAGAGGCACAATTTTTCCTCCTCGCACTTGCCAAGACACACTTGAACAGACCTATGATTTCAAACATTATAAAAATTGAAGGACTAAATATGGCAAAAGTAATATGTCCATCTCTTAAATATTAAAGGTGGATTATTTTAAAAAGTTCTAATATTTTAAACTATTAATAACCTCTTATATTTTGATACATAAATGGTGGACACAAAATAATAAGACTCTGTATCATTCACATTATCCACAAAACTTATCATACCCCCTCTCCCCTGTAAGCATAGTCCACATTTTCATGATTTTTTTCAAATTATAGTCATTTATAAATTTAAAGTGTGTAAAATTCTCACTCTGTCCCATAAATATAGTTCACATTTAAAGTGTGTAAAATGTTCACAAAATGTCCATATTCAATTACCTTTATTTATTTTGTCATTGTCGATTTTGTATCTTGCACACACCTTTTTAGGAGTATGAATAAAAATAATTATATTATTTCCTAATTCTGCATTTAATGTATTTATCCTCGATTATGATTAATCGTAATATTGGGATTATCATGATAATTTAAGAATGGTTAGGATCCTACACAACAACAACAAAATCAAGAGTAATGTCGGTGTGGTTACTTTCTCTAGCGTGTAAAGAATTAGCCAAAATACATAGATAACTATTATATCAAGAAATATTATTTCCAAAATCAAAACAAAGTCAAAATATCTACAAAATATTTGTCCATCGAATTAGCAATACAACTAACATAAAAAAATATTATAAAATAAAAAATTTGACGTGACGATCAACATGAGATGAGCTAAAAAAAGTAGAATTCGATTAAATTATGTAGCAAAATTCCAATGCGGGTTTAATAAAATGGTTCTTTCGAGAAAATGGTCCAATAACTGTGCGGATCACGTGCTTCAAGTTATTCACTATCTTTTGAGCATTCGTTAGTTAATTAGGTGCTAGTTAACTCTAATGATCAGTCAATCCTCAAAAGGGATCGGTCTTCAAATCATTAGTGATAACTCTTAGTTAAAATCAATGAAATAGCATAAGAAAAATGAAATTAACATATGTAGCATCGATTTGTTATAAGGACGACACCCGAAATATTACTCTCCACTTGCACTTCTTCATGAAGTTTTAAATCATTTTTTAGTTTGATTTGTTTGCTTTATTTCTATTTGTTAATTTAGTTATTGTCTTTAAATTTCATTTAGCTTAAAAACCCCAAAAATGTAGCTATAATATTATGACAACGCATAATTCTAGGGCTCCACCGATCTCTAAAGTCCACGGTCGATAACTACTTGGTCGTATACTTGCATGCTATAACGATCACATCCGCTTTTGAGTCGTTTTCATTGCTTATTAAAATTTTGCAAAAGTACGAAAAAGTCAGAGATTCATTTATACTGTAGTCATATATTTTACTGGACACTATATTTTATGTTGGACAAATTAAGGTCAAATTTTATAAAATATGGGTCAAATAAAACCCGATTATGATATGCCCGTTTGGCCGTATATTATAATTTTAGCCTAAACTGACCAAAATTATAAGATAGTGTCCCAGTTTTGCAAGTTTGTAAAGATATTATCGTAATTTTGCAAGTTCGTAAACATATTGTCATAATATTTCAAGCCCATAAAGATAATGTCCTAATTTTACAAAAAAAATTATTGTCCTAAAATAACATATATATTTAACAAAAGAAAGATTGAGAAATAAAAAATAATGTCAATTTTAATGGAAAAAAAGTATGGAACTTTTTCAAAAAATAAATATATTCTTATGGTTACCGCTTCAGAGAAGAGTTGAGAGAGTTGATTCGATCTCTAGTAGTTGTTTCCTTGTATAATCAAAACCATAATTAATTTATTTATTAGACATTATAGTACCATTTGTTTTTTTTAATTAAACTTTTTAATATGTGAAAACTATCTTCAAGTTAATTATCTACGTAATTGTAGATATTGTTTTCTATGACCATATCTTTCGCTTAAATGAAATTTAGGCCAAAATTTATAAAATATGGGTCAAATAAAGCCCGATTATTATATTCCCAGATAGCCATATTTTATAAAATTTGACCAAAGTAAAAGATAGTGTCCTAGTTTTGCAAGTTTGTAAAGATATTGTCCTACTTTTGCAAGTTGGTAAATATATTGTCTCGATTTTGCAAGCTCGTAAAGATAGTGTCTTAATATTATAAACACTCATAAGGAAGTGTCCTAAAAAATAATTTCCCTTGTAACCAATTTAAATAATGATAATAAAGATTATTATTTGTTTATTTAGAAAATATTAATTGGTTATAGTAAAGTGTATCTAAAAATAATAATTAAATGATTCATATATAAAACAATTTAATTAAAAAACTTACTCAATAGTAATATTTTATGATTAAAATATGGAACATCACTATGAGGTTAATTATATTTCTAATCTATTATAAATATTGTCTAAATTATAAATTGATATGTATACAATAAGTCATAACTTATAATTTATCACTAAATTAACTCATATACGCAAGAATTTTTATTTTATTTTTTTAGGACATTAACTTATGGGGTTTGCAAAATTAGGATCTATTTTTTCGGGCTTAATAATTTAAAAAATATCATTATGAGCTTATAAAATTAGAACATTGTCTTACAATCTTGCAAAATAAGGACATTATATTTTATGTTGGGTAAATTTTATAAAATATGGATCAAACAAAGCTCGGTTATGATATGCCAAATTGGCTAAAATTAAAAGATAATATTCTAGTTTTTGCAAGTTTGTAAAAATATTATCCTAATTTTGCAAGTTTGTAAAGATATTTGTCTCAATTTTTCAAGCCCGAAAAGTTGGTGTCCTAATTCTACAAACACTCGTAAAGTAATGTCCTAAAATAATAAATTTTCCCTTATAACCAATTTAGTTAATGGTAACGAAGAATATTAATTGTTTGTTTAAAGAACATTAATTGGTTAAAGTAAAGTGTATCTAAAAATAATTATAAAGTGGTTCATATATGAAACAATTGAATTCTAAAACATACTCTCAATTATAATACTTTATGATTAAAATATGTAATACCACCAATGTTATCTGAACTACGAATTATTATGTATATAATAAGTTTGCCTTATAATTTATCAATAAATTAACACATATACGCAAGAAAATTTTATTTTTTAGGATATTATGTTATGAGTGTTTGCAAAATTAGGACAATATCTTTTTGGGCTCAAAAATTTAGTAAACTATCTTTATGAACTTATAAAATTAGAACATTATCTTTACAATCTTGCAAAATAAGGACCATCTTTTGTATTGGACAAATTTAGGCTAAAATTTATAAACGTGGGTCAAATAAAGTCGGATTACAATATGCCCATTTGGCCATATTTTATAAAATTTGGCCTAAATTGACAAAAATTAAAAGATAGTGTCCTAGTTTTGCAAGTGTTGTAAAGACATTGTTTCAATTTTGCAAGCCCATACATATAGTGGCCTAATTTCACATACACTCAAGGTAGTGTCCTAAAATCACAATTTTACCTTATAAACAATATATTTAAGAAAAGTAAGATTGAGAAACCAAAAAATAAGGTCAATTTTAATGAAGAAAAGTATGAAACTTTTACAAAAAATATATTCTTATGAATAACCGCTTCAGAGAAGAGTCGCGAGGGTTAACTTGATGTGCAGTGTTCATGCAGAAAAATGATTCACATTAATTAGAATATTGACTATGAATTGGTTTATTTGGTAACAACAATATTTAATTAGGATATTACATAGGGTTAATATCAATTTGCAATTTGATCTGTTATCCATTTTTCAACTTGCAACATGTACTATTATTTTTATCAAATTGCAACTTGTACTATTTAATTTTGCAGTTTCCAACCTAAGCTCAATTCTTTGGCTATTTTACGGCAAAGGCTACATTTGTTCAATATTATGCTTGGCATTCAATATATTAATTATATAAGTTTTAAGACCTACATCTGTAATATAAATGCACAAACAAAAATCTTTTAATATAGTGTATCCAAAATATATCAGTGCAATCAACAAATCGTCACAATTAATGAATTACAGTCATGGTGTATGTCATGAAGTTTAATATGGTTTAATAGACTAAAATATCATCAAAAGCATTTTCTTAGCGGCTGCAATCAGTTCTTGATTAATATTGTACGATATCATTCTTAAATACATTATAACTAATTTTTATTTCACACTTAGTTTGACTTGATAGATGAAAGTTTGTTGTTGAATTCGTCGTGAATAGGGTCCAGCAACTTCGTCAGTTATCTGTATAGGACTGTATCATTGGTCTATGGTTAATTATGCAACAATTTCTCATCGTGCATGGCGTGATACTTAGTGGGCAGTTCAGTTATAGTACATTTATTATTATTACTATTAATTATCCATAAATGTGTTTTATTATTGTTATTGCATTTTATTTTGGTCATGTATTTTAGAAATTGTCTCGTGACTACTATTAAATTTAGGTTGGTGGGTGTTGATTAGTGGTTCCTCAATTTTAGCGTTAACAATGTATTGGTATGTCCTTTATTATTTGGGTTTAAGTTTTAATGTCTTGAATCATGTAACCGAAATAATTTATCCCATGATCTCTCCGAAATTATTTACGGAAATTTGACAAATAACATTATCAACACACGTAATGTATTCAATAGGGAAAGTAAAAAAGGATTAAATAGGAAATCTCATAAATTTCGTGTATAACTAAAATATAGTGAAATTATTTGTGGAAGAAAACCTTTAGTGTGGCACGATGAAGAATTTCAATAAGGCAACATTTTAAATTTCATTTACTTAAAAAAATCACCAAAAATGCAAAATAGCTTCAATAAAGTTAAATTACATTTAAGCTCGAGAATTTCAAAA
The DNA here is from genome assembly GCA_947034835.1 of Ballota nigra. Classification (NCBI taxonomy): domain Eukaryota; kingdom Viridiplantae; phylum Streptophyta; class Magnoliopsida; order Lamiales; family Lamiaceae; genus Ballota; species Ballota nigra. The sequence goes on along the minus strand of OX344720.1, from coordinate 71,582,115 downwards.
TCATATGACCGTTGACCAATGAATATTTCATCTGATATAGAACAAATATATATATCTAAGCAAATCAAATCAATAAAATACGGCCACATCAAATAAGGCAACAAACTATATTCAAGAAAAAAATATAGCGAAGATATTAATTATATTCATTTATTCTAACAAAATTTTATAACACACGCTTACTAAGTTTAATTAGAAGGAAATTATATAATTAAAGGAGATTTAGATTCCGATTATTTAATTTAATAAGACACGTTTAGTATATTGAATAGGGAAAGAGTACTATTAAATTTAGTCGAGTCAAAAAAGGACAAAAAATAGGAATTGTACCGATTTAATTACTACCACAAAAACAATGCATAATCACTGAAAACCGACCAGGCATATAATGTTAAGGGCCACAATTAGCAATTTTGACATTACCACTTGTCATATACAAATAGGAACGACCATTAACACTCGGCAAGTCAAAAAATGACTAAAATAGGAAACCAAATTCAATATTTAATACAATGGACCATATTTTAGTAACCACAATTATGAAATAATATGCACAATTTTTTTTTACCAAACACTTGTTCCTATACTACCGACAAGTCAATGAAATCAGCTAAATAATATAAGGCATGGATTAAAAAATACCAACCATAATTTACAAAATTAGCTAAAACATCCGAGATTTTCGAAATCATATGACTATTACTTAGGGAAATTAGATTCTGATTAATATTTGAACACCACTCATTATTTATCGTGGCAAGAAGAACTAATAATTATGAATTATGAGTAACTCGAGCAATAAAATGCACAACGCACGATCAAACCAAATTCCAATTATTTGGACGGCAAGAAAAAATTTAGACCATTATCACTCCACTTTTCACCACATCTATTGAGCACAGCAAGGTTAGTATATTGAGCATGGCAAGACAATTTCATACATTGCAGGAAAGGAAAAAAAGAATTAAAAATGGAAATCATACATCCTCACGCGTCACGAAAATGCAACTGAGGAAATAATCAAAATTCACAAATTAAAGCCATAAGGCACGGACAATAATAAGAGTATATAGCAATTTACCAAATTTAGGGAGTGAAATTAAATTGTACAACTCTTGGATTTATTGAATGCGATATAGATCGAATCTAACTAATCTAGTCCAACTGCTTTCGGAGTGATTCAAAGAACAAAAAATAACAAAAAGAGGATGTCGAAATACAAAAACCAATTCTATTATTACAGATACAACTATTAACCAAAAAGGATTACAAATTGGGAACGACATTACACCATTCAACAACGGGTGGAGCGATAATCTAGTTAGATAATGTAACGGGAAAAAAAAAAAAAAATTACAAATAGGAGTCCAATCAAAGAATAAAAAAAATAACAAATACAACCACAATACAATACGAATACTTCAAATACGACGACGGCGACGAAGCAACAAAATGGTTGTGGCGTGAATCAACAACGGACTCGGACCAAGAACATCAACCAAAATAGCACGACCACTTCGATCACGATAAACGCGATAGAGCCAAAAAATGACATGGCGTGCACTTCAAACGTACTCGAAGAAGAGCAACCACATAAGCATAAACAAAAAAAGGGGGAAATCCGAGAGAAGTTGAAATGGTGAATGAAATGATGAGAGGGGAACACTATATTTATAGATCAAATTGAGAAAGAATGGACGGACACGATTAAGATGAAATGAAATAACGGTCGAGATCATTTTGCAATAAATGATTCAATGAGAGAGGGGGATTCTTGATAATGAGAATTCTTAGGCATGCCACATAGGCAAAGATAGGTTTGGTTATATAAAGGTTATGATATAATTGTTTTGAAAACTCACATGCCAAACTCTGAGACACCCTCATCATTGTACTCTTTATAACCGCATCTTTTTGTATTGATGTATTCCTAAAAAACTGGAAAATATAGAGTAAATGGGTTTTTTTTATGGGGGGGAGGGGTGAATCAGGAATAGAAAAGTCAATGAATCTAGAAGCTATTATTGTACACCATTGCAAACCATAACTAATATGATTGTGCAACAATGTGAATATAACCAGAACACAAAATCTAGCACATAAGATTACACATTTAAAATATAAATATCATATCGACAACTAACAAAATCTTATACTACAAAAAGAATATTGGATACCCTCAAAGAATCAATATTAAAATTATAACAAATAAAATGTTTACATAAAAATAGAAGTTTGGAACCATCAAACCTTTAAAAGCAGACCCTTTCACGCACGATAATCCCACAAAATTTCACGAATTCCATTTCAACCTAAAATACCGATGAAATCAATGCAAGGAATGGTACTTGTGATATATAGTGCTGAGCTGCTAATTTTTATTCGTGAAAGAATGCTGGAATGAGACACAACAAAAACTGAATGAAAACCTCTCTAAAAGCCTTCATCAATGCAGACGTAGAAAAACCGTGGAAGATAATTTATATATGACAACAAACAGACCGCATCAAGATATAAATTGTTATCAATATTGTGATTGTAAAAATAACTTCTTTTTACAGATTAAATTAAATCCAAATCTCTGTAAGAACAAACAACAAAATCTTGATTGGAAAAATTCAAATTACAATACTAATTTAACAACTATGAAATTAACAAATTGTTGCAAATTTTCAAAAGTATAATGACAATATTGGAACATTTTTCATGTCGCACAAAGTCATTACTACAACCAAAATCAAGGCCTCACACAATCTGACATTCAAATTCTTACAACACATGTATATGAACATATGAATTGAATAGAAAATTAAAAGTCCTAATTCCCAGAAATGGGGGGCGAGCATTAAATATAACCTGGATTTTTTGAATAGCAGATCATTTTAATTAGATACCTAAGGTATTAAGCGATGCGGCAGAAGCCATATTAGCATATTGAAACAACGAGAGATGGTGATGAAAGCTTGCAATGTACGTGCAGAGAAAATAGTTGATGCAACTTATTTATAACTATACAATAAACTCCTGGAGAAAATATAATCCTTACGACCTCCCATAGTCCCATTGATATAATTAGCAAAATGATGTTCTACTTTTGAGGTCTATTTCAGCCTTCCCGAGTCGATAAATTCAGTTCTATTTCTATTCAAATTAAAGAAAATTCTAATATATGATGTTAAAACTGTAAAATGTTAATTAACATTTTTAATAAATACTTGCTACCAATAGGAAGAACTAAATCACCAACCTAAGAACGTTATAAAATTAAAACATAAGGACAAACATAACTGCAAGCCTCTTTTAATTACTTTTATAAGTTTAATTTTTTTAGACGTTGTTGAATGTGTAAATTAATTATGATCAATTAATACTTTTGGAATATGAAATGATAAGGCAGAGTTATAATTTGGCATTTATTTTAATATTTATAGTTATGTTATGTGTCGCATGACTTGGATAATATGTGGCATGACTTGGACAAAACATGTCACGACGGGAACATGTTAATTCTGACACATGGCGGCTTGTGGGGAAGGGCAATCCTCCTTTTATATATAATTATACTGAGCTTGAAATTGTGGGCCTAAGTTGCCTAACGAGAAGGATGGTAAAAGGGAGGCCCAGGTTATTGACACTACAATGTTGAGTAAATACACTATACAGATTTTAATATTTAAGGCAAATAATTGAAAAAACAATATTATCCTTCTAGTTTTTCCTCAAAAAATAATTTAGTGAATACACTCCTCTTCATTATCATACTCCATTTTCGAACAAACATAGTCATTTCGAACAATACAAACGAGCTTCATACTTCAAGAATGTGACCCACCATCAATCGACCACTAGGCGTTTGAAACATATTGTGACGGCCTACATTGTAAGGATGAACGATCCTCCAAGTCCAGAATACGTATATGTAAGTGTTTTGGTATTTTTTAGAAACTAGATTTTTTAAATGTTGAATAGTATAATTTTTGGTGTCATGATATTTTTCATGCATATTATTGTTCATTGAGTGTCTAAAATTGTATGAGTATGATAATATTATTGTTGTTTGCTTGTTTCGAACAACTTTTTTTTTTTTCTGAAAATCGCGATTGCACTTGTTCGACTCTAGTTATCTGAACTCGACCAGAATATTGGGGAAATTTATGCGAACATGAACATAATTTTCAAAGAAAAAAATTCGAACAAAGTGTTCGATTTTTTTTCCAAAAATTGTGGTCATATTCGGATTTTTTTTCGAAAATTGTGGTCATGTTTGAAAAAAATTCCGAACATTATGGTCTTGTTTGGATAACCAGAGCCGAACAACAGTCATTGTGATTTTCGATTTTGACTGACGACAAGCAGACGATGGTGAAAGACGATGGAGCGGGAGATGAGTCCTCTCTGCGATGGCGATGGACGACGGCTTTGGTTCGCATCACTTTGGCGATGGCTGACGGCCGGTGACGGTGAGTTGGGCGTACGACATGGGAGATGATACCTCTCTGTTGTGGCTATGAAGATGGAGTGTATTCAAAATATGGAGCAAGAATTCGAAGAGTTATGCTGATAGTTAATTAGAGTATTCTAGGAATAATTCTAGGAATAAAATGTAGTGTATTCATCCAAAGTGTAGCGAAGTTATCCATGTAGTGTATTTACTCCATATTGTAGTGCCAATAACCTGGGCCCAAAATTATCCATGCCCGCTTGTCAATTTTCCCATTTTCAATTTGTAACCAATTCAAACATTTTACCATTAAAAAAAAAAAGAGGAACGTAATAAATCAATTTAGCAATGTAAGAATAAAAATAAGGGTCCGGCTAAATATCTCTCCAACTCTAATAGATACACTTCCATCCACATTAAACTACCAATTATACCCTCTTCCCCCAGCCTTATTTTTTCTGTTCTTTTTAATTTTTTCTTCGTCTTTTCCATGTAGATCCGACAACGGCAATCAGCGTCGGAAGCGGAGCGTAGGGCGGTGCAACTGCTTATTTCTTCCACTGCGAATAGAAAACAGTCTCAACCCCTCCATCTTCTTTCGAGATCGCACCTTCTATTGCAGCAGAAATTGTGGGCGAGTTTTTTCTCCCTTGAAGAATTGCACCGTTTTGAGGTTTTTGATGCAGTTACTTTCAATTTGACTAAAAAAATTTTGATGTTCATGATGATGTTTCTTTGACCCATATAATTCAGATCCATTTTAATTTCCCACTTCCATGGGGGTTTTTAAAAGAATGTTCGTCAACTTATAAGATATTGGAAAGCCATTAATTATTGTATTTACTATATATGCACATATGCTTGAGATTATTCATTATATATATATATATATATATATATATATATATATATATATATATATATATTTGTGAACATGAGGGAAGAAAAAAATGATATCTTCATATATGCCATGTGTGGGCGGTGGCGAGGAGCAGTGGAGGCGGAGGGGTGGTGGCTACCGATGGATTGTCATTCAAATTAGGTTAGAATTTGAATATATAATTTTAAAATACTAAGGGTAAATTTGAGTTTTCATAAATAAAATAAAAGATTTGAGGTGTATGTATCATAGTTGGAGGGGTGTATACCAGAATCCTAAAAATAATGTGAAAGTTATACCTGAAAACATGTCATAGAAAAAAACAATTCGAAATTAAACTTATAAAAAAAAAAATAGAAGACCCAAAGCACAATTAGTTTTCGGCACAGGTTATTTGCACTAACCTCTTTGTTAAACACACTACTAGGATGAATACACTACTCGGTGTTCAGAATTTATTTTCGAAACTTTTTCACTTTTTTGGAAAAAAAATTCGAACATAGTAAAATTGAAAAAATAAATCGGAATTTTTTTTCGAAAATTTTATAAATTTTTGGGAAAAAAGGTCGAGGGTAGTGTATTTAACAAAAAGGCTAGTGCAAATAACATTGCCCATAATTTTCATATGTATGACTAAAAGGAGGACCAAAACTAAATGAAGCCCGAAACCAAAAAGCCTTAAAAAAAATCCAACAAATTATTTAGTGGAGATGCGGGGTATCGATCCCCGTACCTCTCGCATGCTAAGCGAGCGCTCTACCATCTGAGCTACATCCCCAACGTGGACCTGCTCTTGGATTAACTTTATTTATACGTTTTCTAAAATGTAGGGAACTAATGTCAAGATTTAAAAGCTTGTACCACAGCATACGAGCATATTTTTCGACAAACAATTCTGAATTTTTTTATAATCTAAAAAGAAAAAAAATGATGATTCGAAATATAACAATAACAGAAACCTCCTTCCATAAAAAAAAAATAAATAAAAAAATAACAGAAACCCAATACTAGTTTTTTTAAAATAAAGACAGAAGATCAGAATTCAGATCTTCGTGTACACCAATGTCGTCCCTTCTATTTTCTTTCCTACAGTTGCTGGTATCACAAATAACAGGTACAAAATTGTGACTTTACATCACTTACATCTCAATGTCATAATTCATAGACTCTGACTTAACTTTCATCCAATCTTGCTTTCTATTTTCTACAAAACAAAGTCCATAAGAGGGGCGTTGAAAGCTAATTAAAAGCTAGATCAGTTTTCACTAGAGCTTTGATCTTGTTTCTTGCGATTCTCCTCCACAATGCCCTGAAATTCTTTTTCTGCTGTTGCTATGATACGCTTTGCAGTGTCGAAGGTAGTAAGCCTTATGCTGCAACAGAAAAATGTAAGTATTTTCTGGGAAAATTTGGGCGTATAAGAATGATTTGCGCACAAAGAATCAAGATTTCGAAACATTGGCTTCCGATAAAATAACTTTTGAAAAAGTTTAAAAGATTTAGTAGTGAATGAGTTGATAAAAATATCTAATGAACAAGAACCTGCTGTTAGGTAGAGTCTTTAATGCATTCGGGAGGAAACCCCGGTAGAGTCCCACTAAACCATCACGAGCAACAATCCCTATTCAAGATAGATAATTAGCATTTTCAGACACTGGAGAAAATTGTCCAAACATGATCTTCAATGCATACCCCATGCAGAAACTTTGTTAATGCAGCAAGATTACATTCTAATAACTTATATTTTTATGCACCATATAAATTAACCATGGCAACCCAACTACAAAACTAACTTAAAAAGGGTAAAAGATTAATGCAATACCTTGCCCTATGCCTCTCAGAGAATAAAACTAAGTTGTCTATGTAGGGGAACACAACATTCACAACAATGGCTTAAATGTCATAATCTTATTCAAGGCCAAAGTTGAAGTGTCGAACACATTGTTGCCATTCTGTCCTCATGCAACCATACTAATTATTAGAATCACGATAAGGCTTTTCTGTTTTTTTGCGAATCTATTTTTCACCAACTTTGAATATCACGATCACTTTTACATTGACAGCTTCAAAGTTCAAACTAATAGGGTCATTCATATCATGGTAAAATGATATCTATTAACTAGTTTGTCATCCAATATAGTAATATTACCTTGAAAGGCATCCAAAATTGTCATATAAGGAGTCCCCTTCATTTGCATTTGTCGCCTAACGGTGTCCAAAGGATAGCACATTAACGTGGCTACAGTGGCTGACACCAACGCCGTAGCCAGGGATGCTTCAGTCCTCTTCTGATATTTTTCCGGCAGAGCCTTCTTCACCCTACCATTCAGACACAATTCAGATTTAAGCACGTATGCCTACCTTATTCTGCCTAAACAGCATTAAATTGGAGAACTACTAATTAAAATAGGTAAACTCACAAGTCAAAAACACAAAAATTCACTGCAATATAAGGCGCAATTCCAATAAGCGAAGGTCCTAAACCATTATAAAATGACGCGAAGCCTTCCTCTCTCAACATGTTTACAGCAACCTGCAAAGCATAGAAGATGACAGAAGTTTGTAATCAAATGCAGAAATCCCTCTTTCGATAAGTTAACAAAGATGAAATAGCTTTACCTCAGTCATTGTTTTGTATCCAGGATCGACAGCTAACCTCAACCTAAGGACGTCCAGTGGGTAGGTTACCTGAGTAAATACAGATAATTGAGACACAAATGCATATTAGGAGCAAAGAGAACGTACACAAACATTCACACTTTAGAGAATCCATTGATGGGGTGGCCAGATAATAAATTCATGAGATGCTAAGTTTTTTGTCTGTCCATTTCTTTTTCAACTTACAAAAGTTGAAGTCATGCCAGCACAAGCACCTGCTGCTAGTCTTCCAATTACGGAAAGCTCTCCATCCCGTCCTCGAAAAAGATTCTGAAGACGGAAAATCAACAATTTTATAGTTAAAATGGACGAATGATCTGATGCCACAGCTCTACTGGGACTCAGTTTTGATCATCACCTTGTATGTTTCATAGGCAAAAAGCTGTGCTGCACTGTAAGGTATGATTCGTATCACCTATAGCATTGGGGATATTCTAATTATAGAGTTAACTGAATAAAGCATTCAATCATGTAAAAAATCTTTTGCCTGCAGAGCGCAGCTGTTATCAGATATTTAGAAAAGAAACGGAGTGCCAAACCTGGGGGAGGTTCCCTTTCCAGTACCCTTTCAGTCCTGATTCCTTCCCAATCAATGTAAAGGCCTAAACAATATTTCAAAAGATTACTGCATTTGAAAATGTTGTAAGCATGGGAAGAAGGTATGTAAAGAATTTGCAATTTTATCAAATGCCAAATGGAATATAATACACTGTATGTTAGAGTGTGTATTAGGGGAGGGCATTAAATAAGAGAAGTGGAAAAGAAAAAACACATAATGAACAAAGCAGACAATGTAGTAGTATTGACATGTCATGGGCCATAAGTAATTGGTTTGGATCAACCATTATGAAACCTAAACTCATAAGTAAATAAAGAAAGAATATAGCCATGAAAGTTAAAACAATGCTTCACACAACCTTAATCACATGATTATACTAGTAGGCATTACATTTTTAGTGTGACAAAAGAACTTGTGTGTTCCAATTGCCTGTAAAAAATTAATAGTGGAATCTTGCTAGGAAAACAGCTGGTGTAATCAGCATCAGCAGAAAAAGATACGATGGCAATACCTCTATGAATCCGATTCCCTTCTTCACGCCCACTTGTCCAGCTCTAAGTCCATGAGTCTGCATAAAATAGGAGAAAAAAAATCACTAAAATCAGCATAGTTTAGTTTTAGGACATGAATTAAGTATTCAGATTCATAAGCCTATTTTAATTAGTTGGAAGTTAAAATTTAGTAGAATATGGAAAGCCAATAAAGAGTATACAAACCTAAGAATCCTGCTTTAATTAGCTTATTTAATAAGTATGCTTAAATTAGCTTACATTAATTTGACGGAAGCTAGAATTTAGTAGAGCCAAAGCCATTTGAACTCAGAGCACACACTTGCACAATGAATGCACACAATACATATAGCTAGCACAAAATAGACAGTTTCCAAATTCTGAAAACACAGAGGTACTACAAATTCAATTAAGTAAAAAAATCGAAATTAAAAAAGTAAGAACATCAACAGAGAAATTGAAACAACGTGATAGTAACCTGCATAAGAAGCTTGATGCGATCAAGCGGCGCGGTGACGGTTTTGGCGGCGGCGCCGGCAATTGCGCCGGCGGCGAAAAGCGCGGCCTCTTTGGGAACCAATGCGACTGCAACCAGCGGATGGTTCAAAATTTGATCGAACGTCGGCGAGAATTCCTTTTCCTCACTCTTCTCCGCGAGCGAAATAGACGCGAAATTCGGCTTTGTGGCGTTGCCATTGCCGTTGCGAGCGAACAATTTGGGTTGGCATTGATGGAGGGCGGTAGAATTGGTCGGGTCGAGACCCGGAATTTCCCGCCATACTAATGTAGCTGGAGAGGTATCACTCATTTCTGAAGGGGGTTCAGATAAGGTGGCGAGAGAGAGTTGGACGCAGGGACACGGAGAGAGAAGGTTTTGGGGTTTAGACTATTTACTAGTAACGTTTTTTTTGTCCTTTTATGGGGGATTCTTCTACTTGCAATTTTTTTTTTTTTTTTTACCATAATTTATTTACAAATATGCCAATCTTGAGTATTCTAAGTTAAGTAATTCCTCACCATTTTTGTTATTTTATTTTAAAAAAATATATTTATTTATCAATATGTAGTGTGTATCCCCGCAAATTTTGTGGACTGGAAAAAAATATTATTTTTATTTAAAATATATTATAATTTCTATATAATATTAAACGTCAATTTGAATTATTTAAAAAAAAAAAATCAATTCCCTCCTAAACATTTCATGTATACGTGTATATTGATTTTTTTTTAATTGAAAATTAAAAAAAATTTGCTAATTTTCAGTATCATAGTATTATACATGGTAAAATATTATATATCATGACAAAAAATTTTTTAAAAAATAATGTGTTATTTCGGTAACAATATCTTTTGGATAGTAAAATTTTGTCAAAAAAAATATTAATGTTATAATCTATGGCAAAAACTTGTTTGAGACCGTCTCATGGCATGAGACCGTCTCATGGCATGAGACTACACAAATTAACACCTACCCCTACCAAAGTGTTAATGAGTTAATGCCCTAGTTACACTCATTCTGACGGTCTCATACAAGACCTACTCATAATCTATTATTCATGGTAAGATATGGTATTGGATGACAAGATTATTTGGGAATCTTGCCATCTTTTACGTGAAAATATCTTTTGTAAAATATTTCAATATCCTCTTAAAAAATTAGCATATATAAATATTTTGCAAAAATATGTATTCCAAAAATATTTATTATTGTATTATACATAATAAGATATTGCATTTCATGGCAAGATTTTTTGGGAATAATATGTTATTTCAGTGACAATATCTTTTGAATAGAAAAATTTTGTCAAAATGTTACAATCTATTAACCATGGTGAGATATGGTATTGAATGGCAAGATTCTTTAGGAGTCTTTCCATCTTTTACGTGACAATATATTTTGCAAAATATTTCAATATCCTCCTATAAAAATTAGAATATATAAATATTTTGCAAAAATAAATTTCAAAACTATCTAAGTAAGAAAAACGTTGAACTGTGGAAAAAATATATGTTTTACATCTTAGAGGACATGGCGGCGGCGCCGAGACTGTTCAATGGAGGATGACAAAAACTAAAAAAAGAGGCAAGAAGAAAAGAACTTAAGACAAAAAAAATACTATAAAAAATCAGTATCATACCTTCGGTTCAAGACCGTGGTATCTGATGCGGTTTGAGGCGGCGGGAGTAGAGCAGCGAGGCGACGCCAGTTTGTAAACAATATGACATGAAAGAAATGGCGGAGTGAGAAGAATAGAGGAGAGGCGGTGGCGGTTCAGGATCTACATACCTTGAATTTATCATATTTTTGCATATCTGCTTTCGACGCGCTCGCCGGAGTTCATGATTGATGCCACCACTTGAATCACTAGGCTAGACGGGGAGATCGCATGCGATGGGTTCGGAATAGGCACAATGACCGATCAAGTCGGAGCAATGACGACGCGTAAGTAATATTGGTGACGATGATGCCTGTTGTAATAGTGGAGGCGGCGCCGATGATGGTTGCAATAGGAGAGAGAAACATGCGGCGTATTTGAGAGAAAGAGGACGGTGTGTGTGATACTCTTATAAGAGATTAATAAAACTTAAATATAAAATGAATGATTTATATTTAATTTTGTGAGATAAAAGGTCGAGATCAAAACTTAAACCAACTTTTAATGAGACCGCAACATTTCGAAATGAAGAGATTTGAGACATGTCACATCAGCCTTATTCTAAGAATAAGGTGGTGTTGACACATCATCTTGAAGAGGTTCGAAAATATATTATAATAAGATGATCCATCCACCACATGCTGAGTTTTGCATGAACTAATGGAAAATTGTGAAAAAAATTATTTTAAATTTGTTTATTTATTACTCTCTCTATTCATAAATCTTATTCCTCTTTGACAAATGATTTAATGAAATCTACTACACCCGTTTTACGATTATTTACATATCAAAAAAAAAAAAGACATAAATTAATATTGTATTCAGCCACACACTCATATATTCCATTTTTTCTTAAAAAATGTGCAATTTTCATATGTGAAAGAAAATGTGGAATGAGGGTAGTAGTATTTTATTGAAAAAATAAATACACTTAGGATATTGTGAAATATGTTTATTTGTTTGTGAGTGTTATTTATTTTTAAAAATGAAATGAAAACAAGTTTAGTGGAAAACTAAAAAAATAAAGTGGGTAGGAGTTTGATAAACGGAGAAAGTAATATATAAAATGTAAGTAGGACTCCTGTGAAACTTATTCATAACATGAAACTGATATCATTAGATGCATTTATTGATATCACAATATTTTACACCGTGATTTTAATTTACAAGTCTAATGGTATCAGTGAATGAATGTAATGATATCAGTAAATACATTCAATGATATTGATTTTATAGTATACAACTTGTTTATAGAAAACTTTATGATAAATATTGTTTTTGCTTTTTATGTATTAAAAGTGGAATGTTTAAAAAATGAAAGTAAGAAATTTATAGTGATGGGGAGTAATGCACAAGTAATATGATGCATGACATGTTTATTCATATTTTATTTTGGGACCAACCTCGAGTTGTATGGGTGTAATCTTAGCGTATGTTAGGTTAGTGGGGGAATGAAATGAGAATTAATTAATGTTTGATATAGAGATACCATACCTTGAATAGTAACTCACGGTTTGTTTGGCTGGGATAATGATTATAGAGCAATGAGAATTAAAGTGATTGAAGAGTCAATCAAGTAGAGGGTAATGAACGAGGAGTCATTTGATAGATAAATTTTAACTCATTTTAACTTATTTTCAATTTTATTAAAATGTATTGATAATACCAAGCACTACTAATGAAATTATTCTAATTACCCTATAATCAATACCTCTAACCAAGCGGACCCTTAATTTCTCTAAACTTGGGAATCACTCATTCCTCACTATTTGGGGTGTATACCTTTAATTCCTCGCAAACAAATTCAGAAAAATATGTGAAAATTTCTAATCTCTTAAATACATTTTAATTTTAATTCTTTTGTTTAAATAATATAATTAAAGTAATGCTCACCTAAAAAAAGTCAATAAAATAAAAATAAAATTTGACTCCATCCCTATAGAATTTAATTGAACCAAACAACATGAATGGTTATCATTGTTGTAAATCTAGAAGATTTGATATACCAAATTCAGAAGATTTGATGTAGATATTACTTATGGGCCTAGTAACCTAAATAGGCTTTAGGGTTACGATTAGGATTTCGATTAGGGTTTCGATATTATAAATATATCCTTGTACTCCTTATTGTAAACACACAAAAATTTAGTAAAAACTCTTGGCTTGGTACGCCCCCAGACATAGTTGTTAACGACGAACTGGGTAATCAAATCTGTATTTCTACTTTGTGTTTATTATTTTACAACACGTTATCAGCACGAGTCTCTACCCGCAGTTCATCGGTACGAATCTCGATTTATTTTTCTCTTTAGTATGATGATTAATTATCCGTTTAATTGTGGTATCAAATTTTAGATGCTTATGTGTCATGAACTTATATGCTATTGTGCACTTAATATATACACTACATCTATATTCATACATCTACAATTATTCATCGAAAAAAAAATCACGGCCGAGACCCAGCAGCGTCGGCCGCTGCCAGAATCGCGCTCGGCGGACGCCACAAATTTGTGGTGGCTAGAAAATGACTGTTGATCCTCCGGGAGAGGATCCGAGTTGCGGCGATAAACAAATCGGTCGCGGTTAGAAAATGACCGCCGATCCTCCGGGAGAGGATCTGAGTCGCACCGCCCATGGCCGATGGCGGCATGCGGCTATTAGCGTTCGCACGTGGAGCTTGGCTACTGGTCGCCCATGGCGGCGACGACCACTGTTGGTCGTCCACGGCCGAGCGAAATCTGCCGCTCGCCAGGCGTGCCGCCACGGTGCTGCAACTTATCAACACCAGTCCTGGCGGCGGCGACCTATGGCAATCGCCGTCCGCCCATGGAGCTGCGCTTTGGCGTGCGGCCTAGGGCTATCGTCGGTCCTCCACCGGCTGCTGTTTCCAGCCAATTGAAGTGGCCGTGCTGGCCCCTTCCTCCCAACCGAGCCCTGCCCCCCTTTTTTGGGCTTGTAACCCAACAAATGGATCGAAAAGAAAAAAAAATAAAAGGAAAATAATTCTTTGGGCTTTTAATTAATTTATTTGGGCCAATCCTTTTATGAAAATAAAATGAAATAAATTGTTGCATATAGTTAAGCCCAATATTTTAGAATTAATTTTTATATTAGTTCTCAAAATATTAAATAAATTGTCTCTTGGAGTTTACTAATCCATTTCGTGTTGAGCTTTCTTTTGGACTCGATACCTGTATAATTGCTCCACCCACTTGAGACGTGTCCAAGGCTACCCGATGCTAGCCAAATCCATCAACAGATGTTTAGGAACCCTTATCGTAGGGTTCCGCTCTGGTAAAAGGCTTAATTCTTTCTTTTATATCTTCAACAATTAGCACTGTTTGCGCTCTTCACTTTGCCGCAATATATGCTTGTGAATTATTTGCTGTAGAAGTTAGGATTTATGTGAAAAATCCTTGTGTTCCTATTATTACCTTTGCTGCTAATTTAATTCACTCAAACAATGCCCAAAATTTTCGTATACAAGTTTGTCTGAAGCAAATATGAGCATTGACTAAAATTTGAACTTGAATAGTTGCTCCTACTTGTATTGATGTTTATGTGAATTAAATTTACTTTATTGGTTATAGTCTGCATATATTATCTGGGTAGGCGGCACCCAGTATTTGTCGGACCGTAAAATCATGTTTGGGTAGATGCCACCCAATATTTGCTCATTTTGTGATTGAGCATGTAAATTAAATCTTCTTACCTACTCCCTTGTTAATGAAAATTCAAATTGTATGTCGTACCATGTCCATTTAAAACGTAGTGAAAATGTTTGGTATTACTAAGGAAGAATTTATTGAGCTTACTCTCGATGGTAACAACTATGTGACATGGTCCATAGTTGTTGAGATTTATCTAGTCTCATCCTAATTAAAGCGGAATCATTGTCCGTGGTCCCAAATACACTGATGCCCAGAAGGCAAATACATTGATTTATCTCAGATACCACTTAAATCAGGACTTGAAATATGAGTACCTTACTGATATGAACCCTAGCATTTTATGGACATCCCTGAAGGATTGTTTCTATCAAGAAAATGATATAATCCCCCGGGCACAATACAATTAGCTGAATCTCCATTTTTCAAGATTTTAAACAGAGTGCAATTCTACCTTGTATTGTATTGTATCTCAGTTAAAATTATGCCAGCAACAAATTACTGAGGCCGAGTTGATACAGAAAATCTTATCAATATTCCATGCTAGTAACCTTGTACTCCAGCAGCATTACACCTCTCACTCAGAGCTAATTTTTGCACTTTTAGTAGCAGAAAAACACAACCAACTATTGATGAGAAATCACAATACGAGACCGGTTGACCCACAAGCAGTGCCTGAAGCACATGTTGTAGCACAAGGGATCTTAAGTGGGCGTAAGCGTGGAAGGGAAGAAATCTGCAAATCCAAGCACTTGATTGAGGCTTATCGAAAGATACAAAAGGACAACAAGGGCATGACCTCTCAGGGTGAATCTCACCATGCCAGTCTGCCTGAAGCAGATTTTGACATAGACAACGATGAGCTTTTGAGCTTAGAGCTCGAAGATTTTGGAGACAATGAGTGATTTACATAATTGGACACTATTAGTATCCTGATTTGAGCTTTGAGATTCATCTTGCTTCATTTGGGACAAATGTAACGAAACTTTGACCCCATCTTTGCCCAGAAGACAGATGCACTTATTAAATTCTCCGATACCATCTCAATAAGATATCAATTGTTTATAAAAATCCCTGAAGGATTATATTCATCGTCATTATAAAAATTCCCTGAAGGATTATATTCATTGTCGTTTATAAAAATCCTTGAAGGATTATATTTATCGACAAAATTTGAATAAAATTGATAGCAGAAAATATCGATAGATGAAAATCATGGACGATGCCAAATAATTATTGAGATGGTCGAGATCGAGTATTCCCATGCGAATCTCAGCATACCAGTTTGCCTAAAGTAGACATGAACATTGTCAGTGACATGACATTAAAGATTATGAGTTGTCAAGATACATAGTGGCATTATTTTGTGATTTTTATGCATGTTATGACTATATGCTTTGTCATGATTAATATTTGCGAAAAATTACAACTTAATTACCGGATGTCTTTAACAACTCCAGCAGAGTTACCGAATCTCATATTTATATAGAATATTCCCGGTTAAAATTTATGTTCCTGAAGGACAAAATATCACATGTCAATGAATCTAAAGCACGCCTGAAGCGTGAAAGACCTTATTAACAAAATTTAACCTCCTGAAGAGTTGTATATATGGTCTTAAAATCCAATTTAGATTCATACATATTATAGCATGAGCGGTTAGTCCATCTAAAATAATAATGTGATATGTCAGATTTGGTCTAAGTTTATTGGCTATGACACGTCAAACCCTTTCATAAATAAATTTATGGCATGTACAAAGGGTGAACTTAGAGTACGACTGAATCGTACTAAAGTTGGAATTAAATCTCCCATTTTTAGAATGGTTTATTTGAGATATTTGTGGACTTATTATCCTAGTATGGGGACCATTTTAATAGTTAATGGTCATAATTAATGTTTTCACATGGTGGACTTGTGTATGCTTGTTATCCACCTGCAGTCACGCTTTTGTCAAGCCAATTGCAGCACTATTGAGCTTAGTTCTTATTTCCCAAATTATCAAATTAAATCCATTCGAATGGATAATGCTAGTGAGCTCACACTGACTGCATTCAATGTTTAGTATATGACATTGTGAAATTAAAGTGAAGCATTAAGTCCCCTTATGTCCACACCATAATGGTCCAGCTGAGTTACTAATATAATGCATCAAACTATTCGCTAGACCGTTATTTCAAGAAATTCCAACTTAGCTACATGTTAGGGGCATGGAATTTACTTGTAACTACTCAAATTAAATCCGACCCACTGCATATCATTAGTACTCCCCTCTACAACTAGTGCACAGAAAAAGATACATCATTCCCCACCTGCGAACATTCTATCGTGCAATACGCGTACCACCACAACACGTCAGCAGCCCTATTGGATGATTGCATAGTTGATAAAAAGTCTATTCTCGGCATTAGGGGGAGATTATAATCTAAAAATTAAATGAATGTCGAGAAGTTTTTCCGAAGGAAACAGATCGAGATATTTTCCTTGAAGGAAAAAAACAAAGAAATTTCCCTGAAGGAAAAAGGTCCACGATATTTAAACTCATGCACTAGTTAGACTGAACTTGAAGTTCAAAAGATAAGTAACTTGCAATGTATAGCAAGTAATCTGCCAGATACGTTTACTGACCACAAAGGTGTAGAGGTCCCAATAAAAATGAGTATACATGCCCCAGACGCCAGAAGCGTAAATGACCTATAAAAGAAACATACACACCTAGAATGAAAGCTAGCAAAACTGGTCAGCCAAACTTGAAATCTCCAGAAGAGATACGTTCAGAAGACCTGAAATCTCCAGAAGAGATACGTCCAGAAGACTTGAAATCTCCAGAAGAGATTCATCCTGAAGACGAAGAATCCTAGTAACAAGCACGTGCATAAAATGATCTAATACTAGGATTGCGGAACAACCAGATCAAATACATAAGGGAAATGATGTGAATCTGGTCAACATGAGATCAATAGATAAATACCGGAGAAACAATATAAATTTATTGTCGACAACGTATCTGTGTCCACAATTGCTCTTTCTAAAATCTGGATCCAGTACCTAAGTTGAGTGCCCGAAGCACTTTGATTTGGGTGCAATAGGGAAGAAGCAAAAGTGTGACAGAGCTAAACTTGCTAAAAATAAGGTTTGGTTCTATCGTACGTACACTCCAAGAGTTATCCCTGTTGGATAATGAGTGTTTATACGAAAACCAAATAAGGTGGTGAGCGAGATTAATAGCTTTAGGATTTTCGCAGAAACCCATGGTTTTCATAGAGACCCATGATTGTTTGTGATCAAAGATGATGCATATTTGTGTTTGAGAACACAAATTATGATTTGGATTTAGTCCAAAAGTTTGAGTCGTATAATTCGCTTGAGAATTGCTCGCGAATAAAAATGGTGGCATTTAAGGCCTCATTTGAAATTGTGCTAGAGTGCACAAGCGGAGTGAATTTAATTCACAATAATTTGACTCGTATAATTTAATGGAGAATTATTGAGAGTCAAATGTGGCAATTACGGCCAAATGGGAAATTGAAAATTTAATTTGGTATTTGACCAAGATTAAATTTCGGACTTGAAGTGTAACTTCAAACGTTTGGTTTTCCAATTTATTTCGAGATTGTGTCCAAATTAATATTTGATGAAATATTAAATGGAAAGGACGGACAAATTCGAACGAATATGTAAGATAAATTCTCGCCATAAATACTTTCAAATGTGGGGAAAAAAGAGGTCTCTCCATGATATATTCAAAATGTGGGGTGGTTTAGCTAAGGCGTGGCCTTGAAGCTAAATGGAAAACCAAAAGACAATTGATGCCTAGTAGAATAGTTTCCACAAGTTAAACGGATTTGTTCAATATCGTACCTGAAAAGTCACAACACAAGGAGATAAAAATCATGTGAAATGTGAGGATAAAGTGATCCTACAAATATCTCAAAGTGTGGGGGTGACCTTAAAGATTGAAGCACTGGTAGTGTGCTAATCGATGTTAGTTGAACAAATCGAAATATTCATGACGTGGAATTTTTGTATGGAAATATCCAGATGTGTTGGAAAGATCTGGATATTTGACACAGACTCCATGACCATCACTGGAAATGTGGGGGGAGCAGTGTTATGAAAATCCTCTAAAAAATATGCAATGATGATTGCATCGAGACAAAAACCCGGCCGGTTAAAAATGAGATATTTTAGAGGATTACGGGTAAGGGGAATAAGGTTAAAACCCACACATAAAAGGGTGCTCATAGCGGAAACTCGTCCATGATGACTGGAGGATCCCAAGAAGATACAGTGGATATCCTAGGACCGGAAGTTCCTTATCTAAGCGCTATTTGGTGCATACTTTATCTCGCAAATTGCACCAATACGGACAACACATTTGCGTTGAATTTGCTTGCGAGATATAGCGCTTCTCCCAGAAGGAGACATTGGAATGATGTTAAACACATTCTATGATAACTCAGACTGGTTATATTTTTCTTTGTGATGATATTGTGATCTCATGGAGATCCATTAAACAATATATTCTCCACTGTAATCGATGAAAACAACGCAATATGTGTTGAACAAATGAACAACGGGTACATTAAGAGGATCTTAACGAAACATATTTCCCGAAATTCTTCTTCCCACACGAACTCCAGAAGAGTGACGAAATTACCATACAACATGTGTGATCTAGTGACAACCCAGCAGACCTGTTCACTAAGTCCCTATCTACCTCTACTTTTGAAGAGTATGTTTATGGTATTGGGATGCGAAGACTTAGAAAGTTGTTGTCTTCAGGGGGAGTAACAACATTTAAACAATCCAGAAGATTGGATCCAGAAGATCAATAGTTGCACTCTTTCCACAGTTGAATATTTTATTCAAACAACCTAGTCTATGGAGTTTTTGACGTGACATGGACGTTACGTCGTAATGTTCAAGGGAGAGTGTTGTAAATCTAGAAGATTTGATATACCAAATCCAGAAGATTTGATGTGGACATTACTTATGGGCCTAGTAACCTAAACAGGCTTTAGGGTTACAATTAGGATTTCGATTAGGGTTTCGATATAATAAATATATTCTTGTACTCCGTATTGTAAACACACATAAATTTAGTGAAACTCCTGGCTTGGTACGCCCCCAGACGTAATCGTTAACGATGAACTGGGTAAACAAGTCGGTGTTTCTACTTTGCGTTTATTATTTTACAACAATCATAATTATTCCTTATTATCAACTAAACAATATAATTTTAAAAATCATACCTATTATCAATTCATACCACTATCATTATCATTCTTATTTCCATCCCTCGTTCCAAACCAAGAAGCCCCTTAATACACAGTTGATAAAAAATTAAACATCATTCACAACAGAATTTGTAAGTACTACTAGTCTACTACTATAATGGTAAGAAAGAGAAATCCCGCTTCAAATTTTGATTAAACGGTTAAGCTTAGTTGAATGCTAATATCATAAGTACACAAATAAATGCACTTAATAAGCAACGAGACTAATTTCATTTATAGCGAAAATACTGTTAATTTAGTGTTTTATTTTTTTACTACTTACAGGGTCAAGATTAATGATTCACCTTCATTCCGACAACTTTCTTTTACCAAATCTTTCATTATATTTATGGCTAAATGCACTAAAATCATTCCATTTATATTCGAACTAACGGGACACTATTTTTATGGAATGAAGGATTTTTTTTATTAATCTGTATTTTAAAATTAAAGTTCAAAATGCATTCCACTCAACTAAAGAATTAAGTTCAATCAATTTCTAATTTTATATTTCTATGTAATGTCATTAGTTTTTAATATCTTAATTTTGATCATAAACTTAATTAAGGGAGCAACCATTCAAAATACATTATATTTAAATATACAGTTATTTATAATTTATAAATAAGTTTGGAAGGAAAAATATTGCACATATATAATATTAATAAATAAAAAGTTGATTATAATTAATTTGAATTAAATAAATAATGGAACTTTAATGTAAAATAGCTAAAAGAAGAAATTCAACATATAATGTGCGAGTTCAAGAGTTAGTACACCCTTCGTCTCAAAATTATGTGCAAATTAAGTTGGACACACATTTTAAGAAAAATGCACTTTTTAGTAAAATAATGATCTATGAGTAAATATGTGTATATTTTTATGAATATATGCACAAATTAATATTTTTTTATAGTGTGCAAATAATTTTAAAATGAAAGAATAAGACAATGGTGTGTATCTAATTTTTTTTAACGACAACATTTTACTATCTGATCATAATAAAATAAAATTTTGCTAGAGAAGATTTTGAATGGATTAGAAATCGTTTGACCGGATAGTAGTGGGCTATCATCGATCCATTAAATTGGACAAGGGCGAGCCTATATCTCAGTTATAAGGCCCAAAATACGAGTAAGAGATTTTTCTTGGCCCGAATTATATACATTCCCATATTTTGTTAATATACTTTTCTAAAAAAAAATTTGGAAAAGTAAATTGAAAAACTTAACAAATTTCAAAGAAAAAAAAAAATCAAAATCTGAAAATCATCCTAAATTACATATGCTTGGTTTTTTTTATTGCATTTTCGAAAAAAATCTCCAAAAATTATTAAGATTTTTTGATTTTTTTTTAAAGAGTATATTAACAGAACATTAGATTCTTATAACCTGAGCTGCCCAAATACTACATTATTTGCAATATTATATTTTGATTTATACTACCATGTTTCCATTTTTTCCCAGTTAGTCACTTTAGATTCATTTTTCATTAGGAAATCAAAGAACATGAAGAATTAAACTTTACAAAAAAAAAAGGAAAATTTTGTATGAACGTCTCACTAAATACAAATAAAAAATAGATAAAAAATGTTAATTAAAATTTTCTCATAAAACTATGCTAAATTTCCTAATACCTTAAAATAAATCAAGGTAATTTTGCGATAATTTATTTTCAGAAAAATATTATACCATTTTTTTGGCGTTTATATCTTAGTATCTATCATTAAATCGTGATAATAAAAAATCATGGGAACAGCCAAACACCATTCATATTCATGATACTAATTAAGTAAACATTAATAAATTTAACATTTTTATTTATTTACACGTGTATGTACATTAATAAATCCCTTTTTTTATCTGATTTCGTTGTACTTTTTACACTTTTACTTATTTATTCATTTAAAAATATTTGCTTTTCCTTCTTACTATTAACTAGATTAACTTATCCTTATCAAAATTAATTAGTGGATATGTAATTCTTTTTTAACTACTGAAAAAATATAACGGTATATATAAATTGGGTGTGGTAATTGATATATACCGTTAAATTGTATAAATAAATAGCATATCAACACCACATGGATACTGAAATGATCTCTATATATAAATATCATGTTAATATTTCATCCATGTGAACAGTGCTGTGGTACTTTTTTTTTTCCCCCTCAAAGGAAAATGACATCTTGATTTCCATTTCGACAGATAAACCTACATAAAACATTATTGAAAGTTAATAATTACATCATTGCTCTAAAAAAGTTAAAGCTAATTACAACTCAAACGGCTATCTTTTCATGATGTTTATAATCATGAAAACCTTAAGGTGAAAAGTGAAAAGAAAAAAAGTATATAAAGAAATAAGAAAAAAAAAAGAAATATATATTTCAAAGAGATACATACATACCAATGAATTCCGGATCCATTTCAAAGTCTCATCATAAATTGATCTTGTGAGGATTTAAATCCAAGATTGGCAGTGGCTGCAGGAAAAGATAATACATTTATATAAGTAATTAAGGTTTGATTATGATAAAAATGTGTATTAAAGATGAATTAAGAATTAATGCTTACTAAGTGGGCCCCTAAACACAAAAAAGCAAGCACCGATGACAAAGTAGCAAAAGAGAAGAACCAATCCCTTTACGTAATGAGAGGTTCCATCCTGTAAACGTCAGGAAGAAAATTAATTATTTATAAAGATATTAACAAAAAAAATTGATTTTAAATCTTGCCCTTTTTAACAAAAATAAAATAAAATTGAGTTAATTAATTACCTGTAATGCAAACGTTGTTACAAGTATGGACAGGGCGAGAGTGCTTGTTTCGAGGAGATTCAAATCAAGATCCATTTTGACACCAACTATCCATGAAACTATAACGCTTAAAGGGACCTAATTAATTTCAAAAAATAAATAAATTATCAAGATATATACATATCAAAATATAAAAGAGAACGTATCTAAGGATATAATATATGCATGAACCCGAATTTACGTGAACTTTATTTTTCAATTATCTCTATTATACATATGGACTATATATCATTATTTAAAAAACACCTGACTTTTAGATTGTGATGGTATAAATAACAATGATATTCGATCGAGTTCATGTAAACTCACATTATCCGTTTTTATCATATTTTATATATATACATTGGAAAACATCAATCTTACCACAAACATGGCAATTTGAGTAGCTGAACCTAGAGCAACACCTAAAGTTATATCCTGCACCACAAAAATATTTAAAACTTATAAGTAAAATGGCATACATAAATTCAATTTTTCTTTTTTGGATGAAGGACTAACCAATTTGTTCCTAAAAGCAAAAATGATAGCGCCAGCATGTTCAACAGCATTTCCCACAATTGGGAGCAAAATTACACTAATAAAGTTGACAGATAATCCCCAAGAATCCGATGCAGCCTGCACAACCCAATAATAAATTAAATACAACAACACAATTTTCATTTATTGATTCGTTGACTTAATTTCCGTAGTGCTAATAAAAAAAGGAATAATTTCACCGCACGTACTTCAATTGTGGCAACCACGTATTCAGAAAGAAGAGCTACAATTCCAGTCATGAGAGTTAGCCAAATGAAGGCACTGAAGAAGCCAACTGATGCTGTTTCTTCTTCGGATACAACATCATCATCTTCGTCTACCTCGACCTTAAATAAACGGAACAAGTAATTATATATATATATATATATATAACACGAAAACAAATACGAGATTATAGTACCGGTTGTGTTTGGAAGAGCTGGCGATGGGTGAAAAGCTGGAAAATGAGATACGCAAAGTAGGCAAGAAGCATGATAATGCTGCTTGCTCGGGATAACTCAAGTATCCCGACTGCAGTTAATTCCGGAGATTTTCCAGCATATTTAAACATTAGAGGCAGAACATGGCACAACAATCCCAACAACAATAGGAGTGAGTTCACATCTGCTTGTTTCTGTCCAAAAATTCATTACTCAGTTATTTTTAAATATATACTATATATAATGATGATATTGACATTTGGCAATGTAGCTAGCTGTAACAAGATTTTTGAACAAAAAAAACTTATATCAAATTAATTTTCATCTCATGTTCAACTGCACTACGCTACAATGACAAGACGAAAAATGTGTGAGTGTGATATAGAATTAATTCCTTACACTCATCATTTAATTATTTTTCAAGTATTAACTTAACTTTTTTTAAGAAAATTGTCTTAACATGGTTTCTGTCATTATTCGTGACAGAGAGAAGAAGAAGTGATGAATAATTAAATACTTACCCTATCAAATTTTTGTTCTTTGGATATGTTTGCAATGCCACCACAGAAGAGAGAGGACCCAAGGACTAAAAGAAGGTTGGAGAGAATAGAGCCCAACAAGGAGTACTTGACAACATCTATTTTGTTGTGAATTATCGCAAAAATTGATATTATCAATTCGGTTGCATTTCCACATGTTGCATTTAGAAGCCCCCCAACTGTAACCACACTCCAAAAAATTAATAAATAAATAAAAATAAAATACTCCTATAGTCACATGAAATAATAAAAGAAAAATTAAAATAAATTCATAAATTAAATGTCACGGACGAAGAAATTAAAGTCGTTGATCGGTAGATGCATGGTACCACTAATTATATAAGGTCTAATCAACTTTTAATTGTCGCTTAACTTATACCCTACACAATTTGTATACTTTACGAGAGCTTTAATATACACATGACAAATATCGGTTAATTAAATAAATCAAAAAAATTGAACACCACAACCAATAGATAATATTCTGCTAAATTTGTCCTTTCACACGACACGTATGACAAGAAAAGAAGATTTGTAATATTTAAATTTCTTGATTGGGACCATTATATAAAGGATGTGGCGACTAAAATACTAAAATCGTACATCCAAAAAACGTTGCTACTGTCCTCTATGGTAAAAGACAAAATTTATTTAGAAATTAATTAATTACCTGTTGGCCCGGTGAAGAAAGCAATTTGCCTGCACATGAATATTAATTAATCAAATAATTAATTCAAAAAAAAATAAAAAAGGAAAAAACATGAAATAATTATAATCTTACTCCGTCAGAAAACTGACTCGTTCTGCAAGAGGAATGAGCCCAAGCAAACTCAAAGAAAACACCCATGCCTGTTTCAAAACATGCCCTCACACATTGAAATATTTATTGCCATTAAATATAATAAATTAAAAACTTAATTGCAAAATTAATTCATCACCCTTCATTTAATTACAATCTAACCCAAAATATTGGAGATTTACAAACGAATCACTTAACTTTAGATATTGTTGTAAATTAACTTGCAGACATCCCACTTTGTGCCGGTAATTTGCAACAATATTTAACATTGGTGATTTATTTGTCATTTAAAAAAAAAATTAATTAGATCGAGATTCAGCAAAATTAAAGTTGATGTTTTAATTTACCATTAAACTTGAAATAAATGCAAAATGGTGGTGGCATTATTGACATGCAAATGCATAAAAGGTATGTTAGACCGTGGACATGTGTAGCGGTGCATGCATTAATTAAATATATATATATATATAGAGCAAAATAAAAAATAAAAAAGTACTTACCTCTCCAAAATTGTAGTAATCCGCAGCAATGGCGAAAGGGATAGTAAGAAAGAGAACACAAAGCTTCGTCCCCAGCAAAACCTCCTGTAAATTACCGAAAAAACTTCTCAAAAACCCGACCCGAATCTTCGAAACCAGAGAAAGATCCGATTTCTTGCGGAGAGAATTAGCCGACATGTTGTGCGCGGTGCGGGCCCCGCCGCCGTGCCTCAGATCCCGGCCTAAAGGCTTAATATTTCCATTACCGTTTTCTAAAAGCGCACTTGCATCAATTGACGCCATTTCGTCTCCGATAAACGCGACTTTTCTGAATTTCTGTTCCCCGAAGAATCGAAGCAAAAATGACTGCTCTGTGGGATTCAGGTTATCCGATCTATATATATGGAATTATTTATTAACTTTTTGGTGCACGGTGGAAGTAAAAATTCAGGCAAAAAATTAAATTAAGGAATCTTCCGCGAAGCTGCATATTTTGGTTGTATGTATATTTTCATTTTTACAATCATCATCATTGCTTAAATGTGGACGAAATATGACATGTAAGATTTTGGGTTTCTTTTTCAATAAATAGTACGGTAAATTAAAATTACTTTTTACTTCATTAATTTTATGATTAAAGGCAATTTCTCATAAATGATACTGTACGTGCAGTTATAACTTTAGGAATAAAAGATTTATTTATGGTAAAATAACAGCTTTTTGGAAACCAAAACCCCCCTCCCCTGCCCAACCCAACCTAACACTTACTACTCCCTCCGTCCAATATTAGTAGGCCTACTTTTTGGCCAATTATTTTTTGTCATAAGTTGGAGGGTATTATGAGGTATTGTGAGGTTCATTTATCAATAAAATTATTGTTTATGGAAAATATGATACTTATATTTTTCATAAACAATAACTTTATTGAAAATAAACCTCATAATACCTCATAATACCCTCCAACTTATGACAAAAAATAACTGCTAAGAAAGTAGGCCTACTAATATTGGACGGAGGGAGTATTTTTTTTAAACCTCTAAGAATAAAAATAACACTCAATGGTAAGAATAACACTTAGGGAGAACAACTTTAGGCCTTTGTGAAACTTTCTTAGTGAATTTAGCACCCGTCGTGAACTAAAAGTGGGCGTAGGAGAGTTACAACACCTCTAAACCACTATAAACTCCCGTATTCTTTATTGTTTATTGCCTTTTGTGTTGTTACTTTATATTCTCATATCAACCGCATACATTCTCTTTTCATATTCATAAGTTTTCAAGTACATAATTAAGATCTTATAAAGTTAAAGCCATAGATTCTCAGAATCACTTAGTTTAAAACTTTGATCATTTGATTTTTCACCCACACACTTTATTTATTCCGCTGCACAAAGGTGTCAAAGATATTTTAAAATATCAAGACATCTACTTTGATAAGTGTTTTATTGAAAAGTTTTTAGAATTTTGCAGACTTAACTGTTTTTCAAAAGTCTGCAGCTGCAAACCTTTTAATCTATATATCTGCAGAGTTAAGTTTGTTAGCTTTTAAGAAATTTTTCAAAAAAAAAATTAAAACTCAAGGTCTATTCAATCTCCCCCTAAACTTTGATAGACTTTTGAGACCAACAAGTGATATCAAGTAAGCACATTAAATCATAATTTTGAAAATATAAAATAATATTTACTAAAATTGAGGAAAAAAAATTAATTAAATCATATCTGATTGTATCTCATTAGAATGGAACAAAATAACGAAAATCAAATTAAATTTACCAAATCAATCAAATCGGTATTAGTCAATAAGATTGTGTGCAATGTGAAGAAGTTAAATTTCCATTTCATTCATTAATACAACAAAAACATGAAGAAGAAAATAAGAATCAGAGGAAAAAAAACCTAAGATTTCTTATAACACGTAAAAATTTCGGTTTAATCCAAAAGAACCTAAATTATAAAATGTTTTTATGTTTTTATATTATAAATATGAAATGTATTCAACATCATAATACCATTTTATATTTAAATAAAACCATCAAAAAAATATTCTTCAATAATTTTTCTTAAAAAATATGTTACTAGGTGTGATAACTAATATAGGATGAAGGGATAAATAACTAATACTCTCTCATCCTATGATTACTTGTGCACTTGACTTATTCATTTGTACTAAAATTATTTACACACTTTAAAAAAGTAAATACATTGTTTTGTGTGTAGACTCACAATAATATATTACTCCCTCTATACCAAAGTAAATTTCTATTTATAAGTTTAATTAATAAATGTGAATTAGTACACGTAAAGTAATAACATCATATCTAAGTATATTCATATAGGGAAGATTTAATTACAAAAAATAATATAATTATATTGTTATTTATGAAAATATCGATTGAGCAGGATGAGAAATAGTTTTTTATAAGTAATAATTAAATTTGAGATAGATGGAATAATATATATATATATATATATATATATACACTACAAAAAAACATTGTTTTGCGACGGAAAACTTGCGACAGACAATTATCCGTCACAAATTTCATGAATTTGCGACGGATATTGGACACCCGTCGGAAAAAAAGATAATTTGCGACGGAAATAAAAAACCGTCGCAAACTGCACTATTTTGCGACGGCTACTCTGTCGCAAAGTGTGGGGTCCATTAACTTCGTTGCATACCGACAAATTTTGCGACGGACGTGTCCGTCGCAAACCGACCCGTTAAAAAATACCCGTTGGGGAGACGGTCCACTTGACTATTTTGCGATGGATATTACCGTCGCAATTTTTAACTTCGAATTTACGACGGCTTATTCCGCCTCAAATATTGACCCGGTTTTGCGCGACCTTTCGGGAAACGTCGCGTTGACTGATTTGCGACGGATTGTCCGTCGTAAAATTTTAAATTTTACATTTGCGACGGCTTGGCCGTCGCAAATACTAAAAAACGACGTCGTTCAGGTGTTTGGCGGTCGCAAATTTTTTCCCCTTTTATATAGGACAGCGCAGGCGGCGAGAAGAATAAGAGGAAGAAGAGGAAAAAGAGAGGAAAAGGAGGGAGAAGTCGGGTGCAGTCGCTGTAGAGCCAATCCGTCCCAACCGAGTGCTCGTTTCTTCATTAAATCGTAAGTTTTCTTTATTTTTACCGTTTAAAATTTAATTTTCCAAGCATGTTTAGAATTTGTTAAGTTTAGAATTGAATTTAGTTGAATTGTTAAGTTTATATTATATTTTTAATTTTAGTAATTTTAGTTGTTTGATTTTAGTTGAATTGTTTTAGTAATTTGTTAATTTTTAATTGTTAAGCATGTTTAAATAATATTACAAAATAATTTTAGTTGATTGATTTTAGTTGAATTGTTTAATAATTTTACAAAATAATATTAGTAAATTGATTTAAGTTTAATATATAATTTTACAAAATAATATTTATAAGTTGTTTGATTTTAGTTGAGTAGGTAGTTTAATGATTTTAAATAATATTAGTTGTTTGATTTAAGTTTAATATATAATTTTACACAATAATATTAGTTGATTGAATTTAGTTGAGTAGGTAGTTAATTGATTTTAAATAATATTAGTTGTTTGATTTTAAATAATATTAGTTGTTTGATTTAAGTTTAATATATAATTTTACAAAATAATATTAGTTGATTGAATTTAGTTGAGTAGGTAGTTTGAATTATATTAGTTATTTGATTTTAGTTTAATGATTTTAAATAATATTAGTTGCTTGATTTAAGTTTAATAATTTTACAAAATATTATTAGTTGATTGATTTTAATTTAGTTGAATGAATTTAGTTGAGTAGGTAGTTTGAATAATATTAGTTGCTTGATTTAAGTTTAATAATTTTACAAAATAATATTATTAGTTGATTGATTTTAGTTTAGTTGATTGAATAATTCGTGATATTTGTTATAGATGAGCGGACAAGACAGTGGCAACGACAGTCAGCAGCCTCCGAGGGATGAGGAGGCGAGTCGAGGAGGACGAGGAGGGAGGAGACGACGGGCCTCACTAAGACCTGTGGTTCCACCTATTTTTAGGCCGAAGTCTCTATCAGAGACCTCTTCACAGCCTGGTGCGGGCTCCTCCTCCTCCTCACAGCAGACTGCTGAGGGCTCATCCTCCTCCCGCCAGCATCCGGTTGTTCAAGCACGGATGCCTGTTCAGCCATGTGGTCATACGTAAGTTTTAATATTTTATACTCAATTTTTTTATTAATTAAAACCTAATTATTTTACTAACTTTGAAGTTTTAATTTTACAGTTGGATTCCGGGTCATGAGGCTGCTAATCAGGTTTCCAAGTCCATCTTTCGCGGTGGATTCGAGCCCACCGCTTACAGTTGGGGGTTAGTGTCTGATGCAAGAAAAAAGACATACTTCGAGGAGTTTAAGGTATTAATTTAATTTATTAATTCACCGTTTATTAATATCAAATATATAAATAAATATTTACATTTAAATTGTAATTGCAGAAAGAATGTGTCTGAGCACCGGAGCACGATGACCAAATGTTGAGGAATTTTGAAAAATATGCGACAGAAAGATACAGGGACCTCCTTTACAGAATGAGGGACAAGCGGTACAAGGATGGAGTGGCCACCGACATGGGGACTGACAGTGAAAGGCGGCCGATTTGGGACCCAATCCTTCGGTACTGGGATTCTCCTGCATTCAAAGAGAAGTCGGCGAAAAACAAGGCGAATCGGCGTAGTGACCCTGATGGAGAAGGGATGGCGAGACATCGGGCCGGTTCTCGGTCCATTTATGAGCACGGATTGAGATTTGTAAGTTTCGTCTTCAATTTTGTAGTTTTTGAATTTTTATTATTTTTTTTCCTAATTTTTATGAGTGGTATTAATTTTTACTATCTTTTTTTCTAATTAGGCGTAGGGATGTAATCAAACCAAGCCGTTCGCAAGCTATTCGGGACTCAGCTCGAAAAATATTCGTTCGAGTTCGTCTGTTAAGTTTCACGAGCTGAGCTCGAGCCCGATTTCGTGCTCGATTATTTTATCGAGCCGAGCTCGAGCCTGATGGTATTCGGCTCGAAAGCTTGCGAATAGGCTCGTTTACTGAGCTCGTGAATAGACTCGTTTACTGAGCTCGCGAATAGGCTCGTGAGCAGGCTCGTTTAATTACTTTTTTCTTTTTATATAAATATTTTAAAAATATATCCATAAGAATGTAATATAGAGACAAATTTATTATGATATTAGTATTATTATGTGTTATTAGGGACAAATTTATTATTATGGAGTATGGACTATTATGTTTTTAAGTAGACATTGTTTAGATGTGTTATTTTTGTATATTTTTTTAAAAATTTAATTAGCTTTTCGAGCCGAGCCTTTCGAGCCGAGCTTTTTGAACCGAGCCTTTCGAGCCGAATTATTCGAACTCAAGCTCGAATTATGCTTGATTAATTTGAAAATGAGTTTTTTTCGAGCCAAGCTCGTTTACTTGGTTAACGAATATTTCACGAGCCGAGCTCGAGCTATTCGCGAGCCTAAAAATTTGCAAACGAGCCGAGCTCGAGCTCAACTAATAAAGCTCGAGCCGAGCTCGAGCTTGAATTTTTAGGCGGCGGAGCAAGGACGCGAGCCCTCTCATTTTGAGAGATTGCAGCTCGCCCACCCATCGTCGAGGAGACTGGGAAGTCTACCTACGGCCGTACCACCGAGATCCACGTAAGTATTATTTCAATATTAATAGTATTATTTAAATTTTTAATATTAAAAGTATTTTTTATATTTTGTGTTCAATTTATTTAATTTTTTGTATAATTAATTTGCAGAGAAAGATGCTCGAGGACCTTGCCTCTCAGCCTCAGCCTGAGGAAACGGCAGAGGGGTCGGGGTCGATGCCCCCCACACAGCCTTCTGTTGACGTTCAAAATGAATTGTACTTCAAGAACGTCAAGGCTAAAAAAGGGCAGTTTACTGGATTGGGCAGCTTCGGAAAGAACTTTTTCCGACCTAGTGGCTCAGGCTCATCCTCCTCTCAGTCTTCCATCGACTCTCATCCCAGTGAGGTCGAGAGGCAGCTTGCCACGATGGTGGAGCAGATGAAGAACATGCAGAGGCAGCAGCGAGAGAAGGAAGAGTATGAGAGGCAGCAGCGAGAGGCGCACGACCGGTATACAGCCGAGATGGAGCGGTATCGGGTCGAGGTGCAGGAGTATACAGCCGCCATGCAGGCGTGGTGACAGATATTCGCCTCCGATTCAATGCCACGGGCGCAAATGCCTGCGCCACCGATGTCGCCGACCCAGCCATCGATGCCGCCGATCCCGCCGACCCAGCCATCGATGCCGCCGATTGTTAACCTGGGCGAGGATGAGGAGGAAGAGGAAGACGGATTTAATTCCGATGGTTAAAAAAGTTTGATTTTTAATAACTATGAAGTACAATTTTTTTTTTAGTTTGAATTGTTACTTTAATTTAATTTTTGAATTGTTACTTTAATTTATAATTTTGTGAATTTATTTTAGTTTGAATTTACTTTTATTTAATGGACACAATATTTATAAAAACAAGTGAGAAACGAAAATGAATTAATTTGGTGAATTATGGAAAAAAAAACGAGTCAATTTGGATACATATACAATTAATTGCATACAAATGAACGAATTATAATTTTAAGCGGGAGTCGAAATAAATAATTTTACAGAAATAATAAAAATTAAATGACCCCAATATTTATAAAAACAAGTTAGAAACGAAAATGAATTAATTTGGTGAATTATGGAAAAAAACGAGTCAATTGGATACATATACAATTAATTGCATACAAATGAACGAATTATAATTTTAAGCGGGAGTCGAAATAAATAATTTTACCAAACTAATAAAAATTAAATGGCCACAACATTTATAAAAATAAGTGAGAAACAAAAATGAATTAATTTGGTGAATTATAGAAAAAAATGAGTCAATTTGGAGACATATACAATTAATTGCGTACAAATGAACGAATTATAATTTTAAGCGGGAGTCGAAATAAATAATTTTACCAAACTAATAAAAATTAAATGGCCACAACATTTATAAAAACAAGTGAGAAACAAAAATGAATTAATTTGGTGAATTATAGAAAAAAAAATGAGTCAATTTGGATACATATACAATTAATTGCGTACAAATGAACGAATTATAAAATTATGCATTGTCGAAATAAATAATTTTACAAAATAAAAAAAATAGTTGGGCAAAATATTTTAATAAACAACTTAGATACGAAAAGAAATTAATTTGGTGAATTATAAAAAAAAGTCTTAATTTGAATACATATACAATTAATTGCATAAAAATGAACGAAAGTAGCTTGTGCCCTAGTGGCGTGCGCCCCCTCCTCTTGCACAAGAGGTCCCGTGTTTGATTCCCCTTGGACCCAAAAATGGGTTAATTGTTAAAGGCCTAATAAGACTAATATAGAAGGTGGACCGCATATAATAAGGAGTGGGCCGGGTGGCCCAGTGGTCCGCGCCCGCCCCGGGTGCCCGGGCTCGAACCACGCGAGCCACTTTTTTTTTTTGTATAGGCTCGGTAATTTGCGACGGCCGAACTCCGTCGCAAATATTGAATTTTGCGACGGAAAACAGCCCGTCGCAAATTATAAGAGGAAAAAATAAAAAAAATACTATATAAACATTTGCGACGGAATGTGGCCGTCGCAAATGTTGTTGACCCGAACAGGTCTAACCCGAAAGATTTATGACAGACTACTGTCCGTCGCAAATTTTGTGCGACCCGGCCGGGTCTGACCCGCCAAATTTGCGACGGATTAGTCCGTCGTTAATTTGCGACGGAGAGCAAAATCCGTCACAAAAATTAGCTACGACTGTTTTAGGGACGGATACGTGTCCGTCGCAGAATCTGTCGCAAAACACTATTTGTGACGGATTTTCCGTCGCAAAACAGTGTTTTTTTGTAGTGATATATATCTCCATATACTATTATTTAATTAAGTTTACTAATAATTTTGGAACAGGGGAGTATAAAAGCAGGTGCCACAATAACACATATGTGGATAAACCTTAAACAAGAACCAACTGTCTGACATGTGTGCGTTGCATGTACATATGATTCGTCTTTCAAGGACTAGTGGTTTTTTATATGTTTGGATAAATTTATTATAGTGGGAGCATTGAGCAGTTAAAAGACTTATTTAGCCTTGGAGTCTCCTGCACAAATTAAAGTTTAGAAGTTCAATTTTATTCTAAAATAAGTATCGTTTTAACTATTTTTTCATTTTTTTTTTAATTTACCAAATTTTAAGAGATCTTTTAGAAATTATTAAAATACTAATAAATGTTGTAGAGATTATCAGAATATTATAAGATCTTTAGAGATATATATGAGAGTATATATATTAAATTTTATAATTTGTAATTTAATATATAATTTTTAAAAGGATAGTTATTTTGGAATATGTAGGGCTGTGAGTTGGAACTTGGAAGTTGGATCCAATCAGGCACAGCCAATCATGCCTTCCTCTGCGGGCTAGTTAATTTGACCATGCAAGCCCATTTTTTTAAATTAATAATAGGGGTTGGGTTATATACTAATACAGCTTCCATGATAAGACATATATATATGCAGCTGATTAGTTCACCACCTTCATTTTCGACTTTAGTAAGTACACTCCCAATGAATTATCCATAGTACCCCTCTTCAATTTAAATTCCCACCTTCCCTCAAAATCCTTTCAAAACAAGTAATACACTCACCATAGAAAGAGAAAGACCCATCGTTCATATTCCTCAAATGACAATCGACGAAAAGTCCTGTCGATAACCATGAGCTCACCAAAGGGTATTGAAGGCAAAAATATTAGTTGTAAATCTTTTTTAAAAATTATTGTTTAAGATATTTATTCACCACCTCCACCTTTTTTATCGGCCCTCCATCGTCATTTAGACTTTTGAAGGAGATAACAAGTATGGTGTTCATCGGTTTCACTTTTTGATTTTCGAATTTTTGTGATTTGTAATTTTAGAACGTGTTGTTCCTAATTTCAATAAAAAAAATTTGCTTAAAAAGTGTAGATACTTTAAAAAAAAAGTGTCCAAAATCCACCTTATTTTCGATAAAAAAAAAACTTGATCTTTGAATTTTTTTTTCCAAAAGTATGGTGAATTTTCGCGACAAAGTTAAATTTATCATTTTCCAGGCTTCGTAATATATATTACCTCCATTGCAAAACGAAATGTATTTAAAGTCTCACTACTCATACCCCAAAATTTTCCATACATATCCTATAATTTTAAAGACAAAAACAACAATATATTGAATGACTAAGTTATATTATACTTTAAAGTTTTGTTGACTTCAACTTTAATTTTTTAAGTTATTTAATTTTAAAATCAGTTGGTCAATTTTTTTTAATATTTTTAAAAATCTTATTTTTTTAATAAAATCTGATATATATTTTGAAAATCAGTTAAAAATATTTAAATAATCAAATAAAAATTTCTTAAAAAAAACTGATTTTTTTTTAAGTAAATCAACTAAATCTTCCAAATAATTCATTTAAAAAAAAAATTTGATTTTAACAAAATAAACTAATTTTAAAAAAAATCAACTAAGTCTTCAAAAAAAAAAAAATCAATTAAAAATTAACTAAAAAAATCTTCAAAATTCTATTAAAGAGAAATAAAAATGAAAATTTAATTCATTTTTAACTTTAATAATTACAAATATTTAATTGACTTTTATAAATATTTTTCTGATTTTATTTAACTTTAATCTTTTCCTTTTTAAAATTTTTTATTTAATTTTTCAATTTTAAATTCTTTAAGATTTAGTTGATTTTTTTATATTTATTTTATTTTAAGTAGTAATTTTTAAAAAATTAATTGTTTTTTTTTAATTCAATTATTTTTTAAATTTTATTTGATATATTTAATTTTTGTTGAATTTTATTTAGGTTTAAAAAAATATTTTTTAATTATTTACAAATTTATCTATTTTTTAGATTTATATTTTAATTAATTTTTTAATGTAAATATTTTTTTCAATTTAATTTATTTTAGAAAAAAAACTATATCTTAAAGATTTTATTTTGTTAACTAATTTTTTCAATTTTTATATTTTTATGATTTAGTACATTTCTATAATAGTTTTCAAATTTTTTTAAATTTTTTAAGATTTTTTCTTCAAAAGATAAAGATTAAGTAAGAATAAAAAAAATTCTTTGAGGAGAGAGACGTTTATGAGAATATGAAATTATAGAAAAGTCTTATTTTTTGTTTTTGTTTTGATGAAGTAAGAATATTATAGTAATAAAATGGGACATGTTTAGTAATGCATGTCAATTTTAAAAATTAATTGGGGTATATTTAAGTAAGTGGGGTGAGTTTAGAGGATTTTGGGATACGATTAGTGATATTTTTCTATTTATATATTGTATTTTTAATTTTATATATATAACATTCTACTTGCGATGAGAAGATTAACTTTCTCTAAAATTATAAATAGAAAAAATATATATGTATACAATTTTGTCTGCAGCAGAAGAATTATGAAGGTGTGAAGAAAAAATTGGGATGAAGGTTATATTATTATTTTATAATATGTGAATATTTTTATCTTGGGTCAACCGACTCATTCGCCAGGGGCGGACGCAGGAATTAGAGGCAGGGAGAGCATAAAATTATACTTCCTCCATTCCCCCCTAGGGGTGTAAGTGAGTTGAGCCGACTCGCGAGCTTCTCGTGCTCGACTTGTAAAAGATCGAAATCGACTCGAATCTAATCGAGCCGAGCTCGAGCTCGAGCTACTCGAGTAGCTCACGAGTTCGAGTTCGAGCTTATAAATACTCAGCTCGCGAGGCTCGCGAGCCTAATCGAGCTTGCACAATATTTACTATTTTGTCATTAATTTTATTTATTAATTATATTATATATAGCAATATTTTTAAATATAAAATATATACAAATGGTACACTTACGTTCTTATAAATTCCAAAATCTGAATGAAAATCACGTCTCACGACCCACGAAATAATTAATTTTTTATTTTTTTTTGGAATATTTGTCCATTTGACAATGTTTTTCAATTTTTTTTAATTTTAATGAATATCATTGTATTTGTGAACTTTGAGTTGTTTAAATTTTCAAGTGTAGTTGATATGCAAGATTTAGATAAAAAGATGGACTAAAATACGTTTTACACTTAATTTTTGTAAAATAAGAAAGTTATCGAGTCGAGCCGAACTCGAGTTTATCGAGTTTTTGGATGAGTCGAGCCCGAGCTAAAAAAAATTAGGCTCGACTGAGTTCGAGTCGAGCTTCGAGCTTCGAGTCGAGTCGAGTTCGAGCTCAGCACTACTCGACTCGACTCATTTACACCCCTATTCCCCCCCCCCCCCCCCCCCCCCCCCAAAAAAAATGTACACTTCAAAATTCACGATTTTAAGATAACTAGTTTTTTTTTAGAAAAAAAAAATTGTTGACCAATTTACAAATGATACTTTATGGGTGCACATATATTATAAGGGTATTTCATTTTAAGGGTGTGAAAGACTTTATGAACCAAATGAAAAATGAAAATGTGCAGGTTTATCTGGGATGGAGGGATTATGAAATAAAATAATATATAAAATCCAATTATTATAATGTAGAGTGGGGGAAAATGAGGATGCAACAAGTCAAAATTTAATAATTAGTACCTGTTAATTTTTATTAGTCTGTGAATTGTTTTAATATCATTTAATACAAGAATTTATATATAATGTATGGTGTATTTCTATTTAATATTTTTAACTTAAATATGCGGTTAAAACAATTATGTATAAAGAAATTTAAAAGAAAATTTTAGAACTTAATGAGTGCACAAATATTATAAGGGTATTTCATTTTATGGGTATGAAAGGCTTTATGAACCAAATGAAAAATGAATATGTACAAGTTTATTTGGGAAGGAGGGATTATGAAATAAAATAATATATAAAATCCAATTATTATAATGTAGAGTGGGGGAAATGAGGATACAACAAGTTAAAATTTAAAAATTAGTATGTGTTAATTTGTAGTTTGTGAATTGTTTCAATATCGTTTAATACAATAATTTATCTATAATGTATGGTATATTTTTATATAATATATTTAACTTAAATATGCGGTTAAAACAATTATGTATAAAGAAATATAAAAGAAAATTTTAGAATTATAAAAAGCATCATTTAATATGTGTATAAGAAATTATTAATTTAAAACAAAATGACAAAAAACAAAAACAATTATGTATAAAGAAATATAAAAGAAAATTTTAGAATTATAAAAAGCATCATTTAATATGTGTATACGAAA
Organism: Ballota nigra; assembly: GCA_947034835.1. Classification (NCBI taxonomy): domain Eukaryota; kingdom Viridiplantae; phylum Streptophyta; class Magnoliopsida; order Lamiales; family Lamiaceae; genus Ballota; species Ballota nigra. The sequence goes on along the minus strand of OX344720.1, from coordinate 71,544,049 downwards.
TTATTTATTTAAAACAAAATGACAAAAAACAAAAAAGGTGGCTGCTCAAAACCAGGCATTGAACCCACGACCCTTCAAATGAACACAAAACAACTTACCAACTAGGCTAAGAAAAATATTGTTAAATAACTTAATATAATATATATAATTAATAATATCCAGGTGGGGCACTTGCACCCCATTGCTTGGGGTGCGTTCGCCCCTGTCCTTCGCTCCATAGGACATGTCAACTAAGGATCCGCTTGATTGGAAGTAATGATTATAGGATAATAAAAATTAAAGTGATTGAAGAGTTATTTAAGTATGAGGTAGTGAATGAGGAGTCATTTGATAGGTAAATTATAATTTATTTTCATTCATATTACAGTGTATTTATAATATCAAACACTACTAATGGAATCATTCTCATTACCTATAATAATTGTCCCTAACCAAATGGCCCCTTAATGGTTTTTTTGAACAGTAAAAGAGATTTTATTATAAAGAATTGGAAAACAAGGGGTGCTCCATCCCTTACAATAAACTTAGTTTTTAATCGTACTCCATTCAATTATAGATCTAGACAACAAAATCTCGGATTTCTATTCCAGTCTAGGAAAGTTTGTCTTCTAAACTTCTCTTCTTTTGCTCCAATCCACGTCCAAACTCTCGACTTGATCTCTGAAAAAACTCTATTAGCATTTGGCTCCATCCCATTGAACGTGGCTTCGTTCCTCGTGTTCCATAAAATCCAGACGGCCACTATCCACAGAGTTGTAGATGCCTTGAGACTTCTTTTCGAATCGAGTATGTCACCATGCTGTAGAAGGTGGCATGCCGGATTGTAGTGCGGTTGTTGAAGTTATACGTGAAAGTATGTTTTTACTGTGTATAACTCATTTATTAAACACTTATTTATGAGAATAAATATTTTATCGCATTTGCTTTAGATATGATTGAATGTTGAATATTTATTGCAACCAGTTTATTATAAGTAGTACGTGTTACATTATAGTTAATGTGGTGATACCCGATCACGGAAGATCACATTGACAGTTACTTGTAACTAAAATGTACAAATTCACGACCCAGGTGGAATTGAACAATCCACCGCGAAAGGTCGATGCGTATATCTCAGATTGGTCTGTCTTGACTGAGAGATTGCACTAGCACATTTAGTATGTGTTGAAGAGGACCTACAACGAGGATAAATTCATCTGTTCTAAAATGTGAAGAATTAGACCCCAGTGGTTATTGATTTCTTAATCTCCGTCACTTAAATAGGATCGTGTGTGCTTAATGGCTACTGCTTTGATTCATGTTGGGTGAGAATCATCGTGACTTCAAACTTTGTGTTTTGGGCAGTAATATTAATCATACGATGGTTGCTAAGATTTAATACGGAGAAACGCATGCGAGTACGGCTCGTGTGATTGGTCCCCTTGGTGGGCTCAGAAGTTTTATCGTATCAAATCTTGCAAGTGAAGAATTAGTTTCTTCGGTACAGATAATAATGTTGAGCTGTCTTTACTCCAAGGTGAAAGATAGTAATTAATTTAGAGCTATTCAGAAGCTTAATTAATTAATGGACTAGATAATCTTAAACGCCGGAAATAATAACCGGGAGCCCATATTATTAGGGGTGAGCAGAAAACCGAAAAAACCGAACCGGGCCAGGGGGTGGGGACCCTGGGAGCGAGGGTTTTGCCTTTTACTACAAGAGAACATGTTTACGTGTGTATCTCATGAACCTTAAAATACGGATGAATATTTATTAAAATTGTTCGAATAAAATTAAAATTTTATTTTTAAATTAAAGAATTATTTGTATTAAGAGATTATTATTTTTTAAATTAGGAAAATTTTACTCTTTTTAAAACATGTGACTTAATTAACAAGTCATATATCAATCCATCCATCAACTTTTCAATTTATTCACTTAACTTATGTACCTCAATTTATCTCACATTCAATGCTGATTATATAATTTAGGAAAAATTGACATGTGTTTAAATCATGTGATCCAATTAACAAGTCATATATCAATCAATCAATATATATATATATATATATATATATATATACTAGTGTTAGCCCCGCGATGTTTCGCGGGTTTCAGAACAACCTAATTTAATTAACTATTTATTTACATTTTTAAAATAGAGACACATATGTCATATTATAGTATTTACGGTAGAGATATGTTATATTTGAAAAAAAATTCAATTTAGGCTACATATAATTTAAAGTGAGTCCTAAATTAGGGGTTACCGTCTTTCAAGTTTCTGTTTGATATTTTTCAATATCTAAAGTGAGTCCTAAAATATGAAAAGTGTTATAAGTGCAAATAGTAATAAAATACACTATATATATATATATATATATATATATATATATTCATGTTTAGAAACTATATACTAACCATTTTAAAATGATATCATCAAATTTTTTTTAATAAAACCGTAATTACTCCAATTATACCTAAATTTAATAGCTATAATTTAATAGCTATTAATATCATATTAATAGCTATAATTTTACCCATAAAACCGTAATCACCCTTAAATCAACTCCAATTATACCTAAATTTAATAGCTATAATTTAATAGCTATTAATATCATATTAATAGCTATAATTTTACCCATAAAACCGTAATTACACTTAAATCAACTCCAATTATTCCTAAATTTAATCAACTAACCATTTATAAAAAAAAATCATCAGAAATAATTAAATGTGATGTAAAAGAAAATAATGATGACATGCTACTATTCCTCCTTTCCAAAACAATACGGAAGTTTATAATCGGCAAATTTTAGAATTTTAAATTTTAGAAACTAACCAATATTAAATTGATACCATTCTAAAATGCAATACTCCCTCCTTTCCAAAACAACACGGAATATTAATATTGGAGATACACGTACTCCACTGAACTTTGACTTTGTAATTAATTTAATCCTAATAGATATTCAATCTATTCGTATAATTTCTAAATCTGACTAAAAAGATTCATTCTTTTTATAAATATAATTTCTAAATATTTTAAATGAAATTATTTTAATATATTGCATTCACCAAAGACATTAAATAATTTATGAATATTTCAATTGAACCTATCGATAACCAATTCAATTAATTTAAATACAATCCAAACTAATTTGTGCCTAGAAAATAGAAACAGTTTTGCGTCACACCTTAACAAATAAACCGTGCCTATAATATCTCATAAATCCACCCACAATATCATAATCCATAATATATTTAATAATCTGCCGATAATTAGATATGCCTTAATTTTAATAATACGATTAATTAGCAATTAGCAATGTACCAAGTTAATCCAGGATAAATTTACCCGATTATTAATTTAATAAATGCCAGATTAATTAGCCATGTAAAAGAAAGACTTGAAATTAATATTGGTAATCTGGGAATGATATTAAAACATTGATTTTAATTTTTGTTTCCCACTACCGGAGCTGAAAGGATGGAACTAATTTAATCATTTTCATTATAGTTGCCCATGAATCCTAAATTTATGGAATCAATTTAAAGTACCAAATATATATAAAATTTTGTTTAATAATTATATTTAAAAAAACATAGAATTAACAATTTTGTTTTACTGTTATATTCTTTATTTAACAAAACATAAAATTAACAATGTATATATAAAATGAAGTTAATATTCCTTTTACTAATAAAAATATTAAAAGAAATTTCAGCCTTAAATAACTTTATTAACTTAGTTTTTTTTTTTTTAAAGAATAATTCTAAAATATAGATAAGGAATTTATTGGTAAAATTAAAAAAAAAATCAGTGGATAGATGTAATGTTGAGATTAGACATTGGAAAACAAATCAACAGCTGAAACTTGTGTGATTAGGCCATCTCAACGTCACTATTAATATGAATTTTAGCTATTCGTTGAAAAAAAAAACCTGCCATTATTATTGGTTGTATGAGATTAAATTTTGGCTTTAATTTTTAGTTTTACACTGACGAAAAATAAGGAACCAATTAATTACTTTCCAAGAAAGTTTCCTAGGACTCTTGAAGTTATGGAGTGGATTTACGTTACCTCATAGTATTATATTACATTTTGTTTGAATGTTATATATTTTTTTTAACAAAACATAGTTGTTTCTAAAAAAAATAGATTAAGAAATTTTGAAAACATCTATTGGAATACATTTAGATCTTCAATTGTTCTTACTCCTAATTAAGTCAATCTGGGATAAATTTATCCGATTAAGTCACTAAGTGCCCGATTAATTAACCACGTCTTGCTCCTAGTAAAATATTTTTATTGATTACCGAAGAAGTTTGAGCAGGAAAGTTTGCATTACTAAATAAGAAAGAAGGTACTAAATTAATTTATTGACCATATCCAAAATATGAAACTATTCGAATCACAAATAAGATCTAACCCTGTCTAAGATCTACAACTACGGAATTAACAAAAAAACTCACTTACAATACACCCCACAGTACAGCGATCTAAGAGCAATGAAATAATAAGATCTTCATACAATTTTGGATAAAAAAAAATTGAAAACTATTAAAAAATTTAACATGAATGGAAACACAATCCAAAGATCTCGTGAAAAATGAACTCATGCTTGCAGAAGTAAAACCTGTCGAATGAGTACAACACTGTCTTCCCCTCTCGAGAATCGGACGCTCATAATTGGTCGGAATCGAATCCCAAAACAATATCCTTTGATGTTGAATCCCCATAACGTTATAGTGGAGATGGCCGTGTAGAGTAGCGCCAGCCGGTAGGCGTTCAAATCGAGCATAACCGAATTATACTAAAGATGGCCGTGCAGAGCATCCCAAAGTGATATGAAAATTGTAGCCCATAGAGCGATTTAAATAGAAAAAACAAAATATTATGAACGGTCAAGATTAAAACGCGCTGCAAAGAAGGAGATCGCAAGAAACTGAAATAGATAGTGGGGGGCTCGCCACATAGGATTTTGCAGCCCCTCCTATATAGTATATTATGATATATATATATATATATATATATATATATATATATATATATACTTATCTTAATTATATACTTTTATTATTATGATCAATTTTATAGTTAACTATATTCTATTATTTCATATAATTTAATAAAAAATTATTATATTAAGAAAAATTCTTGTGTAGGAAAAAAATTGACGGATTGTTATATTTGTTACATAATTAAATGTCATAATTAAAAAATGTTGACCGATAATTATTATATGAAATAATGAATGGTTTGTAATTAAATCTTCCAATTAATTTACGTATATCATTTTATAGTTTGAGTGATTCTTCTATACACCCAAATACATAATATGCACTTGAATTTTAAAAGTTAATTCCGAAAAATACATAGTTAAAACCCAAAACAATAATCAACAATATCTTAAAGTAATAATCGGGAATATCATGAGCAATAATTAACAATACCCTAAGTGGTAATCAATAATACTTAAAGTAGTAATCAATAATATCTTAAAACATGATATTAATAGTTTCATATCATGCTACCAATTCGTTTACATATATGTAAAATATAAAATATAATATATAATCTTTCTAATTAGAAAATATTGATCAAATTAATAAAATATTTACTTTCTAAATAACAATTAATTCATAAATTATAGCATTCAACTGGATTTTAAATTTAATTTTGACTTCAACTTTAATATTTACAAACATGCACTAAGCCACTATGTATATATATTTTTTTTTTTTGCAATTGGAGTATTACTAATTACTTATTGGGGTATTATTGATTATATCTTGGGGTAATACTAATTACTTCTTGGAGTATTACTGATTTCTTCTTGAATTTTTCTTTTCTTCAAAATCTAAGTGCATACAATACATTCAAATGCACACTATAACTACTCTAATTAATTACTTTTTAAAATATAATCTTTCATTACTCACCTCCTAAAATCTCCAGCAAACACCTCCTTAATATATTGGAATGGGGTTATCAAATGGAATGAGAAAATAATATTATACTTATTTGTGTACTGTTTACATGTAATTTTTTAATATATGTTAATTAAAATATAATGTTTAGTATAATAATTATTTTTATAGTGCACCACAAATTTGAATAATATGTTTTAATTTGATATCTTATTAAATAACCAACAAAAAATTATGATTTACGATCTAAACTCATTTAATAAGCATTTGCAAATTAACTAAATATTAGTATATTTAATTTTTTTTACTATATTGTAATTATTTTAGTAAATTAAAACAATTCTATTAATTGTGTAACTATTTTTTTAAGATTAAGTATAGAGTAAAATTGGTTTATACATGAATTATTGAAGTATATTAGTTATTTTCACTAAAGAGTATTAGTTGTTTTCACTGAAGAGTATTACTTATTTACATTGAAGAGTCTTAGTTGTTAAGTGAAAATAAACTAAAACTCTTTGATGAAACAACTAAAACTCTTCAGTGAAAACAACTAATACTCTTCAATGATTTATGTATGAACCAATTTCACTCGATACATACTTTTTTTTAATATGATATATTGTAATTTATATTGTTATGGTGCTAGATTAAAATATTACTATGTCTTTGTTGGTGTCGTGTATTATAAACTTAACGAGTTGTATGTGTATTTTATTATTTTTCATTACACATAATGTTCATATGATATAATTTTATGTGTAATGTTATTTATGTTTTTTATATTAGTGATATATTCGTGTTTACATCAAACAAGAAGAGAATTGAGTATAAATTGGACATGACACATTAATACTTTAACAAGGGTGAGTGTTAATTTATATTGTCTCATGCCATGCAATGATCACATAAATTTGTGTTATAATAAATAAGATAAAATATTATATAACAATAGTTCATGATAAGCTTATCATGAAACAATTTTTTAGTATCATTAATTCCATCAGGAGTATCATTAATCTCATCAGGAGTATCATTTATCTGGGTCAGTGGTATTATATTGTAATTGTTGTAAATTTTCTTGAACTCAAATTTATGTTACTCCTGATGAGATTAATGATACTCCAGGACAAATGTTCAATACCTTAATTCATGATAAACTTATCATGAGCCATTTTTATATAAAACCTACTCAATAAACAAATCTATACTAAGAAATTCTTGAAAATTTTACCCATATTTATTTATCATAATTACTTGCAATCCGAAATGGTCTGAGATTACAAGATTCTTAAATGAGAAAGGTTTTGAATTTGTTGATGGGCCAGATATTCTCTGCAGAGTGTTTAAGATGAAACTTGTTCGTATCGTGAAAGATTTTAAGGAACTTCAAATATTTGGAAAAATTGATGCATGTAAGTTTATCTTTTTATATTTTTAAATTATTAGTTCCATAATATTTGTGTTTCATGATTAAAATAACGTTACATTTCTATTGAATTTTTTAGTATATAACTTGATTCAAATATTTTCAATCTGCAGTGTTATACGCAGTGAAATTTCATAAAAGAGGATTGATGCATGCTCATATTCTTTTGTTATTTAACCGTGAAAACAAAATTTCAAATTCAGAGGATGTTGATCATATGATATCTGCATAAATGCCAGATAAAGATGATGATGTATTTTTGTATGATTTGTGTTGATAGGTGAACATAAATCGATGATTGGCGAACAGAGATTAAAGCCTTAATAAGGATTATGAGAAATCAACTCCAAATCAAAGATGATCAACAAAGAAAATCAAGCCGGGGTGCATAAATCAATCCAGGGAGAGTATAAACTGACGAACAATTCTACCGACGAACAACATACTGGCGAACAGGTTTTAAGACCCGAGACCAGATATGAACATTCTGCCAAGTCACTGATGACGAGCAACATTGTCAAAAGGTGGTACATCTACTAGCCTAAGAGGTGTATGTCGACGAACAAAGGACCAAGATCTCAAAGTCAAACTGTGTAAAACACAAAGGCGAACAACTTCTGAGCCATAACCTCAAAAGGCGAACAACTTTTATGAAAAAACCATCCTGGATCAACTAAGCCGACCTGGGCGAACAACAATGAAGTCTGAGATAAGACCAAAGAAGACTTTGTAACTAAGATTCAGCTTAGATAAGGTCAAAATGTGGTCAAAAGACACTTGTCAAGCATGCAGGCTAGGGAGACCAAGAGTCATAGACACCTCATGCTTGCTAGTCTCTATAAATAGTTGTTCTCCAGCTTAAGAAATACAAGTTCAAATTCATAAATACTCCCAAAATACACACTAACACACCTAAATGTGCACACATACGAAATTAATATGATTTTGACTTTCGTATTTTCGATTTCATAACCCGAGTCTTTGATTTACCATTTACGGTGGTAATCAATCACACGAAATTGATTGGTGATCTTAAACCGAACTAAAACAGTCACTAATCCACCCGATTAAATTTGATCACCAACAAATTGGCGCTAGAAGAAGGGTCCGAACCTTCGATTCAGTGTGATTAATCAAGAACTTCAAGTTAAAAACTTGAAGATTTGAAGAAAGTTTCAAGAAACATTTGAAGATTCAAATAGAAGTGTTCTTGGTGTTCTTCATCACAAGAACAAAGACAAATTAATCTGAAATGCCTCAATCCAAGGAAACCAAGCATCACGCTTGTCAAGGAGAGCATCTCCCACCCGGGCTTCGTCGGCCGACCACCAGGATCGTAATCCCAGGCATGCGAACAGGTCACAGCATACTGCTATAACCCATAATCTCCCACCTGAAATGGAGGCCTTAGCGAACAACCCTAATGAACTGGCCAAGACTATAGTTGCTCTCCAAGCTCTTCAGAAACAACAAGATCAGAATAGGCCTTCACAAGTGAGGCCTAAGGACAGACCCATAGAAGTTGTTAGGGCCAGGTCAGCTAGGGGCGAACAACACGAGGTGAACAGTGCCCAGGTCAGGCGGGATAAAGGCAAAGCCAGGATGGTCGAACCAAGAGAGGGCCAGGCTGAATCTGCTCGCGGGCGAACAACAATGTCGAGCCATGGAACTACACGTTCCAGCGCTCAGGACAGGCTTGGCCAACCCCAACTCCAAGAGAAAGTTGCTCGCCAGGAAGCAGAGCGTGGGCGAGCAACATTTGAACAACCCCGCCCATCAGTTCATGAGAGACTCTCCCAGTCTGCCTTCAGGCGTCTAGGGCCAAATGCGGCGAGCAACCCTAGAAAGCAGCTCCAGGATTTGCCCACTCCGAGTGAGGGACTGCGATGAGCAGAAAGGTTTGTACCTTTGCTCGTCGAACAGCCTCCAAGCCATGGGGCATCTTTGGATGAGCTATCAAGCCTGAGAAGGGCAGTGAAGAGCATGCAAGGACAATTGGACCAACAAAGAGGAGTGGGGACGACCAGCTTGCCATCCTCACCATTATCATCCCTCATTTTGAAAGCCCCAATTCAAAAGAAGGTCCAATTCCCAGCAAGTATCCAATACGACGGACTAGCTGATCCCAAGGTCCATTTAACAAAGTACTCGGATTATATGGTCTCCGTGGGAGCCAGCGATGCCACCCAATGCCGAAACTTCCCGTTAACCTTGGGGGACCGGGTGCACAAGTGGTTTTCGGCGATGCCACCAACATCTATCCACTCGTTCGTTCAACTGAGCCGAGAGTTCCTTTCTCATTTCTCTACGGCGGGATCATATTTGTCCCAGAAGCACCGATTGTCAGATCTAAAACAAAATGATGATGAGTCTGATCGAGCATTCATGGAAAGGTTCGATAAGGTGTTGTTAGAAGGTAAACCTGTCAGCGAAGACACGAAAATCGTTGCCGTTATGGCCGGGTTGAAAAAAGGATCGAAGCTATGGAAAGAGGTACGTCTGAAGTGCCCAAGAAGTTATGCCGAATTCAGAAATCAAGCTGGCATATTCGTTTCCATGCACGAGGCCTTGCAATCAAACTTGGGGGAGAACAAAGCTGATCCCAAGGAGAATAACAAGAAACCTGGCGTAACAAGCTATCTAGTCCCAAAAAATATGAAGGCATTCACTGAAGGGACGGAGCTTAAGGAAAAGTTGAATCAAGTGCTAACAGTGTCAGTCGATACTGTTTTTGAAAATGTGAAAGAGAATGAGTTGCTCTCCCCTCCACAGAAAATCCGACAAGACACCGGCAAACTCAACCCTAACAAGTATTGTGCCTACCATCAAAGCGTGGGGCATTTTACGAGTGAATGTAGAGATTTGCTCAAGCAGCTTTGGCGGTTCTACGAGGAGGGGAAACTTTCTGACTTTGTTAAAAGACAACCCGGAAAGAGAGTCCGGGAGAACAACTCTGAGGATGGGGATGATCAACCTCAGAAAAACAATAAACCAGGACGACCAGTTCCTGTCATTCCTGCTCGTCCGTTGGAAGACTTATACATGATGGAACCCGCAGGCTCCGTAAGAGGGTGTTCTGATGGATGACCACCAATCTCCAACCGAAAGAGAAAGGCTGAGTTACGAGCGATCGATAAGGTCTAAGAAATGGGGGTTAAACCGTCTATTGACTTTAAGCGATTTTACTAACTTCTACTAGTCGCTCACCCGCAAGCGGACGAGTTCACTGTAGTAAGAGTAAGTATAATGGCCAAGTATTATCGAACCCACGGGATAGTGTGTATGCTAATAGATCCCTGAAGATCTACGCGTCGTAGTTAAAATGAGTGTATTGTTTTTGGATTTTTTTGGAAAGATTAATTAAACTAAACTAAATTATCCTACGTATGCAAAAGGAAAATTAAACGAAATAACAAAAGGTGTGTTTTCAAGTATGAGATGGTGATGCTTAAGATAGGAATCCCTACGTATACTAACGGAGCAGGTACATAATCAAAATAACTGTGACACACAAGAATTAACCTAAGTCTAAGAATGCAAGGTGAAAGCTCAAGATTCTAAACCCTAATACTTTACCCTAACACTCGACTTCACTAATCTACTAAAAAGTTAATAGATTGTGCTTAATTAATGAGACCCTAATTTAACTAAGGTGATGCGGTCGTCCTCCTTCGCTAAACCGGTAGATGAATTAACCTTTCCTAAACTCTCTCGTTAAGTCTACTCATTGTTAAAGAGTGATACGGTCGTCCTCTCTCTAACACCTTTCGAACGAAATTCAAGAGCGAAGTCTAGATTAATTTTAAGAATTCATTAACCAAGAGAATTAAAACCTAACGTCACAAGTTACTCTAATTACACACCCACAACCTACTTCTACGAGTTCATCCTACCCTAAGCATACAAGGGTTTTAGCCGGACATGGCTTTAGCAATCATAAAAGCAATAAAAGAAACAACGAACATCAACATAGTGAATTGAACGAAGAAAATAAGAAACATGAACTAGGGTTTTAAAAGAAATAAATACTAAGAACTGAAATTTAATTAACTAAAACGAAGTTTCAAAGCGTTCAAAGAAATCAAACTAACTAAAAGAAACTAATAAACGAAAAGAAACTTAGAATTCGTATGCAAAACCTCAACAAAACGTAAATAAAGCTTGCTCCTCTCCTTCCTCTCCAAAAACTAAGTCTAAAGTGATTTCTAAAGTTCGGGGATCCTTCAAAACGTGTTTGGAAGAGGTATATATAGGCAACGGGTCGAAACGGGATCTCATGGGCCAAAATTCCCGTCGAGCTCGAGTAGAGCTCGAGTAAAAGTACTCGAGCAATGCAAGCTCGAGTGTCAAATTTGTACAGAACGTGAAAAGTGCTCGAGCCCCTTAGCTCGAGTAGCTCTACTCGACCGGACCTTGCTCGAGTAGTCTACTCGAGTGCCTGCGTACTTGCTACTCGACCGGCTTCTGCTCAAGTGCACTACTCGAGTGCCTGAGTATTGGCTACTCGACCGAAGCTGGCTCGAGTGCACTACTCGAGTGCCTGAGTAGTGTTTACTCGAGCTCCTTCATCTTGAGTACTTCAATGACACTTTTGCTCGCTCGAACTAATACTTCTCGTATTTCTTCCATATCTTCTCATCCGGGTATCTGTTTGAGTCGATTCGAAGTCCTACGAACTCCTCTTTTCGCCCTCTATCCATCTATAAGCATCAAAGACACGAATTTGTTAGTTTGTGAAAATAATACTCGAATGACTCTAAATACTTATATAAATCCATCAAAACAAGGGCATTTCGAGCGACGAATCATGACAATTTCACGCCTAATCAACCCCCCCAAACTTACCATGTTGCTTGTCCTCAAGCAACGAAATAATAAGTCAAGTGAAATTGTTAGGAATGAGTCAAGGAATCCAATCATGCAAGTACATAAATTCGAGCTTCAAAGATGCATCACAAGTATACTCACTCACCTTCCTTTATCATATTCATGCAACAACAGTAAGAAACACCAAAATCAAACATGGATGTGCACTCAACGATGTGTTTCACTCCCTCACAAGTGTGTAACAATGATCAAGGGACTCACTCAAACAATCAATCACACAAATCAGCAGCCATAGGCTTGTAAGCACTCTCAACTCCGACCATAATCTAGAAATCAATGCCGAATCAAAAAGGACTTTTCTCAAGGTTGTAATGTAGGCTCTTTGGACAGGTGGGATAACAATATGGATAAGTGACTCACGTGAATGGAGAATAGAAACTCAAACTTTAGTACTTCGAGATTAGGAACAGACTACTTCAAACATTTTCAATCAACACTCTTTCAATTCCGCTTTTCTCAACACTTCAATTTTTTTTTTAACTCTTTTCACTTTTTTTTCAATCACTTCACTTTTTTTTTCTCTTTTTTCGCACAAACACATGAGCTCATTTTTTTTTCTTTTGCTCATTCTCAATTTTTTTCTCCTTTTCCCACATCTCATAACTTCATCACTCCTTCTTCTCATATTCACTCAACAAACAACCTTTTCCTTTTTCAACTCAATTCACTCCCTTCACATTCACACTTTCCTATTCTCCACTCAAATTGGGACAAAAAGGCTTAGGAATTGGAATAGTGTTCATATGTGCTAGCAAATAAAATAGGCTTTAGGCTCAAAGGGGCTAACAAGGGATTCAATGTCATTGGTACGGAAAATTTTGGCTAAGTGACTCAATAAAATCAAAGATGGCCTAAGATCCTATTCGGCATATCAAACTAGACACAATCAAGAAGCAAGAGCACACACAAGTTCTAGCATCCTCTAAGGTGACGATCCACTCACAAACGAAGAGATTAATTCATGCATCAAAATCTCATAAGGCTCAAATCTCACGGCTTTCACATCCATGCTAGTCCCAGTGCATTCTCACTCTCATCACACAAGCACTCAAAAAGAAAATTGTAAGCATACGAGTTCTCTCTCAAATCAACTCTAACTCAAACACTCACACAATAAAACTCCTAACTCAACCTCACAACTCAACTCTACTCATCACATCATACTCAAAGATAGCAATTGACAAGCATAAGATGATTGATAGGCATGAAATATGCAATAGCGAGTCAAATCAAAATCACCCCAAGGAGTATCTCAACAAACCAATAATCAATCAAACTCAACTCAAAAGATAAGGGCGTGCATGCATGTGCAATGTAACAAGAAACATAAAAAACTCCACCCCCCCAAACTTCGACCTTGCTAGAGGTCTAAGTTTGGGGTTGTGGGTTACCTCAACCAAATAATTCTGTTTCTCTCAATAGCTTTGCACACTCCCTTGCTTGAGTTGGTCCCTTCAATCTGAATAACTCCATGATACCTTTACTCCTTTAGAGACAAGCCTACAAGCAACTCACTCAAATACGAGGTTAAACATACGACTCACAATATCTCCCTAATAACTAAAAACAAAGCAAATAATAAAAAATAAAAATAATGGGTTGCCTCCCATTCAGCGCTATTTTTAAGGTCCTCATGCCGGACCGAGCTCAAAGGAGCTTATGGGACATCATACTCAAAAATACCTCCCTTACTCTCATAAGAGTGGTGTTTGAACTCCTTTCCTTGATGCCCCACCATAATGAGCTCTTTTGCTCTTTTCTCATTCCCAAGTGTTATGGGTCTCAACTCCTTCTTGCCTCTATCTGGAGGAGTCTTACTAAATAATTTCTTGAGTTTGGACTTTTTCTTCTTAACTCCTCATTTTCCCTCTAACTGGACCACGTCCACTTTCTTCACCTCTTCATCCTTCAACTTCTTCACTTTATCCCTATCAAAAGAATCAAGATCATAATGCTCATGGGTTAAATCAATAAGTGAAGGACTAACAAAGTCATGAATATGAGAAGGATTAGGGATAGAAGGTGTGTCTTCAACACTAGGATCAATGACATCCATGCAATACAAGCTCTCATCCTCCTTCGGGTGCTTCATGGCTTCATATAGGGAAATCTTCACTTCTTGATCATCAACCTTTAACGTAATCTTCCCATTTGCTACGTCTAGCACCATCCCCGCCGTAGCTAAGAACAGTCTTCCCAAGATCAGGGGCACGTGCTCATCTTCCTCCATCTCTAGCACTACAAAGTCGGCTGGAAAAATGTGATCTCCAACTCTCACTAGGACGTCTTCAACCACACCTTGAGGTCGAGTGATAGACCGGTCGGCAAGTTGAAGCGTCATCATTGTGGGTTGAAGTTCACCACCTTCCAACTTCTTAAAAAGCGATAGGGGCATGAGATTGATGCTCGCCCGAGGTCGCACAACGCTCCCTTCTTGATCTCGTTCCCAATGTCACATAAGATCGTGAAGCTCCCGGGATCCTTCAGCTTTGGTGGAAGCGCCTTGTGCACTAATGCACTCACCTCGTGGTTCAGCTGCACCAACTTCGGCTCATCAACTCTCCGTCTCTTCGCTATCAAGTCCTTCAGGAACTTGGCATAATGCGGCATCTGTTCCAAAGCATCATAAAAAGGAATGTTAATGTGAAGTTGTTTAAAAACATCAAGAAATTTAGCAAATTTTTCATCAAGCTTCTTTTTCATGAAGCGCTGTGGATACGGGACGGGTATCACAGATTTGGGTACCCCCCATTCATCTCTTTCTGTTTCTTTCACTTTCTCCCTTGCTTCCTTTGCCTTCTTCCACTTAGGAACTCTCTCACCCTTCTCAAGGCCTTCCTCTTCAAGCTCTTTGCTCTGATGGGACTCATCCACATCTTTATGCTTCTCAATCCCTTCACTTTCAATCCCCTTCTCAACTTGGGGCATCTCAGAATCAGCAGGCATCTGAGGACCTTCATAATTGGTTCCACTTCTCAGCTGGATCGCCTTGCACTGCTCTTTTGGGTTCCCCTCCGGCATTCTATTCACTGACTTTGCAATCTGGCTCATCTGGAACTCTAGAGAAGTGAACCTTCGATTGTTCTCTTGTTGAGTTCTAGTCCACTCAACATTCATCTTCTGGAGCTCTTGATCACGTTGATCACCCTTTTTATGTAACTCTTTCACATCGTACTCCAAGGATGACAATCTCTTGCTACCTTCCTCAACCTTCTGTAGGATGGCTCTCAACATCTCTTCGGTTGAGGCACTGTCTTCTCCACCCGGAGGCTTTGAACCCGGATCAACACCTGCAGGAACAGTAATACCAGCTTTTGGGTTAGCATAAGAAAAGTTCTCATTCTTCCTCCATGTGTTTTGAGGAGGCTGCTGGCCTTCTTGAAATCCTTGTGTGTTCCTCCATTGATTTTGAGGCGGCTGTTGCCCTGGAGGTACAAATGGCTAGCCGTAAGAAGGCCTTCCATACTGATTTCCATCTTGGTAGCCATTCTGATTGTAATACGGACCTCCCATGTAATTGGCTACCTCTTGATGTCCACTGGGCTGGTCTACTCTATCATTCTCTACTGCATGCTCTCCAACCAAACTCTTCCCCAACTCGAGGTTGTTGATCTTCTCCATCATGGCCATCAACAGCCTTCTCGTTCCTTCTCCCTCTTCAACCTGATGCACCCTCTGAAAATCTGCATCCACACCCCAAGCACCGGCATTCGTGACAATGTTCTCCATGATCTCCCTACACCTCTCTATGCCTTGATTTAGGAAGGCTCCGCCCACACAGGTGTCTAAATGGTCTTGCCCCGCCTTGTTGGCACCACTATAGAAGAATGTCATAATGTCTCCCTCGTTGTACCCGTGCTGCGGGCACTCAATCAGCATGTTTGAGTATCTCTCCCACGCTTGGTGTAAATCCTCTCCAGACTTCTGGCGAAAGGACGAGATCTCAATTCTAGCCTTGATCGTCCTAGATGGAGGGTAGAATCGCTCGAGGAACAGACGCTCGAGCTCGGCCCAAGTAGTAATACCTCCCCGCGGGAGCGTATTATCATACCACTCTTTAGCTATTCCCGTCAATGAGAATGGGAACAGTCTAAGCCTCTTGGCATCTTCAGACATGCCATTGTAATTAAATGTTGAGGCTATCTTGAGAAAGCTCCTCAGATGTGTATGAGGATTCTCCTTCCCGATCACCCCTTTGAACTGATTTTCGGTAAGCAGCTTTAAAATCCCCGGGGATATCGAGAAGTTGTTCACCTCAACAGGAGGCAACACCACTCCATCATAGTACCGATGTGGCTGCGCTGCAAACCTCCCTCGGATAGCCATATTGTGATCTACGTTCTGAGGAACGTGTTGAGGATTAGCAGCAGGTACTGGTACTTGTTGGGGTGGTGGTGGGTAAATAGGTGGTTGATTATAGACTGGGGTGGAGGATACGGGTATGGTGGGTAAGGATAAGGTGGGTATGGGTAATGTTGGTATACTGGGTTGTTGAAAGGGTTATTTGGGTTTTGTGGGTACGCAGGGTTTTGGTTCTGGTTTTGGGGTTGTGTTTGTGCAGAGTTGATTGTGTCTTGTGGGTTCGGGTGTGGGTGTGGGCTCTCAGTTCCCCCTATGGGTATCTACTGATTACTGCTGTTTCCATTGGCACCCTCTGCCCGTTCCACAAGAGCAGTATACTCTGCAGCTATTTTGTCTAACTCCCCAAGTTCATCAGAAATCTTGTCTTTGTTTCCCGCGGCAGTAGTCATTCTTCTCAAGAAGGCTCGGTTCCTTCTAGCTATTGTCTCAGGATCTGCAGGTAACCTCTCTTCGCTCGTATTGCCTTGTGAGCGTGTTTTCATAAACCTGAAACACTAGCAGAAGGATCAAAACGCAACTGCCGAATAAATAAAAAATAACAATAAGAAATAAAAACGGAAAATGAGCACCCACTACTAACTACTAAGCTATCGACAAGTCCTATTCAAAAAGCATAAAACGCCATCCCCGGCAACGGCGCCATTGACTTTAAGCGATTTTACTAACTTCTACTAGTCGCTCACCCGCAAGCGGACGGGTTCACTGTAGTAAGAGTAAGTATAATGACCAAGTATTATCGAACCCACGGGATAGTGTGTATGCGAATAGATCCCTGAAGATCTACGCGTCGTAGTTAATATGAGTGTATTGTTTTTGGATTTTTTTGGAAAGATTAATTAAACTAAACTAAATTATCCTACGTATGCAAAAGGAAAATTAAACGAAATAACAAAAGGTGTGTTTTCAAGTATGAGATGGTGATGCTTAAGATAGGAATCCCTACGTATACTAACGGAGCAGGTACATAATCAAAATAACTGTGACACACAAGAATTAACCTAAGTCTAAGAATGCAAGGTGAAAGCTCAAGATTCTAAACCCTAATACTTTACCCTAACACTCGACTTCACTAATCTACTAAAAAGTTAATAGATTGTGCTTAATTAATGAGACCCTAATTTAACTAAGGTGATGCGGTCGTCCTCCTTCGCTAAACCGGTAGATGAATTAACCTTTCCTAAACTCTTTCGTTAAGTCTACTCGTTGTTAAAGAGTGATACGGTCGTCCTCTCTCTAACACCTTTCGAACGAAATTCAAGAGCGAAGTCTAGATTAATTTTAAGAATTCATTAACCAAGAGAATTAAAACCTAACGTCACAAGTTACTCTAATTACACACCCACAACCTACTTCTACGAGTTCATCCTACCCTAAGCATACAAGGGTTTTAGCCGGACATGGCTTTAGCAATCATAAAAGCAATAAAAGAAACAACGAACATCAACATAGTGAATTGAACGAAGAAAATAAGAAACATGAACTAGGGTTTTAAAAGAAATAAATACTAAGAACTGAAATTTAATTAACTAAAATGAAGTTTCAAAGCGTTCAAAGAAATCAAACTAACTAAAAGAAACTAATAAACGAAAAGAAACTTAGAATTCGTATGCAAAACCTCAACAAAACGTAAATAAAGCTTGCTCCTCTCCTTCCTCTCCAAAAACTAAGTCTAAAGTGATTTCTAAAGTTCGGGGATCCTTCAAAACGTGTTTGGAAGAGGTATATATAGGCAACGGGTCGAAACGGGATCTCATGGGCCAAAATTCCCGTCGAGCTCGAGTAAAAGTACTCGAGCAATGCAAGCTCGAGTGTCAAATTTGTACAGAACGTGAAAAGTGCTCGAGCCCCTTAGCTCGAGTAGCTCTACTCGACCGGACCTTGCTCGAGTAGTCTACTCGAGTGCCTGCGTACTTGCTACTTGACCGGCTTCTGCTCAAGTGCACTACTCGAGTGCCTGAGTATTGGCTACTCGACCGAAGCTGGCTCGAGTGCACTACTCGAGTGCCTGAGTAGTGTTTACTCGAGCTCCTTCATCTTGAGTACTTCAATGACACTTTTGCTCGCTCGAACTAATACTTCTCGTATTTCTTCCATATCTTCTCATCCGGGTATCTGTTTGAGTCGATTCGAAGTCCTACGAACTCCTCTTTTCGCCCTCTATCCATCTATAAGCATCAAAGACACGAATTTGTTAGTTTGTGAAAATAATACTCGAATGACTCTAAATAATTATATAAATCCATCAAAACAAGGGCATTTCGAGCGACGAATCATGACAATTTCACGCCTAATCATCTATCATGCAGACAGCAGAATTGACTTTCACCGAAAGTGACTTGGAAGGAATATTAACTCCACACAATGATTCGCTCGTAATCTGCGCAAAGATTATGGGAACACGAGTCCACAAATTGTTGGTAGACACTGGAGCCTACACCAACATCCTATTCAAAAAGACGCTCGATCACCTTGGAGATTATTCGGGATTCGACTCACAGAATAGTAGGCTTCGGGAATGCTGTAACAGTCCCATTGGGAATAGTTACTTTAGCAGTACAACTTGTAACGGCCAACGAACCCGAGAAGAATATTACAAGAATGGTTGACTTCTTGGTTGTAGACCATGATTCAACTTATAACGGGTTTCTTGGTCGACCCTTTATAAATGAATTTAAAGCGGCGTGTTCTACTTATCACTATTGTTTGAAATTCCCGACAGCAAGCGGAGCAGGCACTATCAAAGAAGATCAAAGAAAAGCTAGGGAATGTCTCTTACAGTTGCAGGTCAAACATGCACTAGTATCCATGATGGAAGCCACAACTAGCTATCCTACTGATGAACCATCAATATTAGAGAACATGATGGACATAGAGAAGGACCACATGGATATTGACGAGCAACATCTTGACGAGCAACTCATTACCACCCATGAGGAACATCATTCTGACGAACAACAAAGGGGTGATGATGAGCAACACTCGCCAGATGACTTGGAGGGCCTGGTGTTGACTAACAACAAGGAGACATGACCAACAGATGATCTAGATCCCCGCCTGGAAGCAGAGCCCATGAACATCGAAAATGATTTCAACCCTGAGGGACCAATACTTGATCCTCGTTGGAAAGGACAAAAACGACGAGCAACTCCAGTTGAAGAACTGGAGGCGTTCAAAGTTAATCCTGAAAACAAGGATCTCAAATTATATATAAGATCTGAGCTCCCTGAGCCTTATAGATCCAGAATGAAAGAGTTCATCAGTAAGAATCTAGATGTTTTTGCTTGGTCTCATGCAGACATGGTGGGGATAGATCCAAAACATGCTTGCCACAAGTTCAACATTAATCAAGCAAAAAGGCATGTCCATAAAAAACGAAGAAAATATGGCCCAGACAAGTATCAGGCTTTGAATGAAGAAGTAAAAAAGTTGTTAGACAACGACTTAATCCGACAAGCACTCTGTCCACAATGGGTAGCAAACCCAGTCCTTGTGAGGAAACCAAACGGGACCTGGAGGCTATGCATAGACTTTACAGATCTGAATGCAGCATGCCCGAAGGACAACTTTCCTCTCCCGCACATTGACCAGTTGGTGGACAGCACTGCAGGTCATGAAATTCTAACATTCATGGATGCCTTTGCCGGGTACCATCAAATTCCAATGCATCCAGACGATCAAGAGAACACAACATTTTATACAAATAAAAACTTGTTGTGTTGGAAGAGAATGCCCTTCGGTCTCATCAACGCCGGAGCAACATACCAGAGGTTGGTGAACAAAATGTTCGACGAACAAATCGGAGATACGGTAGAAGTCTATGTAGACGATATCGTAGTCAAAAGCCCCCGAAAAGAAGAACATCTTCAACATTTGACCCAGGTGTTCGATATTCTTCGGCGTTACAATATGAAGCTGAACCCGAAGAAGAGTAGTTTCGGAGTCCATTTCGGAAAATTCCTGGGCCATCTTGTTAGTCAACGAGGGATTGAAGCCAATTCAACAAAAGTCAAAGCAATCGTGGATATGCAACCACCACGTTCAATAAAAGAAGTGCAAAGGCTCACAGGATGCCTAACAGCATTGAATCGATTCATATCCAGGTCGGGGGACAAATGACGTCCATTCTTTGAAGCCATCAAGAAAGGACAGTTCACGTGGACTAGCAACTGTCAAAAGGCGTTCGACCAACTTAAAGACTACCTAGGAGATGTCAAAATCCTATCAAAACCCATCCCAGGAGAAAAGCTATACTTGTACTTGGCGGCGTCAGAAGTGGCAATCAGTTCTGTTCTGGTACGAGAAGATGGCAAATTTCATCAACCCATCTACTACGTCAGCCAAGCTTTGCATGATGCGGAGATCAAATACTCTCCAACCGAGAAACTGGCGTACGCACTTGTCATGAGTGTGAGGAAGTTACGACCATACTTCTTTGATCATCAAGTTGAAGTGCTAACAACCTTCCCACTCAGACAAATTCTCCATCGCTCCGACACAGCTGGTCGCTTATTAAAATGGTCACTAGAGATTAGCCAATTCGGGGTGACCTATGCTCTTCGAACAGCGATCAAAGGGCAAGAGTTAGCCGACTTTATAGTCGAACTGACCGTCCCACCAGATCCGACGAGAGGACTTGATCATCCCTAGCATCTTTATGTTGACAGATCTTCAACCAACGTAACCTCGGGGGCAGGAGTGGTTCTAATTAGCCCTGACAGACAAGTATTTACCTCGGCGATCAAATTCGGTTTCATGGCAACCAACAACGAAGCTGAGTATGAAGCTCTTATTGCTGGTCTCCACCTATCTCTTGCAGTAGGTGTTAGACAGTTACAAATATTCGGCGACTCACAATTGATTGTGAACCAAGTCTGAGGTGAATACGAGGCGAAAGACGATCATATGATCGAGTATCAGTGAATTGTTGCTTACCTGATGTCCTTGTTAGAACAAGTCTTCATTGAACAAATTCCAAGGACAAGCAACACGCAAGCAGATGCGTTGGCCCGACTAGCAACAAGTGAGGGACCTGCAGAGTTGGCGGACATTATAATTACAAAGATGAATGATCCATCAACAAGAAGTTAAAATGTCAACCAACTTGACGAACAAGCCAGTGAAGAAGAAGACTGGAGAACAAGTATAGTCAAATATTTGAAAAGTGGGGAAAAACCAAACAACCCTTTTGAAGCTGCCAGATATACTCTGGAGGGCGAGCAGCTTTACAAAAGGGGAATATCAATCCCACTTCTCAAATATTTGCCTAGGGGGCAAGGACGAGCAATACTTGAAGAAATACATGCCGGAGTATGTGGAAATCACACTGGGGGGCAAGCCTTGACATACAAAACTATCAGACAAGGCTACTATTGGCCGACTTTATGCCAAGATGCAATCAAGAAAGTGAAGACTTGTCATCAATGCCAGATTTTTGCCCCAAACATTCATACCCCGGCCCAACAGCCCGTATCAGTTTATAGCCCGTGGCCATTTGCAAGATGGGGAATGGACATTATTGGTCCTTTCCCAGCAGAAGTTGGAAATGTTCGATTTGCCGTCGTGGCAGTCGACTATTACACAAAATGGGCAGAAGCAGAGGCCATGGTAAAAATCACACAGCAGAAAATGATCAACTTCATTTGGAAGAACATTGTCTGTCGTTTTGGGGTCCCACAAACCATCGTGACAGACAATGGTCCACAGTTTGATGGAAACGAGTTGAGAGATTTCTGTATAAAGTGGGGGATCAAAAAACATTACTCTACGCCCTATCATCCCCAATCAAATGGACAAGTCGAGGCCGTAAACAAGATAATCAAGCATACATTAAAAGTACGGCTAGCGGAGAGCAAAAGCAGTTGGTCTGAAGAACTCCCAGAAGTCTTGTGGGCATATAGGGTTTCTCCCAGGTCAAGCACCGGAGAAACACCTTTTGCAATGGCTTTCGGAGCAGAAGCCGTAATACCAATCGAGTTAAAGACCAACACTTTCAGAACGACCAATTTTGATGAGCAGGCGAACAACTCTGCTCTAGCTACTGAGATGGATTTGCTCGAAGAAAAAAGATTAAGTGTCGAGCTAAAAAATGCTACCTATAAACAGCGAGCAGAACGATATTATAATTCCCATGTTAAAATCAGGGAATTCAGAGTTGGAGATTTGGTTCTAAGAAAGTTGCTCGCCCAACCTCCAGGTGTATTGGGACCAACTTGGGAGGGCCCGTATTGTATAACGGAAAAATTCGTTAATGGTGTATACGATATCGAAGATATGGAAGGCAAGCCGGCCCAATACTCCTGGAATGTTGTACATCTGATGAAGTACTATCAATGAGACGAACAAAGTTCTTGATTGGGCGAACAAATGTCTTGGGGGGCAGGTGAACCAAGTAAGGCAAACCAAAAACTTGCCTAATTTTTTGAAAATTTTGCTAAGTATAGAATGTAAAGTTATTCGGCATATTGTATAGTCTAGTGCTGTTTCATCTTTTTTAATTTTATACAAAGTTGCTCGGCAAAAACATTATAAGCGAACATGTTTTTAGTTAGTGTTCAAAGTTGTTCGTCAGGTTGTATATGTTAGTGATGAGCAGTCTTATAACACTTGTAAATTTTTCATTATATATACATAGTTGTTCGTCAAAAAGAAAAGTCCGAAAGCTCGAGGTACAAGTCCATTTTGAGGACCAAAGCCAGTTAAATATTGTTCGTCTTTTAAGATGAGCAGAACCTAAGGCTAAACCCAAATTCCATTAAGGCAAAGTTCAATTCGAACAAAAGCCCAACACTATATGTTATAATTGCAAAAGCATTGACAAAAATGTAAAGGCAATTAACATATATAAGAAAATGAGCGAACAAAAGAAAGACACTTTATTAAAATAAAGGCTTTGAAGCCTAAAAAATAGTACAGCTTTGAAAAGCCATTACAAAAGTACTACAAAAGGAACGAACAACTATTACAAAGAAAAGAAGAAAAAAGGCTAAGTCCTAAGCCTATTGCTGCTCGGCGGGAGGAGGATCTTGAGCTTGATCGGCAAGAGTAGGACTTTGAGCTTGGTTGGTCGGTGGATCGACGATCATGTCTCTTTCCATGTCTTCGGCCACTTTTTGCTCCCTCTCGGCTTGCTCGTCCACAGCGGCCGGCTCCTCCTCCTGTTCGCCCTCATCAACCATAGGCGGATGGCGAGTAATAATGATGCTGGGGTCGAGGCAGTCAATTTTAACCCCCAGATCGGCAATATCCCCCAGCTGCATCTCAATGTTGTTCGGCGGGGGATAGTTCTCCAGATTTTCGGATAAGTCTTTGCCCATCTCCTCCACCATCTCTTTAAAATCATACGCGTCAGCCATGCGGATGCAATCGGCATAAGCGCAGATGTAGCCCAAGTTGGAGATGGGGGTAGACCGGGCCTGGAGCTCTGCCTCGAGTTGATCGCGGGTGAAGGTACTGGCCTCCATTTCTCTCAGGCTAGCAACTTCCGCCTCAAGCTCGGCGATCTTCTGCTCGGCCGCAGACAGCTTGCTCTTCTCTTCACCGAGCATGGCTTCTTTGCCTCCCAATTCGCTAGATAAACCTTGAATTTCTTCAATATATTTCTTCTCGTTGTATATGTAGAGGGAGATCTGGTTGTTGAGCTGAGCAATCTGGCCATACAAATTGTTCGCCATTGTATCCTTCTCTTCTGAAAGGTGGCGAACAGTGGCAGCATGTTGGCGAGCAGCTTCTTCCAGCTCCACCACTTGAGCCATTCCCCTTTGAGTGGATACAAGGGAGTTGGCAGCTTGCACCATTGACAAATGAAAGTTGTCAATGGCCCCTTGGGCGAGCACGGCCTTGTTCAACGATTTTGACCAGGCGCGAGCAATAATTTCAGTTGCCCGGCGAACATGATCATCCGAGATGTCATGAATGTTCGCCGGGGTCTTTGAGCAGGCGTACTGGTGAAGTATGTCTACTCGCCCTAGGTGGTCATTTGGCCGATACCTGCGAGCAAAAAAGGTTTCAACACTTAGTAAATTTTTAACCAACTTAATTCTTGGAAGAGTTGAAAGAAAAATCCTTACTCGGCAAACTTAGCTCTGTCCCACCCAAGATAGGTGATGTTCTCAGGCCCACGAGGAGGTGTATGCCTGTCTTTGCTCGCCTTTCCCCTCTCATCGGTTGTAGGAGGGCGAGCAGCTTCGGTGGAAGGCAGGCGACCAGATCCTCCCACTTTGGATTTTCCTTTGTCAGTGATGGGGGGCGCCTGGGAGACATATGTACCGTCACCTTTCTTCAGTCTTTTTAGACCAAGAGGAGAGGAGGCGGGAGCCGGTTTTGGCAATGTGCTCGGCATAACAGATGTTCGATGGGTTTGCTCGGCAGCAGAGGCCTTGTTGGTCATCGCCAACACCTTAGAAGACGGGTCACCCTTCTTCCTTCGACCTTTGGGTGGTGCCATCTCAAATACTCTTTGCTCCAAGAGTCCGAAGTAAGGAGGGACGGCGATGGTAACTTGCTCGGCTAAAAAAAATTATTATTATTATTAGACGAGCAAGTTTGAGAAACGAATTACGAACAAATTTGTAAAAGGAAGAGTTAGAAATCTTCTATACCTGGAGGTACTTCAACCTGGGCCTCTAGGTGGTGAGGAAATGTGAGAAGGCGAGCAACTTTCTGACACTTCTCCTCGCTCAAATACTGGATGGCCCTATCCGCTCTGTTGTGCAAGCCGACCAAACAGGAAGTAAATAGGAACTCCGCACCAACTTCCTCCTCTTCTGAGTCCCACTTGGGTAATCGAGGACCTGCGAACAAACAAGAAAAGTTAAATTAGAACAATACAGTTCAAAAGCGAACAAAGATGAACTTACGCTTAATTATTCCATAGGAAGCAGGAGAATTAATTCGCCCAATGCCACCGTGTGGACCAGAAGATGCTCGCCAGTTACCCCCTATGAAGAAGAAGTGCTCTTTCCAGTCCCTAATCTTGTTCGGCACCCCTTCTACCATCTTGAGTCCGGTCCTGGCCTTGAGGTAGTAGTAGCCCTCTTTACCTATGGGACATTTGGTGATTGTCATGAGATAGTTGATTTCCTCCGCGGTAAGGCGATCAACATATCCTTCAAGGGCGAACAAGCACATGACGCCGAGCAAATTCATCCACCCAATTGGTGTGATCTGGGTAATGGCCAGGTTGGTTGCCTCGAGAAAACGGCCAACAATTGGGGGCAATGGCAGTTTCAGACTAGCCATCAAGGTATCAATGTTGATCGCCGTACATCCTGGGGGTGGGTGATCAGCTCTCTCCTTTCTCTTGGGAGCCCACATATGAATGTCATACGGGATCTTGTAGGTCTCTCGGATCGAGTCAAGATCCTCCTCGAGGACAACACTCTTGATTTTGCTCGCCTGAAAGTCAGTCTTTGCCCAGTCCATTGTTTGTCTTTGGGGGCGAGTAAAGTGGTTCGCGTGTTCGACAGCATATGCTCGCCATTCGAAAGGCCGAGCAACTCCAACTGGAATCTCGTTTTCCAACATCTTGGAGATGGGAAGTTTATACCCTCCAAGAATTCACGGGTCAGTTCGTCAAATTGGGGATCTTCCGATTCAACACTAGACGAAGAACCCTCTTCAGAATCTCTGTTCGCAACAACCACCACCTCCCTCCCTGACGGGCGAGCACCAATATCTTCCACCGATCGAACAACTGAGTCCACGTGAGAGTCCGACGCCGAGGAGATCTCAAAGGGAGGTCGATCTCTATGTACCACAATGGGAAGGAGGGGATCAAGGGTTTCCTCAGATTTGTTGCTCGAATGTGAAGACATAGGGGGAAAGAAGGACACAGACGGCGGCAAAACCAATTGCAGACGGCGGCGATTTCCAGAGAAGATGGCGGCGCAAACTCCCTCCACGGCGGCGAAGGTACAAATGTGAAAAAGAAAAACAGAAAGAAGAAGAGAAATAAGAGGATAACTACCTTACTTCAAGGTTGGAGGTCAAATGCTGGAGAAATAGGCGCCGGAAAACTTGAAGATCGCCGGAAATGAAGAAAATCGCCGGAGCACTGTAGCAAGGAGTGAAAAAGTAGGAAAATATTTATTTTCCCCTTCTATTTATACCCCAAGCAAAAAATGGGGTCCAAGGTATAATTTCCAGTAAAATATGGGCCAATTTGAAAGAAAACGGGGTAAATTCCGAGCAAGTTCAAAAATTGGAGGGCCTATATGCAAATGTAGGGGCGCATGGCCTCGGGGCTGCTCGCGCGTGGGCGGCGCGCAATCATACCGCCCACGTCATCCTCGTACATCCTCCAGATCGTGGGGAGGTGAAACGGCGAACTCAACGTTGCTCGCCAAAATCAATGATGTTCGTCCAAATCCTCACCAGAATAGTATCCTAACTACAGTTGCTCGCCACGAAGTTGCTCGTCAAAGGCAACATCTAGTCAGGATAAGGGGCAATTTTTTATAGGCGAACATAAATCGATGATTGGCGAACAGAGATTAAAGTCTTAATAAGGATTACGAGAAATCAACTCCAAATCAAAGATGATCAACAAAGAAAATTAAGCCGGAGTGCATAAATCAATCCAGGGAGTGTATAAACTGACGAACAACTCTATCGACGAACAACATACTGGCGAACAGGTTTTAAGGCGCGAGACCAGATATGAACATTCTGCCAAGTCACTGATGACGAGCAACATTGTCAAAAGGTGGTACATCTACCAGCCTAAGAGGTGTATGTCGACGAACAAAGGACCAAGATCCCAAAGCCAAACTGTGTAAAACACAAAGGCAAACAACTTCTGAGCCATAACCTCAAAAGGCGAACAACTTTTATGAAAAAACCATCCTGGATCAACTAAGCCGACCTGGGCGAACAACAATGAAGTCCGAGATAAGACCAAAGAAGACTTTGTAACTAAGATTCAGCTTAGATAAGGTCAAACTGTGGTCAAAGGACACTTGTCAAGCATGCAGGCTAGGGAGACCAAGAGTCATAGACACCTCATGCTTGCTAGTCTCTATAAATAGTTGTTCTCCAGCTTAAGAAATACAAGTTCAAATTCATAAATACTCCCAAAACACACACTAACACACCTAACCGTGCACACATACGAAATTAATACGATTTTGACTTTTGTATTTTCGATTTCATAACCCGAGTCTTCAATTTACCATTTACGGTGGTAATCAATCATACGAAATTGATTGGTGATTTTAAACCGAACTAAAACAGTCACTAATCCACTCGATTAAATTTGATCACCAACAATTTGGTAAGTGACTACATGATTCACGGACCCTGTGGATTGGTAAAAAGAAATTATCCATGCATGGTCAACAACGTTTGCTCAAAGAACTTCCCAAAGAGTTATAATTAGTTTACATCTATTGATGATGAAGGTTTCCCATTGTACAGAAGTAGAAATACAGGGGTTACTGTTGATAAAGAAATTGTTCATTTGAATAACCATTTTGTGGTTCCTTACAGTCCAATACTACTACGAAGGAGCTGATAGAGTTACTGCTACTGTGGAGAAGGAATGGGTCATTAAAGGTGAATCAAAATTGAAAGACGGAGTGACAAATTTCGTAAACTGCAGATACATATCTCCGTGTGAAGCAGTTTGGAGAACTCTTCAGTTCGATATACATTATGGGTATCCACCTGTTATGAGATTGAATTTACATCTTCCTAATCAGCAGAGAGTTGTTTTTCGAGATGAAGATTACATTGATGATGTACTCGAAAGACCATCTTCAGGTAAATCAATATTTCATGGCGTGAATGGATAAAAATAAAACCAATGATGAGGATGCAAAGAAGTTGGCCTATGTGAAATTTTCAAAAATCTATGTTTGGGATAGAAAAAAATACCAGTGGAAAAAGAGAAAAAGTAATAGATTTTCATTGGGAAGACTATACAGTGTTCCACCAGGGGCTGGTGAAGAGTATTATTTGTATCTCTTACTATCATATAATAAGGGATCAACATCTTATGAGATGATACAAACCATTGGTGATATTGTGTATGATACCTTTAAGGATGCTTGCTATTCAATGGGATTGCTGGATGATGATCGTGAGTACATTGATAGGATAGCAGAGACAAGTTATTGGGCAAACAATCATTACTTAAGGAATATATTTATTATTCTTCTCATGTCATCTTAAATGAACTCTCCAGAAATCGTATTCGAAAAGACGTGAGAGTGTATGACGGATGATATACCCTATCAAAGAAGACGAACATTGAATATACCAGGTATAAAATTTTTAAAAAATTAATTTGATTTAGATTGTAAAATTATTTTATAATTATGTTTTTTTCTAATTTTTTTTAAAGATTTATAGCTTAACAGTGAAGAGTTGAAAAACTTGGCTTTGATTGAGATTGAGAAACTACTGCAGATGAATGAATCCACTTTGAGTAGATTTGCATCAATGCCAGTATCAGATTTTGAGTTTGAGAATGATGTAGTAAATAAACTCATTCGTCAAGAATTGAATTACGATCGGTCTGAACAAAGAGAAGAATATGACAAGTTAAGTTCAACTCTAACTCAAGAACAAAAACTTGTGGTTAGTGAAATACTTGAAGTTGTTTGGTTGAAAAAAGAAATAGTCTTCTTTTTATTTGGATATGGTGGAACTGGAAAGACATTCATTTGGAGAACGATCTCCGCAGCAATACCTTCGAAAGGAAATATTGCTCTTAATATTGCATCAAGTGGAATAGGATCTCTACTTCTGTCTGGCGGACGTACAACTCATTCAAAATTTGCTATACCGCTTAATATTGATGAGACCACCATGTGTAAAATTAAGCCGGAGACACATTTGTCCGAACTATTATTGAAGATAAAGTTTATTATATGGGATGAGGCATCAATGATTAACATATTTAGCTTCGAAGCTTTGGATATTGTTAGATCTCCAGATGGAGCCATGAGCGATATGTCTTTTGGTGGTAAAATCGTTGTGCTTGGAGGAGATTTTAAACAGATACTTCCTGTTATACCAAAAGGAAGTCGAGAGGATATTGTGCACTCAACTATCAATGCTTAATATTTGTGGGATTATTGCAAGGTATTTTATGCATCTTTTATTAAATAATAATATTTTTTTAAAGAATTAATTATTGAAAAACTAAATACATCTAATTTGTTTTCAATTTTAAGATTGTCGGAGAACATGAGATTACAAAGTTCTGATCCCAATACGTCCTCAAATGATGATGATATTATTAACTTCTCGAAGTGAATTTTGAAAGTTGGTGATGAGAAAATTGGAATAGGCAAGATGGTGCCGTTGAGATTGAGATTCCGAAAGTTAATTTGATTTATGATGTCATTGATCCAGTTGCATCTATAATCGAAAGTATTTATCCATCCTTAATTGATAATTTAAGGACACAAAAATAATTTGAGGATAGAACAATACTTGCACCTACTCATCGAGATTTGGAGTCTATAAATGATAGAAAATTCTATCTATGATTCCAGGTGATACTAAAGTATACTTGAGCTCAAACTGTGTTTGCGCGTTTGAATTTCGAGAAGGAGATAATGGACAAATGATTATAGTTGAATTTTTAAATTATGTTAGGTGTTTCGGAATATCAAATCACCGTCTGATCTTGAAAGAAGGAGTGTCTATAAAGTTACTAAGAAATATTGATCACAAATCCAGGTTGTGCAATGGAACAAGATTAATCGTCACCAAACTTGGCAACCACATTCTCGAGGCTGAAATAATATTTGGAAGGAATGTTGGAAATAAAGTCTTCATCCCAAGAATGACATTGACAAATTCCGATCCTACAATGACGGTGAATTTTACAAGACGATAATCTTCAATTCTACTGTGTTTTGCCAAGTGCAATAGCTTTCTATTGTTAGATTGTATCTTCTCAAACCTATTTTCACCCATGGTTAACTTTATGTTGCAGTATCCAGAGTTAGATCAAGTAGATGATTGAAGATTTTGTCACTTGATTCTAACGGAAATCCTTCCAAATACGCAACAAATGTTGTTTATAGGGAGATTTTCCGCAATTTGTAAGCATTATTTTCTAAACATTTGGTTAATAATAAATGTCATGAATTTATAGTTTATTGTCCTTCGAATATAATTATTTATTATTAACTAACATTTTTAAAAATACAATAAAAAAATTGAATAAATAAAATAATAATAGTAACAACATTTATAAAACATAATAAAACTGATTAATAACTTTACCATAAATTTTATGTACAGCTCCGCGATAATCGCAGGTTTAGCACTAGTATTTGATATTTTAAAATAGTTTTATGATAAATTTATTATGAAATTTTTTCATAGAATTGCAGCTGCGTAAAATATAAAAGAAATGGTAATTATTTAAATTCTTGTTCGTGTTCGTGTACGGCCTATAACTGAAACTTCCTCGAAATTTCTCACAATAAACCAAAAACCAAGAAAACCAAACTGATGGGTATCCCGTATCCGACCAAACTTCTAATTAATGAAAAACAACAAAATATACGTTTGGCAATTTCTGGGATTAACTTATTTTCCTGATAAATTCATTGAAAACAAGATTCCAATATTGTATCTATAATAGAACAAGAAAACAATAATTGTATCTTCCTTCAAAAAATAGATTATTACAAGGATTGATATTCCGTGACTATTTTTAATTGATTAAAGATATTTGAAAAGACTTCAAACTACATTTGAAAAACATTTTTATTACAGTAATTGGATTAATGCTTATAAACCCTTGAGAGCGCCAACAGAAAAAGAAAAAAAGTTTATAATTCAAAAAGAACTTTTGCTAGAGTTGGAATGACGATGGGTAAAATAAGTTTATATTCTTGAAGGTGTTATTTCTCTGGAGAATAAGATCTGAAATTAATCCGAATAAGTTAATAAAATGTAATTATTGCTGGAAGTGGAAACTCCATTCTGATTAAACAGGTAGGTGAAAGTGTTTATCAATTGATTAATTAATATTTGAAAAGACTTCAAATTACTACATTTGAAAAACGAGTGAGTCTCTAATCAACCAATTATGTGATTATAATCTCTCGTACAATCTTGAAAATGACATCTAAAAATAGAGCAACTCTATTGGGCATTTATTAACGCACTCAAGAGTTGAAACAATTTTCAATAAAAAATATGATTCGATTACAATGAAAAGTGTGGTTAGATTATACTGAAACTTTTCAATGTAATCTAACCACACTTTTCAGTATAATCAACCTTTACTTTTTAGTATAATATTATAAATAATCTCAACTGTTTAGTGAATTTATCGTACACCTGGTGCATATGAAGGTGTGTGATAAAAATAATGACAGATTGTAAAATTTATGCCATGAGTACATATCTTCAAAGTAATAACAATATTGAGTTTTCTTATATAAAAATAAAATAAAATGCACAAAATCTCCAATAAACAAGTTTTATAATATGAAATTTATACTATTATATATATGTATTTACTGATATCATTACACAAAGTTTTATAGTATGAAATTTATACCATTATATGTATTTATTGATATTATTACATTCATTCATTAATACCATTAGATTTATAAACTGAAATTACAGTATAAAATATTACGGTATCAGTTTCATACTTATATACAAGTTTCACCGAAAACGTATTCAATAAAATGATATGAAACTATATAATTCCTGGTGTTGGGGGGAAAATGGAGTGTCTATACTCTATAGGGACCAAAATGGGAAGGGAAAGAAAAACATATTGAGTATAATTACGATCGTGATACGTAAAATTACATTTTGGAAGCGATTAGTTTAGTATAATGAAATCATGAGGAATATCTTGATTGATAAGCATTCATCTCTTATCAATCCAGAAAATATAAGTTGAATATATGTGATCTAGCTCTATCATGAATCACATGACAATTGACTTACCACGATGTCAGATTTTTTTCCATACATACATGCATGTAACTGAAGTAACTTGGCTCCAAATTTCAGGTGATCCCGCGAAGCTTCCCTTTTTGTCTTTAAGTGAAACTGTAAAGATTGTTTTTCTCAATATTTTTTTCCATCGTTATCATCTGCATTTTTAACGTACACATTTTTCTCTTTAAAAAAAATAAAAGAAGATATATAGAGTGTCCGTTTGCCACCCAAATTGATTATATTATGCGTGAAGTAGTAATAATCTTGTAATATATATACTGTATACATATATATACATATATCTTGTAATAATATCGCTCTCCTGGATTTTTTTTTTTTAAATTCACCTTCATTTTATATGAATTCGTCTTCTGTATTGAAAATATAAATGGCGTTTATAGTAAAAAGATTTTTTTATGAGGTAAAATCCTGGATTCTTCCCATCAAATACTTAAAAAAAAAATTGGAATTAATTAGTAAATTATTGAAAACAATTCATTTCATTTCATCTAAACTCAATTCATTTTCAATTTAACTAACAATTATGAATGTTGAAAGAATATCATATTTAAATTTTAAAATGTGAAATGATCATGAAAGTATGGCATGGCACGGTAACAGACATTTTGTAGTGTACAATTACAGTGTATGAAGTGCATATATGATTTTTACTACTTAAAGAATAGTTTTTATTTTTATTTTTTTATATATAATTAATTATAACAAAATAATCATAAAATAAGTGTAGAAGGAATGTGTTGTGTGCGGATGAGATCGTCTCATCAAATTGAAATCAATGACATTACTCTGACCATCCAACTAATTTGAGCTATATATCATTCATGAAACTTATTACAATTGGCTGGATCGAGTTTTGCAATCAATAGGTTTTATACAAAGATTGCTCATAAATTTATCATTAAATTGTTTGAAATATCAAATACTCCCTCCGTCCCGGATCTTTTTTCATAGTGGTACATAACACATTTTTTACGAAAAATGCAGTATGTAAGTGTGAAATTAAATAAAATAAAAATATTTTATTGACTTTTGTGAGTATGAATTATTTTCTTTTTAAGGGTGTGAAAAAAGAGTTGAGACGTCCCACAAAGAAAAATGTGAAGAAAGAATTGAGACAGGAGGAGTGTATTAGATCAAAATAATTAAAAAAATTATCAGCAAGAATCAGGGTCAATTAATTGTATCATATTGTAATTGTTGTTGATATTTTTGACCAACAATATGGTATCACTGACCTTAATTTTTGATACTCCTGATAAAAATTTTAATACTATTAATTAAATCTTTAATACTTTAAAATAATTTATAATAAGTTTATCATAAACAATTTTTATATAAAATTTTGCCAACTTTGTTTTATTTCTTAAGAGATCATATTTAATAATTTTTATGATTAGTTATCTAGTTCGAGATTAGTCCTGGATGTTAATGTGGTAAGAAACGCACTGTATCAGGGTATTGCTTATACCCTTTGTTTTCATTAATACTAATAAGAGAAAAAACATCATAATTAATAATTTTGGAGCTCAAATTATTCTAATTTGTTGGGATGCAATATGCATGATTAAATAATTGAACCAGTCATCATTAATATTCACCTGTATAATCATAATGATAATGTTCATTTTTGGATTTTGATGCTATTTGAAGGTTAGATCCAAAATTGAGCAGACCTCGTGATGAAAATATTACAGAATATTGCTGCAATGTGAAGACACCAAATTAACTCAACCGAAAGAGGCTATTTCCTCGAAATTTCTTCTAAACAGATCAAATTTTGTCATAATATTACAGTTTAAACGTCCATTTAAAATCTCCAAAAATATATTTTTTATCTATTAAAAAGCTTACCTATATTTTAGCTTAATTAATCTAAGTATGTCATCTTAAAAAAAAAAAAAAAAAGTAGATTTTATATAAAAATTGTTAATGATAAGTTTATATATGATCATGAAACTATTTTGAAATTTCAAATATTTGATCATAAGCATTAAAAATTTCATTAGGGGTATCAAGAATCAAAGCCAGTTGTATCATATTTAAATTGTTGATCCTATTTAATACCACTTGTAATGAAATTTTAATACTCTTGTTTATATATTTAGCACTTTAAAATAATTTTCTAATAAATTTATTATAAACTATTTTCATATAAAATTTCGTTGGGAAAAAAAAATCTACTATGATTGGATAAGCAAGTGTGAATAATATCATCATGTATTGAAACTCAGGTATTTAAATTATGAATAAAGCAAACGATTTTTGTTTGCTTTTTATATGTTAAGTCTCTATTAAAGAATTAACATGGTTTATCACATGTAACTTTTGTGTTAATTTGATATATATCAACGTGGATCCTAATCTATATATGAATGAATTAATCATGTTGTGTGGAATTAGATGCAAGTTTTTTTCTTCGTTGTATTTATTTCGTATTATAATTGAAATTGATTTTTAAAAAGGGCGGTCTCTATGGATCCTACTTTAGTCTTCAGATAATTATAAATTTGATTACAATTTAGATTTATTCAATATAAACACTCAACGATACCTTTCAAGCTTCAAAGTCCCGCAAAAGGATATTATTTAAAAAGAAAAAAAAATCAAATTCCACAAATTTTGATTTTGTCACGTGTTACCGTTCACAATGGTATATTATAGTATACATTTTGTTCTAAGAATTAATTTGATAGCGTGTCATTCCACGCACCATACGGTTCCAATGCAATAAAAATTAATATGCATGTCATTGAGGATAATATTTTTAATTATAAAATATAATTTTATATCCAACCTTAGTAGTCTCCATAACGAGGAAAACAATTTTTTAATCAGTTGATCGGATTCTCTTTCAAAGACAAAATGTTCACCCTTTATTGTACTTTATCAAGGCACATTCATGCACGTGTGGCTTCAGTTTGCCATTTTATTTATCGGGCATCTCAGTATTTCGTATAGATTGATTAAAATATGTACGTTTTTGTTATTTTTTTTTTCATTATATTTCATATTCTTAGATAAATTTAGTTTTCACATTTAATTATATTTACTTGTATGTTTCAATTATATAAATATACACGTCACATTTTTGTTGTTTAGCTGCATCAAGAGACTGACTCATTTGATTAAATCAAGTCGTTTCTAATTTGTGAAATCAATTTCCAACCGACTATTGCTCTACGTTGTTCTTATTTCTGCTTTATCATTTTTACATTAATAAATCTAATTGGATAATGTGCATCTCAGTTGAATTTAAATAGACTAAAGACCACGGTTATTTGCACTAGCCTCTTTGTTAAAGATACTATCGGATGAATACATTACCTATTTTTTCTGAAAAATTGAAACATCGAATAATAAATTCTGAAAATAAACATAAAATTTGAACAAAAATTCGAAATATTGTGCGTTCCATTATGTTCGGAAAAAATATTAAAAAAAAAGAAAGAATTCCAAAAAAAAAAAATCGAACAACAAATAGTGTATTCATCCGGATAGTGTCTTCAACAAGGAGGCTAGTGAAATAACCTGGGCCAAAACTAAACCACGAGAATCATATTGAGCACGGTTATTAGCACTAGCCTCTTTGTTAAATACCCTACCCGGATGAATACACTATCAATTTTTCCAAAAAAATGAAACATTTTCGGCAAAAAATTCCGAAAATAAACATAAAATTCGATTTTTTTTTCCAAAATATTGTGAATTTAGTTATTTTCGGAAAAAAAATTCGAAAAAATGAAAAAAATTCGAAAAAATGAAAAAATTTCGGAAAAAAATATTGTATTCATCCGGTAGTGTTTTTAACAAAGGGGCTAGTGCAAATAACCTGCGCCAATCATATTAGCCTCAAATATTCGGGCCTCGAATGTTGTTAAGGGCTCTAAATTTTAAAGCACTATGGGCTCAAACGGATTGGGAAAGCCCAAATGTTTAACTGGGCTTAAATTTAGAGGCCCAATTAGGCAGCTTTCCTTTCGTGACGAAACTGCAAAAAATTACTCTCTTTACTTAATAAACAAATTGAAAACCAGCACACACACTGAATGTGAAGTGTGAGATTAGATATGATCGGGCCGGGTCGACCACAGTTTGTGCTATTCGGGTCGTCCATTGTTCAGCAGAGTTTTGCGGATGAAGGATGGGGAGCTATCCTTACCGATCTTTACGATCGCAAGGTATTAAAGATATAGTTAAGTAGTTAGAAAAATTCTCTCTCTCATATGTATATATGTTTATATCAGGGTATGTTATGTGTGATTATGTTCTGTAATTTATGAAAAGGAACTGTTAATCTGGAATCGACTTAGAGTAATCGGCAATCAATTCTATGAAGTTGATTATCTATTGTCCTGTTTCCCAAGATGTAAATTCGCGATGGACTAAATTAACAGGGTGTTTGTGCGTGTTTTATGGTTAATAGGCGGACATAATTCTACGAGGATATTCTGGGTGGAATTCCAGGCATGCTCTTCAAGTATTGGACCTAGTTTTTCCCAAGGTAATCTGCTCGAATGATGATTCCATAGTGGTTGAATATGAAATCACACACGAAATTATAAGTTCTTTTGGTGTTTGAATATGATGTATCACTTGTGGAAAGCTCGGATATAGTTTTCCAGTTTTTATGCAACTATGATTTTGAATTTAAAACATTTTATTCGTTTTTTTAGGGGGCGAAGGTTCAACCTTCTCTGGTTATAGTATACTTTGGTGGTAATGATTCAATGCATCCCCATCCTAGTGGTTTGGGTGCTCATGTTCCTCTGCCAGAATATATCGAAAACATGAAAAAGATTTATCTTCATCTCAAGGTAAATTATGTTATCTCTCTCTCTTGGGAAAATAGCTTTATAATGGGGTGAATGAGGTATGGGGATTAGGAATGTATATGGTATCTAAGACTTTGCTCCTAAAATATGAAATTAGTAGCAAAACTAATAAGCAGAACTGCTCTAAGTATGTGCATGATTAGCCATTTTGCGTATCATTGTCGATATTTTTGCTTTAATCGAGAGAAAATTGATGAAGCTTACTTCAAGCTATATGCTTATATGAAGACTCCTCTTCAACCCACTGGAACAAAACTTAAATGCAAAAATAGGTATGAAGCTTGTTCATCTAGTGCATATAGTTCAGAAAGAACTAGTGAATCTATTCTATAGGCACCCATGTTAGGCTTGTTTGATGGACCCATAACCAGCAGTCCATAGTAAGATAGAAGTTATATATGGTTATGGTTCGTGAAGTCTTGAGCATTCTGATACAAATTCTGGAGGGCCCGTTTAATAATTAGTGGAACATTTGTTGCATGTTGAAAGGGTTTCTATATATATTCCTTGATTGAAACATGTGCTCTTAGAGAGTCCCTTTCCCTGACTTAACAACATTAATTTCATTCATGAGCACTGGTTGCAGAGTCTTTCGGAGAAGACACGGTTAATTTTTCTTACATCACCTCCTGTCAACGAGGCAATGATTCGCAAACACTTTGGGTAAAATCTAAGCTAAAATTCGATCTCCATGTTAAATTTGATGATCTTAAGAAAAAATGAGTTCTTCCATCTTTTGAAAACCAGAAATGTGCATGATAATCAAGACCGAAAAAATGAGACCTGTCGTAGATATGCAGAAGCCTTAGTGGAGTTAGGCAAACAATTGAACATTAAAGTTGTCAACCTTTGGACAGCTATTCAGAAGAGAGAAGACTGGGCAACAACTTGCTTACTGTAAGTTTCTATCTACTATTTCAAAGTTTGTCCTAAAACACGATATTTACAATCATACATTTGTGTATGTAGAGATGGAATCCATTTTACACGTGACGGGAGCCAAATTGTGGCGATGGAGATATTGAAGGTTATCAAAGAGGCTGATTGGGAACCAAGCCTGTTTTGGACGTCAATGCCGACTGAGTTTGCAGGCAATTCACCGTATTACATGGTTCGCCCTGATGGTAAATCCACTTTCAACTCCTCGATTGGTATTTCTCGATGGAAACTTAAGTGGACGATGAATGGCATTAAGTCAAAGCTTTGAACTTGGAGGGCTTTAGGTAGGTTCAAACCCATCTAGACCCGTCTATTCATGAAAACATATATACATAATTGTTTTGAAGGGTTCTGAGTAATCCCAAGTATAGGTAGAATTTGATGTATTTATACGTTTTAAGTGAGCTTTGAGTTTAACGAATCTCACTAGTCACTCATGATGAAATATACGAGTGTAGTATTTGTCGTCTACTTTGCATATAGGTAAATAGAAACACGATGTTTGCAAAAATGATGTGTGTACGCGTGGGTTTCTTAGGTTATGTTTGCTTTGCTGGATTATGAGGGATTGATACTTTAATCCCATTCAATTATGTGTTTGGCTCATGCAGCACCGGCCCAGGATAATTGATCATGGAGATAATTAACACATGAAGAGGGGTTAGACTAATTGTCCTATGAACAAAAGATAATTATTTATCTATCATATCTATTAAAGCAAACAAACCCTTAATAGTTTAGATCTTAAAGGGTTCGTCCAAACATATTTGTTATTTATAATTTGCTTGTGGTTTTGTAATTCATGTGTAATTGCTTGCTCAAGCTTCTTTATGACCCAAATTATGTGAATATTTTTTAATCGAGCATAGAATATTATTTTTTGAATGTCACGATAACATTGCCTCATCTCTTAATGGTTGGTTTATAGGAGCATCAATTATGGCTTGCATGTGACGGTATAAACAAAAACGAAAAAAAAAAAAGGAATTTATACATTACAACAAAAAATTACAAGTTGCAACTATGATTTTGAATTTAAAACATATGTTAGACAATTATTTAACTTAAGTCTATAATTTATCAACTTATGTATCATACTATTATTTAAAAAAAAAAAATCATATTTTAGGAATTGTCAATTTGTGAATATTTCAAACAAGAGAATTAAATGTAATTGATAACTTACTTTAACAATTCTTATTATTTGAAATTTAATATTTGCTTAACTTATTCATATTTACTTATTTGATTGTTTTATTCTCACTATATTTGAGAAATTCGTGTATTTATGATTTCAATAACCATTAATTAATTTAAATAATATAATTATACAAGATAATATATATATATATATATATATATGTATGTATTAGTTTGATATATTTATTATATAATTATATTCTTATTATATATTGTTGTAGTGCTAAATTTAACATAAAATTCCGCGTAATACGCGGGGTCTCATCTAGTTGGAAAATAAATACCACCTACAAACAAATAAATGAGTCTCACAATACCCCTATAATACCCTTACTTTATTTCATTTTTCAATAAAATACGAATTTTCATTAAATCTTATGTCCAACAGTAATGGGTGTAAATTTGATGGACGGAGGGAGTAATTTTTTTTTTTTTTACATGTTTTAGATGATGATGATGGTTTGGAAGATGATGTTTTGTCATTGTCCAAGGAAGGATCGAATGCCGAAAATTAAAGAGTCTTGAGACATTTATTAAATTTGTAATTAATTGTTAATGCTTGAATTTTGTGAACAATATTTAAATGTAATGTTCATGATTTTTTTTTAACAATGTTTGAATTTTAAGTTTAAATAGTATTGTATTACAATTACAAGTTTATATTTTTTTTTCCTGAAACTCGTTAATAGCCCGTTTAGCCCGCGGATTGCGAGGGTTAGGGTTAGGGTTAGGTTCCAAGTGTTAATGGACCGATAAAACGAACCGATAAGGCCAGGGACAGTTCATGTCTGTAGCATGTTTAACATCTCTAATGTAAGAAAAATTTATGATGTAATAATACTAAGGGATACTCTCATATGCATCAGGTGTACGATACACTCACTCAACAGTTAAAATTATTTACACTGAAAAGTATGACACCATTACACTGAAAAATTTATACTGAAAATCGATTTTCAGTGTAATCTAACCACACTTTTTAGTGTAAACAATTGCAACTGTTAAGTGAGTGCAACATGCACCAAGTGTATAAAAGAATTACTCTAATATTAAGAATATATGTATATAAGGAATTGATCATATTATATCCACCGAAAATGTGATAATGACACATGAGAGTGAGTTCAATTTAATTTTAATATATAGATTTTAAGTGTGTATGTATCACATTTATGTTTCCGTATGCATATAATAAAGATTATTGAGTATTGAAATAAAGGATGAGGTGTTGAGATTGAAAATTGATTGGGATGATTAGGAAAAGTCAATCCCCATCCAAATGAGATAAGAAACACACAGAGAGTCCAGAGAGATGGTGGGATGTGGTCGACCAGAGTTTGTGTTGTTTGGTTCGTCGATAGTTCAGGTGTCCCTCAAAGTTGAAGGCTGGGGATCTATTCTCACCGACCTCTACGATACCAAGGTATCATTTCTTTTTTCTCTGCTAACATTATATTAATATATGCTCTTTCTTTCATCTATATACTTTCATTTCTTTACACCTAATTTTTTACCTGTGTATGCTGTGATCTTATAGCGACTCTGATGATAACTATATGTAGTTGACATTTGTATGTAGAGAATTGAGATGTTCTTGCCAATTGGTTTATTTAGGTCATCTCAAATTTTGGATAATTAAATTCTTATTTATAAGTAATTACTCTTGCCATTCCATTTTGGATTGCTCAAGACTAAAAAAATTGAAAGGAAAAAAATGTGTATGTGGCTATTTCATGACATAAGACAACACAATTTAATATTCGCATATGTTTTAATACGTCATGCCCAATTTTTTCCCCATCTCATCATCCCATGACATAAGACAAGACCTACTCAAAAAGAAAGGTTTTGTAAACATCAATTATTTGCACCTCATGTCACTACATTTCTCAATATACTTTCAAACAATAAACTAATCTCCCTTGCATAAAGTTTTGGAAGGATGAATATACCCTCAATTTCACACCTTTTACTACTAATAAACTACTTGCTCATTTGAACTCGTGTCATTTTCTTTTGAGTAATCTAAAATGGTACAAAGTGAGTATAAAGGGCGTTTGTTTCGAGTTCTTCAAGGAAATGAGAATGAAAAAAATCTTTTTTTCCTCTCCACCTTCGAATAATTGGATGAATGATTGTCTTTATGGTGGTTATATCACTAGTGTTGTGCTCTAGTTTTGGAAAAAATGGATGAAGAAAAAGGTTGTTGGTTTTAGCAGAGGAACAGGAAAATAATTGGGGAGTAATCAAATATCATCTTTTATTTTCATTAACCACTATAATTATTGAAGATTTTGAAACTAAGCGTCACCTAAGTATGCCTTGAAATGTTATTCGAGATGTAATAATGGGCTAATGAAAGGGAAGAGTTGAAAGAAAGAAGAAACGAAGCCCATAACAATGTGGTGAGGTTTCAGAAATTCTTTCCAATTCTGATATTCCTCAAGTGGTTTCAGAGTATAAAAGAAAGTTTTAGTTCCAGTTGAATGTTGAGTGTTTGGATAGGCAGACATAATAGTACGAGGATACAGTGGTTGGAATTCCAGGAATGCGGTTGAAGTCTTAAATCAGGTGTTCCCACAGGTACATAACGGTAATTATTCATCATCGAGTAAAGTCTTGTCACCATTTAAACTTGACGACCAAAGCATGGATTCTCAGGATGCTGCTGATCAACCTTCTCTGGTAACGATGCAATGCAACCACACCCCAGTGGCCTAGGCCCTCACGTCCCTCTTCAAGAATACGTCCAAAACATGAAAAACATTGGGTAACCTAACAACACTATTCTATTGCAATTATATCCCCTGATTTTTTTATGGTCTCCGATGTTTTATCTATGTTGCATAAAAAATTAAAAAAAAAAAATCCGTACCAGGAGTTGTATTTATTTGATGTGTAGTAATCAGGAATATTATTTGGAAAATTCAGTTCAAGATTGCTTTTCTTACACATTTGTAGTCTCTTTCGGAGGATATTCGGATCATCTTTCTTACCTCTCCTCCCGTGGACGAAGCAATGATTCGCCAACATTTCGGGTGAGCTTACCTTACTGTTGGACCATTTACCTTACCATGTAAAGACTAGTTATCTTCAAATGTGCTTTTCTTCCTCCAAAATCAGCAATTTGTTTGACAAGCAAGAACGCACAAATGAGGCGTGCCGTATATACTCTGAGGCTTTGGTGGAGTTGGGCAAGCTAATTGATGTAAAAGTCATCAATTTATGGGCAGCATTCCAGGATAGACATGATTGGAGTACTGTTTACTTATGGTAAACCAATAGTTTATAGCCTTCCCTTCCTTTCAAAATAAGTGTCACTTCTAAAGATTTCCTATCAAAATAAGAATTATAATTATTGACATATATACCCCCATGTAATCTCTAAAAGATCTATCCTTAATAATTTTGTTATATTTTTATATAATCCCTAGAAAATCTCTTATATTTTGAATTCGAATTCAGGGTAAATTAGTAAAAAATGTAGAAAAATAGCAAAAACGACACTTATTTTGAAACATGATTTAACCTCTAAAACGACACTTATTTTAAAACAGAATGAATATAATGTTATGAGTAGGTCTTTATTTTGACTCTCACTATTATATATACACACTATCACTGTTTAAAAAATGCTCGAGTTCTTATGCATAAGAGTGATAGTGTATATCTGTACCAAAAAAAGTTTACTTGAACTCGAGTTCACATAAGTTTTTATCATTTTTTTGACGATGAATGCACATTTTATACAGGGACGGAATTCATTTGTCGTCTGGAGGGAGCAAAGTAGTAGTGAAGGAGATACTTAAGGTACTTAGAGGGGCAAAATGGGAACCGAGCTTGTATTGGTTGTCAATGCCGTCTGAATTTTCAGACGACTCACCGTATTACGTGGTTGGTCCTGATGGCAAAACAACCATTAATGTCTCTCATGACATTGCTCCATGGAAAATCGAGTGGATGGAACGAGAAGAAGTCGAGGCTTTGGTCTTGAAATCTTCTGTTCCAGTTCCCTTCTAATACCACAGATGATAAATAAAAGAACGGGATATTATTCTTTGGAGATTGATTGATGTTTTCTCAC
This sequence comes from Ballota nigra, assembly GCA_947034835.1. Taxonomy (NCBI): domain Eukaryota; kingdom Viridiplantae; phylum Streptophyta; class Magnoliopsida; order Lamiales; family Lamiaceae; genus Ballota; species Ballota nigra. Next base: position 71,500,453 of record OX344720.1, on the reverse strand, counting down.
AGATTATTTGATGCGTCTGTAAAATGATGGTATGATCATAGATGATGGATGGTGAGAAGAATCCCATCCCATCTGTCTCCTTGATTCAATTTCTATATACTCTGCGGGGCAGGGCGGTGCCAAGTAAAATTTTAATTTAATGTTCTGTACTGTACAATATATCAAAGAAGGGAGAGATTAAATTCCTCTTTTATTTATATATATATATATATATGGATTGGATGCCTCCATAAATATGGTCATTAATTTCTTCTATTTTTGAGATGAACATGTTATGATTATTTCTTCGCGAGTTTTTATCTAATTACTAGAAAGGCATGCATTGAGACTTTGAGTAATCACTTTGAATACGTATGTTTCTCGTAAATAATGTGATTAGAAAACATTAAAACTTGAACATGAGCAACTAACATACTATACCATGAGGTACATTATCAATCAATACATTGTAACACCCCTCATTTTCAAATTAATTATTTATAATATTTATTAATTTCAAAATATTGAGTTTTATTAAAATCAATAATAATTCATATCCTAAAAAAAAGGATGTTTTCCAAAAGAATATCAAATAATAAAAAATATTGTGGAAGATAATACTTTAATTCTAAATTTTTTATGATAAGGATATATTTTAAAATCTTAACTATAATCACATCTAAGTCAAAGCCCAAATCCATACATATATATATATATATATATATATATTGTTGTTACCCAAAATATGTATCTTAATACGATTTATGTGGCTTTTGGATGAGTAACTAATTTAATAATTTCAGTTGATTGGACATTAATTGCTTGAGGCTATAAGATATTAAATGAAAAACGAGAAAACAATAAATGCACAGAGATTTGTCAAGTCTTGGTGTAGACTTGGGCTTGAAGTGGTTGTTCTGCATTAAATGCTAATGAGCATGTATTTATAGTCCAAGGGTATGTATGCCCTTGGACTGCCCTAACTCTATCCGGGCAGCCCAGCATTTAATGCTTGAGCTGACCCTAGTTTCGAGTAATGGGCCGAGGCCCCTCGTGTAGGTGAGCTCGGCCTAATCCGAGCCGGACACGTGGAAAGCTAATTGTACTTGCTCCTGAGATCGTGGGATTTCCTGCCATAAGTATGGCATGTCCCTCTGGAGTTGGTTCCGATCTATTGTTCCTCGTACTCAAAGAGGAATGATTATCTGATGGCGTCTAGATTTGGCTTTATCTTGGATCTTGTCAATAATGGTCGACGAGGTGACTTTCTCCTCGCCCTCATCTATAGACTTTGCCTTGTCCTCATGTATTCTTATGGTGTTTGGATGGTCGTCCTCGACTGGTGCTAGGCTAGGACTGCCGACGCCATCGAACCCAAGTCCTTCACGCCAAGACTATTTAGAATCGTCTCGTACACGAAACCCATATTACGATGTTGGGCTTGGGCTCGCCCGTTGATTCCCTCGTCCTATTATTCTTTCTTCGTGTCGAGACCAAACTGGACTGGTCCCCAGGCATGCCTCACATAGCCACGTCCTTCATCTGGAGTGGCGGGAGCCTCGTCCAGCCTCCTTCGGCTTGGCCTCATCGAGCCCGGATTATTCTTCACACAACAATTGCCCCTTGACATGTTCACGGGTCTTCCTTTGAATGGTCGAATACGTGTCGAGGTGTGTCGAATTTGCCGAGTAGAACCTGTATGTAGCTTCATCATCGTCGTGGGACAGACAAAGCGACGTGGGATGATGGAACGTTATTTGGGGAAGGGTGTTTCGTCTGCCCCAAGGAACCGCCCTACTCTTAGGCAATGATTATGCCTCATTGGGAAACAGCGTGTTGGAGTGGGAAGTGCCCCCACGAAAGGTCGCGATTGGCCTGATGTGCCCGCGTGCCAACCACGCATTTTGCCTTTGGTCTTGATATTTCTCACTTTTCTCGTTTCGACCCCGAGATGAGGAGTCAAAATTTGCATTTCGGCCCCTCCATCTTCTTATAAAAGGGGCTCGCTTTCTTCAATTTGAAATTTCCAATTCCCGCTTCAAATCTCTTGCTCTCAATTGTTGCTACTTCCGGCGAACTGGTCCGCAATCGCTTTGTTTCAAACGGTAAGATCACGTTCTTTCACCTTTCTTCTTTTTCTTTTCAAATCATGAAATGGTTTTGGACAAGAATGCCCCTTCTTCATCTGGTGCCGGCCGTGGGGTAGGTATGCTCCGCTGCATCTTTAGCGGGGGAGATCGAGCCGAGGTTTATTCTCTCCGTCCGACCGGGATGGCTTGGAGAGTGTTTCCGATCGTGCTCCCAGGGGAATAGCGGAGATGTCGTCGCGGTGCCTGGGCAGGGGGGGGTGAATGCCCCAGAGGATATCTCCACCCGTGACGGCGATACCAATGAGCCGTCGGAGAGGGATCTGCCAGCTGAGGGGGCCCGAATGCTCTGTGAGGTGGAGGTTTGCGACCAAGTGGAGTTGGAAGAGGCCGAGGCGGCGGCCAAAAAGGCTGAAGAGTTGGAGGCCTGGAGGAAGAGAGCCGAGGAGATAGAGAAGGGTCATCGCTTGTGGGCTGCTTTCATAGACAGGAGGCCAGTAGAGGGTCCCGGCTTCATATACGACTCCTATATGGCATCGTGCGAATACAATTGCCCCACCCGTGAGCCGCATCAGTACCTTACTCCCACCAAGACGAGGTCCCATTGGAACGGGATCAAAAGTACGGTCACAGAGAGGAACCTTAAGGACTGGAGGTGGACCTTCCAAGTCCCCATCGATGTGTACTTCTACGTTCCCGAGGAGGACGAGAGGGCCGACCAATCCTCCGGGTATGATGGCCGTCTCATACGATATACTGGACGCGGGTCTCTGGTTTCCCCTTCATCCAGCCATCACAAACATTCTCAACGCTTGGGGCTTGGTGCCCCTCCAGTTCAGCATCAATTTGTGTTGGTGCCTTATCGGCACGTATGTCCTCTTCGGCCTCCACCGCCTCTACCATATGCCGACAGCCTGGGAGATGAAGTACCTCTATAGTTTGGCGAAGGACCTGAAAAAGAATGGGGATGTGCACGTCAAATATCGGCATGAGAAGATCGTCTTCGACCTGCCATCCAAGGTGCACACCAAGGATGAGCATTGGTTCTGGGTGTCGGGGAGGTGGAAATCCGGCCACGGCAACGTGGAAGTCGACATTCCCACTACCTTCGGGAGAAAAAAAGATAGTAAGTGTTGATGATTTCCTTTGCTCCTCTCGTACTGATCTATTATTTTGCTTTGTATGCAGGCTACTTGGTGCCTCAGAGGGAAGAATTGTCTTTTGACTTCTCCTCATCCTTGCTAAAATCGACCTTGTTGACTCCCGTGAGCGGCGTTACCGAACATTGCTCACCGAGAAAAAAGGCAGGAGTCTCATCTCTTCTGCTACCCTCGCCATCTCGACCAGCTTCCTCATGAGTATCGTCCTTCATACAACTCTTTTTATTCGAGAATATTTTCTAATTCTCTCTTGATTTTGTAGGCGATTATCCCCTCTACCCCGCTTGCCCTCCCGAGCTCGTCGTAGAGATGCTTGGCCCCCAGCTCGTATGAAGGCACTTGTGGGCAAGAAGAAAAATGGAGGCAAGAAGGTCATTGCCATCCCGGCCCCACCGAGGGAGCCGATCGAGATCCCCACAACTGTGGACTTGGCGATGGTGGTCGTTGCCCCTGCAGCCGAGGTCACTGCCCCCCGGCCTCAGGAGAAGAGGGGCCGAGAGGTTGGCGACCCCGAGGTCGTTAAGGTAGATGATGCTCCCACCCCCAAAAAAGGCTCGCCGAGGAGGCGAGGTGGTGACTGAGGGTGCCGGTAGCCTTGGGGAGACAATAGAAGAGATTCCCGACCAGTCTTATCTGGGTCGGGACCCTGACCGTATCGCCAGGTTTGTGCTTTAAATTAACGTGTCGTCTTTCCTTTAATTTTTCCTGGAAACATACACTGACCTTTTCTCTTTTCCCTTCAGTAGCATGAAGGATGACCCTCATCCCTCCACTCGGGTGCTCGACTTTGTAGGGTCAAAGTTTGCCGAGGACATCGAATCTCTTCCCGCCTACCTCTGATGCGGGATGTGCCCACGCCTGGGATCTCGAGTTGGAGGCCACCGTGGAGAACATTAACGGGAACTCCAACCTCTACCTCTCCCAAGCCCTTCAGCTCAAAGCTGTCTCGATGATGAGTCATGCTCTCACCCAGAAGGAAAACAAAGCCACCCGCGCTCATCGGGAGGAGAGGAAAAGAAAGAATGCCCTCAAGGAGCTGGAGACAAAATTCGTCTCCCTCGAGGTCAAAGCGGAGGCGGGGAGAAAGGCTGCCGCCGAGGTTGAGACCCTCCGAGCAAAGGCGCATGCCGAGGAGGAAAAGAATACTCTCCTCAAGGAGAAGCTACGCCGAAAAGGGGAGGCATCGGGGAAGCTGGCCGAGGAGAAGGAGGCGGCGGAGAAGCTGAGGGTCGAGGCTAAAGAGTCGGCCAAAGCACTAAAGGAAGAGGCCTTTCTCGCCGGCCAGGAGGTCCCAAAGCTGAAGGGGGAGCTGACCTCGGCCCATGAGATGGTCGAGGATTTTAAGAGAAAGATGGCCTCGTCTCCCTAGGAATACGACGCCCTGACTGACCCGCTCCAGACCACCAACTACTCATATTATTTGGCAATCTCGAACTCTGCTTCATAAGGTTGGTCATCTGACGGACGAGCTGGTCAGGTTCTTCAAGGACTACGTCCTCAGTCATCCCCTTCACGGCGACATTTATGTTGGCTGCCTCAACCTCGAGAAGGAGATGGGGATCGACCTCAGCTAGTAGCCATACCGCTCCCGACTTCTGATGCCGGGGCAATCACCCCTGGAGGAGGAGGGCAACGAGGAGGAAGGGGTTGCTGAGGAGGCTGGAGCTGAAGTAGTCGGGGCCGGCGGAGCTGCGGCTGAGGCCGATGGGGCTAGTGCTTAGCCTTTAACTTTTTCTTTTTCATCTGTAATGCCCTTAGAGGCCTCCTTCTGTACTCCTTATTATCAAATAAAATGCTTTTGATTATATCTTTGAAGCCTTGTACTTTGCATTTTTGCTTGCGATTTATTTTTTATCTCGACTAGCTTGCAACTTTAATAGAATGGAAGAAATAAGAAACCCAACTTATAAAAAGATGAATTCAAAATCCTCTTGAAGGGTGTGCGTGGGTATTTTTCCAGAATGTTATCGAAAGTGTTGAAACATAAAATACAACATACACAGCGGAAGACTTTGAAAAATAGAAAATTAATTTGCAAACGGGATATCAAAACTTTTTCATAGATTAATAAAAATAATCTATGATGCCTCATGGCGAAACTTCACTATAACGAAGTAGTGATACAAAGACAAAGTAAAATCCTACTGTAAGATTTTACAACAAGATCATATACCCTAGGTATACAATCAAAAGCCTAGAATTCTAATCGTTCGTAAATAACCTATTCAAAGGCCTAACAAAAACACTCTTAGAATTACAATGGAGAGAACCAAAACAACTACACTTACTATAGGTAAATAGGTATCTCGATTTCTTCACATGATAGTGTCCAATGCGTACGGTATTTATAGAGTTCAATCCTTGTATGTGAACACATAAAAATTATGGTTTCCTATGATGTAAAACCGTCCAACACTTAAGCTCCATGATCTTGATAACCACCCATGTTGTATCTTTAAATAACTCACTCTAAATTGCAACCGCCTGACCTGGTATCTTCCATGTCGTCATCCTGCATGTTTAGACATTAAAGACAATATTGAAACAAATGGAGTTAGTGTTAGGAGAAAGGGCGAATTCTGATGTTGTGGGAAATGTTGTAACATTCTGGACAATATTAACCTAACATCTACACCTCTCACTAAATTTTAACTGACGAGACTGAAATATGTTGAGTCCATCTCAGCTAATTACCACCGAGGTCTAGCCTCGTCAAAGGTCTTCACTCTTTACGAGGTTGGACCTCGTCTAAGATTTGGTTTTAACGATATCGCCTTAAGAAGCTTGTATGTTAACGCTTACCTGTGAGTTTTACCTCGTTGCAAGACTTTTGCCCCTTTCAGATCTCATCTCGTTCGGGGACTTTTGTGCCATTATGGAGCTTGTCTGTGTAATTGGTCGTATGCTCTAAGGAGGCTTGGCCCCTTAAAGAGTATGTGTGTTACATGACTGCCTTAAAATATCTCACTGTTAATGTTCGCCTGGGATCTCTATGGTCCTCGGTAGACTTCTGCTCGATGAGACTTTTGCCCCTTTGAGATCTCGTCTCATCCTAGGACTTTTGTGCCATTACGACGCATGTCCTCGTAATTGGTCTTATACTCTAGGGAGGCTTGGCCTCTTAAAGAGTCTTAGTTACCTTGGTCGAGATCTTGTTCGACCAAGGGCTTTCTGCCCTTTGAGGCGGGTCATTAATGAGGGTCTTTCGTCCCCCAAGGTATGTACCTCGAACGGGGTTAAATCTTGGTCGAGGTCGTGCCTCATGCCAAGACTCTGTGCCCCATCCGAGGCATATCCTCGGATGGGGCTTTGTTTTGCTTTGGTCAAGGTCTCGCCTCATACCTTGGCTCTGTGTCTCTTTCGAGGTATGTCCTTGAATGGGGTCTTTATTTTCCCTTGATCGAGAACTCGCCTCGCCCAAGGGCTTTAGATGGTTTTGATTCGTCAATTGGATGGTAAAGGTAAAATTTATTTCATCAAAATTAAGGACTACAAAGGGATTATTGGTAGTACTTCTTGAGGTTGATAGCGTTCCAGGGATACTGGTCTGGGACACCGTCGAGGCGCTCTAGCTCGTATGCTCCATTGACTAAGTATTTCGAAACTCAAAAGGGACCCTCCCAATTTGGACCGAGTGGGCCTTTCGAGATGCCTTGGACTTTCTTTAGGACGAGGACGCCGACCATAAATTGTCTGACCTTCACCTTGGAGTTGAAGAATTTCTCTGATATTCCCTTGTAGTCTTCGTTCTTCAACGCGGATGAGAGTCTTTTTTCTTCTAATACGTCTAGGTCGGCCCTTATGGCCTCGTCATTTTTCGTGATGGCTTGTGACATCCGGTGGCTCAGCACCACAATCTCAGATGGGATGACAGCCTCTGTCCTGAACACTAAAGCGAAAGGGAATTCTCCCGTTGAGTTTCTAGATGTCGTCCTGTAGGACCAAAGAACCTCGGGAAGGTCGGCGGCCCATTTGCCCTTGATTTTATCTAACTTGGCCTTGATCGTATGCTTGAGGATCTCGTTTACCACCTCGACTTAGCCGTTTGATTGTGGGTGATATGGCGTGGAGAATTTCTTCTTGGTATTCCATTTTTCACAAAACTCCATCACTTCTAGGCCGTTGAACAGTTTCTCGTTGTCAGAGATGATCACCTGGGGAAGACCAAACCGGCATATGATGTTCCTCCAAATGAATTTGATGATCTGGGCTTGGTCGATGGTGGTTAGTGCCTCGACCTCGGCCTCGGCCCATTTGGTGAAGTAGTCGACTGCAACCACGACAAACCTTTATCCTCCTGGGCCGTAGGCATTGGACCAATAAGGTCTATTCCCCATTGTGCGAATGGCCAAGGGTTATACATCGGCGTGAGGTTTTCTGGCGCCACCTTGATGTTTGGGGCCATTGCTTGGCATTGGTGGCAAAATTTTGTGTATGCGATCACGTCTTGGTGTATGCAAATCCAGAAGTACCCCTGTCTCAATGTTTTGTGGTAGAGGGCTGCCCCCCAGCGTGATTTCCACAGACTCCGTTGTGGATCTTGTCGAAGATAAGTCTCTCTTACTCTGGTGTTATACATTTGAGAAGGGGTGGGGTGAAACTCCTCTTGTATAGTTGGTCATTGATAATGGCGTACCTTGTCGCTCTTTGCTCCAGTTTCCGAGACTGTACTCGATCCTCCAGTAAGGTATCGTTCTTTAGATATGCAATAATCGGCATCATCCAACTTGGCGCCTCGTCGGCTACTGGAGTCATCAATTGTTGATTGATGGAGGGAGCTTGGAGTTTGGTCAGGTTGATATTGGAGAGGTCGGCAGGGCCTTCCGATGTGGTGAGCTTTGATAGAGCGTCGGTCTGCGATGTTCCCTTGGGATCTGTTCGATGTAGACCTAGTGGAACTTTTTGCATAGTTTGACGGTGTGCTTGTGGTACTTGATCATTTCCTCGCCCCTCGCCTCGTACTCCCCAGTCAGTTGATTGACCACTAAGAGCGAATCCTTGAAAATGTTGAGGTGTCGGACCCCGACCGCGATGGCTAGGTCGAGGCCGACGATCAGGGCTTCGTACTCTGCCTCGTTGTTGGTGGCGTGGAATGAAAATCTGATGGCATTGGTGAAGCATTGGCCGTCTGGCCCCGTCAGGATGATTCCGGCCCCGACATATGTGCTTGTCGAGGAGCCATCCATGTAGAGCTTACAGGTCGGGTGGTTTACCTTGGAAAGAAGTGGGGGATAGGTGAGTTCCACCACAAAGTCGGTGAGTGTTTGGCCTTTGATGGCGGTCCTCGGGGCATAAGTGACCCCATATTGTGAAACCTCTAAAGACCATTTAATCAATCGTCCGCTTGTGTCGGGACGATGCAACACTTGTCGGAGAGGCAAAGTTGTGAGGACCTCAACTTGATGGTCGAAGAAGTATGGCCTCAGCTTTCTAACGCTCATGACCAGGGCATAGGCTATCTTTTCCAAAGGAGAGTATCTGACTTCGGCTTCGTGTTGGACCTAACTCACATAATAGATCGGCAAGTGGTCTTGCCCCTCGAATCTCACCAATACGGCGCTGAGAGTGTTGTCGGACGCGGCCAGGTAGAGGTAGAGCTTCTCGCCTGGGATTGGTTTGGCCAGGATTTTGGGGTTGGCCAGGTACTCCTTTAACTTTAGAAATGCCAGCTGACTCTCTTTGTTCCAAGAGAATTTTTTATCTTTGATGGTGGAGAAGAAAGGCTTGCTCTTGTCCCATAGTCTTGAGATGAACATGTTCAGCGCGGCCAATAGTTTGGTCAGCACTTGCACTTGGTGAACCATCCTTGGCTCTATTATTTCGATGATGGTCTTGATCTTGGTCGGGTTAGCCTCGATGCCCCTCTGACTGATGATGTGGCCGAGGAACTTTCCCTTGCGGACGCTGAAGTGGTATTTCTTCGGGTTGAGCTTCATGTTGTAGGCTCTCAATATGGTGAACACCTCGGCAAGATCTCGGAGGTGGTCTTCTTTCTTCATGCTCTTAATCACGATATCGTCTATATAGACCTCCATGGTCTTGCCTATTTGGTCAACAAACATGGTGTTTACCAACCTTTGATAAGTTGCCCCGGCATTCTTCAATCCGAACAGCATTCTCGTCCAAGAATACATGTTCTTCTCGGTGTGGAAAGAGGTGTGTTTGACGTCTTCCACGGCCATGGGATTTGATGGTAACCGGTAAATACGTCCATAAAGGACATCATCTCGTGACCCATCGTGCTGTCCACTAGGTGGTCGATTAACGACATCGGGAAATGGTCCTTAGGGCATACCGCGTTTAGATCCGTGAAGTCGATGCAAAGTCTCTATGTCCCATTCACTTTCTTGACGAGGATGGGATTTGACACCTATAGTGGTTCATCTTGTGCTGGTTCGATCAGTCTGTTCTCAATGAGCTTCCTGACCTCGACACCTAGTGCCTCGTACTTCTCGGGCCCAAACTTTCTTCTCTTTTGGGCGACGGGTTTTATACTGGGATCAATCTTCAAGTGGTGGAAGGCATGCTTTGGGTCGATGTCGATCATATCGCGATGATCTCAAGCGAACATGTCGCCGCTCTTCTTCATGAACTCAAGGATCTCGATCCTTAAGTCTACTGGAATGTTTATCCCAATAGTTGTCGAGTTCTACCCACGAGGTGAATATCCGGATCCATGAAGACTATTTCCAACTCCTCTATGGGAGCGGTCTCTCTAGGATCCGAATATTCACCTCGTGGGTCAAACTCGACAACTATTGGCTCGAAGCTGATTATGGGCTCCATAGGATCGTTAAGGACTTGAACAAGATTGTGCTCGACCTCCATTGGTACCTTGGCCTCTCCGATTGATATTGGGTTGATGTCAGAGATTACATTAATGTTAAAAGTTAAAACTAGGTGCAGAATTTAAAAAAAAGCACGAGTAGTTCAAATATTTTCTAGCCATTTTTTATTCCCTTTTACTGCCAACTAGGCCCTCAGTGGTGGGGAACTTAACACAGTAAAAGTAGGACGAGGTAACCACCTCAAAAGTTTCAAGGAAAGGACGACCTAAAAAGTCATTATACATGTTTGGCTGGCCGACTATTACAAAGTCTAACTGCCTAGTTATCTCCATATCTTCCGTTTCGAGGCAGACGAGCTCCACAGAGAGCTTGATTCTTCTATAGGCTTGGACGGCAGTATCTCCGAAGTCTCGGAGGATGGTATCGAACGGCTTGATGTAGGCTGCAAAGCTTCCCATCTTGTCGAGGGCCGACTTGAAGATGATGTTGCAGAAGTAACCATTATCCACCAGTAGACGATCAACGGTGATGCCGAGGATCTTGGTGGAGATGACGAGAGCGTCATTCTTTGGGTAGAGAGCCCCTTCCCGATTAGCATTTGTGAAGGTGATCACGGAAGTCTTGGAGATGATTGGCTCCGGAGGGGTGATAGCGTGGACATTCTCGAATGCTCTTATCTTGGTCTTCCTCTTGCGGTTTTACATGGTCGAGACCGGGATAAGACCCCCAAGGGTTCCTCCCCCTTGGAGAGTGTTCATGCATTCCCCTGCCCGAATTGGAGGGACATCATCTTCTTCGTCCTCCTCCTCGACGAGTGCTACAGGAGGAGCTGGCCTAGGCGCTAGTGGTCCTTGGGGACGCGACTGCCCCTTGTTCTGCTCCGGATTGTGAGGTGTCGGCTTCTTGACGAAGTTGTTGAGCTTGCCCTCCTTGAATAAATTCCATAGCTGACGGAGGAGGTCTCGACACTCGCTAGTATTTGACTTGAAGCGAATATACCAGCTTCTACTAGTAGCTTCCCCGCAAGAGTACGGGTTCACTGTAGTATGTGCAAGTATAGGGACCAAGTATTATCGAACCCAAGGGATGAAGTGTATGCAAATAGATCCCTAAAGATCTACGCGTCGTAGCTAATATGAGTGTAATGTTTTTGGGTTTTTTGAAAGATTAATTAAAAGACTAAAATTATCCTAGGAATGCAAAAAGCAAAATTAAACTAAGAATCGAAGGGTTGTTTTCAAATGAGAGATGGTGATGCTCAGGATAGGAATCCCTACGTATACTAACGGTGCAGGTACATAATCAAAATAACTGTGACGCGCAAGAAATAACCTAAGTAAAAGAATGCAAGGTGAAAGCTCAAGATTCTAAACCCTAATACTTTATCCTAACACTCGACTTCACTAATCCACTAACAAGTTAATAGATTGTGCTTAATTAATGAGACCCTAATTTAACTAAGGTGATGCGGTCGTCCTCCTTCGCTAAACTGGTAGATGAATTAACCTTTTCTAAACCCTCTCGTTAAGTCTACTCGTTGTTAAAGAGTGATACGGTCATCCTCTCTCTAACACTTTTCGAACGAAATTCAAAGGCAAAGTTAAGATTGATTTTAAGAATTCATTAATCAAGAGAATTAAAACCTAACGTCCTGAATTATCCTAATTACGTACCAACAACCTACTTCTACGAGTTCATCCTATCCCAAGCATGCAAGGGTTTTGGCTAGACATAGGTTTTACGTAAACAATAACAATTGAACAAGTAACGAACATGAACATGATAATTATAACGATGAAAAGATAAATCATAAACTAGGGTTTCAAGATATAAAGGAATAAACTGAAATTAATTCAATAAAACGAAGTCTCAACGTGTTCAAGAACAAAGATATAAAGAAACGAAACTAAAAAGTAAAATCGTAATATGAATTCGTAACAAAAACCTCAAATACGTAAACGTAAAGCTTGCTTCTCTCTTTCCTCTCCAAAAATGAACTCTAAAAGTCAAAATCTATTAAGTGATATGTGGTCTTCTGTAAAAACGAGCTTGAGACGAGTATATATAAGCAACGGGCCGAATCGTGAACTCATGGGCCGAAAAACGACTTTTAAAGCGAAAAAAATGAAGGCGCTCGAGCAGACCCGCTCGAGCGTGGAGCTCGAATGGTGCAAGTGCTCAAGCGGTGGCACTCGAGCTGGTCGAGCGCTCGGATTCCTCTGCAAGTTTTGGGGTGCTCGAGCAACACGCTCGAGCGGTGACGCTCGAGCTGCTCGAATGCTCCAATTTTTCTGTAAGTTTTGGGCGCTCGAGCAACGTGCTCGAGCGCTTCACTCGAATGACTCCCAAAATTGCTCCAATTAGTACTTTTCTTCTTCAACACTAACACCAATCGTATTCCTTCGATATCTTCTCATCCGAGCATCCGTTTGAGTCGATTCAAAGTCCTACGAACTCCGTTCTTCACCCTCGATTCACCTACGAGCATTAAAGAGACAAATTCATCAATGTAAAGAAATAGTGCTCATTTGACTCTAAAAACTCAATAAAATCGACCAAAACTTGGGCATTTCAAGCTACGAATCATGATAATTTCACACCTAATCAGTATTGTGCTCCGCAGTGTCGTGGTAAGCGCACCACTTTGCCCTGTCTACTCGCTCTTTGTTATGGACGTGCCTAGGTCTTTCCAACATATTTTCGTGTTGGATGGCGTTGTAGACATACGTTGGGGTCTGGGCTAGGACCTGGAGTATTTGATCGTCCGTCTCGTTCTCCCACTTCTTGAATGAGTCTGGTGCTTTACTTCCCACCCGTCGAGTTGTTGACGGGTTCCTTCTTTGTTGGGGGGAGGTTTTGGGCTTGTAACCTACTCCAGTCGTTGCGGCTGTGGCCTCGGCCTTTGGAGGCCCCATTCTTTGCGCCAGAAGCTTCTGGCGAGTTATCATCTCCCCTGCCCCCCCCCCTTGAATTTGATGTAAGTCGCGAGGAGGCATTTGGAGAGATGACTGAACATGGGAGAGAGAGCGGCAAAACCATTGAATTTCGAGTGGAGTGAGAGCTCGTAGCTGACGGGATCCCCGGTGAGGATGATTTCATCGACTCGGTCGATGTACGCCTCATCGGACTTGTTGTCCGCTTGTTTGATATTCATCAGTCTATGTCGTCCTTTGAGTCTGGCGATCTTGGCAGTGAAGTAGGTGACAAACTTTTCGCTCAGGTCGGCGAAGTTTAGGATGGAGCGCGAGGGCAAGTTGACATACCACTTGTGTGCTAGTTCCCCCAAAGTGAGGGAAAATAGGCGGCACTTCGTGGCGTCAGTAGCGCATCGGCCAGTCATGTAGATCCAGTATTTACTCAGGTGAGTCTCTGAATCAGTCCTTCCCTCATACAAGGGGGTTTGAGGGGGTGTCACCTTCGTCTAGACGAGGGCATTTTCGACCTCCAGGGACAGGGGCTCCCTGCCGAGGCTCGAGCGTTTGGATAGAGAATTCTTGGCCTCTATCTTGTTCTTCATTTTGCTAAAGTGTTGCTGGAGAGTGGCAATGAGGGTACCTTGGCTACCCTCGGCCCGTAGGGTGACCTCTGGGCTAAGGTGCTCGTGTGCCAAGACACAGTGGTCGATATTCGCGGTGGGGGAGCTCTGGGCTCCTTCGAGTTGCCTTCGTACTGGAGGACGGCGTTCCTCTAGTACCTCGGTTGGTGCCCCCCTTACCAGGGCTAGATATCTTGAAGACCTCGTGAAGGTCTCCGGCTCAAATTCTAGGGCGGATTGCGCCCAGGACTCGCCTCCGAGGCGGCTGAAAATGGACCGTGTGTCCCACCCCCCAGATCTCTCTGGTCGGAAGGCTTTCTCGCGGCTCTCGTATATAACCACGTACAGGGGTGGAGCCACATATACCACGAGGGTGGCCGTCCCCCCCCCCCCTCCCCCCAAATTTTTCATCTTACCAGTATGTTGGGATATGTTTTAGTTTTGATGATTTTCCAAAACAACATGTAATAGGTTTGAAAGCAGTCAGGATAGTATCTTCTATTTCAGGTCAGGCTAGATTAGCTTTCAGTAAAATAGGTTGTTCAGTTGAGGGGGAACTCAGTGAGGGGGAACTCAGCAACACAGCCTGAAGATATCAAGATAACACCCAAAAGAACTGACTGAAGCCATGCTTGCAACCTGAACCAGAAGAGAAGCCTGAAGGATGTCCCACTGAGTGTAAACCAGGCTGATCTAAGCTAAGTCAGGTGGACCACTCAGTGAAGAGCATGATCAGGAGGATCAGTGCTGCACCAAGTAGGCCCTGAAGGAGTCAGGCTACTGTGGTCAGGGAAGTTTGTCATTCAGCCTTATGACAAACTTCTTGGAAATGATCTTCAAACAGTCTCTGAAGGACAACTACACTGAAGATGTTCAGTCCACTGAAGATCATCAGTCAGTGAAGGAGGAAGCTACCTAAAGTCAGTGGGTCTTAGTCAAACCCACTGAGTCAAAGATCCGTGAATCTAGGCCACGTGGACCAATCAGCACGAGGCAGCAACTCTGACACTGACAAAGGCCGAATTCCAAGAAAAGTGGTTGAAACCATTAATTGTATGGATTCAAATGTAATTTCCTCCAACGGTTACATTTGAATCCACACTATAAATACAAGCTCATAGCTTTGTTGTAATGGGTGTGAAAGAAGAAAATAAACACCTACAAGCTGTGAGGGTGTGTTAGTTGTTAGGGAGTCATAAGGAAGTGTTACACACCCACGACACTGACCTTTAGGGTTACCACTTATATTCATTGAGTGTCAAGCTTGTAACTCTTAGCTTAGAGAGGTTTTCCTAATCTTAGCATTAAGGCTAACACATTGTAAAGGAAAATCTCACCTAGTTGGAGAAAACCAAACCAAACTAAACCCTTTCAGAAGATTGTTAGGTTTGTAGTGAGGTGAGGAGAGGCAGCCCAGGGAGTGGCGTGAGTCCAGTTGTAAGTGCACCTTGGCACGTTAAAAACAAGAATCCAAGTTAGTGGATTTCCTGTTAAATCAGGCCGCGGACGTAGGAGCTTGAGTCTCTGAACCACGTTAAACTGAGCGTTGTTTATTGTCTAAGCACTTGCTAATTATCTGTAGTGTATGCTCTCTGAGTGTACTTGGAAAGTTTGAAAAGAAAACTTTAGTTAAGCATTTGTCAGGGAGATCCAACTCACTGACTAAATCAGGCAAGGCACTCGAGAGTTCAGTCTCTCGAGTCACTGCCTTGTTCAGAGCCTGAGCTTTCAAGTCTCATCACTGACTTGATAGCTCTGACTCTGAGCAACACAGTGACTTGAGTATTCCGTCACTGAACTTAGACAGGGTGCGTCATGAAGGTTTAAAAAAAAAATTGTGCTCCTGAATTCCCATTTTGCCCTTTGAAAACGGGACCATCAGTATTAATATAGGTAATATATATATATATATATATATATATATATATAAAGAAATACAATAATATGTGTTATAATTGGGATTTTTAAAGAAATGACCGGTCTATTCCTTCTTACACATTGGGCCTACCAGTTATTCTGTTAGAAGTTTTTAACAAGTCCATATCGTACCTTTTTATGTTTTATTGTAAAAAATAATTAAAACTTTTAAAGACAAATATAGATTAAATGGAAATTATTTAATTACTTGCCACACTCAAATATAGATAACAACAATCATATATTATTTGATATGTTTTTTCTACATATTAAATTTTTATTGATATAATATCCTACAAAGATCCACTATGTTTTATTTTTTTTAATTGTTTTATAGTGAATTTTTTTAACACATCAAATATTTAATGTAAACTTTTACTAGTACATAAAATGTATTGAACACATATAAAAGACAAAGTATAAGTAAAACTGGTTTATACATGAATCACGGAAGGGTATTAGTTGTTTTCATTGAAGAGTATTAGTTGTATTTACTGAAGTGTATTACTGATTTACACTAAAGAGTCTTAGTTGTTCAGTGAAAATGAACTAAGACTCTTCAGTGTAAACCAGTAATACTCTTCAGTAAAAACAACTAATACTCTTCAGTGAAAACAACTAATACCCTTCAGTGATTTATATATAAACCAATTTCACTCTATACATACTCCATATAAAATATGTATTTACATTAAAAAAAATTATATTTCTTAAAAAAAAAATTGGGGGTCATTTGAATAGGATGTCATAATTAAGCATAAAAACTATCATTTTCTTCAATAAATTTGCAAAAAATAAATGTACATCCTCGATGATAGATATTTTGTGTGGTACGCATGCAAAAGAGACACTCTAAGTTTTAATTAATAATTAAACACACACACACACACACACATATATATATATATATATATATATATATATATATATTGATATATATATATAATGATGAATATAGATATAAGTATACAATATTTAAATTTTATTATCATACATATAATAATGTTACACTCTTTCTATTGGCTCCCCCTAACCCGATATTCTGGCTCCGCCCCTGACCACGTAGGTCTTTTTCCGGGGTCATTTGCCTCGAGGAGGATTCTTTCTCTTCGGGGCAAGCGGGGTGGCTTGGATGTCGAGGTTCTGCCTCATTTCTCGAGCCTTTCGTTGGAGCTATTCGATGACAGTCTCCACCTGCTCGGGGGTCTGGAAATCTTCGAGGATAATGGGTATATCCCGGGTTTGCCTAGTCGGTGTAGTAGTGGCCGCGTTGGCCGCAACTTCGAGTGCCGAGTTGGAGGTACCCTCCCCAGCGTCATGATCGATCATATCTTAAGATTTTTTGGGAACTTGGAAGATACGAAGGTTTGGAGATTATTAAAATGAAGAACAGTGAGTGTTCTTCGAGTTCTTGGGTTTTGATTTAAGGGTTGACTACCCTTCTTCTAGCGACAATTATTGTTACCCAAAATATGTATCTTAATACGATTTATGTGTCTTTTGGATGAGTAATTAACTTAATAATTTCAGTTGATTGGGCATTAATTGCTTGAGGCTATAGGATAATAAATGAAAAGCGAGAAAGCAATAAATGCACAAAGATTTGCCAAGTCTTTGTGTAGACTTGGGCTTGAAGTGGTTGATTTGCATTAAATGCTAATGAACATGTATTTATAGCCTACGAGCATGCCCTTGGACTGCCCTAACTCTATCCGGGCAGCCCATCATTTAATGCTTGGGTTGGCCCTAGTTTCGAGTAATGGGCCGAGGCCCCTCGTGTACGTGAGCTCGGCTCAATGCAAGCCGGACACGTGGTAAGCTGATTGTACTTGCTCCTGAGATCGTGAGATTTCTTGCCATAAGTATGGTCCGTCCCTCTGGAGTTGGTGCCGATCTATTGTTCCTCGTACTCAAAGAGGAATAATTGTCTGATGACATCTAGATTTGACTTTATCTTGGATAGGACCAAGTACGTGGCGCCCTCATCATAATTGTCGACGAGGTGACATTCTCCTCGCCCTCATCTATTGACTTTGCCTTGTCATCATGTCTTCTTATGGTGTTTGGATGGTCATCCTCGTCTGGTGCTAGGCTAGGACTGTCGATGCCATCGAACGCAGGTCCTTCATGCCGAGGCTATTTAGGATCGTCTCGTACGCGAAACCCGTATTACGACGTTGGGCTTGGGCTCACCTGTTGATCCCCTCATCCTATTATTCTTTCTTCGTGTCGAGACCAAACTGGACCAGTCCCCAGACATGCCTCACATGGCCATGTCCTTTATCTGGAGTGGCGGGAGCCTCCTCCAGCCTCCTTCGGCTTGGCCTCGTCGAGCCCGGATTATTCGTCACACAACATATATATGTGTGTATGTGTGTGTGTATGTATATATCCTCCAAATCTTTTTAATCAATCTAACCAATTCATATATCCGGCCAGTGCCCCACAATTTTTTTTTTTCCAATTTTGTATACAATATATGAGTTATATATAAAAGGATTGTTAACTATTGCTGGTAAAGTAGATAGCTCGGCCGGAATTGGAAGCTGTTTTTTAAGTTGCAGGGTCATTAGATCGATCCTCATAATGCGTATGAATTTTGGTTTTTCTTAATATTATTTTTATATTAGTCTAATTTAGCTTATTAAAGAATCATTTTGCCATTATAAACTGCTCACGTTTAGTTTCACACATTTGATTTAATGTGTAGTATATTTCCTATCTTCATCTTTCTTTTATTTTATCTTTTACAAAATCTTCCTCTCTCTTTTACTTGTATTACTTTTTATTTCTTTAAATAAATTGTTCTATGCATCTTATACTCATTACTAAGAAAATTTAATGCAATGCATGTGCTAAAAATTAATATTTTCCTTTAAATAAAGTAATTTTAGTTTTAGATTATTGTTCACAAATTTTAGCAAGTATACTATTTGTTATATTACAAATTTATATATTCTTTTCATGATTTGATTCAATTTTGTATATAGATTATTTTTAATATTAAATTGAAAATTTAGTATATATCAATTTCAAAATATATAGGAGCATTGGAAATATATATTTAGGCAAAAAAAATCCTATTAACAACTTCATGTGAGCTCGGTTTTAACAAATATCATTATTATTATGTATACATACTATCAATTTTATGCATATTAATTAAATATATTTGTCATGCATAAACACTATTAGGGCTTGTTTGTTTCGGGATTTAGGTGGGCGTGTGAAGTCATGACTTTACATCTTGGATGATAATAAAAGTCACATGAACTCAAATTCGCAAGAGACTTACTCATATTATTATTAATATATATCTAGTTTTATTTATTTAAATACTTTTTTTTTGGTATTTACATGAAGGGCCCAAATATTTTTTCGCACCGGGCCCCTTAAATTATTGGGCCGGCTCTGAGTAAGAGTTTATAATAATTAATTTTTATTTTTGTAAGTAAAAGGTGGGATGATTTTATATTTTTAAAGATGATAATTGCATAAAGGATGTACAATTTGTTTAATTTTTGGCTTAATTGCAATTTAAATCACGACTTTTTCCAAAATTGTATTTTAAGTTAAACTTTTTTATCTTGTTAAAAAAAGCTTCAACTTCATTTTTTTTTTTTTGCAATTAAAACTTACGGGCAGATTTGCCTCTGCCCATTGTTCAAGTGGCATCTATGTAGCAACCACCCAAAAAATATAAATTAGGTGGAAAAAAATTTAAGATTTAATTGCATTTTAAATCATGACCTTTTGCGAAATTGCATTTTAAGCTAAACTTTTTTATCATGTTAAACAAAACTCAAATTTAACTTTTTTTGGCAATTAAAACTTACATACAGATTTGCAGAGGCCCATCGTTGACATGACGTCTACGCGGCAACGTGGCAAAAAACTTTAAATACGTGGCATAACATAAAAATAAAATTTCAAACGTTTGTATTAATGAGAACATATATAAATAAATCCAAATAGAAAAAAAAATAAAGAAAAGATGAAATTAAGATACAAATTAAATACTTGCATTAATAAGAACATAAATGAATCCAAATAGGATAAATACAACCATTTTACCATTTAAAAAAATTAATAATCTATTTTACCATGAATTTGAGACGTATGGTTTTGAAAAATTATTTGAAATTTGATAATTTAATTTTAAAAAATTTCATGTATTTAAAGTTTTTTACCACAATATTTAAGTTTTTTTTCTGTTGCCACGTAGATGTTGCATCAATGACGACCCTCTGCAAATTTGTTCGTAAGTCTTAATTGTCCAAAAAGTTAAATTAAAACTTTTTTTAACATAATCCAAAAGTTTAGCTTAAAATGCAATTTTGGAAAATATCGTGATTTGAATTGCAACTAAACCTTAAAGTTTTTTGCCACGTAATTTAAACTTTTTTGGGTGGTTGTCACGTAGACGCCACATCAGCAACTGGCAGAGGCAAATCTGCATGTAAGTCTTAATTGCCAAAAAATATTAAGTTGAAGTTGTTTTTAATAAGATCCAAAAGTTTAGCTTAAAATATAATTTTGGAAAAGATTGTGATTTAAATTGCAATTAAGTCTTAATTTTTTATTTATTTTTCATTGGTACATGTTAGTTGTTAGTAGTTAGAGTTAGTTCACCAAACCCCCAAATGCTCCAAGAATTCTCCAAGCCACCTTATAACTCCCTTAATTCATTCCCAAAAAAGTCTCCAAGAAGTTAGTACAATTTGTTTAATATTTAATATTCATAAATTAAAAAGCACTAATATTATGTTACTTTAATGATTTTATTTTAACCTTTTCTTTATTTACAAGCCCAAAAATCTATAAAATAATATATTTAAAAACAAAAAAAGGCAATTAGAGTATATGCACATTAAATTACACGTGCTACTAATTAGAATAAATCTCATTCATCTAAATTGCTTATCTGCTAATTGCCATAATTTTTATAAATTAAAATATTTATAATTTTTTTAATGTGTACAAAACTAATAAGTTGTTCCATTGAAATTTTCAATAATAAAGAGAATATTAGCAAATTCACCAACAAAATTATATCATATATATATATATATATATATATATATATATGAAGTAATTAACAAAGGATTCTGGGATATTTATGTATACGTAAACTTCTCATGAGATAATTCATATTTATTTTGGAAATATATAAATAATTATTATATATAATGTATCACAAGTTTTCTTTTTAAAATATCACAAATTATTACCATAATTATTTAGAAGAGAGATAAATATATATGTGGAAGGAAGATGTGCAAATTAAGATTTTTTGGTTTGAGAGACTTAGGAAAGGAGTTAACTAAATAATATAATTAATATGTAATTTGTAATTTAAATTGATGGTGTGGATGACCAACTAAGCAATTGGACTCCATAAGGAAACCAATTGTGGTATTCATATCAAAACCGTTATTATATATATATAGATATATATATATATATATATATTAAATATATTTTTATATTATTTCTCAATATTTATTATATATTACATTTCAAAAATATATTTAGTATATTTCGTAATCAATTATTTCTCAATAATTATAATAAAATATATTTCAAAGATATATATCAAAGATTTAAAACGAATATTACTCAATTTAGCAATAATTTTGGCAGAAAAATTCAATGGTTTCCCAATATAGGTCTATTAACATTATTATATATAGATAATAATATAGTTAAAATATCTTTTATACTACAAAATACAGGGATTTATCATAATATATATTTCAAAGATATATTCAACATATTTTTATATTATTTTTTAATATTTATTATAAATTATATTCAATATATTTTGTAAATAATTATTTGTAAATATTTATATAAAAATATATTTTAAAGATATATACCAAAGATTTAATACTCTATTTAGTAATAATTTTGGTGGAGAAATTCAACGATTTTCAAATGTAGGTTAGTTAGCATTATATATATATATATATATATATATATATACACACACACACATATATATATAGTTGAAATATCTTTTATACTACAAATACAGGAATTTATCATAATATATATTTGAAATATATATTCAACATATTTTTATATTATATCTCAATATTTATTATAAATTATATTTCAAAAGTATATCCAATATATTTTGTAAATAATTATTTGTCAATATTGATAATAAAATATATTTTAAAGATATATACCAAAAAAATTATGGATTTTTTTACGGATCTGGATATTACCAAATTAAATGTATCAACAAACCTAATGTGATAGTACCGAACCGAACCAAATAACCAAATTAAATATGTATTAAATTTAATTATTATTTATTTTTCATTTATCAAACATTATTATAATGTTATTGAATTCAAGTACAATTATACGATATCATAATTTCTCCTCATTTTCATAATACAAACATCATACTCCCTCCCTCCCATAGTTATTTTCTACATTACTGTTTGCACAAATTTGAAGAAAAAAATTATTTATTAGTATTTAAAGTGATAAAGTAATAAAATAGATATTTTTTAGTTAGGAGTGCATGGAGAATATAATATTAAAAAAGTATTATTGTTTTTTTGCAAAAATATGAATGTAGCAATTGAGTATGAGACAAATATTTTTGACAATGTAGCAAACAACTTTGGAACGGAGGGAGTGTTGGGATATATTTTAGTTTTGATGATTTTCCAAAACAACATGTAATAGGTTTGAAAGCAGTCGGGATTGATCTTTAGTTTCAGGTCAGGCTAGGTTAGCTCTCAGTAGAATAGACTGTCAGTTGAGGGAACAATCAGTTGAGGGGGAACTCAACGAGGGGGAACTCAGCAACACAACCTGAGGAAATCAAGATGATATCAAGAAGAAAAGACTGAAGCCAAGTCAGAGACCTGAACCTGAAGAGAAGTCTGAAGGATGTCCCACTGAGTATAAACCTGGCTGATCTAAGCTAAGTCAGTGGACTACTCAGTGAAGAGCACGATCTGGAGGATCAGTGCTGTACCAAGTAGGCCCTGAAGGAGTCAAGCTACTGTGGTCAGGGAAGTTTGTCATTCAGCCTTATGACAAACTTCTTGGAAAGATCTTCAAGAGTCTACTGAAGGACAACTACACTGAAGACAGTTTTGTCTACTGAAGATCATCAAGTCAGTGAAGGATAAGCCATCTGAAGTCAGTGCGCCCTGATCAAGCTCACTGAACCTAAGATCCGTTGGATTCAGTCCACGTGGACCAATCACGTCAAGACAGCATATCTGACACTGATAAGGCCGCATTCCAAGAAAAGTGGTTGAACCATTAAATGTTGGATTCAAATGTAGTTTCCTCCAACGGTTACATTTGAATCCACATTATAAATACAAGCTCATAGATGCGTATTCAAGTGTGGGTGAAATAAGAAAAATCAACACCTACGAGCTGTGAAGGTGTGAGTGTTTTAGTGCATTGTATGAGAGATATAAGGAGGCACGATTAACACCTTGTTCATTGATCATTAGAGTTCACATATATACACAAATGAGTGTTCAGCTTGTAACTCTTAGCTTAGAGAGGTTTTCCCAATTTTAGCTTTAGGCTAACACATTGTAAGGGAAAACATCACCTAGTTGGAGAAAACTCAACTGAAACCAAAACCCTCTTGTTAGGTTTGTTGGTAATAAGTTGTTTATAAGTTAGGAAGGAAGTAAGCAAGATCTGGGTGTATCTTGGCACGTTAAAAACAAGAATCCAAGTTATTGGATTTCTTGTTAAATCAGGTCGTGGATGTAAGAGTTTGAGTCTCTGAACCACGTTAAACTGTGCGTTTCGTTGTTTTAAGCATTGACTAAAGTGTTGTGAAAATCTGCTCACTGAGAGCATTGTTAAGAAACTTTGGTTAAGTTTTGAGGTCAGGGAGAGTCCATCTCACTGACAAGCTTAAGCAAGCACTTGAGAGTTCAGTCTCTCGAGTCACTGCCTTGTTAAGAGCCTGAGCTCACAAGTCAGTTTGCACTGACTTGAGTGCTCTGACTCTTAGCAATGTAGTGACTTGAGTGTCCCACTCACTGAACTCTGTTGGTCCCGTTTTTTCATTCACAAACAAAGACAATATGGGAAATTATGAGAAATTTTTGTTTTAAAACTGATGTTATGCAAGTCAGTAAAGCAATAAAGAACACAACAATGTAAAGTGGTTCGGAGGCTCAAGCTCCTACATCCACTGCCTGATTTAACAGGAAACCCACTACCCGAGATTCTTGTTTTTAACGTGCCAAGGTGCACTCACAACTGGACTCACACCCCTCTGCGGAGCTGCCTCTCGAACTGGCCTCACATCCCTCTTCACTCAGGGACTGCCTCTCCTCACCTCACTGCAACACCTAACACTATTCTGGAAAGGGTTTAGTTTGGTTTGGTTCTCTCCAACTAGGTGAGATTTTCCCATACATGGTTTTAGCCTTTAAGCTAAGGTTGGGAAAATCTCTCTAAGCTTAGGATGTATATGATGAGCTCGAGTATACAAACTGGAACACTCAAATATGACTATGAAGAATTCAGGTCAGTGTTCTTGATGGAGATGGTGCCTCCTTATGCCTCCCTTGAAACGCACCACTCTCACATCAGCTCCTTGCATTCACAAATGAAGCTTGAGTTTGTATTTATAGTGTGGATTTGAATGTTACCGTTGGAGAGAGTAACATTTAAATCCAGACTATCTCTGGAGTGAAATTCTCCTTTTCAGTAAAGTATGGCCTTTGTCAGCTTTTGTCAGATTTGCTGCCTTGACTTGATTGGTCCACGTGGACTGAGTCCAACGGCTCTTTTCTGCAGGGTACTTGATCAGGGTAGTCCTGACTTCAGGCGACTTGTCTTCAGCTGACTTGAAGTCCTCTTAGGATACTTTTCTTCAGTAGACTTGAGGTCTTCTTAGGAACTATCATTGGACTTGAAGTCTACTCACAGGACTTCCTTCATTGGACTTTAAGTCTACTCAGGAGAGTTTCTCAGTAGACTTTCTCAGTAGACTTCCTTCATTGGACTTTAAGTCTACTCAGGAGAGTTTCTCAGTAGACTTTCTCAGTAGACTTCCTTCATTGGACTTCCTTCATTGGACTTTAAGTCTACTCAGGAGATTTTCTCAGTAGACTTTCTCAGTAGACTTCCTTCATTGGACTTTAAGTCTACTCAGGAGAGTTGACATAAGGCAAATTGTCAGCCTCTCATTCCTCAGTAGCCTGACTCCTTCAGGATCTACTCGGCACAATACTGATCCTCATGACCATGCTCTTCACTGAGTAGTCCACTGACCAGCTTAGAAAGTCAGGTTTATACTCAGTGGGACTTCCTTCAGGACGGTCTTCAGGTCTTCAGGAGACTTGAGTTTGTTTCCTCTTGGATGGCTTCTGACTTCTTCAGGTTTATGAGTCCGCTGAGTTCCCCCTCAACAGAGTACCTGTAAACTGAAAACAAACTATCCTAACCTGAACCTTTACAAGACAATCCTGACCGCACACATCCTATTACAAGTCGTTTTGGAAAATCATCAAAACTAAATATCCCAACAATTTCCCCCTTTTTGATGATTCCAAAACCTCTAACACTGAAGATTTTCTATTACAAGAGTAATGTCAGAATAACAAGTAATAGTTTGAAAAAATGCAGAAATTCCCATAGTTTTAAAACATTTAAGATCTGTTCGGTTGACCATTTTTCTTAACAAGTCTGGATCAGTGGTCATGTGAACAACCTGCTCTGATACCAATTGTTGGTCCCGTTTTTTCATTCACAAACAAAGACAATATGGGAAATTATGAGAAATTTTTGTTTTAAAACTGATGTTATGCAAGTCAGTAAAGCAATAAAGAACACAACAATGTAAAGTGGTTCGGAGGCTCAAGCTCCTACATCCACTGCCTGATTTAACAGGAAATCCACTACCCGGGATTCTTGTTTTTAACGTGCCAAGGTGCACTCACAACTGGACTCACACCCCTCTGCGGAGCTGCCTCTCGAACTGGCCTCACATCCCTCTTCACTCAGGGACTGCCTCTCCTCACCTCACTGCAACACCTAACACTATTCTGGAAAGGGTTTAGTTTGGTTTGGTTCTCTCCAACTAGGTGAGATTTTCCCATACATGGTTTTAGCCTTTAAGCTAAGGTTGGAAAAATCTCTCTAAGCTTAGGATGTATATGATGAGCTCGAGTATACAAACTGGAACACTCAAATATGACTATGAAGAACTCAGGTCAGTGTTCTTGATGGAGATGGTGCCTCCTTATGCCTCCCTTGAAACACACCACTCTCACATCAGCTCCTTGCATTCACAAATGAAGCTTGAGTTTGTATTTATAGTGTGGATTTGAATGTTACCGTTGGAGAGAGTAACATTTAAATCCAGACTATCTCTGGAGTGAAATTCTCCTTTTCAGTAAAGTATGGCCTTTGTCAGCTTTTGTAAGATTTGCTGCCTTGACTTGATTGGTCCACGTGGACTGAGTCCAACGGCTCTTTTCTTCAGGGTACTTGATCAGGGTAGTCCTGACTTCAGGCGACTTGTCTTCAGCTGACTTGAAGTCCTCTTAGGATACTTTTCTTCAGTAGACTTGAGGTCTTCTTAGGAACTATCATTGGACTTGAAGTCTACTCATATGACTTCCTTCATTGGACTTTAAGTCTACTCAGGAGAGTTTCTCAGTAGACTTTCTCAGTAGACTTCCTTCATTGGACTTCCTTCATTGGACTTCCTTCATTGGACTTTAAGTCTACTCAGGAGAGTTTCTCAGTAGACTTTCTCAGTAGACTTCCTTCATTGGACTTTAAGTCTACTCAGGAGAGTTGACATAAGGCAAATTGTCAGCCTCTCATTCCTCAGTAGCCTGACTCCTTCAGGATCTACTCGGCACAACACTGATCCTCATGACCATGCTCTTCACTGAGTAGTCCACTGACCAGCTTAGAAAGTCAGGTTTATACTCAGTGGGACTTCCTTCAGGACGGTCTTCAGGTCTTCAGGAGACTTGAGTTTGTTTCCTCTTGGATGGCTTCTGACTTCTTCAGGTTTATGAGTCCGCTGAGTTCCCCCTCAACAGAGTACCTGTAAACTGAAAACAAACTATCCTAACCTGAACCTTTACAAGACAATCCTGACCGCACACATCCTATTACAAGTCGTTTTGGAAAATCATCAAAACTAAATATCCCAACAAACTCTCTCAGAGTGCAATGCAGAGTTTAAAAAAAATCTAAATTCCCATATTTTTTCCCTTCGAAAATGGGACCATCAATTGGTATCAGAGCGGGTTGTTCACATGACCACTGATCCAGTTTTGTTAAGAAAAATGGTCAACCGAACATATCTTAAATGTTTTAAACTATGGGAATTCCTGCATATTTCAAACTATTACCTGTGTTCTGACATTCAACTTGTAATAGAAAATCATTTGGTTAGAAGTTTTGAAATCATCAAAAAGGGGGAAATTGTTGGGATATGTTTTAGTTTTGATGATTTTCCAAAACAACATGTAATAGGTTTGAAAGCAGTCAGGATTGTATCTTTAGTTTCAGGTCAGGCTAGGTTAGCTCTCAGTAGAATAGACTGTCAGTTGAGGGAACACTCAGTTGAGGGGGAACTCAGCGAGGGAGAACTCAGCAACACAACCTGAGGAAATCAAGATGATATCAAGAAGAAAAGACTGAAGCCAAGTCAGAGGCATGAACCTGAAGAGAAGCCTGGAGGATGTCCCACTGAGTATAAACATGGCTGATCTAAGCTAAGTCAGTGGACTACTCAGTGAAGAGCATGATCTGGAGGATCGGTGTTATACCAAGTAGGCCCTGAAGGAGTCAGGCTACTGTGGTCAGGAAAGTTTGTCATTCAGCCTTATAACAAACTTCTTGGAAAGATCTTCAAGAGTCTACTGAAGGACAACTACACTGAAGACAGTTTTGTCTACTGAAGATCATCAAGTCAGTGAAGGATAAGCCATCTGAAGTCAGTGCGCCCTGATCAAGCTCACTGAACCTAAGATCCGTTGGATTCAGTCCACGTGGACCAATCACGTCAAGACAGCATATCTGACACTGACAAGGCCGCATTCCAAGAAAAGTGGTTGAAATCGTTAAATGCTGGATTCAAATGCAGTTTCCTCCAACGGTTATATTTGAATCCACATTATAAATACAAGCTCATAGCTGCGTATTCAAGTGTGGGTGAAATAAGAAAAATCAACACCTACGAGCTGTGAAAGTGTGAGTGTTTTAGTGCATTGTATGGGAGATATAAGGAGGCACGATTCACACCTTGTTCACTGATCATTAGAGTTCACATATATACACAAATGAGTGTTCAGCTTGTAACTCTTAGCTTAGAGAGGTTTTCCCAATCTTAGCTTTAGGCTAACACATTGTAAGGGAAAACCTCACCTAGTTGGAGAAAACCCAACTGAAACCAAAACCCTCTTGTTAGGTTTGTTGGTAGTAAGTTGTTTGTAAGTTAGGAAGAAAGTAAGCAAGATCTGGAGTTATAGATCTGGGTGCACCTTGGTACGTTAAAAACAAGAATCCAAGTTAGTGGATTTCCTGTTAAATCAGGTCGTGGATGTAAGAGCTTGAGTCTCTGAACCACGTTAAACTGTGTGTTTCGTTGTTTTAAGCATTGACTAAATTGTTGTGAAAATCTGTTCACTGAGAGCATTGTTAAGAAACTTTGGTTAAGTTTTGAGGTCAGGGAGAGCCCATCTCACTGACAAGCTTAAGCAAGCACTCGAGAGTTCAGTCTCTCGAGTCACTGCCTTGTTAAGAGCATGAGCTCACAAGTCAGTTTGCACTGACTTGAATGCTCTGACTCTTATCAATGCAGTGACTTGAGTGTCCCACTCACTGAACTCTCTCAGAGTGCAATGCAGAGTTTTGAAATAACCGAACTTTGGTATGGACACGGATATTTTCAAATATCCGTTTTGGTCCGTACCGTGAACAGCCCTAGTTGAAATATCTTTTATACTACAAATTATATGAATTTATCATAATGTATATTTCAAAGATGTATTCAACATATATTTATATTATTTTTCAATATTTATTATAAATTATATTTTAAAAATATATCCAATATATTTTGTAAATAATTATTTGTCAATATTTATAATAAAATATATTTTGAAAATATATACCAAAGATTTAATACTCAATTTAGTAATAATTTTGACGAATGTAGGTCGATTAGCGTTATTATATATATATATATATATATATATATATATATACGGTAATAATTTATTTATTTTGAAATATATTATCTCGTATTCTATATGAAGATAAATTAATAATTTGTTATTCTCGATAGCTATTACAGTTATTTTTGTTCATTCGCAACACCATTCCTACCAAAGAATTATGCACGAATATTTTTTACAAGTTGGTCAAAATTTAGTTGGGTGTATCATGTATGGTACACCATACGCGTAAAAGTGTTATTCTGGTCACAGTTGCATATCTCCAAAGACGATGGCATATGGTCTTTCTTGAATATGCATGCTATTTCAAGTCAAATCTAAATTCATATTTAACGTGATCAGGTTAAATGCACACAAATTACGAGTTCATGTAAATCTAAACAAAAAAAGGAAAGGGTGAAAATAGATTTTCCTTTTTCATGGATACGACATGCATCGTGTACCTCGGTTATTATTTTAACAGTCTTAATTATTTAATTAAAAAAATGAATTTGATATTATTTTAACAGTCTTAGTTATTTAATTAAAAAATATTAATTTAATAATATTGTTGTATAGTAAAAACAACTAATACTAATTTGTGTAGTTGCATGATGATACTATTTTACAAGAAATTTATATACTCAAGCATAAAAGGTTAAAAACTTTTTTGAAAAAACAAAGAAATTTTATAAATTAAGAAATGCAGAAACAAAAGTTAAAAGGAAGACTATCACTACAAGAAAATTGATCTTTAGTGACAACTATCCTGTCATGACCTGTCATTATTGCTTCTCTAGTTAAAAGTTTTTTGTGACAGTAAACAATCTTTAATAACAGGATCCTGTTATTAAAGGTTGTTTCCTGTCATTAAACTCTTTTAACTAGAAAAGCAATGGTGACAGGATTACTGTCACTAATGTCATTTTTCTTGTAGTGTATCTACAATAGTTCAAGATTTGATCCAATAATAAGGACTTGAGAATGACTCAAAGGCCCTAACAAAATAAATTCAATCATTAATTTTTCAAAGAACAAGACAATTCATGTAATCATTATACATCTTTCATATAACTTTGCAAATCATTGCAGAAGTAGAAATAAAATTCCTCTTCATCGTATCTTCATAACCTCCACATTCTCACTATGCAGTCAACGATCCTTTTCAAGATTTGAACTTTGAAGCCTACGTTGTCAAAAATTTGACCCCAAAAATTGTCTTTACAAGACAACACGAAAAAGATCAAAAAAGACTCTCAACTTAGGAGAGAAATCAATAACTCTCAACTTTAGAGATAAAATCAAATACTCTCAACTTGGAAGAGGGAATCAGAGGCTCTCAACATAGAAGAGGGAATCAAAGATATACGATTTGCAAGGACAGGAAACAATGACAGTGCAATATATTTCTCACAAACGGGGAACAAAACCTAGAAAAATTACAGAATGAATCAGCTAATTAAAAACCTACAAAAAACTTACAAAATTAAAGGAAATTTTGTCCCACTAATAAAGGTCGACGAAATTAAACTACTTTTATTGCGGGTTGACACTGTTAGGAAAACAACTCACACACGCAATCACGATAAATAGAAGAACACGAAATTTGTTTACCCAATTCGTCTTACGACTACGTCTGGGGTCGATGTCAAGCCATGGTTTTTCATTATATTTTTTTAATATCAAATACAAAGAGAAAATATTTATTTATATAGAAACTAATTTTAACCCTAAATCATCATGATTGACTGGGGTAAAACGTGGCCAAAAAATTCGGCTACATACTCCAACATTGACTAGAAAAAGAAAAACAAATCAAAATAACATGATAATGGGATGATTGATTGATTGCTCACATTTTTACTCCATTTTATTATCCAAAAGCCACCTAGCCACATGTCTATATATTATTGATCAGGGATATTGTTGTAGAATGTATGATTGTGTGTGTGTTTTTTTTTTTTTTTTCACATTTTCGTGATATTATTTGTTAAAAACATAAAATTATATCAAACTTCTTTTAAAAAAAAATCTATAGACACCAATTTCTATCATTTTTTTAACAATTATATTATTTTTTTCAATTTTCCAACGTCTCTTCCCATTCTATTATCTTTCCCAATTTCCCAACTTCTCTTCCCATTCTATTAATTTTCTCAATTTCTATCATTTTTATCATTGATCAAAGGCATCCAAATTATTTTTCTAACACTCCCGATTTTTTCTTTATTATAATTTTTTTATTTTGAATATCAAAAAAAATTATTATGTCACCTTACAGATATAATAAAAAATAATTATAGATAAATGTAATTATTAAATAATAAAAAAGAAAAAATATTTTAGGTTGTATTGAGTTATTGATAAAGTATGAAAATGATAAAATTTGATTGAGTTGTAGATTGTATATATAGAGGAGAGAGAAATAAATAAATTATTACGGCTCGACTGGTATGATTGAATAAAATTACGACTGCATGTAATAAAGATGGGAGATGAATGACTTAAAAATAACAATTATAATGATTGGTCTTACCTAAGAGTAATTATGTTATGAAAAAATCATTCCTTAATTGATTCCACACAAAATGGATAACGTAAAGGCAGTGATAGTGAGAGGAATTATAATTCTTTATTTTTTAAAATTAATTCCTTAAAAAATAATAATTTTAATTTAATAAAACATATCAATCATAAAATATAGAATGAATCAAGGAATGTTGATTTTATTTTAACTCTATTACTCTGTATTAACAAATTCTTCCTTGATGCATAACAATGCACTGTTGTATAGCATAGACAAAACTGTATCAATCATGACCTAAGAGATTGAGTGTGTTGGTAAAATAGTTATACAATAATATCGGAAATGATAACATGTCCATCGGTGGACACAAATTTATATACCTATCGCGAATATGATAATGACACATAAGTAGATAAAATATATCAATTAAAATTATAGTGGATCCACTGCTTATGTATCATTATTATATTCGTGGTGAGTATAATAGTTTGTGTCAACCGGTGGACGTATATGATTATTTCTGACCATAGCCTATGACGAACTTATACAATAAATTAAACATACAAAAGCAGAAATTTAGGTATTTTCTCTTTGGGCGGCGCTCCCACCAACAATTAAGACATCATTTACACTTCCTAAAAGGTCAAGTTTAATTGTTTTTTTTTTTTTAAAAAAAAAAACGTTGACACAGTAAGTGCCCCATCCATATACATGAATCTACCTTAAACCAACTGCTTGATGACAAAATTGAGTAGAAAAAATAATTGACCTCTATTTATTAAGGTGAATACATTTCAGCAAAAAGAATGGGAGGTAACGTAACGTTAGAACACGGAAAGTGGGAAAAAAAAATTGGCAAGTTGATGATATTTGGTAAGAATGGGAACGTTGACCAATCTATTCCCACCTAAAATTAATAGAAGTAATGTCCTCCACCTACCCCCAATTAGTATAAAACCTAGCCCACTGCCCACCCTTATCTTCTAAAAGAAAACTCAAATTTGCAGAAGAAAAATGGTGGGTCCGCGTCGTCCACAGTTTGTTCTATTCGGATCATCCATAGTTCAGATGTCCTACAATGTTGGGGGCTGGGGTGCTATTCTCGCTGATCTTTACGCTCGAAAGGTACCCTTTTTCTGCTCCTAAAGTTTGGTTAAAGATG
The DNA here is from genome assembly GCA_947034835.1 of Ballota nigra. NCBI lineage: Eukaryota > Viridiplantae > Streptophyta > Magnoliopsida > Lamiales > Lamiaceae > Ballota > Ballota nigra. The sequence goes on along the minus strand of OX344720.1, from coordinate 71,468,108 downwards.
TGGAAATTAGCTGTTTATTTGGAGCTCATTTTTTAATCTGGGTTTTTTTGTAATGATATCTGAATCTGGAATTACAAGTTATGCTTTTCTTTTCTGTTTGTGGGATTTCATCATAGATTTAGATATGGGATCAATCTTGAATTCCGTAATGGCTTGGAGTTTTGTGTTTGATCTTAGGTTCGGATTTAGAGAATTGTTTATTCTACCAAAAGGATAAAGTGAAACGTACAAGTATTTAAAAATGACAGAAAAGAGCAAAAAGTAGAAATATTTTAGAAATGTCCAAAAAGAGCATATATCTGAGTTTTTAAGTCCTTATTAATGAAAAGGTACAAGTAAGTATACTCTACCACAATGATAAAGGAAAATGTAGAATTACTTTAGAAATGTCTGAAAAGAGCATAGATTTCTGAGATTTAACTCATAAACCAATGTGATGAAGGAAATAAAAACTTGAGTTCTTGTTAGTGCAGCTTTGGAATATCGAAGAAACTATTTATTTATGCATGACAACACAAAGTTGCCTTCAATGGCTTATTAAATGATTTTGCAACTAATTAACCTCTGCATTTCTAAATTTTTGCAGGCAGATGTAATACTAAGAGGATACTCTGGTTGGAACACGAGAATGGCTCTCGGAATCTTGGACGAGGTTTTCCCCAAGGTAGATCATAGATGGTACATACGTATACATTGAATCATTCATTTGACTTGTGCTAACTCATAGTATTCTGAGTTCAGGATGAACCTATTCAGCCTTCTTTGGTTGTATTATACTTTGGTGGCAATGATTCGACAGGCCCTCACCCAAGTGGCTTCGGTTGTCATGTTCCTCTTCCTGAATTTGTCGACAACATGAAAAAAATGATACTTCATATCAAGGTCTGTTCTACACTCTTTTGCAGTGTTAATTGTTCAACAATGCAGGTGTAAATATTTACTACTATATGTGAAACTTGTGATGATCTTGTTAAAGATTAGACACAACACTTTTATCCTTGCATCAATGCAAAAATTTTGGACTAAACAAACTTTTACAAGTGATTCTGTGGACCTACTTCCTTCCTATGCTATATCTATTCTAACAATGCTTTTCATCAATTCCAGTCTCTTTCAGATAAGACGCGGATAATATGTCTCACTTCACCTCCAGTGAATGAGGCACAAATTCGCGAAGTTTTTGGGTAATCTTTACTGAAAGAAGTCTCGTTTTAATGATGGGCACCCGCAAAATTGTCATCTTATCTAATGCTTATTCTTTCTTCCCCATATTCAGAGGTGCATTTGATAACCAATCGCGGACAAACGAGGGGTGCCGTATATATTCAGAAGCTTTGGTAGACTTGTGCAAAGAAATGGATGTTGAGGTCATCAACCTTTATGCTGCAATTCAACAAAGAGAAGATTGGGCCAGCACTTGCTTTATGTAAGTACACTTGTCATTTAGAACCTTACTTGATTGTGAATGATACACAAAGCTTTTATCTAGTTCGTTCAAGTCTCATTGTTGGATGGATTATTCATGTGCAGAGATGGAATCCATTTATCAGCAAAAGGGTCCGAAGTAGTTGTGAAGGAAATACTCAAAGTCCTCAAAAGAGTTGATTGGGAGCCTAATCTCTACTGGTTGGAAATGGCAGCTGAATACCCAGAAGATTCACTCTACTATGTTGTTGGTCCTGATGGTAAAACCACTCTTAATGTCTCTTCTCATATCTGTACTTGGCAAAGGGGGTGGCTCAATATTTAGTTCACTACCAATGCAAGCTTGATTTTTGAATTGAATTCTCAAATGTATTCCTAGTGTAGTCAGTTATTCTTTTTTCTTTTTCTATTTTTGACAGCTCCAAGACAATTATTAGTATTTTTTATTTTTATACTTTTGACAGCTTCAACACAGTTGTTCAATAAATTAAATATTCATATTCGTGCGTCTCTCGGTCTTTCCCAATTTTACAGAATACCTTATGCAGTCATATTCAATAACAAATCTTGAACATATAGGATGATAGACTACTCCTGTACGGAAATTATTTTCTCACCTTCTTTGTTCGGATATTTCACAACTACTTTCACACTTTTAAAATAAAAATAAACTACACTCACAAAAATCAATAAAGTATTAAAGTATCAATATTTTATTCACAACCACGTATTCCTTTTTTTTTATTCAACCCCATACTCACATATAAGGGTGGAAATAGGTCGAGCCAAACTAGGCTTTTTGTTGGACGACCTGAACCTGCTATATAATCTTTGGGCCTAAACCTGGTCTGTTAACTGTCATAAGTTTTTTTCAGAGCCTTGGTCTGGCCTTTTTAATAAATAGGTCTGGCCTAAAAGACTTTTAGGGGCCTTTTTAATCATGTTTATAAAATTATGTTCAATAATTATATTATTATCAAAATATAACAATTAACTCTTTAAATCTTAAAATGAAGAATAAAAGCAATTTACCAAAGGATTATCAAATAATAACATAATAACTAATTCAAATAATATATTAACTTAAATTTAGCAATATTCTTATATATATATATATATATTTATTTATTATATTATATATGCATTGTATTATTATATATTATGTATATATAATTATATATTAATATAATTAAATAGGCCGGCATGTTGGGCTTAAAAGGCTTATAAAAAAATTCAAGTCTGATCTGTTTAAATAAATAGGCTTTTAAAAAAGTCTGAGCCTGGTTTGTTAATTAAACGAGCCGAGCCAAGCTAGACTTTAATTAGACCGAGCCGTAGGCCCCTGTCGGGTAAGCTTGGCCTATTCCCACCCCTTCCCACATACTCCAAGACAAAGGGAGTAATTTATAAATACGCTACAAAACTTAACAGGCAAAATATAAAATAAACCAGTCGGGAAAATATAGAGAAGCTGAAATCTGAATGCCAAGTATTTTCCAACCCGTTATTTGTGCCTAAAAATACTTCAATGGCACATTTGTACCTTAAAATAACATTAGGGGCATATTTGACCTTTCCAAAAAGATACAACTTACTCTGTCAAAGCCGATGAAAACAATGATATATAATGCATAATAACGAACACTTGACAAATAGTTGCGTGATTACATATTACAACAATGACAGTTCCCTAATTCACAAACCAAGTTTCATATGGAATGGAAGCAAACATGTTACAATATAACCAAACTGATACATACACATCACGCAGAATATAAATATAAAGGCAATACCAGCAGCGGCTATGCCTAAAAGAACGGTGATTTGAATTCCACAGCTGCAACGTAATTGATCTCCGATAATGTTACTCTTTTCTCCAAGCAATGGCATTAAAACAAAACTGAGCAACGTGCATCCGAGATAAGAAAATCTCTAAAAATGATAAACCAAGAAATCCGCCCATGTTCACGTAGAAAGTTGGAATCTGCCACTAGGCTTTTTTCTTCTCCATCCCTGAGGTTGTACAGTACAACAGTCTTGAGCTATATGAGTGAAGAAAAGATTAATATAACAAAATCAAAGGGTAAGAGGACTTACAAAAGCAGCATAATATACAAATGTGAGCCCTGCTAGGACAATGAACACAATTTGGAACACATTATACCTGCAAAAGATTGGACATTTCTAGTAACACGATTTCAAATATCAAATTCTATAAAATGAAAGAATTAGCAAGTGTCGACTGACTTGTACAAATATTTGATTCCACGAAGAGATTGCAATGTATGACCAAATATTTCCTGAGCTGCAGTAGCTTGGGCATAATATGCAAATGCAGTGGCACAGAACTGAATCACACTGTCTCAAAGGAAATAGCACTATATCAGTTTTGGGTCATAAGAGTGTCCACTAAATAGACACATAAGATCGAAGTATCCACACACCATCCGCAACTATATTTATTTCAACAACTATAAAAATCAAATGTTTATAGAACTGAAACTTTACCTGATTGAGCAAAGAAGAATGAGGCCAACGTTAAAAAGAAATGAATTCATAAGTGTAGCTCCCCATCTGTGGATAGATTAAATGTCAGGCTCCAAGTCCAATGCCAAAAAATTCAAATGCAATGAGAAAATAAACGAAATCTTAAACAGGAAACTGAAACAAAATAAAGATGCATACTTCATAGGATGGATTGTAATAAAAACCAACTTCAAGCCAATCATCATTGCCCCAGCAATTACAGAAACCAGAAGATAGAAGCAGAAGAATGCAAATGCTGCAGTTCCAAGAAGACCTAGAAGTAGAAGAAACCAGCATACCTTCAAAATCAGTGCATCCTTATATTTAAAAGAAAGCAAACACATATTGAAGTTTTCCAATTACCCCAAATATCATCCAATTTGATGAAGACCTCATTAAGAAATGCAGAAAGAGGAGGGTCGATCAACAAATATATCACAATATGTGCAATCCAAGCCACTGAAACAATCAACCTGTTCACAATCCAATTGCTTAATATTATGACAAACAATCATGGCAAACCAGCTAAGATTTAAAAATGAAATAGATCCAAAATAAGCCTGTCAAGCTAAGCAAAAAAGTGCATACCCTAGAACTCCAAGTATCAGTTTGGCAAGGTATCCAAGAATAGTCATAGCCCAAGTTGCTTCAGCCTGAAAAATTCAGGCCACAATGTCATAAGCTCTGGTTTCATATTCATGCTTCTTTATAAGAAACATAATTTTATCAAGGGCGTGGCTATTGACACCCTAAGTATTACTTAATACATCCACTTTGTAGTAGTGTTTGATGGTACATGGTGCTAAAATGTGTTGTACGTATGGGTGTATTAAGCAAAAATCAAGTGTAACTTCTCCTGAATATACACATTTAAACTTTACGGATGACTACATCAATTACAAGGCAAAACTAGTACAATGAAAGTGACTTGTATAAATATTAAATCAGGTTTTGTTTATCACCTTTTCACCTTGGGGATACATCTCTTCCAAAGCCTTCACATCCTCTTCCAGAAGAAGTACCTCCTGCAAGTCAAAAAAAGTTATATGGGTAACCATTGGGAAGAAAATCAAACAATTGAGATTTGAAAATGTATGTGACTGCAACAGATAAAATATCTTCTTCACTAAGGAAGGATATAATAGAAAAGGAAAGCAAAAAAAAAAAGTAGAACAAAGCAGTACCAAGTCAAACAAAGTATTTGTTAATAAATGCACATCTCTAACAAAGAATAGAATGTCTACTGGTATATCGTTATGACACATGCATGAAGCAAGGTAAGACGTTCACTGTCCACCAATAGTTCTCACATGCAGTGAAGATTCCATTTATCATCAAATAGGGCTAGAAAGGGCAAGCTGTTAAAACATAAAGGATGTCCTCTCAAGCTGGTGTAAAGAGAAATAGATACAAAAGACATCTGAAGTGTCCAGTCAAACAACAAGCCAACTACAATACTCCATCTGAAATATTAGAACACATAACTTAATGAAAAAGCCAATAGAAAGAAAATGAAAACTGCAAAGATAAAACGGCAAACCTTTTCTACGCTTTTCACATTTTTACGCCATTTTCTTCCTTTGCTGCCACTCCTTTCTTCCTGATGAAGTGAATCGGCTGCTTTTTTCAGTTCTCTCGCCTTTTTCGCCAGTTCAGTTGCTTCCTAAGTGAGATGAAAAGTCATGATTTGCATTTGAATTGTGCATAGAAAACCCAATTGGCAGACAAATGAACCCATTTAGGCCAACATAAAAAAAAAAATCTAAAGAAGCATGAATACCTTGATATACTGGGAACGTGTGATAACAGCCTTTGGACGCCGGACAAATGAAAATATAAGACCCAGTGGAAGGCAAGCTATACCAACACCACCAAAAATCTGGAGAATGCAGCATGCAAAAACTTGAGTGAAGAGACTGAAAATGGTGTGCAAATATATTTTAAAGATAAGATTTACAAAGCCTATGCAGCAAATAATGTTAAGTCCAGAAACTATGCTGGTACTACTCCAAACAAGTGTGCATCTAAAAGTACTTGGCTACAGTAAAATAGCTAAGCAAACACATACTGTGAAATATCTAACCATGAATACTAGAAATTGAACAAGAAATCATACGGCACATCAAAATAGTTTGCACGTATAAACCCAACAGGAGACTCTGGAGAATTCCTATCATTGTCACAAGAGGTTTGAAGCGAGAAAATTGCAAGAGGCAGAAGGGACCATACAGTGAAAAGCACAGATCCAACTATTGTAGCGAGGGCAACGACATATTCTGGGAAGGTAGTTCGCATGGTCCATGTTGTCTCAGATGAAGCACTGGCAACATAGGCAGAGCACTGAAAATAGAAATGATAAATGTTGTAAGAATTAGGCAGCAAAACTAACACGAAATTCAAAAGGCACCTATTACATCTTACCTGTCTAGCTCCATTTATACATTGTTGACCGCTTGAGAAGTCCCATGACGATGGGAATGCCTGAGTGGACGAGGAAAGGTGCCTAACAGTGAAATCCACCTTACCAAGAAGCCCTAAGACAGAAAAATATGTGTTAAGCCAAAGTAGGCACTCCACCTTGCCAACAAATCCTAGAGCAGCGCAGAACCAATAAACATTTGTACATAAACATAGGTTCTGATTGACAGTAGGGGTAGCACAAGAGTGGGTTTGGGTTTGCATGTCAAGTTAAGACAAGATATTTCTAAAAACCTGCCAACTATAAACCAACCTGTTTATTATAAGTAATTCAATCCCAACATGAAATAAACAGTAATACAGTATCAACCTAATCACATAAACAATCCATCAATTAGACTTGTTACCTAGGTTTTATTGATTATACAAAATTATAAATCACCGTCAACTTCTTTTAATTTCTAAAGTCTAAACTTGAGTGTTAATGTTATTTAAATTTAAAAATAGGCTAAGCAAGTCAAGTTGGGCATATGAGTTTTACTTGAAATTAGAAATCATCCTATTTAATTGCACGGTTGTTCAGGTATAACTCATCAGCATCAGGAGCAAAATCAACTTTACAACAGAGGCATTTATCCACCCGGGGAATAATTACTAGAAACAAATCTACACGTGATAAATAGCTATACCATATAGGTAAATGTATTATGTAAGCTGAGGCTTCTTTACCCAGTATTTGCCCCTCCCACTCCTACAGTCCTACGCCCTACTGAAACAATACCAGCTACTTCAACCAGAAATTTTACTATTCAAGCAATTAAGTCGAACCTATAAAATAAAAAATTACCATATAAAATTCCCAGAAGGAGAGCACAAACAACAGATGTAACAATCACCCACAGCAATGCACTTTTCACCCTTTTCCACAAACTCCTGGAAACACAGTAATCAATTAAAACTATACATAAAGGGCAACAAATATCGGAAACAGCAACCAAACAAGGTATGAGAAGCCGTTACTTGTCTTGATCGCCTTCGTAATAGAACATAGCAAAAGGAATGACAAAGAACACAAGGATTGCATCCACGATGTAAATAGCGAGCCACAAATCCTTCATCGGCAGCGTAAGGTTGCAGGCGCCATTATAAATCGCGTGGCGACAAGCCTGCCGGTTGGCCACGTCAGCTGGTAGCATAAGAATGGAGATGGCGGCAATGGAGAGGCCCAAAACGACGACGAATTTGGGGAAGTAAGCCTGGTTTGCGTCATCAGGGTGCTGGTAATTAACGAGGAGGTAGAGGTTGAATATGAACACCAGAACGCACACGATTATCGCCACAATCACTAGGGCTAAATTGAAATCCCCCATTTCTGGGCGGGTAGAAAATGAGGGGGACTCTCCCCTTTCGAATCAATGTGTAGGAGTTCTAGGGATTTGATCCGAATAAGTTTCAGATTGGGGGAAAATAGATCTGGTTTTGGAGGATTTCTTCCTTCTTTTTTTTCGGTTCTACAATTTGAAAAGAGGAGAGAGAAGGTGAGTTTGCTCCGGTGACGGTGAAGGATTTGGTAAACCGTAAACAGAAGGATGGGATTTGACGAGTGACCCAAATTACCGTATTAGCCTTGCGACTTAAAAGTTACGAATTTGAACATGTAAGAAAATCTGTTGAAATAATGGCAAGTAATACTTCCCCGTCCAGTATTCACTTCTCACTGCTTTTAGACCCAACATTTATGAAAGGTAATTAAATATAGATATAATACGTGTGATATGATGGAGAAAGAAGAAAATAAAATATAATGTGTTTAAATAATGGATATAAATAAACTATAGAATATAATATTATGAGTATGTACTGAGTGAAATTGGTTTACATATGAATCATTGAAGAGTATTAGTTGTTTTTACTGAAGAATATTAGTTATTTTTACTAAAGAATATTACTGGTTTACACTAAAGAGTCTTAGTTCATTTTCACTAAACAACTAAGACTCTTTAGTGTAAATTAGTAATACTCTTCAGTAAATACAACTAATACTCTTCAGTGAAAACAACTAATACCCTTCAGTGATTCATGTATAAAATGGTTTCACTCTATACTTTGTCTAATATTATCAGTTAATGTTCAAAAAAGGTGTAGAAAGCCAATAATGAGACGGAAGAAAATAACAAAATGAAAAGTTAATAGCGAAAAATGACAAAATGAGAAGTTAATAGCGGGACGGAGAGAGTAATTTAATAAACATAAAAAAAATATCTTTTAAATTTCTCCTCATTTTTACATCATCGCAATTTGTTAACTTTATACTCCCTCCCCCGTAAAAAAATGTTTGGTTTGTTTGCACATTCTCTTATGGGTCTCGTTGATGATATTTTCTAATCGGAATGATTAGTGGTTGTTTTCACTAAGTAAGATCATCAAACAAGAATCAAGATCATGGGTTTAGATAAGTAAGAATCAAGATATAAATTTGCAAGAATTTGGTCTATTTTTTTAATTATGGAACTTATTATTTCATGCAAATGAGGAAGTATTTATAGACATACAAAGGGGTCATGTGTCACCATCCTAGCTATTCTACCATTAGATCCTTGCCAAGTGTTAGGACACTTGTATTACATCTAATCTATTGCTCATTGGATGGGTGTCAAGTGTTAGGACACTTGGACTACTTCTAAGTGGTTGACTGTTGGAGTTCTCAATGTTGTACTTGACCATTAGGGTTACTCAGTTGTTTTCCGTAGTGACCAGATGCTCGTCTGTATGTCTTCGTCGGATATTTGAACCTTACTCTCTCAGTTGTTCGCTCCGTGTTTGTGACCTTTGCACATTTGCTCGTCTAGATGGCTATTATCTTGACCAACTGTTCATTTTAGCCTTTTGACCAGCTGCTCGTCTTGGACTCTTGCTCAGCTGTTAGCCTTGGCTCCTCGCTCAGCTGCTAGCCTTGACTCCTCGCTCAGCTGCTAGCCTTGGCTCTCGTTCAGCTGCTAGTCGTGGCTCCTGCTTAGTTGCTAGCATTGGCTCCTCGCTCAGCTGCTAGCCTTGGCTCCTCGCTCAGCTACTAGCCTTGGCTCTCGCTCAGATGCTCGCCTTACTCAGTTGTGAGTCACTTGCTTAGTTATTCGACATTAAGCTTGATGTCTTGATTATCTTTCGTTGACCATTTGCTCAGCTGCTCGCCTACCAACAATTACCCCTAGCTTGATCTCATGTTGGGATATAAATTGATCAACTGAGACCAAGCTACGATTTGACGTCTTTTTTCGTGACGGGCGAGCAATCGAGCAGGTGGGTTTTAATACGGCGAGCAACTGAGCGTGCCCTCTCGGGTTGCGGTGGTTGGTTTCCCAAGGCGCGGGAGCCGAGGCGTCGCGCCAGTCACGCGCGCTTCCCTATTTGCATATAGGGACCTATATATTTCGAAAAATTACAATTTCGACCCCATCTTTTCCTTATAATTAGTCCACTTCGTCTTCTCCACTTTTTCTTTCCGAAATTCTTGCCTATTTCTGCCATTAGAAATATTTCAAGTTTTTTGCTTGCACGATTTCGCGTCTTGCTCAAGCTTGTGTCGACTCAAACGTGTTTCTAAGGTAAACATCGATCGTTTCTTCATTTTTTTCAGTTTTCTTTTCGATTTTTCTTCTTTCAAACTTTTGTGTCTTTCCCTATTTCCGTCATTATCGTCCCGTTTCTCTACGCGAATCGCCGTCGCACCGCCGTGTTTTCGTCCCGTCGTCGCCACTGTGTCTTCGTCGTGCCGCCGCCACGACAAATTCTCCGGTATCGAAGATCAAGTTTTTTTCCCCCGTTGTATTTGAATGGACTCCCCTACGTCAAGTGCCTCTCTATCTGAGTCCGGGCGAACCCCAGAGAAAAGGCACACGGAGGGTCCGATCGCTTCACCTTGCAGATCTGTTCGCCAGGCATTAGCGAGCAATCTAGGCACTTTGTTGGTGGATGAAGAAATGGATTCCAATACCAGCTCAGTTTTTCGCTCAGTGGAAGGGTACGCGGCTGATCGCTCAAGCGAATAGGAGTGCCATTACCCAGCTGCTCGCCCTCGTCAAGAGAGGGATACCTCCTCAGATCTTGGAGAAGACTCTGAAGAGGTGGCCGCTGAAATAGAGGAGGCGTTTGACTCTGTGGGCGAGCAGCCGGTCGTGGGGGGCGAGCAACAGGGCTCTGGGGTCACTTGGGAGTTCTTAGAGGAAATCAACTTCCCGATGTCCAAAGTCATGCCATAATCTCAAATCCCCGAAGGAGTTGCTCGCGACGATGAATGGGAGGATTATGATGCTCGCTACTCGAGGACTTTTGTTCCTCGTCCCAGAGTGATCATGAAGGCCCAAGAAAGTATCTACGCCGCGAGTAAGATATCGAGTGTCATCACTGAAGACGATTTGGCGAGCATCCAAAAGGTGTACAAAATTCCTCACGACATACATTTGTACGCTCCAAGGCCAGAGAAACAGCTGATCACCCCCCGCCTGGTTGTACGGAGATCAAACTGGATGTGCTCAACACTGGTTTCCCGCTTCCTTTGCACCCCCTCATTGGTCGCTTCTTGTTGGACGTAAATTTGGCGATCACCCAAATAACACCGAACGGCTGGAGTAATCTGCTAGCCTTCATGGCCCTCTTTGGTCTTGAGGGTTACAAATTAAAATAAGCACCGTTGAACTTCACTATGCCTTGACAATCTCGGCTCAAAATGAAGACGGTGTGGGGTGGTATTACGTGAAGGCGGGGAGCGGGGTGAAGCTAATTGAAGGGGTTCCCAACAAAGTTAGAGGTTGGCACGGCCAGATTTTCTTTATTAGCGGGGACTGGCGAGCAACTGAGGGATTTGCTGGCGGACAGGCGCGCATCCCATCGCCTGAAGGCTTTTCGAATATCAAACGGAGACTTAGTTTTGTCTTACTGTAAACTTAGTAGGACTAATTTTAATGTTTCCTTCTTTGTTGTTTTGCACATCCGGGGATCTTGAAGTATGGGCATCCTGACCTGAGTGACGAGTACCTATTCACCTTTGTTGTTGTTCTGCTGCGGAACGTTGTTGATCACGACTTGGCCCATATGTCAAAGGCCCATTGTCGCAAACTTGCAGGTCTGATCACGAGCCCTCACCACCTCGAGGCGCAAGTTGCTCGCTCTTGCACTGGAGCGCCTATTTCTGCTGCTTAACTCTCTCATTTTTTTAGAGCAACAAGTCATTGTTGTCGTTCCTTCCGTCCCCGAGTCCTATTACCTGCTCGCCGAGAAAGTAAAGCAGATGGCATCCCAAGACGTTTCAAGAAAAAAGATGGATCCTCCTCTTGCAATCCTTCGCCTCCGGTCAGGGCAAGACCCAACTGCTCGCTCCCGTGGTGGTGTTGCTCGCTCCAAGCAGGGGGCCAAGCCGCCTCCTTCTCCCCGGGATCCAAGGAGGGAGAAAGAGAGAGAGAGAAGGAAAGGGAGAAGGATAAGAGGAAGGCGCCGCGAGGAGATGGTGGTCGCAGAGGAAGGGGCGATGAACGCGTTCCAAGGCTGGCGGGGAGGCGAGCAGCGGGGCTCCGAGGTCTCCAGCCTCCAAGTCCACTTCCCTGGAGGTGGTGGACGAGCAGCAGGTGGTCGCTAGTGTGGCGGTGACCAAGTCGGTGAACTATCCCAAAGATACCTCTTACTTGGGTTGGGACCCTGTTAAAATTAAGGAGTAAGTTATCCGATTTTCCTGGTTCTGTTGTTCGCTTCTCCTAGCTCTGTTGTTCGCCTTCTTCTTTTTGTTGTATTAACTCTTGTTTTATCTCTTTATTTGGCCAGGTACAACCCGGAGCATTACCCCGGCTGAGGGACAACACTCCACCACTTCACTGTTGTGAAAAATGCACCTTCCTCGCTCTACAACATTCCTGATGCTCACGTTCGCCGAGCAACTGAAACAGTCCCGAGGGCTTGGACCAAATCGGCTAACACTCTTGTTACCGATCAGACTGCGAGTGATAATGCCCATTTGATGAGCTACAATACTGGCCATCAACTGGTCATGTCTAAGATGTTGCTTGACCAGATAACGGAGCTTGAGCGAACTAATCACGACTTGGGACGTCACATCGAGAAGATGGATGATGAAAAGGTCGCCGCCATCAAGGAATGTAAGGCTGAGCACGCCAAGGAGTTGGCGTTGATGGAGAAAAAGATGGAGGCCACCTTGGTGAGTGAGAAGAGTGCCTTGGATAAGGCCGGGAAGATGTTGCTGGAGATTAAGTCCTCCGACTTAAGGGCTGAGAGGGCGGAGAAGGAGCTAGTAGACTTGGCTGGTCGCCGAGGAGTAAATCAAGAAGTTGGAGGACGAGTGCAAAGACATGGTCGAGTACGAAGTTCATGAGCAGGAAGTGATGGACAAGACCAACTTTGGGTACATCTGTGCCTTTGCCGAATGCTTGAGGTTCGTCCACTTTGCTCACGACCATAAGCAAGATATTCGTGGTGCGGTGAAGGCAGACTTCATCGAGTATGTCAAGAATTATCCTCCTGCTTCTGGCTCAACCTCATTGGTCGCCGACTTAGCCGCCTTGGGTTTCCCTTTGGATATCTTTGGCGAGGACGTTGATATTGTGCCCCCTACTTATGGCGGTCAACCAGAGGTAGCCCTGACGGCGACCGATGAAGTTTTTGATGGGTTGTCTTCGCTTTCCCTAACACTAATAGACGGGGCTGGCACTTCCGCTGCTCCTGGCGAGCAGCCGAGTACTGTGGCGACCAGCACTGCTGATGCTCCTCCCCCTCCATCTTGAAGATTTAGTTCTTAGTTTACAATAGGATCAATGTCTCTTTTTTGTACTTATTTGTTTATTCCTATTGTAAACCTTTTTTGATCAATGAAATGGGGTACCTTTGCTTATTTACAACTTTGTGCATTTATTTCCTTGTTTTACCCAGTTGCTCGCCTACTGCTATGCATATGACTTCATTAGTTCTAAGTGTTCCTTTTATTCTTAAGGTAAACACTTAGTGAAACTTTTAGTTGGTCATTTGGTTCTTATAGAACTTGACCTTTAATTATTTGGGCCCTTGGTCACTTGTGGACTTGACCTTGTATTAGTGTGGGCTCTTGGTCCATTATGGACTTAGCCTTATTTTTGCATTTATTAAGCTCAGTTGTTCGTCTTATGATAGACTTGTGCTTTGCAAGTTTTGGGCGAGCAACTGAGTAATTCAGGACTTAGACTAGTGACTCATAGGTTTACACCGATATTATACACTACTGCTCGCTCAATTATAGTGATGCACGACTGTTAGCCGATGCACAGCTGTTAGCCTAGTGATGCACAGATGTTCGCCCAGCGATGCACAGCTGCTCGCTTATATATATAAACTTGTGCAAAAAAATTAAATTTACAGAAATTTACAAGGGACTTACAAAAGATTTACATTTTAAAACTTCTAAGACTTACATGACTTTATTGATAGTACTTCTTGAGTAAAGTTGCATTCCAGGAGTATTGGGACGACTTGCCTTCCATGTCTTCAAGGTCATATGTGCCATTGTGCCACTTATTTGTCACCTTGTATGGGCTCTCCCAAGTCGGGCCGAATACTCCTGGTGGTGGTGCCAAAACCTTCCGAAGTACTAAATCTCCGATTTCAAACTCTCTTACTTTTACTTGAGAATTATAGTACTTTGCTGCTCTTTTCTTATAGATTGCATTTTTCATTTCTGTTGTTATTCTCTTTTCTTCAAGCAGGTCCAACTCTGTTGCTAGTGCAGAGTTGTTCGCCTCTTCGTCGAACACAGTTGTTCGCTCTGTTGGGACTTTCAGCTCAACTAGTATTACAGCTTCTGTCCCGAATGCCATTGTGAATGGCGTTTCACCCGTGCTTATTCTGTGGAACACCCGATATGCTTACAACACCTCTGGCAATTCTTCGGACTATTTCCCATGTTTGTCAGCTAATCAGATCTTCAAAATGTGTTTGATTATTTTGTTCACGGCTTCCACTTGGCCGTTCGACTAGGGGTGGTATGGTGTTGAAAAGTGTTTCTTCATTCCCCACTTCTCGCAAAAATCTCTTAACTTTTTTCCTTCAAACTGTTTTCCATTATCTGTCACAATTGCTTGAGGTACCCCGAAGCGGCAAACAATGTTTCTCCATATGAAGTTGATCATTTTCTCTTGTGTAATTCGCACAAGCGCTTCTGCCTCAGCCCACTTCGTGTAATAGTCTATTGTCACCACTGTGAATCGAACATTTTCTTTTCCCGGCGGAAAAGACCCGATGAGGTCAATTTCCCATTTTGCAAATGGCCAAGGACCATTGACTGAAATCAGTTCGTGTGGGGGCTTGTGGATGTTTGGGGTGAACAACTGACACTTGTGACAAGTTCGGGCAACTTTGATTGCATCCTGGAGGAGGGTTGGTCAGTAATATCCTTGTCTTACGGTCTTGTATGCCAATGCCCGTCCTCCAGCGTGATTTCCGCATATGCCTTCGTGTATTTCTTTCAACACTGCTTGCCCTTGCCCCCTAGCCACGCATTTCAGGAGTGGGAGTGAGAATCCTCTCTTGTACAATTGTCCATCCACCATGGTGTATCTTGTTGCTCTCCTAACCAACATGCTAGCCTCCAACGAGTTATCCGGTTTTTCATTATTCTGCAGACATTTGATGATCGGCGTTCTCCAATAATCTCCCCCCAACTCTTCGTCAACTTGATAGATTTTGTAATCATCAGTTGATGGTTGGATATCCTCGTCAATGTAACCTCAGATAACTCCGTTGGTCTAGTGCTAGTTGCTAGCCGAGCGAACGTGTCTGCTTGTGCATTGTTGTCTCTTGGTACCTGTTCGATGTATATTTGTTCGAACATGGAGGCCAGGTGAGCAAAAAATTTCTGATACAAAGCCATATTTTCATCCTTCGCCTCGTACTCTCCCTGAACTTGGTTGATAATCAGCTGTGAATCTCCGAAAATCTGTAATTTTCTTACCCCAACTGCTAATGCTAGCCGCAATCCAGCGATCAATGCCTCATATTCTGCTTCATTGTTCGTCGCCATGAACTCAAAACGAACAGCTGAAGTGAAGACCTGCCTGTCTAGACTTATCAAAATTATTCCTGCCCCCAACACTGTGTTGATAGATGATCCGTCAACATACATGTGTCAGGGATGATTATGTCCTCTCGTTGGATCTTAGAGGAAAGTCAGCTCGACTATGAAGTCGGCTAAGGTTTGCCCCTTGATCGCTGTTCGAGGAGCATATGAGACTCCGAACTGGCTAATTTCCAAGGACCACTTCAGGAGGCGAACAGCTGTGTCGGGTCTGTGCAGTATCTGTTTGAGCGGGAATGTTGTCAATACCTCCATCCGGTGGTCGAAAAAATATGGACGGAGCTTTCTAACACTCAATACCAGTGTGTATGCCAGCTTTTCTGTTGGCGAATATCTGAGCTCTGCTTCATGTAAAGCCTGACTTACGTAGTAAATGGGCACGTGGAACTTTCCTTCTGCTCTAATGAGTACTGAGATGATTGCAACTTCTGAAGCTGCCAGGTATAAGTATAACTTCTCTCCTGGAATCGGCTTGGCAAGAATTTTTGTGTCACTGAGGTATTCTTTCAGCTGTTCGAACGCTCGTTGACAAGCATCTGTCCATTGAAACTTTCCCTTCTTGATTGCCTCAAAGAACAGTCTGCATTTGTCTCCAGATCTTGAGACGAACCTGTTTAATGCTGTCAAACACCCCATCAGCCGTTGGACTTCTTTTACTGACATGGGTCGCTGTATTTCCATGATCGTTTTCACCTTCACCGAATTTATCTCGATTCCTAACTGACTGACTAGATGTCCCAAGAATTTCTCAGAATGGACTCCAAAACTACTCTTCTTAGGGTTTAGCTTCATGTTGTAAGCACGAAGTATTTCGAATGTTTGGGTCAGGTGCTGCAAGTGGTCTTTCTTCTTTGGGATTTTAACAACAATATCATCTACATACACTTCCATCGTCTTCCCAATGTGGTCATCCAACATCTTGTTGACCAGTCTCTGATACGTGGCTTCGGCATTAATCAACCAAAATAGCATTCTCTTCCAGCATAACAAATTTTTGTTGGTGTAAAATGATGTGTGCTCCTGGTCGTCTGGATGCATCGCAATTTGGTGATATCCAGCAAATGCATCCATGAATGTGAGGAGTTCATGTCCAGTTGTGCTATCAACCAGTTGGTCGATATGTTGCAAAGGGAAATTGTCCTTTGGGCATGCGGCATTTAGGTCAGTAAAATCAATGCACAATCTCCACGCTCCGCTCGCTTTTTTGACTAACACTGGGTTTGCCACCCATTGTGGGCACAAGGCTTATCTGATCAGATCATTGTCCAACAACTTCTTGACCTCCACGTCAAGCGCTTCATACTTGTCGGGCCCGAACTTCCTCCTCTTTTGATGGATCGGTTTTTTCTTCGGGTCAATGTTGAGTATGTGGTAGGCATGCTCAGGGCTAATGCCTACCATATCTGTATGTGACCATGCGACCATGCGAACACATCGATATTTGCTTTAAGAAACTCCATCATCTTAGATCTGTATGGCTCCAGGAGCTCAGATCCTATGAAGAGTTCTAAGCTCTCTTGGTTTGGGTCGACCTTTATTGCCTCTAACTCTTCAACCGGGGTAGCCATCCGTTTCTGGCCTTTCCAACGAGGGTCGATGATGGGCCCTTCTATGTTCAATTCATCTTCAAAAAACCATTGGTTCCACACCCAGCTGTGGTTCAATATCTTCCGTCTCACTGTTGGCCGGTGCTGCATGCTCTACTATGTTGCTAGCCGATGTGACTTCATTTCTCTCCTCGCTTGGTTGCTCGTCCCTGCACACCTATTCGTCCCTGCACAGTTGTTCGTCTTTGCACAGCTGCTAATCTCAGCACAGCTGCTCGTCTACTTCCATCATCTCCGTATTGATAGAGTCCATTATTTCGTTGGGAGTGGATGGTTCATCTTCACCACAGCTGCTCAGCTGTTCGTCCACCATGTTGACTCTATGATCTTTCGGCTGAAGTTGCAAGAGGCACTCGCGAGCTTTCTTCTGGTCACCTTTGACTGTGCATGTACCTTTTGACGTGGGAAATTTTACACAGTAATAGTACGTCGAAACGACTGCCTTAAATTCATGCAAAAAAGGACGGTCGAGGAACCTGTTATAGGTGGACTGTTGATCTACAACTACGAAATCTACCATCATGTTCAGCTTCCTCTCAGGGTCCTCGACCGATACAAGTTCGACTGCTAGCGTAATCACTCCTATAGGGATGGTGACAACATCTCCGAATCCCACAATTCTATGATTACAATCTTTCATGTATTCGGCATATTCTCCTAACTGATCCAATGTGCTCTTGAACAGGATATTTGTGTAAGAGCCAGTGTCGATAAGTAGATGGTGTACTAACGTTCCCATAATGTTAGCACAAATGATTAGCAAGTCGTTGTGAGGGGTGAGTACCCCGTGTAGATCTTTCTCCTAGAAAGTCAAATTTCCGGTTTGCTTGGTTGATAGATTTACACCGACTTCCATCACTTGCGCTACTGCTCTCAACTCTGCTTTCTTTTTTCTTTTTGACATGGGTGGTGCATTAGGATCTCCGGGACTGGTCTTGCTGGGACTGCGGGGACCTTTCTTCCTTTCTTACCTGTCCTGCTTGGTTGTTCGTCGCTGTCATTATCATCAGAGTTGGACGACACTACTGTCCTCGGCCTTTTACCCAATTCCCTCTTCACGAATTCAGACAGCTTCCCTTCTTCATAGAACCTCCACAACTGTTTTAACAAATCTCGGCATTCACTTGTGAAGTGGCCGATGTTCTGATGATATGCACAATATTTGTTCGGGTTCAATTTTCCTCTCTCCTGCCTTATCTTTCGTGGTTCTGATAGCATCTCCATGTCTTTGACATTGTTGTACACGGCGTCCACAGACATGGTAAGAACTTGGTTCAATTTCTCTTTCAACTCAGCTCCCTCGTTGAACGCTTTCATGTTCTTTGGAGCCTTGTAGTCGTTTTCTCCAGACTTCTTGCTAAACTTTTTTGGGTCAGCTTTATCTCTCATTTCCTTGTGTAGGGCTTCTGCATTGATACGTGGATTCCTGCCTTGTGTCTGAATTACATGTATGTTTTCGGACAAGTCAAATGCATCTCCTTCCACAGACCGGTTCCTTTCTTCAATCCAGCCATCACTGCTACTATCTTCGTATCCTCGCTCACAATTTCGCCCTGTAGTAGGATTTTATCAAATCTTTCCAGAAACTGTTTATTTGACTCCTCGTCTCTTTGCCTGATATCTGTCAACCGGTGTCTGTGGGTCAAGTAAGACCCGGCAGTTGAGTAATGAGACAGAAACTCCTTGCTCTGTTGGGCGAAGGAACTGATGGAGCCGGGAGCCAGTGCTGAAAACCACCTGTGCGGGCCATCTCCAAGGGTGAGTGGGAAATTTCGATACTGTGTGGCGTCAGTTACCTCCATTGAGATCATGAAGTCCGAATACTTCGTCACATGAATACGGGGGTCCGACGTTCCTTCGTACAAATTGATGGCTGGAAACTGGATCGGTGCATTGAGGATTGACGGAGATAGTGGTGAGGATGGAAGAACAGTTGATCCGACACCTCTCTGAGATTCCAACTGCTTTTGTAATTCCTCGATTGCTTTTTTCATTTCTTGCAATTCACTTGGGGGAGTTCTCCCGTTGGAAGGCAGTTTAACGTGATCGAGTTCGACGACTCATTCACGGCGCAGTCCCTCACCAACGGGACATTTCTCCTGGGTTGTTCTCCTAGCAGCGTTGCTAGCTCTGTTTGGCCCTAATCGGCCGAAAGCTGATCTCCTGATCCAGTCATGCACTGATGGGCGAGCAGCTGTGTGGGGTTGTTTCTCGTTCCTCCTAGATGGTTCCCTCTTAGTCATATTCCTCATTCCTAGTCTTTCCAAAGTACTTGTTCGGGAAGCAATTTTGCTTGACTCATCTGCTCGACTTGGCGACGATTCATCTCGGCTCCCTAAACATTCGCTCACAGGAGTTTTTCCCTTGTTTTTACGAATCTCAGCACTGTCAGCTTCATCGCGACGTGCATCTTCTCGCATTTTACTCCGCTGCTCGCCCGTGCAGTCCTGCTTGCCTGTTCGGCTGCTCGGCTTTTGACAGCCCAACTTGCTCTTGTTGTTTTTGCAGCGATTGGAGTACGACTATCGTTTTTGCTAGCTCCTCAGGATTTCAGGCGAGAGCCTCCACTTCCGGGGGAATCGTATCGATAGTAACTTGAATATTTCTCTTGGAGATCGTTCTAACTGTCCTTGCATGTCCTTCGGTGGACGAAGCCTTAGTTCTTGACCTACGACTCGAAGATGCACTTGACGATCGGTCTTCTTGTGATCTTATCATTTTGGTTGCTTCAAAATGTATGATAAGTGAAGGATTGGGGTGATTTTGCTTCCAATAACAGCTTTCCTAAGAGTTACTAGCCTTGTGTGTATGACTATGAAGATTCACAAACCCTAGTTCATACACACATGCATTAAAACCCTTAGAATAGTATGTATATGAGCAATCTTGCACAAAAGAGTGTGAATATTTAATCTCCGGTGGTTTCTTCCAGGATTCCGGCGAGATTTTACAGATTCCGGTGGGAGCCTTCAAACTTCCTTTGAATTTTTCACAAAACGGAGGTTCGACCCCTTCCTCTAGCGCCAATTGTTGATGATCTTTTCTAATCGGGATAATTAGTGGCTGTTTTCACTAAGTAAGATCATCAAACAAGAATCAAGATCATGGGTTTAGATAAGTAAGAATCAAGAAATAAATTTGCAAGAATTTGGTCTATTTTTTGAATTATGGAACTTATTATTTCATGCAAATGAGGGAGTATTTATAGACATACAAAGGGGTCATGTGTCACCATACTAGCTATTCTGCCATTAGATCTTTGCCAAGTGTTAGGACACTTGTATTACATCTAATCTATTGCCCATTGGATGGGTGCCAAGTGTTAGGACACTTGGACTACATCTAAGTGGTTGACTGTTGGAGTTCCCAATGTTGTACTTGACCATTAGGGTTACTCGGTTGCTTTCCGTGGTGACCAGTTGCTCGTCTGTATGTCTTCGTCGGGTATTTGAACCTTTACTCTCTCAGTTGTTCGCTCCGTGTTTGTGACCTTTGCACAGTTGCTTGTCTGGATGGCTATCATCTTGACCAACTGTTCATTTTAGCCTTTTGACCAGCTGCTCGTCTCAGCCTTTTGACCAGTTGCTCGTCTTGGACTCTTGCTTAGTTGTTAGCCTTGGCTCCTCGCTCAGCTGCTAGCCTTGACTCCTCGCTCAGCTGCTAGCCTTGACTCCTCGCTCAGCTGCTAGCCTTGGCTCCTCGCTCAGCTGCTAGTCTTGGCTCCTGCTCAGCTGCTAGCCTTGGCTCTCACTCAGCTGCTAGCCTTGACTCCTCGCTCAGCTGCTAGCCTTGGCTCTCGCTCAGCTGCTCACCTTACTCAGTTGTGAGTCACTTGCTTAGTTGTTCGTCATTAAGATTGATGTCTTGATTATCTTTTGTTGACCCTTTGCTCAGCTGCTCTTCTACCAACAGGTCTATTTATTAATAAAGTGATTGCTAATAAAAAGTACTCCCTCCGTCCAATATTAGTAGGCCTACTTTTTGGACAGTTATTTTTTGTCATAAGTTGGAGGGTATTATGAGGTATTGTGAAGTTTATTTATCAATAAAGTTATTGTTTATGGAAAATATAAGTATCATATTTTCCATAAAGAATAATTTTATTGATAAATGAACCTCACAATACCTCATAATGTCCTCCAACTTATGACAAAAAATAACTGCCCAAAAAGTAGGCCTACTAATATTGGACGGAGAGAGTATATTATACATATTTTTCATAAGTAGTGGGTACTCCGTAATAATTATGACCTATAACTTTAGCCAATTTAGCTCTTCAATAGGATCATTCAAATCGAATTGTTTTGCTATTGGGATAGGTGAATTCTTATAAATCCATCCCCTAATGAACTAGACATGATAAATTTCTATCATTCAGTTGAAGCAAAACTCAAAAGAACCAAATGAATCATAAAAAATATATGTAAATTACTTTATTTATAAATTGTACCTAAAAAAAAGTGTAGGTAAATAGCACTAGAGTATAAGAATATTACTTAAAATGTGTCGAAAAAAATTAAATATACTTCAACTCTTGGTTTTTTTTATCATAAATGTTATTCTTGTAAAATACACACACATATATACTTTAATTGATAAAAGACTATATATAATTATGTTACTAAAAATTATTTTGAGGATTTTTGTTATTAGAATTAGCAAAATACTTTGGATATTTGAGGGTTACTATGAAAATTAACAAATACCACCTACGTTCCACAATATGCTACTATAATTTTTTAGCACAAAAAAAAAAAAAAAAAGTTATAACAAATAAAGCGTTGATGGGTAACTGTGTAAAATTTTACATATACAATAAATAAATAAATTAGATTGAATGTATATTATGCCCTTGAAATAATACTTTTACATAAATATATGAACACTTGTGGAGTTACCTTAATGTGTTTTTTAATTTTAGTTGTCATGTGTAAAATATTGTGCGACGTCCAACTCTCAATAAGAAAAGTACTCCCTCCGTCTCAAAGAAATTTGCTCCTCTATGATTGCATTGGATTAAAAACAGTGGTATATGTGTAAATATGTGAACATTTGTGTAAGAATACACCGTACACGCAAATTAATGTTTTATTTTTAGGTAATGTGCAAATTGGTATAAAACACCCGAATAAGAAAAGTGTGCAAATTCCTCTGGAACGGAGTGAGTATATAAATGTGTAGTGGGGTCTCAACTTTTTAGTCCAAGTCTCCTATTAATTAGTTTAGCGTTTGGCTACATGGCTGTGGCACAGCACAGCACAGCCTGTAACAACTCACAACGATGCCAGCTGGATACTTTTCGGGTGCTCCGCTAAACATACAGCATCAATCTTATTTGTCTTGCAAGAAGCCTTAAAAAATAATAAATAATGGTGCAACAATCTTTCATCAACACAAATGTTTCCCAAGCCATCGTGCCAGAACAAACTTAACTGGACAGATGCATCTATAAAATTTCAATATTAAAGAATATGTCTAAATCAAGAGATGGTACTTGATCTCTTCTTAAGAATGCGGGTGGTTCAGTCTTTTTTCACTCCTAGGATGAACTTCTAATATATGTATGTCTAAACAGTATAATGAGAAAGTGAGAGGGAGAATAAACAAGCTACATCATGATCAGGTTCAGATAATCAGATCTGCATAAAAGTATTTTTCTTTTAAAATCAAGTTTAAGCACATCTAAATTCCATGATTTCCAAGTTGTGAATGCGGTTTTAATTGAAATTCGAGCCCTTAACGATCAACGATAACTGTATTGTGCTTTACACATACCATCGACAGATTGAAATACAACAGTCTGGAAACAGCATTGTTCAGTACAATTATCTCCCCTTCACTATTTTCTAACTGCTAAGCACCGACTTGCCTTGGGAAATTAATCTATCGTTTCTCTAGTGAATGAAATTCTGATTTTTGAGCCTTACTTTTGAATGAATCCTGCAACCAAGGCATGACTCAAACAGAGTGTGGCATTAAGATTCCTCAGGAAAGGGGATATATATACTATTCAAATCAGTTTCACAACTATGAACTTTTAAAAGGTTCCCTCGTAAAGTTTGCTTTCCTTTTTCAATATGCAGATGAGATTTACAGTACAGGCCTCAATTTGAAAGGAAAATCTAACCGTCAATGGTTGGAGAGGGGATGGTTGTCTTCCTCAACTGTTATATAGCATTCGGCTCTCAAGGATGCTCTCGTAGTTGAGGAAAGGATTATGCATTCAAAATATCTGTACGTGCTGGCTCAGGTGGTTGCACATCCAGGAGGAAAACATCAAGGCTGAAAATAGATAATTTAACAGATGTTTAAAATTGGTGGTAATCAGACCAGTAGTCAGGTAATGGGGTGAAACAAAGGGTAAATACACTTACTGATAATCAAACTATGCAAGTTTTTGCACTTCAACAGACAATTTTTTTCTATTTGTTAGGTTACACTAAAGTGGAAAAACGTGCATAGTTCTGATATCATAGTGTTATTTACCAACAGAAACAAATTCAACTAAGCAGATTAGCACGGCATCAACCTTACCTACAATTATCTGGAACCCTCCAACCAAAATTCGAATTTGGTGGTAAAGACAAGTAGAATCTCCAGTCTTCAAGCAAAATTCTTAGGTCATGAAGCTTACTCTTCAACCCAAAACAACAGTTTGCATGCATCGTGCAAACTTGAGTTAGATCTTCACTAGGTTCACAAAACCCACCAAAGTAGGTAGTATCCAAGAATCTCAACTGTAGCCCCAGTTCGGTGATAAAGGAATTGTTCTTAATTCTATTAAGGACATCTTGATCATGCAATCCAGTATATAGTTTGTGTGCAGAATGCCAGAACTTGTAAAACTCTATAGACTTATAATTTGATCTCACAAACTTGAATCCTCCATTAGGTTTATTTTCTATATCATCAGATCTGCCAGAGAAATGATCGCATGCTATCTGAAAGTCTGCATCTGGATGGAAGTGCGGAAATGGGTCTCTAAACCACATGACATCTGCATCCTAGAGACAAGTAAGAAGAATATAAAAGAACTTTCTAGGAAGTTCATATTAATTTAGAACCCATCATACCACTGCAGAAATACTTAGGGTATGTTTGTTTTGGGATTCACACGGATGGACTTTGGACTTTGCGATCCACGCTCTGTTCTAGTTTGGGATTTAAAACCGGGTTTTCAAATCTCAAACTCAATCCCTACCTATAAACCTATCACTACTTTTCATATAATTAAATACAATCACATCATCACTTTTTATCATCCACTCAATCTCTCTCCTACTTTTCTCTTACACAATATAATAAAATAATGCAACATCTATCACTAAAAGACATTGATTTGACATAAAGCAAAATCTCACTCTACTAAAATCCCAAAACAAACATACACTTATATTATTCATCAAGATTTTCACATCCTAAGATTTCAAAGTCATGACTTCCCCCGCACACCTAAATCCCAAAACAAACATACCCTTAGTGTGGATTGATCAATAGGTTGCCAATGATGACCTCATCAAAATATAGCAATTTCCATATAGGATACGACAACAGTATACATATGTACGAAAGCATTATATGGGATCACTGTTCATGACAAATTTGAAAGAAACAAGAGTTATATCCAAAAATCTTTATGTTTCGTGAATCTAACTTAAAATTTTGGGCACAGTGTACTTTTTAGCAACAAAGCTCCATTCCAGTTTTTAGGTCCAGAAAAGATAGAGTTGTTATGTGTATGCGCATACTTGAGTGTGTAAATTGATAGTCAGATAGAGAGATAGATTGCATACTGTGAAAACAAAGTTGTACCCCATTTCAAGAACAGACCGTAGGAAATCAATCCTTCTCCACATCATCCTCAAGTAGTCTGGGGTCATGAAATAAGCCTCGCGTGAGAAGTCAACTCCTTCAGTGACAAGGGCAAAACAATGAAAGTGTAGAACCATACAGCGGGAAAATGCCTTTTGATCTAAAGAAACAATCACCAAATGATTCAGTAACCAGCGGGTTCGCTCTCCAATTCTGAAACTCTCAAGAAAGAGGTCGATGACTGAATTTGGAGCTGCCCATGCTTCATTGAGTGTTGTTAGGATCACTGTGTTATCTTGCATAGAAGCATCCTTCAAAACTTTTGCAAGACTATACTTCTTACTGTCCTACAACAACCATGAAATAATTAGGAGATGAAGTATGATAATGTCCTTTTCTTTTATAAGAGAGTGAATTTTATTGCTTATAAAGCTCAGGGATGAGAGATCCCTACAAGATTACAGAAGATAAAATTACAAAGCAAAAAACCAATGCCTAGCTATATCCAACAAACTTAAACCCTTCAAGGAAACCTGATTCAAAGACCACAGTGCAACTTTAAATTTGATCCTATATACCACATATCAGTTACAGACAATACTAACGTCAAAATCCTATTATTCCTCTCTATCCAAATACACTATATCTACGGAAACAACAACTTTCCACAAGATTTTCCCTTTTTCACTTATTGACCACAAACTATGAAATGTCTTAATCTGCACAATGTCAAAGAATCATATATGTGAAAAATCATGTGCCATTGGTGAGCATGAGAGAGTTCTTATCAGATGACTCCAGACCTAGCATAATTGGCAGGATGAAAAGAAAAAACTTATGAGACCCGTGGCATCAAAAGATGATCAAGAATAAAAACAGAACTGGGAAATACGTAAAAGCAACTAGATATAATCATATAACAACACAATTTCAGAAAACCTCACAAACGAAACCCAGAAATCAATAGCAATTGAGCACATGTTTGAAGAGTGACTTAATTATCATCATAGAAGTCTGAACTGTCAATATTACCACGTTTACCGATATTTGGGAAATCTTAAGAGTTAAGACACTAAGACAGAGAAAACTTAGAGATAAGCTTGTACAGTTACTATGACAAGTTATGCATATCAGGAGTTGCAACAAACTCACTTCTCTTCTTTTCCAGAAGAACAACCAGACCCGCACTATCATACCCCCCCCCCCCCCCCCCCCCCCCATTGCAATCCACATAACAATATCCACCAAAACACCAATAGAAAATAAAACTTGGAACTTATGAATTTCAGAGCTACATGGCGCCATTCTTATTCTCTCATTAAGGGAATTGGTCAATCTCCTGAAAATGTCAACATGTTTATGTCTATATATGCTTGTTTTTATGCCACAAATCTATAAGTCATCCTAATAACTTAACATATTAAAGTTCAAATAAGCCTAATATGAATTGCTAGCATAATATCCAACTAATAGAAATGAAAGGAAAGGAAAGGAAAGAAATCTAGGCTTGAGCATTTGTATAAACATGTTTGTGAAAATATTATAATCATTATTTGTAACTCCAAAATAGTCTATATTGTTCATATTATTTTTCTACCTTCACTGTTATGGAGTATTATAACACCCATATGAAAATAAAATATTCGTTAACTCGTTCTGGTTTTGATTAACGTGTGAGTGAAGAGATGCTCTGATGAAAAAACTGAGAACTTTCAAAATCAATACACGTAGCAGCTATCGGCCTCTGAGATACATTTCCTAACATCTTCTCTAGCAATTTAATGCATCACATCCAAATACAGAAAAAAACGACCGAATTAATTGGGGGGAGGGGGAGTTAAATTAGAGATGAGAATAGGAATGACACCGACCAAGGCAGGAGGTCCTCCGCCGTCGAAAAAGGGGAACAAGTGACTTCCGGGTGAGAATCTGAAGTCGGCGGCTCTTTGGAGGAATAAGCAAGACACAACCACCGCCGCAAACAGCACTGCGAAGAGCACCGGAATCCCTGGGCGCCGGTTTTGGGATGATAAATCCGGTGACTTCGGACTCATAGCTATGGAAAATGCGCTCAGAGGAGATTAACGTGTGAGGATGGAAATCGGCATTGAGATTTGAGCCACCTTTGCTCGTTCTGTTGCGCAGTAGCGTAGAGACGTTTCAGGAAACTGAATTGACAATTAGGCCGTGATTGCTTCGCGTGAAAATGTTAAGATGGTTAGGATTAAAATCGGGATAACAATTGTTAAGGGAAATTAGGAGAAGTATGCCACTTTTGGTATTTTTATTTATTAGAAAAAATGTCATCCACTTCAGATTTTTTTTTTTTAACACAAAAATGTCATCTAATACTATTTTTTGGACATGAATACTATTAGGTCATCATTCAATTTTTTTCATATTTCAATGTGTAAAAGGTATATAAAAATTATTTGACATTGTAAATTTGAAACTATAAAAGGAAAAAAATTACGGGGCACTTAAAATAAATTACTAACTCGACAACATATTTAAAATTTAAAGATTTGAAAATACGAAATTGGAAAAAAAAAACACAATTAGATGCATTAAAATATTAAATTACAAATACAAATAATGCAAAATAGATTTTGTTTGTTTTTCAAAATATTTCGATACTAGACTCTATTTGTAGGTACTTTTATTTTACAAATTTTGATTAATTTTTTTATACACGTTATATTCAATATCTACAAATATAATTATATTCCTTTTTTTTTTTACAGAAACCAAACATAAAATGACAAGTGGCAGTAAATTGAATAAATAAATGAGTGTGACATTAGGGATGTCAACTGCCCAATTTCACAAGAATTTGTTGACATTCTAATATTTTATTAATAAATATATATATATATATATATATATATATATATATATATATATATATATATATTTGGACATAAGTTATGACACCGGTGACAATGTCACCGGTAAACATTGTTGATGACCTTTGATCAATGTTGATAATTAGTGGTTGTTTATGCTAAGAAAGATCACTAAACAAGAATCAATGTAGGATTAAAACTGGATTTTTCTAAGAAGGGATTGAGAAATAAATTTGCAAGAGTTTGTCTTGTTTTTGAATTAGTAACCCCATTTCTTATTGTCCCATGAAGGGTATTTATAGAGGTACAAGCAAGTAGGAGGTGTCACCTCCATAATCATCCTAATTTTCATTGTGACAAGTGTTAAGACACTTGTCATCTCCTAAGCTATTACATCTTTACACAATAACAAGTGTTAAGACACTTGTTTGTTCCTAGTGTAATGCCTAATTCTTGGGATTTCTGATGATCTTCCGAGGTGTCATCTTGCTTGCCTGCTCGCCTCTGGTTGGGTCTTTGTGTCTTCTTGGTCTGGCTGTTCGCCACCTTCTTGTGCTCTTTATGACCAGCTGTTCGCCTCCTGGTATCATGACCAGCTGCTCGCCTACTCGACCTTGGTCTTCAAGCCCAGCTGCTCGCCTCCTACGGTGTGAAGTCTCTGCTGGTCGTCCTCTTCATTTATTATTTTCATTCTTGATTTCTTAATCTCATTATTTTAATATGTTTATTTCTAATCTTATTGCCCGATTGTTCGCCTATCAACAATGCCCCCTAGTTTGGCATATAAGGATAGATTTTATCTTTTTTTGTCGAACTATTGGATAGGCTAAACCATTCAACAGGAGGCGAGCAACAGGGAATTTGTCTTTCATTTCTATAGGGAGCGAGCAACAGGTTTTTGAAATTTTGAGCGGGAACTCTCGGAGGCGAGCAACAGGGGACGACGCTTGGTCTAGCATCATTTCGCCTCTCGAGGCACGGAATACGAAGCGACGTGACGTGGCAGCCCACGCGTGTGCCCTTAAAATTGCGTATAGGGGCCTCAATTTTTCACTTCTCTTACTTTCGCCCCCGAATCCATATCTATAAATAGCTCTCTTCTTCTTCTTTCTTTCTTTTTTCGATTTCTCACAAGCAAAAAACCCCATTGAAAAGTTTTTGAGTTTTTTTCTCCTTCATTTTCTTCGAATCTCCAGTCGATTTCTTCCAAATCGAAGGTAAATCCTTTGATTTTCTTGTTTATCTTTGCTATTACTTGCCTTTCTTCTTTCAATTTTTCAATTTTTCGGTTTTTTCGTCACTTTCCTTTACCTTCACCGCCGCATCGTCGTCGCATCGCCGCCGTCCTCTTTTGCTTGAAAATACACCACCATTGTGTTCCTTTTATTTCTAAAATTTTATTTTGACAATGGCCTCTCCTTCATCGAGTGAAACCCAATCCGTTGAATTTGTTGGACGAAATTTGGGCAAGAGACCTGTGGAAGATGAACCGCCGCGCCCTACTCCTCGCCGCTCGCTCCGGCGAGCAGCCGGTCAGAACCCTAGAACTTTACTTGTCGACGAGGACACGGGTTCCGAGGCGAGCTCTGTTGCTCGCTCCATTGATTCCTTCTATGCTGTGGAAAGCTCGGGCGAGCAGGGCGTCCAAGGCATTGTTGCTCGCTCCTCGGCTCGAGAAGGAACTTCCTCGGACTTAGGCGAAGATTCCGCTGAGGTCGCTGTTGAAATAGAGGAGATGAGCCTCCATGAGGATACGGGAGCGAGCAGCGAGCAGCCGGCCAGGGGCGAACAAGTAGCCGGATCAGGGAGCGAGCAGGTGGGAGTTACCTGGGAATTTCTCCGGGAGATAAATTTTCCCATTTCAAGGCCAACTCCCGAATCTCTTATTCCGCAAGCCGTAGTTCGAAGGCAGGAGTGGATTGACTACGCCAACCAGTATCGCAACACATTTCCTATTCCTCCAAGACCTACTATGGCGGCTCGGGAATCTGTGTATACTGCAAGCAAGGTAGCAAGTGTAGTCACGGAAGATGACTTGGCTCGGATCCGGTCTTCTTATCGCATCCCGTATGACATCCACCTGTATGCTCCACGGCAAGGGGAGACCGCCGACAATCCACCCCCAGGATGTACTGCCATTAACTTGGATGTTCTTAACACGGGGTTCCCTCTTCCCTTACATCCGGTGATTGGACGATTTTTGGAGGATACTAACTTAGCGATCACCCAGATCACTCCAAACGGGTGGAGCAACCTGTTAGCCTTCATCACCCTCTTTGGATTGGAAGGCTACAGGAATAAGATCAGTACGGTGGAAATACATTGTGCCCTCACCATCTCCTCGGCTGCCAATGAAGAAGGGCTCGGGTGGTATTACATCAAAGCCCGTAGCGGTGTTAAACTGATTGAAGGGGTGCCTAACAAAGTCAAGAGCTGGCACAAGCAGTTCTTTTTTATTGGCGGCGATTGGCGGGCGTCTTCCGATTTTATAGGAGGACCGGGGCGTATACCCTCCCCTACACATTTTGGCGATATTCGACGTAGGTTTCGTTTCTTAGTTTGTTACTTCTAGGGTGAACTAATTTTAATCTCTCTCCTTGTTTTGCAGGTCCGCGTATTCTTAAGTGGGGACATCCCGAGTTGAGCGAAGAGTTCTTATACGTCCTTGCTTTAATTTCATTGCGGGACGTTAAAGATCGGAGCATTGGCCATCTTTCTCAAGCGCACTGTCGTAAGTTAGCTCAGCTTACTACTAGTGCTCATCACTTGGAAGCACAGGCGGAAGTCCCAGAAGGTAACTTTCTTCAAATATTTTGATTAATTTTCCTTTTACCTTGCTGGTCGCCTACCCCCTGTTGGTCGCCTCCTCCTGCTAGTCGCCTTAACCTTTCCTTTTATGTTTATGTTTCTAGCTCAACGAGTAACAGTTGCGGTCCCTCAAATACCAAGAAGTTACCACCTCCTCGCTCGCAGAGTAAAACAGATGGCGGCTAACCAACCTTCAAAGAAGAAGAAGTTCGACCCTTGCACCTCTTTAATCAAATTGAGGGCAGGACCCCAAGATGAGGAGGAGGCTCCTCCAGTACCGGCCCCTGTTCCTCGCCCACCTCCTCGTTCCTCGCCCCCCAGAGACACCCGGGGGAAGAAAAGATTAATCAAAGAGACTGCCCCCAGGAAAGGAGATGACCGCTCCAAGAGGACCAAGAGGCAAGGTTCTTCCCAGGTGGGTCACCCAACTGTTCGCTCCTCGCCCGTTGAGGAGGTGACCGAGCAGTAGGTCACTGATGCCATGCTCGTCGGCCGAAGGGGCTCATCACCTGACGGCTCCTACTTGGGCTATGACCCGACGAAGCTAAGGGAGTAAGTACTTTCCTTACTGTTCGGTTGTTCGCTCATCTGCCCATATTGATTTTTCTAAAGGTTTTCTTTCTTTTTATAGGTATCGGAGAGATGATTATCCTGGTCGCTCCAGAGTACTTCACCAACTCTGTTGTGTGAAGTCGGCCCCAGCCTATCCCGACCTCAGGGATTCTCACGTCCGGCGGGCTACAGAGCTTGTTCCCCGTGCTTGGACAAAACTGGGGAAGAAATCCTGCATAACCAGTCTCTCAGCGACAACGCTCGCCTTCTGGGCTACAACGCTAGTCACCAGGCTATAACTGCCCAGAGGGTCGTTGACCAAGCCATTGAGCTTGAGAGGACCAACCGGGGCCTGGGTCGAAAAATAGAACAGCTTGAGGCGGACCGGGATGCCCAGCTGAAGAGAAAAGATGAAGAGCTCTCTAAGCTGAAGGCTGATTTCGAGAGAGCCAAGCACACTTGGGAGCGGGAGGTGAAGGCTGCGGAGGATCGGGAGATGCTAGTGTCCAATGCTTCAGAGAAGCTAAAATTGGACTTGGGCATCGCCACTGATTGTCTGCAGGTCCTGGAGACGGAACGGGTGGGTCTGGTAGAGAGGGTTGAGTCTCTTAAGGTTCATGTTGACCAACTGGAGAAAGAGAAGAAACAGGCTATCTCCTACAGTACATACGTGCAAGATGTAACTGACAATACCAATTTCGGCTATATCTGTGCGTACGCAGACTGTGTCCGATCAGTGAAGTATTCTCTGGATAATGGCCTTGACGTAATGACTAGCACTATCAAGGACTTCACGGATTATGTTACCGAGAACCCACCCGCTGCCGGTTTTGAAATTCCTGTCGCTGACTTAGAGGAGATGGGGTTAGACTTAGGCGTCTTCAAGGATAACGTCGTGGTCATAGCACCGAGGGAGAAGGTTGAGGTGAGTAAGGATGCCACCGTTTTTTATGCTTTGAGCCCCATCCTTCCCAACCTACTTGGTGGGACAAGCACCTCTGCTCCAGTAGGCGAACAGCAGGTCCTGGGGGCGACCAACCAGGATGCACCTCTTCCTCCTCCTTCTACAGACTTCCCGGCACCACCAGCTCCTCCAGCGTCCGAGACTTAGAGGACTTTTTATCTTTCTTTGCTTTTTTAGTTTATGTAGTAGGATGGTGATTGTACGCTTCTCTTTTGTAATTTCTGCGCTAATGAATGGAATCGTACTTTCCTTTTCTTTGTTCGTCTTTTATTTGCCTTTTATTTATTTTTGCCCAAGTATTTCCTTCCTTTTGAAAGTAAAATACTTTCCCTTTGCAGATATGTAGGTGTTAAACATGTATGGGCCTGATTGGTTCCTTATGAACTTAGCTTCCATCATGCTTCTCCTTATGCCCTGTTGCTCGCCCCTTGCTATGTTTGTGCTTAAATGCATTTGGCTTCGGGACGAGCAACTATATGTTAGCATGTGCCCTGCTGCTCGCCTCCACTATACTTGTGCTTTATGCATTTAGTATCTTAGGCGAGCAACTTAATATTATGGGGCGATCAGTTGGGCTTCTGGGCTCCAAGAACCCTGCTGCTCGTCTCCTTTTGGACTTGTGCTTACAACACTTGCTTATCCTCCGGCGAGCAGCTTTCCTTTTAGGCGAACAGTTGGGTTTTAACACTTTTTGCTTTCTTGTGTACATAATATACTTGAATAATCATCTATCTTTCTCGGAAATTTTGCCAAATAAGTTCAAAAATTTCATCAATCTTACATCTTACAACAACATAAATGATGGTTTACATCAAAAAACTTTACATTGGTTTCTTTAACTACTGGTAATACTTCTTCAATAGGGCCGTGTTCCAGGTGTATTGGGCCGAGTTGCCTTTCATATCTTCAAGATCGTATGTGCCGTTGTACCACTTGTGGGTTATCCTGAATGGGCCCTCCCAAGTCGGTCCAAATACGCCTGGAGGTGTTGCTAGAATTTTTCGAAGTACCAGATCTCCAACTTCAAATTCCCTGATCTTTACTTGCGAGTTGTAGTATTTTGCGATCCTTCTTTTGTATATCTCGTTTTTTATTTCCGCCGAGATTCTTTTTTCGTCGATCAGATCCATTTCTGCAGCTAATGCCTTGTTGTTTTCTTGTTCATTGAACTCGGCTATCCTTTCAGTTGGTACTTTGAGCTCTATAGGTATAACTGCTTCTGTACCGGATGCCATAGCAAACAGTGTTTCTCCCGTGCTCGTTCTATGTGATATCCTATATGCCCAAAGTACTTCGGGAAGCTCTTCTGACCATTTGCCTTTCTTATCTACCAGACAGATTTTGAGGATGTGTTTGATTATATTATTAACTGCCTCGACTTGACCGTTGGACTGAGGATGATACGGTGTCGAAAAATGTTTCTTAATTCCCCATTTTTTGCAGAAATCTCTTATCTTTTTTCCTTCGAACTGTCTTCCATTATCAGTTACTATTGCTTGAGGAACTCCAAATCGACACACTATACTTTTCCAGATGAATTTGATCATTTTTTCTTGTGTTATTGTTACTAGTGCTTCCGCTTCGGCCCATTTCGTGTAATAGTCTACGGCCACTACTGCAAATCTGATATTCCCCTTTCCCATTGGGGAAGGTCCTATGATGTCTATCCCCCACTTTGCGAATGGCCATGGACTACTTACCGAAATCAGTTTTGTTGGTGGCTTATGTATGTTGGGGGCGAACAGCTGGCATCGGTGGCAAGTCTTTGCAATTTTGATTGCGTCTTGTAACAGAGTTGGCCAGTAGTATCCTTGCCTTACTGTTTTGTATGCCAATGCTCGCCCTCCTGCGTGATTTCCGCACACTCCTTCATGTATTTCCTTCAAAACTTCCTGGCCTTGCCCCCTTGCTAGACATTTTAGTAGGGGCAGTGAAAATCCCCTCTTGTAAAGTTGGTTATCCATGATGGTGAACCTTGCTGCTCGCTTGGCTACCTTTGTTGCTTCTTGGGGATCTTCAGGCAGTATATTATCCTTGAGGTATCTGTATATTGGTGTCCTCCAGTCCTCTTCTGTCAACTCTTCTTCAACTTGATTTATCTTGTAGTCACTGGTGGATGGATTAGAAATTCTTGTTATTGTGACTTCTGTAAGCTTTGCTGGTCTGGTACTGGTAGCTAATCGAGCAAGTGCATCTGCTTGCGCATTGTTGTCCCTTGGCACTTGTTCGATATAAATTTGCTCAAAAAGCGAAGCCAGGTGAGCAACGATCTTTTGATATAGTGCCATGTTTTCGTCTTTGGCTTCGTACTCCCCACGGACTTGATTGACTATCAGCTGGGAATCTCCGTAGATTTGGACTCTTCGAACCCCCACAGCCAATGCCAGACGTAGACCAGCTATCAGTGCCTCGTACTCAGCTTCGTTGTTTGTTGCCAAAAACTCGAATCTGACCGCTGAAGTGAACACTTGTTTGTCCGGACTAATCAGCACTATCCCGTCTCCTGCTGCTGTGTTATTTGATGATCCGTCCACGTACATATGCCATGGGTGGTTATGACCTCTCGTCGGATCCTGTGGGGAGGTTAATTCGACTATGAAGTCGGCTAACGCTTGTCCCTTGATCGCTGTTCGAGGTGCATAAGATATTCCAAACTGGCTTATTTCGAGGGACCACTTGAGGAGGTGACCACAGTGTCAGACCTTTGCAAAATTTGCCTTAGCGGGAAAGTTGTTAGAACTTCTACTTGGTGATCAAAGAAATATGGCCGTAGCTTTCTTACACTCATCACTAATGCGTAAGCCAACTTTTCCATAAGTGAATATTTAATTTCTGCTTCATGCAAAGCCTGACTGACATAGTAGATTGGTAAGTGAAATTTTCCTTCTGCTCGAACTAAGACTGAGCTGATTACCACCTCTGACGCGGCCAGGTATAGATATAGTTTCTCTCCCGAGACAGGTTTTGATAGAATTTTAGTGTCACTCAGATATTCCTTCAGTTGTTCAAACGCTTGTTGGCAATTGCTTGTCCACTGGAATTGTCCTTTCTTGATGGCGTCAAAGAAAGGTCGACATTTGTCTCCTGATCTGGAAATGAATCTGTTCAGAGCTGCCAAACATCCGGTTAGCCGCTGGACTTCTCTGACCGACCTTGGTGGTTGCATGTCCATGATTGCTTTGACCTTTGACGGATTTGCCTCAATGCCTCGTTGACTGACCAGGTGCCCAAGGAATTTTCCCGAGTGTACTCCAAAGCTGCTTTTCTTCGGGTTTAACTTCATGTTATATGCCCGGAGTATCTCGAATGCTTG
Source organism: Ballota nigra (assembly GCA_947034835.1). Taxonomy (NCBI): domain Eukaryota; kingdom Viridiplantae; phylum Streptophyta; class Magnoliopsida; order Lamiales; family Lamiaceae; genus Ballota; species Ballota nigra. Next base: position 71,432,734 of record OX344720.1, on the reverse strand, counting down.
TGCGAGATATTCCAAATGATCTTCCTTCCTCGGGCTTTTTACGACTATGTAGTCCACGTATACCTCCATTGTTTTGCCGATGTGATCATCGAACATTTTATTAACAAGTCTTTGGTACGTGGCCCCTGCGTTGATTAACCCGAACGACATCCTCTTCCAACACAACAGGTTCTTGTTGGTGTAGAACGTAGTGCTTTCCTGGTCATCTGGGTGCATCGGTATCTGGTGGTATCCGGCAAATGCGTCCATAAAGGTAAGAAGTTCATGTCATGCTGTGTTATCCACCAGTTGATTAATATGTGGTAGCGGAAAGTTATCTTTGGGACATGCAGCATTCAGGTCCTTGAAATCAATACACAACCTCCATGTGTCATTTGGCTTTTTTACCAACACTGGATTCGCTACCCATCTGGGACATAAAGCTTCTTTGATGAGATCATTATCGAGCAGCTTCTTTACTTCCACATCCAGTGCTTCATATTTGTCAGGCCCGAACTTTCTTCTCTTTTGCTTCACCGGTTTTTTGGTTGGATCAATATTTAGCTTATGACAGGCATGCTCAGGGCTGATGCCTACCATATCAGCATGTGACCATGCGAATACATCGAGATTGGACTTGAGGAACTCTTCCATTCTGGATCTGTATGGCTCTGGGAGCTCATATCCAATGAATAATTCCAAGTCTTCTCGATTCGGGTCAACTCTTATTGCCTCCAACTCTTCTACCGGGATTACCCTCCTCTTCTGATTTTTCCACCGAGGATCGATTATTGGACCTTCCAAGTTAATTTCATCCTCGATCATTGACTCTGCCCCTAGTCTTGGCTCTAGATCTTCAACTTGATTTAATCTAGGCACAGCCTCTCTTCCCTGCTGCTCGTCGGAGCCCTCCTGCTCGTCCTCGCCCTGCTGGTCGTCCACCTCCATCATCTCTGTGTCGATGGATTCCATGATTTCGTCCAACACGGAAGGTTCATCCTCAGCCCTGCTGCTCGGCTGCTCGTCCACGACAGACACACAGTTATCCTTCGGTTGGAGTTGCAGGAGGCACTCTCGAGCTTTCTTTTGATCACCTTTAACTGTACCTGGACCCTTCGAAGTTGGAAATTTAAGACAGTAGTAGTACGTTGAAACGACCGCTTTAAATTCATTTATGAAAGGTCGACCGAGAAACCCGTTGTAGGCAGACTGCTGATTTACAACTAAGAAGTCTACCATTCTAGTCAGTCTCCTTTCGGGATTCTCAGTCGATACAAGTTCGACCGACAACGTAGCTAAACCTAAGGGAACGGTTACAGCATCTCCGAACCCTACTATCTTATGATCACATTCTTTTACATACTCCTCACAATCACCTATCCGATCTAACGTGCTTTTGAACAAGATGTTTGTGTAGGAGCCGGTGTCTACAAGCAAACGGTGAACTCGGGCTCCCATGATATTAGCGCAGATGATTAATGAGTCATTGTGTGGGGTGAGTATCCCGTCTAGATCCTTTTCAGAAAATACCAAGTCACTTGTTTTTCTGGTTACTTGATTCACTCCAACTTCTCTGACTTGAGCTACTGCCCTCAAGTCCGCCTTTCTCTTTCTTTTAGATACCGGTGGCCTTCCGTCAGAACAGCCCCCCACCGGTCCAGATGGCTCAAGCATTAAAATCTCTCGAACGGGTTCCGCCGGTGTCGTAAACGGCTTTTTGCCTTTTTTGTCCATCCTGCTCGGCTGCTCGTCACCTTCATCCTCTTCCGAGCTGGATGGAATTGAGACTCTTGGCCTTTTGCCTGGCTGCCTCTTCACGAATTCTGACAACCTTCCTTCTTCATAAAACCTCCACAGCTGCTTTAGGAGGTCTCGGCATTCACTCGTGAAGTGACCTATGGTTTGATGATATGCGCAGTATTTGTTGGGGTTCATCTTTCCCCGCTCTTGTCTTATTTTTCTGGGTTCTGATAGCATGTCCTTATCCTTGACATTATTGTATACAGCTTCTATCGATGTGGATAGGACATAGTTCAGCTTTTCTTTCAACTCGGAACCTTCACTGAAGGCCTTCATGTTCTTAGGGGCCTTGTACTCCCCTCCCGACTTCTTTCCCGGCTTCTTAGTGTCGGCTTTGTCTCCCAATTCTTTTTGTAGAGTCTCTTGCATTGAGATATATACACCCGCTTTGTGCCTGAATTCGGAATATGTTTTCGGGAAGGCTAGGTGCATTTCCTTCCACAAATCTGTCCCCTTTCTGAGTCCTGCCATGATTGCCACTATCTTAGTGTCCTCGCTCACCATTTTCCCTTCTAACAGGACTTTGTCAAATCTCTCAAGAAAAGCCCTATCGGATTCTTCCTCTCCTTGCTTCAAATCTGCAAGTTTGTGCCTTTGGGTGAGGTAGGATCCAACTGTGGAAAAATGCGAGAGGAATTCCTTGCTGAGTTGCATGAATGAACTGATGGAACCCGGAGCAAGTGCGGAAAACCATCTATGGGGACCATCACCAAGAGTTAACAGGAAATTTGGACACTGTGTTGCGTCAGATGCTTTCACGGATATCATGTAATCGGTGTATTTAGATAAATGTACCTTCGGATCTGAATTTCCTTCATACAAATTAATGGCCGGGAATTGTACTTTCTTTTGCACCGGCGCATTCAGAATAGTTGGGGACAAAGGTGATGATGGTAGTACTGTTGATCCAACACCTTTTTGGGCCTCCAGCTGTTTCTGCATTTCTTCCACCGCCTTCTTCAGAGCTTGCCACTCGCCCGGAGACGTTCTTCCATTAGAAGGTTGTTCGTCATGGTCGGGTTCAATGACCTCTTCATGACGCAGTCCCTTGCTAACGGGACGCTTCTCCTGCGTGACGTGCTTAGCGATGTTACTAGCTCCGTTGGGACCCAAACGCCCGAAGGCTGACCTTCTCAACCTCTCATGCACTGGGGGGCAAGCAGCAGGGTGTACTTGCTTATGTGCTCGCTCCTCGCTTCCTTGATGAACCTCTTCTCTATGTGCCACATGGTGACTTGCTCTCCTTGTATGGGAGTGGCTTATACTCTTTGTGTCCCTGCTGCTCGACTCCTCGCCTGTCCCTGGAGTGGACTCCCCTCGACTTCCTAGCCGCTCGCTTATTGGTGTTTTACCCTTAGACCTTCTCGCTTGTCTACTATCAACTTCATCCATTCTAGCATTCTCACGTTGCTTGGTTCTTCGCTCCGTTGCCCAGTTGCTCGCCTCCGGGGCTTTGGATGTTCTTGACCTGTTGCCCGGTTGCTCGCCTCCCGGGCCCTTGATGGTCCTACAGCTTCCTATCGCCGTTGCAAGGATTGCAAAACGGCGATTGTTTTGGCCAACTCCTTCGGGTTTTGAGCCAATGCTTCTACTTCCGGGGGAAGAGTGTCGATGGTGACTTGAACATTTTGCCGGGACATCGCTCGTACCGTTCTTGCATGTCCTCCCGTTGACGACACCCTTGTTCGTGACTTATTTGACGGGTGAGTGTTCGATTCTTGCGGTTCTTGTGATTGCACCATTTTTTGATTTCTAATGTTCTTTTGACGAAGTTTTGTACTTATTGATGTTTTGACCTAGAAGCAACTAGCCTTGCATGTAAGGATTTGGTTGTTTTACAAACCTTTATCTACACATGCATGCATTCAAGCTTGTAGGTTTTGTGTAACATTGCCTAAAACACTTAAACTTACTCCCAAATTCCAGTTTCCGGCGACTTGTTGCCGGAATTTTGCAGTTTCCGGTGAGTTTTTCCAGAAACTCCTTCAAATCTTCAACCGACGGAGGTTCGGACCCTCCTTCTAGCGCCAATTGTTGATGACCTTTGATCAATGTTGATAATTAGTGGCTGTTTATGCTAAGAAAGATCACCAAACAAGAATCAATGTAGGATTAAAACTGGATTTTTCTAAGAAGGGATTGAGAAATAAATTTGCAAGAGTTTGACTTGTTTTTGAATTAGTAACCCCATTTCTTATTGTCCCATGAAGGGTATTTATAGAGGTACAAGCAAGTAGGAGGTGTCACCTCCATAATCATCCTAATTTTCATTGTGACAAGTGTTAAGACACTTGTCATCTCCTAAGCTATTACATCTTTACACAATAACAAGTGTTAAGACACTTGTTTGTTCCTAGTGTAATGCCTAATTCTTGGGATTTCTGATGATCTTCCGAGGTGCCCTCTTGCTCGCCTGCTCACCTCTAGTTGGGTCTTTGTGTCTTCTTGGTCTGGCTGTTCGCCACCTTCTTGTGCTCTTTATGACCAGCTGCTCGCCTCCTGGTATCATGACCAGCTGCTCGCCTACTCGACCTTGGTCTTCAAGCCCAGCTGCTCGCCTCCTACGGTGTGAAGTCCCTGCTGGTCGTCCTCTTCATTTATTATTTTCATTCTTGATTTCTTAATCTCATTATTGTAATATGTTTATTTCTAATCTTATTGCCCGGTTGTTCGCCTATCAACAAACATAGTCTTGGTTGATATATTTTTCTAACACTCACAATTCTTTTACGATTTTTTTGCGAGCGCGAGATGGTCGTGTAAGGCTTGCAGGAATAGTCATGGAAGGTGGCTAAGGCCATATTCTCTGTCGGCCAAAAATCTCTTTATTTCTCCGTTTGGATTTACCAAAATTCCTTTCAAGGCGAAAGATAACGAGGGATTGTAGTCACTTTTACATATAATAGTTTTGTGGTTGTGGACTGTAGTCACTATTGCAGATTAGTCACAAAAAGATATGATAGAGGTGACAATTTGAGCCTAGTCTATAGCTCAACCAATTGGTAGGTAAGTATGGACTGGGCTAAGAAAATATAAGCCAAAACAACTCAGGCATATATGGTCCGACCCATATGGCCCATTGGCTAAATGGGCCCAGACCAATTTACCTTGTGTGGGTTAGCGGGTTGCCAAATGGTCGGATGTTTTAATTATTATTTTTCATATTTCTTTTTATTTTTACTAGGATTGAAACTTTGAATTTTATAAAATTGGGTATTGGCAAATAATTTTGTCAATTTGAATTATGAATGTGGAATATTTTTAAGTATCAATTATTAATATAAAATTTTTGAGTTTTTTTAAAATCGATTAAATACAAATTATTTATTTGTGAAATAAATGTTCACTCACAGTCAATTTCTTCTATTACTGGCTTTGGAAGCATATAATAAACTTTTGTAATATTTAAATATGATTGATCTAATATTTTGTTTGGACACTCGATTATTTAGTGTTTTTATTCTTAACTTTTATTTAAAAAAATAAGTTTAGTTCATAAATATTGTTTACTAATAAAATAAAATAAATTCGGAGTTGGGTTGGAAGCCTGTCTGACTCAACCTAAAGACATCAATTGGTTGGACTATGCGATCCAAATTGTCACTCTAGGTAGCGACAATGGTCGTGAGAATGTTGCAGCAGTGATTGCAAAACGACTGAAGGAAAAGTTCATGGTTACTTTCTCATGGTAACAGTTGTGGAAATATTGTAGTCACGATCACTAGATAGTCACACAAGGGTCGAGCAAATAATGGTGGAAGATTGCTTAAGAATTATAGTAAAGAACACAAATGGAGTCGTTGATGAGTTGAAGAAAATATTGTAAGGCTATGTTCTTTTTAGGTTTTAAATTGTTTTTAAAAACCAATTTTTGAAATTCAGTGGTTTTTATAATCCACGAGGTTTTAAAAATCTGTGTTCTTTTTTAATTTTGAGTAGGGTGGGTTTTAACTTTATTATGTAAAAACAAAGAAGTGTTGTATAGGTTATTTATAGGGTTGTAGGATTAGGATTTTAAAAACCTAATTTTAAAACCAAAACTAGAATGAGTTTTAAATTTAAAAATCCAAAGTCTGGTTTTTTAAACCAAAAAAGAACATAGCCTAAGTGTTAGAAAAATATACCAGCTAAAAATATTTATGTCGTGCTAAAAAGATATGTGTGTCCTAATATAATTTTATGTGTCATTTTTGCAAATATATATATAGTTAGATATTAATCTAAATCGAAACTAAAAGCAACCACAATGGTTGCTTTGGAACATGTTATAACTCTTGAAAAAAGGTTACTACCATTGTTACAATATATTATAACCTAAAGTTGCACTCTCTCTTCGCAAATGAGCTAGTGCAGAGTAACTAGTTACTCTTTCCAAAATAGCATTTTTTTTTTTTTAATTCTACTTGTTTTTATTCCCTTATTGGTATAAAATAATTAATAGAATAATAAAAATGATCACCAACAAGTATGCTATAAGTCTTGAACCATTGTGAGAGTTAATGGTTGTTGATAAAATAGTGAGGTGGCATTGATGAGGAGGAGAGAGGAGAGTTATAACATTTAGACTACAGTGGATGCTAATAACCCGTTCGATTCCTCTATTTCACTTTTTGTAATTCACTTGATATTCCACCTGCAGTATTTTTAACACATGGACTCAGTACTATGTGGTTCGTTGAATTCTTTTCTAAATTACACGTGTCAAATATCCAAATTATGAAATACAAGATAAACATATTCAAAATTGATGATTTCATTTGCTTAGATATGTTAAATTTCCAAATAGTGAAACAGACTATTTTATTTGCTAAGTGACACACTTTCTAATTTCTTAATTATTAAATGGGTAGTTTCACCCCCATAATTTGATTGTTCACCACCCTCATTCTTTTTTTTTAATCCAAAAATAAAAAGGTTAAATTACCACCATATTTTATTAAAATCAAATGACTTAGTTCACCCCCCCTACATATGTGAGTTTTTTTTAATCTTATGTTAAAGTTTTATATATTGGTGAAATGTTTGTATTTATTTATTGTATTTTGTGTATGTTGGTGTTATTTGAGTAGTTAAAATGTAATAAGAACGAATAGATGTTGTTCATACATGTTTCCCGTGCTTATTGATCGTGTTTTCATATTTAAATTTGTTCAATACTGGTTTTTCGGACATTTAATAGTTGTTCGAACGAAAATGTAGAACATTTAACTGGTGTTCCAAAAAAAAAATTGAACACTTCCTCTTATATTTTTTTCGAACAAATCCTAGTTGTTCAAATAAATTCCAAGAACATTCACCAATTGTTCCCTAAACCAGAAATGAACAAATATATAAAAAGAATTATGAACTCAAACTAAACATGGTCATGGAAGATTAAATGTCAGGGGAAAAACCTTATTTTTATCGGAAAAATTTCAGTTGCAATAAAAAGGAGTAATTACCAAATGAAAAAAAAAACTCATCTTTTTCCATGGACGAACGGTCGTGGCGCAGTTGACTTGAACGCAAAATACTAGCTATATCAGTAGTTACCCCACAAGAGTATGGGATCCCTGTAGTATGGGCAAGTATAGGGACCAAGTAGTATCGAACCCAAAAGAAGGTATGTATGTGAATAAAGCCCTGGAGATCTACACGTAGTAGTTAATATGAGTGTGTGTTCTGATTTAAGAATGAAATTAAACTACTCTAAACTCTACTTCTATCAATGCAAATAATGAAATCAAACAAATAACTAAAGGTTGTAATAAAATAAGAGATGATGATGCTCGGGATAGGAATCCCTACGTATACTAACGGAGCTAGTACGATAACTAAAATAACTGTGATGTGCAAGTATTAGTCCTAAGTGTACTAAAACTAGGCAATCAACTTCCCTAATCTAGCACCAGATTGAAAGACTAAAAGCTCAAGAATTAACCCTAATACTTCGTCATATCAACATATTTCACAACCCACTAAACAAGTTATACGGATTATGCTTAATTAATAGGACCCTTATTTACCTAAGGTGATACGGTCGTTCTCCCTAGATAAACCGGTAGATTATAAACCTCTTTTATAACCCTATCGTTAAGCCTACTTGTTATCAAGGAGTGATAAGATCGTCCTCTCTCTAATAATTTTCGTACTCAATTCCAAGATAATTCTAGGGTTTATTTTAAGAATTCAACTAATTAAGAGAACTAGCACTAAACATCACGAGTTATCCTAGTTATGTACCAACATACTACTTCTACTAGTTCATCCTACTCCAAGCATATAAAGGTTCTAGCCTAACATGATTTTTACGATAACGAAAGCAATTAAACAAAAAACAACAAACACATGATTAATCTAGTTGAAAAACTCGAGAACATAAACTAGGGTTTAAACAAGAATTAAAGTCTAAAATTGAATATCAATTAACAACTGAATCAAAAGTCTTAAGTACCAAGTGTTTGAAGGAAAGAAGAAAGAAAATCAAAATCAAACTCTAATCTATGAATCCGTAATATCAAAACCTCGATTACACGTAAAGTATACTTGCTCAACTCTCCCGGTGTTCCTCTCTCTCCGAATCTTTCTCTAATTATCAAGTGGTATGTAAAAATATCAATAGTGATCCAAAAGGTCCGTAAAAACGAGCTTGGGATGGGATATTTATAGGCAACGGGCTGATTTGGGGTGATTTGGGCCGAAATTGTACATAAGGACTTGAGCACATGCATTACTCGAGTCCTAGGACTCGAGCTAGGGTCACTCGAGTGCCCATTTTCATTCCAACGTCAAAATAGGACTCAAGCTCTACAAGGTCGAGTCCCTATGAATCGACCACTCTCTCCTTGAGTGCGCACTCGAGCGCTTGAGTCCCTAGGACTCGAGCAAGTCGAGCTCGAGTGCGTTCTCGCTGTTGTACACATGTTCGTAAAATCTTCATATCTTCTCAAACGGGAGTCCGTTTTGGCCGATTCAAAGTCCTACGAACTCATCTTTTCACCCTCTATCTGAATATGAACACCAAAGAGACAAATTAACTAGTTTATAAAAATGATGCTCAAAGGACTCTAAACACTCATAAAAAACACTCAAAACATGAACAAATCGAGCTATAAAACCTAACAATTTCACGTCTAATCAACCCCCCCAAACTTACCATATTGCTTGTCCTCAAGCAATGAAATAATAAGTCGAGTGAAATTTTTAAGAATGAATTAAAGAATCCAATCATGCAAGCAATAGAGCTCAAGTTTCAAAGATCGATCACTCATACACAAACCCACCCCCTTCATACTCATGCAATAACGATAAGAAACACCAAGATCAAACATGGATGTGCACTCAACGATGTGTTTCACTCCCTCACAAGTGTATATCAATATTAAGGGACTCACTCAATCAATCTATCACACATATCAGCAGTCATAGGCTTGTAAGCACTCTCAACTTTGACCATACTCTAGAATCCATGTCGAATAAAAAAGGACTTTATCAAGGTTGTAATGTAGTCTCTCTGGACATGTGGGATAACTATATGGGATAAGTGACTCAAGTGAATGGAGAACTATAAAATCCAACTTTGGTATTTCGAGACAAGGAACGGAATACTTCAAACATCTTCATGCAATACACTTTTCAATTCCACTACTCTCAACACTTCAATTCTTTTTTTCCAACTCTTTTCACTTTTCCAATCACTTCACTCTCCTTTTTTTTTCACACACATATACATATGAGCTCATATTTTCTTTTACTCATTCTCAACTTCATTGTTCTTTCCCACAACTCAAAGCATTATTACACCTTTTCTCGTACTCACTCAACCATAAACCATTCTACATTCTCATCTCAACTCAGTCTCTTCTCATTCATATTTTTCCTATTCTCCACTCAAATTGGGACAAAAAGAGTTTAGAAATTTGGATAAGTGTTAAAATGTACTAGAAAATAAATAGGTTAAGGCTCAATCGGGCTAACAAGGGATAAATATCATTGGCAGGCATATTTTGGCTAAGCGACTCAATAAATCAAAGATGACCTAAAATCACTTTCGGCATATCAAACTAGACACAATCAATAAGCGAGAGCACACACAAGTTCTAGCATCCTCTACAGTGACGATCCACTCACAAATGAAGAGATCAATTTATGCATTTTAATCTCACAAAGGCTCAAATCTCACAGTTTTCACATCCATGCTAGTCCTAGTGAATTCTCACTTTCATCACACAAGTACTCAAAAGGGAAGTTCGCAAGTATACGAGTTCCCTCTCAAATCAACTCTAACTCCTACACTCACACAATTCAGACTCAGACTCAGCTTCACAACTCACCAACTCATACTCACACTCAAAGATAGCAATCAACAAGCATAAGAGAATTGATAGACATGAAATATGTAGTAGCACATCAAAGCAATATCAGCTCAAGGAGCATCTCAAGACACAATATATAACCAAACTCACTCAAAGTGAGGGTGTGCGCCTGTGCAATGTAACCAAAAAAACATATAAAAACTCCACCCCCCAAACTTCGACCTTGTGAAGTGGTCTAAGTTTGGGGTGGTGGTTACCTCATCCAAATAATTCAGTTCTCTTAACAACTTGGCACACTCCCTTGTCTCGAGTTGGTCCCTTCAATCTCCACTTCTTGGGCACTCCTTCACCCTCCAGGCAAGCCTACAAAATAAACTCTCAAGTACGAGGTTAGAACTTACGACTCAAAACAAAAACAAACACAAAAAACAAAACACACAAAAGCAAATAAAAAGTGGGTTGCCTCCCACTCAACGCTATTTTTAAGGTCCTAATGCCGGACCGAGCTCAAAGGAGCTTATGGGACATGATACTCAAATTTACCTCCCTTATTCACATAAGAGAAGATGTCTAAGTTTTTAGCTCGATTCCCATCCTCCTTCTTCACCTCGGGCGGTGGTTTCACTTTCTTTTTCGCTTTCAACGGAGGTACCCACCTCTTGGATTTTTTCTTCTTAACATCAACTCCTCCTTCTCCCTCCAATTTGGCCACGTCCATACTTTTAAATTCTTCATCCTTCAACTCCTTGCCTTTATCCCTATCAAAACAATCAAGATCATAATGCTCAAAGGTCAAATTATTAAGTGAAGGATTATCATAATCACGTATATAAGAAATGTTAGGGATAGGAGGTGTGTCGTCAACACAAGGATCAATGACATTAATGGAATGACAGCTCTCATCTTCCTTTGGGTGTTTCATGGCCTCATATAGGGAAATTTTCACCTCTTGATCATCTACCTTTACCATGATCTTCCCATTCACCACATCTAACACCATCCCGGCTGTAGCTAAGAACGGTCTTCCCAAGATCAAAGGCACGCACTCATCTTCCTCCATCTCGAGCACTACGAAATCAGCTAGAAAAATATGATCTCCAACTTTAACAAGGACGTCTTCAACCACACCTTGAGGTTGAGTAATAGACCGGTCGGCGAGTTGAAGCGTCATCATTATCGGCTGAAGTTCTCCACCTTCTGACTTCTTAAATAGCGACAGTGGCATCAGATTAATGCTCGCTCCAAGATCGCACAACGCTCCCTTCTTGACTCCATTCCCGATATCACATAAGATAGTGAAACTCCTGGGATCTTTCAACTTCGGGGGAAGCGCTTTGTGAACTAATGCACTCACCTCATGGTTCAGATGTACCAACTTGGGCTCATCTACTCTCCTCCTCTTAGCTATTAAGTCATCCAGGAACTTGACATAATTAGGCATCTGTTCCAAAGTATCATAAAAAGGTATGTTAATATGCAACTGTTTAAAGGCATCAAGAAACTTGGCAAATTTTTCATCTAATTTCTTCTTCATAAATCACTGTGGATATGGGACCGATATCACAGATTTGGGTACCCCCCATTCATCTCGCTCAGTTTCCTTCACGTTCTTCCTTGCTTCTTTTGCCTTTTTCCACTTTGGGACTCTCTCAATCTCCTCAATGTCTTCCTCCTCATGTTCTTTGCTTTTCTTAATCCCTTCTATCTCAATCTCCTACTCTCCCTTCTCATCCCCATCTTTCTTCTCCTCAACTTCTTTCTCAGTCTCTCCATGTAGCTCCTCCGAATCAGCAGACATTTGAGGACCGTCATATTTGGTTCCACTTCTCAGCTGGATCACCTTGCGTTGCTCTTTTGGGTTCCCCTCCAGCATAGAAGGATATTTCTCGGGCTCTCTCCCTAATGATTTCGCGATCTGGCTAATCTGATACTCCATGGGAGTGAACCGTCTATTATTCTCTTGCTGAATTCTATTCAGCTCCATATCCCTCTTCTGGAGATCTTGATCACGCTGATCATTCTTCTTACTCATCTTTTTCACATCATACGCCAAAAAGGATAGCCTCTTGCTACCTTCTTCCACCTTCTGGAGAATGACACGTAACATCTCATCAGTGGTAGCACCTCCTTCTCCTCCGGGGAGTTTTGAGCCAGGGTCGACATTTTGAGGTACAGTTATCCCCGCTCTCGGATTACTATAAGAGAAATTTTCATTCTTCCTCCATTGATTCTGAGGAGGCTGCTGGCCTCCTTGATATCCCTGAGTATTCCTCCATTGATTCTAAGGAGGCTGTGGACCCGGTGGTACAAACAGTTGACCATAAGTTGATCGCCCCTAATAATTTCCACCTTGGTAGCCATTCTGATTATAATTAGGCCCTCCCATATAGTTGACTTCCTCATGCTGGCTTGTTGGGTGGTCCACTTTCTCACTCACTGCAGTATTCCCTCCACTCAGATTCTGCCCAACCTCTAGATTGTTGATCTTCTCCATCATTGCCATCAACAGCTTTCTAGTACCCTCACTCTCATCCATCTGATAAGCTCGCTGAAACTCTTGTGCCTCATTCCATTGCCCCGCATTCTTGACAATGTTATCAACAATCTCTCTACACTGAGCTGCACCACAATTCAAGAACGCTCCACTAGCACATGCATCAAGGTGGTCTTGACCTGCCTTGTTGGCTCCACAGTAGAAATAAGCCATTATATCACCTTCGTTGTACCCATACTGCGGACACTCAATGAGCATATTATAATATCTCTCACAAGCCTGACGTAAGTCCTCTCCTGGCTTCTGCTTGAAAGATGAGATCTTTAGCCTTGCTTTGATTGTTCTTGACGGAGGGTAGAATCGCTCGAGGAACAGACGCTCGAGCTCGGCCCATGTGGTTACACCTCCCCGTGGGAGCGTGTTATCATACCACTCATTTACGATTCCAATTAAAGAGAACTGCAACAACCTGGGCCTCTTGGCATCTTCTGACATGCCATTATGGTTGAAAGTTTAGGCAATCATCAGAAAATTCCTCAAGTGAGTATGAGGATTATCCTTTCCGACCTCCCCCTTGAATTGATTCTCGACTAGCATCTTCAGGATCCCTGGGGAGATAGAAAAGTTGTTTGCCTCCACTGGTGGCAATGCTACACCATCATAACACCGTTACGGCTACCGCAAACCTTCCTCTGATTGCCATAACAGGGTCAGCATTCTGAGAAACGTGTTGAGGATAAACTGGTGGTAGAGGTACTTGCGGAATAGGAGGTTGGTTATAAGTAGGGTGTGGAGGATAGTATGATGGATAAGGGTATGGTTGGTATGGGTATGGGTATGGGTATGGTTGGTTAGATTGGTAGACAGGGTGTTGTGGATTTTGGTAGATGACTTGATTCTGATTTTCAGCGGGATTGCTCGGGGTCTGTGGAATTGGGTTTTGGCTGGTGCTCTCCCCATGAGGTGTTTATTTTTTATTATCGACTCCCTTAGCACCTTCAACCCGTTCCACATTCCGTTCATGCTCTTCAGCTGCGAGGTCCAAATCTCCGCTGAAATTCTGATTCAAATTCTCGTCATCACCTTCTGAGGTATTCATCCTTCTCTGGAAGGCTCGATTCCTTCTGGCTATAGTCTCAGGGTCTATCTTTGTTCGATCTTCGCCCGTTTCTCCCTTTGAGCGTGTTTTCATATACCCGAGTAAAGATCAAACGTACCAGACTACAAGTAATAGAATAGAAAATAAAAGCACTCACTACTAACTACTAAACTATCTCCAAGTCCTACTCAATGGACATACATCGCCATCCCCGACAACGACACCATTGACTTGAACGCAAAATACTAGCTATACTAGTAGTTACCCCACAAGAGTATGAGATCCCTGTAGTATGGGCAAGTATAGGGACCAAGTAGTATCGAACCCAAGAGAAGGTATGTATGTGAATAGAGCCCTGGAGATCTACGCGTCGTAGTTAATATGAGTGTGTGTTCTGATTTAAGAATGAAATTAAACTACTCTAAAGTCTACTTCTGTCAATTCAAAGAATGAAATCAAACAAATAACTAAAGGTTGTAATAAAATAAGAGATGATGATGCTCAGGATAGGAATCCCTACGTATACTAAGAGAGCTAGTACGATAACTAAAATAACCGTGATGTGCAAGTCTCAATCCTAAGTGTACTAAAATTAGGCAATCAACTTCCCTAATCTAGCACCAGATTGAAAGACTAAAAGCTCAAGAATTAACCCTAATACTTCGTCATATCAACCTACTTCACAACCCACTAAACAAGTTATATGGATTATGCTTAATTAATGAGACCCTTATTTACCCAAGGTGATACGGTCGTCCTCCCTAGATAAACCGGTAGATTATAAACCTCTTTTATAACCCTATCGTTAAGTATACTTGTTATCAAAGAGTGATAAGATCGTCCTCTCTCTAATAATTTTCGTACCCAATTCCAAGATAATTCTAGGGTTTATTTTAAGAATTCAATTAATTAAGGGAACTAACACTAAACATCACGAGTTATCCTAGTTATGTACCAACATCCTACCTCTACGAGTTCATCCTACCCCAAGCATGCAAAGGTTCTAGCCAAACATGTTTTTTACGATAACGAAAGCAATTAAACAAGCAACAAACAAAAACATGATTAATCTAGTTTAAAAATTCGAGAACATAAACTAGGGTTTAAACAAGAAATTAAAGTCTAAAAACGAATATCAATTAACAATTGAATCAAAAGTCTTAAGTACCAAGTGTTTGAAGGAAAGAAGAAATAAAATCAAAATCAAACTCTAATCTATGAATCTGTAATATCAAAACCTCGATTACACGTAAAGTATGCTTGCTCAACTCTCTCCCGGTGTTCCCCTCTCTCCGAATCTATCTCTAATTGTCAAGTGGTATGTAAAAATATCAATAGTGATCCAAAAGGTCCATAAAAACGATCTTGGGATGGGGTATTTATAAGCAACAGGCTGATTTGGGGTGATTTGGACCGAAATTATACGTAAGGACTCGAGCACAGGCATTACTCGAGTCCTAGGCTATATTTTAAAAGTGGAATCGGACGTTGAACCGGACAACCTCAGCGCTTTTGGTCGGACCGGGTCCAACCGGTCGAATTGTTTTTAAAGCAATTAAACTGGTATGACGTCATAATTACATAATATATTATTAAATATATAAATTATAAATTATTATATATATATATATATATATATATATATATATATATATATTATTTTTATTAATAAACTCTAATTAAAAATTGTGGCCAAAATATACTCCCTTGAAAAGGAATACAGCCCAATATCAAAAAGGAAAGAAATGGCCGAAGCCCAGCACATAAAAAAAGAGCCCAACTAATAAAAGTTCCATTGAAACCTAATTCTAATGGTAGTATTTTACTCTGCAAACCATCTTCTTCGAGGAGTTACGAAGCGGCGCACGGATTTGCAGAATTGCAGTCAATCTTCACCTTCTCTTTGTTTCATCTCCCTCAAATTCCTCTTTGCAGTCAATCGCTCGCTGAGTCGCCCGGTTCAACCAGCCACCGGTCCGACCCGAAATCGCCGCTTTTTACCGGTTCTTGGCCGCTTCTGAAGATTGGCGATTCAACACTATTAAACCGTACGCTGGGGTGTCCGAGTAGCGGTCGGACCGGTCCAACCGGCCGGTCCGAACCGCATTTTAAAACAGAGGTCCTAGGACTCGAGCTAGGGTCACTCGAGTGCCCCCTTTCATTCCAGCATCAAAATAGGACTCAAGCTCTACAAGGTCGGGTCCCTAGGACTCGACCACTCTCTCCTTGAGTGCGCACTCGAGCGCTTGAGTCCCTAGGACTCGAGCAAGTCGAGCTCGAGTGCGTTCTCGCTGTTGTACACATGTTCGTAAAATCTTCATATCTTCTCAACCGGGAGTCTGTTTTGGCCGATTCAAAATCCTACGAACTCCTCTTTCCACCCTCTATCTGAATATGAACACCAAAGAGACAAATTAACGAGTTTATAAAAATGATGCTCAAAGAACTCTAAACACTCATAAAAATACTCAAAACATGGACAAATCGGGCTATAAAACCCAACGATCAAGGAGGAACGGGGGGGGGGGGGGGGGGGGGGCAACCACGGAGGGGAGACGAATGGCACAGTCTAGTGTTTGTTGGCGCGAATAAAGAGGGTGATAATACAAATTATTAATTATGTTGAGAAGGAGGGTTATACAGGGTAATTTATTGGGGGTGAACTGAACCGTGCGGTGGTGAAGTGAACCGAGGGGTGAACAATCATATTATGGGGGAAAAAGATCCGCACCCTTATTAAATGCGCCGACAGTTATAATCAAAATTAATGGCCGGCCCATTCTACAAGTCCATCACAAAATCAAAATTAACCGCCAGCCCAGCCCAGCCCAGCCCAGCCCGTACCCGACAATTTACATACCTACCATTCCACGACTTAAAAATTGGTTAAGGAAATTTATTTCCCTTGTAGCAAAAGGCGAAGCCCTCGCCCGGGCCCCACCCCCTAAGGAAATTTATTTCCCAATCCACGCAAATCCCCCCTTTTGCCATTTTCAGATTTCTCCCTCCTCTGCTCATAATCCCGCGCCCGAAATTTCTCAATTCTTCTCAACAATTTCCATCCCCTTTCTTCAATAGAATGGCACAGGCTGAGCAGCCGTCGTCGGCAACGTGGGATGATTCTAGAGAATCGCCGCCGTTGCCATTCCCTCAGAGTTTTCCAGAGTTCTCGCATAATTTTCACCACGAAGACCGTTTCGCGGGAATGAATAATCAGGGTCCCTTCATTAACAACGGGGGTTCCTATGCAGGCAGGGATGATCCTAAGTCTTGCTTTATTGCTTCGACTGCGTTCTCATTATTTGGTAAATCTATTGAGTCTCTCATGCCCTTTTTGTTGTTGTTGCACGGTTTGGTTAATAAGTCTGTGATATGATTTTAAGTGAAATTGGTGGTTTTAGTAGTTTTCTGTGGATTGAAATGCTAGAAGAAAAATCCGAGGTAATCAACTGCATGCTAGAATGTTTAACTGAACTTAATTTTTGTTGGATTTAAAACCTGACTGAAACTATTGCTATGGCTCTTGTGGGTAGATTTTGATTTTTGGAAGTTGGAGCATGCTAAATCCTAGAAAACCCACAATGGGAGTGCCCTCGGGGTTACAATATATGTTATGGTTCTACACACATTGATTATGCTTGCTTTGTTACAAACTGTCTATACTGGCGACTGGCGAGGAAACATATGGATGCTCCGGGCGAGGATATATGTGCCAGCATCCAAACATGGAGTTGATGAAGTGCCTTTTTTGTTGTATCTAGATTCACAATATTTGGTAACCGATTATAATTTTTTTTATTAGAATTGGATGCACGTTAACTTGCGTAAGTTGGTGGCTTCTGTACTTTGGGTGTTGGTAACTAATTGTAATATTTGTTATTAACTCCGAAATGAAGACCTTGTGTCCAATTTCAATATACAGCTGGAGTGAGTAATTCCTCATTTTTATGGGTATTTACTTAGTTGCATAAATTTGAGAAACTTTTTCTTTATCAACTGTACTCATGCTTTCAATTAAACCTAGTTAGTGCATAGATTCTAATAACGAGCACACCACAAATGCTGGGGTATATTGATTTTTTTTTTTTTTTTGGAATGTTTCTGGTTTCAGCTGCTTTAGCTATGGCCTTTGGGCTGTATGGATCGGAGACTTTGTCGCTTGGACCTAATACATCAATGTTGATAGAACCCAACCACTTATTCGTGGAGTCTATAAAGGTATTTTGATATTTGCAGACATTTAATTGCCTTTATTTTGTTTCCACTGATCACCTTTACATTTGAATTAACAAAGTTCTTGACATTACGATCTAAGTTATTTGTAGCTTGTACTAGGTGGTAGATGTCAGTGCTGCCAAAGGCTTAATGCTGCATGGATTTTATAAAAATCCACCCCTCGATGCTATAATTACATGGCCAGAGACTCACAAGATCTCTCTCCCTTTCAGCACCCACAAGGTGAGCTGCATAACGAAAGTTTTTGCACAGAAGAACTAAACTTTAAATTATTAATTCTGCTGTTCTGTTTCTGGATTGTAAGTATACATGTTCATTTGGCTCAGTGACTGGCTCTTAGTTTATTATTTCATTTTCTTCATATTGCAGGAATGGGTATACTATTTGAATGAAGGATCTCAAATAAACATATCTTATAGTGTGACATCCCAGAGTTCGTCTTCTCTTGTTCTTGTAATTGTGGAAGGTAATTTTCAGTTCTCAGGAGGAAGTTAATTTGGAATTCAGCTATTTTATATTTTATAAAAAAAGGATTCATTATTTGATCCTAAGGGAAGAAATGAAGGGATGTTTTTCTTTAGGAGGGACATGCAAAATGTGTTTGCCTATATAACAGATTTCAACATGAGACATTATATAATTTTTAAACCTGTGGCTATAAACTGTAGCATGCATGAGCTTAGTTCGTATTGGACTTTTACCTTTTAGTTTCATGAGTTTTTTTTTTTCTTTCCCAAAAAGTCCGTCATTTTGCAAAATGTCCTGAATTGGGTGTAACTGTTAATTTCTTGCCATTGCCATTGTGTTTATTGCATTTCCACGTGCATTGAAGATCTGATGGTGTGCAAACTTGTCCTGATAATAGATGCGAATGTAGCATAAATAATGGCAGTTAACAACATGCTCTTGATAACATATGAAGTTAAGTTGGAGTGGCATCTTGTACTTTAAGGACCTTTGGATTTGAAATGAGACTTTATTTATGGATTTTGTATTACTATTTAACATCCCACTGATAGGGTTTATTGACAACTCATGATATGAAGACCAGGAATAACACTCCTAAAATAGGAGCATATCTCCACTCCTACAGTGGCTAATTGTTTACGCGTTGACAGTGTTGCAGTATTCTGAAGTAAGGTTTGATATAATGTAGCATGATAGAATGGGAATAGTTACATGTTCTCACATGTATTTACATTGAACAAGTACACTACAGACATAGTGCCGTGGATTTTATGTTATTCTGTTCTTTTAATCCTTCTCTACTATCTATGTCTCCGCACTTGCTATATGTAAAGATTATTCATGAAATGAAGATTCTAAGCCCACACTAGCAATTTGGAGATGTCTGCCAAAGCCTTTTTCAGATGATGTGCATACATAAAACTGTAGATAGCTGCCTACCTTAATAAACTAGTGGTTGAAGATCTAAACTTATTTCATTAAAATACTGAAGTGGCTCAAGTTCCAGAAGTATTTTCTAATATAATTTAGTTATATGTTGATAACTGCAAATGTCTGTCCTGCTGTTTCCAGATTTTCTCTAATTAATATTTCATTTCTGTAATGAGCACCAGAGGTTGTGTTTGCTAGATTCCATGACTGCCTCTCTATATCACTTTTATCCTAGAAATAAGCAAGATAACACTAGTTAGTGAATTCATGATTTGTTTTTGCATTTAAGTGTTTCATGTTGCTTGATTAACATGGTTGGCTATGGTATAATATGTGCTATCCTGAAATATTTCGTTAAATGCTGGCAGGGAAAACTGATCTTGATGAGTGGCTTAAGGATCCATTACATCCAAATCCGAGCTTTTCATGGAATATTATTTATGGTGGGTTTAAATAAGAATTAAAGAAACTTCTTTAACTTGTTCTTTGTTAATTGGTTCTAACCATTTTTTAACCTTTTTCTCTGTGTTATTTGTTCTAACCATTTTTTAACTTTCTTCTGTATTTTATTGAAACTACTTAATTTGTTGTTGCAGGAAATGGTTCAATTCAGAAGTATATCACTAAGTCTTCTATCTATTACATTGCAGTTGGTAATTTGAATCATGAAGTTGTCAAGGCAAGCATTCCATTATGCGTTATTTTCTCATTATTTGAAAAATCAACCTTTATGACCTTCAATTTTTTTTTTTCACTTTATCATTTTTTTTTGGTTTTGGAGTTTCAGTGAGGATCCCGCTGGCTGCAAAAATACATACATAACTTGATTCAATAGTTAATGAAAGTGTAACTAATCAATGGATATCATTTTCCACCCTCTAGAATTGTGCAAATACTTGTCTATCTTTGATCATGTTCTTTTCCCTATTTTTAAAATTTGATTATTTATTTGTTACCCTGTGTATTGTTTTCTCACATTTTATATCTTATATGCAAACAGGTGCATTTGGAGGTCGGAATAAACGCTTTACTTTACAATACAACAGAACCATATTATGAGTGTATACCTGCAGAAGGCCAATGTACTTTTCAACTGTTCTTGCTGAGTGGAAATGCAGCTGTTCTTACCTCTCCTGGTCTACTTCCTGTGAGTCCTTTACTAGTAGAGTTTTTTTTTTTTTTTTTCCCTTTAAATTTTAAACGTTACTCAACTGAAGTTACACTATTGCTATTCATTCACCCAAATATAGTGCAAACTTAGACAGTCCAGAAAAATAGAGGACCTAACACTGAAATAGCTGAATGCATTTTGCAATCATCTCAATGTTATCAAAAGCATGATCCCAAAAACCAACCTGGATATCCAAATTTGAAGATTCTATTACACAAACAATATTGTGCAAAGTACCTTTCATTTCTCAGCAGGTTTAACTTTTATGGCAGCAGATATAATTATTCCTTCCAATCCAGCGATTTAGTTTAGGTATCCCCATTATATTAGCATTAGCTCAGTGAACAAAGAAAATCTCGAGAAGTACATAATGACTAAGTGGTATGAATAAGATTTCCTGCCAAAGCATTTTTCACTAATATGGCTTTCATTGATGCGTTTCAACTTTCAAGATGAAAATCAATTGTGTACTGAAAGATAACACAATTGCCTTTTCCCCCTTTCTAATGAGATGTACTGAAAGGTAACTGTTGACTTTCTTTTCATTCTTCTCTACATTTTGTAGGGTATGGCCAGTGGTGATTGGCATGTTAAACTCTCGTATGGACCTCGATGGATTACATACTTTGTTAGTACAGGTACCTTATCTATTTCACTTATGAGAAAACTGAATAATTATATGAAATATCTGTGATTTTATTGAAGTATTTTACCCTTAGGTGGGATGATTTTTCTTCTGGTACTCGTTAATTACTTCATGAACCATTCTCGACGCACTGAGCAAGACACACCAAGAAATCGGTGTGGGGACATGGAATCTGAGAGAAACCCTTTGCTTTCACAGAAAGATGATAATACTATTAGTCAGGTTTTCTCCCATTCCTCTGTCCCAGGGCATGAAGAATATGCACAGGGTGGGAAGCAAGTTAAAGATGACGATAGCCAGCATCTTTGTGCAATTTGCTTTGAAGCTCCTAAGAATAGTTTCTTTATTCCATGTGGGCACTGCATGGCTTGTTTTGGATGTTCAACAAGGTAAAATTCTACCTCTGTGCTTTATGAAGTATTCAGATTACTGGAGTGCCTTTTTCTCCCAGTCTAAATAAGTTGAAAAGCATATCACAGTCTCAAACTTCATATCGAGTCATAAATGTAAATACACGTTAGTGACGCCTGCTTTGTACGAAAACTGAGGAGTCGCTTGGTTCAAATTCACCAGTTGGAATAATAATGAGAATATAGAATACTGAATTACAATGAGACATATAGTTACAATGTTTGTGTTTTGCTCAAGTTTTGGAATGAGTGGGGATAAAAAAATGATTATAGGTTGCGGAAAAGTGGGAATGATTGATAAGAAATGGTCATAGGAAATGAGGTAGTTAATCAAAATTGGGGTATTGATTAACTTATTTTGAGTAATTAATCAAAATGAGGAAATGAAGGTGTTTATGATCTTTTATTTTCATTAACCACCACCACCACAAATACTCTGATCATTCCCATACTCTATGGTGAACTTATCATCATATTCATGTGTGACCTGACTCTGAGCTTTGCAGGATACTGGAAACTTCAGGAGTTTGTCCTATTTGCCGTGAAAACACGAAAGAAGTGAGAAAGATATACACAGCTTGAGCAGCACACTTGCATTGCCTGTGCTTGGTTAATTTTACTAAAATACTTAAAGTTTACCGTTCGTTTTGATCATCGAGTAAATATTGGAAAATATTGTATTTGTCATTAGATTTTTTTAAGGTAGAAAGACCAGGGGATTCTCTTTTTTTCTTTTTACTTGCCTTAACTTGGTACATATTGTACAGTTGTACATGAACCAACTGATGTTGTCAATTACATGTATATCCAGATTTGTATTGGTTTTTAAATTGGTTAAACTGAGACCAATTTTTTTAACTTTGTTTCATTTATTTATTCATCCTTGCACATTATTCATGCACCTAATTCCCATTATTTTATCTGTGCGATATTCTGAGACTGAGGTCTAAAGTGCTCCAGCTTCTAAAGAACACGGTTCTTTGCGGACCCGGATCCCCTCCTGTAGGAGGGTAGCCCTTGGATCACATCAATTATATGATGCCACACGATGCACGGCTTGAAAATCAAAATCATGTGCATTGATGAATTCAAGAATCAATAAAAGGTACAATGGTGAATATTTAAGGAACCAACAATCTGTACCTTAAGAAATTTGTCTACATACAAATAGGAAAATTCACAGGAGTAGCTTTCATGGGATCAAGGTTCTTTCCCTGGTCCAGCTTGTAATAAAAGAAGCAACTTAAGGAAGATATACGATACACCTCCAATTGTGGCATACTGCAGCTTCTCACTACCTTCGACTCTCGGAAAATCGTCACTGGTCGACCGGTTGAACCCTCCAGCCAGCCACCCCAAGTTCTTGTACCCTCCTCCGTACAATTTTGTAACAGCCATCATAGATCTTCATGTACATGTCACCACAAAATGATCAACCATAGAGTAGGTCTCGTGAGAATGAGTGTAAATAGGGTATTGACTCATTAATACTTTTGCAGGGTAAATATTAATTTGTATGGTCTCATACACGTTTGAATCAAACAATCTTTTAAACCCACAATTCGACTAGAGACCCATAGAATAAGATCCATCTCATAAAAGTTTTTGTTAATTTTCAAGAAAATTCATCATACACATGAACAATGAATGTATATATTGTACCTTAGGCCTTCTCCACAAGCTACCAGCAGCTTAGATTCCTTATCAGGGACAGATTTTTGGACTTGTTGAAGAAAAGTAGGATTTATCATAGTAAATAATTGGCCAGTCCAGAGACCAATGTAACCAAAATGAACCCATTTCTTCAAGAGTGTGATGGGGCTGTTATCTTTATCCTCAATGAACAAAGGCACGTGCAGGGACCCTGAGACACGTGCCTTGCCTCTCTCCCAGTCTGGCCTGATGTCAAGCAATGTGTACCCTTGGGACTCCATTGCTGAGGCTGCATCTTTGGGTGATATGGGCGTGATTGCACCCGATTGTATCAGCTCCTGCGCTCTCCCGCCTAAAACTGCATTAACTCGTACAGAGGCGGACAACGGTGGCTGCTTCTGGTGTTTGCGGTGGGTTAAGGTGGATATGTGGTGGTGGATGTGTTTCAAATGAACAGCCATTCTGTGCGTCTCTCTCTCACCTATGCTCTCCTTATCTTTGAGAATTCACTTTTGGATATTAAAAAAATTAAATTGATTATTCTATTATAATTCAGAGTTATAAGTTTTCTTGAATCTATTTTCGTGGAAAATACCTTTTTTCCTTTTCTTTTTCTTTTTCTCATAGGACAATGTCTTCCCTTAATAATCAATGATATATATACATGGTTTTGTCAGGAATGGGTATAAATTGATAGATTAATTAATTGCACGTCTCGTGATTTTTTATTTTTTTTAAATTTAGAGGCACACTTTTATGAAATACTTCACATGTAAAATATACTTAAAATAGACAAATATAAAATTATATTTACTCTAACATTCAAACATTTGTGGTAACACATATTTACTCTAACATTTACACACATTTGCAGTAACACATGCTTACTCTAACATTAACATATATTTACTCCAATAGTAACACATATTTGTAGTAACACATACTTACTCTAATATCAACATACATTTGCTACACGGTAACACACATTTGCGTTTACAGTAACATATATTTGTCCTTATGGTAGCACAACTTGGGAGGGTGCTTTTGTGTATTTTGTGTAAACCTATCTTTATCCATTGAGTAAGACATTTGTATTATTATAGTAATACACTTTTAACTACCTTACATGTGTAATTATACTAAAAATTAATTTTTTTTAAAAATAAATAAATATTTGTGAAGACCAATATTTGAATAAATAGTAATACACATTTTGCTCTTATATCGTATGGAAAAATATTTATTTCAGTAAAAATACAAAAAAATTGGTGAAAAAACAACATTTAGCCCTTCGGTAACATGCATTTGTCCATATAATAACACAAACTGGGAGCGAAAATTCTGAAATTTGGCTTGCGCGAGATTTTGTAAAAAATTCACCAAATTCGACCCGACCCGGCCAAGATCCGCGATTTTTAACTTGGAGCGACCTAATCCATGTATTTTGTAATATTTGTCTATTTTAAATATATTTTACATGCGAAATATTTCATATAACAATTTGTGTTTTTTAATGGTATCAAAATCAAATGTTTCAATTGAACTTCATTAAAAGCAACTCCATCACGAGTGAGAAATTGTTAAAAAAATTAATATAAAAAAATTAATTTCATCCTTCCCCGCGAATTAAGACTTTGGATAAGATGATATTTTTTCCAAACTTGAATTTTGAGATTTTTTTGGACAATTTTACCTTTTGCCTTCTCAATATACTCATTTACCTTTATTAAGAGCCAATTTGACTACTTTATTTAAAATATCTTATAAGTTCTATTATTTTAATATTTTATAAATTATTTTAAAAACTTATAAGATGTATTTTTTGTAGCAATCTGCCACCCAAGAACCAACTGAGCTACGCCCATGCGGCATAAGATGTATTTTTTAAGTAACTTATAAGTTGTTAAAGTGATTGACTAATATAACTTATAAGATCTTTGAATATTTTATAATAATTTTTTTTATTTTAATATATATTTTTTTATTTTTATGTTAAGGTAGAGGTGGGTGGGGGAGGGAAAGGGTGGAGTGGTTCCGGGATGGGGTGAGTGGTTGCGGGTGGAGGTGGTTGAGAAATCCCAACTTATTTCACATTGATGATGATTATAAGCTCTTAGACAACTTATAAACTGTTTTAAAGAGCTTATAAGCTGGGCCAAATACCCTCTAAGTTGTTTAAGAGCTTATAAGTTGTATTAGCCACACACTTAAATAACTTATAAATTATTTTAAAATTATATTTTATGAGCTCTTAAAACAACTTATAAGATGTTAGAATTTATAAAATGTTTCAAATAAGTTTAGCCCGACAGACTCTAAGTTACACTAACTCTTTTTTATGGATCACAAATAATGCTATCTTAAATACGAACTTTAAATATTTTAAAATATAAATTTTAAATTTCAAACTATTACTTTCAATGTCTCATACTTAATTGTTATTTATTAAAAATATTTCTTCCCATACTCAATTGATATTTCAATAAATGACAATAAAATAATATTGCCATTTACAATTATATTCTCCCTAAATATTATATTTATTAATTAATTTCAATTTAATTTAGAAGGGCAAACAATAAAAGTAGGAGTTAAGTTTGGAGGGGAGGAAGGGGGTACTATATATAAATTGAAGGTTAGTTTGTGTATGGAATTATATGAATGATAAATACACTTTTATGCAATTACACATCGATCGATCAAGTGACTTAATCAATTGTAAGAATATTCAAAGCTGCACGCAGCATGTTCTTGTGAAGAAGGTTGTATTTCTTCAATTCCTTCTCCATGTCGATGCTTTGGCCTTTTAGATTCTCCCTCTTTTCCTCATCACTGCTGCTTTGAAGCTGAGAAACGCACAAATCAACGCTCGAAATTGCAGCGGTGATGAATTGCTGAGCGTCGGCGTAGTTGGCTCGTACCACTGCGTCGATTGCAGTCTCGATCAAGTCGTCAATGGAGTTGTACTGCTCCGAACAATCGGCTAATGCAGATGACAGCAGCGGAGCCACATCAGGAACTGTAGAGAAATTCTTTATTCCTGAAACGATGTTTTCTGCATGGACTTCTACAAATCTGACGGAAACCACATCACACAATTCATTACGGGGTAAAATGCTTTTTTGGTTGACTTCAATTTAAAATATTTAATTTTTCAACGGATTTTAGTTTCATAGTTTTTTTTTTTCTTCTTTTTTTACATTTTTTATTTCAAGATATTGTAATTTTGGTCCATGTAAATTGCATTTTTTGTCCCAACTGAATTGAGTAAAATTGCAGTTTTAGTTTTGAAAATTAACAAATGAACAAAACTGCAAAAAAAAAAAAAAAAAAAAGGGTCAGATATCAAAAATATTTTACACTACCAAAAATACAATTATTTCTTAATTTGATTATAGCGTTTTTCAGGTAAAGACATGGTGATGACGAATATTTTTTTATTGATTTAATTACAAATGAAATTAATTTTTTTGTAAATTTTAAAAGCTTTTTTTTTTTTTAAGAATAATGTGTTTTTACTAATTTTCTATGGTCATGTCATAATTTTTTTATAAAATAAACCCAACAGATTCCATTGTAATTTAACTTGAAATATTATGTAACTTGGCATTTAACTTTCATTAAATAAATTTTATTAATTAAATACAATATTACAAATGATCCTATGATTTTGCCGAGTCCAAATTTATCATTTATCTTCTTAATTTCTCAATTATGGTCATTTTGGACAAATTTTAAGAATTGCCCGAATTCACACGTGCTCCGGTGGTAGAACTCGAGTGGTGTTACAAGACAATAAAAGGTTCACGTTACACTCCATTTAAATTAAATAAGGTTCACGTCAGTCTGTTTAATTCAAATGAAGTGTAAAATAAACCTTATTTATCGACGTGGAGCGCCACGGAAACACTACCGCCAGAATACATGTAAATTCCGGAGGTCTTTTAAAAAAAATCATCGAAAATGATCTTTTCCGATAACAAAAGGCCTATAATTAAAAAATAAAGAAGATAAATGATCAATTTTAAATTCGAATAAAGTTATAGGATTATTTTGATATTTCTGCGTTCATCATCCAATTTTTTACAATTAAAAAAGTTAAATACGATAATAAAAATTTCAATTAATTAAATCTCAAATAGCTAATGCCTAATGTTATATATATGTGATCTAAATACCTGAGGGTGTACAAAGCGAGGAGAGTAGGATCGGTTTTCTGATCGGACGGCGCAGCTTTTAGGGCAGATGCACAATCTGCGACATTATCCCCGACGCCTTTGCACGCCGCATCAATTAAAGCATCGCCGGAAAGCTTCGATAGTTTCAGGCCGTGCCGGAGAGAAAAGTGTAGGTGGGGATTCTCGTCGCCGGTCTTGGCCGCGTTTAGGCCACAGACAAATGCCAACACCAAAACTAATTTCAACAACATTCTTCAATTACCAAATGCCCTTTCTCCTCTCACAAAGTGTATTTATCTTTTTTTTTTTTTTTTTTTTTTTTACCCCCCTTCTTTCAGCTACCCAACCACGAATATCAGCAATTAAATAGATTTTGATTTATGGAATTATTTGGTTTGGATTGAATGACGGGGAATCATCTTGGTTCCATGATGAAGGGATTACCATCAAAATTGGAGGGTATATAGAAATTTTGCTTTTTTATTTTTTTTAAGGAAATTAAGGTTATCCAGGATTTTTGTTTTTCATTTCCATGAGTAAATACTTTATTTTATTTTAGGAAAAATGCAAATTTAGTCATCAACTTATGGTGTCTTCAATTATTTTAATACTCCCTTCTTCCATGATTATTTGCACACTACATTTTTTTTTCCGTGTTTAGCAAGCGAGTTGTTTATTAATATTTGAAATGATAAAACAACTTTTAATGTAGGGTATAATAGATTTATCTCTCCTCTATTATAAAGTGACTTAAAAATTACTTTATTATTTTAATTACTAATAAATAACTCGCTCGCTAAAACATGAGAAACAGTTTCTGTGCGAATAATGGTGGGATGGAGGTAGTATAAGTCTATAATCTATAAATCTATAATAACAAATACTCCCTCCGTCCACGAAAAGTATGCTCACTTGTTTGCACGTGGTTTAATGCAATATGTTGGAGGATATTTAGGAGTCTTGTGAGGTTCGTTTATGAATAAATTTATTATTTATGGTAAATATGCATAGAAACGTTACCATAAACAATTATTTTATTCACAAACGGACCTCACAATACCCCATAATACCCTCCAACATATCGCATTAAACCACGTGCAAAAACATGAGCATACTTTTCATGGACGGAGGTAGTATATAATACTAGCTATTTTGTCTTTTATAGGTTTTGGAGGGAAACTTTTTTTACCATTGATCAATTTCTGCATCCTTGATCATAACCGTTCATTTCTTTTTTAACTAATAATTGTATGATTGACCATTTATTGTCATTTAATTCATCATTTTATCCTACTTTACATTATAACCATTTATTTCTTGTGATGAATTTTTTACCTTTGGATTACAGGCATAAATCAAGGATCAACTTACTTTTGTAGGCTATATATATGATCATTTTCATCATCTCAAATCTCTATTTTTTGTTTGATGTGTATTTTGAAATAGTTTTTTTTTTCAACCACTTATTGTACTTGATTTGTTTACAGTGAAATGTATAGTGAGTTCCTTTTTTATGTATTCGTTGCATCGTCAATTTTTTCTGCAATTGTATTCAATTTAGATAGGTGTTCCGTAAATGTGTAGATTTAGTATTATGTATTTGATTAATCATGTAATTGTATTGTATAGTTACTCTATACATAGGAATATAAATATTTTGATAAGTTTGTAATCTTTGGATATGTCGTCGAATGTTTATCGGAGTATTTAATATTATCCATTTGAAATTTGAGATGACCTTTGTTTGTTGAAGGAGAAGAGACATGGAAGAAGTTGTGGCGATCCACCCTTCCTTTTGCGCTCATATCAACAATTTTCTGGACGAATGTTATTTCTTCAGTGTTTATGACAGCCACGGATGCTCTCATGTAAGCAATTAAATTTTTTTGAATCTTATGTTCTTCTATTTATGATTATTATTTTTTAGATCTAATCATATTTGATTCTGTGATTTGTAGGTCGCTACAAGGTGCAAGGATAGGATGCACGAAATCATGAGAGACGAGCTCCAAATCGAAGGCTCATTCTCATAGGAACAGGTGATGATTCGAAGCTTCTCGAAGATGGATAAGGAAGTTGGTGATTATTGTAGTGGTGGAGCCGGCATTCCCATCTCTACTTGCTGCTGCAAACTACAATCCCCGCAGTACGACGTAGTCGTATCCACCACCGTCGTCTCCATGTTTACTCCATAATTTTTTTCATTCGATTGTGTTCGGTCGAATCTTATATATTTCAAATAACGGATGAATTTATTTTCATTCGATTGTGTAAAAAAAAGTCATCCGATATTTGAAATACTAGTTAATAACACGTGTGTTGCACGTTATTACATAAGTTGTTAGGAAGAAACCTAAAATATGTTTGTATTGTTTCTTTCGATAAAATTTATTTCGTACATGTATTTTATTCAAGTTATTTAAAGAATTTCTTGTGTGTTAGAAGTTGAGCTCTAAGGAAGAACAGGTTGAAAAGAAAATTACAAATTCCAAAAGAGAATATATTGTAAAATTTCCTGAGTGCGCCAAACTATATGTCCGCTACTAAATCTGCTAAGGTCAAATTACTTAATTATCAATCAGCTTAAATGAGTTGAATAGTTTATCGTTGGAGAAGGAACAGAGAAAATCATCATGATAAAGGAACCTCTCCCATTTGTTTTTGTTCAATATAAATAATTAAAAGCATAGTATACGAAGGTTGCAAAAGTGGTTGAATAACAAAATAGTCTGAGAGGCCAAAGGAGATTTATAGTGACAAAAGGTCTTATAGCTCCAAATTATTGAAAGGGCCTCTAAAGCCTTATTAGGTTTGCTTAAAAAACTAAACAATACTTCTTAATTGCAACAACATATGATGCATTACTGAAGAGAGAGGACTAATCAGTTTAAAGAATATAAATCATAAGCATGTAAGAAACGGAACAAAGATACTTTTTAGTTGCATTGTGGTTAATCGTTATGACTATTTATGGTATGGACAATCTATTGTTCGACGGACATTTTCGGTAAGCGGGCAATCTATTGTGGGACCGAGGGAGTATACTCAAAAGTAGATGGTATTTGAGGGTAAAATTGCTTTAAAATGTGCTTCTGTTTTTAGCCAAAAGTTCGTTTTTTAGGAAACACTCATCTTAACTTCTAGAAGTAAAGAGTAAAAACCAAAGCTTTTAAAGCAAATGCAAACATTTTGGGTGGTAAACAATTTACGTAATGTTGCAAGAGTAAGAATCAATACAAATCATGGAAACTAATAACCTACCTCAGCATTGCACAGATTGCAAAATAGGGCAACTTCAACAGTGCCTTCATCAGCTGCTTCATCTTGTTTACGATAATCTTCAAGAACAAAGATTGCACAAAAAAATCCCCCAAAATAATAGCAGAAGGAATTCCTTCTCGAAGCGATGACTTAAGCATTGTATGTCACAGACTCAACCGAACCCTTCTTGCTAGAATTTGCGCTTGCAAAGGAACTTCGTGAAGGAGAGGAAACACATGAATGAGTTCTGTTGCTAACTTTTGACTTGAAGCGAATATACCAGCTTTCTACTAGTAGCTTCCCCGCAAGAGTACGGGTTCACTGTAGTATTGGCAAGTATAGGGACCAAGTATTATCGAACACAAGGGAAAGTGTGTATGCGAATAGATCCCTGAAGATCTACGCATCGTAGTTAATATGAGTGTATGTTTTTGGATTTTTGGAAAATTAATTCTAAACTAAAATAAACTAATTAAACTAAGAACGAAAGAAACGAATTAACAAAGGTTTGTAATCAAATAAGTGATGGTGATGCTCAGGATAGGAATCCCTACGTATACTAACATAGAAGGTACATAATCAAGATAATTGTGACGCGCAAGAAACAACCTAAGTAAAAGATTACAAGACGAAAGCTCAAGATTCAAAACCCTAATACTTTATCCTAACAATCGACTTCACTAATCTACAAACAAGTTAATAGACAGTGCTTAATTAATGAGACCCTAATTTAAACTAAGGTGATGCGGTCGTCCTCCTTAGATAAACCGGTAGATTAATTAACCCTTTCTAAACCCTCTCATTAAGTCTACTCGTTGTTAAAGAGTGATACGGTCGTCCTCTCTCTAACACTTTTCGAACGAAATTCAAGAATAAAGTTAAGATTGATTTTAAGAATTCATTAATTAAGAGAATTAAAACCTAACGTCACGAATTACCCTAATTACGTACCCACAACCTACTTCTACGAGTTCATCCTACCCTAAGCATGCAAGGGTTTTAGCTAGACATGGTTTCTACAATAATAAAAGCAATAGAAGAAGTGACGAACATAAACATGATGATTAAAACGAATAAAAGATCAAACATGAACTAGGGTTAAAAGAAATACTTGCAAAGAACTGAAATTTAATTAATAAAAATGAAGTTTAAAGTGTTTAATGTAATCAAACTAATGAAAAGAAACAACGAAACGAAAATAAACTAAGAATTTGTGCTAAAACCTCGATTAAACGTAAAGTAAAGCTTGCTCCTCTTCTTCTCTCCAAAAACGAACTCTAAAAGTAAAAATTTATCAAGTGGTAAGTGGTGGTCTGTAAAAATGAGCTCGGGACGAGTATATATAAGCCTTGGGCCGAATCGGGAACTCGTGGGCCGAAAAACGCATCCGGAAGCATAAAAGTTGGAAGCGCTCGAGCACACATGCTCGAGCGGTGGTTCTCGAGCAGTGTAGCTCGAATGGTGCAATCGCTCGAGCACCTCCGCTCGAGCTGGTCGAATGATGAAATTTTGGGGCGCTCGAGCAACACGCTCGAGCGGTGGCGCTCGAGCTGCTCGAGCGCGAGAATTCTTATGTATGTTTTTAGCATTCGAGCAACGTGCTCGAGCGCTAGTGCTCGACCTGAGCCACTCGAGTGACTCCAAAATTTCCCAAAGTAACACTTTTCTTCTTCCACACTAATACCAATCGTATTTCTTCGATATCTTCTCATCCGGGCATCCGTTTGAGTCGATTCAAAGTCCTACGAACTCCGTTTTTCATCCTCGATTCACCTATGATCATCAAAGAGACAAATTCATCAATGTATAGAAATAATGCTCAATTGACTCTAAATACGCAATAAAACCGACCAAAACTAGGGTATTTCTAACGACGAATCATGACAATTTCACGCCTAATCAACCCCTCCAAACTTACCATATTGCTTGTCCTCAAGAAATGAGATAATAAGTCAAGTGAAATTGTTAGGAATAAGTCAAAGAATCAAATCATGCAAGCAAATGAATTCGAGCTTCAAAGATCAATCACAAGTATACTCACTCACCTTCCCTCATCATACTCATGCAACAACAGCAAGAATCACCAGAATCAAACATGAATGTGCACTCAACGATGTCTTTCACTCCCTCACAAGTGTATATCAATGATAAAGGGACTCACTCAAACAATCAATCACACATAACGACAGTCATAGGCTTGTAAGCACTCTCAACTCCAACCATACTCTAATCAATGCCGAATCAAAAAGGTCTTTTCTCAAGATTGTAATGTAGGCTCTTTGGACATGTGAGATAACAATATAGGTAAGTGACTAAAGTCAATGGAGAATAGAAAATCACACTTCGGTACTTCGAGATTAGGAACAGACTACTTCAAACATATTCAATAAACATACTTTCAATTCCAACACTCTCAACACTTCAATTTTTTTTTTCCTTTCTCCTTTTTTCACTTTTTTTTTTCACAAACGCATGAGCTCTTTTTTTCTTTTGCTCATTCTCAATTTTTTCTTTTTCCCACAACTCAAAACTTCATCACACCTTCTTCTCATACTCACTCAACAAACAACATTTCCCTTTTTCAACACAATTCAATCCCTTCACATTCACACTTTTCCTATTCTCCACTCAAATTGGGACAAAAAGGCTTAGGAATTGGAATAGTGTTCATATGTGCTAGCAAATGAAATAGGCTTAAAGCTCAAAGGGGCTAACAAGGGTCAAATGTCAATGGTAGGGAAATTTAGGCTAAGTGACTCAATCAAAACAAAGATGGCCTAAGATCACATTCGGCATATCAAACTAGACACAATCAAGAAGCAAGAGCGCACACAAGTTCTAGCATCCTCTAAGGTGACGATCTACTCACAAATGAAGAGATTATTTTATGCATCAAAATCTCAAAAGGCTCAAATCTCACGGCTTTCACATCCATGCTAGTCCTAGTGAATTCTCACTCTCATCACACAAGCACTCAAAAAGAAAATTCGCAAGCATACGAGTTCTTTATCAAGTCAACTCTAGCTCAACCACTCACACATAAGAATTCCTAACTCACCCTCATAACTCAACTTTTCTCACTAAGTCATACTCGAGAATCAGCAATCAGCAAGTAGTGCGAGTAAAGAAGAATGAATTCAGTCAATCATCAATCAATTCAACTTAAATCATACCCCTCATAATCCGAAATACATCCAATACAATCCCAAAAGAAATGCACACCACTTAGACAATAAAGTTCACACTCAAAAGCAGAAATAAATAAGAAGAGAAAAGAAAAAGAAAAAGACAAAGGAACTAGAAATCGGGGGAATCCCATGACTCTCAAGCATCCGGAGGCGGCGGTAGTTTGGATGGTCAGCTCCCAGGTGCGACACGAACAACGACTCCATCCAGCGGTGCATATCCGAGAACTGATCCTCCATACGGGTTATCCTCGTATCTAACCTAGCTTGCGTCTCACGCAAGTAGGTCACGTTAGTCTGGAGCGTCTGAATCTGGTTGTCCATCTGAGTCCAATCCTCGTACGAGGGATACCACTGCCCGGGCGACTGCATCCCGGGTGACTCCACCTCCATCTCTTGCGGGTTCTCGTCCGCTGCTTCTCCTTCCCCGTCGTCCCCCTCTTTGTATTCTTGCTCTTCTTTTTCTTGCAGATCCTGGACTCCGCTCGTCCCGGCACCGCCGGTACCATCTCCACGATTCCTCTTTACGGACCTCACCTCCCGAAGTCCTCTACGATCAACCTCAGACGTGTACTTAACACTTATAGCCAAGTGCTGCTCTCCGTTTATGCCCAAGTTTTGCTTCTTCTTTCCCTTCAAAGTCACCAACTTGTCGTTCGGCAGTGGAAAAGGGCTATCATCCTTAAATCGAATACAATAACTCCCCATCCAATGCTCGAACATCAGTGTGTTGCTCATCTGATCGTACCCTAAATCCATCCCTGGGCAAGGACCCGAACATGGCACGAAACCGAGGCTCTTCACGAATACAGAGATCAGTCCACCTCCTCGAACTTTGGAAGTCTTCGTACCTAGCTTGAATGGAGCCTCGTAGTGGTGCTCCACAAAGTCTCTTCCGAAGTCGTGCTCCTTCGTGTACAGAAGACACCAAATACCATAGAATTGCTTGCTTGTGACAGTTCCCGCCTCAGAACGGGCGTATATGGTGTTTTCTAGGATCCGCTCCAAGTACCGAATCACGGGATTTCTGATTGCAGATGCTCGTGCATTCTGACCTTTATATTCCCCGGCCATTCCTCCCGTGATGTCCTTCCAGAACGCATTCGCCTTGTACAATTTTGACACACGGTTTGGTCTGGGCAAAGCTGGAAGCCCAAGCGCGAGGTTAACAACTTCAATCTCACAATACTGCCAATCGTTCTGGTACTTGAACTTAAACGAGTTCTCATCCGTCTTCTCAACAGTTGCAAGGAACTGTTCAACCAAGTCGGCATTCGTCTCCATGTACAGCAACATCTCGAAGAACTCCGTCATGTTGTTCCTTCTGGAAATTCTCTTAATCTCCTCTTCGATCCCCAAATCTCTCATGAAACTAACGACGGGTCTCCGGGTCTTTTCCACCTTCCCGGTGATCAGGCTCCATCGGTACGCAATGTACCTCCAACTTCCCTGATAGTCCAGATTATTCCATCTCGAGGGCAACAAACTCCTCCTCCTAAGATCGTTCGTGACTTCCTCTAATTCAGCGATGCTCAACACTCTATCCTCATTCTTTTTGGGAGCCATTGTACCTGGGCAAAACACAAAGCAACTCAATTTCATTCACAACACTCTATGCAATTCAAGTCAATTCCAAACATCTCAAGTAGTAACAATTTCAATTCCTTCACTCTCAATCTCAACTTGAGTTCAATCAATCAATTTCAAGTCTCATGTAGCAGAAATTCCCAAATTCTCAGGTAGTTAACAACCAATTCATCAATCTCAACTCACTAATGCCCACATTCAAGTCTATCATGAAGTAACATTACCCAAATTGTGTAATTTACATGCTCAAGACTCAATTCAAACCTATTCATGCTCAATTCAATCTCAATTCACAATAATTCCTTCTCAACATGCAAAACACACCTCATTTTCTCTAATTCCTACTTTCTCACTCTAGAAATTCACCTATTCTACTCATGTAATTCCAAAATTGAGAGTGAAACAAGCAAACCCATAGCAAATTACCAACATTCATACAAAAGGAATTAAGAATCAACAAGTTTTTGCACAAAAATCCCAAAAAAATTCGAACCTATCATGTGCCCTAGTTCATATGCTTCTCATGTCTAATTCATCCTCAAGCAACGAATTAAATGACAAAAGTTAGGAATTACATACCTTGTTCGAAGAATTAAGGAAGATTGAGATAAATTTCGAGTGAAATAGAAGTTAACTACGAAAAATCACTCGAAATCTCTGAAAAATGCCCCCAAATTGCCTCTTTTAGTGTGTGTATGTGTGTGTATGTGTGGGGAGGGGTATTTATAGAGGAGGAACAAAACTGGGCGAAACCCATGACCCGCTCGAGCTGGCACGCTCGAGCATGGAGCTCGAATGACACAGTCGCTCGAGCGGCGAAAATCTTCTGTTAAATTTGAGCATTCGAGCAATGCGCTCGAGCGGAGGCACTCGAGTGGTGCCACTCGAGCAGCTCCTCCTTGTAACATGTAATTTCGACGTCCAAAACCCACAATTTGCATACGAACCAAACTCGAACATCATAAAAATCAACAAAAACACGAACTAACCTGAGAACTCCTCGATTTAAGCCAGGTCGCTCATTCGACCGAGGAGTTGGGGTCTCTTCCAAACGTGCAAATCACCAATCCATTCAAGTCGAACTTAAGCACTCTTACTTAATCCGATCCCACGCATCGATATTTTCAAAAAATTTGACCAATTTTTCAATAGAATTTCGTGTACGAACTCGAAGTCCGAATACCCCAAACTTTGTTCTTTCTAGGCAATAACAAAGTTTGAAAAGAACGAGTACGTACGAGTGAGTACACTAAATTCTTATGAACTTAAATCACTATCAATGCAAAGTAACGAGCGAAAAGAAACATCACCCCCCAAACTTTGACTTCGCAAAGAGGTCTACGTTTGGGGTTCGGTTTACCTCAAACTTCATCAATCGCATGCTTTATTACTCGAAACATCTCCATCTTCACGAGTTGCTTTCCTTAAGCGCACTTGCTCACATTAAGCCACACGAAACAAGCCTACACCAACAAGAATACTCTACAAATGAGGTTAACACTTACGACTCACAAAACGACAAAATAAACAAAACACATAAAAACAAGTAAAAATGGGTTGCCTCCCATTTAGCGCTAGTTTTAAGGTCCTAATGCCGGACCGAGCTCAAAGGAGCTCACGGGACTTGAGAATCTAAAATACCTCCCTTATTCTCATAAGAGAAGTTAAAGAACTTCTTTACTCGATGCCCGTTCACCATGAATCTACGTCCATCCTCCTTCTCGACCTCAAGAAATCCACTCTTATGCACGTCCTTCACTATATACGGCCCGTTCCACTTGGACTTGAGCTTTCCACCAAACAGCTTCATCCTCGAATTGAATACAAGGACTTGATCTCCCACCTTGAACTCCTTTTTCTTCAACCGTGCATCGTGCCACTTCTTGGTCTTCTCTTTGAAAATTCGGGCATTCTCGTAGGCACTGTCTCGAAACTCCTCCAACTCATGCAATTGGAGTAATCTCTTCTCACCAACCAAGGCACTATCAAAATTCAGCTTCTTGATCGCCCAATATGCCTTATGTTCCAACTCCACGGGCAAATGACATGTTTTTCCAAAAACCAATTGGTACGGAGACATACCAAGAGGGGTTTTGAAAGCTGTCCTATACGCCCAAAGGGCATCATCAAGCTTCGTTGCCCAATCCTTCCTACTAATGCTCACCGTCTTCTCAAGGATCTCCTTGATTTGACGATTCGATACCTCTGCAAGACCGTTAGATTGAGGATGATAAGCAGTAGAGACTCGATGACTTACCTCATATTTTGACAGCAGCTTTTCCATCCACTTGTTCACGAAGTGACTTCCCCCATCACTAATCAAAGCTCTTGGGACTCCGTATCTTGCAAAAATGTTCTTCCTCAAGAACTCGATCACTACTCGGGAATCATTCACTCGAGTCGGGACAACTTCAATCCACTTCGAGACGTAATCAACGCACACGAGAATGTACAAGAATCCATTGCTAGGAGGAAATGGATCCATGAAATCAATCCCCCATACGTCAAATACCTCGACTTCCATGAACACGTGCAGCGGCATCTCGTCCCTCTTAGTAATGGAGCCAAATCGTTGGCACTTTTCACACCTCTTGACCCATTCCATGCAATCTCTCAAAAGAGTTGGCCAATAAAAACCAGATTGAAGGACCTTCCTTCCGGTTTTCTCTCCACCCAAATGTCCTCCACATGGCAAGGCGTGACAATGCCTTATGATACTACTCCACTCCTCCTCTGGCACACACCTTCTCAACACATGATCTATCCCTCTTTTGAACAAGTAGGGATCGTCCCAAATGAACTCCCGAACTTTCTTCAAAAATGCCTTCCGATGCACCGAGTCTATCTCAGCAGGTAACTCCTCACTTGCTAAATAATTAGCATAGTCCGCAAACCATGGTGCCTTCCCTTCAACTCGATATACAGGAATATCTCCTAAGCCAAAGAGCTTCTCATCCGGAAATTCATCGTTCACCTCTCGATCCTCCACGGTGTTCTCCTTTGTGAGCTCCAATCTTGAAAGGTGATCTGCTATCACATTCTCACATCCCTTCTTGTCTCGAATCTCTACATCGAACTCCTGGAGTAGCAAAATCCATCGAATGAGACGGGGCTTTGAATCCTTCTTACTCATAAGATACCGAATTGTTGTGTGGTCCGTATATACAATTGTTTTCATCCCTACTAGGTAGGGTCGAAATTTATCAAAGGCATACACGACCGCCAACAACTCCTTTTCGGTTGTAGTGTAATTCACTTGAGCATAATTCAGCATCTTCGAGGCATAGTATATAGCGCGAAAACGCTTCTCACGAATTTGCCCCAAAGCAACCCCCATCGCATAGTCACTAGCATCACACATCAGCACGAACGGGCTAGACCAATCCGGTGTCACAAGTATTGGGGCATTCATCAACGCTTCTTTCAACCTGTTAAAAGCCACTAAACACTCATTAGTAAACTCAAAGGCAACTTCTTTTTCAAGAAGCCGCGAAAGGGGTTTAGCTATTTGTGAAAAGTTTTTGATGAAACGTCTATAAAAACCCGCGTGTCCTAAATATGACCGAATCCCCTTCTCGGTCGAAGGTGGTGGAAGCTTCTCTATAGCAATCACTTTCGCCTTGTCAACTTGGATACCTTTCGAGGACACATGATGCCCAAGAACAATACCCTCTCTCACCATGAAGTGACACTTCTCCCAATTAAGCACTAGTCCGTCTCTTCACACCTTCTCAACACAACTTCAAGATTGATTAGACATTTATCAAACGACTCCCCGTAGATGGAGAAGTCGTCCATGAAAACCTCCATAATCTTCTCAATCAAACCATGAAAAATAGCCATCATACACCTTTGAAAGGTGGCGGGTGCATTACAAAACCCAAACGACATCCTCCTAAAAGCAAAAGTTCCATAATAGCAGGTGAAGGTGGTTTTCTCTTGATCCTCTAGGGCTATCATGATCTGATTACACCCCGAGTACCCATCTAAGAAACAATAATACTCAAAACCACCTAATCTATCAATCATCTGATCAAGGAACGGTAGAGGAAAATGATCCTTACACGTTGCCTTGTTCAACTCCCTATAATCAACACACACACGCTATCCCGTCACTAATCTAGTGGCTACCAATTCATTAGACTCAGTCTTAATCACCGTGGTACCCCCCTTCTTAGCAACTACGTGTAACGGACTCACCCATGGACTATCAGAAATCGGAAAAATCATATTGCTATCTAGCAACTTCAAAACTTCCTTATGTAACACCTCTTGAATCACCGAATTAACTCTACGTTGATTTTGCACTATCGGTTTCCTACCCTCTTCTAATATAATCCTATGCATACAAATCGAAGGGCTAATTCCCTTAATATCCGTGATCGACCATCCTATAGCAGATTTGTGCTTACGAAGCACCACTAAAAGTCTCTCAAGCTGATCATCAGATAAAAGGGCAGATACAATTATTGGATACTTGTCGGTATCATCCAAGTAGGCGTACTTGAGGTGGTCGGGAAGTGGTTTCAGCTCCTTTTTTGCCTCCAATGGTGGTGCCTTATCGAACATCTTCTCAAAAGTTGACTCCTCGGCTTCCAAGTCGTCCTCATCCTCTACTTTCTTCATCTCCAAGAACTTGACATCTTCGTTGTCTCTCAAGCTGTCAAAATAATCAAGATCATAAGAGTCGTAAGATAGATCGTCAAGAATAGGATAATCAAACTGATGAACATAGAAAGAGCAAGGGTCTAGAAGTGTGTCTTCAACACAAGTATCCGTGATGTCAATGAAGTGGCAGCTCTCATCTCTCATGGGGTATTTCATAGCTTCATAAATAGTTATCTTCACTTCTTGATCATCAACTTTGACCGTAATCTTCCCATTCGCTACGTCAAGTACCATCCCGGCTGTAGCTAGGAACGGTCTTTCTAAAATCAGCGGGATATGCTCATCCTCCTCTATATCGAGTACAACGAAGTCGGCGGGAAAAACGTGATTTTCCACCGTCACAAGAACATCCTCCACTACTCCTTGAGGTCTAATGATAGACCTATCAGCAAGTTGGAGCATCATCATCGTGGGTTGAAGCTCACCCCCCTCTAACTTCTTGAACAACGATAGAGGCATCAAATTAATGCTAGCTCCGAGATCACACAAAGCTCCTTTCTTGATCCCGTTCCCGATATCACAAAGAATGGTGAAACTCCCGGGATCCTTCAACTTTGGTGGAAGCGCCTTGTGCACCATAGCACTCACCTCGTAGTTCAAGTGCACTAGCTCAGGTCCGTCCACTCTCCGTCTCTTCGCTATCAAGTCCTTCAGGAACTTGGCATAGTTAGGCATCTGTTCCAAAGCATCATAAAAAGGAATGTTAATATGTAACTTTTTAAAAACATCAAGGAATTAACAAACTTCTCATCAAGCTTCTTTTTCATGAAGCGCTGTGGATATGGGACAGGTATCACAGATTTGGGTACCCCCCATTCATCTTTCTCAGTCTCTTTTAGATTCGTCCTTGCTTTCTTTGTCTTCTTCCACTTTGGAACTCTCTCAATCTCCTCAATGCCCTCCTCTTCAGGCTCTTTGCTCTCATGAGACTCATCCACATCTTTACTCTTCTGAATGCCTTTACTCTCAACCCCTTTCTCAACTCCCATCTCCTCAATCACATCTCTATCTGCCTCAGGCTCTTTTTCTTCTATCTCAACCTCTCATTTGGGCGTCTCAGAATCAGCAGGCATCTCAGGACCATCATATTTGGTCCCACTTCTCAACTCAATAGCTTTGCAATGTTCTTTTGGGTTACCCTCGGGCATTGAAGGATACTTGCCCGGTTCTCTCGTCTGAGACTTTGCAATTTGACCAATTTGATACTCAATAGAAGTGAACCTGCGGTTGTTCTCTTGTTGAGCTCGATTCCACTCTA
The DNA here is from genome assembly GCA_947034835.1 of Ballota nigra. Taxonomy (NCBI): domain Eukaryota; kingdom Viridiplantae; phylum Streptophyta; class Magnoliopsida; order Lamiales; family Lamiaceae; genus Ballota; species Ballota nigra. The sequence continues at coordinate 71,391,417 of OX344720.1, read as the reverse complement.
TGTCTCTCTTTTGGAGTTCTTGATCACGCTGATCGCCTTTCTTATGCAACTTCTTCACATCGTACTCCAAAGAGGACAATCTCTTGCTACCTTCCTCCACCTTCTGAAGGATAGCTCTCAACATCTCCTCAGTTGAGGCACCGCCTTCTCCACCCGGAGGTTTAGAACCTGGGTCAACACCTGGAGGTACTGTAATACCAGCCTTCGGATTAGCATATGAGAAATTCTCATTCTTCCTCTATGTGTTTTGAGGAGGTTGCTGTCCTCCTTGATATCATTGTGTGTTCCTCCATTGATTTTGAAGCGGCTGAGGACCTGGAGGTACAAATGGTTGGCCATAAGAAAGCCTTCCAAACTGATTTCCACCTTGTGGTTTCCCCCTTGTGGATAGTTAGGCCTTCCCATATAGTTGGCCTCTTCTTGCTGACTCATGGGTGGGTCCACTTTCTCATTCACTGCTACATTCCCTCCAACCAGATTCTGCCCCATCTCAAAGTTGCTGATCTTCTCCATCATAGCCATCAACAGCTTCCTCGTACCCTCATTCTCCTCCAACTTGCACACTCTCTGAAATTCTGGATCCTCATTCCATACCCCGGCATTCGTGACAATGTTGTCAACGATTTCTCTACATCTCGCAATCCCTTGGTTCAGAAAAGCTCCACTGGCACATGCATCTAGACGGGCTTGACCAGCCTTGCTAGCTCCACTGTAGAAGAATGCCATGATATCTCCCTCATTATACCCGTGTTGCGGGCACTCAGTCAACATATTCGAGTATCTCTCCCACGCCTGACGTAAATCCTCTCCTGGCTTCTGGCGGAAGGAAGAAATCTCTATCCTTGCTTTAATCGTTCTCGATGGTGGGTAGAATTGCTCGAGGAACGGACGCTCGAGCTCGGCCCATGTGGTTACACCTCCCCGTGGGAGCGTGTTATCGTACCACTCCTTGGCTATTCCCGTCAAAGAGAATGGGAACAGCCTGAGCCTCTTGGCATCTTCGGACATGCCATTGTAATTGAATGTGGACGCGGTCATTAGAAAACTCCTCAGATGAGTATGAGGATTCTCCTTCCCAACCTCCCCCTTGAATTGATTCTCCGTAAGCAGCTTAAGAATTCTTGGGGAAATCGAGAGTTATTTGCCTCTACAGGGGGCAATGCCACTCCATTATAGTACCGTTGTGGCTGTGCAGCAAACCTTCCTCGAATATACATATTCCGATCTGTGTTCTGATGAACGTGTTGAGGATTAGCAGCTGGTACGGGTACTTGTTGGGGTGGTGGTGGTTGATAAGCTGGTGGTTGGTTGTAAACATGCGGTGGAGGATACGGGTATGGTGGATATGGATAAGGTGGGTATGGGTAAGGATAAGGCAAGTTGTTTTGTGGTAAGTTAGGATGTGGGTAAGCAGTGTTGTTCTGAGGATGTTGGACAAGATTATGAGCTGGATTGTTCACGTGTTGTGTACCCTGGTTCTGGCTCTGACTGTCCCCTGACAGATCTTGGTTCTTACTGGAATTGCCTTCAGTGCCGTCAGCCCGGTTCAATATCTGATTAAACTCATTCTCGATATCATCCAACTCATTAGTAATGTCCATTGGTTCTTTCCCTCCGACAGCGTTCATTCTTCTTAAGAAGACTCGATTTCTTCTTGCTATTGTCTCAGGATCCAACGGTAATCTTTCTTCGCTCGTATTGCCTTGTGAGCGTGTTTTTATAAATCTGAAACACTAACAAAAGAGTAAAAACACAACTGTCGAATACGTACGAAATGAAACAGAAAAGTAAATCACTCACTACTAACTACTAAGCTATCTACAAGTCCTATTCAAAAGACATACAACGCCATCCCCGGCAACGGCACCATTGACTTGAAGCGAATATACCAGCTTTCTACTAGTAGCTTCCCCGCAAGAGTACGGGTTCACTGTAGTATTGGCAAGTATAGGGACCAAGTATTATCGAACCCAATGGAAAGTGTGTATGCGAATAGATCCCTGAAGATCTACGCGTCGTAGTTAATATGAGTGTATGTTTTTTTATTTTTGGAAAATTAATTCTAAACTAAAATAAACTAATTAAACTAAGAACGAAAGAAACAAATTAACAAAGGTTTGTAATCAAATAAGTGATGGTGATGCTCAGTATAGGAATCTCTACGTATACTAACGGAGAAGGTACATAATCAAGATAATCATGACGCACAAGAAATAACCTAAGTAAAAGATTGCAAGACGAAAGCTAAAGATTCAAAACCCTAATACTTTATCCTAACAATCGACTTCACTAATCTACGAACAAGTTAATAGATAGTGCTTAATTAATGAGACCCTAATTTAAACTAAGGTGATGCGGTCGTCCTCCTTAGATAAATCGGTAGATTAATTAACCCTTTTTAAACCCTCTCATTAAGTCTACTCGTTGTTAAAGAGTGATACGGTCGTCCTCTCTCTAACACTTTTCGAACGAAATTCAAGAATAAAGTTAAGATTGATTTTAAGAATTCATTAATTAAGAGAATTAAAACATAACGCCACGAATTACCCTAATTACGTACCTACAACCTACTTCTACGAGTTCATCTTACCCTAAGCATGCAAGGGTTTTAGCTAGACATGATTTCTACAATAATAAAAGCAATAGAAGAAGTGACGAACATAAACATGATGATTAAAACGAATAAAAGATCAAACATGAACTAAGGTTTAAAGAAATACTTGCAAAGAACTGAAATTTAATTAATAAAAATGAAGTTTAAAGTGTTTAACGTAATCGAACTAATGAAAAGAAACAGCGAAACGAAAATAAACTAAGAATTCGTGTTAAAACCTCGATTAAACGTAAAGTAAAGCTTGCTCCTCTTCTTCTCTCCAAAAACAAACTCTAAAAGTAAAAATCTATCAAGTGGTAAGTGGTGGTCTATAAAAACGAGCTCGGGACGAGTATATATAAGCCTTGGGCCTAATTGGGAACTCGTGGGCCGAAAAACGCATCCGGAAGCATAAAAGTTGGAAGCGCTCGAGCACACATGCTTGAGCGGTGGCGCTCGAGCAGTGTAGCTCGAATGGTGCAATCGCTCGAGCGCCTCCACTCGAGCTGGTCGAATGATGAAATTTTGGGGCGCTCGAGCAACACGCTCGAGCGGTGGCGCTCGAGCGCGAGAATTCTTCTGTATCTTTTTAGCGTTCGAGCAACGTGCTCGAGCGCTAGTGCTCGACCTGAGCCACTCGTGTGACTCCAAAATTTCCCAAAGTAACACTTTTCTTCTTCCACACTAATACCAATCGTATTTCTTAGATATCTTCTCATCCGGGCATCCGTTTGAGTCGATTCAAAGTCCTACGAACTCCGTTTTTCGTCCTCGATTCACCTATGAGCATCAAAGAGACAAATTCATCAATGTATAGATATAATGCTCAATTGACTCTAAATACTCGACAAAACCGACTAAAACTAGGGTATTTCTAACAACGAATCATGACAATTTCACGCCTAATCAACTTCTTCAAATTTTCTGCTCATTCCATGGGAAAAACTTTGACATGATACCAGGGTCTACCAGGTTAATTGCAGTAGATCGAACATAAAGAATGAAAACTAACAGTGCCTGCATTAGAAGAAATCCTCCAATTTAGATCAATCAGAACATTCAGTTTTCAACGAAATGTCATGTTTGAGACTTGAGAATCTCAATATAATGAATCTAATGAATGCACATCAGGCAACATTTATTAGAACATGTATTGAGGATATACTATGAGGTTTCAGATGTTATATGTCATTGACATCAAAGGTCAGGCCTAGTGATTTTAAACAATGACTAGGACTTGTATGAGACCGTTTCATGGCATGAGACAACACAAATTAACACCCTCCCCTACCAAAGTGTTAATGCGTCAATGCCTAAATTAACATGCCATGAGACGGTCTCATACAAGACCTACTCTTAATTTATATATGCGAGTGGGCTAACTGAAAATGGAAAATTAATGCTCTGAAAATCATTTATAGTAAAATCACCCAGAATATCCAACTTTAGTTCTCACTCATCTCTAAGTAAATATATTTTGTCTGTTTGCACAAAATTTTGTTACTATGATGACTTAATAATACACATCAGTGCCATGAATTCATAAATCTGTATATACTACTCAATAAACTGGTGCATCACTGCTAAATATAATTTAATCACTCTGCTCCATTCAACAAACTAAAAAAGTGTAGTTTTAACCAAGCTCAGTTCAGGTTTGCCCATATTAATACACACAGAAATTGCAATTTAAGGACATGAAAGCCTACCAAAACAACTGGTTTGTGCATCCTTGAAATGCTTACAAGAAAATTCGCCTATATTAATCAATTTTTTCACGAAAAAAGTATCTCAAACAAAATACAAAAATCTGAAGATGTGATAAAATGATCTGAAAAACTAATCTGATCTCATTAGAGAACTACATTCTTTTATTGAGGCAGATGGTTACCTATCTAAGTAAAAATTGAAAACCATAAGATATAGAGTAGTCCTAGTGTGCACCCGAGTGCATACTATGCTCTTGATTTTTAAAAACTCACTTGCAAAATGTATGAAAAACATGCACTTTGGCTTGAAATGTGTTTTTTGAATCAACAATATCTCAAACAGTAATCAATAATACCATAAACAATTATCGGTAATATCACGAGCAATTATAAATAATATATCATGTGTTAATCAACAATACCTCAAATAATAATAAAAAAATATTTTAAGTAGTAATCAACAATACCCCAATACTTTCCGTCTCGGTATTAACCTCTCGTTGCTTTTGGACACAAAATTTAAAGAAGTGTAATTAAATATAAATATAGTACAGGTGATACGATGGAGAGAGAATAGAATAAAGTATAATGTGATTACATGGATGGATATGAATAAAATGTATGAATATAATATTATTAGTTGATACCCGAAAAATGTATGGGAAGTTAATAGTGGGACAAATGAAAATAGCAAAATGGAAAGTTAATAGCGGGGCGGAGGAAGTACATATTTCTACACAAATTTGAGTATGCACTTGAATTTTAAGTTCAATTTTGTTTTTTTTAAATACACACTGACACACCGAACTAAGAGGTCTATTGTTTACTCTTCTCTAAGTGGCTTCATTTATCTTATGCTTTGAATTTTTTATATTAAATAAAATGAAGCCTATCTAGTGTGCCAATTTCACAAGTCCTTTTCAAACGATATTACTCCCGTGCTAATTTGTGTGCAACGAATATGAAGGTTATAACCAGAAAATCATCATATATGCATACCACTGGGGAATAGACACCTATCAGAACATACTCCCGAATTCGCCCTCCGAGAACTGGAGCAAAGAAGGCATAAAATGCTACCACCAACAAGCAAAATACCGTGATAGCAACAACCTGTGATACATAAATACAAAAGTGTAGAAACTATCAATCAAATTGAATAATAGTTTGAACTAAATCCCTACGGAAAGTGAACTGCATTTTGTCGTTATAATTGAAAACAAACTTAAAAAAAAGATAGAGTGGAACTGTTAATCATAAAACACCATTGCAACAAAAGTTCAACACACTTTCCAAACTTAGATCAAGTTAATCTGAATTGGTAAGGGCTCATAGGTTTATTTTAAGCAACTTTAACTTCTTATTTTTTCAAGTTAATGAACAAAAGAAGGAAGACATCAGATATTCTCCCATCCCAACTCTCTCTCTCCCACAATTGGAATTTCATTTTCACTTTACCCTTCAAAATAATTCTAAAGGAATAAAAATTTCTCAAGATTTCTGCTTATCCATCTAGGGCTTGCCCCCCTGCTCCCAAATTCAGAGAAAATTTCAGTTCATACCTCAACAACAATTCAATCACACAATTAACAAACAACAAATCTTAGATAGTACTCTGCAAAAACACATAAAACTTAAAGAAAATGAGCTGAGAAAAATACCTGAAAGGTGTGAGCAGGCAACTGCCAGCCATGTTTCCTCACCATTACTTCCCCAATCTTAATTTACAAACACTCCACCACTTACTGCGTGAAAAATAAACCCCTATTTTCTCCTTTTCCAGCTGAAAATCAAACTTGCCAAACGGTCCAGCAAAAAAAAAAAAAAAAAGTAAAATAATTAAAAGAAAAACAAAGAAGAAGACTGTAAAAAAAAAACCCCCCTTTACTCTTTTTCTTCGAATAATTAGAATATTCTATTCAATTTCCACAAGAGTCCAAGAAAAAAGTACAAATTCACAAAGTTTTAAAATATGCAATCAAAACCCCATAGGGATGGGAAAATTCTAATTAATGAACTACGTATTTGTAAAATAATACGATTCATCTGAAAAACCATGGACGAAAATCTCACCATGTTTTGATAATGTTAAGCTTATCTAACTTTCGTCTGTGAATCTTCGTATGCTAAACTACAATTGAATGAATTTAGATAGCTCTACACTTCCTTATTCAAATTCATTGTAAACATTACAATATAAGGGCACAAATTTTAACTTGATACACAAATCAAACCACATTTTAGCCGAACAATAATGGAAGATAAAATGTATCAAAAATCTATTAACACAGGAAAGAAAAAGATACAAATTGCAACCAAACGCGAAGGTAGCACAAACCGTTGGAGTAACGGTCGTCGGCTATGAAAGGCTCGGCGCATATCGGGAGTTTTCGAGGCAGTTTTTCACCAGAAGCCAAGACGGTAGCCTATCTTTCAATTTTTAATACCGCTGCTCTGTAAAGGAATAAAAGAGGAAATATGTGTACAAATGCAAATGAAAGACGGTGCGTTTGAGTGGAGGTTTGAAATGATTACTGCAGCCATGAGAGGTGAGGAGAGGATGCTTCATTCATTTTGGAGGTTTTGACTGAGGCATATCTCTCGGCGCTGGATGACGATGCTCGACGCTTGGTTTACCATTGGTACGAATGGGCATCGCTGGTTATGATGTAACTTGATCGGTTGATTGATTCCAGCAATGTGGAGATCTCTTGCCCTCGATTTTGGCAAAACTTTTTTCCAATTGGAAAATTGAACTCACGTAACTGTACCAGAAGTGTAGAAGTAGTCAGAGATTACAAAAAATGGCATATTCTTGAAATATCACACATGATATAACAAATACAAAAGAGGATTTAATACATTCAGCTTCTATGTTATTAAAGAGAAGTAGTTAGTTTCAAAGTGATATTTCGTTGCAAAGATCATGTAACTTGATTTTACTTGTCTGCTTCAGGCATTACTGCGTACTAAAGGAAGTCAATTCTAGCCAACAAAATACTGAACAAAAATGGTACTGTTAGAATCAAGCTACACAGGCAAACTCTAGCCAAAATGGAACATACTTGTTCAAGCTTGAATATCGGGGAAAGGGAATATTGAGACTCATCCATCGATTAACCAATTGGTATATCCAGTGTCTCTCTCGAATAAGAACCATCCTGAAAAATCATTGATGTAATTCTTCAGTAAAATCTCACTATCCTACATATATGAGACAATAAAACATAAACAGTCAAGATCACTGCAGACACAAATGTAAATTTAATAGTTTCCAACTTTAATGTGCAGTTGCAATTAGTGTTTATAATGCCAAATAGCAGTCAAGTAAGGTCTCGTTCTTGCTACCGGCATCAACGGGCTCCATCTATGCAGTGATCGGATAGTAAATAACTCCCCAATTTTTTTTATACCGCTTAAATTTTGTAAATGTTAGCAGAGTAAATAAATGAAAAAGCTAAAATCCAGTAAACATATGATGCTCTGCAGTAGTAATTAGTAAACGAAATGCAAGCAATGGAGTTCAATTTTCTAAAATACATTTTGTGTAATACTTCTGGGTTATTAGAATCTAATGAAAACACATGAGTAGTTTGAGAGAAGGTTTGAAAAAATTACCGCAACCTTGGGAGGGGAGGACGCTTCGTCGATCGGCTCTTCATTGTTTTATTCTCAATCCAACCCTATGGAGATCTCTTCGTTGGTTTCCAGACTTATGGAGATCTCTTACCCTCGATTTTGGGGAGGGCTTGATTATCAGGTTTTGGGGGGGGTTGAAATCGCGTAGCACTTGGTCTGAGCCGAAGAGACGGAGGGCGTGGCGCTTGGCCTGAGCCGAAGAGAGGGGGAGGAATGGGGAGATGGGTTGAGCGCGTGTGGGTGAGTTCGGGGTCATTTGGGGGGTTATTTGCAAGCAGGAAAATATGTTGAGGGTATTCTGGTCCAAAAATGTTTCTCATATGCTTGTGACTTTTTAATATAGTATAGATATAAGATTCGACCGAAATTTCTTGAAGAACCGAGATTTGAGGGTTTATATATGTTTATAGGTCACAATTTTTTTAAGAGGTTAAGCAGATGTGTTTATTCTTAATTTAATCATAAATTCTGTATTGATTGTTTTTTTACACAGATTTCATCTCAACAAGATGCTCAAAAGTCATTTATTGTATATGAATTGAATAGATTTGTGCTTTATATTTATTTGTTTTGAAATATTTTAGCTCTATGAAGAATATAATTGTTTATAGTAACTTCATATCAAATTTATTACTGAAATGCATTTTAGTCTTTTTGATATATGTAATTGTTGTATTTTTCTATAAGTTTAAATTGTGATTATGAATCATCGATCAACATTGTTATAATTATAGTATGATTAATCGAACGTGTATAAACCATGTGTGTGTGTGTTTTTATCCCTCCAAAATAATCTGCTGCCTTACGTTTTCATTTTCCCGCCTAGGTCCGTAAATGAGGGTTGAAAATGTTGCCCAAAAGTGTTGTGCCATTGCGGGACCCACAAGTACTCTCTCTCTCTATTCAACAACATTACGGCGGCTAACTTGCAAATTTGTAATCATGCTCCATTTTCAATTAGTTTGCTCCTTAGAGTGTGTTTACTTTGAAGGACAACCCCCTATTATACTATTAGTAGGGGTTTGTATCTTGTTTACTTTGTTGGTTTAAATTTCCGTGTTATCATTCTGACCCGGGTTAAAGGTCTCATAAAACTTTTTTTTTAATCTTGCTGGAGTGGGCTGTTTAAGTTATCAGCTACACTATTCCTTTGCAAAATTACACACTTGTCCCCAAGATCTAAACTTACATTGCAATATTTGTTTGTATGTGGAGCTTCACTCAATTTCGTAGAAGCATTTCTTAAAGGGGGGCATGTGCTCTTCCTGCAACCAGATTGCAATATTAGAGGAGGCATCGCCATTATAGCCTGGGATGATGAAAAATTTCCCATGGATCCCTGCCCCATGAGCTATAATCACCAGATTTGGATTCCTGTAGAAATCCTTTGGCCACCAAATGTTGTCCAGAAATCTGAATCGGCCGACGTCCGACAACAATCTTCGGTAATGCAAGTTAGATCTAACTATTTCAACAGTTACTTCCTCCAAGACTTCATATTAGGACCAATTTCAGCGATGGATCTCATTCAATTCTCATGGGTGTATTAGTAATTTTAATTACTATCTACAGTATCAGCAAAAGTAAACAAATATATACTATTTTAACACTTTTACAAAACATACAAAGTAAACAGAGGATAACTTGAGTTAACTTAAGTTGTTCTACTAAAGTAATCTTGTGTACCCTATCCTGACTTGCAAAGTAAACACAACTTTAGTTGTTACAAAGTGAAACGGCTCCAACTTGCTTCTATTATCCTATTTCTTCACTCAATTTTTAACTAATTTGACTGTTATTGTTGCAAATTTGCAATAATAATTATAATTATCATATACATGTATGTAATTATATATAGAAATTCCTTTTAAAAAATTATAAATATAAGTAATATTAATACAATATAAATAATTTTTTGAGTATGCATATAGTGACTTTATTTGTATTTGTTTATTATGTGTATGGTCTAATAATGTAATCCAGTTTCAATATCTATGTACATAATACCAACGAATTATGTCCACAATAATATAATTGATAAATTGAAATAAGTTTATTATATATTAATGCAATTGTTTGTAATACATAAGCATATCTTATTTTTATTAAAAATCTATTTCATGAATTATTTGTTCTTTTATTTTTTTTATTTTGTTACATGTATTATATTACTTACAACCCTGATTACATAATATTTAAAAAAAAATCATTGTTTAATATCTAAAAATTATCATTAAATGAAATGTACTTTACAATTCCTAACTAAGTTGACGTTTAGAAGTAACCTGTAAATATATAATACATGCTAAAATTTTTAGAATATTTTGGGCGGAAACTTTTTATGATCCGTTGATCAAATTTCAATTTTTTTTTTACTATCTATTATGGTAAATTATTTATAAATTAGGAATTATTTTTGTCTATCAGTGATTATGCAAACCCTTATTAGAGGGTGATTATCATCAACCCAATTAATGCATAAGAATATTAATTACAAATTTTTGTGTGATTTAAATAGATGCTCTATTTGTGCATTTAATTTTTTTTTACTATCCATTATGGTAAATTATTTTTAAATTAGGAATTATTTTTGTCTATTAGTGATTATGCAAACCCTTATTAGAGGGTGATTATCATCAACCCAATTAATGCATAAGAATATTAATCACAAATTTTTGTGTTATTTAATAAATGCTCTATTTGTGCATTTAATACAAAAAAACTGGTGTCATTTCCATTAAAGTATTTAACCATGATTAAATTTATTATCAATTTAAACCACACATTTACTGGGTCAATGTATGCTCAATTTACTTTATTTTTTACTAACAACTCACTCTTCTTAAATAATATTATATGTTGTAGAAATATGTTTATTCTAATATATGAAACTTCATCCTAGATTGAATCATTTGAAAGAAAATTGCTCTTTAAGAGTTTGACAAAATATAGATCGGATCACTTTGAAAGGTATGAGTCATTTCACTAAAGGATGTTAGTTATTTTCATTAAAGGGTATTAGTTTTTAAGGGTAAATGTTGTTTTGACTAAATAGTATAAGTTTATGGGTACGAAGGATATGCATTTTTTCACTAAAGGTTCTTAGTTATTTTCGCTAAAGGTTATTAGTTATTTTCACTAAAAGATATTAATTGTTCTACTAAAAAATATTGTAAAGTAGTTTATACATGAACAAGTTTAACTCTAGACATACTTCAAGAGTAATTATAATATTACTTAACACTAGTAATTCTCCCGTGCGATGCACGGTCGGATGTCATTGACAAACTGTTAATATCAATAAATTAAAATTATTTAAATTAAATACTCTCTCCGTCCCCTTTTAAATTTGATATTTTACTTGATTGAGTGTTCCCAGTTAAGTTTAATATTTTTTCTTTTTCAGGAAACTTTCTTCAATAAAATATCATATTAATTACAAATTATCTCTACTTTTTTAATTTTTTTTACACTTTGCATCAACAACTTTACAATAAAATATTATATGCTTTAAAAAATGTGTCATTCCCCAATGTTAAACTTAAAGGGGGACGAACGGAGTATTTGTAATGTAGAATTAAGATAGACAAACATAAATTTTATAGTAATGATTAATATGATTCCATGTGAACAAAATATATACTCTCCATTCCTTTTTATTTATCTCATTTTATTTAAAATTGTGATCCTTTTAAATTGTCACTCCACTAATATCAATACATTTTTTTGCCTTTTTTTCCAACAATGCCCCCGGTACATTGTAGAGTTAATCATCATTTTTTAATAAATATGAATAATAAATAAGAGTGAAGATGTTTTTTTGATATCCTAATAAATAAATAAAATTAGTTTATTTGAATAGATAAAATGAGACAGATAATAAGGGACAAAAGGAGTAGTAACACAAAAATAATGTAAGGTCATAAATATTTCAAAAATCGTTGTGTTGTCTTAAAATATAAATTAAGTTTTATAATATCATTAAAATTGTTATTCATCAAGAAAATTATATTTGCGTAATATTTTTGAAGACTTGCGTACGATGTAGAGTATAAACTAAGTTGTAGAACTTCCACTTAAATAGATTATGCAGCTAAAAAACTAACATTTAAGTTAATATTTGGAATATATGGATAAATGTTATTTTTAGGTTTGTATTTTTTAAAATGTCATTCGACAACTTTTTTTTTACAAAAATACTCTGCCCAACCCTTGTGCGACACTTTTATGTGATTTAAAAAAAAGAATATTGGATGACATTTTAAAAATAAAAACTTGAGAATGACATATTTCCATATTTTCCTCAATATCTTCAAGGAGTATTAGCAAATACAATTACAAATGCTAGAAATACTTATTTTTAAAATTGTTCTATCACAGTTTTAACTTTTAAGAAATAATTCTAAAATGAGAGTAGAATTTACAGACACATCTTAAATCTAAAAATAAAATTTTAATTTAGATTAACATTATTTGTTATAATTTTAAAAAATTAAATTTATATTAAGAATAATTAAATAAAATTACAGTTAAATAAGATGATCAAGTTGACTTTTAAAAGCTCATTGTCGAAGAATACAATTTTATGAGATAATTATAATATAATTAAATTAAAAAAATTACAAGTGAGTTGAAAGAACCGCAAACAAGAGTCGCAATGATCCAACCAACTAAAATCTAGGAGAAGAGATCGGCCCAAAATTGCAACCCAAATATTGTTAAAATCAAGTTAACACAACCGAGTGATTATGGTAGGCTTAGCCAGAACTCGAAAAGTAAAGGAAAATCAAGTCAAAATCAAAAGAAACAAATGGCAGATAAATCCACAACATTCCCTGACATCTCTCGCTAAAATTAATCCCCAAGAATAAAAAATTATAATAAAAGGATATTGTCAAATTTGATCGAGTATAAGTGTAGAGAACACTCGGAACGACAACTGTGGAGATAATTAGTTCAAATAACAAATTTTTTGAGGCCTTCCTTGAAAAGAAAAAAAAAACCCAATTTTTTTAGGCAAGCAAAATAGCATGCATGCAAAACCAATAGCCTCAAGAATTTTGACATTATTGATAATTTTACTTTTCAATGCTACTACCTCCGTCCATGAAAAATAGGATTGTTCATTTGCACGTGGTTTAATGTGATATGTCGGAGGGTATTACACGGTTTTCCGAAGTCCATTTTTTAATAAAATGATCGTTTATGGAAAGTATGCGAAACGAACTTTCCATTAATGATAATATTATTAAAAAATGAATCTCAGAAAACCCCGTAATACCCTCCGACATTTTGCATTAAACCACGTGCAAAAAAACAAGACTATTTTTCATGGACGGAGGGAGTATTAATAAATGGGGAGAAGATCTGTTAAAATAAGGAAAAAAAATAGAGAAGAAAGATTCACATGAACCAATGATTAAATGTGCAGAATCATCATTATTACATTACTTTGAATAAATAAATTTTGGGTACAAGGCAGACTTCCATCGAAAAAAGAGAGTTAAACCTTGAAAAAGAAATTAGATTCATAAAAGAGCGTGAAATGTACAATTTCACAGTAAATATGCTGATTAAAATATTTAATAAATCACTTTCTATATACAGCAAGTAAAATAGGCGGAAAAATAGATGTTGCTATTTTTAGCAGACTTTGTTGTTTATATATATATATATATATATATATATATATATATATATATAGCTGACATATTAAAGGCATAGAGTGAAAATGGTTCATACATGAACCATTTGAAGGGTATTTGTTATTTTCACTAAAAAATATTAGTTGTTTTCAATAAAGAGTATTAGTTTTGTTGGGTATTAGTTGTTTTCACTGAAAGATATTAGTTAAAAATATTGTAACGTACTTTGTACAACTAATATAAATTTATTAAAAATGTTGCATGCCATGAATTTAAAAAAAAAAATAATGATATTAATGTCAGAGCAAGAATGAGTTTTGTTGTTTATGTACCGGGTTGAATATTTTACATTGATCTTTTTAATTAAACCATTTTTTAATTAGTATCTTTGCATGAAAGTGTCTATTTGGCAGACGCAGTGCAACATTCTCTTATTATATCAAAGATTTATTAATCCCCCGTCCAATTTTAGAATGTAAGATTCATTTTATTCAGGTCTTAAGGAATATTGATTGTTTAGGTATAAAATAGATGAGTGGAGTAAAAAGTGGAGTCTATGTATGAATAAAGAGATTGTTTATGATTAAAGTCTATCAATTTAAGTAATAATGGAGATGTTTGAAGATGAAAATAAAGTGTTGTGGGACATTACTTTTCCATTTTTAGTATATACATTCTACTTTTAGACAACTGAAAAAAATTATAGACATTTTAAGTTTGGACGAAAGGAGTATTTTATATGGAGGAAAATTATTATTTTAGGACATCATTTTATTATGGTTTGCAAAAATAGGACCATATCGGTACAAGGTTGCAAAATTAGGACATTATATTTTAAATTTGACAAATGTAGACCAATTTGACCAAATATGGGTCAAATCTCACATGTTTGCCAAAATAAAGTCTGATTCTGACGATTCCTTAGTCTCACTGCTACCTCAACTCTATGTCAATACCACCTATTCGCCACCAATGCACCAGATTTGTCCTATCACCTTATCGAAAACCTACACCACTGCATTGCGAATAGGTACGTCCACCCCACTTTAACCAACCTATTTCCTTTAGTCCTACTCCACCCCCATCCCCAAGGGTGAAGATTTGAGTCGAATATTTAAAGAAATCTCCCATTAATTAGATTAACAATTATGTATATGTATATGTGTATGTAATTATCTTTATATATAGTTTAGGTGGAACCAGATTCGTACAAGGTATGTTTATGCTCCAGCACAGAGCGACAGTGGTCAGAAGAAAGACTTGTGGGGTGTGCAATGTGCCAATTGGGGCAAAGATGAGTAGCAGGACAGCGGGTGGGGATGTTGAGGAATAAGACAAATAACAGGGCATGGGGATATATGTTGGTGAAGAAGATGAGGGGCGGTGGGGATTGAATATCAATTAAATTAGGTTATTTAAAATTTTGATAATAAATACATTATCCCTATTTTATTAAAAATAGGTGCACAGTGCAACTCAAGTGTATATTGAAAAGTTACCCTCATTATTACTGAAAATCTATTTCTGTTATTATTGAAAAGTTATCCATTATTAAATACATTTTTCAGTAATAGTAGGGACAATTTTTTAAAAAATACATTTGAATTGCACGCTGCATTTGGTGCATACAAGACTCTGTCATTTATTATTATGAAGATTTTCATTCTCAAACATAAAGGTCGTTCTATATTCTAATATACATTTATAATATGAATGACATAGTCTTGTTTGCACTAGATGCATTGTGCACTCAAGTGTATTTTTAAAAAAATATTTATATTATTACTAAAACTTTATCCCTGCTATTACTAAAAAGTGTATATTATAACGGGTAACTTATCAGTTTGACCAGAGGCAACTTTTCTGTAATAGTAGGGCAACTTTTCAAAAATACAATTGAGTTGCACGATGCACCTGTTGTATAGGAGACTTATTCAATATGAAAATTATTAGTTACACTGATGTTTATTATCACATTTATATATTATTAGTTGTTCTTAGTAGAGTATCATAGGTTAATATGACTAATTTATAACACACTGTTCCATCGGATTTATTGTTCATGTTTAAATTTCAAGTTTATTTTCCGTTTTCGTGTTCCCGAATTTTGGATCCAATTTTTTTTAATGTAATGGGAAGTTTCTAGATTAGAGAAAAATGAGACTATGAAATTCTATCCATGACTAATTACTTGCAACATTTCCTTTGAATTCAAACATTACTACTAAATATTCTGTAACAATTATTTTTTAAATTTTGCCTTTAAAATAATCAAATCAACATAAAAAATATTATGTAAACATCTTGATTTTTTTTTTAAATTATTTCAAATGCTATCTAAGAAATTAAATTTATAATTGCCTAGCTATTTTTTTTAACACAAATTAAAATTTCAATTTTGATTTTATTAAAATTTTATTTAATATTAAAAATTCATTGATTATTTATCTTTTGTAAAAAAGAAAAAGAGGATTGATTATTATAACATACTTCCACTGTCTAAATCTCGATTGTATCTTTACTTTTGGCACGAGTTTTAAAATGTTAGTTTTTTATTAGTATTTGTAGTGATAGAATTATTTTTAGTGTCATTGTGATAATTAAAAGATGTAAAAAGGGGGAATTGTAACGACCCGAAACCAAATTAGGGTTTTCATGATTTATGTTTAATGTGTTTAAATGAAATGCTTGATTTAAATATATGTGCATGCAAGTTCTAATTTTTCAGGTGACAGACGAGCATTCAAGCCGAAAAACCCTACTAGCACTTTTTGAGTTTTATCCGTAAAACGGGTCGACTTTTTATAATAAAAATTTAAAGAATTCAAATTGATGAATAAGAACATTTATATAACCACAAAAATCATACGAATTTAACGGTATGTTTGAATTAAATTTTGGAACAAAAAACCGAACCGAAAAATATCAAAAATACACTGTCGAAGCCAAAATTGTGTCTAGAATCGGAACTACCATAAATGGTAGCCCCAAAACAGTAAAAACCTGCACCTTTGACCCATTTTTTCAGCCATAGTAAGTAGAAGTACATGTAATGATATCCTAAAGCCTACCCTAATCCTATGTCCCATCCCATCTCATAACTCTTGTGTTTAATACACACAAGAACACATCACCCTCTCCCCTCTCCTTATGATCAGCCAACCCTCCCCTTTTCCTCCTATATATACCCCTCCAAACCCCTTTCATTTGCCACATTGGTTCTTGCACTCAAGAGAGAAAAGAAAGAAAGAGAGAAAGTTAGAAGTGAGAGTAGAAGGATAAGGAGACCTCTCCTCTCCTCCCCCTCTTGGCCTACACCACCACCACCTAGGGGGAGTATTTTACCTACCATCTTGAAGCCAAGGGAGTGTTAGAAGTTAGGGTGTTCATCTTTGGTTCCTAACCTTCCAAGAAAGAGAGGAAAACTACAAGGGTAAGCCTTATAAACTCATTTCTCTTAATACTTTGATCATATTTTGTTTTGGGCATGAAACCCTTAGAAATGGCATGTTAAGAACTTTTCCCAAACTTAGTTAAACTGTAAGAATGATGTATGAGGTTTTGGTTTAAGATTTTCCACGATTTTGAGCTTATATGATCATTGATGTGAAAGTTCGACAATGTTTGTTTCTACCCGGGTTAGCTGCTGCCCCCTTTTTGATGAACCCATTTCAGACCTTTATTGATGTTGAAAAATTGTGAAAAATTACCTTAATGTATTATTTGATGTATATAAGAAACTGTGAAAATTTCGTGGTCATCTGATTTATATTGAGGGAGAATAAATTCATGGAAATTTGTGTGTTTGAAACAGTGCGAAACTGGGAGCAACGACTCTATTTAACATTTTTGTCTATTTTCAGAAGTGATAAAAGTATAGAAAAATTACAGGATGTTTCCCTTGTTTATTTTTAAGACGTATCCAAATATCCTAGCATTTTGTGTAAAAGATAATGAGATATACCTACTTTAATATTATGTGGTAAATACTTGCTGAGGTTGATTCTTTGTTTTGAAAAATTCTTTTAACCCTTTTATAAGTGTTTCAAAATCTTAAAAAAAATTTGGAGATGTTCTACACTGAGTCTGAAATGCTCTGTAAAATACTTGGTTAATTTTGATTAAGTTTACAATGAGTTATGTATTTTTAAGTAAAGCATGTACTGTATGACAAACTATATTTTAAACCCGTTTTCCATCAAATATCTGGTAATGTTCTATAACTCAAATGACTTAGGTTTCTAAATGAAAAATGTTAATTTTTAAGTTTACTATAACATATTCTAATTTCTTGATTTTTGAATGTATCTACTGTGAGATATGATTTTTAGACTTCAATGTACACTGTTTTGACCAATGTCTTGCTGTTCTATTTTCAAATGCAAATGTATCCCATTTTTGTAGATCAAATGACTTGGTACCCTTAATGAACTTTGTTCCATATCATCCGATGTATAACATACTAAAATTTCATAATTTTCCAGTAAGTATAAATATCTTTTTCAGTTAATACATATATGTATGTCTTTTGTTAAATAAGTAACACTAGGAAGAAGTAATAAGTGATACTTTTATAAACAAGCATGCTTTAGGTATATGAATGACTTGTGTTTACTTGTCCAAGAATGTTTTTGAGTGTTTTACTTGCTTTTGAGTGTTGAATGAACCCGGAAGATCCAAAACCCCAACCGGTGGACCATATTGAATTAGAGTAACCTTACTACCTGAATTAACAAGTTTCAACGCCTTCCTTGAACCTGAACGAAACCCTAGGACTGTCTTAATAGGATAAATATTCTCCTATAACCGAAAAGCCCTAAGTATGATGCGAAGTTGAGTAATAAACTAAAATAATGAACGATGACTAAATGAACGGACTGTGTTAGGTAAAGTGGGGTTAGCTCGGAAGCTCGGAGGTCGCCCGTGTTCTAAGAAATCAAGAAGTTAAACTTTACCTCTAAAAGTTTCCAGGTGGGTGACACTATCTGTATAGCTAGTTAATGTTATATGGACTGTTGTCAGTTTTCTGAAACAAACGTAATGAATATCAGTAAAAGACATGAACAATCTTATGAATGTGAATGCGAGTATGCGATTATAACAATGTGAGCATGTGGTATATGATTTGTGAACTATGTGAAAGTTGTAAGGGAAGCTGATGGAGGGATACGGACGGAAGGGACAAGGACGCGGTGGAGTCGCTACCGGTGCCCCCCAAACAGGGATAAGGATGTGGTTGAAAGAGTACCAGTGCCCCCAAACTTTAAGGGACAAGTATGCCGTGGAGTCGCTACCGGTGCCCCCCCCCCCCCCCCCCCCCCCAACAGGGATAAGGATGTGGTTGAAAGAGTACCAGTGCCCCCATTTTTTTAGGGACAAGGACGCGGTGGAAATGCCACCGGTGCCCCCCATATGAATAAGAAATGAGATTGATGGGCCTTTGAGCCATATGATTGATGGGCCTTTGAGCCATATGAATGATGGGCCTTCGGGCCATATGAATGCTTTGTTCTAAATCTGTGTTTACAAGTTTTATGTTAAAGAAAACGAATACACGTGACCAAGAATTATAATGAACCAACTGAAAGGTGAAAGTCTTAAAAGTATTATTATTTTGGATCTCCTGACAATATGTATAACAGCATACAGGTTACCCGCTGAGATTTTATCTCACGCCCCTCTCTAAATATTTTCAGGTTATGATGCTGAGGTCCGGGAGCTGCCGTAGATGACTACTTCCCACTCCGCTTATTAATTAAATAAATTGCTTTTATCAAGATTGAGACATTATACTATTTTAATACTACTGTTAATCTTTTGTTACTAATGCCTCGAGAGTCATACCCAGGACTCATCAGGATGTTTCCTTATTAAGTAATGGGATGATGGTTTTTATTAAGTAACAAAATGATGTTTTCTCAAATAAGTATCATGTTAAGTTTTTCCGCTGCATCTGTAAAATTATATTTATTGTTTTACCTTTCATAAAGAAAATTTCTGGCTCAGTTTTTATGGTTCACTAAGTGATGACTCGGGTTTAGGACGTTGTGACCTCAAAGGTCAACTTTCTGAATTCCGGAGCGTTACAGGAATATAATTTTTTTTTGTGATATTTTGATAAATAAAAATTGGCTATTTATAGAAATAAGCAATCGAAAAAAGGATTAATCTTTTAAAGCAAGGAGCAATCGACATTAGGATGAATGACATTGTTGTAAATCGTAAGCACAAAATAGAGACGCATGTTTGTTTACCCAGTTCGTCGATAACGACTACGTCTGGGGGCGTACCAAGCCAGGAGTTTTCACTAATATATCTATGTATGTATGTGTATACAATAATGAGTACATATGTCTATTTATAATAGAGAAACTCTTATCTAAGCCTAAAGCCTATTTAGGCTATAAACTCATTAGTAATGTCCACATCAAATCTTCTGGATTTGGTATAATAAATCTACTGGATTTATAACACTCCCCCTTGGACATTACGTCATAACGTATATGTCTTGTCAGAAAAACTCCACATGCTAGGTAGCAACAAAATATTTAGTTAGGGAGGAAATACAATTTATTGATCTTCCGGATCTAATCTTCTGGATTTACTTCGAGGTTACCACCCCCCTGAAGACAACAACCCTTTGAGTTTTCGCATCCCGATACCGTGAACATACTTCTCAAAAGTGGATGTAGGTAGGGACTTAGTGAATATATCTGCTAGATTGTCACTAGATCGCACTTTTTGTATGGTAATTACGACACTCTTCTGGAGTTCGTATGAGTTGAAAAACTTCGGTGAAATATGTTTTGTCAGTTTTCACTTAACGTACCCATTACTCATTTGTGCGATGCAAGTTGCGTTGTCTTCAAATATAACGGTAGGGGATGTCTTGTTTTTAGCGATACTACACGAGTCACCAATGTGTTTTACCAAAGATCTCAACCAAACACATTCTTGTGAGGCTTCAAACAAAGCTATTATCTCTGAGTGGTTTGAAGATGTGGTAATCATAATTTGTTTAATCGATCTCCATGAGATTGCGGTACCACTACAGAGAAAAACGTAACCAGTCTGGGATACGCCATTGTGGGGATCAGAAAAGTGGCCAGCATCCGTGTAACCTACCAAGGTTTTATCCTGGTTCCTAGGGTAAAACAATCTAAGATCTTGAGACCCTTTGAGATACCGTAGAACGTGCTTAACACCATTCCAACGTCTCCTTGTAAGAGAAGCGCTATATCTCGCAAGTAAATTAACTGCAAATGCAATGTCCGGTCTAGTGTAATTTGCGAGATAGAGTAATGCACCGACAACGCTAAGATAAGGAACTTCTGGCCCAAAATTTCTTCTGTATCTTCTCTTGGTCTAAATGGCCCCAAAAAGAAATTTCCAAAATTTCCTTTTGGAACGTCCCACAATAACTTTCACATCTCAAATATGGAAATAAAACACTCTCACAATACCTACTTTAATTCAAATATTCTTCATTCATTGGTTCAAAAATTCAATAAAATAATTTTTCTTAAAATTTGTGTCACCCACATCTGAAAGTTAAGAGTGGACAGGGGGAGTATAAAACTACATCATTAACATAACTAAAATTGAATAAACTGGTTATCACCAATTTAATATATTGCGAAAATTATTACACTGAATAATCAATGACACCTCAGAAAATAATCATAAGATAAAACTCTAATAAAAGAAAACTAGTGCAAAAAAAAAAGTTATACTACGATATAGAAATGTCATTCAAAACATGAAGATATACAAATTGTACTAGAATATTTTAAAATTATGTATGTTGGACGAAAATTCCTTAAACATAATTTACAAAATTTCAATTTAAAAAATTTATGTGGTCACAACATTGGGTGACACTCTTATTTTATTATTTTTCATCAATAAAATTGAGTAAAAAATATCTTTAGATGAAATAAACATGACCAACAATGTATGTATATATTATATATATGGGCCATTTAATGGAGGGTAGGAGCCCAATTTGTGGTGTCTTTGTTTTCCACTCAAATTTTAATCCATTTTCTATTAAGCTCATGTCAATTACTCCCATTTTTCAACAGATACAAATGCACATATACATAGTTGGAGAACAAAACTTAGAGGGGGCCCATGGCCACCCCCACTATCAACGTGGCTCCGCCACTGCTTACATATATCTCGCCACGAACTTGACATACTCCCACGCACTCCTCTTGGAAAAATATCTAAACTTCTCTCCTTTCCTTCCCCATACCTAGACTCCACTACTTTTACCCACAAGTTATTTTTTTTATTTAAAAATCTCCACCTCCATTTTCCAAAAAATGCAATGTTAAAAGACTCCAAATCCCGAACCCCAAGGCCCCAAAAAATTTCGAATTACAAATTTTTTTCCACTCAACCCGTGGAATTTTCTTTTTGCTCTCTCCTCCCCCAAAGAAAGTTATGTTGAATACTCACTATTTCGCTCAAGGTTTTCTTCGAAATCTTGTAGAAGGATAGGTAGAACGTAGGTAGAGAAGAGAGTACCGAGTTTAATAAAGTGAATGTACCTCCAAAAGATAGTTTTCGATCTTTCCAACACCTGAGTCTGTTACGAATTCGTTGAACGACTCCTGACCATTCCGCCCCATGACTATTTATCCCTCCCACTCTTATACCAAGGTACGAGAATAATAAAGACTTCACCTTACATCCCAAAATGTTTATCATATCTTGGAGTCTTTCTTTCTGTACATTCACCCTAATAAGACTGCATTTATCGAAGTTCACTTTTAACCCCGAAGTGCCTCCACAATTCGAGCATTCTCCATAGTTGATGCACCAATTAATATAGTATCATTTGCGAACTGGAGTTGTGAAGACTTGAATTTTATTATTCCCTATCTCAGCTGCTTCAAATCTGCCAATATTTGTTGCCTTTCTCATAAGGATACTAAGACACCCAGCTGCAATAAGAAAGAGAAAAGGGGATAAGAGGTCCCCTTGTCTCAATCCTCTTTCCAACCGGAATTCACCAGTGGGGCTGCCAACTACCAACATCGAAGCAGAAGCAGTCTTCACATACTCCCTAATCCAACCTCTCCATTTTTTATGCAATCCAAACCGCTCCATCGTTGTGTCTAAGAACACCCAATCAACTGAATCGCATGCCTTGGCGAAATCAATTTTGAAAAATACCCTCTCCATCTTCTTTTTCTTTGCCTCATCAATCGCTTCACTAAGATTGGTCACACTGTCCATAATTTGTCTGCCCCCGATAAAAGCGCTTTGGTTCTCCGAAATAATTGATTCCAGCACCCCTCTAAGTCTTCTTGCTAAGACCTTTGATATTATTCTGTACAACCCACCAATTAGAGAAATAGGCCTATAATCGCCAAGCCCGCGCGACTCCTCTTTTTTGGGAATAAACACTATAAAAGAAGGGTTGAATCCCTTGGCCAGTTTCCCGTTCTCATAGAAATCATACATCATACTCATGAAATCCTCCTGAAAGGCCCCACAATTGCTTGAGAAGGTTGAAGTTGAACCCATCAGGCCCCGGACTTTTTGAGTCGTCGCAATCCCATGTAGCTTCTTTGATTTCGTCTTCAATAAAAGGAGAGATGAGAAATTGATTATCAAGTTCCGAAATCCTTCGATCTGCAAAATTCTGAGCCAGAGTTGGTCTTTGGCATACTTCCTGCTTGAAGTGGTTTTTTAAAAATTCGAACACCCCATTCTTAACATCATCTACTTCCTCAAGTCAATGCCCATCAATTTCGACACCCATGATCTTGTTCCTTTTCCTTCTTCGATTGATGAAATTGTGAAAATGTTTTCAGTTCACATCTCCTTCTTTTATCCATCTGTTTCTAGCCTTCTGAGCTAACAAACTATTTTGCCACTTTTGATCTCTAAACAACTTAGCCGTTGATTCGTTCCGAAGCGCGATCTCTTCACTTTCCAGCCCAAATGCATCATCCACGATATCAAGCTTAGCGATCATTTCTTTGTGCTTCTCTATGTTTTCCTCCAACGTGCCGAACACCTCCCGATTCCACACTTTTGAATCTGCTTTTAAGAGCTTTAGTTTCTCTTTCAACACATAACCTCCCCCCTTCCATCGAATATGCCACCCACTTTGATTTTATGAATTCCTTAAACCCCGGATGGGTTAACCACGCATTGGGGCTCCAAAAAGGTTTCTGGCCCCGATCTTTCACCTTAACTCCAAGTACTACCGGACATAAACTCCATGTTAAAATAATTGTTCCAAATCGGTGTCATAAATCTAGAAAAAATGAGATTAAAATATCAATGTCTCCTAATTCAACAAAATAAACATGCAAATAGTTTCGACTTTCAATTTTTTTTAACAACCCTATATTTGTAAAGTAAATCTATTAATTAGGATAAAAACTTGTATGTGATAGTTTAATACATAATACAAATCTCATTTGTTTATATTACATGATCCATGAGTTTATGAGACTCCGATCCAACTATATTTTAAAATAAAATATGACCCAAATATAGGAGTAGAGATCCTCTCAAATAAGACTCTCTCTTGCAAAACCTCGTATGAGACGGTCTCATATATATACAAGTCAAATTTACTACTCATTCCGTTCCATATAAGTAGGCAAATTTCATTTTTGGATTGTTCAATATAAGTAGGTATAGATTAAAAAGAAAAGTCTTGTTTTATCTTCACTTTATTTATAAATAAATTTCACGATACTCTCTAACATATCTCTTTATACATAAATAACTAATATCTTTTAATCCCGTGTAAAAGATTATTTTCTCAATTATATTAGACGGATAGAGTAATATTATATGATCCATGAATTTATGAGAGTTCAGTCCAATTATAATTTAAAAGAAACCACAGCCTAATATCAAGGTGGAACTATGTTTGATTTTTGAGATTATCTCACAAATCACTCGGAGTTTATTTTTTAGGGTTCCTGAAAGAGAATATGTTATTTGTGTGCGAAAAAAGGGACTTTTTTTTTTTTGTAGAGATTATAAGAGAGCAGGGTCATTGGACTAGGACAACTAACGGACGCACCATATGAAATCAAGGCCAATATGGCGGTGGGCCTAACATAATGGGCTGAAACCTAATGGGCCTTGGGCCATTCTATTATAAATATTGGGCCTCCACAACTCGGCCTATCCGCCAGACACACACGTTAATCCCAAATCGGAGCGAAACGTACTTAAACCCGCCTTCCCGGAGACGAAAATCAAACAACGGGAAAATCATTCCCGCACTCTCGATTTAAAGAAGTATTTTCCTTTAAATTACTTCTCAGTTTTTGATTTCCTATGAATTTTTTCTGCCTTGATTTCGAAACCTAGGGTTTCTTTCTTTTGCCGCCGGAGGCAATGGACCGGAGGAGGATGTTGGCGAAATCCCGCGAAAATATTGCTCAACGAATCAAAGGAATCAAGTACGGCCCCGTCGCTGACGTTTCGTTGAAGCTTGACTTGTTGAGGCGGCTTCGCGAAGACCTCTTGGCGGCGGAATCTGTGTTAATTGTGGAGTTCCTTTCGGGTATTATCGACCTACTCTCAGACCATTTGAGCCCCGTTCGCAAATTTATCACCCAGTAAGAGCTTCTTGATTTTCTCGAAGTGTGAAAACTGTGTTCATATGGTTGCGTAACTAGTTTTATCAATTCCTCGTGTATAATTTTCCCCTTTCAATTTGGCAATGCAGCTTCTTGAACTAGGAATGTTAGTTGAGATATTTGTTTTTGTTGGCAAGATTTTTATTTGATCTGTTCTTTTTCGAAACAAAATACAACTGAAGAGAGATAGAGGGAGAAGGGAAAAATTGTAGGAGACTCAATCTTGACAAGAATTTGAATGCCTAATTTCAATACTACTTGCTCTTTTGAACTTGTTTGTAAGCTTGTGGTTGACAAACATACGAATTATGCTTGTGATTTTTTTTGTTTGGCTTATATCATATTTTGAATGTAAGCTAAAATTAGTAAGATGTTTCTTGAATCCGTCTTCGCATCTCATGATATTATAATTTTCTGTAGGGACTTCGTTTCACTATTAATGCCAAATGAGCCCATTGTTAGAATGATTAGAAAAATTAGTTGTATTATGATAATGTTAATTGATAAGGAAAATCATTAAAAGGCCAGATTTAGGTTCTGTAATTGATCACTACTAGAGTTTAAGTTTATTCGAGTAATCTATGTTGTACTGGTTATGTTACACCAATCCGTGGTTCAGTTGCAGTTCAAAGTGGTTATTACCATAGTTTGTTTTGAAACTTTCTTCCAACCAAGATGTGCTTCCTGTTTGAGATTAATTTTCATTGCAGTTGACATGTTTAAAATAAATACTAATATTTACATTTGTTTTTTTATTTTATGTGTTTATTAATAACATTAAAACTGCATGCTCTGCCCACGTACATAATGAATACACAAGTATTTTCCAGTATTTAGAAACTTGTAATTCATCTAAATTCTCTCTCCTCCACTTTGACGTGCGAGAATTGTTTGCTACAAATGACTGGACTTGGCCTATTTGTGGGTTATGTTTCCTTAGTTAAAAAAAGCGAGATACCTGGATTTTCAGCTAGGTTTCTAATGCAGGCACCCCCACCCCCCCCCACAAAAAAAAAAAAAAAAACCTAAAATAAGAAAAAAAAAAAAAAAGAATATTAATGGTGAAGACTGGCTCCCTTGTATACATCTTCTACATTCAGACTTTGCTAATGGTCCCCAATGCCGTAGGATGATTGGTGAAATTGGTCTGAAGCACTTCGAGTTGTTACCTGAAATTGTACCCGTACTTGTCGATGTCTTGAAAGATGATGAACCTGCTGTTGCCCGACAGGCTATCACATGTGGCTTTGATATATTTCGCTGTTCTCTTGTCAAAGTTGCCACCCAGGTTAGTTCAGATATTGAATCCTGAAGCGGAAGTTGCTATGATGAGTTTGATGTGGCATTAACATGATTGTTATTATGAGTTTGATGTAGCTTATTGAAATTATGAACTTTCTGTTTCTTTTACATTTTACTTTTTTTACTTTTCACAAACAATTTCAAATTTCAATAAGTATATTTAATTTAAATCTATTTTAACAAACTATATATCAAATTAATGGTCTTTTATAGATCTTTAATTCAACATCTGTATTGCACATATAAAAATAAAACTCAGATCTGAAAATATTAATTTTATTGTTTGTAAACTGTTTTTATTATTGATTTTAATTATATGAGTGAAGTTAAATATTTTTATTTTAGATTAATTTTATACTCCATCATTTCAAAATTTTTACTCCCTCCGTCCCCTAAAAGTATGGTCGTTTGTTTTTGACAGGTTTTAAGGAAACATAGATAAAATAGATTAAGAAAGGGTATTTTGGTATATTGTGTGATCCATTTATGAGTTAAGTGGTTGTTTGAGAGTGTAAAGTCGGTGAAATGTGAAGTAATTAAGTGATGATTAAATGATGAAGAAAAAAAAAACTGTTGAAAAAAATAGAAAACCATACTTTTGGGGGACGGAGGTAGTAGTATTCACGGTGAATTTAGTACACAGTTAAAAAAATTATATAATTAATAAAATAATTGTGAGACACTGACATATATAAAATATTCCATATATTAATGAAAAGTATTAGTAAAATATGTTAATAAATAATAAAGGTCAATTTGGTACGTGGGCAAAATAAAGTTAATTTTAAATTTCTATTACAATTTGTCTCACACTATACAATCTCACATAAAATTTATAATATTCAATCTGTGCATCGCATTGGAGAATCAATAGTTAGATTTTAGAAGGAGAATCCTTGCGTCGCTTGTGCTTCCGCAACAATGTTTTAGCACCAGTAGTTGGAGTGACATTATATTTTTCGGCCCTCTCCATATTTTAACTACCTTATTTGTAATATGCTGCCACATAATGTTTCTTATAATTTACCAGGGTTTGTACTCAAGTGAGTTCAACGAATCACTGAAATCATTATGGGAATGTGCGCTAAAGTTTAGAGATGAAATATACGCAATGGCATTTGAGGTGAGTGTCACAGGAAACATCAAATACTTTTTTCATTTTCATTTTCTTATTACAAAACATGTGTGAAGGTGGGAAGTGAAGGGAGGAGGTTGCCCGCATTGAAGTTTGTGGAATCAGTTGTGCTACTTTACACCCCTGATCCTGATGGTTCATTGGAGCCACCTTCTGATAAAATATCTGAAGGTACGCCATTTTCTATGTTTTGTGCAGCTTTTTGCAGGGGAAACTAAGGTTCTGGTGTAGTGTATAGATGCAGATTGCATGTACACACTTGCATAAATAATTGTATATGTGTCTGTGTGTGCTGGGGTATTGATTACATGTGTATACTTTTAGGTATGAGATTCTTACTTTCCTGCAGGGAAGTTCGATGAATTCAATATCTCATGGCTTCGAGGGGGACATCCTACACTCAATGTTAGAGATTTGTCATCTGAAGCTAGCAAAAATTTGGGTCTTTTGCTTGATCAGCTGAGATCCCCATCTTTGAAACTACACAGTTATTTGATGATCATTGTGCTAATTAAGAGGTATGTGGTCTCCCAATTGCCCATAGATACAACCACCAGTTCCTCTCTTACTTCAATTGGTTCGTTTCTACTTTTTTAGTCTCTCGGCAGTCGCAAGGAAGAGACCTGCTTTTTATGGTCGTATTCTGCCTGTTTTGCTTGGCTTAGACCCTTCAAGATCTGTTAGCAAAGGCATGCATCTTGCTGGGGTGCATCATGCTCTGAAGAATGCTTTTGAATCATGTTTGAATTGTACACACCCTGGTGCTGCACCGGTATGTTATTTCAATTTTTCATGTTCCAAAACTTCATGTTGAATGTCATGACATGTGATTTCAGTTCATTTTTCCACTTCTTGACGTCTTCACAATTACTGTTTTGCCTTCCCTTCTTCTGGTTATATTACATATATCATGAATCCGTAGCTTAATTGTAATACTCATTCAAGTTTAACCGTCCAAGAGAAGTGTGATTATTTAGCCTAATATCTGTAGTCAGTTTTGTTCAAATCCAGAAAACCATTTGAACTGTCTGAATGATTTTCTTCGTATGGTTCATTTGGATCTATGTTTTGCAGTGGCGGGATCGTCTTGTTAATGCACTGAAGGAAATTAAAGTTGGAAAGTCAACTGGACAGGCTGCCAATGAAACATCAGACAGCAGTGGAAGAACAGAGTGGGCAAGTGATTACCACATGGCTCAAAATCAAGAGGTATTTACTTTCTTAAGTTGATTATGTTTAAAGACTTCCGTCCAAGAAGAGACTTGCAAATGATTTTAGGAACTTGTTACAGGATGAAAAACCTTCTATAGAACCTCTGGCTGAACACAGTGATGCTAGTAGAAAAAGAATTGGAGTGCCAGATTCATCAGAGTTATCAATGGCCAACATGTCTGGAAAGCGTGCAAGATCAACACCTGACAAGTTAGATGGATCAGGGAACGAAATGAATAAGGGACAAGACCTGGCCCCTTCCAGTGGAAAAAACCCATCATCAGATGCAGATAGTGGGCCTGTGCAACAGCTTGTGGCAATGTTTGGTGTACTGGTTGCTCAGGGTGAGAAAGCAGCTGCTTCATTGGAGATTCTCATCTCTAGCATATCAGCTGACCTGTTAGCTGAAGTAGTTATGGCTAATATGTGTAATTTTCCTCCAAAAAGCTTTAAATCTGAAGGTGATGAAGAGCCACTCACAAGTATGGCTGCTCATCCTGAGATGATTGGTAGTGCTACCCACATCTCGCATTTGTCTTTGATGCTAACTGACATACTTTCACAATCAAGGTCTTCTCCTGAGAAAGAACCCGTAATTGAAGATCCTCATCATGCAGTAGCTAATGAGCTTGAGGCATGTATTAATTTCTTATGTATATAATATACTAGTACTTTCTTTTAATTGTTAATTACCTATGTTTTCTCAATCTAGGTACTTATCTTTTTTCCTTCTCTAAACATGTAACTGCAATGGTGTTAACCCGTGATATGTTTATCTGATGCCACTTGATAGGGTTTGCAGCAAACTCCAGAAGAGGGACCGCAGGTGACTTTGGTTGATAGTAATGTTGCATATGATGACTTAAGCAGTGCAAGGCAACAAGCATCAGTGTCTGTTAGTGAGTTTGTTTCTCCTGGAGACGTTCCATTCCCAGAGGATACTAGTGATGCCATGATCACATCTGAAGTCAATGGCATTGAAGGTGTGGAAAATGAAATTCCAGGACTTTCTTCGTCCACTCAGGATGCCAGATTACCTGAAAATATAGCTGTTTCTCCAAGGGGATCGACTGATGTAGATGATGCCTTGGAAGAGAAATCCTCTGACTTAGGTGTCACACCAATAGAATTAGACACAACACCAATTGAATCAGCTCAATCTTTGTCTACAGATAGGTCTGAAGAGCTTAGCCCTAAAGCAGCAACCACAGAGACGATGAACATGAATTCTTCAACTGCAACTTCGGTTGTGTTAATTCCACAGTTGGTTTTGCCCAAGATATCTGCCCCCATCATCCATTTGGGCGATGAACAAAAAGATCAGTTACAGCAACTGGCTCTTGTGCGTATTATTGATGCATATAAGCATGTTACTGTTGCTGGAGGATCTCAAGTCCGTTTTTCTATTCTTGCCCATTCAGGAATGGAGGTAAATACATGGACGTATGTGAGCCAGTATCTTTTGATGATACGAGTCACTAAAGTTCTTGTTATGCTCTGTTTGTTTGTTGCAGTTCCCATCAGAGCTAGACCCGTGGAAGTTACTTAAAGACCATATATTATCGGACTATGTAACTCATGAGGTAAATGAATATTACTTTCCTTTTTTTTTTGTCTTTGGGTTTAAGAGGTGGTTTTTTTCCTGATCCTTGATGAGAACACAATGCTCTTTATCCTACATGACTGCAATCTTGTTTGGGCTTGTGGGACTTTATAAATGGGAGAAACAGTTACTCTACTTCTATGTGTAATTGCCTTGGCTACTGGTTCTCTTATTTATGTATGGTTTTGGACGATCTTTAGTGGGACTGTTTCAAGAAGTATGATATTGTTTTTTTACTACTTCTCCCTAATAACTGATTCACATATACACGGTTTACTTCTATATGAATTCATGGAGATCTTAATAATAAGCATATGTGCAGCTACTTTCTAAAGATAGCACCGGTTGCAGTTGTAAATTTTGAGATTCTGATGGTTATTACATTATTCCTCTATTCATATTCTGCTGTACACATTCATTCCATTTTTTTGGTTTTCTGGATCATGCATATCCTTTTAACTTTGCATTGCCGTTCTCTTTTCTGCCTTTTTTCGATTTTTATTTTCTACATCCATCTTTCTAAGGCATGCTTACTTAACCCTTGTGATTTTCTACGTGGCTGATTAATGTATGTCTTCAGGGGCACGAGTTAACATTGCGCGTCCTATACAGGTTATTTGGTGAGGCAGAAGAAGATCGTGACTTTTTTATTTCGACCACAGCTACATCTGTTTATGGAACTTTTCTTCTCCAAGTGGTGTGCATAATCGTACATCTTTCCAATATATCTATCTTGAATCTAATGTGAAATTGCATTTTCATATCAATTGTTGTTCATTATTGCAGGCAGAAACACTTAGGGATTCTTTTCCAGCTTCTGACAAATCCTTGAGTAGATTGCTTGGCGAAGCTCCATATCTGCCGAAGCCTATATTGGAAATGCTTGAGTGCTTATGCTCACCCGGTGGTAATGATAATGACGAGAGGGAGTTGCATGGTGGCGATCGAGTAACCCAGGGGCTAAGTATTGTCTGGAGCCTGATTTTGCTGAGACCTCCAATTCGAGATGCTTGCCTCAAAATTGCTTTGAAGGTTGCATCCATACACTGAATTTCAACAGATTTTTTTTTACTGAAGGGATCAGGCTGTCTCTTTTCCCATCTTGATTATTCTCGTCATCGTTAGAGCCTCTCTCTCACACACACACTATACATGCATACATCTCAAACATATATGCCAAAATATATGCAGACTGCTGATCTGTAGAGCATTCATTTTTTGGAGGTACATAGCCCTTTCTACCTATTAAAGATTATGTGGAAAATCAATCTGCTTTAAAGAAGAAGAGGAAAAACAGAACCCTTCCGTTGACCCCCATTCTTTTCCTGATCTATTTTGCATCTCCACCCCTAATTAGTTTGCCTTCAGCTGTTATACGGTTCGTCAAAACACCGGAAAGAGTGCCACTTTTATCCATATCTTCGAGAGAGCATCAGATCGTTTATTAGATCCATTACTTGTTGTACTGAGAAAGGAATTTAAAAGAAAGCCCATGCATGCCATCATTTAACTATGCCATTCATCCTTATATTGATATTGTGATCTGAAGTGAGGGAGGTGGTGGTTGCCACAGACAAGGGTGATGGATCTTGGAACATTGATTAATGATTCATCATTTTGGACTTGTGATTCTTAGTTTAATGTGCCAGTAATTAAAAAAAAAAATTGGACTTCATCCCTCTATATTTGAACTTTCTAAGTTTTCGCCATTGAATTTGGATCAACAATGGGTGTCTGCACGTGTTCTTCATTTTCAAAATTTGGCTCATCAATCTGCAGTTTCAGAACTGTTTAGGAATAAAATTGTTAATGTAATTCCTCATTATGTTGGAGCAGCCTATCCTAAAAAATTTATTGATCGTATTATTTGAAGCTGCAATTTCATTGTTTAGCTTCACAGACTTAGTGTTCACTTGGTCTCAGTCAGATTAATCATAAAATGATCTTGTAATATCACTTTAAAATCTATTTCATAATTTTAAGCAAAGTATTTTATTTCTCAACTCATTGCAATTGGAGGCCTAACTATGGGCCTTTTGTTGTGTTTATTTTTTTCCCTTCATTGTGGTTGATTTTTGTAATTTGATCTATAAACAGAGTGCAGTTCATTACTTAGAAGAAGTGCGAATGAAGGCAATTCGGCTGGTATTCACTTGCAACATCTTCTTCATTGTATACTTTAGCATATTAATCAAGAGATGATGTTTACATTCATCATGATAATTCTTTTTTTACATTATAGGTTGCAAATAAGCTTTATCCTTTGTCATCAATATCCAAAAAAATTGAGGATTTTGCCAAGGAAATGCTGCTATCAATTGTAACTGATGATCAAATTGCACTGACAAAGGAGGCTGATGGAACCAACACTGAACTACAGAAGGTGTGTAACTATTGAAAGTGGTTATAATAATTAATTTAACTAAATTGTCCTACATTATCTTTCGGGTTCAAGTGTGATCTTTGAATGTGTTATATATATACACACACACACATATATACATACATACATATATATATATCCAAAGCTATAAAATTATAAGGAGTGTGAATTTTGTATCAGCGAGAACAGGTTTTTTAGTATTATATTTTGTAAGTGAGTTTGCTAAAGTTGACCTTGCTTTACATTTTGTCTAGGATGAAAATCAGCCAGTTAGTTCAGCAGTTAAAGAGACTTCTCCTGACACTCATGAACTCTCAGCATCTGAAAGCATTTCATCTTCTGCAGTGGCTGAGGTGCAACGTTGCATGGCTCTGTATTTCGCGTTGTGTACAAAGGTATTATCAATGCTGTTACTGTGCTTAACAGGATTCATGGTTTACATGTCTGCTTACCTAATGGTATTATGTTTTATTAACAGAAGCACTCCCTTCTCCGATTAATTTTTGATGTTTATAAGGACACATCCAAGGTGGCAAAGCAGGTTTGGTGCAATCACTAAAAAAATATGACAGTAGGATAATATATATATATATATATATATATATATGTCAGATCAGCTGTTTGGTTGTTATGATGACCAGCTTTATCATTGTGCAGGCAGTTCATCGTCAAATCCCATTCCTTGTTCGAACTATTGGCTCATCCAATGATCTCCTAGATATAATATCCGACCCACCAACTGGAAGTGAAGGGCTTGTAACTCAGGTATTTTTTTACCCCTGGCGAGTCTGGATTGTGCTAGTGTCTTTGTCAGCTTATGATTGCCTATGCAACTGCAGGTAGTGCATACACTTACAGATGGGACAGTCCCTTCTCAAGAGTTAATATCTACTATTAAGAGATTATATGATACAAAGCTAAAGGTACTTATAGATTGTCTCCTTGTTTATTTCTTCCTACTCAGGGTGGTCCTTTTATAGAGTAGCCCCTCCAAAAAATCAACTTGCTAACATACAGAGTTCTTTAAAATATATTATGTCCACACTCAGTTTTGACTTTTGAGTCTATGTTAAAGATGTAGCTTCATCATAGTTAATTAGTTTGATTATCTCGTACAATAATGATTTGCATAGATCCTCCCCACACCATCTGCACACACATTTTCTAATTAATTAAATTAGGAGCTTTTTTTTTTGTATTCCAATTTCAATTGCTTCTCTTGTTACAGGATGTAGATATTTTGATTCCAGTATTACCATTCCTGACAAAAGATGAGGTTAGAATCATTCATATCAGCATCACTGTAACTATTTAATTGCTTTCTGTTTGACAGACTGAAGCTGACAACTGCTGATTCATTTTATCTTATGTTATTATGCTGAATCATATGTTACTAAAGAATATTTTCTATATGATGAGGTACTTTATGCCCTTGCAAGCAGTTTCCGTGACAAGAATTATCCTAGGATTACGGATGTCTTTTTTCACTGTTAACATATGATCTACAAATCAAGATATTGTTACAGTTGATTAATTTTAACTGTCTTGACCTTACCACATTAATAAATTTCTAAATATAATTTCATTGATTTGTTTCGTTTCTCTTTTCTCTATAAAAGAAAGACTGAAGAACTGTACTGCAAATATTATGTTGTTACAGCATTTGCTTTACGCATATTTCTTGATTAGTTGACCTAACTTGAGAAATCACAAATTGTAATCATAATTCCATTAGGTGACTAGGAATACTAGGTATTCGTCAGTAATTCAAGTAATCTAGTTAGTAGTTGTTAAATTAGCTGATCCTTTTATTTAGTCTGTTTTGCTCTAGCATAGATTTTCAGGATGTGATCCAACATACAAAGCATTAATAAGTTGTTGGTAGTTACCACTATCAGAAGCATTCATGCAAGTTTATGATATTCTTCTAGGGTTTGAATATTTTATTTTGCTTTGGGTATGCTTTTTTTTTTTTTTTTTTTTAATTAGCTTTTTTGGTCTACTGGCATGTTATGTCCGAAACTGCCTTTTTTGTATATAAATTTTTTGTGTTGAAATTAGTCGTGGATGAGTTATTCCTTCTTCTCCCCAACCATAATTTGTAATCTTGTTTTTTATATGTTTTCTTTTTTTTGACAGCATGTTTTCTTTCTTTCTTTAATTTTATTCTTGTTGGCTTTTCTCACTAACTTTCTGTCTTCAGGTTTTACTACTTTTTCCTCATCTAGTGAATGTACCACTGGATAAGTTCCAAGTTGTGCTTTCTCGCGCTCTTCAGGTATTTTACATCTTAGTGTATCTTGGCCATGTCATGAATTTTGAAGTTTCTGATAATAGCAGGTGCATAGAGCAATGGTGATAACCTTTTAAATGGCATTGTATGATAAGGATATGCATATTCTACATTTAACAAGTATAGTTCTGTATACCAAGCTCATTAAAATTGATAATTCTCACTGTCCATATTCTCAGTCTTCACTGTGATAAGTCATGTATTGTATATAATTGAATTACTCAGATAAAGGCCACAAGTGCATTAATGTTTCCTCTTTTGCAAGCTGACAGGTTTTGGATTTGTTATTGCGCAGGGGTTTAATAATTCTACTCCCTTGCTGACTCCAGCTGAAGCATTAATTGCCATCCACGGAATTGATCCTGACAGAGATAGAATTCCTTTGAAAAAGGCAATGATTGTGCTTCCTTTTTAAATGTAATTATATTGAATTTACTTGCTCATTTAAAGGATTCCTTGGTAGCAGGTCACAGATGCCTGCAATGCTTGTTTTGAGCAGCGACATATATTTACGCAGCAGGTTCTGGCCAAGGTCTTGAATCAATTGGTAAGAAAACCTTTTGTACTTACATGTCCCCCAAGATTTTGTTTAAATTTTAATATAAAAAAAGTTGCATGGTTATGCAGGTTGAGCAAATTCCTCTGCCAATGCTCTTTATGCGAACAGTATTGCAAGCACTAGGTGCTTTTCCTTCTTTGGTAAGCACATGCCACGTAGTGAGGAGTTGACAATTTTTCTACTTGATATGAGGAACCCACTTCCAGTGTGTACCAAAATTCAGTTAGAATATTAGTGCTTTCAAATAGCTTATGTTTTTACCTCAGTTTCCTTTCTAGAGGTAGTGAGCTCATGGATAAGCCTTTTTGTCACCATGTCTGACTTTCTAGACAATATTTTTTTCAGGTGGAATTCGTGATGGAGATTCTTTCTCGTCTTGTAAATAAGCAGGTATTGCTTCAACCATAGGTTGCTAATCTATTCTCCCCTTTTGTTCAACATAAAACTTATGTAATACCTACATAATGCAGATATGGAAGTATCCAAAGCTTTGGGTGGGATTCACAAAGTGTGCTCTTTCAACAATGCCACATTCTTTCGGTGTTCTGCTTCAGGTGTGTTATCCGCACTATAGTAAATTCTAAGATGTTCTTGTGATTTCCTATATTATTGTCATATTGTGTAATCACTCTTTCTTCAACTTTATTACTTGTATTCCCGTCAAAAAAACTTTATTACTTGTATTACTCGTGTACATGTAGTTTCTGTGACATCATTCTGTCCCTCCATGAAAACCTAGGGCCTGTTTGGTTTCATTTTCAGTCGCATTTTTTTATTTTCCCAGCATTTCACGGGCTAAAAGTGTTTTTGGCAGGTTTGTGTGTAATAAAAGCATGCAAGGATTACTTCTACTGACATGGCATGATCTGAACATCTATTGTTTGAAAATGAATTCGGGGGATGCATGAAAAGATGTAAAATGTGCTATAATAGGTTTAGAAGTAGATAGTGAATGAAAATAAGCTGCATCTTCTGTGAAAATGGGAATAGTTGTATTTCTAGTATTTCAAATAATAAAAGGTCTATTTGCGTTACCAAAAAAAGACAACCAGGAAACTTTAGAGGTTTTTGCAAATCTGACACAAACTTTCAATTTTAGCATAAAACACACCACCTTTATGTTTGTTGCAATATATTTCACCTGTAAAAAATCTGGTGAACACCTACCAGCGTGTTCGACCTTTTTCTTTTTCTTTTTGAGTTTTTAGTTGTGGCCTGGATGCCCCTGCCATCCTCTTAGCTCTATCGTAGTAAATTATACAGATAAAAAAAATTGCTGTTTCAAAAGGTGCAACTGTTATGTAAAATTTGAAGATTCATTCATTCAACTCTTAAAATTATTTCATCTCTTAAAGTTTCCAATAATATAATTCTTCTAACACAATTTTTTTAAAATTTTGCAGCTGCCTGCAGCACAGCTTGAAAATGCATTGAATAGAACACCTGCTCTCAAGGCTCCCTTAGTTGCTCATGCAAGCCAACCAAACATAAGATCTTCACTTCCAAGGTTTGATAGTCAGCATATTCCATTGGGTTGTTTATGCATCACCCCCAAGTGAGTAAATTAAAACAATTTTTTAAAAATTCATCGATTTTTTCTGCAGGTCTACATTAGTGGTTCTTGGCTTAGATTCGGAGTTGCAAACTTCTACTCAGGCACAACCAACTCAGACTCAGACTCAGACTGAGGAGACGGGCAATTCAGAAAAGGAAACATTGACAGACAAGTCCAAGGAATCATCTGTGGCTAGCTGATGTGAGGACTTGAAAATGTTGTCTTGAATGGTATTGATTATCAATTCACCTGATAAAGTGCTTTTCACTTTCTTAATTTTCTATGTTTGCTTTTACATCAGATGAAAGAATTGACAATGCATCATATTCTGCTGCCAGATAACCGGGCTTTCTTTCAAATGACCTCACGTGGTTTTCCCATGGTGAAATCTAATAAACAGGTTGTTAGTTGAAGTCATCTTGTAGAGATGCTGTTAACTTCCCTATGGTTCTCCACCTTACCTTTTTGTATGTTTGTAGCTTTTATTCGTTTTTTCTTTATTTTTGGCCAAATATCATGGAGGGTGAATTAATCGTTCTAAATATTATATTCTCATCAGATGTAAATCATCGTTGTATACCAGTGTATCAAATGTGTCGACACTTTATAAGTAGTTCAAAATGCTTCAAGTTCGTTCACATTTGCAGTCACTTATTTCTGCAGTTTGAATATCATGTATAATGTAGTTTTTGTTTAAATTCGTCAATTTGCTTCTAATAATATTATCAATTGCCTAATCAATATATACACTCAAATGAATACATCAAATGCCTTCCTACATCTGCGTTGAGAGTTTTTGAAAAAAAGTTAATTCTCGAAGTTTTTTTTATAGAATTTGCAAACACACTCGATGTTTGAATAAGTAGTTGGTGTGTCAGTTCATACTTAATAAAAACTATTTTTGTTGTACTTTTGTCTCACGATTATTTTTACATTTATTTTATTTAGAAGTTCTACAATTTATTTTCGCACTTCAATTTTTTTTATCTTACATTAACAAAAGTTGATAAAATACTAAAGTAATATTATTATTACTAGTATGAATTAAATCGTGAGTAGGTTTTATGTGGTTAGAAAATGGTAAAAGAAGGGAACCAAAGGCGTGCCCCACCTGCAATGTTGGTTCTTATTTGAATGTGGGGGACATTATGTGTTTCTACTTGAATCGCATTTATGTATATTCTTTAAGTCGCTTTGGCTTTTATTCATTTACACCTTCAACTATTATTTCCTCCGAGTTCTCACGTCGTCTCATAGAATTGTTTCTTAAAATTAGAGAAGGAATATAGTTGAATTTTATTTTAAACGGTACAAGATCACTTTTAGCTTAAGAAATCTAAAGTTTTCAAGGTTAACATCAAACTTGGGAATCTTATTTCTGCTTCAAATATCGATTTAAACAAACAAAAAAAAAAAAAAAAA
Organism: Ballota nigra; assembly: GCA_947034835.1. NCBI lineage: Eukaryota > Viridiplantae > Streptophyta > Magnoliopsida > Lamiales > Lamiaceae > Ballota > Ballota nigra. Next base: position 71,352,743 of record OX344720.1, on the reverse strand, counting down.
ATCGAATTTATAACATGAAAACTCCGAATTTCATTTATCGATTAAAGTTTCCCGTGAAAGGTTATATTAGAATAGGGCATAAGATGATTTTGTGGACCTATGGGCTACAAGTCTACGACTTTGACGACGGATTTAGGATTTTATTTTAATGAGGAGTAATATAAGAAAAAAATAGTTTATTTTTTTATTTTTTTACATATATAGTTAAAAAGATTTAAATTCAACCATCCCCTAAATCCAATTTTCACTATGGTAAATTTTATTATTTTTAATAAAACACGTCAATAATAAACGACCAATGAAAACATAGGTGACATGCACATTATTTTATTGTTTTAGTTTTAGTTTTATACGCATCAAATGCATCATATAATTAAACTACATTTTTGAAAAGTTGTCAGTTTTTCCTAAAAATTCACCCTTATTTCACTAAAAAATCGTTATGATTTAATAATAACTTTTTTAGTAAAAATAAAGATGATTTTTTAATGAAGATAAAAACAACAGTTTAAAAATACATTTGATTTGCATTTACCTATTTCATTTTATTATTAAGTCAGTTTCTCTCTTACATCATGAGACCTTACACAAAACTTCTTAATCGATGTACACACCCTTTACCCGAATAAATCCACATTAAAAAAAATGAAAAGAAAAGAAAAGAAGAATTAGGTGATTGGATATAGCAAAATGTGGAGGTAACATATCAAGTTCTTCAACGACTCAAACGGCGACGTTTTGCCCTGCCCTTGTATTTCCTGCATCTGTTCTCTGATTCTCAAGTTCATGCACACTCAACTCTCTTCTTACCCTCTTTTCTTTCACCAATTCCGTTTCATAATTTTTTTCCTTTTTCCATTTCTAATGTATATTTGTTAGTTTTTCCTCAATTGGTTCTAGATCTCATAATTCCTACGCAACAATGGCGTCCGTTTCTTCAGGTCCCCGAACTGTTGAGGAGATCTTCAAGGATTACAGCGCTCGCCGTGCTGGAATCATTCGTGCTTTAACCTACGGTACTTTGAAATTCGCAATTTGCGCATTTTTAAATAGTCAGCGTGGTTGATTTTTGATTTTTCCTTTTTTAGCACATACTTATTTGTAATTTCATTTTTCTTTTCCAGATGTGGATGAATTTTATGGTCTCTGTGATCCAGGTAATTGGTTTTTAGTTGATATTCAGTTTAATTTACTTTATAAGTTTGAATTCAGGCTCTTGCCTTCATTTGCATGAAAAAGTTTGGCCTTTGTGCGTTCGGTTCGGATTTTTATGATTCATATATCGCAATAGTTTATGTTTCTGTTTGTATTTTCTTTCAAGATTGGGTCTTTTAGCTGGAAGGTCTATTTGCTTCGGTTAATTCAAGTAGAAAAAATAAAGTATTCAAGTTTCTGGAGGGTCGAGCAGGGGAAGCCCTCCTCTCCCAGGATAAATAAAATGGGAGCCCCTTTCCGAATAGTCATTATTTAGGTTTCTATTTCATTTTATTTTTCTTATCATTTGCAAAAGCAGCCAGAAGATGAAAATGGTCAGCTTATACAGATCCATGTTGTGTTTCTTTTTACTAGGAACATTCTGTAACCACTGCCCATCAACTCTTACTTTGTGTAGTTTTTCTGTCTAATAAATCTGTAATTTATTGCAAATGTTGATAATGTATCTGCTCATTACTTTCATTTGCTTTTATACTCGTTTAAATAGCCGGTTGTAGCGTACTTCTCTCTCAGTACTCGAGAGAAGTTTTGGCATGCAAAGTACCTGTAAGCATGTAGATTTTCAGAGCATTATCTCATTATATGGTATATATGGTAGTTTTAAATTTCTTATTTGTCTATATTGATGGGGTTCTTTTTTTTTTTTTCTATTATTTGTAGAGAAGGAGAATTTGTGTCTGTATGGGCACCCAGATGAAACTTGGGAAGTGAATCTTCCAGCTGAGGAAGTTCCACCTGAGCTTCCAGAGCCAGCACTGGGGATCAATTTTGCTCGAGATGGAATGAACCGAAGGGATTGGCTTTCTCTAATCGCTGTGCACAGTGATTGTTGGTTGCTCTCTGTAGCTTTCTATCTTGGTGCCAGGCTGAACCGCAATGAAAGGTATATAAACCATTTTGAGTTCTTGAAAAAAGCATACAAGGGTTCTTAATGTGTGCATCGTGACATATAAAGTTCCAAGTAAGGCAATGTTTAAATCATTAGTTCAGGCCACACATCTTTTGAAGTTGACTTGTTTCAACTTCAAATACAAGAATCTATTTGCACAACTTTTGCTGAGCAATTTTCATTTTCAAGTCTTTTGACTGCATAGGTTTGTGTGTACTACTATTTATGAGCTTGGCAACTGCATTTTTGGTTCTGGTACTTTGGAGCCCTGTGTCACACTACGCTGTTTTTATTAGGTTTACACCTGTATTGCTTCAGTTGCTTGTCTCCCTTAGTCACTTGCCCCATTCTTGGCTAGTCATCCAATTTGCAGAGTAACAGTACAAAGTCTTGTTTTCATATAAAAAAACTGACTTCATGCATGCTTTGTTTACTCTCCAGCTACTTCAGCTATTCATTTTCAGCACCTGCAGATATCATCCTGAAGTTATATCTGTATAATCTGTCTTTCGAAGTTAGAATTAATATATTTGTTAAGTCTCAAGACCTGAAATGAAAATTGCCATTTATATCATATCTAATTATTTGATAATCTATTTGCGGAAGAGAGGAAAATTATAATTCTTGTTTTTCCTGTTAAAAGGTGACTGCTGTAAACCTGGCTGTTCCAGAGATTTTAGAATGGCAAAATAGTAAAGTGTGATATGATGTCCTAAAAACATATCCAGTCAAGGAATTCAGCAGGCATCCCTTTTTCCCCTTTAAGACATTCACTAGTCAAACAAGGATATCTTTGTTTTGGACTGATAACTTGGTTGAATACTTTTTCTCTTCAATACTTTGATCTCCAGAGACTTTTGAATTCATCATTTACTCCCAAGCACAGGGTTTACATAATGCACATTATCTTTCAGACTGCCACTGCAAAAACTATTTTGTTACAGCCTTTAAACATTATCAGCCTTGTTATTATGCGATTAGGAGGCGATAGTTCTTATTTCTGATGTGTCCAACTCGTGGCTACAGATGCTATCTCTGCTATATTGTTTACAGTTTACTTTAAAATCATCATTGGGTGAGTGACATTTAAAGAAGATGTTGATTAAGCTGTTGAATGTATTTTAGCATGGGGGGAACATATTCAGCTTAACTGTCATGTTTTATTTTGTCTGCATTAATAATAAATAAAAAATTACTGGTGGACATGCTTAGAAACTTTCTACTGTGAGACATTTGAATTTGTTCTAGTTACTGGCGTCACAAATACTTCTGTACTCTTTCTGCTGGATTTTGCCTTCACTTGGTGTTGATAACTCCTGATTGAAAGTAGAGTCCAGGAATTTGTGGCTAGATTTTGTTATAGATCTCATCTTTCTTTTGGGAAACTATAATTTTTGACTTAGAATGATGAAGCATTTCTGGTACTGCACTTGCAGGAAGCGCCTGTTCAGCTTGATCAATGATCAACCTACAGTCTTTGAAGTTGTAACAGAAAGGAAGCCTGTGAAGGACAAACCCAATGCCGATAGTGGAAGCAGATCTCGTGGTAGCATAAAGGTAGGGTTGACTCTAATTTTAGCTGTTACTATTCATTATTTTCTTCTTTGGTTATACTCATTTTACTAGGGGTTCTAGATTAAATAGTAAAACATCTATATGACTGAAACCAAAGATGAGAATGTTAAGATAGACGTCTCAGCATGTTAGATTTGTTAAAATTAGAAGGAATACATAGAAAGAAAGTGTAGGTTAGCACCTATAATTGAGAAAATAAGAGAAACATGACATGTGCACAAGAGATCTTTAACCATAACAACATATAGAAGGTGTAGAATCATTAAACCAAATTAAGTTAAAAGTGGGGGGAACCCTAGAAAAGAATTGGAAAGAACTTAAATATGAATGAGACCCCGATTTAGTTTCGGATAAAGGCATAGGTTTTCTTTGGGCGGGCTATTGCATCCACAAAGTTACTTAGGACACCCATTACTTAGTCAACCTTGCTTCAAAAAGTCAAAAGTACCCTCAAATAACTTAATACCCTCAAGAAAAACTCTTATGCTATTAAAAAGTTATTTCTTTCATTTTAAACTCATTTTTCTTCTAATTTCTTAAAAATTGTATTAGAGCCTAGATTTGTTTATTACATTGTCGAAATCGTAACATATAAGAAATATTGACTTAAATGAATATAGTCATTCGAAAAGTATATTTGACTCATTTTTAAACAAGTTTGACCAAGTTGTGGGTGTACTAAGTAATTCTTTATGGGTACATATAGCATTGCCCTTTTTTCTTTTACCATGTTTTCCTGGCTTAATTGCAAAAAAATTATGACCTTTCACTTAATGGCAATTTTAACCAAACATTTAAATAATTGCAAAAAAAAAAAAAAAAAAAAAAACATTTTGATTGCAATTGGGACTCCGGGCAGTTAGGTTCCTGCCCGATTTCAGAACAATGTCGTTTCATGATCATTAGGATGGTTCTGATCATTCTCGTCTATGCAATGCATATGTTCAATCCGTTTCGCCTCAAATTTACAGCTACTTTGAGTGCCTAGATTTCTGTCTCCACATCTTTGTGTGAATCTTTCAAAAATAATCAAACACCCTGCTCATACACAACACAACCTTATCCTAGCTCCCAAAAGGACACTTGCTGCAGCCTTCTCATACCTCTGGTAATGTAAAATTGCAGTAAATGAGTTCGCCACTCTTTCAGGCAGCAGTAATAGACTTCAAAGGCATGTGCAAATTCTCAACATGAATGTGCAGGGCGAATGTAAGATAAAGTTACCGAGAAGTGCAGATTCTCAATTGATTTAATTGGAATGGAGTATTATGAAAGATTAATTTACTGGCCAATTTTCTCAACTTTCGAATGGACAATATAAAGTGATCCCTGTCATTTAGAACCTCTTGTGGTTTTCTGGTCGCATTAACGGATAGCACCAGCAGGGACTCCAGTTGTTACGAATGACATTGTTTTGGAATTGGGCAGGATCCAAACTGCCCGGAGTCCCAATTGCAATCAAAATGTTAAGTTTGTGATTTTTTTTTGCAATTATTCAAAGGTTTAGTTAAAATTGCAATTCAGTGAGAGGCCATGATTGTTTTTTTTTTGGCAAATAAGCCTATTTTCTTAGCCTGGTTTCACTGGTGCTAGTTAAAAGCTGAATTAAACAATTTCAAAATATGGTCTTTATTTTCAGAGATCTAGCGACGGCCAGGCTAAGAGCAACCCGAAGCTGGCTGATGAAAGTTACGAAGAGGATGAAGACGAACATAGCGAAACACTGTGTGGAAGCTGTGGTGGAAATTACAACGCTGATGAGTTCTGGATCGGGTGTGACATCTGTGAGCGGTGGTATCATGGTAAATGCGTGAAGATAACCCCTGCTAAAGCTGAGACCATCAAGCAATACAAATGCCCTTCCTGCGTGAAACGAGGTAGGCAGTAGCCATCTCCATATCAACTGAGAATGATAACATGTTATAACAATATGGTATTTAAACTGTTTGTAGTGGATATTTTTGTTGTGTAATAACTGTTATGGATCATATATTTATTCTCTGTATTAGGTGCTTTGATTTGCATGTAAGAGTTGTGTAGGATCTTTCTGTTCTTCCAGACCATGTTTTCTCGATGTATAATTGAAGTATAGGGTTGCTTTAATTTGCCTTGACCTTTCGTATTCGAATTATTTGCTTGCTATTTTGAATCAAGCGATATTCCTAGTGAACTCATTAGTTGGTTTCTGGAAGAAGATCCGCAGGACAATCTACTCACACAACTTTGATAAGACTGCAGATTCGGGTAAATTGAGATCTTAAAAGTATTCGCGACTTTGGGTTCTACTACTATTTGGTTATGTATACAGAAATTTTATTACGTTCTCTGTATGTGATTGTGTAATAGTGTAAGGTTTAGTTTAAATGAGAAAATCATGGGTTCGGAGTCATTTGTTCGATAAGAAGATAAAAAGCTATCTTCCGTTAAATTTGAGATTGAGCCCGTGGCTATTGAAACTTGGGTATTTGCTCAAATGTACTTACTTTATAGATGCATGTGATGATGGTACATGATGTTGAAAGATGTTTTGTACATGCAAGTGTTTTGAGCAAAACCTCTGAGGGTATATAGTTGCATCCTATTGAGATTTTGTTTTCTTTCCTGTATTATAGTCTTCATGTTTTATGTTTTGTAAAATATACTCTTTCCTCTTTTTAAAGCAGAGATATAAAAATACAATATTACCCTTTTCTAATTTAATCAAATGTAATTCATTAACACGCTTTTCAGCATGTCATCGAGTTGCTATCGAATTGTTATTTTCGAAATTTCTTATTTTTTTTTTTAATTATTAAATGGCAATTCATTGACGGCTCGGTAACAACTTAGCGACGTATTTTAAACAGTTTTAATGAATTAAATATGATTAAATTAGAAAAGAATAATATTGTATTTTTATATTTTTGTTTTAAGAGGAGAAAATATATATTTATATAATATAGGACTGTATCGGAAATAATTACATGCCCACCGGTAGGCATGATATTATATATCCACCGCGAATGTGTTAATGACACATAAGAAGGGGATTAATTATTTATATATGTTTATGTGTCATTAACACATTCGCGGTGAATATATAACATTATGTCCATCAGTGGACATGTGATCAATTCCGAGGACTGTATATAACCTGATTCTTATAGATAATACTCCCTCCGTCCCCTAATAATATTCACACTACCTTTATTCTCGTGTTTTAGCGAGCGAATTGTTTATTAATATTTGAAATGATAAAGTGATTTCAAGAAAGGGGTACGATAGATCCATCTCTACTCTATTATAAAACACTTTAAAAATTATTTTATCATTTCAAATACTAATAAAAAACTAGCTCGCTAAAACACGAGAAAACAGTAAATGTGAATATTATTAGGGGACGGAGGGAGTAGTATTTTCTTCGTCCAATTTTATTAAACCAATTTGATTTGACATAGATTTTAGGAAAGTGAGTTGTAAGTTGAGAGTTTAAAATATTTTCCTTTTAGGAAATAGGTCTAGTAAAATTTGATACAAAAAAAAATCTATATATCTATTTGTGAATCACCAACCACTTCTCAAAAGCCTCTATTTTAAAATACTTTGATTTCATGCATTGGTGCTATATATGGTATTATATTTATCTTAATTTATAATCTCAACTATTTATGTTCTCTAATTTTAATCTATTTCTAAATCACTCCCTACTTTTCTAAAACTTTTATTTTTGTATTAGTTCGATTTATAATTTATTCTTTTCTATTTCAAAATGATTTTTTTTATTTTTTTTAAAATTACAATTGATTAATGAATTGTGTCTTATTTTAGATAAATTACAATGAAATCATCTATTAAATGGTTGTGTCTCTATATCATAATATAAGAGATGATCGATTTTAGTCGTTCACTCTAAATATATTATCTATTTTTTTAGTTAATCTATTGCTTAAAATTATAATCATAAATTTAATTAAAACAATAATCAATTAAAGGTCACAAATTTAAATTAAGATAAAATATAATTAATTAAGAGGATAAACATAATTCTAACTTAATTTTTTTTGAAATATTTAATTTAAAACTACATAATATTTATAAATTCACGTAATACACGGAGTTCAAGAGCTAGTGTAACACATGAAATATATTTTAGGAGTAGTATTTGCCTGCTTAGCCCGCATGGGCGTAGCTCAGTTGGTTCCTAGGTGACAGATTGCTACAAGGACGCAGGATCGAGCCCTGACAGCCGCAGTGTGGGAGTTTTATCCCTCCAATGTGGGGGATAGCTCCTTGTGGGCACCAGACACTGGTCCTCCCACCTAATGGGCCGCTGAGTCACCATGATTTACTTCCTCCACCCAATCCTGTTGGGCCAGGGGTGGGGGCCCTGGGGGCGAGGGCTTCGCCTTTTGCTACAAGTATTTGCCTGCTTAGTATGGGGTTTAAACGTTGTAATGGGCAATTAAAGATGAGGTCAGAATTGGCCCAGGTTATTTGCACTAGCCTCTATGTTAAAGGCACTAACCGGATGAATACACTATTTTTTGTTCGAATTTTTTTCATTTTTTCCGAACATAATGAAATTTATAATATTTCAAAAAAAAAAATGGAATTTTTGTTTATTTTCGGATTTTTTTTTTCAAAAATGTTGCAAATTTTCGAAAAAATGAGTAGTGTATTTATCCAGATAGTGTAATTATTAAACAGAGGCTAGTGCAAATAACCGTGTTCGTCAAAAGTGCAAATAGCCGTGTTGGTCAGAATTTTGACGTGGAACTACATAGTGGAGTTCAATGGGCCATCGAAATCCTGAAGGAACAGTGGCCCAAGAACTTCGATATTGGCTCCAATCGTTGCTGCTGGGGTATCTAAACTGTGTTTTGGATAGCCCATTAAAAGGGCCGTAGCTACCCCGTTAATAAATTTTTAAATATGCTTTCAATAAATTTATTTCATCTAAATCTCTTTTTCTTGAAAAACAAATAATAGTATGTCATCTAAGGGGAGTATTTGGTTGGAAACTCTTCAATGGTAATGATGATGCAAATTTATTTTTTATGTATGCCCCATAATAAAAATGATATGTTGGGGAAAAATTGTTCCAATTGTGACTCCATTGCTAGTGTCATGTCCCAATTTTGGAATAGAATTGGACAACAAATAGTTGTTAGTGAAGGAATAGGAGAGTGATTGAGGAACATGATTGTAGGAAGATAATATAAATAATCAAAATGGAGTGGTGATTACTTTATTTAGGAGAGGATGTATTGATTTTGTTCTCATGAACTACTATAATTACACTAATTTTCAGTCTCATTCCCATTACAATTGAAAAGTTGCTAACCAAGCATTTCTAAAATCTCTTTCAATCGGTCGTAGCTCGTATGCAGGAGGTTACTGAATCCAAATTCATAACAAGGGGTTGCAATATTGTTTATGTAGTTATGTTAACAAAGGGAATATAATATACCCTCTCCTCCCAACTCTATCTTCATATTTATGTTGAATATATATATGAAGAAAAAAATATTTTCTCCATTCATAAAATATATACTTAAATCAACTTGGCACAAATTAAAAAAAATAAATAATATAATAATCTAAAAATTAACTTCTAGAGTATGGAAAGAGAAGTACATGGTGGACCCTCCAACTTTATTTAAAGTTGGAGGGAGTACTTATCTTCCACTAAAAACCGTCAAAATTGGAGGGAAACTCAAAAGTTGAAAATTTATACAAATATCCTTACATATCAATTTTTTTAAACTATTCTAGTTAAAAACCAAAATTCCCTCTATCACTAACATTTAAGTTTTTCCACCTATTACAAACCCTACAATAAATGCACCTTCTCTTGCATTAATGCACATTCATTACAAAATTCAAAGTTCGTCAAACGCAAATTTACAATTCAATCAATAAATATTAGTGTTTTATGCTTTTTAGTGTATAAAGTGGTCAAATATAAATATTTATATTGAATTTTTGTTTATCTTGAGAGTGTAAAGATAGAATTGGAATGATCTGAAATGGAAAGTGTGAAGATAATTATGGGATGAAGGGAGTTTTAGAATATCGAGTTGCTAATATGTGGTATACAACCTATCAAGTTGACGTATAATGTCATACTCCCTGCGTCCAACATAAATTTGCATACTTATTTTAATTGGACGTCTCACATTAATTTGAACACTAAAAAAAAAAAATTAGTTTATGTGTATATTCACAAAAAAATATACACATATTTATATATACATAAAAAAGTGTCATTTTCTTAATTTGTGTGCACAACTGAACATACAAATTTTTGGGACGAAGGGAGTAATTTTATATGTATAGTTTATCTACCCCACCAAACATGCACATCATGATTAGTAGAACTAATTTTTTTTATCAAATAAAAATAATCTTTATTCCCAACTACCACCAGGTATAAGATATACATGGGGCCAAAAAGTAGCACTTACAATTGAATTTTAGTAATCTAAAATCAGTCTAGGATTGACTAACCAAGTATTTAACAAAGAGTTACATATACTTATTTCTTCGCTAAGAACCAACTCCACAACCATCCTTTTATTTCGTCGAACATCTTCTCATTGTTTATTTTGACTCCTTGATAGATTGCATAAATGTCATATTTATTGTCATATTTTTTCCATATTTTAGATAACAATTAATCCTTAAATGTTTATTTTGATCAAGTTTCATGTTTTATAGAGAAAATAAAGATTTAATTGATGTTTGAAACCATTCGGGTTAATTTGTGAAGAAATTGAAGTGAAGACTGACTTGAAGCGAATTACACTAACTTCTACTAATCGCTCACCCGCAAGCGGACGGGTTCACTGTAGTAAGAGTAAGTATGCTGGCCAAGTATTATCGAACCCACGAGATGGAGTGTATGCGAACAGATCCCTGAAGATCTACGCGTCGTAACTAATATGAGTGTAATGTTTTTGGATTTTTTGAAAGATTAATTAAAACAACTAAAATACTAATTATACTAACGAACTAACGAAGACGAATTAACTACGGGTTGTTTTCAAGTAAGAGATGGTGATGCTTAGGATAATAATCCCTACGTATACTAACGGAGCAGGTACATAATCAAAATAACTGTGACGCGCCAGAAATAACCTAAGTAAAAGAATGCAAGGTGAAAGCTCAAGATTCTAAACCCTAATACTTTACCCTAACACTCGACTTCACTAATCCACTAACAAGTTAATAGATTGTGCTTAATTAATAAGACCCTGATTTAACTAAGGTGATTAGGTCGTCCTCCTTCGCTAAACTGGTAGATGAATTAACCTTTCCTAAACCCTCTAGTTAAGTCTACTCGCTGTTAAAGAGTGATACGGTCGTCCTCTCTTTAACACCTTTCGAACGAAATTCAAAAATAAAGTCTAGATTTTTTAAGAATTCATTAACCAAGAGAATTAAAACCTAACGTCACAAGTTACCCTAATTACGTACCCACAACCTACTTCTACGAGTTCATCCTACCCCAAGCATGCAAGGGTTTTAGCTAGACATAGGTTTAACGTAAACTAAAGCAATTAAATAAGTAACGAACATGAACATGATATTTATAACGAAGAAAAGATCGAACATGAACTAGGGTTTTAAGATAAAAAAACTGAAATTAATTAAACAAAACGAAGTCTCAACGTATTTAAGAACACAAGACAGGAAGAAACGAAACTAAAAAGTAAAATTGTGACGTGAATTTGTAAGAAAATCTCAAAAAAATGTAAAAATAACTTGCTCGTCTCTTCTCCTCTTCCTCTCTCTCAAAACTCAGTCTCCAAACGTAGTATGGTATCAAGTGGTTTTTAAAAACGTGTTCGGAAGAGGTATATATAAGCAACGGGTCGAATCGGGAGTTAATGGGCCAAAAACGCGACAGGTCGTGCACTAGTACACAAGTAATGTGTGGTCGAGCACCCCAAAATTAATAGAACCTCAAAAGTGCTCGAGTAGTCGAGCTCGTGCACTAGTGCACGACTTGATTCAGCTCGAGCACTATGCACGACTGACTCGTGCACTCAGTGCATGACTCACTTCAATTCGAGCACTTTGCACGACCAACTCGAGCACAACGTGCTCGAGCTCTTCTAGCTTGTGCACTCCAATGATACTTTTGCTCCCTCAAACTAGTACTTTTCGTATTTCTTCGATATCTTCTCATCCGGGCGTCCGTTTGAGTCGATTCAAAGTCCTACGAACTCCTCTTTTCGTCCTCTATCCATCTATGAGCACCAAAGAGACAAATTTATCAGTTTATAGAAATGATACTCAAATGACTCCAAACACTCATAAAAAATACTCAAAACATGGGCAAATCGGGCACCAAAATATAACAATTTCACGCCTAATCAACCCCCCCAAACTTACCATGTTGCTTGTCCTCAAGCAACGAAATAATAAGTCAAGTGAAATTGTTAGGAATGAGTCAAAAAATCAAATCATGCAAGCAAATGAACTCGAGCTTCAAAGATCAATCACAAGTATACTCACTCACTTTCCTTTCATTATACTTATGCAACAATATCAAGACACACCAAGATCAAGCATGGATGTGCACTCAACGATGTGTTTCGCTCCCTCACAAGTGTATATCAATGATAAAGGGACTCACTCAAACAATCAATCACTCAAATTGGCAGCCATAGACTTGTAAGCACTCTTAACTCCGACCATACTCTAGAAATCAATGCCGAATCAAAAAGGACTTCCTCAAGGTTGTAATGTAGGCTCTTTGGACATGTGGGATAACAATATAGGGTAAAGTGACTAAAGTGAATGGAGAATAGAAAATCAAACTTTGGCACTTCGAGATTAGGAACAGAATACTTCAAACATGTTCAATCAACACCCTTTCAATTCCATACTCTCAATACTTCAATTTTTCTTTCTCACTCTTTTCATTTTTTTTTTCAATCACTTCATTTTTTTTTCTTTTTTCGCACAAACACATGAGTTTTTTTTTTTTCTTTTGCTCATTCTCAATTTTTTTTCTCTTTTTCCCACATCTCATAACTTCATCACTCCTTCTTCTCATATTCACTCAACAAACAACCTTTTCCCTATTCAACTCAATTCACTCCCTTCACATTCACATTTTCCTATTCTCCACTCAAATTGGGACAAAAAGGCTTAGAAATTGGAATAGTGTTCATAGTTCATATGTGCTAGCAAATAAAATAGGCTTTAGGCTCAAAGGGGCTAACAAGGGATTCAATGTCATTGGTATGGAAAATTTTGGCTAAGTGACTCAATAAAATCAAAGATGGTCTAAGATCCTATTCGGCATATCAAACTAGACACAATCAAGAAGCAAGAGCACACACAAGTTCTAGCATCCTCTAAGGTGACGATCCACTCACAAACGAAGAGATTAATTAATGCATCAAAATCCCATAAGGCTCAAATCTCACGGCTTTCACATCCATGCTAGTCCTAGTGAATTCTTACTCTCATCACACAAGTACTCAAAAGAAAAATCTACAAGCATACAAGTCTATCTCAAATCCACTCTGGCTCAAACACTCACACAAAAGAATCCCTAACTCAAATCCACAAGCATACTCAAAGATAGCAATCAACAAGCATAAGATGATTGATAGGCATGAAATATGCAATAGCGACTCAGATCAAAATCACCCCAAGGAGCATCTCAAGGCACCAAATAACCAAACACACTCAAAGATAAGGGGTGCTCCGGTGCAATGTAACAAGAAACATAAAAAAAACTCCACCCCCCCAAACTTTGACCTTGCGAAGAGGTCTAAGTTTGGGGTTGTGGGTTACCTCAACCAAACAATTCAGTTTCTCTCAACAGCGTTGCACACTCCCTTGCTTGAGTTCCTCCCTTTCGAGTACTCCATGATTCCTCTATTCTCTCGAGACAAGCCTACAAAATAAACTCTCAAGTACGAGGTTAAAACTTACAATTCAACAACACCCTAATAACATAATAAGACACTAAAAACAAATGAAAGCAAATAGAAATGGGTTGCCTCCCATTAAGCGCTATTTTTAAGGTCCTCATGTCTGACCAAGCTCAAAGGAGCTTATGGGACATCATACTCAAATTTACCTCCCTTACTCTCATAAGAGTGGTGGTTGCATTCCTTTCCTTGATGCCCTTCCATCATGAACTCTTTTGTTTTCTTCTCATCCCCAAGTGTTATGGGTCTCAACTCCTTCTCACATTTATCTGGAGGCGTCTTACCAAAAAGGTTCTTGAATTTGGACTTCTTCTTCTTAACTCCTCCTTTTCCTTCCAACTGGATCACGTCCACACTTTTCACCTCTTCATCCTTCAACTTCTTCACTTTGTCCCTATCAACACAATCAAGAACATAATACTCATGGGTTAAATTATCAAGTGAAGGATTATAAAATTCATGAATATGAGAAGGATTAGGGATAGGAGGTGTGTCTTCAACACTAAGATCAATGGCATCCATGCAATACAAACTCGCATCCTCCTTCTGGTGCTTCATGGCTTCATATAGGGAAATCTTCACTTCTTGATCATCAACCTTCAATGTAATCTTCCCATTTGCCACGTCTAGCACCATCCCCGCCGTAGCTAAGAACGGTCTTCCCAAGATCAGGGGCACGTGCTCATCTTCCTCCATCTCTAGGACTACAAAGTTGGCTGGAAAAATATGCTCTCCAACTCTTACTAGAACGTCTTCAACCACACCTTGAGGTCGAGTAATATACCGGTCGGCAAGTTGAAGCGTCATCATTGTTGGCTGAAGTTCACCACCTTCCAACTTCTTGAAAAGCGACAACGGCATCAAATTAATGCTCGCTCCGAGGTCACACAATGCTCCCTTCTTGATCCCGTTCCCGATATCACAAAGAATGGTGAAGCTCCCAGGATCCTTCAGCTTTGGAGGAAGCGCCTTGTGCACTAATGCACTCACCTCGTGGTTCAACTGCACCAACTTCGGCTCATCCACTCGCCGTCTTTTCGCGATCAAGTCCTTCAGAAACTTTGCGTAGTTGGGCATCTGTTCCAAGGCATCATAAAAAGGAATATTAATATGTAGCTTTTTAAAAACATCAAGGAATTTAGCAAACTTTTCATCAAGCTTCTTTTTCATGAAGTGTTGTGGATATGGGACGGGTATCACAGATTTGGGTACCCCCCATTCATCTTTCTCGGTCTCTTTCACTTTCTCCCTTGTTTCCTTTGCCTTCTTCCACTTAGGAACTCTCTCACCCTTCTCAATGTCTTCCTCTTCAAGCTCTTTGCTCTGATGAGACTCATCCACATCTTTATGCTTCTCAATCCCTTCACTTTCAATCCTCTTCTCAACTCCTACTTCCCCACTCTCATCTCCATATTGGGGCGTCTCAGAATCAGCAGGCATCTGGGGACCTTCATAGTTGGTTCCACTTCTAAGCTGGATCGCCTTGCAATGCTCTTTCGGGTTCCCCTCCGGCATGGAAGGATACTTACCCGGCTCTCTATTCAATGACTTTGCCATCTGGCTCATCTGGAACTCTATAGAAGTGAACCTTCGATTGTTCTCTTGTTGAGTTCTAGTTCACTCAACGTTCATCTTTTGGAGCTCTTGATCACGTTGATCACCCTTTTTATGCAAATCTTTCACATCGTACTCCAAGGATGACAACCTCTTACTTCCTTCCTCCACCTTCTGTAGAATCACTCTCAACATCTCCTCAGTTGATGCACCGTCTTCTCTACCAGGAGGCTTTGAACCTGGATCAACACCTGCAAAAACTGTAATACCAGCTTTTGGGTTAGCATATGAAAAATTCTCATTTTTCCTCCATGTGTTTTGAGGAGGCTGCTGGCCTCCTTGATACCCTTGTGTGTTCCTCCATTGATTTTGAAGTGGCGGAGGACCTGGAGGTACAAATGGTTGGCCATAAGAAGGCCTTCCATACTGATTTCCACCTTGGTAACCATTCTGATTGTAATACGGACCTCCCATGTAATTGGCTAGCTCTTGCTGTCCACTTGGTTGGTCTACTCTCTCATTCTCTGCTGCATGCTCTCCAACCAAATTCTTCACCAACTCGAGGTTGTTAATCTTCTCCATCATGGCCATCAACAGCCTTCTCGTTCCTTCACCTTTTTTCTCCTCCAACTTGCAAACTCTCTGGAACTCAGGATCCTCGTTCCAAGCACCAGCATTCGTGACAATGTTTTCCACGATCTCTCTACATCTCGCTATCCCTTGGTTCAAAAAAGCTCCACTCGCACATGCATCTAAATGGGCTTGGCCAGCCTTGCTGGCTCCACTGTAGAAGAATGCCATAATATCTCCCTCATTGTACCCGTGCTGTGGGCACTCTATCAGCATATTTGAGTATCTCTCCCACGCTTGACGTAGGTCCTCTCCTTGCTTCTGACGGAAGGAAGAGATCTCAATTCTCGCTTTAATCGTTCTCGATGGAGGGTAGAATCGCTCGAGGAACAGACGCTCGAGCTCGGCCCAAGTGGTAATACCTCCCCGTGGGAGCGTGTTGTCATACCACTCTTTAGCTATTCCCGTCAGTGAGAATGGGAACAACCTAAGCCTCTTGGCATCTTCAGACATGCCATTGTAATTGAATGTGAAGGCTATCATGAGAAAACTCCTCAGGTGAGTGTGAGGATTCTCCTTCCCGATCACCCCCTTGAACTGATTCTCGGTCAGCAGCTTTAGAATTCCCGGGGAAATCGAGAATTTATTTGCCTCAACAGGAGGCAATGCCACTCCATCATAGTACCGCTGTGGCTGCGCCGCGAACCTTCCTCGAATGGCCAGATTTTGATCTATGTTCTGAGGAACGTTTTGAGGATCAGCAGCAGGTACGGGTACTGGTTGGGGTGGTGGTTGGTAAACGGGTGGTTGATTGAAAACTGGAGGTGGAGGATACGGGTATGGTGGGTAAGGATAAGGTGGGTATGGGTAGGGTGGATAGGGTAAGTTGTTTTGTGGTAAATTAGGATGTGGGTAAGCAGGGTTGTTATGAGGATGTTGAACAATGTTATGAGCTGGATTGCCTACGTTTTGTATATCTGGGTTTAGGCTCTGGCTGTCCCCTAACGGAACTTGATTCTGGCTACCACTAACTTCAGTGCCTTCAACTCGGCCCAATTCCTGATTGAATTCATTCGCAGCATCATCCAACTCATTAGAGATGTCCATGGGTTCTTTCCCTCCTCCGGCAGTATTCATTCTTCTCAAGAAAGCTCGGTTCCTTCTGGCTATCGTCTCAGGGTCCAACGGTATTCTCTCTTCGCTCGTATTTCCTTATGAGAGTGTTTTCATATACCTGACACACTAGCAGAAGGATCAAAATGCAACTGCCGAATGAATGAAAATAAAAATAAAAACAGAAATTAAAGCACCCACTACTAACTACTAAGCTATCTACAAGTCCTATTCAAAAAGCATACAGCGCCATCCCCGGCAACGACGCCATTGACTTGAAGCGAATTACACTAACTTCTACTAATCGTTCACCCGCAAGCGGACGGGTTCACTGTAGTAAGAGTAAGTATACTGGCCAAGTATTATCGAACCCACGAGATGGAGTGTATGCGAACAGATCCCTGAAGATCTACGCGTCGTAGCTAATATGAGTATAATGTTTTTGGTTTTTTTGAAAGATTAATTAAAACAACTAAAATACTAATTATACTAACGAACTAACGAAGACGAATTAACTACGGGTTGTTTTCAAGTAAGAGATGGTGATGCTTAGGATAAGAATCCCTACGTATACTAACGGAGCAGGTACATAATCAAAATAACTGTGACGCGCCAGAAATAACCTAAGTAAAAGAATGCAAGGTGAAAGCTCAAGATTCTAAACCCTAATACTTTACCCTAACACTCGACTTCACTAATCCACTAACAAGTTAATAGATTGTGCTTAATTAATAAGACCCTGATTTAACTAAGGTGATGCGGTCGTCCTCCTTCGCTAAACTGGTAGATGAATTAACCTTTCCTAAACCCTCTAGTTAAGTCTACTCGCTGTTAAATAGTGATACGGTCGTCCTCTCTCTAACACCTTTCGAACGAAATTCAAAAGTAAAGTCTAGATTAATTTTAAGAATTCATTAACCAAGAGAATTAAAACATAACGTCACAAGTTACCCTAATTACGTACTGACTTGGTCGGAGTTTTTCGAAAAATATTTTCCTACTCCCCCGCAAGAGTACGGGATCGTCGTAGTAGTGAAAGTAGACTTGGACCAAGTAGTTATCGAACCCAAAGGATTTAGGAATGCAGTGGAGCCCCAAAGTTGTGCGTCGGCATGGTACTATAGTGACGAGAAAGTTGACATATGAAAATTAAACTAAACAAAAATTAAATCTAGAAAACAATTAAAACAATTAAACTAACTTTCAATTAAGAAAGTGCGAGAGAGAGAAATGCTTCGAGTGTCTTCACAATATAATCCACTAGTGTGTTTGACAAATTCACAACTTATCATTGCCTTTTTCTAGATGTTTGCTAAGAGCGATCACGAAGGTGTGTAAACCAATCCCTTTTGAGGCCTAGGTGAACAACGTGGACTAACTAGCAACTCCTAATTATGCCCCATAAGCTCCTAAGATCGTGAATATCTAAAAGCACGCTATGCATCTCTAGAATTCCCTCGTCACTAAGTACCCGAATTATCAAATTAAGATACCTAATGTCTACTGATGGGGGATCTAGCAACCGACCCCCTCTCGGGCAACCGATTACTATTTAACTCAAATTAATTAGTCAAAACTTTCACCTAAATACCAATCATGCATACCCAACTCTCGTTGCAATACACAAAATTAAATACATAAGCTAATCAAATCAACTAATTAATTGAGACATACAAAGCCCATCATTAGAAACATTCACATAAAGAAATAAACATAATCAAAGCTATAAATTCATCAACACACTAATTTCATACATTGATTCAACACTCAAAACAAAGAAAATTAGCTTATGGTTCTAGAAGAGACATCCATGGCTAATAAGCTAAAATAACAAATAAAAATTACTCATTAAAGCTTGAAATAAAAGAAAGATATCACCTCTTGTGATGAAATGGAAATACAAATCTTCAATAGCTCAAATCCTTACTTGAAATGTAAACACTACTAATGAAATATAAATCTAATCTAATCTAGAAATTAAAAGAAAAAGCAAAAGAAAAAAATAAAAGAAAATTATCTAGGGGATTAGGGTTCTTAGGCTTGTTCTCTTTGTTTTCCTAAATCTGAGAAATGAAGTATATATAGTGTGGAAATAGGGCTTGGGACGAATTTGCAAAGAAGTCCCTCAAAAATGGTGAATTTTCGAATTTTTACCCAAAATCACCTGAGTTGACCCGGTCAACTCGACAGTGTTGACCAACTCGAGCTGGCTTCCCGGTCGAGTACGGCAAAATCTCCTCTCAACTCTCTGTTATCACCGACCACGACTCGCACAAGTTGAAAACTGGAAATGCGCTTCTGTTAATGGAGAGAAAATGCTGATTCTCTTTCAGCAATTCTTTCACATTTTGAGTGGGACCCGCACATGTGTTAATTCTTCCTCTCAGCCTTAGCACGTGACCCAAGAGGTGGGCCAGCTTCCCTACTTCTTCCTCTGCAAATCGGCCATGGTGTTTCCAACAAATTCCGGCATCGTTCTTCGAAGCTTCCGGCAAGGTGGTGCGACGGCGAGGCTTCCGTCTTCGTACTCTGCAACTCCGGCGTGAATTATGGTGGCGGTTAGCATTAATTCCGGCAAACTGCTTTCCATGGTGTTGCTCGGCCGAATTCCGTGAGGCAGATTCCGTCGTGAAATGTGGCGGTGGTGCTGAGTTTCTCTCCCTTTCATGGCTTCTCCGGTGCTCCGAACAACGGCCAGGTGCAGCGGCGGCTTCGTGAAGCCATTAATTCCGGCTTGAATTCCTGCTCTAGGCATCGTGGCTGTTGCTTTCTGCATTCATGGTGTGGATTCCGGCGACGTTTGTGGATTTTGGCCAAATGGGAGTTACTTTTTCTCTCTCTTCGAAAGGAAAATGGGATGGGTTTCTCTCTCTGAATCTCTTGGTCAAAATGGATGTGGGGTCCCGGGAAATTAGCAGCTAGCTTTTCTTTTCTTTTTTTCTCTAGCATTCACTTGACCTTGGTATAAGGAATAAGAACTTAGCTTTCTTATTAATTCCCTTCATGGGCTATTGCCTTTTCAAATACAATTGGGCCTTCATTTTCCTAATTAAATTGCAAGTGGGCCGATTCCAGGGATCAGTAATTAAACCCAAGCCCATCTCAGTTTTCTCCTCCGATTTTGCCTCTCGCTCGACCTCAATAAATTGAAGGCTCGTATTTGCTTCTAAAATTTTCAAATTTCCTGCAAAATAAACACAAAAGCCTTTCTCGACAGTTAAGCGCAATTAATCAAATTAATGTAAATAAATGCAAGAAATCCAATTAAAATAGGCAAATTAAATGCATGAATTTCGAGCAATTTTCACACTAATCACGTACCCACAACCTACTTCTACGAGTTCATCCTACCCCAAGCATGCAAGGGTTTTAGCTAGACATAGGTTTAACGTAAACTAAAGCAATTAAATAAGTAACGAACATGAACATGATATTTATAACGAAGAAAAGATCGAACATGAACTAGGGTTTTAAGATAAAAAAAAATAAATTGAAATTAATTAAACAAAACGAAGTCTCAACGTATTTAAGAACACATGACAGGAAGAAACGAAACTAAAAAGTAAAATTGTGACGTGAATTCGTAAGAAAACCTCAAAAAAACGTAAAAATAACTTGCTCGTCTCTTCTCCTCTTCCTCTCTCTCAAAACTCAGTCTCCAAAAGTAGTATGGTATCAAGTGGTTTTTAAAAATGTGTTCGGAAGGGGTATATATAAGCAACGGGTCGAATCGGGAGTTAATGGGCCAAAAACGCGACAGGTCGTGCACTTACTCGTGCACTAGTGCACGAGTAATGTGTGGTCGAGCACCCCAAAATTAACAGAACCTCAAAAGTGCTCGAGTAGTCGAGCTCGTGCACTAGTGCACAACTTGATTCAGCTCGAGCACTATGCACGACTGACTCGTGCACTCAGTGCATGACTCACTTCAATTAGAGCACTTTGCACGACCAACTCGAGCACAACGTGCTCGAGCTCTTCTAGCTTGTGCACTCCAATGATACTTTTGCTCCCTCGAACTAGTACTTTTCGTATTTCTTCGATATCTTCTCATTCGGGCGTCCGTTTGAGTCGATTCAAAGTCCTACGAACTCCTCTTTTCGCCCTCTATCCATCTATGAGCACCAAAGAGACAAATTCATCAGTTTATAGAAATGATACTCAAATGAATCCAAACACTCATAAAAAATACTCAAAACATGGGCAAATCGGGCACCAAAATATAACAATTTCACGCCTAATCAAAGACTCAAAAGAAGAAGAAAACAGAAGTACTTTTCTCATAAGGCGTGGACACGTTTAAGGTCCAGATGAGAATTCTGATAAGTGGCGCTCAATTATATACTTCAAGACTCAAATATAATTCTTTCCATATTTTAGGAGTCTTTAATATTTAATATTTATTTTAAATTCATATTTAAGTTAGTTGTTATCTTTTAGTTTAAATTATATTTCTAGATAAGTTTTTAGATTAGTTTTGCTCAACTCCCTTTGTAACCACCTATAGTTAGATAAGCATAATATATTAGATTATGATTGGTGGGGTGAAAAGGAGAGACGTCCATTACTTTATTTTCCAACTCTTAGTTTCAAGATTACCAAAGTTTATTTCTAAGTTCTATCTATTACGTACTTTTTCTCTCTTCTTTCTCAACACTTTGAGAGAGAAGAAAATACTATATACTTTCTTTTAGGCTCTAGCCATGAATGATGGAAGATTCGGTTCAACATGAATTGTGATATCTAATTTGTTTACATATTCTTTCATTCTTCATTATTTATGTATCTTCTGTGTTTATTTACGTTGTTTGTCGAGTTGTTAAATTTGGCCAGTTACTCAATTCGTGAAAATGATGTTAGCCAATTGAAACGTTAAATTCGTAATTGTTTAATTGTTCTGATCTTAGTGTCAAATGACAATGAATAGTTGTTGTGGAGATGCATAACCTAGTCTAAATAAACCTACATGTGGGTTTGTTAGCTAGAATGAAGTCTTTCTAGATTATAATGCTGCTGGTAAATTAAATTCTACAGTCTGTCGTTAGGGGTGGGAATATGCCAGGCTACCCGACAAAGGCCTACGGCTCGGCCTACCTAAAGCCCAGCTCGGCTCGACTCGTTTAATAAACGAGCCAGGTTTAGACTTTTTTAAAAGTCTATTTATTTAAATAGGTCAGACCTGAGCTTTTCTGTAAGCCTTTTAAGCCCAATAGGCCAGCCTATTTAACTATAATAATACAATACACATATAATATAATATAATATAATAAATATTTAATATATATGTAAGAATATTGCTAAATATAAATTAAATATTATTTAAATTTGTTATTATGCTATTATTTGATAATCCTTTGGAAAATTCTTTTTATTCTTCATTTTAAGATTTAAAGAGTCAATTGTTATGATTTAATAATAATAATATAATTATTGAATATAATTTTGTAAATATGATTAAAAAGACCCCTAAAAGGCTTTCAGCCCAGACCTATTTATTAAAAAGGCCAGGCCAAGGCTCTAGAAAAAGCCTATGACAGTTAACAGGCAATGCTTATGCCCAAAGATCAAATAGCAGACACATGCCGTCCAACAAGAAGCCTAGCTCGGCTCGGTCTATTTTCACCCCTAACTGTCGTACCTAGTGTTGTTTAATTGGTTAGCGATAATTAGAGATCGTGTCCTAATTATCTACAAAGTAAGGAAAGACTGGTTGTTAGGTCGTACCAACAACTATAACTAATTTAGTGTAGAATGGAAGAACGATCTTTGCATCGAGGATTGATTGTGTGTGAACCAACTCTAAAATTGTCTTTGGTTGAATGGTTTTATACTTTGAATCTCTTTGATTTTATTTTACTTGTTGTTTATTTAGTTAATTTAATCTCAATTTCAAAACCCCCCATCTCTGTGTTTATAGTTGTAATTATGTATTTGTTAAAGAATAAATCTATTTACCAATCTCTGTGGATTCGACCCTGCTTACCACTATCACAATAAATATTCTTTTAAGTAGGTTTTATTATTTATTGGATTCGACACCCATCAAACTATACATTATAGATAGTCATCGTCATTTCTATACCTTTTTTTAGCGAAGGAGACCAGAAAACAGGAGGAAATGATCAATAATTTTGTTTAGGATTAAAGTGGGAAATCCTAGCCAATGAAGACAACAATGTTAGATTTTCACCGTAATGGAGCATAATTAGTAGAACTAATTAAATTGAGAAATCACAAATTGTATTGGTAAATTTGTAATTCCATCAAGTGACAGGGGATAATAGCATGTGTTTTTCTATGTTAGTCCTTTCGTCTCAATTTAACAGTTATTTTTTGAAAAAAATATATTGTATTTTTCAAAATACATGTCGTTTTTTAGTTTTGATTTTCAAGATTTTTTATCAACTTGATCTTTGTGATATGTTTAATTTATTGAGATACAATAATTCAAGTGAAACACCCAAAAATCTATAAATATATAATACAACAACTTTTGCCATTTTTAGATTTGAGCGAAAAATAATATTGGCCTTTGATTGTTTTTTCATCTTTTGATCTCTGCCGTCAATTCTTAATTGCTATACTATTATGGTATATTTGAAATTATATTTTTATCTGATTCCTAATTTCAGCTGTCGTTTCAAAGTAAAAAATTCCTATTTATAATCCTTTTTTCTCTTCGTTTGCAGTCATTCTTCTTTCTTATTTTTCATTGATTTCTTGAAATCATTTTTGATACATTGATATTGGGTTTAGAGTTTATTTTTAAGTAATTTTTCTTTCTGTTTTTGTATCGGTTTGTGATGATGTGAATAATTTTCAATCTATATTCCTTGTATTCGCATTTATATATTTTAGGTTTCTAATTTTTTTTTCTACAGAGGCTGTTAATTAAAACTTCATTGGTTATAACAATTTAGTTTTCTAATCGATCCCCTCTGACATCCATTTTAATCATGTGGAAGAAACCCTAATTTAGTCCTTTTGTTTTAGTCTCCTTGATCTTAGTGATCCTTCTTGTACTTGGAAAATTCTTTTAAATCATATCATAAGTATTCGTTAATTTTCAAAAAGTCACGTTGATCTTACTAATCCTTCTTATACTTGGAAAATGCTGGTAAATTATATTACAAGTATTCATATAATTTTCAGATATTTTTTGACATGTAATATCACATTTTCTTTGCCACGTGTTTAGGTATAATATTATTAGTTGTTAATCAATGCACAATGGGTTCGACTTAATTAGTCAATTTGACCTTTTCAAATTTACTGGATAGTTAATATACTCATTATAAAATTCTACATATAAAATAATTAAAAAAATAGTATATAAATTTTAGTTTTTTTTGTTCTTCATATGTTATGAAAAACATTATAGATTTCAATTATTACTCAATTTCTTTAATTATAGTATTTTATAAGGTAATTATTATTTATTAAAGTATGAAACAAGGTAAGACAATTCTTCAATTTTAGGAGCAAGTGTTGACAATTATTCAATTTTTTTATTAGAGTAGTGTATACTGAGATGTTCTCTTGGGTCACAAATAACTCTGAATTATCAATTTTTACTTCTTAATTTTGACCAATTAAGTACTAAATTGCACAAATTAATTTTAAATTTAATGTATTATTGATTTCCTAATTTTGACCAATTAAGTCCTCATTATACGTATTTTCTGTGCACAAAATTAAATTATACTTAATTTTGGTTCATTAAATTATAGTATATGTAATTTATCAATCATCGACGTCTTTCCTCCTTTTAATATGCTTTCAAAAAATGTGAATTATCTTTCTGTGTTGTTTTAGAAAGGAGAAAGAGTACCGGGTCATGCGACAAAACTCTAATTTAGGATAGAATTATAAGATAATCTTGCTAATCTAATTAATAACATGTGATCAGTAAGTCTAATTTGGGAGCAAGTGGCAATTATACAATTTTTTTCTTAAACTATTGTATACATAGGTTGTTTATATGGGTCATAAATAACTCAAATTAATAGTTTTGACTTCTTAATTTCCTAAATATTCATAAATTAATTTTAAATGTAAACGAATATTGATTTTCTAATTTTGACCAATTAAGACCTCATTGCAAATCTCATTCAATTTCAATACAATCACCAAACATACTTAATCCTGCACCTCTATGGCTACTATTGTTGATTGTATTTATCTCGATTTTAAATCTCAAACGTATGTTCACGAATATTTACAGGACATGATAGTTATTATTGCACCGATATTTGATTATGATATATGTAGAAATAATTATATGATGCGGTTAAATGAAAATAGGTCCCTTAAATATTTCAGTTGCAATAATGTTTGCTAGTGTGATTAGAAATTTGATATTCTTGCTAATGTGCATACTCCTAAAAATTTTCAATGCTTTAAATTATTAAATCTAATGGTCTACCTACACAAGTTCGAAAAATTATTGTCCTTGAAACACAACCCCCTCTGAGTTACATGCCTAAAAAAAATATTATTCCTATTATTACAGTAACATTATTAGTACTCCCTCAGTCGTGGAACTACTTTTGTAGGATGACACTCTTTTTAAGAAAAAAAGAGTATGTGAATGTGAGATTGAATAAAATAATACTTCATCCGCCCCAGAGTAAACTTCTCATAACCTTTTGTTGTTTTGTTTAAGAAACTATATTTATTTGTTAATATATGATGGACCACATGTTGATTTTTACGGTAAATTAATGAATAATGCTGAAAAGTGAATGAAATGAGTGATATTTTTAATAATATTGTGTGAATTTGAAGGTTAAAAATTAAATATAGAGTTCCTTTTGCCATTTATAGAACAAAAAACTTATTGTGGGATGATTAAAAAAGGAAAGTAGGAAATTCTTATCATGTATTTTTCGAAAATAATAACTACCATATTATTTTGTAATTCCTATAACAATTTTTATATCCTATCTATTTATGTATTTTTAGAGGTTTAAATTTTAAGTGGTGATGTTTGCTAGAATTTTAATTTCACAAACAAACTTTGTTGATTATATTTGGGCTTTATGGCTCAATGATCTCTTCCCACCTAATAGCGTTTTACCAAGAATCCAAGATTAGCTTCCAACTCTCTACCCCATTTTCTTAATATTTTAATCAATTTATAATTTTTTTTTTTTGATCAAATCCTGTAAGCTATATCGGCAATTAAAAAATATTTCTTAATAAAAGTGCATAAAAAATATGTCGAGAGTATGTCTTATGTGAGACTGTCTCATGTCATGAGACGAGATAGATTATAAAATAGGCATGACGCATTAACACTTTGACAATGATATATGTTAATTTGTGTTGTTTCATGCAATGAGACAGTCTCACACACGTTTTTATCTAAATCTAGGACACTGCTTTCAATCAATTAACTACAAAATCATGAAACTAAATTTAATTCAAATTTAAATACGCCTATGTTGAAATGTTAGTGTGATAGGTCAAATTTATATCCTATCCTAAGAGTAAATTTTATATGAAAATAGTTAATGATAAATTTATTATGAAATTATTTTAAGGTATTTAATATTATAAATAAAATATAAAAAATTTAATGAGAAGTATCGTTAATTTGAGTTTAAGAAAAAATTTAGTTATATATTTTGAATTTTTTTTTGTAGATTTTTAGTTTTATAATTAAAATATGGTAATTATTATAGTTTAAACAATGTAACAAATTTCGGTCATGCGAATTTACGATCACCAGTTATATATATATATATATATATATATATATATATATATATATATATATATATATTAGTTATTAAATGAGTTGCTTCTATCATTTAGTCTCTTATGTTTTCGTCATTTTTCTTCTCCTTTTATTAGGGCTATTCATGGAGTTCGGAGATTACCGAACCCGTACCAAAATCCGCATCGAAAAATAATCGAACCGAAAAAATTGTGGACTTTTTTATTTTAACCGTACCGAAACCGAACTGAGTATTTTTTTCGTACGGATCTGGATATTACCAAATTAACCGTACCGAAAAATTGAATGTGACCGTATCGAACTGTACCGTACCGAACCAAACATAATAACCAAATTAAATATGTATTAAATTTAATTATTACTTATTTATTATTTATCAAATATTTTTATAATGTTATTGAATTCAAATACACTTATACGCATAATTTCTCATCCTTTTCAAAATACAAACACTATATTATTTATATTATTAAGTTCTTAAAATGTTAACTTATGTTTAGGTGTATATTAAAATAATTTAAAATTAATTTTTATTCTTTTAATTTTATTTTTCATGTATATTCATTACTTACAAAAATTTGGATATGATGTACCCTGTGTTAGGAATTACAATCAATATGATTTTTATATTGTACTTTACATTCACAAGATATTTAAAAGAATTTTTTAAATATATATTTTATATACTGTATTTTAAATACTCTATTGGTGGTAATTTGCATTAATATTTTAACCATCCATTATCAAATAATGTGTTATATTCTAGCTTGTATAATGATATATGTTTGATTATAGTTAAAGTTGTTTAGTATTCGTTTGAGTGTGCATGCATCATTTTCTTTTAAATTGATTTTAAAAAAAGATTGATAAAAAAATGGGTAAAAAATCTGTTTCTCCGCTCCGTACCGATCCGATCCTGTCCGTTTGTAATCGAAAATCCGCTTCGATCCGTACCGTACCGATATTTCGGTATGGACACGGATACACAAATATTAAAATAACCGAATTTTGATACGGATACAGATATTTTCAAATATCCATTTTGGTTCGTACCGTGAACAACCCTACCTTTTATTGTTATCGACTTTTCTCACTAAATATTCTAAGTTGCGCCTTTTCGCTCTCAAATTATCTATTTTACTTCTAATTTGTGTAATTTGGCCATGTCATGATCAGTTTTGACAGAACAATGGGAATAAACACTTAAAAATGGAACTGCGTCATATGAATAAATTATTGGTCTACATCTAACAAACCTCTATAATATTTTTATAAAGTTAATTGCAAATGAAATTAACAGCTTTAAAGTTTTTATTAATTAAACTTTTCTTTTTTTTACAATTTGATATACCAAATTTTTAAATTTTGCAATTCAATATATTTGACAATTTTCCAACAACGGCTAAATAAAGTGACTACCGAATATGCCACATAGAGTTCACGTAGATGATTGAAAATAAAATAATTTTTAAAAATAAAAATAATGTTTTAAAAAATGTTTTTAACTTTAGAAACTTAAAAAAAAATTAAAGATGATATTTTCATATTAGCAAATGGTTTTTATTTATTGGTAGTTATGTGACATTTTCAGCAGTCACATCATTTAATTTTTGTCGAAAAATAATTGAATATACCGCATCGTAGAATTTAAAAATGTAGTGTATGAAATTATAAAGAAAAGAAAAAGTATTATAATAATTGATTAACCTTAATTTTATTGTGGAGGAGGGTAGAGTCAACAAAGAAGTAGTTGAAGCATGTAAAGAATTATAATTGGGACAACGGGGGCGTTTTTGATAGAGTAGACACGTTTATACTTTTTATGTGGAAATTGAAATAAAGGTACATAAATTCCGTGCAAATCACGGTCGCATTTAGAAAGACTAATGGTTCCTACCACTATTATAAACGTGTTTTAAATGCATAAAGCATTGTACCAACACCTTTTTGCTTAATCTACGTACCAAAATAGGTCGAGAGGCCCCACACACACATGTGTGTGTTTTGAGTACGCATTGTTAAGTAATAATAAGCAGTATTTTTTAGAAGTAAAAATAACTAATACTAATCCATTGTTCAATGAAAATATTTAATACAGTTGAAAAATATATTTGAGTTGAATGATATAACTGGTGATTACAAGACTTTTATCGTTTTGATATCTGAGATGAGATTTATATAACTATATATTTAATTTACTTAAAAAAATTAAGTTTCTTAATTATAGTAACAAAAATTCGTCCTTATTTTGCTTTTTTACCATTTAATACAAATATTCGTACTAGACATGATTTGAGTTTGTTTCAAATTGATTACAGGTTTTGCGGAAGGATATTCAATCTCATCTAAAATTTAAAGTTTAGAATTTAGAATTTATAAAAAAAAGGGAAATTAATTTATTTAATTAAATTTTTTATTTCCTGGTAGTGTTATTTAAATCTTCGCATCCTCTTTTTTCATTTTAAATTATATTTACGTTTTTCAAAATTAAAAGATCATTGCTAATTATATATGTTAAACGAATAACGATATAGACTTATTCTGGGGAATCATTCATTTCGTTTATATTTCATAATTTTTCAAATCAAGTAAGTAAAAACATTAGAAGAGACTGAAGATGATACCAAATTGGCTCGAAAATTACAAGGATGTGTTTGAAAACTCTTTTAAAAGCACGATAAGATATTTATCAAATGAGACGGTTTCACACCAAACCTACTAAATTAATATTAACAAATCAAATAGAATAGTTCTGGGTATACTACAAATATAAAAATAAGATTAATTACAAATCAAATAGAACAACCTTATGGTAGTTGGATGCCTCCATTATAAATTATTTTTAAAAAAAATTACTCAAATGTTTTAACGTATGTCGCCGTCTTAATCTTTTCTTATTTATCTATAATATTTTTTGTCATTTTTGTAATTTAATTAGTATAAGTCGAATCGTCATCAATTAAAACACTGAATGGTTTAAATGCGTGTTGTACTACTAAATTATGTAATTATCCGTCACAAGATTTGGGATGTCTACTTACAAATTAAGGGCCCGCTTGGTTGGGGGTAATGGGTATAAGGTAATGGGAATGAATCCATTAGTAGTGCTTGATATTATTAATATATTGTAATAAGATTGAAAATGAGTTATAATTTACCTATCAAATGACTCCCCATTCATTACTCCCTACTTGAATGACTCCTCAATCATTTTAATTCCCATTACCCTATAATCACTACCCCCAACCAAGCGGGCCCTAAGTTATATGCATGTACATATACATACTTAATGAATCAGTAATTCATTCATTTCCAGTCCAGCACATCAGACAGGAAAATTGTCACCCATGAATGCGACTCTTCTAGACGCGGTCCACTATAAAACGTGCGCTTTGATGGGTTAGTCAACTATATGTATTGGCTAATTGTTACACCATTTTTCTTTAAAAAATACAAATAAAAGGACTAATGAATTACTTTATATTTTTTTTAAATAGGATGAAAATTGAAGATTTCCATTAATACATTGCTGCTTTGCTATATTCATATTAACTTATCGTTTAGTACAATTAATAGGGATTGAACTACTTTATGAGCAACAATGACATGAAATAGTCTCATGTATAAGACAGTGTTTTATTTTAATATTTAGATCATACTTCTTTTTAAAATATATTATATTCGTCCCCCTATTTACTTTTTATTTTGTTTGGGTATAAATATTAAGACAAGCATAATATAATATAGGGATAACAAAAATTCATTTAGGCAAAAGTGATGATATAAATTTGCAAGTAGAATAAGTTTTATATAATGAGACATACCAAAATTGAAAAATAACTTTATAATAGGTAGGATGGAGCACATGAGTCATATAATATAAGTAAATGAGACTCATCTCATGCATAAAACCATCTCAATATTTCATACGAATTCTTATCTACATTTAGCAATTTATATATATATATATGAATTTGTTTACGTCAGTTTTACAACTTTAACAGTGCAACATATTAGTTGTGTTGTCACTTCTATGATTAGTGGTTTTATAAAGTCCACTTAAAACAAAAACCAGTTCTATAAATTTAATTTCACACGTTATACATATTCAATCAGTAAATAAAATAAAACACAACTTACATATGATAAAATCGAGAACCTAGCTAGTTATCAACATAAGAACACCATAATCGAAATGCCAAATGTCTCATTAATGAGACCCCCTCAATTTTGACGACTAATAATTTAATTCAATAAGCACGTGATAAAAGGCTAAATATTAGTCACTCAACATATAGGGTTTTATTTTTATTTATTAATGTATTGTATTCATTGTTGTGGTATTGATTTATGAGATTCCACTTGCGACTTGCCACAAGGTCCCTTGGTCCTAATGTAGAGCCTGTATTCATTGTAAGTCGTTGCCGGATACCGCGGCGGCTGCTCCGCCGTGACTAGCTGCTCCGCCGGTTTAATGACCATTTCACCCTTGGGATTGTAGAAGAATGCCAATGATACCCTCTCCTTTTCTGAATTCACCACCACTCTATGCTCCACACTTTTATAATTGGCATTGCTCAAAATCTGTATAATAATAAATTAATCAATATTAATTGACTAAAATAAAAATAAAAATAAAAATAAAAATAAATTGGGGACCTGAAGTTGATCGCCTATGTTGATTATGAAGGCATCGGGTATGGGGTTAACGGTGACCCAAGTATCACGGTATCGGACTTGGAGGCCCGAGACATTTTCGTCCGGGTAGAGAACGGTCATGCCGCCCGGATCCGAATGAGATGAAAGGCCCAAAGTGAGGTCGGGTTGAGGGCATTTTGGGTAAAAGTTAAGCCTCATGCATGCGGCCAATTCATCTCCTCCGAATGCCTCATGAAGATAATCCTCTCTAAGCCCAAGATTTGTGGCGAACACCTTCATCAACTTTCCACATAGTTCCCCCACTTTTTCACTGTACTGCGACACCAGTTCCCTGCAATATTAATTTGAAATTGAATTAATTATTTTATATATATATGCTTCTCTCTCTCTCTCTCTCACTCTCTCTCTCACGCCTAATAATTAGGCGAAATTAAGCAGATCATATCGGAATGGTGATATGTTCCCCCAAAACACTGCAACATGACATCTCTCAACTCACGAGTTCCCAACATATTGGACCTAGATCTTTCTTTTTTATAATTGAATAAATACTTCCAAGAAAAATATATAATTTAAGATTATAAGGCCATGGTTACTCATGAAATTTAGTACTTTCAATTATATATTATTTTATCTCAAATCATCATAAATGAAATAAAAACATAATAATATTATGATTATATATTAATTTCCTTGATTTTTTTAATAAAAATAATTCATGAAACACAATCCAAATCGGTTTTCATTTAATTTATAAGTTTAAATGAATTGAGGAATATCAATATATTAAAATTGTATGGTGAATGTTTTGTAAATTGAGAATCCAATTAAGGCATAAGAGTAGTACCTGCATGAAATAGGTAGAGCAGGCCACTTGTTTGGATCCCTGAGGTGGAGAGGAAGATAATGGAGAAAAAAATAGTCACTCCAATCGAGGGAAATCCCTTTCTCCACTCCGAGGCGGCTGCCGTAGCCCTCGTAGGTGGTGGGCGAATTGGCGTACTTGTGCTTCTCCTCCAACGGCAGCTTAAAAAACTGGCGCCACACCTCCCGCATCGCCGCCATCGTCTCACCGCTCACCCCGTGGTTCACCACCTGGAAAAACCCCCACTCGCGGCACGCCTCGTCGATTGCTGCAGCCGTCCTCCGCCGCGCCTCCGCGTCGCCCGAGTACAGCCCCTCCATGTCGATCACCGGAATGTTCACCTCGCTGCCGCCGGGAATCGGCCGATCTGAGGGCTTCTTCACGTACCGATCCGGTATCACCCGAATCCCGCTCTCCGATAGCTCTTGGACCCGGACTACGGGTTCGGGCCAACCCTGGACGCAGCTTATCATTTTTTGTGCTGCAGGATCCACAGACAACGTGACAAATGTGAAACAGCTCTTTTATATATATTAAGCCAAGGGTGATGGAAGAAGAAGCAGAAGAAGAAGAGAGAAATTAAGTAGTGTTGAGTGGTGAGTGGAGTGGGAGGGGACACACACATATATATAGAGGGAGGAGGATAGATACACACACATATATCGTGTGTCAAAAAAGCATATGGACATAATTCCGGCGCCGTGAAGGACTTAAATTCGTGTTTTGTTTTGTGCCGTCGTTCAGCTAGTGGAAACACGTCCACTAATTAATCATGGTGGTTTCGGGGGGAAACCAGCAAACATTAATTATTAATGTATTATTATTATCTAATTTAATTGTCAACCCATGCGCCATAAATAAATATCCATAATATTAAAGAGTTTGAATTTTTTTTATTGTATAATTATCTTGCATTTGACTTGACGTCAAATTACTAACACCAACGCACACTCATCATGTAATTTGAGTTATATTACTTCACATGTATGCAATGTTTAGGTTATACTACCTCTATCAATAAAAATTAAATTTATTGCTTTTTATACTATTATTAAGAAAGTTAATATAATAATATGTAAAAAGTAAGAATATTGTGTCACATCAAGTACAAAATAAATTATTTTAAAAATGTTATGTATGTATGTTAAAAAGTGTAGATACAGTTTATTATTTCCATTTTAGGCAACAAAACTATTTAATTCGTGGATGATCTAATAAGGTAATCAAACTTATATTTTGTGGACGGGGAAGTATTATTCTGTAGATTTCACTTTACATTTTCTATTAAATTTAATCTATATTGGTCCGTACGTTTTATTTCACATTTCAACAATATTTAGTCTATACATTTTAATTATATTAATTTATACGTCTCATTTTACACTTTGTGCTCATTTCACAGCCCAATCTATTAGAAATTTATAGATAATCCATATTATTTGAGGTAGGTCATTATGTAATCTGTTATAGTTAAGATCATATAATATACTATTTTTTTGTTCTATTCATTAATGTAGCTAACACAATGTTAATAAACCACTTAAACGTACGTGTTCTATTTGTTTGCCATTTTTTGATATTCTCTCCGTCCCCCAAAAGTATGGTCGTTTGCTTTGTATAGGTTTTAAGAAAATATAGATAAAGTAGATAAAGTAAGAATATTTTGATGTTTTGTATGGTCTATTTATAAGTTAAGTGGTTGTTTGTGAGTATAAAATCGATGACATGAAATAATTAAATGGTGATTGAATTAAAAAAAAAAAGTTGAAAAAAAAAAAGTCATAATTTGAAAGACGGAGATGATATCTTTTTCAATTTTCATCAGTTTTGACAGATGTATAGTAAATAAACCGCTATTGTGCCATGATATGGCTCATAACCCGCAAATCACGTGCATATGGAATTTAAACTTAGTTTCTTTTAAGTACTGTAAAAAAAAAATGAATTTCTTCTATATCGTGTGCACTTAAGTACTCATCAACTCAACATCCAAAACCTAAATGATTTCAACACATATAGCTTCTACCTAATTATTCTTGCCTTATAAATTTATTTCTTTAAGTCTATTCTTTATTCTATAAATAAAATTGTCTGAGCCAGGTAATGGATAGCAATATAAACCTACTTTTTTTTATTTGATACATGACTTTAATTGGTAACCATTGACAGATTTAGGAATGTGTGGGGGAGCGATCATCTCTCTTTAAATTTCATTTTCTACTATATGCATATAACAGAAACAAAAAATTTTCTACTCCTTCATTGTCTATGAGAATATATATTAGTATATAACCCATTGAATTAAAAATATACTTTTATAATTATATGAATATTCCTCCCACCGAACTAAAATTCTACCTCTGCCCCTAATCTGTAGGTATGTACTAATACTTAGTTGAAAAATTCTAACTTATTTTTTTTACAGTTTATAAAAATATTAAAAACTTATTTTATGATCTTATAAATTATTAAACATCTTATTTTATCAAATCTTTGAAAGTGTTTATAAACTTTTAAACCATTTATAAATTGTTTTTAAAAAGCCTTATAAACTTTAATCAAACGCCCTCATAAAACCTTTGCATCAGTTTTAATAGATGTATTGTAAATAAACCTCTCCTGTGCCATATGGTCCATAACCCGCAAATCACTAAGTATGGAATTTAAACTTAGAGTGAAATTGGTTTATACATGAAATTTTGAAGGATATTAGTTATTTTCACTGAAGAGTATTAGTTTTTTACATTGAAGAGTATTCGTTCTTCTTATTGAAGAGTTTTAGTTTGTTTTCAATAGACAACTAATACTCTTCGGTTAACACAACTAATAAATACTCTTTAGTGAAAGCAACTGACACCCTTCAATGTTTCATGTATAAACCATTTTCACTCTATACTTTGTCTAATTTTTTAATGTAAAAAAAAAAATAAAGAATTTATTTTAAATCGTGTGCACTTAACTACTCATCAACTCAACATCCAAATCCTCAATGATTCAACATACTCTCCCTAATTATAACTAATCTTGCCTTATATATTTACTTCTTTAAATCTATTTTTTATTCTATAAATAAAATTGTCTGAGCCAATTTTTTTTTTTTTTTTTCATACATGACTTTTGTAACCAGTGACAGATTTAGGAGACGCGGGTGGGGGGTTTGATTCATCCCCGTCAATTTCTACACCTCCATTGCCTATGAGTTCAACCTTTAGAATAAAAAATATACATATTCCCCCATCCGAACTAAAATTCTACCTTTGCCCCTAATTTATAAGTACGTTATTTAATACTGCCTTCATCCATCCATCATACGCTTTGCACAGTTCACTGTTAATTTTCAATAAAGACATTTAAATTGCATTTAATTCCACTAATAATTACACATATATAAACATCTTCTTATTTGTTTCATTCACTTCAAAGTGAACAATCCACCCTCGTAATAAAAAATATTTTAATAATTTGGAAAAATTGTTATTTCAGGGCCGCAATTTTTCGGGTTGGCAAGATGAGGACCACAATTTTTCAGATTGGCAAAATAAGGACTATAACTTTTCAGAATGATGATTTAAGGACCATAAGCCTGAATTTCAGGTCAAATAGGCCCGATTTGGGCCCGAATTCTAACACAAATCGGTCAAATTAGCCCAATTTGCATTGATTATGGTTGATTTGTCCTCAATTTGCTAGATTTGAAAGTTATTGTCCTCATTTTGCCAGCTCGATAAGTTACGGTCCTCATTTTGCTTATCTCCTTAAGTTACGGTCCTGAAAATTTTTTTTTTTTATTAATTTAAATACTAGAAATTAACTTTCATACTAAAATTTCTAAAAGGTGAATTGTGGAGAGTGTATTGGGATTGGGTTAGTATATGTTATATCTCATGATTATTCATTTTGCATCTAATTAATTCTGATAATCTATTTAAGTGTGATGAGTAAAAAAAAAATTACAAAAGCGTACTTTTGGCTGTCCAGTGCTAATTTTATTCTCTGTTATCTCATATCTGAGAACTTCTCTTTGTAAAGAGTAACTGACTTGAAGCGAACTACACTAGCTTTCTACTAGTAGCTACCCCGCAAGAGTACGGGTTCACTGTAGTATTGGCAAGTATAGGGACCAAGTATTATCGAACCCAAGGGATGGTGTATATGCGAATAGATCCCTGAAGATCTACGCGTCGTAGTTAATATGAGTGTAATGTTTTTGGGTTTTTTGAAAGAATTAATTAAGAGCAACTAAAGTAAACTAATTAAACTAAAGAACGTAAGAAACGAATTAACTAAGGTTGTTTTCTAATGGGAGATGGTGATGCTTAGGATAGGAATCCCTACGTATACTAACGGAGCAGGTATATAATCAAAATAACTGTGACACACAAGAATTAACCTAAGTCTAAGAATGCAAGGTGAAAGCTCAAGATTCTAAACCCTAATACTTTACCCTAACACTCGACTTCACGAATCTACTAACAAGTTACTAGATTGTGCTTAATTAATGAGACCCTAATTTAACTAAGGTGATGCGGTCGTCCTCCTTCGCTAAACCGGTAGATGAATTAACCTTTCCTAAACCTTCTCGTTAAGACTACTAATTGTTATTGAGTGATGCGGTCGTCCTCTCTCTAACACTTTCGTACGAAATTCAAAGGTAGAGTTAAGATTAATTATATGAATTTATTAATTAAGAGAATTAAAACTAACGTCACAAATTACCCTAATTACGAACCCACATCCTACTTCTACGAGTTCATCCTACCCTAAGCATGCAAGGGTTTTAGCCGGACATGGTTTTAACAAAAATAAAAGCAATAGAAGAAACAACACACATAAACATAATGAATTGAAGAACGAAAATATGAAACATGAACTAGGGTTTTAAAAGAAAATAATTCTAAGAACTGAAATTTAATTAACTAAAACGACGTTCAAAGCGTTTAAAGTAATCAAGCTAATGAAAAGAAACTACGAATTGAACAGAAACTAAAATTCGTATGAAAAACCTCAACAAAACGTAAGTAAAGCTTGATCGTCTCCTTCCTCTCCAAAAACTAAGTCTAAAATTATTTCTAACGTTCGGGTATACATGTGTTCTTCAAAACATGTTTGGAAGAGGTATATATAGGCACCGGGTCGAAACGGGAGTTAATGGGCCGAAAATACGCATCCGGAGGCAAAAATCCATGGGCGCTCGAGCAAAACGCTCGAGCGGTCCCGCTCGAGCAGTGTAGCTCGAATGACACAATCGCTCGAGCGGTTCCGCTCGAGCTGATCGAGCGATGAAATCTCACTGTATGTTTTGGGCGCTCGAGCAATTCGCTCGAGCGGTGGCGCTCGACCTAGTCACTCGAGTGACTTCTAACTCCTCCCAAGTGATACTTTTCCTCGTCCGCACTAATACCAATCGTATTTCTTCAATATCTTCTCATCCGGGCATCCGTTTGAGTCGATTCAAAGTCCTACGAACTCTGTTTTTCGTCCTCTATTCACCTATGAGCATCAAAGAGACTAATTTATCAATGTATAGAAATAATGCTCAATTGACTCTAAATACTCTATAAACTCGACCAAGATTGGGGTATTTCTAGCTACGAATCATGACAATTTCACGCCTAATCAACCCCCCCAAACTTACCATATTGCTTGTCCCCAAGCAATGAAATAATAAGTCAAGTGAAATTGTTAGGAATGAGTCAAAAAATATCAATCATGCAAGCTAATGAACTCAAGCTTCAAAAGTCAATCACCCGTATACTCACTCACTTTCTTTTATCGTACTCATGCAACAATAATAAGAAACACCAAGGTCAAGCATGGATGTGCACTCAACGATGTGTTTCACTCCCTCACAAGTGTATATCAATGATCATGGGACTCACTCAAACAATCAATCACACAAATTGGCAGCCATAGGCTTGTAAGTGCTCTCAACTCCGACCATACTCTAGAAATCAATGCCGAATCAAAAAGGGCTTTTCTCAAGGTTGTAATGTAGGCTCTTTGGACAGGTGGGATAACAATATGGTAAAGTGACTCAAGTGAATGGAGAATAGAAAATCAGACTTCAGAACTTCGAGATTAGGAACAGACTACTTCAAACATATTCAATCAACACTCTTTCAATTCCACTTCTCTCAACACTTCAATTTTTTTTCTTTCTCACTCTTTTCACTTTTTTTTTTCTCAATCACTTCACTTTTTTTCTTTTTCGCACAAACACATGAGCTCATTTTTTTCTTTTTGCTCATTCTCAATTTTCTTTCTCTTTTTCCCACATCTCAAAACTTCATCACACCTTCTTCTCATATTCACTCAACAAACAACCTTTTCCTTTTTCAACTCAATTCACTCCCTTCACATTCACACTTTCCTATTCTCCACTCAAATTTGGACAAAAAGGCTTGGGAATTGGAATAGTGTTTATATGTGTTAGCAAATAAAATAGGCTTTAGGCTCAAAGGGGCTAACAAAGGATCAATGTCATTGGTAAGGAAAATTTTGGCTAAGTGACTCAATAAAATCAATGATGGCCTAAGATCACATTCGGCATATCAAACTAGACACAATCAAGAAGCAAGAGCACACACAAGTTCTAGCATCCTCTAAGGTGATGATCCACTCACAAACGAAGAGATTAATTCATGCATTTAAATCTCATAAGGCTCAAATCTCACAGCTTTCACATCCATGCTAGTCCTAGTGAATTCTCACTCTCATCACACAAGTACTCAAAAGAAAAATTCACAAGCATACGGGTTCTCTCCTAATCAGCTCAAACTCAAACACTCACACAAAAGAATTTCTAACTCACTCTTACAACTCACTCTACTCATCAAATCATACTCAAAGATAGCAATCAACAAGCATAAGATGATTGATAGGCATAAAATATGCAATAGCGAGTCAACTCAAAATCACCCCAAGGAGTATCTCAACAATCAATAATCAATCAAACTCAACTCAAAGATAAGGGTGTGCATGCATGTGCAATGTAACAAGAAACATATAAAAAAAACTCCACCCCCCCAAACTTCGACCTTGCTAGAGGTCTAAGTTTGGGGTTGTGGGTTACCTCAACCAAATAATTCAATTTCTCTCAATAGCTTTGCACATTCCCTTGTCTCAAGTTGGTTCCTTCAATCTGAGTAACTCCATGATACCTTTACTCCTTTAGAGACAAGCCTACAAGCAACTCACTCAAATTTGAGGTTAAACATACGACTCAAAATACTCCTTAATAATATAAAAAAAACACTAAAAATAAATGAAAGCAAATAAAAATGGGTTGTCTCCCATTCAGCGCTATTTTTAAGGTCCTCATGCCGGACCAAGCTCAAAGGAGCTTATGGGACATCATACTCAAATTTACCTCCCCCACTCTCATAAGAGTGGTGTTTGAACTCCTTTCCTTGATGCCCCACCATCATGAGCCCTTTTGCTTTTTTCTCATTCCCAAGTGTTATGGGTCTCAACTCCTTCTTGCCTCTATCTGGAGGAGTCTTACTAAACAATTTCTTGAGTTTGGACTTTTTCTTCTTAACTCCTCCTTTCCCTTCTAACTGGACCACGTCCACTTTCTTCACCTCTTCATCCTTCAACTTCTTCACTTTATCCCTATCAAAATAATCAAGATCATAACGCTCATGGGTTAAATAATCAAGTGAAGGACTAACAAAATCATGAATATCAGAAGGATTAGGGATAGAAGGCGTGTCTTCAACACCAGGATCAATTGCATCCATGCAATACAAGCTCTCATCCTCCCTCGGGTGTTTCATGGCTTCATATAGGGAGATCTTCACTTCTTGATCATCAACCTTCAACGTGATCTTCCCATTCGCCACGTCTAGCACCATCCCCACCGTAGCTAAGAACGGTCTTCCCAAGATCAGGGGTACGTGCTCATCTTCCTCCATCTCTAGCACTACAAAGTCGGCTGGAAAGATGTGATCTCCAACTCTCACTAGGACGTCTTCAACCATACCTTGAGGTCTCGTAATAGACCGGTCGGCAAGTTGAAGCGTCATCATTGTGGGTTGAAGTTCACCACCTTCCAACTTCTTGAAAAACGACAGTGGCATCAAATTAATGCTCGCCCCGAGGTCGCACAACGCTCCCTTCTTGATCCCGTTCCCAATATCACATAGGATCGTGAAGCTCCCGGGATCCTTCAGCTTCGGTGGAAGCGCCTTGTGCACTAATGCACTCACCTCGTGGTTCAGCTGCACCAACTTCGGCTCATCCACTCGCCGCCTTTTCGCAATCAAGTCCTTCAGAAACTTTGCATAATGCGGCATCTGTTCCAAAGCATCATAAAAAGGAATATTAATATGCAATTGTTTAAAAACATCAAGAAATTTTGCAAATTTTTCATCAAGCTTCTTTTTCATGAAGCGCTGTGGATACGGGACGGGTATCACAGATTTGGGTACCCCCCATTCATCTCTTTCTGTTTTTTTCACTTTCTCCCTTGCTTCCTTTGCTTTCTTCCACTTAGGAACTCTCTCAATCTCCTCACTTTCCTTGCCCTTCTTGGACTCATCCATATCTCTATGTTTCTCAATCCCTTCACTTTCAATCCCCTTCTCAACTTCATCTCCTTTAGGCTCAATCTCTTCTTGGGGCGTCTCAGAATCAGCAGGCATCTGAGGACCTTCATAATTTGTTCCACTTCTAAGCTGGATCGCCTTGCACTGCTCTTTCGGGTTCCCCTCCGGCATTCTATTCACTGACTTTGCAATTTGGCTCATCTGGAGCTCTAAAGAAGTGAACCTTCGATTGTTCTCTTGTTGAGTTCTAGTCCACTCAACATTCATCTTCTGGAGCTCTTGATCACGATGATCACCCTTCTTATGCAACTCCTTCACATCGTACTCCAAGGATGACAACCGCTTGCTCCCTTCCTCCACCTTCTGAAGGATCGCTCTCAACATCTCCTCGGTTGATGCACCGCCTTCTCCACCAGGAGGTTTAGACCCCGGATCAACACCTGTAGGAACAGTAACACCAGCTTTTGGGTTAGCATAAGAAAAGTTCTCATTCTTCCCCCATGTGTTTTGAGGAGGCTGCTGGCCTCCTTGATACCCTTGTGTGTTCCTCCATTGATTTTGAGGCGGCTGTGGGCCTGGAAGTACAAATGGTTGGCCATAAGAAGGCCTTCCATACTGGTTACCACCTTGGTAGCCATTCTGATTGTAATACGGACCTCCCATGTAATTGGCTACCTCTTGCTGTCCACTTGGTTGGTCTACTCTCTCATTCTCTACTGCATGCTCTCCACCCAAATTCTTCCCCAACTCGAGGTTGTTTATCTTCTCCATCATGGCCATCAATAGCCTTCTCGTTCCTTCTCCCTCTTCAACCTGATGCACTCTCTAAAAATCTGCATCCACACCCCAAGCACCGGCATTCGTGACAATGTTGTCCACGATTTCCCTACACCTCTCTATGCCTTGGTTCAAGAATGCTCCGCCCGCACAAGCGTCTAAATGGTCTTGCCCCGCCTTGTTGGCACCACTATAGAAGAACGCCATAATGTCTCCCTCATTGTACCCGTGCTGCGGGCACTCAATCAGCATGTTTGAGTATCTCTCCCACGCTTGACGTAGGTCCTCTCCTTGCTTCTGGCGAAAGGAAGAGATCTCAATCCTAGCCTTGATCGTCCTAGATGGAGGGTAGAATCGCTCGAGGAACAGACGCTCGAGCTCGGCCCAAGTGGTAATACCTCCCCGCGGAAGCGTATTATCGTACCACTCCTTGGCTATTCCCGTTAATGAGAATGGGAACAGCCTAAGCCTCTTGGCATCTTCAGACATGCCATTGTAATTGAAGGTGGAGTCTATCATTAGAAAACTTCTTAAATGTGTGTGAGGATTCTCTTTCCCGATCACCCCTTTGAACTGATTCTCGGTCAGCAGCTTTAAAATCCCCGGTGATATCGAGAAGTTGTTTGCCTCAACTGGAGGTAAAGCCACTCCATCATAGTACCGCTGTGGCTGCGCTGCAAACCTCCCTCTAATCGCCATATTATGATCTACGTTCTGAGGAACGTGTTGAGGATTAGCAGCAGGTACTGGTACTTGTTGGGGTGGTGGTTGGTAAACAGGTGGTTGGTTGTAGACTGGGGGTGGATGATATGGATATGGTGGGTAAGGATAAGGTGGGTATGGGTAATGTTGGTATACTGGGTTGTTGAAAGGATTATTTAGGTTTTGTGGGTAAGCAGGGTTGTTAGGAGGATTATGGACAAGGTTCTGAGCTGGATTCCCTACGTTTTGTGTATCCCGATTTAGGCTCTGGCTATCCCCTAATGGAATTTGATTCTGGCTACCACTAACTCCAGTGCCTTCAACTCGGTCTACTGCCTGATTGAAATCGTTGGCAGCATCGTCCAACTCATTATTGATATCCATTGGTTCCTTTCCTAAGTCGGCAGCGTTCATCCTTCTCAAGAAGGCTCGGTTCCTTCTAGCTATTGTCTCAGGGTCCAACGGTATTCTCTCTTCGCTCGTATTGCCTTGTGAGCGTATTTTCATAAACCTGACACACTAGCAGAAGGATCAAAACGCAACTGCCGATTGAATAAAAAAAAAAAACAGAAAATAAATCACCCACTACTAACTACTAAGCTATCTACAAGTCCTATTCAAAAGGCATATAACGCCATCCCCGGCAACGACGCCATTGACTTGAAGCGAACTACACTAGCTTTCTACTAGTAGCTACCCCGCAAGAGTACGGGTTCACTGTAGTATTGGCAAGTATAGGGACCAAGTATTATCGAACCCAAGGGATGGTGTATATGCGAATAGATCCCTGAAGATCTACGCGTCGTAGTTAATATGAGTGTAATGTTTTTGGGTTTTTTGAAAGAATTAATTAAGAGCAACTAAAGTAAACTAATTAAACTAAAGAACGTAAGAAACGAATTAACTAAGGTTGTTTTCTAATGGGAGATGGTGATGCTTAGGATAGGAATCCCTACGTATACTAACGGAGCAGGTACATAATCAAAATAACTGTGACACACAAGAATTAACCTAAGTCTAAGAATGCAAGGTGAAAGCTCAAGATTCTAAACCCTAATACTTTACCCTAACACTCGACTTCACGAATCTACTAACAAGTTACTAGATTGTGCTTAATTAATGAGACCCTAATTTAACTAAGGTGATGCGGTCGTCCTCCTTCGCTAAACCGGTAGATGAATTAACCTTTCCTAAACCTTCTCGTTAAGACTACTAATTGTTATTGAGTGATGCGGTCGTCCTCTCTCTAACACTTTCGTACGAAATTCAAAGGTAGAGTTAAGATTAATTATATGAATTCATTAATTAAGAGAATTAAAACTAACGTCACAAATTACCCTAATTACGTACCCACATCCTACTTCTACGAGTTCATCCTACCCTAAGCATGCAAGGGTTTTAGCCGGACATGGTTTTAACAAAAATAAAAGCAATAGAAGAAACAACACACATAAACATAATGAATTGAAGAACGAAAATATGAAACATGAACTAGGGTTTTAAAAGAAAATAATTCTAAGAACTGAAATTTAATTAACTAAAACGACGTTCAAAGCGTTTAAAGTAATCAAGCTAATGAAAAGAAACTACGAATTGAAAAGAAACTAAAATTCGTATGAAAAACCTCAACAAAACGTAAGTAAAGCTTGCTCGTCTCCTTCCTCTCCAAAAACTAAGTCTAAAATTATTTCTAACGTTCGGGTATATATGTGTTCTTCAAAACATGTTTGGAAGAGGTATATATAGGCACCGGGTCGAAACGGGAGTTAATGGGCCGAAAATACGCATCCGGAGGCAAAAATCCATGGGCGCTCGAGCAAAACGCTCGAGCGGTCCCGCTCGAGCAGTGT
This sequence comes from Ballota nigra, assembly GCA_947034835.1. Taxonomy (NCBI): domain Eukaryota; kingdom Viridiplantae; phylum Streptophyta; class Magnoliopsida; order Lamiales; family Lamiaceae; genus Ballota; species Ballota nigra. The sequence goes on along the minus strand of OX344720.1, from coordinate 71,308,748 downwards.
AGCTAGAATGACACAATCGCTCGAGCGGTTCCGCTCGAGCTGGTCGAGCGATGAAATCTCACTGTATGTTTTGGGCGCTCGAGCAATTCGCTCGAGCGGTGGCGCTCGACCTAGTCACTCGAGTGACTTCTAACTCCTCCCAAGTGATACTTTTTCCTCGTCCGCACTAATACCAATCGTATTTCTTCAATATCTTCTCATCCGGGCATCCGTTTGAGTCGATTCAAAGTCCTACGAACTCCGTTTTTCGTCCTCTATTCACCTATGAGCATCAAAGAGACAAATTTATCAATGTATAAAAATAATGCTCAATTGACTCTAAATACTCTATAAACTCGACCAAGATTGGGGTATTTCTAGCTACGAATCATGACAATTTCACGCCTAATCAGTAACTCTCTTGTGTACTTGGTGTATGGTGCATTCACTCAACAGGTGAGACTATTTATATTGAAAAGTATGATTGACTACACTAAAAATTGTGGTTAGATTACAATGAAAAATTTACACTGAAAATCGGTTTTCAATGTAAACTTTTCAGTGCAATCTAACTATACATTTCAGTGTAATCAACTTACACTGTTTAGTATAAACAACATCAACTGTTGAGTGAGTGCAAAGTGGGTGAGGTTGGATTTCAGGGTAGAACACCTAATTTCAATGTAAACTTTTCAGTGCAATCTAACTATACATTTCAGTGTAATCAACCTACACTGTTTAGTATAAACAACATCAACTGTTGAGTGAGTGCATAGTGGGTGAGGTTGGGGTTCAGGGTAGAACACCTAATTTCAGTGAGTGAAAAATTGAATCGAGAGTTAAGTGGTTCAACAACTACTTATGGGATTAATGAAGGAATTAAATTAGTTATTAATTCTTATTCCTACATTGAAAATTTAGAATATTAATATACATGATATTAGTATGAGTACAATGAAGTATAATAAGTTTTAATTGATTGCTTGACAATCAAAGTTGCCACGAGCGTGCGCGCGCCGAGCCGCGCCCATGACCTTGGACTTGGTCTTGGTTCTTGACAATTGGACTTTGAGTGAGCTTTGGGTCTTGGGCCCAACGGCTATCTAATTTTTTGGAGCACCAAAATTCAGAACATCTGGTCCACAAGTTTGGTTCGATTCAGTATAGAGACCCATCCGATTAAAAGGTCAAACAGGTTCAGTCAGAATGCTTCATTGAGCACATTTAACACATATGTCAAATTTGTGGGGCAATTACCAGCGCATTCAGTGGAAACACGTCTGGTCAACTGCAGTTTCAACCTTGCCACCAACAGATGCGTCCGCATTAGATGCACACACATTTTCCCTTCTGCACCGAGTGGAGGTTCGCCTATAAATAGAGTCCTCATGTATTGTTTCTGGCCAACTTCGAAATCATTCTCTTCTCCCTCAGTCTCTCTGCATATAGAGTCTAAGTTAGCAGTTTTGTACAATGATAGGTGATATGGGGGCTTGGGGAGTAGATGGGTGGGAGTGGAAGTTGGAATGGAGAAGAGAATTGAGGGAGAGTGATAATGAATCTTTTAATATATATTTTTCTTATATTAACAGGTCTTTTCTGGACAAGGAAGCTAAAGACTTTTGGAGGTGGTGCCATTCCCCTAATGGTATTTATTTGACAAGCTTGGCTTACAAGAAATTGACAAAGGGTAGATGCCAACCGAAACCAGAGGATAAGGCTTATAGAAGACTATGGAAAAGTCATGTGCCAACGAGGACTTGAGCAATTGTGTGGAAAGTGTTAAGGCAAAGGCTCCCGATAAAACCAAGTCTTCAAGCTCGAGGCATCATTCCGGCAAATAGCGACTTAAAATGTGTGTTATGTGAAAAGGAAGAGAGTGTATCCAAATTTTTTTTCACATGTGAGTTTGCGAGGAAGGTATGAGATATATGTTGCGAATGGGTGTCGATTTCTATGGCTCCACACTTTATCCCGGTTGCACATTTCCTACAACATGGCGATATGCTTGGCAATACAAAGAAATCAAAGGTATCTGCAACTCTTTGGATATCAATCATTTGGAACTTGTGGTATGAAAGAAATGAGGTGTTGTTTAATGGGAAGAAACCGAACGACTTCATAATATTTTTGGGCATCAAAGCGAAAGTTTGGTCGTGGATAGCAGCCAAGGATAATATTTTCAAGTCTATTTCTTTTTCAGATTGGAGTAGAGATCCTGGATCCTGTCTATGAAAGTTCACTATGTTTGGAACAAACTCAAAATCATTTGATTTATTGTAAGGGTTGGAGTACCCCTTGTTCTCCAATTTTTTTTTAATAAAATCTTCTTTTCTATTAAAAAAAAATTTGTTGAGTAAGTGCACCTTGCACCAGGTGCATATGAGAGTTTGTCCTTTGTAAATGGAAATTTTATATCTACTAATTGATCAGAATCAACCTCAACTCTTCAAATCACTTGATTTCAAAATACTACAACTTTGCAAATTTGAATTAATTATGGAATTAAACGTATATTAATATTATATATATACTAACTGGTAGTGGAATTAATTAACTAAACATCTATAATGATTGGTGAATTACACCTCTACCGAATGAATTAACATGCCGCCATTTTTTATTTGGGTTAATTGCAAATAAAATTACAATTTAATTTAAACTTTTAAATCTTTGCAAACAAAACTTCAATTCAACATTTGGTTGCAATATTAACCAAGAAGCAAATTTCAGTCAGTCCGAAAACGATGATTAATTATGCATTTTCACCCGAACCAACCTAAACATATTAATACAGTTAATAATTCATTGTCATATAAGTGAAAATTCATCTCCGGACAATAAAAAATGTGTTTGTTGATTAGAATTGCAACCAAATGTTAAGTTGAAGTTATATTTGCAAAGATTCAAAAGTTTAGATTAGATTACAATTTGCAAAAAAATTACGATTTTATATGCAATTAACCCTTATTATTTTTAATGAATATGCTACAAATAAATTACATAGTTAGTATTCAACATTTTTTTAGATATATTTTTTAAAGGAGGTATATTACACATATGTAATACTTCCTCCGTCCCTCAAATTTATACTCACTTTCATTTTTTGCTTGTCCATCAAATTTTTACCCCTTTTCTTTTTTAAAAATAAACACCATTTATAAATAAATAAATGGATCCCAAAATGCTCCCTACAATATTTTTACTTTATCTACTTTTTCAATAAAATACTACTAATTTTTATTAAATCAAGTGTCCAACAGTAATGAAATATAAATACTGTGGACAGAGGGAGTAATAAATAAATTTATTATATTTGAATTGAACTAATCAAACTAAGTAAGTATTTAAAATATTAAATTTAGAATTAATAATATAATTTTATTTTTCAAACCGCGTACCTGGATCTACTTTTGTAGAGTACAAATATCATATTCTGAATTTCATGTTCGAGAATCACATGGCCTATTTATAGCCCAATCAATAGTGGAGACCTAGCTAGGAATATTTCGTTGAAATTTCTCTTCAGAAACTCTTTTAGGTGTACTTCCACATTAAGTTGTCTAGTAGTTATTTGATATTTTTGGTGCACATGTTTTTTTTAACTGAATTGGCTTTTAAGTTATACTCATAATTATTTTATTATTATGTTGTTACAATTTTCTTTTAAATTATTATTATTATTATTGTTACAATTTGCCTTTTCAAGTATAATTATTACTCTCATACTAGTTTATTATTTTACTGTTTGCATATGTTTTAAGAAAATAGTTGTTTATTAGTATTTAGAGTGATAAAATAAATATTTTTTGTTAGGAGTGTATAAATAATATAATATTAAAAAGTATGGTTGTTTTTTTGATAAAAAATATATGTTAAATAAATATGAGACAGACCTTTTTAGCAATGTAGCAAACAAGTATGAGACGGAGAGAATATCACCTAATAGAGATTTTTTTTGGTATGATGTGTTGTTTGGTAATTAAATTAGATGATGTGTCACGTTTTTATAAAGAGTCTATCCAATTATCCCAATATTGTGTTTATTTAAAAAAAAAGAAATTGACTTTTGTCAAGTGGTGGGTGTGAAACAAAATGGTGAATAATAAATTTGTGTTTATTTTGTGTTGGATGTGGTAGGGGTGGATGAAGCTTTATGTTAAATCAATACTTTTGAGTGATGATGATGTATTATTTTTTAGTAGGTCTTGTATGAGACCGTCTCATGGCATGAGGCAATGAGAATGAGTGTAACTAGAACATTGACTTATTAACACTTTGGTAGGGGTATGTGTTAATTTGTATGGTCTCATGCCATGAGACGGTCTCATACAAGTTTTTGTCATTATTTTATTATTGTTAGTTAGTGGAATAATGATTTGGTGTAAGAAAAGTAGGAGAGATAATGATTAGGTGTAAGAAAAGTAGGAGATATAATGAGTTGGTGTAAGAAAAGTAGGAGAGATGATGATTTGGTGTAAGAAAAAATTGTGAAGTGATAGGTTTAGAGGTGTATGTGTATAATAGGGATGAATGTGTATTTGGATGAAGGATGAGATGTGCAAATACAAAAAATAATAGGGATGGGGGGAAGTCCATCCCTCATCCGAATGTGCCCAGCGCAAAATAAACACCCACTTAGAATTCAAGCCCCAATTTTGGCAATTTTTCTGGCGGCCAATTTTAATATCAGAGATTGGCCTAGTGGTGAAAACCAGGAGTTTTGAGAGATTTGAAAATTTTAATATATCTCTTAAAATTTGCTAAATAATTTTAGTTGATGATTTCCAGTTAATTAACTTGTAGCATTAATTAACTCATCTATTTTTTTAAAACGTGAATTATTGGTATCTTTTTGTCTTATTTTAATCCATTTTTAGTAGATGATGTGTACTTTTACCTTAACCTTTGGCATTTGCTCTTCGTTTTCACAATTTTAATATAGTAGCTTTGATAGGATGAGGCCTGGCAATATCCTGTTGATATATTCCATGTGACAGACACTTGTGTTCTCTATTTTTAAATGTATGTTGAACTTCAAAAATATAATATTAATTGGGTAAATACAATGGCAGAAGTCTTTTAATTCTTACTTTCCAATAGTTCAATTATTTAATTTTATTTTTTGCCCATATTATATAATGTTATATACCAAAAGATAAAATGAAATGAAATTTAATTTAAATTTTATTATAACATAAAATTTTAAGTACATGAAATTTTAATATTTATAAAATATAATGAATAGCTAGTGTATGTGATAATTATTTACATGTTATCAAATATTATAAGTATTGTAGTTAAAAAAATTATATAAATTATTTTTTTAATAATCCACGTAACATGTGGGCATTGCATTATTTATCAAATAATTTGCACTAAATTGTCGCATTTAAAAAATATATAAATTGCTTGCAGTACTGTAAATTCCAATGTGAGGAATACATATAAATGGATATATTGTCACTTTTGGAATTCATATCATGTTTTTAGTAATTTGTAACTTGTATACTCCTTCATCCATAAAGATAGTCAGACACACCATAAATTTTACACAACCAATAAAATATTGATGCTTGCTAAATTGGATATAATATGCCCAAAAAATATACTACATCCCTCTCAGCTTTTTCTTCACTTTTTCATAATTCATCCTTTGCAAATAGAATAATAATATTTACATATTTAATTTGTTTATAAAATTGGTAAAGTTAATCCTTCTGTCGCAAATAGTATATTCTATATACATAAAACTCCCTCCGTCCCGCCTTTATTTGCACATTTTCCGTATTTGTTCGTCCCAAAATTATTTGTACACTCCAAAAAAAGAAAACATTGATTTGCGTACACACTCACAATAATATACACATGTTTACCCACGTTACTATTTGTTACACCCGATATTTTACTATCCGACCCATCGGGTATCGGATACAGACCCACGGCTGTAGCGGGCTCGGAGGAGAACAGTCCTCCGACCGGTCAGGCAGACGGGCGGGGACCCAGAGGCTGCCCGACATGAGCTTCTGGGATCGGCCGGGAAGGGTACTTATAATCCACATGCCCGGATATCGGGCGGCCAGCGACGAGCCCCTGCGCAGGTACTCTACCCGCCTGCCCGCAAATGGCCAACCGGGGCATTTTCGTCCGGACTCGCTTCCCGGTACCCGAGTACCCGTCTACCCAAGCATGGGGAACCCCCACCTTGTACACTATAAATAGGGCTTTAAATGCCCATTTGTAACACACATCACATTTATTGCAAATACATACTTGAGAGCTCATTTACTCTCACATTTATTACTCCATATCATCATTAATATCAAATCCTACCCGATAGGAACCCGACAGCGAGACCCGTCATAAATCGCTGTCTACATTTTGGCGCTAGAAGGAGGGTGACTAATATCGAAGTACACTCGGTTTCATTTATCTAGTCACCTCGAACGAAATCCCATCCACTATCACTCAAAAATGACCACTTCGAAGGCCACACGAACCCAGCAGCAAGTCGAGGACATCGGCGAAACCGCCACTCCGGCTCCGGCCACGGCGGAGACCCTTCAGGGTCCTTTCGAGTTCTTGTCGGCCATAAGAACTCCGGAGGACCTCCAGGCCGCAAGGGCCATGATCGAGCGCCGTCAGGCCGAGATCGACGCCGCTCCTATCCGCACTCACCGACCTGGAAAGGAGCCAGCCCGGAGCAGGGCCACCTGCCAGCCCCGGCAGGAGCAAGAGGCGGCCAGGAGGGCCGCCAGCAACCCCCGGCCACAGAATCTAAAGAGGCGCCTCGACGAGGAGGCCGACTCGCAGCGGGTTTCTCGCCGACCTGCGGGATCGGTCTTCTCCCGGTTGGGAACCCAGGCTCGGGGAGCTGCCCGACCTTGTGAGTCCAACGCCAGCTCTAGGCCCCGGGAGCGAGAACAGGCACGATCTCCCAGGCGTCACAACGACACGGCCCCGAGGCCGTCGGTCCGTGACCGCTTGGGGGACAACCCTCGTCCCCGTTCTCCCCCCGCGGCCGACGACGCCATGGCCGCCATCCTAAAAAAGGTCTCGGACCTTGAGGCCAAGCTCGAGAGGCGGGACGGGCAACATCATGTCCCCTACATGCCCAACTCGCCCCTCGCAGACATCTTGGTGCGGGCCCCGGCCCAACCAAAAATCAACGTGGCCGTCGTGGGCCAATATGACGGGGAGACAGACCCCGTCACCCATCTCAGCAAATACTCCACCTACATGATCTCCATGGGGGCAACAGATGCCACCCAGTGCAGGATGTTCCCGCTAACCTTGGGGGACAGGGCTCACCGATGGTACTCCTCGCTTCCCGCGGGGAAGGTGGTTTCGTTCCACCAGCTAGGGGAACTGTTCCTGGAGCACTTCTCCTCGATGGCGCCACGAATGGCCGGCGCCAACCGCATGGCCAACTTGGCCCAGGGGAAAGACGAGACGGACCGGGCGTACATCGACCGGGTAGATCGCATCATCATGGAGGGCGAGCCCGTCGGGGACGAGGTCAAGCTCGTCGGGATCATAGGCGGACTCTGCCTAAGAACCAAACTATGGAAGTCGATGAACAAGGACTACCCCAAGTCCTACGCGGAGTTCCGGCAGCGGGCCGGAAAAATCATCTACAATGCGGACATCCTGGCACAGCGGCTGGGCGAGAGCACCCCTGCCGAGAAGGAGAAACCACGCGCCTCGGCAGGCACCACATCAAGCCGGAGGAACTTTTCCTACCGGGCTCCCCAGCCTTTCAAGCCCTTCGATTCCGTCGAAGTGAAGCTGGCCAAAAAATTGTCGGCCACCCCGGAGTACGTCTATGTGCAGATCCGGGACAAAAATATGATGCCCAAGGCGCGGCCATGGGTCCACAAACCGGGGGTGCAGCTCAACCCCAACAAGTACTGCCACTACCATCAAACCGTCGGGCACAACACGAGTGAGTGCCGCGACCTCCTGAAGCAACTCTGGCGACTCTTCGAGGAGGGGAAGCTGGAGGAGTTCGTGAAGAGGCCGGCGGCTAGACCGGAGGCTCAGGCCGCTGCCCACCCCGTGGAGCCAAACCGGGAGGCGGCCCTTATATGCCCACCAATGCCGGAACATCAGGCCCGACGGGCGGTCAACATGCTCTCCCCGGTGGGAGGCTTCGCACCTACCACCTCGCTCTCCAACCGCAGACAGAAGAGCGAGCTGCGAGCGATGGACAATGTCCATCAAATCGCCCTGCCGGTCAACACGACGGCAAAGGAATCAAACCTCCTCGCCTTCAAGGAGGAGGATCGCACCGGGGTCATCTACCCGAACCACGACGCCCTAGTCGTGTCCGTCAACATCATGGGCGTCACCGTCCATCGCATGCTCGTCGACAACGGGGCCTACTGCAACATCCTCTTCAAAGCCGCATTCGACCAGCTGGACAGCTCCTTTGAGAGGTATGTGGAGCCATGCGACCAGGTTATCAAAGGCTTCGGCGACGCCACGGTGAAACCCTACGGGATAGTTAGGCTAGCCGTAGAATTAGTTTCTAGTATAGACGCTGAGGTTAAGGCTTCGAAACAGCTCGATTTTATCATTGTCGACCAGCCGTCAACCTATAACGGGTTTCTCGGCAGGCCATTCGAGCACGAGTTCGAAGCCGCCGCCTCAGCATTCTATTATTGTATCAAGTTCCCAACCCCCTCCGGGAAGGTTGGGACTCTTAAGGGAAATCAGAAAATGGCACGCGGATGTTTGGCGTATATCGATGTTATTTCAAATTTTGCAAATCTAGATTATGTCTGCACAATCGGGGAGGGAGACATGGAAATAGACGAAGAAATCCCACCCGCTGCCCACCCAATGGAAGAAGATTCACAAACTTTTGAGAACATCCAAGTCGACCTGGAGCCAAGGCTCGGGTACGAACCCATGGAGATTGACAAAACCCTAACAGGGCAGATCGACGATCCACGCTACGGCGAACGTGGAGCCAGTCCGATCGAAGAATTAATTTCGGTCACAATGAAGAATCGGCCAGAAGTAAGTGTCCAACTCGGTTCGTCAATGTCCGGCGAGTTGCGGGCAAAGATGACCGCATTTTTAGAAGAGAACTTAGACGTGTTCGCCTGGTCCCATGAGGACATGGTCGGGATCGATCCAGCCGTATGTTCACACCAACTGCACATCGATCCATCCCGCAAGCCGATCTCACAGAAAAGAAGGAAATTCGGCCCAGACAAATACGCGATCATTGCCACCGAAGTCAAAAAGCTACTCGACAACAAACTCATCGGGATGGTCGACCCCGACGACAAGCCTCAATGGGTATCCAACGCGGTACTCGTCAAGAAGAGCAACAACACATGGCGACTGTGCATCGATTTCACGGACCTAAACAAAGCTTGCCCAAAAGATCACTTCCCGATGCCGCACATCGACCACCTGGTGGACAGCACGGCCGGGCACGAGATGCTCACTTTCATGGACGCATTTGCCGGCTATCACCAGATCCCGATGGCCGCAGACGACCAGAAACACAACTTTCCTCACCGAGAAAAACATGTATTTTTGGAAGCGGATGCCATTCGGGCTCATGAACGCTGGGGCAACCTACCAAAGGCTGGTCAACCACATGTTCCACGATCAAATCGGGGCGACCATGGAGGTATATATCGACGACATCGTCGTCAAGAGCGAGAAGAAAGAAGACCACCTCACACACCTAGCCGAAACATTCGAGATCTTGAGAAAATATCGGATGAGGCTCAACCCGAAAAAGTGCAGTTTCGGCGTCGAGTCGGGCAAATTCTTGGGGCACATGGTCAGCCAGCGGGGAATCGAGGCAAACCCGACCAAGGTACAGGCGATCCTCGACATGATCCCTCCCCGCACGGTGAAGGAGGTGCAGAAGGTGACGGGCAGCCTGGCCGCTCTCAGCCGTTTCATCTCCCGCATGGGGGACCGATGCAAGCCTTTATTCGACAGCATGCGGAAGGGGAAACTAAACTGGACGCCCCAGAGTCAGCTCGCTTTCAATAACTTGAAAGCATACCTATCAAATGCCCAGGTGTTGGCCAAACCCGTCCCCGGCGAGAAGCTTTTCTTATACTTGGCGGCGTCGGACTCAGCTCTCAGCGCCGTGCTAGTGCGGGCTGAGGGGCAGGCACATCTGCCAATCTACTATGTCAGCCAGACACTCCACGACGCCGAGCTACGGTACCCACCCCTGGAAAAGTTAGCATACGCCCTAGTAATGAGCGTACGCAAGTTACGCCCATACTTTTTTGATCACCAAGTAGAAGTACTGACAACAATGCCACTTCGCCAAGTACTGCATCGGCCAGACACGGCGGGCAGGTGCCTCAAGTGGGCTGTTGAGATCGGGTAATTCGGAGTCACGTACGCTCCCCGAACATCCATCAAAGGCCAAGCCATGGCCGACTTCATAGTCGAGCTCACTTACCCGGAGGCGATGTCCAAGATCGAGCAGCCACCTTGGAAAATGTACGTTGACGGATCCTCCACAACTACGCGGGCAGGCGCGGGAATTGTCCTCCTCAGCCCGTCCGGCCAGTCATTCACGACAGCCATAAGATTCGGTTTCCACGCGACCAACAATGAGGCCGAATACGAAGCATTAATTAACGGCCTGGAAATGGCCATGGCCATGGGAGTGAAGAGACTCCAGGTCTACAGCGACTCACAGCTCGTTACATGTCAAATCTCAGGGGAATACGAGGCGCGCAGCGATAGGATGTTGGCCTACCAGGGATTAGCCAAGAACCTGCTCGAAAAGTTCGATCAAGTATGCATAGAGGTGGTACCCCGACTCGACAATACTCAAGCAGACGCACTTGCCCGCCTCGCAACATCCGAAGGGGCAGCCGACATGTCCCAGATCACAGTTACTTACCTGACCGCCCCTACGAGTTCGAACCAGCGGGTGAGTAGCCTGGGGCAGGCGGAAGACAGTTGGATGACCCCCATCCTGAAATACCTCCGTGACGGCCAACTCCCAGTCGACCGGGTAGCGGCAAGACAGTTGCAGCTCCGGGCGGCCCGGTACACGATCATCGGGGACCAGTTGTACAAACGAGGCTTCGCCATGCCCCTCCTAAAATGCGTAACGCAGGAGCAGGGAAGGAAGATCTTGGTAGAAGTCCACGAAGGACGCTGCGGGAACCACGCCGGCGGCCAGGTGCTCGCCCAGAAGGTTATCCGACAGGGATACTTCTGGCCCACCCTGAAGAGGGACGCAATCAACTACGCACGGGCATGCCACAAGTGTCAAATCTATTCACCGGCAATACATCAGGCCCCAACCGAGCTCACCTCAATCCTGAGCCCGTGGCCGTTCGCAAAGTGGGGGATCGATCTCATTGGCCCTTTGCCTACGGCCCCGGGCAGCGTCAAGTACGCAATTGTCGTCGTGGATTACTTCACCAAATGGGCGGAGGCGGAATCACTGAAAACGATCGACCAGGAACACATGATCAGGTTCATCTGGCGCAACATAATCTGTCGATTCGGCCTCCCACAGATAATCATTTCGGACAACGGGAAACAATTTGACGGGCTAGAGATGGAAAGATTCTGCCAAAAGCACAAGATCAAGAGGTTATTCTCGTCACCCTACCACCCCCAGTCGAACGGACAGGTCGAGGCGGTAAACAAGATAATCAAACACACGTTGAAGACAAGGTTGGAGGAGAGCAAGGGAACATGGGCGAGCAAGCTACCCGAAGTGTTATGGTCATATAGAACGACATGTCGTACCGCAACCGGGGAGACTCCTTTTGCTCTAGCCTTCGGAACAGAGGCAGTCATCCCGGCTGAAGTCGTCATCCCGAGCCTCCGCACCTCACAACCCGTGGGGATCGAGAACGACCAGGCCATGCTAAACGAGTTGGACCTGCTGGAGGAGAGAAGGCTGTCCGCAGAACAAAGGAACATAGCTTACAAACGCCGGGCTGAAAAATACTTCAACTCGAAGATCAAGATCAGGGAGTTCGAAACCGGGGACCTGGTACTCCGACGGACGGTCGGGCAGCCCAAGGGGGCATTTGGTCCGAATTGGGAGGGACCCCTAAAGGTCTCCAGCCGCCTCGCCAATGGAGCCTACGAGCTGGAAAGCCTTGAAGGCAATCCGGCCCAATACCCTTGGAACGCCTCCCTACTCAAAAAATACTACCAGTAGGAGCTCATTGTAATCGCTACTCGAAGCGTAAATTTGTAAAAATTAATAAGCGGTTGGTAAAACAATCCCATCTTCGTGAAGTCGCTGCCCGATATTCGGCTATAACACTTCATTAATTAATCTGTTGGTTAATTCTTTAAGCGGTTGGTAAAACAATCTCATCTTCGTGAAGTCGCTGCCCGATATTCGGCTATAGCACTTCATTAATTAATCTGTTGGTTAATTCTTTAAGCGGTTGTTAAATCAATCCCATCTTCGTGAAGTCGCTGCTCGACATTCGGCTATAGCACTTCATTAATTAATCTGTTGGTTAATTCTTCAAGTGGTTGTTAAATCAATCCCATCTTCGTGAAGTCGCTGCCCGACATTCGGCTATAGCACTTCATTAATTAATTCGTTGGTAAATTCTTTTGGGCAATCGTTAAAAGTCACTACCCGACATTCGGCCAGAACACTACCGATTATTATTTATTATCCGATTACGTTATTTACGTTATTTACCCGGCTGGAAAACTAAAAGTTCAAGGTGACAAAGCGAAATGAAGGGCAAAGCAATTTCATTAAGGAGGAAAAGAGAAAATACAAGACGGCCAGCGGCCAGCAAACTTAACAAAACAAAACAAAAGAATAATCACGGGTGCGCCTCGTCCACCACCCCCAGGTCCTCATTCGCCTCCTCGTCGGCAAGCGGGTAAAGGAAGGTCGCCGGGTCGCCAAGGAACGACAGATCCAGCCCGCGATCGACCAAGTCCTTCAGCGTGATATCATAGTTCGGGGAGGGAGGATTAGACTCGACGTAACTCCTCAAATCGGCCAGAGGCCCGGAGTAATCGGCCTGGGGATTCTGACGGAGCAGGGAGCGAATCGAGTCGGCGTAAGCATTAATGTACACCATGGACCCAGCCGACTCGCTCTCAGCGGCCAATCTGGCACGCTCGGACTCCAGGCGCCTCTCCGCCTCCGCCGCGAGAGCCTCCTTGGCTTGGCGGACTTCTTCAGCCGTCCTCGCCTCGGCCTCGGCGCGCTTCCTCCTCTCCTCCTCGAGGACCCCCTCTAGTTCAGCCCGACTCGCTCGGCCGGCCTCCAGCTCCTCCCGGAGCTTTTTGTTCTCATCTTCCAGGCGGGTAGCTTTGTCCCGCTTCGACTGGAAGGCTGCCCTGTAGGAGGAGGCAGTCCGCATCTCCCGCTCGTATTCGAGCATAATGCCCTCCATGGCAATAGCGTTGCGGGAGGAACGGATGGCCGCCGCCCTCATCCGGTCGGCCAGCGAGACCGTCCTCGTGGCCTTCTGGCAGTTGAGGGTCCAAGATTGGGGAAGATTCAGCACGGCGCGGCGTAGTTCCTCCGGCCAAGACTCCGGCACGGCCTCCGAGTACGGAGGATCCTGCGAGCGCAGGAATTGAAGAACCTCGGGCGGGGGCAGAGGCTCAGGCCTGCATGAACACGGGAAGAAAAGATATGTTAAAAATCCTATATCGCAAAATCGACTAGAAGACTTAGAGAAGAAAACGTAATACTTACGTGAGGTTATTGCCCCAGCCCAAGAATGAGAAGTCGCTGCGATCGCGGGCAGGGGAGGCCGGGCCCCCTAAAGTCGCCTCGACGGTGCCAGCCACGAGCCCGCCAGTCGCCGGGTCCAGGTTGACCGTTACCATAGCCGGGTCGACAGATGTCTGGCCCTCGACCCGGGCCTGCTTGTGTGGGCGCTGCCCGTCTGCCGGGGAGGAGGATGTCGGAGGCACCTGGGCCGCGGGCGGGCTGCGGATCACCACCCCTGCGGCGCGGACGGCTCCCCGTTTCGCCAACTTGGCCAGGGCGTTCTTCTTCGGCGCCATGTCAACAGTCTCCTCGGAGGATTCGACGTTTACGACCGGGATGGCTGCCTGGCCGGCCTCGGTTGCGTTCCTTAGGGAGGCTGCCGGGGAGGTCGATGGCGTGGAGGATTCGGCCGGGAAGCGTTGCGCTGCGAGAAAAGTGACAAGATTAGAAATCGAGAGGCGAGAACGAGGATAAGGAGAGTCGGGCAGGAAAGAGTCTTACCACCGAAATCCAAGTGGCGCGGGAAAGTCTGAAGTCCGGAGAGCCTTCTGTACTCGTCGTCGTTGAGAAGTTCGACGTCGCGATTGTCCACGCTCTCGGATCTCACCAAGGCAAGCGCCTGCCTGAAGTCGTCGGTCAGGTCGGCCTGATTTGGTACCGCGCAACCTGCACAATGAAAGAAGAATTAGATCAGTACTAAGAAACGAAGAAAAATTCAGTATTTACCTCGACGGTTGCGCTCCCGATATTCCCGTGGAACCGGGATGGTGTGCCCGTCTATGCCAACGCTCTCCCAGGCGCCGCCGACCCACCACCACCTTTCCTGCCAATGCGTCACCTTCGGCGAGATGCCGAAGACAATGGCATCTCCACCCCGGGGCTTCACGGAGTAATACCCAAGGTTCATCCGCCCGACCGAGGCCACGGTGTAATATAGGTAGTTGAGCTCGGACGGAGTGGGCATACGGTGCAGCCCGCGCCGACCGAGAGCGACCATTGCCCCCAGGATGTAGCTCCACCCATTCGGGGTGATCTGGGTGATCGACAGATTCCAGGCTGCGAGTAGTTTGGAGATGGCCGGGTGAAGCGGGAAACGGAGCCCGGCATGAAGGGTGTCCGCATTTATGGCGATAAGGCCTTCCGGAGGTTGGTCGGCCCGTTCATTCTCCCAGGGAGCGTAGAAAAAGACGTCGGAGGGCGCCTGGAATGTCCAGTACAACTCCTTCACGTCGGCGTCCGGGGGAAGGCAGCTGGGGCGGCGAGAGGCCCCAAAGTCAGTATCCTGGGCCTCGAGATATGCGCGGGGAGGGCGCTTTCGCACGAACCGGCTCATATACTTCGAGTAGTCGAACCCGAATAGCCGGCTGTCCGCGTAGTCTATTTGGTCGGGCACAGCTTCCCGCTCGAACAAAAAATCCTCGGCCCGGGGCGGGTAGGCGGAAACCGGGGAAACGCTTAGGGCTTCCCCCTCTCGTTGGGGGCTCATCCCCTCCAAATCTTCCGCGAAGGCATCCACATCCGTGGAATTGCCCTCGCCCTCTCTGGCGGCGGCGCGGGACGTTCCTTCCCCGGCCGGTTGAAAAGGCCTCTCGGCGTCGGCGGCGGCGCGGCGGCGGAAGTGATAAGCATCGGCGGCGCCAATGCTCTCGACGGAGTCGCTCATGACGAAAATAGAATAAGAAGAAGAAGTGTCGATGGAAAGAGCAAGAAATTACCTTGAGACACGAGAAAGATCGCCGGAATCTGGGAAAAGTCGCCGGAAAGATTTGAATCTCCTTAAGGGGGGCACGAGTTTGCAAGAGAGTGAAAATGAGAAACTGGGCTGGAAGCCCCTATTTATAGAAGAATAGGAGGGACTAAACAGCAAAAAACGGGGTCAAAATGGAATAAAACGAAGTTCTGGGGGGCGCGTGGGGGTCACGCGCGCAACGGTTGGGGAGCAGGTTCGGCGGACGTGACCCCTAGATTTCTGCGCATCAGTCACGCCCTCCCGTGACGTCAGCAGGCGCGGCAGACGAGGCGTCGTCTTGGAAACCGAAACGTCACCCCCAAAATTCAAATTCAAAATCAAAATGGTCTGCAGTTCGACCAGCCCGCCACCCGACGACTGCGGCCCCCCGATGTCGGGCTGGTGGGGCAATTGTTACACCCGATATTTTACTATCCGACCCATCGGGTATCGGATACAGACCCACGGCTGTAGCGGGCTCGGAGGAGAACAGTCCTCCGACCGGTCAGGCAGACGGGCGGGGACCCAGAGGCTGCCCGACATGAGCTTCTAGGATCGGCCGGGAAGGGTACTTATAATCCACATGCCCGGATATCGGGCGGCCAGCGACGAGCCCCTGCGCAGGTACTCTACCCGCCTGCCCGCAAATGGCCAACCGGGGCATTTTCGTCCGGACTCGCTTCCCGGTACCCGAGTACCCGTCTACCCGACACCAGGCCGCGCCAGCTGTGAGAGGACGTCGAGTGCCATCAATCCAGAGGATGTGACAGGGTCAAAGAGGGCCGTTGAGGCCAAGTCCAATCACCTCAGGGGTGACAGTGCCACGTGGCGTCTCCTCATTGGCTCGTAGGGGAGGCTGTTGCCACTTATTACCCTCCAGCTAGGAGTAGGGGGGGCCCACAAGTCCACCTACCAAGCATGGGGAACCCCCACCTTGTACACTATAAATAGGGCTTTAAATGCCCATTTGTAACACACATCACATTTATTGCAAATACATACTTGAGAGCTCATTTACTCTCACATTTATTACTCCATATCATCATTAATATCAAATCCTACCCGATAGGAACCCGGCAGCGAGACCCGTCATAAATCGCTGTCTACACTATTTTACTCAAAAAATTGATTTTTCTTAAAATGTGTGTCGTCCCAACTATGCATATAATGGTGGGACGGAGGGAGTAATATATTATAAACATAATATATAATTATACAACTCTATATGTGATGGATGAATTATGAAGGTGCAAAAGAAAAAATTGGGACGTAGGAAGTAAATATGATTATTCTCACAAAGTACTTAAAAATGAGAATTTTTTATATAAAAAAAAATACACTCTCCTAATAAAAATATATTATAATTTGAGATAGCTAAAAAAATGTGGCTATGTATATAATTTGTAGAAGACCCGAGAATTTTTATTTTTTGGGGTGATAATTTTATTCTAGAAATTGTCATGTGTATTAAAGAACCTAAACACTCTCCACTTTTATTTTATTTTATTTTATTTTAGGTGTTCAATCAGAAGTCGTGACATTGTGGTTATCATCTTTCAGAGATGAAATTTCATTATCAATTGATCCTTTATTCTTTGAGAGTACGTGTAATCACATCTAGACTCGTTAAGTATCAACTCCTCTACAGTGTTAGGGGATGAGATTATGATTATCTTTAATTATTGCTAAAGAAAATTTAAATATCAATTTAATTAAATCTTGTTTTGGCTGTCGGCGGCGTCGACGTACGGCTAGGGGTGGAAATAGGCCGAGCCGAGCTAGACTTGTCGTTGGACGGTTTGGGCTTGCTATTTGATCTTTGGGCCTAAGCCTGACCTATTAACTGTCATAGGCTTTTTTTCAGAATCTTGGCCTAACTTTTTTAATAAATGGGCCTGGCCTGAAAGCTTTTTAGGGACCTTTTTAATCATGTTTACAAAATTATATTCAATAATTATATTATTATTAAATCATAACAATTAACTCTTTAAATTTTAAAATGAAGAATAAAAGCAATTTACCAAAGGATTATCAAATAATAGCATAATAACAAATTTAAATAATATTTAATTTGTATTTAGCAATATTCTTACATATATATATTAAATATATATTATATTATATATGTATTGTATTACTATATATATACATATATTATATAGTTAAATAGGCCGGTTTGTTGGACTTAAAAGACTTACAGAAAAGCTCAAGTCTAACCTATTTAAATAAATAGACTTTTATAAAAGCCCAAGTCTGGCTCGTTTATTAAATGAGCCGAACCGAGCTGGGCTTTAGATAGGTCGAGCCGTAGGCCCGTATCGGGTAGCCTGGCCAATTCAGACCCCTACGTACGGCTCACACTAATGTTCATTAATTTGTGCTTCCCTTTTCCCATGCAATATTTTATTTTTATTTTTAACCACACCTTAGTGCATGAAAAATTAAACTAAGTCTCATGATATATATAATTAATATTTTGCTAAACTTTTGTAAATATAAACCTTTACAAAAATTCTGTAGGTATATTTGTAGGTAAAAAATAAAAATGCAAATATAATTAAATTTTGTAAACAATTCTCACTACAAAAGATTTTGTTGGAAATTGCGTAGTATTGGTTTATAGATTAAAAAGACTATGTATATTCTTGTAATTAAATAGAGAAATAAATTTAATAGTAGTTAAAAAGATGTATGTTATTATATGGAATTTAGATAAAAAATTATGTGAGACAATTTTACATCAGGATGGTTAATAAAGTAGCATAAATTATTCATTTCAATTTCAAAATGGTATAACATAATGTCAAAATTTATAATTTGTCTCAGCGGGAGGCGAAAGAATTTAATTTGTGTATGAAATATACTATACGCATGCTAAATTTCATATTTGTCTACCAATCTAACACCAATACCTTAAAAAATCAAACACCAATACTCACATCACATGACAACATGCCTTAGATTAGATTGACTCAAACTTTCATTTTACTCTGTACCATGCATATTCTTCTTCTTCTTTTTTTTTTTTTTTACTTTTTCATAAAGTAGAATATCCACTAATTAAGTTTTCAACTTTGAAAAGAGTAAAATATAAAGTTGTAATTAATTGACAAGCAAAGTCAAATCGTGATCCCTTATTACAAATAGTATTCTACTTCATTGGTTTTCTGTTATTTTACAAAAAATACGATATGTTCTTGTAGATTACGAAGAATCGTGAGGTCATTTTTATTTTATTTTTCAATTTTACTGTTTATTTTAGTCTTCTTTCTAGAGTGACTGAACTAATATTATAGTAGCCTATTCAGAATCGTTCATTTCAAAAGAAATATATATGTCCCGTGTAGGCGTATGGTAAGGCCCACGACAATTTAATAGTCCATTACATTGAATTGATCGAATAATATTGATCACTAATTAATTTTAAAAAAAATAGTAATTCCACGTCAGACTTTACTAGCGTACCTACGAGACATCGTTCACGAGTTACTTACTATAACAAAAAAGAGGTTCAAACAGAGAAAATGCTGTGGATAACGTGGAGACAACAATTTCAAGATTGTTTTGCCTCTTTATATTGTTGCTAGTCAAACAATATTCATCTCCATCAAAAAATGATACGAGGTTTAAAAAATTAGAAATTCATAATATGCGATCAATTTTAAGATGTGACAATTCATATAAAATTTTGCTCGAATCTCTTTAATTATTAGTGAATGGTGAATTATGGATTCTCCAAATTACTCGATCTTTAGGCCGATGGCTAGCAAGTATCAATTTTTTTAATAAAAAATAAACGAGTATCTTCATTTATATGGATTTATATATATGTGGAGTATTAATTCTCTATCACGATGTGGGGATTGATACCTCTTGTGAGACCCAAGTAGGGCTGTAAACAAATCAAACAATTTTAGTTCGATTTGGTATTTGTATTCGAAATTCGGTATTCGTATTCGAAATTTTATAATTCGAATTCGGGTACAAATAATTTTTTTATTCGATTAGTTATCAAATACAAATACAAATACAAATATTATGATATTTAATTTGATATTCGTAAATATTCGGTTAAATATATAATTACATAATTATATATTAATAGTATTAATAAATATAAGTTCATTATAATTATTTTAAGGATATTAACCTTTATAACTTCATCCAACAAGTGGGCTTGTAGGAAATTCTTAATTAAGTATTTTAATTAAAAATATATAATGTAATTTAATTATTAAAAATTTAACTAATTAAAAAAGAATTGTAGTTCAACACTCTTAATTTGATTATTAAAGTGTTTTTCCATGAATTTGATTAAAAATAAAATCATTTACTTATTTGATTATGTTATGCAAAATTTTAAGTTTATAATGAGATTGTGAATTCAAACAATGACAATTTTGAAATGAATATTTGAATATTGGCAAAGTATTATGTGAATAATACTCACGGTAACTATTACCGTGAACAACAAATTACTAATATCTGACGAAGTGGTATAACTCAAGTCAAATGGTTAAAATCCCACTACCTTTGATACAAAGGTCGTGGGTTTGAGCCACAACTTTATCGATAAAAAATATTAATACCTTATGTTGAAATAACTAACAACTTTAGTGAGAATAACTAATATCACTTCAACTATAGCTTTAATAAAAAAAACTAAATACTATTCGGAGCTGATAATTTTTGTGCAATTCACTGATACTTTTAGTTTAATTTACTAATACCATTCAAACAAGTTTCATTGTGAATATTGTTCACATAATACCTTCTCTTGAATATTATTTGTTAGGAACATGCTTGAAAAAAAAATCGATTTGAATATTCGACTCAAGTATTCGTATATTTTCTAATAATTCGATATGAGTTTCAAATCAAATATAAATCACATTTACTATTCGAAAAATATTCGATTCGAATTCGATATTCGAAATAATTTTACGAATACGAATTCAAATATTATAGTATTCGACTCGATTCGATTCGTTTACATCCCTAGACCCAACATGTGCAACTCATTCAATATCCAATATGTCAATTTAATATCGATTAAAATGTAAATGTTTAACTGGATCAATCGGTAATACATGTTCAATTTGAATCTTTCTCATAACTTATCTGAGTATGTATATATACTATGGTTTTTCATGTTTATTTGTATGGGCTAGTTTAAGACTGAAAATGGTAAATAAAAAAGACACCCTCAAAATTTGTCCAATTATCAAAAGACCTCGCAATTTAAAATATTACTTCAAGTATTCCCAAATATTTTGCACCTTTTTCCTTTTTGTTTGTTCTCAAATACTTTGTCCACCCTATAAATAAAATGAAAATCTCTACTTAACTTTATCTTCATAATATTCACATATTTACATAAAATACACTACTTTTTATATTCACTCTGACCAACTTTATTACTTTAATATTAAAATTTTATACACCAATTCTCAATAATTTATTTATTACACTAAAAAATATGAAGAGTATATATTTGAGGACGGAGAAAACACCTAATATCCTTTAGATCGACCAAAATCCATTTTACTATTTGAGAAGACAAAATCTTTTTTTCTTTTTCCCCCTTTTTCTCTTATTTGTATTGATGGCAGTCAGTATATATTTGGTAACATTTCAAACTATCGAATTTTTTTAGTCACTTGAAAACACTTCCGTATAATTTTCAATTACGAAAAGAAATTATGAAAAGAAGAGACAAATAGTAGTATTAACATTTTAGTGTACCAATTACATCGTGCATTTGGGGTAATTTTGACTAAATATTTCGATCAAGCTGTTTTTTTCACGCGAATCATGAAAAAAATATTAATTCATGTCATGAAAAATATTTATATATTGAAAAAATATCAATATTGTTTAGTTTACAAATTAATATTTTCTTTATATGACTTAATATGTTCCTTTATGTGTATTAAAGCTTCTCAATTTATAGTTTAATATTTTTCTGGATGAATTAAAATATTAAAAAAAAATTGAGCTAAAATTACGGTATAATTTTTTTTCCAAATAAAAAGTTTGCAGATTTATAGTATTTTATTTTTATGAAACCATCTCCAACAGTTTACTCTACATTACATCAAAATTCACACTACACTACATAAAATTTACACCATTTAAATTCTTAATTGTCAACGTTGCATTCTGAGTTATATTTACTATTCTTATTTTTTATTGAAATAAAATGTATACTATTTTAAATTTAATATTTTATATGCATTTTAATTTGATGTATTTTGTGATTTAAATATTCTAATTTAACGTATTTTGTGATTTAATGTATCCAGTTTACTTTATTTAGCCTAAAAATACTTTTATATTACAATCATGCATTAAACAATAATTTTTTTCATAAACAGTAATATTGCTCCGAGAAATGCAAATTGTATTAAAAATAAATCGTAAAATTAAAATTGTAATTAAAAAAATAAAAATATAATGTAGTGCACTATTTATTTCTAAGACCGTTGAAGCTATATTTGGGTAGTGTAAAATGTAGTATCCAATGATCTCACAACTTAAATTGCCACGTAGATGTTGTCATTTTGATGTTTACTTTTTAGTTTTTACAAATACCAATTTGTGGGCCTGAAATGAAGTTGAATTATACTGCCAAACTGCCGACTTGCAAATAAGCAAAGAATGGAATAAATTCCCCAAAAATAAAATATGGGGCTAAGTTGCCGTCTTAATCATTAGAAATTTATTATATAATATTTGCACGTTGTTTAAATGTTTTGTGGACTACTACTCATGTCGATAACGATATGGGACACAAGTCCTACCAACAATTTATTGAAAGTTGATAATATCTAATCCACAGGCCCACTTGCTTTTGCTCTTAAGATGTACAAATCTTTTTAATTCTACTAAATTATCATGAATAAATACCAATTCTTGTAAGAAATTTTCTACACAATTTTGTTCCTCATATCTGTGAATGTGATAGAAAGGAAATGCATCTCTCTTCTTACCCTGTATTTTTTTTTTAATTGCAAAAGAAAACGTGAACTTTATGATTTTAATCAATTACAAGTTTACAACATGAACTTTTTTTCTTTGCAATTTGATGCACCACCTTTTTAAATTTTGCAATTCGAAACATTTGATAATTTTTCAGCAACAATTAATAGTGCCGCTGTTGAAAAATGCCACATTCACGTAGATTCTAACAAATAAAATTATTTAAAAAAATATTGTCTTTAAATAACACTTTAAGTTATGTTGCTAATGTTAAAAATGTATTTTAAAGATATTATTTCTCATTATAAAAACTATAATTTTATTTTTTGGCATTTACGTGGAGTGGACTAAATGTAACATATACAATAAATCATACTATTTGATTGTTGAAACAAAATTATCTGGTGTTTGAAATTGCAAAACTTTAAAAGTTGGTGCATTATATTGCAAAGAAATAAATTAATGTTGTAATTGATAAAAATATAAAGTTCATGATTTTTTAATTAGCCTTTTTCTTTCGTACCTTATACTTTATTTTTTAAACATATTGCCCCATCTATTTTAATTATTTTTTACTATTGGCCCCTTATTCTTTATTTACTCATTTTTTGCATCTTGTAATTTTGAAAACACAATTCCAACTTCATATAATTTTACTTTACCCTTTACCCATTGATAAATAAAGTTATAAGGAGCAAATGATAAGAAAAATAAAAGTACAAGGGCCAAAAGATTGATAAATAAAAGTACGAAGTATAAAAAAAATTGTTTCTAAAACGTTTGTGATAATATGAAAAATTACATATAGTATGAGTTTATAACCTTGGGTAAGATGACAAGAAAAAAAAATACCATGGCATATATGTCCAAAAAATAAGATAATATATAAAAAAAATTACATGTAGTTGGAGTTTCTATCCTTGAGGCATAAGATGACAAAAATCGAGCACTAAGAATTGGGACATTCTGAGTTTTGATGCAAACTCATCTACTTTTTGATCCATGTTCCTTCAAACTCTACTAGCCACCCAACCAGCTGTAGCATTCATGGTCTATCTATATCAAGGCTGGATCTAGATTCTACATTTTTTTTAAAAAAAAGCATCTAGATTCTACTCTTAAAAAAAAAAAAACTAAAGAGAACCACATATTTACATACATAACAAAGGAAACTTCAGCAGGATTACGAATTTAACATATTTAACACATCATCCAAGAAGAAATCACCCACACATTTTCTGATGAAATGAGATTACACATAATAGTATTATTTACTAATAATATGAAACACCAAACAAAAGACTAATGCAATAGTATTACTACTCAAGTGCATTTTTTAATAGTTACATCTATTATTACTGAAGAGTCGTCCCTGCTATTACTGAAAAATTACCCCTTGTAAAATTATGATGGTGGTAATAACAAGGTGAGTTTTCAGTGATAAATGATAACAATGTGACTTTTAAAAAATACATTTGAGTTGCACGGTGCACCAGGACAATTGAATTGCACAATGCATATAGTGTACTTGAGACTTAATTGCAGTGTATGATTCAATATCAGATTACAAGCCCTGTTCATTTGCAGTATATGATTCTGTGTCTTAAAAGGCACAGAATAGATACAGCACCACCACCACCACCCACAATGGCTCAACCACAAGAGAAGGCATATATATCCATTAGCATAGGAAAACCAAAAAAACATTGAAATATATGTAATGATAAGAGAAAAACATGATCCTGTTATGTTCATTTCGAACAGGATAACTGAACAATGTCTACAATCTAGATATACACGATGGCAGAAACTAAAAGGGGGCCCCAAAAACCAACACAATAATGCACCATGAAAAAGGGAAAAATAATGCAATAATGCAGAAGATAAAGAAAAGAAGACATCCTTGCCCTGGTATGTGGGCTTTATCATATTCAATGATATATATATACATCCAAAATAACCGAAATAATGCAATGCGATGACTCAGCCTACCTGAATGGCATCAACGAAGACAGTCGAATGGAAGTTAAACCCATAACATTTCACTTTTTTAAATGAACAACAAAGCAAAAGGATGGATGAAGACACTTGTCCTATTGGAAAAACTAGGGGAATCAGCATCTATGTACAATTGTTTTCTATTAGTAACCTTGTTTCAGATACAATCAAACTACAAAGATCAGAGATGTACGACAGTCAAATTTCAGTAACAAAGCCAAGATAATATTCAGACTGACACCTTCCAACCCGACTCTGCAAATTTAGCTTATGTACTTTTGCACAAAATATCAAAATTACATTCCCAAGCAAGAAATGTGGATGTACAAGGGTAGAAAATCACATCCGAGTGACAAGTCAAACCAGAACAACATGATTAAAGATAACAGATTCTTAATTGCCCCCACCTAGTGAGATAAAGGCCTGGTTTGCTCACTAATGCTTATCCATAGGTGGACATATGAAAAGAGACAACAAACAATGAGCAAATGAAACCTTTAAATCACTAAGTGGGGCTAGTTAAGATGTAAGAGATCACTAACCGAACGAAAGGTTGACAGCACACAATAACATCTGGACAAACAGAAGGATGTCAATCTAGCAACAAGTGGTGTGCAGGCATAAAAAAGCAGATAAATCCAACTGGTGGAAGCAAAGGTGGAAATTGCAATTTCGAGCATTATACTTCTACACTAAGAGCCCAACAATTTGCATATGATAATGAAAACGGTAAAGAAAACAAAATAGAATCATCATAAAGCTGGGGGCAAAATTAATTCAGGGAAATCGGATCCCCCTGTGACCATGAATTTTGGTGCGAGAGATATTGGTATAAATTGAGATCTTAATAAAGAACATAAATTTTGTGGCAGTCAATGTGGCATATTAGGTAGAGCCACAAGCAGAGATTAATATATTGTAGTTTTTCTATCTTACAGTTTTGGTCATGATGACTGAAAGGATGAGAGAAGAATGAGATCAAGAGTTCAGCATCTTATAGTGAATTAACTAATCAGAAAGCGCCAAAAGGTCTTCCGATGATCAAATAAATAACAATATGTCCATAAAAATGTCGTTCAGTACATGCATATGCTAACGAATTGGAAAAAAGTGGCAAGGTAAATCAATTTGCACAGAGTGGAATGGGCGTTCAAGAGCTATTCTTTTGACACGTATTTACTACAGAACCAGACATCTCATTTCATCTGTCAACAGGAAAGAGACTGAGATGTTGAAAGAGGTGAGAAAAGGATTGAGCGCATATTCGTGGACTAAAAGGCTTTGTGCTTTACCAAACACCATCTTGAAGATGCTAATCAAATGTACTTGCCTCACCAACAATCCTCATAGCCACCAACCAGTTGGACCCCGTTTTGTACAAGGATGGTCACAATAATTGATGATGATGGAAGTTAAATACGATGGCATTGACTTGGTAACTCATGCGGATGAGAGAAACAGCAAAATTGCCTATATCTACTCACCCAAGTTAATAGAACCATCTTTCATCAGCTTTATGCTCAGACTATTGAATCTCCCTCTGGAGTAATGTCGTGAAGCCTTTCTCCAATCTGTTCCAGTTTTCATCATGGCCACAAATTCATCATAGCTAATACGCCCATCCTGCATTAATGGTGAAACACAGTGACAATCTATTCTATGCTACATCAGATCAATAATAGAGATTTTATTTTCACCTTATCCACGTCAATCTCCTGAAAAATGTCATTTGCCACATCCTTACTACAGTCTGCACCATCTTCCATCAAGGCGTCTTGAAGCTCACCGGGCTCAATGTAACCATTTTTGTCTTTATCAAAATAGGAGAAAGCCTTGTGAAGATGTTCATCATTGGCCATCCTCTGCAGATGGAGCGAAATAGCGAGAAATTCTCCGTAGTCCAATGTTCCTTTACCATTTGCATCCACCTGTGAGGAAAAAATGAACAAGTATCAGAACGGATATGATTGTAATGTAGATGTCGACAAAGGAATATTCACACACATGACTACACACATATGAGAATATATGGATTCACACCATCGGCAGGATGCTCAAGGAAGAGACCATGTTAAAACTTTAAAGATAAGGCGCACTATATTGTCTCTATAAGAAATATATGCATAGATATCAAGATGTACGTGGGTGTGCTCAAAGTAGAGAGTGGCATAAAGGGGTTGGTCACAGGGGGTCAAAGCAAGCAAAAGGAATGATCTTTACCAAATCCTAGCACTGAATGAGAAACCTAATATTTAACCAAAACCTGAATATTCTAGTAAATTGTAAAAAACAAGTTAGGAACCTAATATTAGATTTGTAATTTTTTAAAACTACATTTTCTCACTGACTTTAAAGCCATCCTGGAGGTTATGTGCTTTTACTGAAGCAACTACCCATCCCACCACCTACACTTACTTAATCGCCAGTATATGTAGAAACCCCTACATCTGATTATGAACTCAAATACATGATATCAAAATAACTATTTTCACGACTGGCAGCATTTTTGGTATATGTAAAAATAACAAAATATATGGCCAGACAACATGCTCCATGAGTATCATATATAAAGCCTGAAGTAATAGTGATTCAGCAAACTGAGAAGGAATGCATTTCTACTGGGTTAACAAGTGGCTCTTACGGCTTCAACGAACATCTGTACTTCAGACTCAGTCAGTAGTGAATTGAACTTTTCCAACCCCATCTTTAGTTCTCCAGTTGAAACAATGCCATCATTATCAGTGTCTATCCTCGTAAAGAGCTCTTTGATACTTTCCACTTCTTCATTAGATAAGAAGTCAGCAATGACCTAGTTAAAGAAACGAGAGTTCAGATCTTTGTCAGCAAAACCGAAACTACAGAAAGAAAAAGTTGTAATCATCAACCAACCCTGAGAGCCTTGCGCTTGAATCTGTTCATTAGTGAGAACTGCTTCAGTCTTGACTTAACAACATCTCCCAGAGGAACATTTGGAGCCTTCTTTGCATTTTGAAGCCAAGAATGTTCTGTGAACATAAAATGTCATTTGGAAAAACATTTAATAACTACATATGCATAGCACATTCATCCCGAACCTCAACAAATTCTGCATCAAGAGATCTACTAATAACCGGTCATGATCCTCAAATTTTTCCTAGTAGAATGTATGGGTATGTCTCAAATGGTAACTAGAATGAACATATTCAAAGACCATTAAATTTCATATAACACTCACAGCATAGACTAAATCATACTCCCTCCGATTCATTTTAGATTGTCCGTATTACAAGGTTTTTTTTTGTTTTCCACTTTCTCAATCTCTTTCCCAAAATGGCAAAAAAAGTACACATATCATTTTAACTTTACCCCTTAAAAAGTTGAAAGGACTCTTTTACCCTTACTTTATATCCACAAAAACAACTTTATACCCACAAATACTAATAAACAACTCCTTTATTAAAACCCGTGCCACTTTGAAAGTGGAAAACAAAAATGAATCGGAGGGAGTATTACTTAATGATGCTCTGACATGTTTGAAATGATTAGGTGCTCAACCACGCATAAGTAATGCATGGATTAAACCCCATAACATAACATATTCCAAAGGAGCATTATAGCTAAAGAAAAACACTTAAAAAATGTAAAAGTCACTACACATATAATGAACTGCCAATTGGAAAAGAAAAACTGAAGTGGCAAGCCAAGTCAGAATAAAGGCATACCATTTTTATATACATATGTATAATCATCTTGGTCTTGGTTCATAAGATGCTACCCCAAGCAAAAATCATTTGTTCATGTTTCAAGTTATAGAAATTGTAACTATGGAAATACTAACATGATAAATCATTCTAAATGTCAACAAAAATAATAGAACATACACTTTCTTTCCAATAAAAACACCCGCATTCCTTACCACATCTAGTTTATTATCCATGTGAATACAATTTTGAAGGGGAAATTAAAACCATGCAACTTCCATGGGCACGTGATGAATAATCCAGGTGTAAAGATCAAGGCTGATCAAAGATAACTAAGCAGACATGAGCACATAACACCAGAAAAATACAGTACTGCAAAGGAGCATGAGTAAGAAGAGGAAAACAAAGTGACTGACTCAACAGAAATTCATGCCAGCTACTGTTAATTAAGTGGATATGAAGAATTGATCAGAAAGAATAGCCATATGGACATAAAGCTAACACACCGAGAACTTGTTTTGCTGTCAGTCGAAGCTTAGCATCTGGCTCAAGCATCTGGCTTACAAGGTTCTTGGCACTCTCTGATATACTTGGCCATGGCTCGCGCTCAAAGTCTATTTTCCCGCGTATTATGGCTTGAGCAACCCCTTGCTCAGATTCTGTGTAATATACTAGCTTCAGCATCATGCCAAAGATGAGAGGGAGACAGAGAGAAACAAAGGAATTTGAGTACCTGCCCAAAATGGAGGGACTCCACACAACAAGATATAAAGAATCACCCCTGCACTCCAGATGTCTATTTCGGGCCCATAATTTCGTCTGAGCACCTCTGGAGCCATGTAGTAAGGGCTTCCCACAATTTCAGAGAACTTCTCACCTAGAATCCAAGATTTAATGTGATAGCAGAGTCAAATGTTTATAACATAGTCTCCAAACATATTGACATCATAATGAGTTACAAGAGCATCTTTGGCTCACAAATATAATGCCTTATCCTACACCAACGTCCAAGGCACCATGCACAAAATTACAATAGTAAGACTCCATCACACATAGCTAGCTTAGTCTGACATTAACATATTTCATGGAAGGAAACAGCTTCAAACATTACACACAAACATAAGACTTGCATAGTTTGTTGGTTCAGTTCAACTTTCCACTAAGGGCTCATATGGTAGGTAAACAGAAAATACCAGAGAAAATCCTTATATGGTAGTCCAGAAAGCAATGGTCTAAGGAAAAACTAAACAACATCTCCCACTCACGTGAAAAATGAGGGTGTAGATGTAGTAGATGCAGCTAGTGCAGTATACTACTCCACTGGGTGTAGCATGTACTTTTCATCACACCCACAAGGGTGTGCATTTTGGTGTGTATATAGACAGTGGGATGCTACACTTGACCAAAATAAGTACAATAACTTATATACCCAAAGATGACCCACAAGCATATATGGTAAGAGCCCCACCCCATTTCATTAAATATTTGCAGATGAAATTTCTAATAGACATGAAATGCGAGGTGATATAAAAACCATTCTCAATCCTTACTAAAGGAACAAAAGCTATTCGTTTTTACCACTAATGGAACAGAAAAACACCAGATGATCTTCGCTCCTAAACACCTTCCATCTCAAGTCACAAACTTCCCAATTTAATTCGATTATTTACTCCCTAATCTCTCCTCAGATTCCTTGCTCTTTTAGTGTTGGGTGTTAAACAATGTCCCACATGGGATGATCATGGGTTTATAAGGATGGTCAAATATCCTGTTAGTATGAGGCCTAAGGGAAGCTCAGGAACAAATCCATACGTGCCAGCCTAAAGCGGACAATATCCTACTAATGCGGAGATAGAGGTCCTTGTGGGGCCCAACAGTTGGAATAGAAAGTTACTATTTGTATAGTACCAAGCATCCATTCTCAGACAACTCTAACGATTAAAACAAGCAATTCAACAACACTCCAATGGTTGTTGATACCCAAATCCTCAACTTACCAATTACCATATACAATACAGAAACGGCTGAAATGATTTCACTAACCTGGCTTGAAGAAGATAGACAATCCAAAATCAATTGCCTTAAGGGGCGCATTCTCCTTATTATTTGCAAACAAAAAGTTCTCAGGCTTCAAGTCCCTGTGGATAACCCCATGTTTGTGGCACAGCTGCACAACCTCTACAATCGTCTTTGTGACAGCAGCGGCAGCCCGCTCCGTGTAATGCCCACGCGCCACAATCCTATCAAACAGCTCCCCGCCCTCGCACAATTCCATCACCAAATGCACGGCATTCTCATCCTCACGCGCCTCCTTCAAGCTCACAATGCTCGAATTCTGCGGCAAATGCTTCATTATCGCCACTTCCCTCTTCACATCCTCCACATCCACAGCTGTTCGTAGCTTCCGCTTCGATATCGACTTGCAAGCCAACATTTCCCTCGTTTCCCGCTCAATGCACAAGTAAGTAACCCCAAATTCCCCTCTCCCGAGCTCGCGATCGACTAAATACTTGTCCTCAATGTTCTCCTTCTTAACGTCCGCCAAAACGGTGATTGCTTTCTTCACGTTGCCGGATGATTTGTCTTTCCGTCCTTGATCGTGGCCGGAGAAATTGCAGGACTTCACATCTTCTCTGGCGACTGCCGCCGGAGATCTGCAGCAGTTCCCCATTAGAAATCAGGACTTCGCTTGAGATTTTTTCACCAATCAAGCAAGAACCCTAACCTGAGTGCAGCAAAATCTAGGCTATCACATTATTGCAATGTGTGAAAAATTAAACCCATAGCTTTAGAGCTCAGGGATGATAATGCTCAATTTTCACACTGGAAGAGTGAATTTGTGTGTGTGTGAGAGAGAGAGAGAGAGAAGGAGCTGGGAGGGGGTCACTCTCTGCAAATAGAAGGTGGGTGGTACGGTAACGGCTCGGATACTTTTGTAGAGAGAGAATACATCTTTAAAAAAAAAATTGGGGATTAAAAAAATTCAACGAATATATGTCGTGTGTTTGTTTTAATTTTTTTAAATTTTAGCTTGTCGGTTAGAATGGGGAGGGGGTTTATCTAGGCATTTCGCATTGAATTTCAAAGTTTACCATTAAATTCTTATAAAATATCGAATACTCCCTCCGTCCCTTATTATCTGTCCCATTTTATCCATTCACACATACCAATTTTCTCATTTATTAGGGTATCAAAAGACACTTATACCCTTATTTATTATTCTCATTTATCAAAAAATGATGGTTAACATTACAATTTAATAGGGGTATTGTTAGAAAAGGTAGGTAAAAAATGCATTGATATTAGTGAAGTGACAATTAAAAAGGGACATCATTTTGGATAAAATGAGACAATTAAAAAGGGACGGAGGGAGTATTTGATAAGGAGTAGTATTATAATTTGGGATTAATAAAATCTATAATAATTATAATATAATATTGTTGACTCAAATTAATGATATTTCTAATGAAATTATTAATACTTTAAAATAGTTATATAATAAGTTTATCATAAACTATTTTTATATAGTAATATTTTGTCATTCATTATTCCCTTTGTCCATGAAAATCATCTTTATTTTATTTTTAGTGTTGACCAAATAATTTAATAAAAAGTATGCCCTCCATCCCATCTTAATATACATACTTTTCTATTTGAGATGTCCTGCAATAATATTCACACCTCAAATATGAAAATAAAACACTCTCACTCTATCTACTTAATTCAAAATACTTTTCATTTATTGGTTCAAAAAATCAATAAAACAATTTTTCTTAAAATCTGTATCCACACAAGTGTGAGTATTAATAGGGGAGAGAGGGATTGGTATTTTATTAAGAAAAATGATAAAATAAAAGTATGTGAGAAGTATTTATTTATTTTCAAAAATTAAATAAGAATAATTTGGTAAAAAGAAAATAAAAAATAAAATTGGTGGACCGAAAAAGTATTTATAAAGATATTATATCTTGTTAAATCGATTATTAACTCGAATTAAATTTATAATTGAAGTTCTGACTAATCAGACAAAAGCCCGGAGTCATTTTTCACGTGGAAGTGTAAAATTGATAATAATAATATTATTATACTATAAATTAATATCATAATATTTATTCACACAATTCACCATATTGTTTATTTGTGTGGGTAAAATATTATGTTACTTTCTTCATTCCATAATTTATTGTCCACATATCAAAAAACTTCATCTCAAAATATAATAGGCATAACTTAAATAGTCAAAATAATTCAGTGATGCAGAAATTCCTCTATGCCCCCGCCTAGGCGGCATCTAGGCGCTAAACGGTCCTCAGCCGCCCAATTTATAGTGTAATCCGTTTAGACAGACAAGATATTCATTATTTTATTTTTTCCGCCTTGAAACAACATCGTTTGGATAATTTCTATTAGTTTGATAAATGTGAGTGATTGTCTAGTTGGACTATTTGCATATGGAAGTTGATATTATGTTGTTAATTTGTTACTACAAAAAAATTAGTCGTATTAAAATACTATCAAATGATTTTTTACTATATTACTGAGATATAGAGGGTAAAAAATTGAATAAAACAAAAAAAATAGTCCCCGCCTAGGCGCATAGGCGCTAGGTGTTCCAAATCCGCCCGACTAGCGATTTTCGACTTCTACATACTTGAAATAATTACACAATGTTACTAAAAAACAATTTTATCCCTTTTTTTATTATCACAATGCCACAAAAAATTAATTTTATTACATGTAATATTAATAATCAACTCTCACAATAAACTTGTTTTGCCGTTAATGGTGGGTCGGAGGGTGAATTAATTTAAAAAGACGGGTCTATTCACCTACACAAAAATACTTTGTTCACCCATCTTTAATTTTTTTTTAAATATATTAATAAAAAATACTAATATACCCTTATATAGTAAAATATATAAACATTAATTTATTAAATACTACTATTTTTTAAACCCATTTAAAATTTTCAAACCACGCACACAAACACACATACTATAATTTTTGCGTACACAAGTGTTCCTTCACATACAGTTAGATAAGTATAAATTATATACATACAATATTAAATGATATTAATATTTTTCTTCTATGAGCGGCATGAGGGGGTGTGGGGCTGGGAGCGCCGGAAAAAAAAAATGAAAGAAAGAGAAGAAATATAGAAAATATCACTTTAAGGTTTTTATTTTAAAAAATGTCTCCCAACTTTTTCTTTTTACAAAAGGGTCCTGCTATATACCCCTCCATTTTTATTTGATACCCCCACCCTATTTTTTATTTATTATAATATACTTTTTGAATGACTTTTGTGTCCTTATAATAAAAAAAAGAAAAAGTTGAATGCTTGATACACCCACTGGAATACCAAAAGTCACAAGAACACAAATACAAAGAAAAGCATCAATCCAGGAAGAAAAGAGGAGAAAATCGATATTGTCCACCATTTTAGCATGTTTACGGCGATGATGCAACATTAGTTCGTTATTTTGTTACAAAGATGGTGTACACTCAGGAGTCTTACGCTATGTGTGTAAGTGTATTTGTTTGAATTTTTTTTGATGAAGTATAATTTTGTTTTTTCTTTGAATGTTGTTTTTTGTTTATGAAATGAGTATTGTGTACCAAGAATTTCGTATTTTAGCCTACAATTTTCGTATATTGTGTACCAAGTTTGTGATTCCCGCATTTTTTGAAAAAAATCACGACACCAATTTTCGAACCTGGTTCGTTGAAAAATAGTTAGTATTTAGACAAACATTTGTCGAAAATTAGGCAAGTTTTTGAAAATATATATTTTCCGAAATATTACTCATTTTTCGACATCTGTTTGCCGAAATGTGAGCTGTTTTTCGAATAAATGTTGTTGAACTATAATATATTTTTTATTTTTCTTTCAGAATATGACGGATGATGATGATTATCACCCAAATTATGTTGAAGATCCCAAAGAACCAAATGTGGATGTAGGTGAAGATTTCAATGAAGCAAATGCCGATGTAGATCCTAAGGAACCAGGTTTGATGAAATAGTTTTTGCAATAATAATATATATCTGTATAACAAATCAATTTAATAATAATTTTGTTTTTGTAGGTATTATTAGTTGTTGACCGGCCTATGCTACCTATTGCAAATTCGCGAATGGTCTATCACACTAGAGATGCAGAAGGATGGAAACAAGCTTATGAAAATCGTCAAATCAATTAGTTAGTTAATATTGACTAGTCTTGTTTTGTAAGGGAAAATTCTATTTTGTTATTAAATACTTGGACATGATTTTAGTTATCTATTTTCGAAAACTTTGATTAGTAAAAGTGTTACTTTATGATATTTACTACTTTACGAAAATATTAAGGAGTTTTGGCTATAACTTTACAATATTTACTACTTTACGATTTCAAAAAGTTTATGGAAGCAACTTTCAACAAGACGTTTTTGAAACAGACATGCTATTTCGACAAAATGTGTTCGAAAGCTTGGTATACGAAATTGAAAAAGTTTCTGGAACTCGTTTTCGATAATAAGTTTTCGAAAATGACAGGTTATTTCGACAAAATGTGTTCGAAAGTTTATGCAAAAGTTTCTGGAAGCCGTTTTCGACACGAAGTTTTCGAAATTTGATTATATTTTCGACTATGAGTATTCGAAATCCTGGTAAGCGAAATTTCAAAAGTTTCTGGAACTCGTTTTCGATAATAAGTTTTCGAAAATGATAGGTTATTTCGACAAAATGTGTTCGAAAGTTTATGCAAAAGTTTCTGGAAGCCGTTTTCGACACGAAGTTTTCGAAATTTGATTACATTTTTTACTATGAGTATTCGAAATCCTGGTAAGCGAAATTTCAAAAGTTCTGGAAGCCGTTTTCGACACGAAGTTTTCAAAATTTGATTAGATTTTCGACTATGAGTATTCGAAATCCTGGTAAGCGAACTTTCAAAAGTTTCTGGAACTCGTTTTCGATAATAAGTTTTCATAAATGACAGGTTATTTCGAAAAAATATGCTCGAAAGTTTATGCAAAAGTTTTTGGAAGCCATTTTCGGAATTTTGTTATCGAAATTAACTTATTATTTCAACAATATGTGTTCGAAATTAACTTACATTTTCGGACGTTTGTTTTCGAAAGTTTGTTAAGCAAAATTGGAAAAGTTTCTGTCAGTCATTTTCGAGAAGAGGTATTCAAAATTTATTAGTTATTTCGACAAATTGTTTTCGAAATTTAGTTATTGCAGAGTATTTGTAAGTATTGTTTGAAATTTAGTTATTTCTGCAGCATTACCACAAGCCATTTCCAGGATTATGAAATTTATGCACCTTTATTGATCAACATCACAGTAAAAAATAGTATCTCAATTCTCAACATCAGTTCTTCAAATAATTGAAAAGAAAATTTATTACCGGACAACCACACAAATTAACACAAACATAAAATTTACTTTGCAACTCAAGGTACACAATGAAGTTCAAAATATAGTGAGTTTGCAAATATGAAGTATCCCAACATTTTCATCAAATATCAAGAATGTCTACCCCTGCCTCTATTGCCTCTGTTTCTGCCCTTACCTCTTCATATTGAAGAACTTGTGGATGAGCCCTACTTGGTTTGGTCCTTGAAGTGTTTTACATGTCAATTCCATTGTCTGTGCAAATTCCTTTAGCGTCGGGCATTCTCCAGCCTTCCATCTTTCCACCAATGGAATCATCATCTCCTGAGCTACACTAATCATAAGCCACGCATCAGATGAGGGTACAGGTTCTTGGACACCACGCCGCCCTATCAATGGGTTGATCACAAATACGTGGGAGTTTTTATTAAACCACATTGGGTACTCATCATGGCACTCCCACGGTAACATGGCCCGTACACCAATTCTATCTTCAGATAGTAGGTGCATATCCCAAGTACGCCAATAGTCAGCTAATGATGCCCAAAGAAGCTTCATCTTTTTGGAATTATACCCACCTCTCTCAACACGAACAACAAGAGGATCATCAGGTACAGTCTGTACATAGCCATACTGCCTAAGGACCCGATCAGGCAGGTACGGCTCAACTATATCACCACACGCAATGCACCCATGGAGGAATGTCACATCCTTTAATTTGTAATGATTTCTTAAATTTCCATAGGGATTCTAGTTGACCTGGATGAAATATAATAGCATAAGGTACGGAACTTACTCAATAAACAACAAAAATGAATCCAATGAATCTAGACGTTCCCAAAATGCTTACTAACCTCATGTTCACCCAATGAATCTAGACGTTCCCTAAATGCTTGCAAACGATCAAGTGATGGACCAGAAAGACCTTCTGGTGCCCATCAAATAAGGAAAAAAACCAAAGGAACGTCAAAGAACCCTTTTGATATCCTCTGAACATTATTGTAACCAAAATAAAGAATTGTATATAGTATAACAAAGTTATTTTTATAGAATAATGAACTTTTAAATTTGTTTATAAAGTACTTTATTTTTTACACTTATTAAATGGTATGAGAATCTCTTACTTTAGTTACAAATCAACATTGTTTTGCAGAATTGATCAGAAGGACAGATTGGGTTGTGCTTAAATAGAACTACAAACTACTTAGCTAGCCGAAGCCCCTGGGAAATGGAATATGATTGGATATATCACAATGTAGTGTTAATATACATATAACTTCTTTTTCATTTTCCTTTCTCACTGTTTCATCACAATTCCTTACTCCATCTGCCCTGTCTAACTACATCTCCCATCACAATTAAAATTTTATCCCCAATTTCTTACTCCATCTGCCCTGTCTAACTCCATCCCTCACCCCCAACTCTAATTAGCAGTAAACTAATGCACCAGAATGGGTCTTAACACAATGCACCCGAATATGGACTTAACACAATCAAGGCAGTAAACTAATGCACCAGAATTAATTAGCAGTAAATTAATGCACCAGAATATAGACTTATCACAATCAAGGCATATTCTAACCATTAACAACACTAACCTTCATCAATTTTCTCCACCGAGGCATTGCCGGAAGAACGTGGCCTTTTTCGGTGCTTCATAGGTAAGGGCAAACAACAATGGAGGCGGTCGGCAACGCGTGAGTGGTGGCGGTCAGTGGCGGTCGGCGACGGCGGTCTCGAGAAAGAGGAAAGTGCCCTGGCGGTCGCGAGCCTTCGTGGCGGTGGCGGTCGTGAGGCCTCCGGGCGCTGGCGGTGGCGGTGGCGCCGCGGTTCGGCGCCGCTGAGTCCCACGGATTGCGCGCGGTGGTAAAGAGGACGAAGACGAACGAATGAAAACTGAAGGGTTTGTGGGTGTATGCCAATTTTGAATAATATTAGGGAGGGGTAATTTAGGTATATTGTGAGTGGTGTATCTAATAACTATGTAAATTTAAGTGGGTAGATTAAGTGGGTGGGTGTATCAAATAAATATGGAGGGGTATATAGTCGGACTCTTTACAAAAATACCTTGCGCGATCCTTGTGTGCCCCCTTGCTCAACCCTTGTGCTATCTTTTTGGAGGCATTTTTGTAAAAAAAAAAAAAAAAATTGGATGACATTTTTAAAAATGAAAACCTGAGTGTGACATTTTTCCAAATTTCTCAATAAAGAGGAATACG
Source organism: Ballota nigra (assembly GCA_947034835.1). Classification (NCBI taxonomy): domain Eukaryota; kingdom Viridiplantae; phylum Streptophyta; class Magnoliopsida; order Lamiales; family Lamiaceae; genus Ballota; species Ballota nigra. The sequence goes on along the minus strand of OX344720.1, from coordinate 71,271,059 downwards.
ATGAATGGTGGTTTTAGGTTGGGATGTAGTATCAAGAATTTTTTTTCTTTTTTTAGGGGTGCACGAGGTTGGTTCGGGAGGGGGGGACAATGAAAATGAGGGTGGGTTGTGCAATTTTTTAAATTTAAATTACTAATTAAATTGACGAGTGTGTATATATTTAATTTAGTAGTGTATATAATATTAGGGTTATAGTTGTAAATTTTAAGGAGGTGTACTAAGAAAAATAAAATATAGTTAAAATATATAGTGGGTTAATTTAGAAGTGTGTATACTAAATAAATATGTGGGTGTGAATAGTTGTGCCCATTTAAAAATAGTGATATAACAATATTATTGAATTAATATAATAAAATTACTAATGAATTTAATTTTATATATAAACATGTTTTATTTGACATTTTGTGATGCGGAAAACGTCAATCCTACTAAAGAAACTACGTGTGATGCATGATTGAGAAAGTATAAATAGATGTTCGAATTCTGAAACAATTATTTTTAGTCGTTGTGCTCACATATTTTACAAAGACCTAACTTTTTCCGTGGCTTTTTTAAGGCCTAATTTGATGATTTAATACTTTATAAGTAACTTAATTTATACTATGCACGACTATGATTGTACAATTAATTTGTGGGTTCTGAATTTAGACAAAGTATAGAGTGAAACTAGTTTATACATAAATCACTGAAGGATATTAGTTGTTTTTATTGAAGAGTATGAGTTGTATTTACTGAAGAGTATTACTGATTTACACTAAAGAGTTTTAGTTGTTCAGTGAAAATAAACTAAAACTCCTCAGTGTAACTGTAAACCAGTAATACTCTTCAGTAAAAACAATGAATACTCTTCAATGAGAACAACTTATACCCTTCAGTGATTCATATATAAACTAATTTCATTATATACATACATACTCCTCAATTTAGTATTCCTATTTAAGTTTTTTCATTTCAAATAGATAATATTAATATTTTATTATTTGAATGTTTATTTTTTAAAAGAGAAAGTAATGCAGATGTCAAGAAACTTTTGTAAAAATAAAGTGTTATAATAATTATTACTCCCTCTATCCCAAAGTTACCTTCTCACTATATTGAATGGTTTAAGAAAGTGTATTTGTTTATTAATATATGGTGAGTTATATGTTGACCTTTGTAGTAAAATAATGAACAGTGCTGAAAAGTAATGAAATGAGTGACATTTTTGGTAATATTGTGTAATTTGAAGGTTAAAAATTAAATGTAGTGGAATGTTGTTTTTGTCATTTATGGAATGAGAAACTTAAAGGGGTGTATTTAATTGATATTCTATTGGATTGATTTGGACTTTAAAAAGTCTTTGAATTTAGAAAATCTATAGACTTCATACATACATAAACTATTTTGTAGTACATTTTAGAATAACCAACTAATACCCTTTAGTCTAATCAAATAATATCCTTTAATTAAACAACTAATATTCATCGTACCCTTCAACTAATACCCTTCAATAAAACAATGAATACCTTCTAGAACTAATACCCTTAAGTGAAAACAAATCATACCCTTCAGTGAAAATAATACCCTTTAGTGAAAACAACCAATGCACTTCAAATGATTCGTGTACAAATCATTTTCACTCTATACTTTACCAAAGATTAAAGAATGGTCTTATTTTTTTTTTAGATTAATAAATATTTATTTTAATAACTTCTATTAAAAAAATTCTACAAACTATATATTGAATTATTTTTATACATTGATCATTCATAAAAATATCTAATAACTATTATTTTAAAATAATTAAAATATCTTTTATACCACAAAATAGAGAGATTTATCATAATATTTATATCAAAGATATATTCAAAATATTTTTATATTATTTCTCAATATTTATTATAATTTATATTTAAAAAATATATCCAATATATTTTGTAACCAATTATTTGTCAATATTTATAATAAAATATATTTCAAAGATATATATCAAAGATTTAAAAAAATATTACTAAATTTAGTCAAAATATTTTTATATTGTTTTTCAATATTTATTATAATATGTATTTAAAAAATATATCCAATATATTTTGTACCAAATTATTTGTCAATATTTATAATAAAATATATTTCAAAGATATATACCAAAGATTTTAAATGAATATTACTAAATTTAGCAATAATTTTGACGGAAAAATTTAGTGGGTTCTAAATATAGGCCGGTTAGCGTTACTTTATATATATATATATATATATATATATATATATATATATATATATAGAGAGAGAGAGAGAGAGAGAGAGAGAGAGAGAGAGAGATATGTTGGTGAATTTGGTAAGAGATTTTATTTAATTTTATTTACACTTGACTACTCTTCAATTGAGTAAGAAATATTATCTACTTTTTATTATGTATTTAGATTTTTTTTTTATCAATTTTTATACAAAATCTAGCATGCACTCAAATTCATAGTATGCATTTAAATTTTAAACTCAATTTTGACTTCAATTTTGATTTTTTTTTCAAAACACATACAAACTGTCAAAAATCTCTCTCTCTCTCTCTCGCTCTTTTGTGTAATTTAAACTCATGATTATATTTCTCAAAGATGAAGAAAGAGTGCATTACATGTATTTATACAAGTATGAATGGGGTGGCATGTGCTAAGCACATGAGTGTAACTAACTAGTAACTAACTCTTGTAACAAACTTGTGCAGTGCATGCATAGTGTTGCATGTGTGACAAAGCCTAACTAACTAACAGAAATGGAACCATCTAGAGCTATCACGATCATTCCGGACTTGTTGGACGTGTTGCATGGAGAGAATAAGAGCCTCGATCAAATACTTCAATCAAATACTTCAATCAAATACTTCAATACGCCCATGTGATTATGGACTTTCTCCAAGAAAGAGACCAAGATGGGAACAAAGAGAACGAAAACGAGCAGGAGCCAACGGTTTCGTGAAGATATCAGCGGATTGATCTTCACTCGAAATATATCGAACATCAAGTGTACCATTTAGAACTTTGTCACGAAGGTAGTGCACATCTATTTCAATGTGCTTTGCTCTGGAGTGATGAGCAGGACTGTAGGAGAGTGTTACGGCCCCTTGGTTGTCACACCAAACAAGGGAAGGAGTGCGGAGCGGAAGCTGTAGTTCAGTGAACAAGGAAGTGAGCCAAGTGAGATCAGTAGCCGTGGTTGCAAGTGATCTGTACTCAGCTTCAGTCGTGCTACGGGCAACGGCTGTTTGTTTCTTTGAGCACCATGACAAGATATTAGAGCCTAACATGATACAATATCCTGAAGTGCTTCGACGATCGTCCAAGGATGAGGCAAAGTCAGCATCTGCAAATGCTTGAAACTGAAAGTCAGTAACTTTAGTGAAATGTAATCCTGAATAAATTGTACCTTTTAGATAACGAAGAACCCTTTTGCATGCACCCCAATGATTCGTAGTTGGAGAAGAAAGAAACTGACTCAATTTGTTTACACTAAAGGCAATATCAGGCCTGGTTAGAGTTAAGTATTGCAAAGCTCCAACAATACTACGAAAAAGAGAAGGATTAGCAAACGGAGGACTATCCCGATGTTTGAGTTTGACACTGGGGCAAGCTGGAGTTGGACATGGTTTACAAGAAGAGAGATTAGTTTTGGATAAGAGTTCTTTGACATATTTGGACTGAGAAAGCTTGATGCCAGAGGAAGAAACAGAAGCCTCAATACCAAGAAAGTAATTAACTGATCCTAAGTGTTTCAGTGAGAACTTTTGATGAAGGGTGTTAATCAGCTGAAAAATGGCATCATTGTCATCTCATGTGATCAAAATATCATCAACATAAACAAGGATAAACAGCCTCTTGCCATGTGTAGTCTTTTGGAACAAACAATGGTCAGACATACTGTGAACAAAACTGAGTCGAACTAAGTAGCTTTTGAGAGTATCATACCAAGCCTTAGGGGCTTGTTTCAAACCATATAGAGCCTTGACAAGTCTGCAAACATGATCCGGTTTGGAGGGGTCAACGAAGTCATCAGGTTGAGAGACATACACTGGTTCATTCAAATCACTTTTCAAAAAGACATTGTTTATATCCACTTGTTGTACTTGCCAACCAAAAGTAGCAGCAAGAGTAAACATAATTCTTATGGTTAGATGTTTCACCACTGGAGAAAAGGTTTGAAAGTAATCAATCCCAGCATGCTGTTGAAAACCCCTAGCCACAAGTCTGGCTTTGTACCTTTCCACAGAGCCATCAGCCTTATATTTAACTCTGAAAATCCACTTAGTAGTGATTGGACTGATGTCATGAGAAGGGGAAACAAGCTCCCAGGTGTTGTTTGATAACAAAGCATTACACTCTTCAAGCATAGCCTGTTTCCATTCAGGAATTAACAAGGCTTGAGAAGCTGTATCAGGTTCAGGAATAGCTTTAGTGACAGAAGAAGTTAAGAGCTTGGGTTTAAAGATACCAGCCTTGGCTCTAGTAATCATGGAATGAGTGGGAGGGGCTGGAAGAGAAGGGGATGGATGTGGTGATGAAGATTGATGAACTTCATGTGCAGGTGATAAATCAGGAAAAACAGAAGGGGAAGAATTAGTTGGGGATGGAATATTGAAATGAGAAGAACCTTGTGAAAAAGGAGAGTGAGAACCTGGAATGGGAGGTGTATATAAGTTGGGGTGTTGTGAACCAGAAGAGGTGGTAGATGTAGGATTAGGCAATATAGGAGAGAAGAATCTGAGATGAAAGGGCGTACCATGAGAGTGTGAAGATGAAGAGAAAGTTGGAAATGGAAACTCCAGTTCATTAAACTCAACAATATGGGAGATGTATAACCTGCCAGAAGGGTGTAAACACCTGTAACCTTTATGAATGGGACTATAACCAAGAAACAAGCACTTGGCAGATCTAAATTGTAACTTGGAAGAGTTGTAAGGTCTCAAGAATGGGAAGCAAGAACAGCCAAAAACTCTGAGTAAGGAGTAGTCTGGGGGTTTGTGAAATAGTTTCTGAAAAGGAGACATATAACAAAGAACAGGAGTAGGTAGTCTGTTGATAAGAAAAACGGCCGTGTGAAAGGCATCCCACCAAAACTGCATGGGTAGTTTAGCTTGTGCCAAAAGTGAAAGCCCCATCTCTGTGATATGCTGATGTTTTCTTTCCACCAATCCATTTTGCTGGTGTGAGTAAGGACAAGAATGTCTAAACACGATACCCTTATCCTGAAAAAACTTGTGTAAAACTATGAACTCTCCACCCATATTGGATTGAAAAACTTTGACATGAACAGAGAACTGTCTCTCAATCATAGTAATGAAATTGATTACAATGGATGCAACATCAGACTTGACTCTTAAAGGGTAGATCCATGTGTATCTAGTACACTCATCAACAATGGCAAGATAGTATCTAAAACCTTCAGTAGAAACATCAGATGAAGGCCCCCAAACATCCATATGCATCACAGAAAAAGGAAGAGAAACATGAACAGGAATTGGCTTAAATGATTTCTGATGCATTTTACCAAGTTTGCAAGCCTCACAGAAAGTCAAAGATGAACCAGAAACATTTATTGTCTTAAGTACAGAACAAAGAGAATCCAAGCAAGGATGTCCCAATCTGAAATGCCACAGATCAGCCTTATTAACTAAATTCGAAGAAACTGAATTACAATGAGCAGAATGAGTCATATGAGAAACAACAGTAGATGACAAATGTCCTTGTTGATGACCTTTTTGTAATCAATGACGATTAGTGGTTGTTTATGCTAATTAAGATCATCAAACAAGAATCATGATCATAGATAATGTTCAAGAATGAAATTTGCAAGAGTTTTGCATCTATTTTTAATTATGGGGAAAAATCTCCTTTTTTCATACAAATGAAGGGGTATTTATAGATACACAAGAAGGCTATGTGTCATTATCCTAATGGTTTAACCATTGGATTTTTGCCATGTATTGGGACACTTGTACAACATCTAAACTATTGTTCATTAGATTTATGTCAAGTGTTAAGACACTTGGATCATATCTAGACTAGTGACTCTTGGAGTTCTCAATGTTGTACTTGGTCTTTGAGATAACTCAATTGCTTTCTCTGGTGGCCTCTTGCTCGCTTGTACATCCTTGTGGGGTATCACGGACCTGCTGGTCGCCCCTTGTCTTTTCTCTTTATGTTAATTCATTTTCTTTGTCCTTTGCTATGTTGGTCGCCGAGATACGCCTGACTACGCTCCTGGTCGCCAACAGCTTCATTCTCCTTTGTACTCTCCTGGTCGCTTGTTTCTTGGTTTTAGTTTTAGTTCTTTAATTCTTCAATCACTGTTGCTCGCCTGGTCGCTCATCAACATTGCCCCCTGACTTGTTCTTTATTAGGAAAATATTTGACTAATGAGGAGCAAGGCACAACTTTTGATAGACTGCCTCCTGTATCCATTAGGCGGGCAACAGGTTTCAAATTTCATTAGGTGGGGAACTCTTAAGCGAACATCCGGTCACCTGGGCGAACATGAGGGTATTAGGCGTACATGCGACGGTTGGATTCCCAAAGGTCTTGGGACTCGAAGCGTCGTGGGCGGCAGGTGACATCATTGCCGCCCACGTCTATGCTACTTTTGCAGGTAGGGGCCTATAGAATTTCTTGGAAATTCTATTTTGGCCCCCGTTTTCAACCCCTATAAATACTTCATTCTCTCCCTCCTTTCATTCTTTCGAAATTCTTCATCTCATCCGCCATTAAAGTGCCCCTTCAAGCTTTTCGTCGTTCATTTCTGTCGAGTTCCCGATCGAATTCACGTGTGATCTCCAGGTAATCCTTGATTACTATTTCCCAAACTTATCTCTTTCTTTAATTTTGCTTTCGATTTCATATTTGATTTCCATTTTATTGAAAAAAAATTGCGCCGCCGCCACCCGTTTTCCAGCGCCGCCGTCAGTCTCCCGGCGTCACTATATCTTTCTACCATTTCATTTTCCTTTCTTTTCTCTTTTAATCCCCACAATGTCCTCTTCGAGTGAGGGTGCTTCGATCGAGATTTTTGAACGAAACCCCGGAAAATGTTCCATGGAAGAAAATGCTTCCCCTGCTCCTCGCCGATCGATTCGACAGGCTTTGGCCCAAAATCCGAGGACGTTACTGCTCGACGAAGAGACGGGTTCTGAGGTGTCCTCTGTTGTTCGCTCAGTTGAAGCCCACGCCTCTGAGAATTCTGGCGACGATGAGGTCCAGAATTTTGCTGGTCGCCATGATACTGGAGGAGCAATTTCCTCTGACTTGGGGGAAGATTCAGAGGAAGTGGCCGCTGAGATTGATGCGGAGGGCGACCAGCCTGAAGTGGAGCGACCACCACTGGCAGTGACTTGGGAATTCCTCGAAGAGATTGGCTTTCCCACCTCCAGAGTGGCTCCCGAATCTCAAATTCCTGAAGGTGTTGTTCGCCAAGATGAGTGGGAGGAGTATGCTGCTCGCTATTCTCGTGCTTTCCCTGTTCGCACCCGTGCTATCATACCCGCTCAAAGGAATATCAACACTTACGCGGCGAGCAGGATTTCGAGCCTAGTTGTTGAGGACGACTTGGAGGGTTTCAGATCTTATTATAAGATCCCATACGATATTTTTCTCTATGCCCCCAAGGAAGGAGAAACTGCTGATCGCCCCCCTGCAGGCTGCACAACGATCAACCTGGACATACTTAACACGGGGTTCCCATTGCCGCTCCATCCCCTCATTGGTCGCTTTTTGGAGGACATCAATCTAGCCATTACCCAAATTACTCCCATTGGGTGGAGTAACTTGCTTGCATTGATGACCCTTTTTGGCCTTGAAGGGTATAAGAACAAGCTTAGCACGACGGAGATCCACTATGCCTTAGTTATTTCAGCCTGTAGCGAAGAAGGTGAAGGCTGGTACTATGTAAAGGCGAGGACCGGGGTGAAGCTCATCACTGGGGTTGCCAACAAAGTTAAGAGTTGGCATAACCAATTCTTCTTCATTGGTGGAGACTGGCGAGCATCGGCGGATTTTTCTGGCGGCCAGGCGCGCATTAATACTCCCGAGTGTTTTGGGAAAATGAAACGTAGGCATCCTTGTTTTTCTTTTGGGACCGCGTTGAGGACTAATTTTAATTTTTGTCTCTTTGTTGTTTTGCAGGACCCAGAGCTGCGAGATGGGGACAACCAGCATTGAGTGACGAGTTTTTCTTCACCTTGGCCTTGATCGTGTTGCGGGATCCTGCTACTTGCGATATAAACTATCTCTTGAAAGCTAGTCATCGGAAGATTGCTCAGCTCTTTACGAGTCCTCACCACTTGGAGGCTCAAGCAGAAGTCCCTGAAGGTAAGTTACTTAACCTCTTTGTTCGCTTGCTCGCCTGGTCGTCACGATTAATTCCATCTTGATTTTAAAAACAGATCGGCGAGTGACTGTTGCCATCCCAACTATCCCCCAGTCTTATCACCTGTTAGCTGCTCGAGTAAAACAGATGGCCGCTGAAGCGCCGACTAGAAAGAGACAGGATCCACCCCTCTCTCTCATGCGCCTCCGGGATGGGGAAAAGCCAGGCGCTCCTGGTCGCCAACGCGCCCCTGCTGGCCAACCTAAAGGAGCCCCCAAAGGTGCTACCTCCTCTCGAGGTGGGGGGAAGGAAAAAGAAAAGGCTCCGAAGAAAACTTCCCGAGATTCTCGTGGCGAAAAGGAGGCTACTGAGCGAACATCGAAGCGCTCTAAAACCATGGTTGAGGCGAGCATCCGAGACCCGCATTCTCCGGCTTCAAAGCCTTCTTCCGTTGAGGTCGTAAGCGAGCAGCAGGCCGTGTCTGCTATATTGGTGAAGAAGCGAGCATCTAATGATCGCACGTATCTGGGATATGACTCCGTAAAACTGAGGGAGTAAGTTTTCAAATTTTTCTCTGATGATCGCATGTTAAGGTATTTTTCATTTTACTTATTATTTCACTTTCTTTCTAGGTATAAACCTGAAGAGTATCCTGGGCGATCAGAGGTGCTCCACAGTGTCAGCTGTGTTAAATCTCCCCCTCCTTACTTGGATATACCAGACTCCCATGTTCGCCGAGCAACCGAGATGGTTCCTCGTGCCTGGACTAGAACTGCCGAGGAGATCGTGCAGGACCAAACTGCTAGCGACAATGCTCGCTTGATCGCCTACAATGCCAACCATCAAGCTGTGTCGGCCCAGAGACTCCTTGACCAAATTATCCTACTGGAGAGGACCAACCGTAGTCTTGGCCGCAAGATTGAAGGCTTTGAGGCGGAGAAGGCGGCCGCCCTAAGGAACAAGGAAGAGGAGCTTGCTCATGAAAAGGCTGAGCATGCCAAAGCTGTGGCGCACTTGGAGCAAATGTATGATGCTTCTGTGGCCAGCGAGCAATTTGCTCTAAACCAGTCTGAGAAGCTCTCTCTCTCCCTGGGGGTCGCTGATGACAGGATAAAGGTGCTGGAGGGTGAGAAGACTACTCTGGTCGCCCGTGTTGAAGAGCTGCAAGCTGAGGTTGCTCGCCTTACTGAAGAGAAAATTGGAATGGTCGCCTATGACATCTATGCCCAAGATGTGGCCGACAACACCAATCTGGGGTATATCTGTGCCTATGCTGAGAGCATTAGGTCAGTGAAGTTCTCTCTGGATCACGGCTTGGATGTCTTGGCCGCCTCCAAGAAAGACTTTGTTGATTTTACTAAAGAGAACCCTCTTGGTGCTGGGTTCACTCTTCCCTTGGCCGATCTTGGGGAGTTGGGTGTCCCCTTGGACATCTTTGGGGAAGGTGTTCACATTACGGCCCCCCGGTTTTCTGGCGAGGAGCAGAGTGTGGAGGCGAGCAGAGAGGGAAATGTTTTTGACGGCCTCCACTCTCTTCCCCTAACTCCTATTGATGGGGCGGGCACCTCGGATGCGGCGACCACGGCAGCGACAACCACCCTTGGTGCAACATCAACCGTCTTGGCGACCACGAACACCCCTCCAGCTCCTGAAGCTTGAAGTCTTTTATCCCTTTTTTATTTGTGTAGATGTTAGGGCAACTTTGTATTTTTTGCTTCCTTCCTTGTACTATTTTGCCCTTAATGAATTATGAATTATGAATTTGAAGATAACTTGTTTTATTTCATTATGCATCTTCTCTTCTCGTTTATTCGCCGCATACTTTGTTGCTCGCTTCAAATCTTTCGTATGACGTCATTATTTTCCTTTTTGAATAGATACTCTTGTGCTTTATGGTCGCCTAACTGGCTTACATGGGCTCATGGTCTTTTAAAAAGACTTGCCTCAAATAACTGGGCCTCTTGGTCCTTTCATGGACTTGGCCTTGAATTGAATGTTTCTCTCTTAGTCGCCCATGAATCGGGGCCTTGTTATCCTCGTGTGGATTTGGCCTTGGGTCTTGGTCGCTTTTAGCATTGTTGCTCGCCTCCTGCATGACTGTCTTGAGCGAACAACTTACTTTATCAAGCGAATAATTTTGACAAACTATTTTTTGCAATACAACATATATATTCATAATATACAAGATCCTGAATATTTTCCATAATATTTACAACTGTGTTTTCAGATGAATACGAAACGACATGGAATTTTGAATTAAAATTCTACATTTTCCTTGCAACTTCCTATCTATTGATAATACTTCTTCAGCAAAGCTGCATTCCAGGAGTATTGGGCCGGGTTGCCTTTCATGTCTTCTAGATCATAAGTGTCGTTGTCCCATTTCTGAGTTATCTTGTATGGGCCCTCCCAAGTCGGTCCAAATACTCCTGGTGACGTCCCCAAAATCTTTTTGAGCACGAGGTCTCCAATTTTGAATTCTCTGACCTTTACCTGTGAATTGTAATACTTTGCGATCCTTCTCTTGTATACTGCATTTTTTATTTCCGCCGAAATTCTTTTTTCATCAACCAAATCCATCTCTGCAGCTAAAGTCTCGTCGTTTGTTTGTTCATTGAATGTTGTTGTTCGTTCCGTTGGGACCTTCAATTCTACAGGTATCACTGCTTCAATTCCGAACGCCATGGTGAAAGGGGTCTCTCCCGTACTTGTCCTGTGGGATATTCGATATGCCCATAGCACCTCTGGTAGTACTTCTGACCACTTTCCTTTTTTATCCACCAACCGGATCTTCAGTATATGTTTGATTATTTTGTTGACTGCTTCCACCTGGCCGTTGGACTGCGGATGATATGGGGTTGAAAAATGCTTTTTAATTCCCCATTTTTCGCAAAAATTTCTTATTTTCTTGCCCTCGAATTGTCGTCCGTTATCTGTCAGGATTGCCTGTGGGACTCCAAACCGACACACGATGCTTTTCCATATGAAACTTATCATCTTTTCTTGTGTGATTGTCACGAGTGCCTCCGCTTCAGCCCATTTTGTGTAATAATCCACGGCTACCACGACGAACTTCACATATCCTTTTCCAGTTGGGAAAGGCCCAATGATATCAATCCCCCATTTTGCGAATGGCCATGGGCTATTAACTGCTATCATTTCTGTTGGTGGCTTGTGGATGTTGGGTGCGAATATTTGACATCTGTGACAAGTTCTTGCAACTTTGATAGCATCTTGCAGTAATGTTGGCCAGTAATACCCTTGTCTGACTGTCTTGTAGGCCAATGCACGCCCCCCAGCGTGATTTCCGCAGACGCCTTGATGAATTTCCTGCAAAACTATTGTTGATGACCTTTTTGTAATCAATGACGATTAGTGGCTGTTTATGCTAATTAAGATCATCAAACAAGAATCATGATCATAGATAATGTTCAAGAATGAAATTTGCAAGAGTTTTGCATCTATTTTTAATTATGGGGAAAAATCTCCTTTTTTCATACAAATGAAGGGGTATTTATAGATACACAAGGAGGCTATGTGTCATTATCCTAATGGTTTAACCATTGGATTTTTGCCATGTATTGGGATACTTGTACAACATCTAAACTATTGTTCATTAGATTTATGCCAAGTGTTAAGACACTTGGATCATATCTAGACTACTGACTCTTGGAGTTCTCAATGTTGTACTTGGTCTTTGAGATAACTCAATTGCTTTCTCTGGTGGCCTCTTGCTCGCTTGTACATCCTTGTGGGGTATCACGGACCTGCTGGTCGCCCCTTGTCTTTTCTCTTTATGTTAATTCATTTTCTTTGTCCTTTGCTATGTTGGTCGCCGAGATACGCCTGACTACGCTCCTGGTCGCCAACAGCTTCATTCTCCTTTGTACTCTCCTGGTCGTCCGGGTGCATGGATATCTGATGGTAGCCCGCAAATGCATCCATGAATGTGAGGAGTTCATGTCCCGCCGTGTTGTCCACCAGTTGGTCTATGTGTGGCAATGGGAAATTATCTTTTGGGCACGCAGCGTTCAAATCCGTGAAGTCGATACACAGTCTCCACGCACCATTTGATTTTTTCACCAATACGGGATTTGCCACCCATCTGGGACATAGCGCCTCTTTGATAAGGTCGTTGTTTAATAGCTTCTTTACCTCCACATCCAATGCTTCGTATTTATCGGGTCCAAACTTCCTCCTCTTCTGCTTCACCAGTTTTCTAGTTGGGTCAATATTCAGCTTATGACTGGCATGCTTAGGGCTGATGCCTCCCATATCTGCATGTGACCATGCGAATACATCGAGATTGGACTTTAAGAATTCTTCCATCTTGGATCTGTAAGGCTCTGGGAGCTCAGATCTGATGAAGAGTTCTAAGTCTTCTCGGTTTGGGTCAACTCTGATTGCTTCCAACTCTTCAACCGGTGTTGCTCTTCTTTTTTGATCTTTCCATCGAGGGTCGATGATGGGTCCATCCAAGTTGAGTTCATCTTCAACTATCATCGGCTCCGCTCCTAACCGTGGTTCGATGTCTTCATCTTTGTTTGAACAAGATGCAATTTCTTGTTCCTTATGCTCGCCCCGGATTTCTTGTTCGTCGCCCTGTTGGTCGTCTATCTCCATCATCTCTGTATCGATGGATTCCATAACATCGTTGAGTACCGAAGGTTCATCTCCAGCGCTCCTGCTCGACTGTTCGTCCACCATTGACACCTGGTTGTCTTTAGGCTGCATCTGCAAGAGGCATTCACGGGCTCTTTTTTGATCGCCTTTAACTGTACCTGATCCCTTTGATGTCGGAAACTTAACACAATAGTAGTACGTTGAAACAGCCGCTTTGAATTCATTAATAAAAGGTCGACCGAGAAATCCGTTATAGGAAGACTGCTGATCTACTACTAAGAACTCTAGCATTCTAGTCATCCTCCTGTCAGGATTCTCGGTCGATACAAGCTCGACTGATAACGTAACTACTCCTAGGGGATCGGTTACAACATCACCGAATCCCACTATCTTATGATTACACTGTTTCACATACTCCTCACAATCTCCTATATGATCTAATGTACTTTTGAACAGAATGTTTGTGTACGACCCAGTGTCCACGAGCAGTCGGTGGACTCGGGTCCCCATGATGTTAGCACATATGATTAGCGAGTCATTGTGCGGAGTGAGCACACCGTCTAAATCTTTTTCTTAAAATACTAGGTCCCCCGTCTTCTTGGTGGCCTGATTGACTCCTACCTCTTTCACTTGGGCTACCGACCTCAGCTCCGCTTTCCTCTTCCTTTTTGACGTCAGAGGTCTTCCATCTGAACATCCCCCAATGTGTCCGCTTGACTCAAGCATGAAAACTTCCCGCATCGGCTCTGCTGGTGTTGTTGAGACTCTCTTTCCCTTCTTGGTTGTTTTGGTTGGTTGGTCGTCACTGTCTTCGTCATCCGAACTAGGCAGATTGACCTCCCTAGGTCTCTTTTCGGGTTCCCTCTTCACGAATTCGGACAGTTTACCTTCCTCATAAAACCTCCACAATTGTTTCAACAGATCACGACATTCACTAGTGAAATGCCCGATGTTTTGGTGGTAAGCGCAGTATTTGTTCGATTCAACTTTCCGCGTTCTTGTCGGATTTTCCTTGGTTCCGACAACATGTCTCTGTCTTTGACGTTGTTGTACACAGCCTCTATTGATGTAGCAAGCACCTGATTTAACCTGTCTTTCACTTCCGCTCCCTCGTTGAAAGCTTTTATGTTTTTCGGAGCCTTGTAGTCACTTCCCATGGGTTTCTTTCCAGCTTTCCTGGGATCATTCTTATCACCCAACTCTTTCTGTAATGCTTCTTGCATGGATACGTGTATACCTGCCCGATGCCTAAACTCCGCATATGTCTTTGGGCAGGTCAAATGCATTTCTTTCCACAACTCCGTTCCTTTCTTCAATTCGGCCATCACAGCTACTATTTTCGTGTCCTCGCTCACCATTTCGCCCTCCAGTAGGACTTTATCAAATCTTTCTAAAAATTACTTATCTGACTCCTCATCTCCCTGTCTAATATCCGCCAATCGATGTCGATGGGTCAAGTATGTCCCGGCTGTTGAGAAATAAGACATAAATTCCTTGCTCATTTGGGCAAAAGAACTGATGGAGCCGGGAGTCAATGCTGCAAACCATCGGTGTGGACCATCTCCTAGAGTAAGTGGGAAATTTCGACATTGTGTGGCATCCGTTGCCCCCATTGAAATCATGAAGTCAGAATACTTTGTCACATGAATACGGGGGTCTGAAGTCCCTTCATATAGATTAATGGCCGGAAATTATATTTTCTTCTGGATCGGTGCGTTGAGAATTGACGGAGATAGCGGTGAAGACGGGAGAACCGTTGACCAAACACCTCTCTGAGAATCCAGTTGTTTTTGTAATTCCTCAATTGCTTTCTTCATTTCTTGCAACTCGCTCGGAGGAGTCCTCCCGTTGGAAGGCTGTTCATCGTGGTTGAGTTCGGTGACTTCTTCACGATGCAGTCCCTCACCAACGGGACGTTTCTCCTGAGTTGTCTTCCTTGCAGCGTTGCTAGCCCCGTTTGACCCTAACCGACCAAAAGCTGATCTCTGGATTCGATCATGTACCGGTTGGCGAGCAGCGGGGTGTGAACGTTCCTCGCTCTTCCTGGATGATTTCCTCCTGTTTGCATTCCTTGTCCCTAGCCTCTCCAAAGCGCTCGTTTGGGACGTACTTCTGCTTGATTCATCTACCCGACTTGGTGAAGATTCTCCTCTGCTTCCCAGTCGCTCGCTTAAAGGAGATTTCCCTTTATTCCTACGGACTTCTTCGCTGTCAACCTCGTCATTTCGTGCGTCTTTTCTTTCTTTACTTCGCTGCTCGCCCACCCTGTTGGTCGCCGCCTGCGCTCCTGATGGCCCGACCGTTTGTCGCTTTTGCAATGCTTGTAAAACAACAATCGTTTTTGCTAGCTCTTCGGGATTTTGAGCAAGAGCTTCCACTTCCGGCGGAATTGTATCTATGGTAACTTGGACGTTTCTTTGCGAAGTTGCTTTTATTGTACGTGCATGTCCTTCAGTAGACGAAACCCTAGTTCTTGACCTACGACTTGGAGATGTGCTCAAATGTCGTTCTTCTTGTGATCGAACCATTTTGGTTACCGAAGTACAAGTGGTAAACAAATGAATGGGGTGATTTTGTCTCCAACAAACACCTTTCTTAAGAGTTACTAGCTTTGTTTGTATGAATATGGTGGTTTGAAAACCCTAGTTCATACACACATGCATTCAAACTCTCAAAGTGATGTATGTATGGATGATTTTGCTTCAAATAGTGTGTACACTTGATTTCCGATGGCTTCCTCCCGGATTCCGGCCGAATTTTGCAGATTCCGGTGAAGATCTTCAACCTTTCTTCAAATTTTTTATGAAACGAAGGTTCGTACCCTCCTTCTAGCGCCAATTGTTGATGACCTTTTTGTAATCAATGACGATTAGTGGCTGTTTATGCTAATTAAGATCATCAAACAAGAATCATGATCATAGATAATGTTCAAGAATGAAATTTGCAAGAGTTTTGCATCTATTTTTAATTATGGGGAAAAATCTCCTTTTTTTCATACAAATGAAGGGGTATTTATAGATACACAAGGAGGCTATGTGTCATTATCCTAATGGTTTAACCATTGGATTTTTGCCATGTATTGGGACACTTGTACAACATCTAAACTATTGTTCATTAGATTTATGCCAAGTGTTAAGACACTTGGATCATATCTAGACTAGTGACTCTTGGAGTTCTCAATGTTGTACTTGGTCTTTGAGATAACTCAATTGCTTTCTCTGGTGGCCTCTTGCTCGCTTGTACATCCTTGTGGGGTATCACGGACCTGCTGGTCGCCCCTTGTCTTTTCTCTTTATGTTAATTCATTTTCTTTGTCCTTTGCTATGTTGGTCGCCGAGATACGCCTGACTACGCTCCTGGTCGCCAACAGCTTCATTCTCCTTTGTACTCTCCTGGTCGCCTGTTTCTTGGTTTTAGTTTTAGTTCTTTAATTCTTCAATCACTGTTGCTCGCCTGGTCGCTCATCAACAGTCCTGGTAGAGCAGCAACATCCAGTTTGTATAACCCATTTTTAAGAGCTCCTTTCAAGAGTACTTGATTGGTTTTCTTGTCCTTTACAAAACAAAAAGTAGAATGGAACTCAATGATAGCATCATTATCATTTAAGAACTTAGAAATACTAATCAGATTCTTGGTAATGTCTGGCACATGAAGAACATCACAAAATGAAAGAGACTTGCCATTAACCAAACTGCTAACATTCATAGAACCAGTGTGTGAAATAGAGGCAGTAGAGCCATTACCAACAGTGAGTTTAGACTGACCTTTGTAAGGTTGTTGCAGATGCAAATTCCCCAAGGAGGATGTAATATGATGAGTAGCTCCACTGTCTACAAACCAGTCATTTCCAGAAGGAGCCTGCGTGTGTGAGGTAGATTCAAAAGTGGAGTCAGAATTATAAGCAAAATGATGGGTCTGAGGAGTAGTTGTCTGAGAGACATGAGCAATATTAGCATGATAAGAGCCAGGGTTAGTCTGAGACATATGCTGAGAATGAGACCGACTTCCAGAATTGTTACCATAGCCTTGATCCAGACCTTGAAATGAGTGATCAAACCGCTTGAAGCATCTAGCAGCTGTATGGTTAGTCTTGCCACAAATCTGACAAGAAGACTTATATTTATTGAAGAACTTAGGTTTACCCTTAGGCTTACCACCATTTCCAGGCTTTGCATCCTTAGAGGCATATTGAGCAGAAGGAACCGTAGAAGAGGTAGCCTGTATAGGCATCAATTGTTGGCTTGCTGTGAACTGTTGCAATCTAATCTCATGAGAAAGAAGAATAGATTGTACTTCAGGAAAAGTAATAGAATCTGATCTGGTAGTTAGGTTAACAACAACAACATCATAATCAGGACCGAGGCCACCAAGTAAATGCATTATCAAGTCATCATCAGAAACTTCATGCCCAGCCGCATGAAGTTCATCAGCAATAGATCTGATCTGAAGAGTATATTCATCAATTGATGAGTTACCTTTCTTAAGAGTCTGTAGACGGTACCTCAAATTCATGACCTTAGCTTTGGATTGTGACTTGAACAAATTCTCAAACACTTTCCATACATGAAACGAGTGACTGCATCTTGTGACATGACCAAGCATGGACTCGGAAATCGAACAAAGCATCCAGCTGAGGAGGAATTGATCACGTTGATGCCATAATTGAGCATCATGATTCAGCTGAGAAACACCATTCTCATCAATAGAAATCAGAGAAGGAACATCGGATGCAGAACATGTGAGAAAATTCTCAAAGTTGTGAGCACGCACAACAGCTAGGACTTGAGTATACCAAAACAGATAATTGTTCCTATCGAGTTTGATTGTTAGAGTAACAAAGGACTTCGGTAGTGGAGAAATGGAGGAATCCATGAGAGAAAGATGAAGAACAATTAACAAAAAAAAATGACAAAAAAAAAAAAAAAAACAGAACGAACTCAATCAACAAAGGAAGAAGATCAATCCGTACGAATCATCAAGGACGAACGCAACCGAGCTCTACGATACCATGTCAAAAATCTCTCTCTCTCGCTCTTTTGTGTAATTTAAACTCATGATTATATTTCTCAAAGATGAAGAAAGAGTGCATTACATGTATTTATACAAGTATGAATGGGGTGGCATGTGCTAAGCACATGAGTGTAACTAACTAGTAACTAACTCTTGTAACAAACTTGTGCAGTGCATGCATAGTGTTGCATGTGTGACAAAGCCTAACTAACTAACAGAAATGAAACCATCTAGAGCTATCACGATCATTCCGGACTTGTTGGACGTGTTGCATGGAGAGAATAAGAGCCTCGATCAAATACTTCAATCAAATACTTCAATACAAACACATCGAACTGTGTATTTTTCTTGTAGCAAAAGCGAAGCCCTCTCCCCAGGGCCCCCACCCCCTGGCCCGACAGGATTGAGTGGAGGAGGTAAATCATGGTGACTCAGCGGCCATTAGGTGGGAGGACTAGTGTCTGATGCCCACAAGGAGCTATCCCCCACATTGGAGGGATAAACTGTGTATTTTTCTACAGTTGAAATTTACTGATTACTTATTGGGGTATTGTTGATTATTTTTTGGGATATCACTGATTACTTCTTGGAGTATATCATGTATTCAAGTGTATATCATATATTCGAGTGCCCAGGAGAAATACTTCTTTTTATTTTATATGTATTGCAATGATATATTATACGATGCAATGTGCAAAGATATAATATTGAAACTAATAAAAATAGACTATAAAAATGAGCTTTGATAAGATCGGTGTTTATAATCATTAAGCTCGGAAAAGTGAAAATTAGATAAGACTATGGTTAAAGTTCAAACAAGTAATCATTTGTGACCCAGCATATGTTATTATTGCATGGTCAACGGAGTAAAAGCAAAAGAATGCATAGCTCCATAAGTCGATATCATTGGATTAGGGGCAAATTATTTTGAAATACTCCCGCATCCCCGGATAATATTGGTGGAATTGACACATATTTTTTTTTTTAAAAATTGTATTTTTTCATCTAAGTTATAATATAAAGTACTTCATCTCTTTCAACTCTATATTTACATATTTTATTTTGGTCCGTTTCAATTTTATTTTTACACTTATAAAAAAAAAACAAAATTCAATATAAATATTCATATTAACCACTTTATACATTATAAAGTAAAATCACTTATTTCCATTGGTTAAATACTCAATAAATTACTTTTTTTTTTAATATGTGTTACTCAAGTATGAAGATGGAATTGAAACATGGAAAATATATAAAAAGTAAAAAGTAGAAAGAGCTCGTAAAAAGAAAGAATAATTATTAATATTGTGAGAAAATTAAAATATTAAACTTACTTTAAGATGTCCAATTTAATAAAATATTAAACTTGCCTTAAAGCAATGGAGAAGTATTTAATGAAATTTCAAAATATAATCCAATGCAATATACTAGTACAATGGGTTTAAATCGTCATATAATTTGAAACCATGGCCATATTATAATTCCCTATTATATTATAGGGAATTTGAAATGCTTATGTGTCATGTACCTTATAACCAATAGTTAAGATGCTTGCCAATTTAACCATACTATAAATCTTTATAAAGTTTGAATATCTATTGTATATAACTTGAGTTTATAAAAATATATCAATTTTTTGTTGTGATTGTACCAATCTACATTTTATTTAACTATATATTGGAGGATATACTATATATAAAAATCTTAATGTGTTACTAATTCAATCAAGAACTTAAGTATATTTAATTCTACAATAATATTACTAAATTGATTAATAAATTTTAAAAATTCTAATTATGTGAAATTTTAATGTTCAATTGACTTATTTTTATATTCTCAATGTATTTGAGAATTTTCTATTTAGAAAATTTTAATTTGTGAAAAAATAAGAAATGGATTTAAGAATGTTAAATAGTTTTAATTTGTTATATCGATGAAATAATTATTAAAAAATTTAAAATCTAATTATTTAAAAATTTAACATTTAATTGACACATGTTTATCGTCTAGAAAACATAGTATATCAAAAATATAATTATTGGATTTTTATATTTTAAATCAAATTTGATATGTCAATTTTCTATTGACTTAATTGTATTTAACATGTGATAATATGTTTGTGTAACAATATTGTCTCTAATTAAAAAAAAACAATCACATGGATTTGTGCACACATATGTTAATATTTGCATATTCTTTTTATATCTATTTTAATTTAACACAATTATTTATTTATTTTTAAATAGGAAAATCGTATTCAAACCTACTAATGATTTTATATTGTTAATGCTTTTTTATTTTTTATTCTGAAATGCTTATTAGTTTATTCTATATTTTATAATTTAAATGACATGTATAATGTACATATTTTTTACATGTACAATATATTATTGAAATAATTTAGATATTTAACTTAATTTAAAAAATAAAGCTTTAAATATAAGTATTAAAAATATTAGGGCTAATTCAACATTAATTCACGATTATTAAACTTAATGTCAATTTAATCAAAATTTTTAATAATGTTATAGAAATTCACTGCATCTTTAGTTTTTCAATCAGATATAGGACTTGAATTTCTTCAATAAGTGTGTGCGTTATTGCTTGGATAGAAAATCTCCCACATCGAAGAAATCGTCTTAGGGAGGCAAGGAAAAGTATTTGACACATAGTTTAAAAAAGAAAAATGTCATAATTTAAAAACATATACAAAATTGAAACAAAAACACTATGTGAATTTTCATAAGAATATTGAAAATTTTATTTAAACTGAGATTGAGCCTAAATGTCATGGATTGCTAAGAAATTAACCAATAATTTTATGCATACATATTATTGAAATATATTTATTATATAATATAATTATGTTATTTTACAGTGATCAAATTTATTTAAATATATATAATGCATATGTAATTAAGTATTCAAAAATATTCTGCGTAATACACAGGAACTCATCTAGTGTCACCATACATTGAATGAAAATTAAGTGATGAAACTAAGAATGTTACTCCCCCGTAAAACTAAATTTTTCACTTTTATTTTCAAATCGCCCCCTAATAAATTTTTCATTCTATAAATAACAAAAGAAATATTCTGTTATATATAATTTTTAACTTTTAAATTTACATAATATTATAAAAAAAATATCACTCAATATCTTCAACACTATTCACATAATTTACACAACATAAATTCTTATATACACTCAAGTGCATGATATGCATTTAGATTTTGAATCCAACAATTTAGACTTTTCAAAGCTCATTATGTAAATAGGACTTTGAAAGTAAAAAATGATTTAAAATTGAAATCAAAATTCAAATACATGTTATGCACTTGAGTGCACACAAGAATCACTCGTTACACAAAAGTGAGCATGTGACCTACCATATATAATAAACAAGTGCACTTTCATAAACAACACAACAAAAAATTATAGAAAACTTACTCTGAAACTGGCGGAGTATAATATTTAAAGGTTTCAAATTTGATCCAATTGATCAACCAACAAGGTCAGATCCATTCTACAAAAGAAAATTATCTATGCTACACGGCAGTGCACCGCCTAGCACTATTGTGGGGTGTTGTACAACCTATTATGGATTACAACACCCCATAACAGGTGGTACAACACTCCACAACAGTGCTGGACAGTGCGCTGCTGTGCAACATGACTGACCCTAAAAGAATGGTTAATTTACTTATGGTGTTCTCTAGCTAGTTGCTTTTTTCACTTTTTTTTTGGGTCGTCCAACAATAAGTTTTCTCTTTCTTAAATAGCAACAAGAACACTTCATATATTAATAAACAAATAATATTATCTTAAATAAGTATTATTTGTTTTTCATAATTACACATTATTTTTCACAAAAGTCAACATGTTGGTCTATCATATATGAATAAATAAATATTTTTTAAAACAGAACAACAACAAAAATTATAAACTTACTATGGGACAGAGGAAGTATAAACTATTAGTTGATTTTGTACAAAATAGTTTGTTGTATAATTAATTTGTAACTATTATTTTATAGCATAATAAGTAATTTCTTTGAATCAAACAACTAATATTGACAAATTAAAATATTTAATTGAAATAATTAATATTATTAAAAAATACACACAAAATACAAATTAATTTCAAAATAATAATCATTTATATAAGATTTTACCAAAATCTTCGGTGCATAAATCAAATCTGATAACAAAATGTTGGGGTAAAAGTAATAAGATGAGAGTAATATTATTCGACTATTATGCATGGTATAACTGGTTTTAGAATAATATATCATTCAGTGAAACAAGTAATATCATTTAAAAGGAGGTACAATACAAATGGTATATATAAGAACTTTCCATAAATTTAATATTACATTCCATTCGTCCCTTATTTAAAAAAAAATAAAAAATCTATCCATCCCACAAGAAACTTCACGTTTTTTTTATTCGTCTATTCTATAATAATTTTCACACCCTTTAAATGGTAATAACATCTTCTCACATTATTATTTTATATTTAAATAAATCCCTCAAAAGACCATTTTTCAGCAATTCTTTTAAAGAGTGTGTCACATTATGTGTGAAGACTAATGTGTGAAGGAGGAACATACAATTATAAAATGAGTATGTATAGAGTGAAATTAGTTCATATATGAACCATTAAAGGATATTAGTTGTTTTCACTAAAGAGTATACTCCCCCCAATTTCATACTCGTTTGCTAATTTACTATTTGCGCAAATTTTAAGAAAAATAATTGTTTATTAGTATTTAAAGTGATAATGTAGATGATATTGGTTAGGAGAGTATAAAGAATATATATGATATTAAAAAATATTGTTGGTTTTTTTTGTCAAAAATGGATGTAGCAAACAAGCATGAAACGTACCTTTTTTACAATGTAACAAAAAAGGCACGGGACGGAGGGAATAATTATTTTCACTGTTGAGTATTAGTTGTTTTCACTGAAGAGTTTTAGTTTATTTTTAATAAATAACTTATAATACTCTGTAGTGAAAATAATTAATATTTTTTAGTGAAAACATATAACATTCTTCAACGATTCATATATAAAGTATTTTCGCTCTATACTTTGTTTTATAAAAGTATGACACAAAATTTTAATTTTGAGAAAATTTCTAATTTTGGACCAATGGGAAAGTGAAGGAGTGAAGAAACACATGACACGACATGACTTTGGTCTCAAACAAAACAGTCAAATCACTGTTTTCTGCTTTTTCCAAAAGAAGAACAGCATATATTAATGTTAGTAATTAATTAAAATGCAATGAGAACAATTGTATCAACAATAATTAACATTAATTTTTGGTGTGATTTGCCGACCCTATAGTTGGATTATAGTACCAAATGCATCTGTATTCAACCTTAAGGAATCATATTAAAAGAAAATAAAGGGCAATTATGCTAAAAACCTTATGAAAAGAAAGTCCTTGCGGAAATTAAGAAAAGAAGATGCCATGTGTTGTCTCTTTTATTTGCAAGCAATTCATATGTAGGGATCACGTTGTCTCACTTCTTTCTTTATTTTAGTAGAGATCGATATTGTCTTTTTCTTCTTTTGAGTATATAAATTTTGGGATCATTGTTTCTTAATTTTCTATTTCATTGTTTTTTTTAGTTGAGATTTTCTTTTTTATTTCAAGCTTATAAACATGACAAGTAAATTTCAATTACAAGGATTGGAGGCTTGCCTTAATTACGATAGCTTAGCTTGGAAAATTTTTGACGGCCCTAATTATAAGACAACACATCAATTCATTGTCAACTCCATGAGTAAAACAAACTCGAACATGAATGGATATACCAATATCAAATTCAATGACTGAAAATCTACATTGAATCGATCTTCATGTACAAAGGGACCCTAAGATATTAGATTTTGTAGCTATCTATATATATGAGCTGCCCAAATTAAAATATTTAGAAGTGGAACTATATCATACATCAATAATATATGTTGCTAAAGGTCAGGTCATGACAGGGGGTGTAGTTTAGGCAGAAGCCATAATGTGAAGCTACTTTTACAGGAAAGTGTACATCAAAAGGATGAAAACTGGAGAAAGGCAAGGCTCGTTGCACTTTATGTGTATGGTGATTGGTGAAGGGAGCGACAGAATAAGTACTCTTCTATGTGTTGATAAAAAAAACAAAACATAAGATACATGAAAAATCGATGCTCATTCTACTTGTTGATTTCAGCTTCATTACTACTAGTGATTATTGCAATGGGACCATAGTTCTTTGACTCGGTTATTGTGCTCTGTTGTTGAAAATTAAAGCATTAATGGGGTATTCACATTTTTATAAATTCATGCGAAAAATTTGCATGGGACAACACAAATTAACAATCACCCTTAATAAAATGATAATGCATCATATTCAATTTATACATCATCCCACCGTCTACTCTAAATTTATACTCCCTCGGGTCCAGTGACGGACGCAAGATTTTTGTTTAGTGGGGCCCAACTAATTTAACAATACATAATCATGTTATAAAAAAATATAACAATTTTGACAAAGTCAATATATTAAATTATCAATGACAAATATTCAAAATAAATTATTCAATTACAACATTTCTCTTCTACTTCTCATACTTTGGAATCGTTGCTTAATAACTTCATTGCTAACATTTTGAAACACATCTCTTTCAATATATGTTACCAAACAATCATTCAAAAGTGTATCACTC
Source organism: Ballota nigra (assembly GCA_947034835.1). Classification (NCBI taxonomy): domain Eukaryota; kingdom Viridiplantae; phylum Streptophyta; class Magnoliopsida; order Lamiales; family Lamiaceae; genus Ballota; species Ballota nigra. The sequence continues at coordinate 71,246,384 of OX344720.1, read as the reverse complement.
ATCCGGTTCCGAAGTGAACTTTTGACAATCTCCATTGCCGAAAAAACTCTTTCCACGGTGGCAGTGGCAACTGGTAAGATCAATGTTAGCTTAATTATTGGAAAAACCAATGGAAAAACAATATGCTTTCTTGTGGTGACCATCATTTGAGAAAGCCCACCAATTCCTTTCACTTCAGCAAAGTTTCCATCCAAACGTACATAAAAAATAAAGTTCTCAAGTTGACTTTCAAGTTCATAAAGGGAAACCCCAGAAAATTCAGAAGGATAAAATTATGCAAGACGAAGAAGCTTCTTTTTGTCAAAGGCAGCAAATGAATCTCTAGGATCAAAACATGTCATGCATAAAAATAACTCTGTGTTCACTTCATCAAAGCGACGATCTAGCTCTTGAGCTTGCTTGTCAATCACAGAACTAAATAACTTAACTCGATAGTAGTGATAATTAGTCATATTTTCTCCACGTCTTGACCTTCCTCGAGGTGCATATAAATCTTCCATGACCACTACATCTATCCCATGTTTGGCACAAAAATTTGAAGTTTCAGCTAACAAAGTCTCCCAACCATCACCCCTCATTGCTTGCTAACGGGTTTTTGATACTTTTACAAGATTCATTGCATTAACAATATCACTACTACATTTTCGCTCATAGGTAACAGAGGATATCTGTTAACTATGAGCGAAATGGTCTGTTATCTAAGGTGGTGTAATCTATGCACCTCGCTCATAGATAACAGATTCAAATCAATGAATATCCGTTACCTATGGCAGTTCAAAATATAAAATCTCGCTCATAGATAACTGATAATATCTGTTATCTAAATGTTTATAATTCGTTACCTAATCAAGCAAAAATAACAGATCATCTCCGTTATCTTTTGTAAAAAAATAAAAAATTTCTATAATAGAACAAATATTTAATTTTATTTTTTAATTCTTGAAATTAAAAAATTAAAAATATACAATAATTTAATAAATTCACAATCAATTCAAAAGTCAATATTTTCATTAAATTGTCAAACATCCAAACATCCACAATAAAATTCATCATAACATCCATTTCGCTTACATTCAAAATTAAAACCTACACATTAATACTAAAGTATTCATTACACGCTAGCTCCAACAAGCCATTTGAAAGTAAAAAAATACTTCAATTCATTATCAAGGGGATATCTGAAAGCCAATTTCTTGCTCCACGCTCCATTTGAACCTCACTCTGTAGAAAATACACATATATATAATCAATTTCTGCTCAAATTCTATATAAAATCAAATAAATTAAACAAAAAAGTACACTTCAAATCTCAATTGACCAACATTTATAAAACACAAATAACTATGGAGATGGAGAACCTATGTGTTTGTGTGTTCACTGTGTTTCTTTTCAGCACTCAGGACTGACGGACAGTAATTATAGGTTTTGAACTAATCACTAAGCAACATCCTATATCACTAAGCAAAAAGATAGCACCAACATAAAATGAAATTTGATGGTAGCATAAAAGCCTGTCCCAGAGAAGAACAAGTCTTAATCGGATTAATAACAAATAAAGGTTTGTTTTTTCATTTAGATTTTGTGTGGGCAGGCCTTATTAGAATATGCAAATACAAACTGAAATGACTAAGCATTTTTTTTTAGAAATTCAAGCACAAACCCTTATTACAGTCACACAATCTCGTAACAAAATCCTACTTCCAATTCTTTTTCATTGACATAAAACCTAAATGCAGTAAAAAAACAAAACAAAATCTTCAAGAACATGTAATCAAATTCATACATATACTACACTTCACACATCAGATGAAACATTATCCAATTCATGTTTGTGAATACGTGTCAAGAATTGCCCCCCACCATTCAAGTACTTCAAAAGAGACACCAAAAGAAAAAGGAGATAACTGTTCAAACTGATAAGATGATAAGCAACAACCCAATAAAGCATACCACAGCCTAAAACGAATTATTGCTCCTAAAGTGAAACAGGGGAAATACTTCTTCCATCCTGTATTGTCAAAGGTTTCCTACTTTGGAACACAAGCAGCCACTATATTTTGTCAGTAGGTATAAGCATACAAGGTCCTTGTTCATCTTGATTGCAGTAGGTATAAGCATACAAGGTCCTTATTCTGTTACTTAATTCATAATACCAGAATTTATACATATTATGCATTATACATATTACTCATAATACATCACACCTTTGTTAATCTACCACATAAATAAAATATTACTCATAATTATACCACTAACAATCAATCATATTACTGCCAACTGCAGACACAAGGTCACTTTATTTGAATAAGGTAAAATTTCACACTTACATTCTCCGCAACAAACTGTGCATATCCTTTACGAGAAATTCTATGAGGATATTTGTGCCTTGCTCTTACCGATTTTTGTTTAATAACAATAAGTACATAATATAAGGTTAAAAAAAATAAGGAATTAACCACAATAAGTTTGGTACCTGAAACTCTTTAGACATATGACTGATGACAAATTGACTCCAGTCATTTTGTTTAATGTCAGGATATTCAGTGGGAGGCTTATTCATCATCCATCCTACCAAGAACATACACTCTCGTGAGTCATTTTTTATTTGCTGAAGCAAGACATGCTCTCCTCCAGGATCATCTCGAGTTGGGGTAAAAGATTACCTCAAATGCACCACTGAAACTCCACTTCAATCGGTTTGTCTTCAGCCTAGGGATGACAACAGATAAAACAGGCATTGTTGGCCAATAATTCGCTATCAATCTGGAATTTAAGGAAGAACCAGGAAATGAGAGTGCATCTTAAAATATCAATCAGAACATAATAACAGAAAAGGAAAAAAAAAGTCTAATCTACGTAGTGAGAGTAGAATGAAAGGAGAATCAGGCTTGTTATTGGGCTAAAATGGTGATAGAAGTGAGGAAGATAAGGAAGAAAAAATAAGTGCAGCAGAGATGTAAGATACTCTGTTAGTCTTTTTTCTTTCCAGGATGGCAATTCCTTGTTTATTGTCTATGCAGAAACAGTTGTAGCTCAAGCAAAAAATAGTCGAAGCTTACGTTGTATTATCACTTGAAATCTAGTGGATTGAGTATATGGCGGTCAACAAAGTAATCCAAATTCCCAATATACCTACGATATATCATGCAATTTGATAAATTATCGACTACACAAATTAAAGTAGGTAACAATAACAAGTTCATGCCACAATCAAAATCTGCATATGACAGATGCCTTCACTTTAAGGGCTGCCCGGACCTAAAGATAAAATGCAGAATGTGGTACTATAATACTAGTATAAGCAAACACTTAAAGCGTGAAAATTAACACACAAAAGATAAAAATCTCATCAGATTTCTTTTTCATTTTTAGTCTTGCAGTTCCCTATCCAATTTCAATAAGAGAATGAGAAGCGGGTGAAGAGAGACCAATATCAGTGCAACTCGAAGAGAGACCAATATCAGCACCATACCCAATATCGCGCGGCTGGTTCCAGAAATGAGAGGACGGCAGTGCGTGGCTTCTCGGCGGAGTACGGCGCGGCTGAGGGCGGGTGCGGCCAAGGAGGAGGGTTCCACAAGTGAGAGGACGGCGGTGCGTGGCTTCTCGGCGTTGGGTGGCGCGGCTGAGGGGGCGCGGCCGAGGAGGAGGGCGCGAGAGAGGCAGCGCGGCGGAGAAGGGCTGAAATCTAGGGCTATAGATTTGAGTTTTTTTTACTGTTTGTGATATATTTTTTATAAGTGAAATTTTAGAATACGTGTGTTTTATTTTGTTAGATGTGAACTTTTTTTTAAGTGTGGAATTATTTTAGAATGAAATTTAATTTTATATAATAGATAACCAAATAATAGATAACTGATACATAATTTGTTAACTAAGGAAAAAATCTTAATTTAAATTTTATTGGTTAAAATTAAAAATAACATAGATAACATGTCCTAGATAACCATATAAAATATCAGTTATCTATGAGCGAACACCCTTTTACTTAGATAACAGATTTTACCTAGATAACGGATATACGAAATACAGATAACAAATTTATTAATATCCGTTATCTAGGGCCTGTTACCTATGAGCGAAAATGTAGTAGTGTATCTTGATCCTTCCTTTGTAGAACTTGTGATAAATCATGTGTGATCCCCAAAATCTTTCTCATAAGATGTAAGACAAAGATAAACTCAAATTTATTCACAATCTCTAACAAATCAAATGCTTCGGCTCTTTGAGAACTATCATTGCCCTTCTTCTCAACATATAGAAGAACATCAACAAGTGAAGAAAATAAATGCATCAAGTTTAAGAGAGTACCATAGTGAGAACTCCAACGGGTGTCACCCGGTCGCTTCATTGTCATCTCTTGATTTAATCCACGTCCCGTCTTGATTTCATTAGTTGCAATCCCTTCAATTATTTTTTCCCTTTGTGTCTCTCTGAGGATATCCTTGCGCTTATAATATCCTCCAACAACATTACATAAGCGCACAACGGTATTAAAAAAAGAATCAACAATTGGATTTTTTTAGCAACACCAACAAGTGTCAATTGGAGTTGGTAAGCAAAATAATGAACGTAGTAAGCAGCAGAATTGTTCTTTAGTATCAAACTTTTTAGTCCTTTAAATTCACATCTCATATTGCTGGTTCCATCATAACATTGACCTCTCAAACTAGAAACACTCAAGCCATAAGTGGATAACAATGACTCAATACATTTCTCAAGTGAAACTGCAGAAGTGTCAGTAGCATGCACAAGACCAAGAAAGCGCTCAATAACACATCCACTCTTATTCACATAACGTATCACCACTCCCATTTGCTCCTTGATTGATGCATCTCGACATTCATAAACTAAAATAGAGAAAAACTCATTTCCAAGATCCTTAACAATGACATTAGTTGTCTCAATTGCAGCTGCACTTACAATATCCTTTTGAATCCTAGGAGACGTAAGCTTGAGATTTTCAGGAACATTATGCAACACAACTTTATTTATTTCTTCACTACATGAAGCAATAGCTTTCAAAAGCTCAACAAAATTTCCTTGATTCAATGATTCTTCTAACTCACCATTTCCTCGAAAAGCTAAACCTTGCATAATGAGATAACGCAAGCAAACAACTGATGCATTCAACCTACAACGATAATCAATCTTTGATTTTTCTGATATTTTTGCAAAAGACACTTCAATGTGTTGAACTTGATTCATCAAATCATGACAAGCCATTCTACACTTATTGTGATCACTATTATGATCTCCAACATAATATCTCAATCTATCTTTCTTACGCCAAGTATTAAATCCTTCTGAAACAAAAGATCATGCCCTCTTTCACTCCGTCCCGTGAAAAAAATATAACAATATAAACAATATGCTGCATCTTTTGTAATGCTATACTCCAACCAATCATTAAATTCATCAAACCATGATGCAACAAATTTACGTTTTCGATTTCCATCTATTGTTTGAGGAAAATCATGCTCACGTGGTTGACAAGGACCTTTAAATAAATAAGATCTACACACCTGTTCAATTAAATTAGGTGGGTAACTCATTATGTTAGGTCGTAGTCCTGGATCACTTGAAAGATTTTCCAAATCAACCTCAAAGCTTTTATCCTTTCTCGATGGTAGTTGAGGGTGAACAATAGAGGCATTTACCGAAGAAGATGATGTATCCACGATAAATTGTGTTTGTTTATAATATCGCTCCATTATCTACCATAAATATATTACATTAGAATAATACAACATTAAAATAAACCAACTATTAAGAATTCAAGTAACTACTACAATCAAATATTTAATGACATAACAAATAAACCACAATGTCTAAATTTTGCATTCACATAATTTTCTATTAAGTCAATAAAATAAAACCCTAGAAATTGATAACTTAAGTGAATCAAAAGAAATTTTAATTGTGAGTTTATTATAAATACACTACCTTAATATTTTTAAAATTTTAAGTGTTTCTAATTCAATTACAATTTGATTTATGTAAATTAAACAAGCCCCAAATTCTAAATAAGACAAAACATAATCCATATTAGCCAAAATAAATAAACTAAATGACATAAAGATATGACAATTAGCAATTAACAATTATAAACACATATTAATATAATTTAAATAATAGCATAATAAGAAATTTACCTTGAAAGAGTGGAGAATTATTTTTTTGGAGCTTTCCTATTCGAATTCTATAGCAGAGAGAGATGATAAAGATATGTTTCTGTTGGAAAGTTTCCAAGTGTAATACGGGGGGTAAAGGAGTGGCGTGGGTTCACCCACATAAAATGAGGCTGGAAACTTATCCCTTTCTTTTTAAAACTTATTTTAATTAAATATATGTGAAATTACTAAAATACCCCTAATTTTTTTTAAAAATTGAGGGGGGCCCAGTGCCCCCCTTGGCCCATTAGTAGGTCCGTCCCTGCTGGGTCCGTCCCACTAATTTGCATCATAAAGTGGACACATTTTTTAAATAAAAATTGTAATAGGAATAGTAGAGTTTAGAGATGTGATTTAGTAAACTTTTGTGTATAAAGTAAAAAAATTGGTTGGATAGAATGTAATGTGGACCCAAAAGATAAAAAGGTAATGATAATTTGTAAATATGTATATATAAAAGTATTTCTATTTTTGGGCATGTAAAGTGCAAATCTATATCTATACTATATTAAAAAGAGACATGCCCATGAGAAATATTTTTGGACATAATTACCCTTTCCAATTTTTACCCTGCATCAGTTTCGTCCTCCAGTGTTAATTACCCTAACCGCCCCGCTTCCGTCAATCTAGGTTCCCCCACCACATAATTATTCACCCGTCTGCTCTCCTTCCGTCTATACGTCTTCCCCTCAACACAATTAAATTGATGTTTACCCTAATTTGTTATTCCAATGATTCTTCCTTCCCCTCATCGCATCTTCGTGGGAGGTTCTTCTACCGTCGTTAATGTATTCCCAAAATAATTGCAATTGCTAATATTATGTTGCAGACTTGGAAGGAATAAAGTCCAGGCTTCTTACTGAAGCGGGTGCCGATTGGTCCAGTAAGTGATTATTCTTTCTCACTGATTTTTATCTCTGCATTGAGTGGTTACTTGTTCGCGATATGAAATTCGTTATCATGGTTCTTTCGTTGCCTTAGTAGAGGACGAAGGGATTCATGAAGTCTATGGGACTAAGCAAGCTATTCGTAATTCCTGAATTGTTGGGATTCAGGAAGGGTATCAGAAAATTCAGGAATTAATGTGCTCTGATGGGTAGTCCATGTTATAGTAAAGGCTTGATGAATGTGACGCTTTAGTCTTTGAACTGATTGAGCCAAAAATATTTAAGGTTGATTTTAATGAACTTTTTCGTTAAAGATTCATGTCTCTTCAGACATCTATGTGACTTAATGTGTTACTTCAAGTGTTGAAAATCCTATTCTTATACTACTCTTTATCCTGGAATTGACTCCTAAAACAATGATCATTCTGCAGGTTCACATAGTTAGAGCATCTGATAATAAGAATCAAAACGAGGACAAACTAGCCTTGGAAGTTGAGAGTGCTTTGAGCAAACACTAAAGAGGATAGGAGAAAAAGGAAGAAATGCAGCGGCAATTTGCACAATTCAACGAAATCCATGAAAATCATGAGGAAAGTCATCGACCCTGAATTTCAGGATTCAACGAAATTCAAAATAAAGGAGTCCGCTAAAAAACAACAGCCCAAAATTGCACGATTCAACGAAATCCAAGATAAAGGAATCCCCACAGGTTTTAGCCACAAGAGGAGTTTGAGAAAGAGATGACTGATTTTGTTAAGCTTTATCGTCCAAATAAAAGAGCATTTTTCAAAGTGGTAAATTATCTAATTAATTGAAATCTGGCTCTCTACATGTTAATATGTTTTTGTTGTTTTAGAGTACTTTATGCTTGCTCTTGAAAAGTACAAATTATCAATCCATTTTGCCAATTCTTTTGACCATATTGATGGAGCTTTTCAGAATCTCTCTCAATTTCTACATGGTTCACACACTGGTTATGTGCTAAGACTGAAAATATCGGTATCGATAGCTTAAATTTGTGGATATATCGATATCGCTAAGTTTAAAAAAAAAAAAATTAATAACAATTTTTAATGCATAAATTTAACAATAGAATTCAAATAAATTTTACATTTATGATATATATCGATATTGTTGGCTCAGTCAGTTGAATTGCATTATCTGATGGGTGTTCCATCATGGTTTTCCATAGCCAGGTCTTTTTAAGTGATCTTAAACATTTTCATTTGTCTTCTATTTTTAATCATTTCTAGGCTCTTATTATTCAATTTGATTTGCATGGAATGATCATTTGTGATTATAGATTCTTATCTGGTGTAGTTAAAGCTTTTCTCAAATTATAGATTCAATAAGCAAGAGCAATGCTATCAGAACCAAACAGTTAGGATAGAGCTTGATTATTTGCATGTGGCAAATAATCATATTAAAAAAATGTACGAGGACAATTTATTTCATTCTAGCATTAAAGAACTGATTGATTTTTCGTTTCTTAAGATTGGTATGTTCCATATAACTTAATTAGAATTAGGTGGATAATAAGAAATGAGAGATCAAAAGCTTAGAATTGTGGTGGTCTTTTATCATTTTGTTCTTCAACCAAGACCCTAGAACTTGAGGAGATTATGATAAATCTCTTGGTAGGACAAAGGGGAGATGAGTTGCAGGATGGTTATACTACTGCATTGGATACAAGGAATGTAGCACATATAGAAAATGCTATGGAAGAAGCTTACAGAGTACCTCAAATTATGTTTGTTTTTTTCATATGTGCTTTATAATATGGTATTCTCAAGGACACCATATATATATATATATATATATATATATATATATATATATATATATATATATATATATATATATATATATATATATCACTGACTTGACTATTTAAATCTGCATTTATTATCTTATTGTGTTACTTTACATATATGATTAATTTGGAAATTTAGACTATCAAACCTATTGATCTTCTTTGTTGAGCTTACTGAAATATTTGAGAGAGTATAGTACTCATATACACCATTACCAAATAGAACCAATTTTTTATTTTGTTAAATTTAGCCGTTTTTTGAGCTTACTGATCTTATCTTCTAATAATAGGTCTAATCTCAAGTTGTACGGAAGAAAAAAATTCAAAGCAATCTCACCTTATAATTTGAACAAGGTAGTGTTCGTTGTCCTATTAATTCATATACTTATGATGTTTCTTTTCTTTCTACTATATTTTGGGATTAAATTGGGATTGATGCTAGCAAGATTAGAACCCTTATGTTCCTAACCATGTTATCTAATTGGTCAATTATAGGGGGTGGACAACAAAGCTACAAATTTATTACTAGATGTCAAACTATTTTCCCTCAGATGCTACGCTGCATTTTCTCTTTTAGTTGGTAAAACGTATTAGCAAATACTAGATGTCTTATACAAAGGTTTTGGTTAAGGGAGACAAAGAAAGTTCCTTTTCCAACTTTTCAATAACTCTTTTTTTTGGACCGTTATTCCAAATTTTTTTACTTTGTGTTCATGTTAATGTTATAATTTTGTTTAACAGAAATTGGGCAAAAGAGTTTAGAAGGTTTAAGATATGAGTATTAGAGAGAATTTGCATGTCATATATGAGATTAGCAATTAGAGAGAATTTGCATGCCATATATGATATTAGCAATTAGAGAGAATTTGCATGCCATATATGAGATTAGCAATTATATAATTGGTAGCAATGACAAAATTGTCTTGAACACTTATTGAAAAACTTAAAATGTTCATTTCATTGTTATCATTTTCTACACTGAGTCATGAATTTCTTATTTTGTTTATTTATGTTTGGGTCAAAAAATAATTCTTCTTTAACTATTACAGATCTCAAGCCCCATTAGATCTATTTAATTTATGACTCAAGTCATGTTCAGTTATATGTAAAGATTGTTCCTTTAAATACAAATTTTTCAATTACAAAAACTGTGATAGAAATAATTAGTGATATAATTTTTTTACTTCAAAGTTCAATGTAACAAAATTAAATTGCTCCTTACATACTATTTGCGTACAACGTGCAACGTACATGAAACTAGTAATTGAAAAACAGACTAACAAAGTAAGTGTGGAATACATGGAGCAATAACTATCTAGTTCATTTAAACTTGATTTTCATGTTTCGTGGAACATTAGTAAATTTAATTTTATGTAATAAGAAACCGAACTTGTTCTGGCTATATGAGCATAACAAAAATTCAAAATGAAAACTAAATGGAAATCGTAAAGATAATTTTGGTGTCAATTATATTGCAGATATATTCGTAATGGGGACTATACCAACTTTTAATAATTTGTATTAGAAAATATCACAAATTTACCGTTGGTGGCAATTAGATTACCAAAATACATGAAGTACCATCTTATGAACCACTCAATTATGGAGTTCTTTAAAAAAAAAAAAAAATTATTTAAGAAAAATTACTGTGTAACACATATTGTATTTTTTGGAGTCATTTTATTTTTCTAAATTTCTTTGTGTACTCTGAATTTAAGGTGCACAATTATCTAATGGGCTTTTAGGAAGGTCGAACTAATAACATTCATTTGGGCTCCATATCTACATATAATAAAGGCCACGGTTATTTGCACTAACCTCTATGTTAAATACACTACTTATTTTTTTGAAAATTTGCAACATTTTTGGAAAAAAGTTCCGAAAATAAACAAAAAATTCGAATTTTTTTTCCGAAATATTGTTCATTTCATTATGTTTGGAAAAAATATTCAAAAAAATGAAACAAATTCGAAAAAAAAATTCGAACAAAAAATAGTGTATTCATCCGGTTAGTGTCTTTAACATAGAGGCTAGTGCAAATAACCTGGGCCTATAATAAAACCCAATATAGTATTGGGCCATGTTCAAATATTAGGCCCAATATTAAAATTTTCAAGCCCAAACTTCAAAAGCTTTATTTTAACTTTGGACCAAGCTAAATACCCCTCCAACTAATGGAGATACGCTTCCGTCTAAATTCACCTACTCATTTTAATTGGTATTAATAGATACACAACCCTTATACTACCTGTTAGGATAAAAGTTGTATAGTTTTGACCAGAAGATGTAATAGGACCATCTGGACCTGTTAGCCAGATGAGGAAATAGATTAGGACTTAGTCTAGGGGGAACTGCCAGACCAGAAGACTTCACCAGAAGAGTCACCAGAAGACCCCACCAGAAGACTTCACCAGATGAGACTGACCAGAGGCAGAGGACCTTCCCCAGACCAGACGAGTCTGGACCAGACGAGTCTGGTGAAACAAAAGATGCTCAGAGTCATCTCCTGATTCTACTGAGTATTCTGTTTCTTAACCGACTCTGGACCAGAAGACATTGAGGTTGCCTAGTGTCTGGTCCTGCCTTCTCTGGAAGAATCAGAGTTAGGTATTGGAAGCATTTGACCGTTGGTGATTCAAATCAAGTCAACAAGATTGAATTGGAAAGAATTTGAAGTCAATCAATCCAAAGATCTCACCAACCCAAATTGATTGATTGGAAGCTTCCTAAATTAGAGATCTGATTAGATTAGCTCTCTAACGGCTAATTACCTCTATAAATACAAGAGTGCAGCTTAGAAGAAAGGCTCTAGAGATCTCACGTGCACGAAGTCATATCCAAGCCTTAGTTCTTATCACGCTTAAAGCACTCTTATCTTGTTCATACATTCTATTCACTCATTAAGGAGTAGTTGGATCTCAACCTGTTCATCTATTAAGAAAAGGTTGAAGGTTGTAAGCTTTAGATCGAAGTTAGATCTAAAGGATGTTGTAAGAAGGAACTGGTACTTCGAAATTCCAGTACGTAAGTTGGTTGGTTGGTTGGTATTAAGGCCCCTTTGAAAAAGGGAGAGTGGACGTAGGATCTTTCAAATCCGAACCACTATATATCTTATCCATTTACTGCTTTCTTTATATTATCTTATTCAACTGCTCTTATAAAAGATTTTGTTAAGACTTTGTTTTAAGCTTCCACAATTAATCTATCGAGTGGGACCAACAAGTGGTATCAGAGCAGTGTGTCCTAGACCACTGCTTTGTAAAGCTTTTTGGTGGTCACCGGGCAGATCCATTGCTCTTTATTGTTTTTGGTTAAATTCTTGTTAAATCCTTTTAGAAAAATGTCTTCAAAATCTTCTTACAAGAGCCGTAAGTTGCCAGAATTCTCTTTCGAGGATTATAGCCACTGGAGCTTCATGATGAGTAATCATCTTGGAGCTATACACCACCGCATGTTAGATGTGGTAGAAAGTGGCCCCATACAATTTTACTGGACTCCCATTGATGATGACAGGTCTGAGTCCAAAAGATATTAAAGAAAAAGGATGAGCTTGATAATTATGAGAGGAAATTATACAACCTGGACCAGGTGGCAAGGACAGAGATCATAAATACTCTCACAAAGGAGGTGACTGAAAAGGTCAGAACATGTGCCACGGTCAAGGAGATGTGGGTCAAGTTGGCATTGCTCTGTGAGGGAACAGAGAAGATCAAGGACAACAAGCTCCAAGCTGTTCAACACTCATTTGACACTTTCAAAATGAAACCAAATGAGACAATTGACCAGCTGGATATGCGTCTCACCAATCTCCTCAATAAGGCTAGTGCCTTAGGTAAGACCTATTCTGAGAAAGAAATCAATAATAAAATATTACGATCACTAACCAGCAGGTGGAGAATCAAAGTCACCGTGATTAAATTCAACAAGGATCTCAACACTCTGGATCATCATCTTCTGTTGTCTGATCTCAAAGCATATGAATATGATCTTCAAGAGGAGGATCAAACAGAAGAGGCTTCCTCTTCTGGTCAGAAAAAAGTTGTTTTCTCCTCAACTATCAAGTCAGATGGCAAGACAAAGGAGTCTGCTGCAGATGACCTGAGTCTCAAGGAGCAGGTAGCCCTCCTAACCCGTAAACTTGATAAAATGAGTTCAAATTATGGCAGGTAAAAAAAGCACTGGAAGGAATCCACCAGAGACAAGAAGAGTTCCTTCAAGCCTGCAGATAAGGAAAAGACATCTGGAGACTCAAGGGAGACCAGATTCAGAACTCCAGAGAGGAGGAGAGATGGCAGCTCTGGCAGATCAGATTACCAGATGAGAGATAGCAGTTCTGGCAGACCTGACTACCAGAGGAGAGAGAGTAGTCCAGCCAGATCAGAGTACAACCAGAGGAGGAGAGATCCAAGTCCCAGTCCCAGAGGAGACAACACATGCTATACTTGCAACAAGCCAGACCACTACAGTTATGATTGTCCTCAGCTAACTCCTAGGGAAAGAGAAGAGAAAAGACTCAAGAGAGATAGGAGATATGCAGACAAGAGAGCACTACTGGCAGAAGCAGAGGAAGAGGATACCAACTCAAGTTCTTCTTCTTCTGATTTCGGATCTGATGATGATGTATGTCTCATGACAGACATCACTGAGGTACAACAAACAAACTTATGCTTATCTAATTCCAAATATATTGAATCCTCTCATTCATCTGGTAACTCCAGAGAGTCTGATATGCAGCAAATGCTATCAGATCTCCAAAATTGTGTTCAATTATGTCAAAAACTTGAGAAAGAGAATGGTAGGCTCAGAGCTGAAGTTCAATCATTATCTCATGAGCAAAAATCCACCAGAGAACTCATGAAAGATCATTCCAAAGAAGTCTCTGAACTTCAGGATAAGATCACAGAAAGAGATACTCTAGTAGACCAGCTCATGAAAGAAAAGAACTCTCAGGAAGATGAGTTCAAGGAACTTAGAGCCAAATACCAGACTCTTATCAAGGGAAAACAAATTGAACAAACCATTGAGGAGATACCTTTGCCCAGAGAAGCTCCAAAGATACCAACTGTTGTATCTATTATATCAGAGTCTTCTCAGCGCATAAATGATAAGAGTGGTTTGGGATATTCTGGAATTGTAAAAAGATCCCATAAATATCGCTTTAACAAAAACATGTCTGTAAGATCTGGTGAGTTTGTTGAAATCTGGGATGAAAAAGACTCTACTGGTAATGGTTACAAAGTAGTTCACAATCCTGTTTGGAAAATGAACTACTCTGATAATCATCTAGAATATAGTCCAGAAGAGTTAACTAAACTGGAAGAGAAAATTCTAGAGACTAAACGTCTAAATGGGGAACCAATTGCAATTGAAGGTTCTGTTCTCCTAAAACCTCAAAGAGTAAGATCTAATCAGATGAGAGGGCCTCAGAGGAATCCTCAAAGAGTTGAACCTAAGCAGATTAGGGGATCTCAGAGGAGACACTCAAGAAGAGGGAATCTCAACCAGAATAAGAATACTCAGAGAAGGAATTTTGGATAACAGAACTATCATCAGAACCAAGGACCCCAGAGACGGTTTTCTCAGAAAAGTCAATTCCAGAACAGATACACTCAGAGGAACTATAATTACTAGAGAAGATCTAGTTTTCATCAGAACCAGAGACCCATCTATAGAAAACCAACTGATCTGGGTGGTTATGACACTAGAGATGGTTCTTCTAGGATATATCCTTACAACCAGACCTTTAAGACTATGTCTTTGTAGCAGGCCATTCCAAGGGCCAGATTTGAAGTGAGATACACCAGACCTGTGTATAGGAAAGGTGTTCTTATCAGACCAGTAGCTCAATATGTAATTGTCAGAGGACATGTACTGGTAGATAGATTTGGAAGGAATATAAGATCTCCTAATCCAGAAAGGGATGATCTTTATCTATGGATTCCTACAAAACCTGCAACTAACCAATCAGGACCCAGCACTAGTAGGGGACCTAATTGATTTCTCTGCAGGAGGACAAGAGCCCATTGGAGAAAGGACTTTCAAGCAACCATGTCTGGTACATTGATAGTGGATGTTCCAAGCACATGGCATTTGAGAAAGATCATCTCCAGGATTTCAAGCCACTGAATGGGCCAAGAGTGATGTTTGGTGACAACAACTATGGAGTTACCAGAGGCGTTGGAAAGTTGACCTTTAATGGTGTATCTTTAGATGAAGTCTACTACGTTGAAGGACTCAAGCATAATCTGCTTTCAGTATCCCAATTCTGTGACAAGGGATACTCCGTGAAGTTTTCTAGTGATTCATGCACTGTCTTTTCTTCTGATTATAATGATATCTTGCTTATAGGCTTGAGGAAGGGTAACATTTTTCTTGCAGATTTTAGTAGTTGCCTAAGAAATGCTTGTCTGGTTGCAAAAGGATCTGCAGAGAACAATTGGATTTGGCACAAGAGATAGAGTCATCTTAACTTCAAAGCACTGAACAAAATTGCCAGAAAAGGTCCAGTTCGAGGTCTTCCTAATGAAGTGTTTAAGAAGAATCAGGTTTGTGGTTCATGCCAGAAGGGTAAACAACCCAAGACTTCCTTATCCAGAACACAACCACAACCAGAGTACTTCAACTACTTCACATGGACCTGTTTCTCCTCTTAGTTTCAGTGGTAGGAAGTACACCTTGGTGATAGTAGATGACTTTTCAAGATACACTTGGGTAGTGTTCTTGTTTAAGAAAAATGAAACTATTACTAAGTTGCCAAAGTTCTTCAAGCAGATTCAGAATGAGCAGAACCAGAGCATAGTAAGGATCAGAAGTGACAAAGGGATAGAGTTTTTGAATTCACACATTGTAGAGTATTGCAAGGACCATGGGATTTTTCATGAGACATCTGCTGCCAGAACACCCCAACAGAATGGAGTAGCAGAAAGGAGGAACAGAACCCTCAAGGAAGCTGCAAGGACTCTTCTAGCAGAGTACAACACACCACAGAGATTTTGGGCAGAAGCTATCAACACAGCCTGTTACACTCAGAACAGATGCCTAATTGCCCAGAGACATAATAAGACTCCATATGAGGTATGGAAAGGTAAAACCCCATCTGTGTCATATTTTCATGTTTTTGGATGCAAGTGTTTCATTCATGACAATGGGAAATCTAAATTAAAAACTTTTGATACTAAAGTGGCAAATATAATATTTTAGGATATTCCAACACCAGTAAAGTTTTTAGAGTTTTTAATAAGAATTCACTTTGTGTGGAGGAAACACCTCATGTTGTTTTTGATGAATCTGCTTTTGAGTGCAAGGTGGACTTAAAGTCTTCTGATGAGACACAAAATCAGACTACTCCCAGAGTAATCAAGGTCAATCCACCTATTCTTGATTTAGATTCAGATTTAGATGATGACCCCTCTTCTGGTTCTTTGAAGCAGAATCCTTCACAAGGAGCAGAACCAGAAGAGGTTGGAACTCCTGTAGGGGGAAGCTCTCCTGTAGTTGGTGATAATCACCAAGGTACAACAGCAGATGGTCAATCAGGTAAGACCACGGGAAGGAGGACCCTGGTTGATCACCCCAATGACCTGATAATTGGAGATCCAACTAAGGGTGTCCAGACTAGGAGAACTCTAAACTTAGCTGCCTTATTCAGTTGCTATGTGTCCCTTATTGAGCCTAAGAATATCAAGGAAGCACTGAAGGATTCAAATTGGATTGTTGCTATGCAAGAGGAGTTGAATCAATTCACCAGACAAGATGTTTGGGAGCTGGTAGACAGACCAAGACATTAAAAGGTGATAGGCACTAAGTGGGTTTTCAAGAATAAGAAAGATGAGAATGATGTCATTACTAGGAACAAGGCAAGGCTAGTGGCTCAGGGCTATTTTCAGTCTGAAGGAATAGACTATGATGAGACATTTGCTCATGTTGCCAGACTAGAAGCCATCAGATTGTTTCTAGCATATGCTGCTCACATGAGGTTCAAAGTATACCAGATGGATGTGACATATGCCTTTCTTAATGGGATTCTCATTGAGGAAGTGTATGTGGAACAACCTCCTGGTTTGAACAAGGTGACAAGGTGTTTAAGCTTAAAAAGGCTCTTTATGGGCTGAAGCAGGCACTCAGAGCATGGTATGACACTCTATCTCAGTTTCTTCTGGACAATGGTTTTACTAAGGGTAAGATTGATAGGACCTTGTTTAGGAAAGAAGAAGGAAAGGACATCCTTCTGGTCCAAATATATGTTGATGACATTATATTTGGATCCCCTAACAAGAAGCTGTGTGAGAAGTTTGGTGAACTCATGCAAAGTCAGCTTGAAATGTCTATGATGGGTGAGATGAATTATTTCTTGGGTTTGCAGGTAAAGCAATCAGAGAAGGGAATTTTCATAAATCAGGCAAAGTACATCAGAAACATGTTAGAGAAATTTGGAGTAGGATCTAGCAAAGCAGCCAAGATCCCTATGATGACAAATTTCAACATGGATCCAGATGAGTCTGGAGAGAGTGTGGACCAGACTCAGTACAGAGCACTTATTGGTTCTCTTCTGTGCCTGACTGCAAGCAGACCAGATATAACCTTTGATGTTGGTGTGTGTGCCAGATTTCAAACTAATCCTAAGAAAAGTCACTTGGAAGCAGCTAGGAAGATATTGAAATATCTTAAGGGAATAGTGAATTTGGGGTTGTGGTATTCTACAGATGATAACCTAGAGTTAAGTGGTTATTCGGATTCAGATTATGGTGGGTGCAGAATAGATAGGAAGTCCACAAGTGGAACATGCCAATTTTTAGGGAATAAATTGGTATCCCTATTTTCTAAGAAGCAGACTTCAGTTGCTACATCAACAACAGAAGCAGAGTACATGGCTGCAGGTAGCTGTTGTTCACAACTACTCTGGATTAGTCAGCAGCTAAGGGACTACCAGATTAGGGCTAAGGATATTCCAATCTTCTGTGATAGCAACAGTGCAATAGCAATCACCCAGAATCCAGTTCTTCATACCAGATGCAAGCATGTTGATATAAGACATCACTTCATAAGAGACCATGTAGGGAAGGGAGATATAAGGATGGAAAAGATTGCAACATAGAAGCAGAGAGCTGATATTCTGACTAAGCCTTTGGCTAAAACCAGATTTAGAGAGTTAGCATTTGAGTTAGATTTATTATATCCAGAGACATAATTGGTTTAGGGGGAACAGGAGAAAATTATCCTTTATCTCAATTTTACATATCTTATTATTTTTATACTAACATGCCTACAGGTTAGATATACCAGGGAAGTTACATCTCCAGGTGAGGTATGCACTAGATGAGGTATGTACCAGATGAGACATGTACTAGATGAGGTACATCCCAGATGAGGTACAGAGTCAGATTCCAGAAAAATCCGGAGTGTATTATGACCAGAACCAGATGGGTTTCCATCAGATGAGATGTAACACCAGACTGACCAAGGTATCATCTGGTTACAAAATCAGGTGACAGTTATGTATTTACTTCTCTGGCCTCTGATCATTGGGATACACTTTTCAAATTATTAAATACACTCTAAACGTTTCATCTTCAGGGTGTATTTAAGACTAGGGTAGAGGGCCTAGGCAATCTTTTCGCTTTTTACCTTGACTGTCACAAAACTCCCTCGATCCCAACCCCAATGACCATGCCCACACACCAAATTAAATCTGTATTTCGCCTTTTAATCTTGGCCGTCAGATTTAATTATCGTGCAATATGTCAATCAATTCACTAATTGATTTTGTTCCCTATCTTAAATTTTATACTAACACGCGTTCACACTTCATTAAATTTCAAAGCCACGCGTCTTTTATTATTTAAACTGAAATTTTTTCAATCTGTCTTTTCACTTATTCTTACTCTCAAACCCTAACTTCTCTCTGCAAGTTTTTCTCTCTCTCTCTAAAACTTTCAGACATGGCTCCCAAGTGTAACTTCAACCATGAATATGTGATGAAGAAATTAAAGACAGAGATGGTTGTTGATTTCTACACCACCAAGAATCCAGCGACGTTGGCTATTTTGGAATTGCTACAAAACACTGGGGTAGAGAAGTTGATCTCAACGGTTCCCCAGAATTTCTGGACTCTTGATGGATATGCTGCTCAGTTCTTGGTGAGGATGAAGATCCACGACGACTACATATCATCCAAGATTGACCAGGATGATGTGGTGCTTTCCAAGCACGATTACTGCAGATTGTTTGAGAACATCTCGGCAGAAGGGGTAGATCCATTGACGTACAAGGAGGATGAGGCTGTTGAATCCTTCAAGATCTTTGCTAGATCTTCATGCCAGAATCTGACCAGGGGATTTCTGGACAAGCACTTGAGACAAAAGTACAAGGTATTTTTTGACATTGTTGTGAAGGTTTTGATGTGCGAGAACCATAGCACAGATGCCATCTTCACTGGCAGGCTCTGTGTTATGAGGGCATTGTATGATGGTGTCCAGTGTAACTGGCCTGAGTTCTTTTGGTGCATCTTGAGGAAGAACAAGGCGAAGGTGAAGAAGGAGGAATGCCCAACCAAGCCTGGAGAATTGCAGTTCTGTCTGACTGCAAATGTTTTGTTGGGGACAAAACTAACTCTGATTCTGGACTTTCTGCTTCCAGAGAAGAAGTGGAAGAACTCTTGGTGCAAGGGATTTCACAAGTCAAAGATTTTTTTCTCCAAGGATGGCCCTCTCCATGGCCATGCCGACTCTGATGGGGAGCAAGCTATTCCTGCCCCTCCTCTCCAAGCAGTGCCCTCACCTGCTAAGGGGCAGAAGACCAAGAAAAGCCTTGGAAAGAAGAAGGCTGAGGCTTCAGGATCTTCAAACTTAGTATTTTCTGGCTCATCAGACGATGACCAGATCCCCCTTCATGCTGCTTTGAAGAAGCAGAAGGGAGATGGAGAAGAGGCTGCTAAGAAGGCAGGAACAACCAATAAAAGGCAGAGGCAGGAGGATGCTGTAGGCAAGGGCTCTGCAAAGAAGCCAAGGACTTCAAGAAGGGCAAAGAAAACCCTCCTGGTGGATGAGTCATCAGAGGAAGAAGAGTCAGAGGAGAAGATCCCTCTGAAGAGGAAGTCCAAGGCTAAGAGGGCAATTCTTCAAGATTCAGACTCTGGTTCCGATCTTGGAGATGCTCTGGAGCAGGCAATTGATGAAGCTTCCCAACTTATGCAAGAGTCAACTGCTCCAGTGCCATCTGTTGAGGTAAACCCATCTATCCCATCTTCAACCCCCATAAACCTTATAACCCCCACCACCTCTCCCCCAGAAACCCAAACACAAAACCCTTCCCCCGCTCCTGGTGCTTCCATCGCTTCACCAGAGCAGACCATACCCGACACTCAAATATTCACATCTTCCACCATCCCTACCCAAACACCTTCTCCCCTTCCATCACAAACACCTCTTCCCACAGATCCCTCTCCCCCAGCCCCTGTACCAGAGGTGCCACCTCCTCTGGTGCAGAACAACCTCTTCCCACAGATCCCTCTCCCCAGCCCCTGTACTAGAGGTGCCATCTGCCTCCTCTGGTGCAGAACAACCCCTTCCCCCCACCTCTACCTCACAAATTCCTATCCCTCTCCCCACCCAAATTGACCAGAACCCCTCTTCTTCCATAGCTCTGGGGTTCCCTGGTCCTCCTAACTCCCCCGCAATTTCAATCAGCGATGATAGTGAAGATGAGGATGCTTCACTTGAGCCGGAGGTCTTAGCACCATCCTCCTCTGCCTCTGGGCCCAGACCCTTCACATTTTCTAATGCTGACATAGGTCCCATCAGGCAGAGTATGAGTGTAAGTGCTCAGCTCTGGCTAAGAGAGCATTTTCCAATTTTGTTGGAGCACTTACCACTTCTGGCAAATCTGACGGATGCCAAGGTCTGGAGCAAGGCCAGACTTGAAGATGTAGAGGATCTGGTCTTATTGTTGGATGAGATGACCACCTCTGCATTCACTGCCTGGGAGATTGATCTCAAGAAGAAGCTCAACATCCAGAACCCTGCAGAGCTTGAGACCCCAGAGGCAGCTAAGGTGTTGATTCGAACCTTGCTGATCCAGAGAGGAGTGATGATCTCCCCAGAGGGCCCCTCTTATACCTTTGGCCCTCACTTCTCCTTCCCTCCAGAGTTATATTCAGACGAGGAGGACTTTGATGTGACCCCTGCTGTGCTGCAGAAGATGAAGATGTTCTTCAATGAACAGATTATGCAGATATGGAGTTTCTCTAAGGCCATGCAGCATCTGGCACCTGCTCTGGTTGAGCATCAGATCAAGGAAGAGAAGAGAAAAGTATTGAAGCAGATCAAGGCTACCTTTGCCTCTGCTAAAGCCACGTTCAAATCTCATTGCCTCTATCTCAAGATGGATGTTCATGAGAGCCAGAAGCAATTCCAACATTATGTTCTGGACCAGATGCAACCCGTCTCTGTGCTCAAGGTGGAGATGGCTTCTCAAATGCTGGAGACTGTCAAGCTCAAAGATTCCCTCCAGGAGATGTTGGCTAAGCAAGAGCGTCTAGTGGCTGAGACTCAAGCTTACCTAGAGGAGGCCAAGCAGCTGCGTGATCTTCACTCTTCCTCTACCGCTGCCTTGCCTGATCCCATTCGGCAGGTGGTGCAGCCCCTTGTTGATGAAGTTAAAAAGGGGGAAGAGAAGGCCATAACTGATCTGGCGAAGACCACTAATGAGACCCTCTTTAACCATGGTGCTCGTTTGGATCTGCTGGAGAACACCTTGGCTCAGGCTGAGCTGCAGAAGAAGAAGAAGGAAGAGTTAAAGTCTCTAACCATGGCAAAGCAGCTGGCAGCAGAAGAGGAGACTTTTGATGCAGAGCATGATCCAGTCTCTATTCCTGGCCCTGCTAAGAGGAAGACCAGGAAGGTTAAGAAGAGCTTCCTTGAAGAGGTTGTTGAAGAAGCCGAAAAGAGATTCAAGGAAGAGACGCCAGAGGAGAGGCTAGCCAGAATCATGAAGAACATAGATGAAGAGCAGAGGCTCAGATATGTTAGGAGGCAGAACAAGAAAGCCAGAGAAGCTGGTATCACTCCTGGTGCCAGTGGATCAAGCCAGAAGAGGAAGGCTCCTATTGAAGTGTTGGATATTCTGCCACTCAGGACAGAAGGGTCTTTTGACTCTACTGTGCCTGTTCCCCTTATTGAAAGGTGGAGAGAAGCAAGACACTGTGGTTTATCCAACACTACATCCAGAGACCCCCGCCAGAGGATGATGCGCTTATCAACAGAACCTTCCACTCCTGGATGAAGGCATATGATGCAGACTTGTACAAGAAGCTTATGGATTCCACAATCGAGTTCAACCTGGAGGTGACTGCCCCTGAGTTCCATTATCTTAACACTCCTATGGTTGGGGACCAGGTTGATTGGGCAGAGTTGAAGAAGCTGTACAAGACCAAGGTGTTGGTGAATTTCACCCCAACATCCTCTGCTGAGCTGAAGGCTGTCCAAGACAGATTCTTTGACTGGTTTCTGGTGCCCAAAGAAAACAGAAGATATGCATAGACTAGGACCTTGATATTCAATGTAATATGTAATCATTTTGTCCTTATTATTAATGAAAGACATATCTACTCTGTCTTAAAGACAACTTCTTGTTGTCTTCTTGTTTGCCTGATAAGATCTATTCTAAGGTCTTATCCTTTTATTGTTTTCTTGCTTAAGTGGTTTATTTTGATCAGTTCTGGTAGTGTTTTAACTCCATCAAAAAGGGGGGAATTTTTAGGATAAAAGTTTTATAGTTTTGATGAGTTAAAACAAACCAGAAGATGTAATAGGACCATCTGGACCTGTTAGCCAGATGAGGAAATAGATTAGGACTTAGTCTAGGGGGAACTGCCAGACCAGAAGAGTCACCAGAAGACCCCACCAGAAGACTTCACCAGATGAGACTGACCAGAGGCAGAGGACCTTCCCCAGACCAGACGAGTCTGGTGAAACAAAAGATGCTCAGAATCATCTCCTGATTCTACTGAGTATTCTGTTTCTTAACCGACTCTGGACAAGAAGACATCGAGGTTGCCTGGTGTCTGGTCCTGCCTTCTCTGGAAGAATCAGAGTTAGGCATTGGAAGCATTTGACCGTTGGTGATTCAAATCAAGTCAACAAGATTGGATTGGAAGGAATTTGAAGTCAATCAATCCAAAGATCTCACCAACCCAACCAATCAATTAGGGAATTGATTGATTGGAAGCTTCCTAAATTAGAGATCTGATTAGATTAGCTCTCCAACGGCTAATTACCTCTATAA
Source organism: Ballota nigra (assembly GCA_947034835.1). NCBI lineage: Eukaryota > Viridiplantae > Streptophyta > Magnoliopsida > Lamiales > Lamiaceae > Ballota > Ballota nigra. The sequence goes on along the minus strand of OX344720.1, from coordinate 71,223,231 downwards.
ATACAAGAGTGCAGCTTAGAAGAAAGGCTCTAGAGATCTCACGCGCACGAAGTCATATCCAAGCCTTAGTTCTTATCACGCTTAAAGCACTCTTATCTTGTTCATACATTCTATTCACTCATTAAGGAGTAGTTGGATCTCAACCTTTTCATCTATTAAGAAAAGGTTGAAGGTTGTAAGCTTTAGATCGAAGTTAGATCTAAAGGATGTTGTAAGAAGGAACTGGTACTTCGAAATTCCAGTACGTAAGTTGGTTGGTTGGTAGTAAGACCCCTTTGAAAAAGGGAGAGTGGACGTAGGATCTTTCAAATCCGAACCACTATATATCTTGTCCATTTACTGCTTTCTTTATATTATCTTATTCAACTGCTCTTATAAAAGATTTTGTTAAGACTTTGTTTTAAGCTTCCGCAATTAATCTATCGAGTGGGACCAACACTACCATTACTGCCCTTATTAATAAGAAACCCTTATACACACCATATACGCCCCCTCACCTCTTCCCAAATTCCAAGCTTGTTGTGAAGACTCCTCCAGACAATCGATGTCGTGAGTACGCGACAGCGACCATCAACTGCGGAGGATGACCACCAAACATATGTCGTGAACACCACCTGACCATACGACGTGACCGGAGGACGATAACCAAGCGGCGTAACCGTGCAAATGGCGAGCAAGCGACGATGAGCAACCGGTGACACGAAGGGATTAAAAGTTGGTTCTGCTCATTAGTATTCGATAATTTTTTTCCAAAATTAACACAATATTTCGGCAAAATGTTTCAAAAAATTTAACCACATTTCGGAAACTCGTTACTAAAAATTTAAACCATTCAAACTTTTGACAATTGGTGTCCGAAAATATGTAAAACTTTCGACTAACCAGGTCCGAAAAGTTGATTGACGGAAATTTAAAAAAAAATACGCAAAAATTATAATAATACAACTTTCAACGTCGTTCAATACCTAAAATATCAATATTTTGTAGACAAATACACACTATATAAATAACTAACAATATTCAACGTTTAAAATTAGGGTTTATACATTAAAGAGAATACTAATGAAATAAGGGACACAAAAACATACATAGGAAGGTAAAAAATGCTCTCATTTTCACACAAAATCTAGCTAAAAAACATGAATTAATCGTTGTTGTGCTGTTTGATTGTGTAACGGCGGAGGCATGATCAATCTTATTTTTTCTTCACACGTATATGACCAAACGTCTTCTACTTAAAAACAAGATGGTGGTGCATGTAGTTTTAGTTTTTTTGTTTGTTTAATTATTAAGGTTATATATGTAATTTTATTATTTTAATAAAATATTAATGAAGGTGTATCTCCATTGATCGAGGAGTATTTAGCCTGGGACTTTAACTTTTCGTAGCCACCACTAGCCCATCTAAATCGCAGTCTCAAAGACGTACTCTTTTCTTTGCTCTTCCCCCACAGCCCACGGCCCACCCCACAGCCCATTTGAATTATATCAAATTCGTGACAAATTAATAATAGTACTAACATTTTGTAGGGTTTAATTAACCTAAATAAATGCCAAAATTATAAAGAATCACCAACACAAATCAAATAACATATGGAGTCCAACGGAATTCTCAATAGCATTTTTTCTTTTACTGATACGAGTACATCAAAGTTGAGTTTTTCTATGATATAAGAGAATGAATCATCTCAACTATAAATCTATCAAGAAGTTAGGAAGAAGTGTCTTACATAATATGCGCATAAGAAAGAATAATAGGTGGAAGGAAGAACAAAATGTTCAAAAATAAGTTTTGTGTGAAATCGTGTTATCGTGAAATTGGACAAAATATATCTTTTTGCATAGAAATTAAATAAGTCTTTTTAGATAAAAAAAAGTATCACTTTATAAAGTACTAGCCGAATAATAAGAAAAAAAATTCAAATACATATTTTATAATTAGTGAATTAAAAATATTGAATTTGGAAGTCAATAAAAGTCCACATATAAACAAATATTTCCCGACCGGACGTAGGATGTTACTGTTGTAAAATAAAGAGCGCAAACAAGAATACCGATTTGTTTACCCAATTCGTCATGAATGACTACATCTGGGGGCGTACCAAGTTAGGAGTTTTCCACTATATTTTCGTGTGTATGTACATGTATGTATTACAATATTGAGTACGGATATATATATATATATATATATATATATATATATATATATATATATATATATATATATATATATATATATATATATAATTTTTACACCCGATATTACTACCCGATCAAGCGGGTAGTCGGGTTAACCGATCAAGGCGACGAATGAAAGTGAGACATCAACGAGCCCTGCCACGATCGTCGGGAAGACGGCCAGAGTTGCTGTGTCGACGACCTCCCGGAGGGTAGCGGGTACACTCTTGGCTAGGGGACGATAGCAAGTCGGCCAGCGGGTAGGCTTCAGGCCGTCTCAAAGGATCTCCTGTCCGCTGCCTGTGGATATTTCCCTAGGATGCCTGCCACAGGTTCACTACCCGCTTACCCGTCTACCCGGTTACCCGTCTACTGGCGTCACCATCTACTTTGCGTGTCCAATCCCATCGGACGTGCGGATCTGACAAGGTCAGAGTAGGGTCAGTAAGAGGGGTCTCATCAATAGAGGTCAACAGCGCCAGGTGGCGCTCTCCCATTGGCCCATAGAGGGGGCTGTAGCCACTCATGACTGTACAACTAGGATTTAGTGGGTCCCGCGGATAGATCTAATCAAGTGGGTAACCCCACCATATACACTATACATAGGGCCTTTAATGCCCCATTGGAACACACACCTCATTTATTGTAAAGACTCCACTTGAGAGCTAAATTATTTTTGCATTTATTGTTCTTAGTATTTATAGTTCATAAATCCTGCCCGCTAGGAACCAGACGGCGAGTTCCTCACGAAATCGTTGTCAACAATTTGGCGCTAGAAGGAGGGTGAGCTAATAGCGAAGTACACTCGGTTTCATTCATCTAGCTATCCGCATCGAACCATCCATTTTCTCTCTCGAAAAAACTAAAAAATCCCACACCAAAATGGCCACCTCCAAGGCTACCCGCACCCAGCAACAGATAGAAGACGTGGCCGAAGCTGCAACTCCGGCTCCAGCCATGGCGGCAACACCTCAGGGTCCATTCGAGTTCCTTTCCGCCATACGAACTTCGGAAGACTTACGGGCGGAAAAGGCGATGATCGAGCGTCGCCAGGCAGAAATCGACGCAGCTCTTATCCGCACCCATCGGGCAGGAAATGAGCCTGCCCAAACTAGGGCCACCAGCAACCCGCGGCCAGAGTGGGAATCGGCCAGGAGGGCCACAACTTACGCCGCTCGGCCCCAGAACTTGAAGAGGCACCTCGATGAGGAGGCTGATTCACAGCGTGCATCTCGTCGACCTGCGGGCTCAGTTTTCTCCAGGCTAGGGTCCCCGGCCCTGGAAGCTACCCGACCTTGTGAGTCAAATGCCAGCTCAAAGCCCAGGGAGCGGGGCGGGGAGCGTTCTTCCAAACGTCGCAACGACGCGGCCCCGAGGCCGTCAGTCCACGACCGTTTGGGGGACAACCCATGTCCCCGATCTCCGCCTACAGCTAACAACGCCATGATCGAAATCTTGAAAGTGTCGGCCTTGGAGGAGAAGCTCGAAAAATGTGATGGGCAGCACCACTTCGCCCATATGCCTAACTCTCCCCTGGCAGATATTCTGGTGCGAGCTCCCGCCCAACCAAAGATCAATGTGGCCGCCGTGGGGCAATATGACGGGGAGACGGACCCCATCACCCACCTAAGCAAGTACTCGACGTACATGATATCCATGGGGGCCACTGACGCCACCCAATGTAGGATGTTTCCATTGACCCTTGGTGATAGAGCTCACCGTTGGTACTCCTCGCTGCCCACGGGGAAGGTGGTCTCATTCCACCAGCTAGGGGAGTTGTTCCTAGAACACTTCTCCTCGATAGCACCACGTCTAGCCGGTACCAATCGTATGGCCAACTTGGCCCAGGGCAAGGACGAGTCGGACTGGGCCTACATAGACTGGGTCGACCGGATCATCATGGAGGGCGAGCCCGTCGGGGACGAGGTCAAACTAGTCGGGGTCATAGGCGGTCTTCGCCTAAAGACAAAACTTTAGAAGTCCATGAACAAGGACTATCCCATGTCATATGTGGAGTTCCGGCAGCGAGCCGGAAAGATAATCTACAACGCCGATATTCTGGCCCAGCGACTGGGAGAGAGCTCCCAGGCCGAGAAGGAGAAGCCCCGCGCACAGACGGGCAATGCGCCGAGCCGAAGGAACTTTTCCTACCGGGCTCCCTAACAGTTTAAACCTTTCGACTCTGTCGAGGTGAAGCTGGCCGAGAAACTCTCCGCCACCCCGGAGTACGTGTACGTACAAATCCGGGATAAAAATATGGTGCCCAAGGCCCGAACATAGGTCCACAAGCCCGGGGTGTAGCTCAACCCCAACAAATACTGTCACTACCACCAGACCGTTGGGCACAACACCAGCGAGTGTCGCGACCTCTTGAAGCAGCTGTGGCGGCTGTTCGAAGAGGGAAAGCTGGAGGAGTTTGTGAAGAGGCCGGTGGCCAGGCCGGAGGTGCAGCCCACAGCCCATCCTGTCGAGCGAAACCTGGAGGTGGCCCTCATTTGCCCGCCAATGCCAGAGAACCCCTCTCGCCGCGCCGTCAACGTGCTCTCCCCGGTTGGGGAATTTTCTCCATCCACCACGCTCTCCAACCGCCGGCAGAAGAGTGAGCTGCGGGCCATGGACAACGTCCACCAAATTACCTTGCCGGTCAACATGACGGCCAAGGAGTCAGACCTCATCGCCTTTAGGGAGGAGGACCGCACGGGGGTCATCTACCCCAACCATGACGCCCTAGTCGTGTCGGTCAACATCATGGGCATCACCGTCCACCACATGCTCGTCGACAACGGGGCATACTGCAACGTCATCTTCAAAGCCGCCTTCGATTAGCTGGACAGCTCCTTTGAGAAGTACGTGGAGCCGTGCGACTAAATCATCAAGGGCTTCGGGGATGCCACCGTGAAGCCGTATGGAATAGTTAGGCTAGCTGTAGAGTTAGTTTCTAGCATAGATGTTGAGGTTAAGGCTTCGAAACAACTCGATTTTATAATAATCGACCAGCTGTCAACCTATAACAGTTTTCTCGGCAGGCCGTTCGAGCACGAGTTCGAAGCCACCGCCTCAGCGTTCTATTATTGTATCAAGTTCCCAACTCCCTGGGAAGGTGGGGACTCTTAAGGGTAATAAAAAAATAGCACGCGGATGTTTGGCGTATATCGATCTTACTTTAAATTCCACAAATTTAGATTACGTTTGTACTATCAGGGAGAGAGATATGGAAATAGACGAGGAAAACCCACCCATTGTCCGCCCTATGGAAGAAGACACTCCAACTTTCGAAGACATACAAATCGAGTTGGAACCAAGGATAGGTTTCGAGCCAATGGAAATCGATAGCAGTCTGACAGGAGAGATAGACGATCCCCGCTTCGGCGAGCGGGGTGCCAGCCTGATAGAAAAACTAATATCGGTGACATTGAAGAATCAACCAGAAGTGTGTGTCTAGCTCGGCTCCAAGATGTCCGACGAGATGCGAGCTGCGATGACAACATTCCTGGAAGAGAACCTGGACGTATTCGCTTGGTCCCACGAAGACATGGTCGGGATCGATCCAGCGATATGTTCCCACCAGTTGCACATCGACCCTGCCCGCAGGCGGTTTCGCAAAAGAGAAGGAAGTTCGGGCCTAACAAGTATGCAGTCATAGCCACCGAAGTTAAGAAGTTGCTCGACAACAAGCTAATCGAGATGGTCGACCCCGACGAAAAACCTCAGTGGGTGTCCAATGCAGTCCTCATAAAAAAGAACAATAATACCTGGCAGCTTGATTAGGCGTGAAATTGTCATGATTCGTCACTCGAAATACCTTAGTTTTGGTTGATTTTGTGAGTATTTAGAGTCATTTGAGTATCATTTTCATAAACTAATGAATTTGTCTCTTTGATGCTCATAGATGGATAGAGGGCGAAAAGAGAAGTTCGTAGGACTTTGAATCGACTCAAACGGACGCCCGGATGAGAAGATATCGAAGAAATACGAAAAGTACTAGTTCGAGGGAGCAAAAGTATCATTGGAGTGCACAAGCTAGAAGAGCTCGAGCACATTGTGCTCGAGTTGGTCGTGCAAAGTGCTCGAATTGAAGTGGGTCGTGCACTGAGTGCACGAGTCAGTCGTGCATAGTGCTCGAGCTGAATCAAGTCGTGCGCTAGTGCACGAGCTCGACTACTCGAGCACTTTTGAGGTTCTGTTGGTTTTGGAGTGCTCGACCACGCACTACTCGTGCACTAGTGCACGAGTAAGTGCACGACCTATTGCGTTTTTGGCCCATTAACTCCCGATTCGACCCGTTGCTTATATATACCCCTTCCGAACACGTTTTTTTACAACCACTTGATACCATACTACGTTTGGAGACTGAGTTTTGAGAGAGAGGAAGAGGAGAAGAGACGAGCAAGTTTATAATTACGTTTTTTTGAGGATTTTATTACGAATTCGAATTACGATCTTATTTTTATTTTCGTTTCTTTAGATTTATGTTCTTGAACACGTTGAGACTTTGTTTTGTTTAATTAATTTCAGTTTATTCTTTTATATCTAAAAACCCTAGTTCATGTTCGATCTTTTCTTCGTTATAATTACCATGTTCATGTTCGTTACTTATTTAATTGCTTTAGTTTACGTTAAACCTATGTCTAGCTAAAACCCTTGCATGCTTGGGGTAGGATGAACTCGTAGAAGTAGGTTGTGGATACGTAATTAGGGTAACTTGTGACGTTAGGTTTTAATTCTCTTGGTTAATGAATTCTTAAAATTAATCTAGACTTCGCTTTTGAATTTTGTTCGAAAGGTGTTAGAGAGAGGACGACCGTATCACTCTTTAACAACGAGTAGACTTAACTAGAGGGTTTAGAAAGGGTTAATTCATCTACCGGTTTAGCGAAGGAGGACGACCGCATCACCTTAGTTAAATTAGGGTCTCATTAATAAAGCACAATCTATTAACTTGTTAGTGGATTAGTGAAGTCGAGTGTTAGGGTAAAGTATTAGGGTTTAGAATCTTGAGCTTTCACCTTGCATTCTTATACTTAGGTTATTTCTTGTGTGTCACAGTTATTTTGATTATGTACCTGCTCCGTTAGTATACGTAGGGATTCCTATCCTGAGCATCACCATCTCTTACTTGAAAACAATCCGTAGTTAATTTATCTTCGTTAATTCTTTAGTTTAATTAGTTTAATTTAGTCTTTTAATTAATCTTTAAAAAACCCAAAAACATTACACTCATATTAGCCACGACGCGTAGATCTTCAGGGATCTGTTCGCATACACCCCATCTCGTGGGTTCGATATACTTGACCATTATACTTACTCTTACTACAGTGAACCCGTCTGCTTGCGGGGAAGCGACTAGTAGAAGTTAGTGTAATTAGCTTTAAGTCAATGGCGCCGTTGCCGGGGATGGCGTTGTATGCTTTTTGAATAGGACTTGTCGATAGCTTAGTAGTTAGTAGTGAGTGATTTTACTTTTCTATTTTTTTTATTATTTCGTGCATATTCGGCAGTTGCATTTTGATTCTTCTGTTAGTGTTTCAGGTTTATGAGAACACGCTCACAAGGCAATACGAGCGAAGAGAGGTTACCTGCAGATCCTGAGACAATAGCAAGAAGAAACCGAGCCTTCTTACGAAGGATGAACGCTGCCGGAGGGAAAGAACCGATGGACATCACTAATGAGTTGGATAATGTCGAGAATGAGTTCAATCAGGCATTGAACCGGGTTGACGGCACTGATGGCAATACTAGCAAGAATCAGGATCCGTTAGGAGAAAGCCAGAGCCAAAACCCGGGTACTCAGAACCAGAACAGCCCAGCTCATAACATGGTCCGAAATCCACATAACAACCCTGCTAACCCACATCCTAACCTACCACAAAACAACTTACCCTATCCACCCTACCCATACCCACCGTATCCTTACCCACCATACCCGTATCCTCCACCTCCAGTTTACAATCAACCACCTGTTTACCAACCACCACCACCCCAACAAGTACCCGTACCAGCTGCTAATCCTCAACACGTTCCGCATAACGTAGATCAAAATTTGGCTATTCGAGGGAGGTTTGCAGCGCAACAACAAAGGTACTACGATGGAGTGGCATTGCCTCCAGTTGAGGCAAACAACTTCTCGATTTCCCCGGGAATTCTTAAGCTGCTTACCGAGAACCAGTTCAAAGGGAAAGTTGGGAAGGAGAATCCTCACACTCACTTTAGGAGTTTCCTCATGATAGCATCTACTTTCAATTACAATGGCATGTCTGAAGATGCCAAGAGGCTTAGGTTGTTCCCATTCTCACTTACGGGAATATCTAAAGAGTTGTATGACAACACGCTCCTGCGGGGAGGTGTAACCACATGGGCTGAGCTCGAGCGTCTGTTCCTCGAGCTATTCTACCCTCCATCGAGAACGATTAAAGCGAGAATTGAGATCTCTTCCTTCCACCAGAAGTCAGGAGAGGATTTACGCCAAGCGTGGGAGAGATACTCAAATATGTTGATCGAGTGCCCGCAGCACAGGTACAACGAGGGGGATATTATGGCGTTCTTCTATAGTGGAGCCAGCAAGGCTGGCCAAGCCCATTTAGATGCATGTGCGAGTGGAGCATTTCTGAACCAAGGGATAGCGAGATGTAGAGAGATCATGGACAACATTGTCACGAATGCCGGTGCATAGAACGAGGATCCCGAGTTTTAGAGAGTTTGCAAGTTGGAGAAAAATGAGGGTACTAGAAAGCTGTTGATGGCAATGATGGAGAAGATCAGCAATCTTGAGATGGGGCAGAATTTGGTTCGAGGGAATGTAGTGGTGAGTGAGAAAGTGGACCCACCCACGAGTCAGCAAGAAGAGGCCAACTATATGGGAAGGCCTAACTATCCACAAGGCGGGTATCCACAAGGTGGAAATCAGTATGGAAGGCCTCCTTATGGCCAACCATTTGTACCTCCAGGCCCACAACCACCTCAAAATCAATGGAGGAACACACAAGGGTATCAAGGAGGCCAACAGCCTCCTCAAAACACATGGAGGAAAAATGAGAATTTTTCATATGCTAACCCAAAAGCTGGTATTACTGTTCCTGCAGGTGTTGATCCGGGGTCTAAACCTCCTGGTGGAGAAGGCGGTGCATCAACCGAGGAGATGTTGAGAGCGATCCTTCAGAAGGTGGAGGAAGGTAGCAAGCGATTGTCCTCTTTGGAGTACGATGTGAAGGAGTTGCATAAGAAAGGCGATCATCGAGATCAAGAACTCCAAAAGAGAGACATCGAGTGGAATCGAGTTCAACAAGAGAACAACAGAAGGTTCAATTCTATCGAGTACCAAATTAGTCAGATTGCAAAGTCTCAGCCGAGAGAGCCTGGCAAGTATCCTTCAATGCCCGAGGATAACCCAAAGGAACATTGCAAGGCTATTGAGTTGCGAAGTGGGACCAAATATGGTGGTCCTGAGATGCCTGCTGATTCTGAGACGCCCAAGGGAGAGGATGAGATAGAAGGAAAAGAGCCTGAGGCAGTTGAGAAGGGGATTGAAAGTGAAGGGATTGAGAAGAGGAAAGATGTGGATGAGTCCCATGAGAGAGAGAGAGGAAGAGGAGAAGAGACGAGCAAGTTTATAATTACGTTTTTTGAGGATTTCATTACGAATTCGAATTACGATCTTGTTTTTAGTTTCGTTTCTTTAGATTTCTGTTCTTGAACACGTTGAGACTTTGTTTTGTTTAATTAATTTCAGTTTATTCTTTTATATCTAAAAACCCTAGTTCATGTTCGATCTTTTCTTCGTTATAATTACCATGTTCATGTTCGTTACTTATTTAATTGCTTTAGTTTACGTTAAACCTATGTCTAGCTAAAACCCTTGCATGCTTGGGGTAGGATGAACTCGTAGAAGTAGGTTGTGGATACGTAATTAGGGTAACTTGTGACGTTAGGTTTTAATTCTCTTGGTTAATGAATTCTTAAAATTAATCTAGACTTCGCTTTTGAATTTCGTTCGAAAGGTGTTAGAGAGAGGACGACTGTATCACTCTTTAACAACGAGTAGACTTAACTCGAGGGTTTAGAAAGGGTTAATTCATCTACCGGTTTAGCGAAGGAGGACGACCGCATCACCTTAGTTAAATTAGGGTCTCATTAATAAAGCACAATCTATTAACTTGTTAGTGGATTAGTGAAGTCGAGTGTTAGGGTAAAGTATTAGGGTTTAGAATCTTGAGCTTTCACCTTGCATTCTTATACTTAGGTTATTTCTTGTGTGTCACAGTTATTTTGATTATGTACCTGCTCCGTTAGTATACGTAGGGATTCTTATCCTGAGCATCACCATCTCTTACTTGAAAACAATCCGTAGTTAATTTGTCTTTGTTAATTCTTTAGTTTAATTAGTTTAATTTAGTCTTTTAATTAATCTTTAAAAAACCCAAAAACATTACACTCATATTAGCTACGACGCGTAGATCTTCAGGGATCTGTTCGCATACACCCCATCTCGTGGGTTCGATATACTTGGCCATTATACTTACTCTTACTACAGTGAACACGTCCGCTTGCGGGGAAGCGACTAGTAGAAGTTAGTGTAATTCGCTTTAAGTCACGTCTATGCATTGACTTCACAGACCTGAATAAAGCATGCCCCAAAGACCACTTCCCGATGCCGCACATTGACCACCTGGTAGACCGCACAGCCGGGCACGATATGCTCACTTTCATGGATGCTTTTGCCGGATATCACCAGATCCCGATGGCCATCGACGACCAAAAGCACACCACCTTCCTCACGGAGAAGAACATGTATTACTGAAAGCGGATGCCGTTCGGGTTGATGAACGCGGGGGCAACTTATCAAAGATTGGTCAACCACATGTTCCACGACCAGATCGGGGCGATGATGGAGGTATACATATACGACATTGTCATCAAGAGCGAGAAGAAAGAACACCACCTCACCCACCTAGCCGAGGCATTTGAGATTCTGAGAAAGTACAGGATGAGGCTCAACCCAAAAAAGTGCAGTTTCGATGTTGAGTCGGGCAAATTCTTGGGGCACATGGTTAGCCAGTGAGGCATTGAAGCAAATCCAACCAAGGTCCAAGCAATCCTAGACATGAGCGCTCCCCGCACAGTGAAGGAGGTACAACAAGTTACAGGCAGCCTGGCAGTACTCAGTCGTTTCATCTGCCGCATGGGAGACCGGTGCAAACCTTTGTTCGATAGCATGCGGAAGGGGAAACTAAACTGGACGCCATAGAGCCAACTCGTATTCAAAAACCTAAAGGCATATCTCTCAAACGCCCAAATACTAGCCAAGCCCATCTCAGGCGAAAAGCTATACTTATACTTGGCGGCCTCACTGTCAGCTCTCAGCGCCGTGCTAGTGCAGGCCGAGGGGCAGGTATATTTGCCAATCTATTACATTAGCCAGACACTCCACGCCGTCGAGCTACGGTACCCACCATTGGAAAAGCTGGCCTATGCGCTATTGATAAGCGTGCGAAAGCTGCGTCCATACTTCTTCGACCATCAGGTTGAGGTGCTGACTACTATGCCCCTTCAACAGGTGTTGCATCGGCCAGACACGGCGGGCAGATGCCTCAAATAGGCGGTGGAAATTAGGCAGTTTAGAGTTACGTATGCTCCACGAACAACCATCAAGGGCCAAGCGATGGCCGATTTCATAGTCGGGATCACCTACCTGGAGGCAATGTCCAAAATCGAGCAACCACCATAGAAGATATACGTCGACGGATCCTCCACAACCATACGGGCTGGGGCAGGAATTGTCCTACTCAGCCCGTCCAATCAATCATTCACAACGGCCATCATATTTGGGTTCCACGTGATGAACAACGAAGCCGAATACGAAGCTTTGATCAACAGCCTAGAGATGGCGATGGCTATGGGGGTGAAGCGGCTACAGGTCTACATCGACTCGCAGCTTGTGACATACCAGATTTCAGGGGAATACGAGGCGCGCAGCGACTGGATGCTGGCCTACCAGGGATTGGCCAAGAATTTACTCAGCAAATTTGACCAGGTACACATAGAAGTGGTACCCGACTCGACAACACGCAGGCAGACGCACTTGCCCATCTCGCAACGTCCGAGGAGGCGGCCGACATATCACAGATCACGGTCACTTACATGCCCGCCCCATCAAGCTCAAACCAGCGGGTGGCTAACCTCGAGCAAGACGGGGATGACTGGATGACCTACATTCTGAATTACCTTCGCCACGACCAGCTTCCAGATGATCAGGTAGCGGTAAGGCAGTTGCAGCTTCGGGCAGCTAGGTACACAATAGTGGGGGGTCACCTGTACAAGCGGGGTTTCGCTCTACCTCTCTTGAGGTGTATAACTCCAAAGCAATGGAAGGAAGATCATGGAAGAAATCCACGAGGGGATCTGCGGGAACCATGCCGGCGGCCAGGTACTAGCCCAGAAAATTATCTGCCAAGGCTATTCTGGCTCACCTGAAGAGGGACGCGGTCGGTTACGCTAGGGCATGCTACAAATGCCAGGTATACTCGCCAGCAATCCACCAGGCGCCAACCGAACTCATTTCAATTTTTAGCCCTTGGTCGTTTGCAAAGTGGGGGATCGATCTCATTGGTCCTTTGCCCACAGCCCAGGGCAGCGTCAAATACACAATCGTGGCCGTGGATTACTTCACCAAGTGGGCAGAAGTGGAGTCATTGAAAACAATCGACCAAGAGCACGTCATTAGGTTCATATGGCGTAACATAATTTGCCATTTCGGCCTCCCCCAAGTCATCATTTCAGACAACGGGAAGCAGTTCGATGGGGCGGAGATGGAGAAATTTTGCCAAAAACACAAGATCAAGAGGCTGTTCTCGATGCCCTACCACCCCCAGTCAAACGGGCAAGTCGAGGTGGTCAACAAGATAATCAAGTGTTAGGATAAAAAGTTGTTTAGTTTTGATGAGTTAAAACAAACCAGAAGATGTAATAGGACCATCTGGACCTGTTAGCCAGATGAGGAAATAGTTAGGACTTAGTCTAGGGGGAACTGCCAGACCAGAAGATTCACTAGAAGACCTACCAGAGGACTCCACCAGAAGACTTCCCCAGATGAGGTTGACCAGAGGCAGAGAACCTTCCCCAGACCAGACGAGTCTGGACCAGACGAGTCTGGTGAAACAAAAGATGCTCAGAATAATCTCCTGATTCTGATGAGCATTTTGTTTCTTAACCAACTCTGGACCAGATTACATCGAGGTTGCATAGTGTCTGGTCTTGCCTTCTCTGGAAGAATCAGAGTTAGGCATTGGAAGTATTTGACCGTTGGTGATTCAAATCAAGTCAACAAGATCGGATTGGAAAGTATTTGAAGTCAATCAATCCAAGGATCCCACCAACCCAATCAATCAATTAGGGAATTGATTGATTGGAAGCTTCCTTAATTAGAGATGATTGGATTAGCTCTCCAACGGCTAATATCTAAGCATCTCTATAAATACAATAGTGCATCTTCAAAGAAAGGCTCTAGAGAGACCCCACGCGCACACGAAGTTCATATCCAAGCCTCTTTGATAATCAAACTTTAGCACTCTTACTTTGTTCACATTTATATCCACTCATTTAAGGAGTATTGAATCTCAACCTGTTCATCTTTTAAGACAAGGTTGTAGATTGAAAGGTTTTAGATCGAAGTTAGATCTAAAGAGATTGTAAGAAGGAACTGGTATTTCACAATTCCAGTAGATAGTAAGTTGTTGGTTGGTTAGTGAGGCCCCTTTGAACAAGGGAGAGTGGACGTAGGATTTTCAGATCCGAACCACTCTATATCCGGTCTTATTTATTGCTTTTCTTTCCTTATTGCTCTTACATTCCTTGCTCTTATAAAAAGATTTTGTAAAGACTTAACTTTAAAGCTTCCGAAATTAATCTATCTAGTGGGACCAACAAGTGGTATCAGAGCAGTGTGTCCAAAGACCACTGCTTTGTAAAGCTTTTTGGTGGTCACCGGGCAGATCCATTGCTCTTTATTGTTTTGTTTAAATTCTTGTTAAAATCCTTTAGAAAAATGTCTTCAAAATCTTCTTACAAGAGCCGTAAGTTACCAGAATTCTCATTCTAGGATTATAACCACTGGAGCTTCATGATGAGAAATCATCTTGGAGCTATCCATCACCGCATGTTAGATGTGGTAGAGAGTGACCCAATCAAATTTTACTGGACTCCCATTGATGATGGCAGGTCAGAGTCCAGGATAGAAACCAGCGTATCTGCAGAGGAGAGAACTGGTGAACGAGTTGCAAGACTCAAGATACTAAAGAAAAAGGATGAACTTGACAATGATGAGAGGAAATTATACAATCTTGACCAGGTGGCAAGGACAGAGATCATAAACACACTCACAAAGGAGGTGATTGAAAAGGTCAGAACATGTGCCACGACCAAGGAGATGTGGGACAAGTTGGCATTGTTCTGTGAGGGAATAGAGAAGATCAAGGACAACAAGCTCCAGGCTGTTCAACACTCATTTGACACCTTCAAAATGAAACCAGATGAGACAATTGACCAGCTGGATATGCGTCTCACCAATCTTCTCAACAAGGCTAGTGCCTTAGGTAAGACCTACTCTGAAAAGGAAACAAATAGTAAAATATTGCGTTCACTAACCAGCAGGTGGATAATCAAAGTCACCGTGATTAAAGACAACACGGATCTAAATACTCTGGATCATCATCTTCTGCTGTATGATCTCAAAGCATATGAATATGATCTTCAAGAGGAGGATCAAACAGAAGAGGTTTCCTCGTCTGGTCAGAAAGGAGTTGCTTTCTCCTCAACTATCAAGTCAGATGACAAGCCAAATGAGTCCACTACAGATGACATGAGTCTCAAGGAATAGGTAGCACTTCTAACCCATAAACTTGATAAGATGAGTTCTAAGTATGGCAGGTACAAAAAGTATTGGAAGGAATCTACCAGAAACAGGAAGGGTCCTTTCAAGCCTGCAGAAAAGGAAAAGACATCTGGAGACTCAAGGGAGGCCAGATTCAGAACTCCAGAGAGGAGGAGAGATAGCAGCTCTGGCAGATCAGATTACCAGAGGAGAGATAGCAGTTCTGACAGACCTGACTACCAGAGGAGAGAGAGTAGTCCAGCTTGTTAGGATAAATGTTGTATAGTTTTGATGAGTTAAAAACAAGCCAGAAGTTGTAATAGGACCATCTGGACCTGTTAGCCAGATGATGAACTAGAATAGGACTTAGTCTAGGGGGAATTGCCAGACCAGAAGACCTCACCAGAAGAGTCACCAGAAGACTTCACCAGAGGACTTCACCAGATGAGACTGACCAGAGGCAGAGAACCTTCCCCAGACCAGACGAGTCCGGACCAGATGAGTCTGGTGAAACAAAAGATGCTCAGAATCATCTCCTGATTCTGATGAGCATTCTGTTTCTTAACCAGATCAGGACCAGAAGATATCAAGGTTGCCTGGTGTCTGGTATTGCCTTCTCTGGAGAGAATTAGAGTTTGGCATTGGAGGCTATTGACCGTTGGTGATTTAAATCAAGTCAACAAGATCAGGATTGGAAAGTCTTGAAGTCAATCAATCCAAGGATCTCACCAACCCAATCAATCAATTAGGGAATTGATTGATTGAAGCTTCCCTAAATAGAGGATCTGATTGGATTAGATCTCCAACGGCTATTTCCTAATCACCTCTATAAATACAGAGTGCAACTCAAGAAAAAAGGCTAGAGAGAATCATACGCGCACGAAGATACATTCCAAGCTCTTGTTTATCAAGCATATAACACTCTTATTCTGTTCATACTTACATATTCACTCTTAAGGAGTAGTTGGACCTCAACCTGTTCATCTACAAGATAAGGTTGAAGGTTGTTGTCTTTAGATCAAAGTTAGATCTAAAGAGTTTGTAAGAAGGAACTGGTACTTCACAATTCCAGTAAGTAAGTTGGTTGTTGGTTGGATAGTGAGACCCCTTTGATCAAGGGAGAGTGGACGTAGGATATTCAGATCTGAACCACTATATATCCGGTCTTATTTACTGTTTTCTGCATTTACTTTCTTGTTTATCTTATTGTGCTCTTGTGAAAAGAAGTTTGCCTAAGACTTTTCCTTTAAAAGCTTCCGCAATTTATCAATCTAGTGGGACCAACACAGCCAGAGCAGAGTACAACCAGAGGAGGAGAGATCCAAGTCCCAGTTCCAGAGGTGACAACACATGCTACACTTGCAACAAGCCAGGGCACTACAGCTATGATTGTCCTCAACTTACTCCTAGGGAAAGAGAAGAGAAAAGACTCAAAAGAGATAGGAGATATGCATACAAGAGAGCGCTACTGGCAGAAGCAGAGGAGATGGATACTAGTTCTAGTTCTTCTTCTTCTGATTTTGGATCTGATGATGATGTATGTCTCATGACAGACATCACTGAGGTAAATGAAACTACTTTATGCTTATCTAATTCCAAATATACTGAATCCTCTCATTCATCTGGTAACTCCAGAGAGTCTGATATGCAGCAAATGCTATCAGATCTCCAAAATTGTGTTAATTTATGTCAAAAACTTGAGAAAGAGAATGGTAGGCTCAGAGCTGAAGTTGAATCCTTATCTCATGAGCAAAAGTCCACCAGAGAACTCATGAAAGATCATTCCAAAGAAGTCTTTGAACTTCAGGATAAGATCATAGAAAGAGATACTCTGGTAGACCAGCTCATGAAAGAAAAGAACTCTCAGGAAGATGAGTTCAATGAACTTAGAGCCAAATACCAGACTCTTATCAAGGGAAAACAAATTGAGTAAACTATAGAGGAGATACCTATGCCCAGAGAAGCTCCAAAGATACCAACTGTTGTATCTATTATATCAGAGTTTTCTCAGCGCATTAATGATAAGAGTGGTTTAGGATATTCTGGAATTACTACTAGATCTCATAAATATCATTATAACAAAGACAAGTCTGTAAGAGCTGGTGAATTGGTAGAAATCTGGGATGAAAAAGACTCTACTGGTAATGGTTACAAAGTAGTTCACAATCCTGGTTGGAAAAGGAACTACTCTACTAATCATTCAGAATATAGACCAGAAGAGTTGACTGTTCTGGAAAAGAAAGTCCCAGAGACAAAACTTCATAATGGGGAACCAATGGTTCTGTTCAAAACAAACCTCAAAGAGTAAGATCTAATCAGATTGAAGGATCCCAGAGAAATCCTCAAATTGTGGAACCTAAGCAGATTAGGGGACCTCAGAGGAGATTCTCAAGAAGGGGGAACTTCAATCAGAATAGAAATTCTCAGAGAGGAAACTATAGACAACAGAACTATCATCAGAACCAGGGACCCCAAAGAAAGTTCTCTTAGAGGAATCAATTTCAGAATAGATACACTCAAAGGAACTATAATCACCAGAAAAGGTCTAGTTTTCATCAGAACCAGAGACCCATCTATAGAAAACCAACTGATCTGGGTAGTTATGACACCAGAGATAGTTCTTCTAGGATGTACACTTACAACCAGACCTTTAAGACCATGTCTTTAAGGCAGGCCATTCCAAATGCCAGATTTGAGAAAAGATACACCAGACCTGTTTATAGGAAAGGTGTTCTTATCAGACCAGTAGCTCAATATGTCATTGTTAGAGGACATGTGCTGGTAGATAGATTTGGAAGAAAGATAAGATCTCCTCATCCAGCAAGGATGATCTTTATCTTTGGATTCCTACAAAACCTGCAGCTAACCAATCAGGACCCAGCACCAGTAGGGGACCTAATTAATTTCTCTGTAGGAGGATAAGAGCCAATTGGAGAAAGAACTTTCAAGCAATCATGTCTGGTACATTGATAGTGGATGTTCCAAGCACATGACTTTCCAGAAAGATCATCTCCAGGATTTCAAGCCACTGAATGGGCCAAGAGTGATGTTTGGTGACAACAACTATGGAGTCACCAGAGGTGTTGGAAAGTTGACCTTTAATAGTGTTTCTGTAGATGAAGTCTACTACGTTGAAGGACTCAAGCATAATCTGTTTTCAGTATCCCAATTTTGTGACAAGGGATACTCAGTGAAGTTTTCTAGTGATTCATGCACTGTCTTTTCTTCTGATTATAATGATATCTTGCTAATAGGCTTGAGGAAGGGTAACATTTATCTTGTAGATTTTAGCAGTTGCCCAAGAAATGCTTGCCTAGTTGCAAAGGGATTTGCAGAGAACAGCTGGCTTTGGCACAAGAGGTTGTGTCATCTGAACTTCAAAACACTGAACAAGATTGCCAGAAAAGTTCTAATTTGAGGTCTTCCTAATGAAGTGTTTAAGAAGGATTAGGTTTGTGGTTCATGCCAGAAGGGTAAACAACCTAAGACCTCCTTTAAGGATGTCCAGAGCACAACCACAACCAGAGTACCTCAACTACTTCACATGGACCTGTTTGGACCTGTTTCTCCTCTTAGTTTCAGTGGTAGGAAGTATACCTTGGTGATAGTAGATGATTTTTCAAGATACACTTGGGTAGTGTTCTTGTTTAAGAAAAATGAAACTATCACTAAGCTGCCAGAGTTCTTTAAGCAGATTCAGAATGAGCAGAACCAGAGCATAGTTAGAATCAGAAGTGATAAATGGACATAGTTTTTGAATTCACACATTGCAGAGTATTGCAAGGACAATTGGATTTTTCATGAGACATCTGCTGCCAGAACACCCCAACAGAATGGAGTAGCAGAAAGGAGGAATAGAACCCTCAAGGAAGCTGCAAGGACTCTTCTAGCAGAATACAACACTCCTCAGAGATTTTGGGCAGAAGCTATCAACACAGCCTGTTATACTCAGAATAGATGCCTAATTGCCCAGAGACATAATAAGACTCCATATGAGGTATGGGAAGGTAAAACCCCATCTGTTTCATTCTTTCATGGTTTTGGATGTAAGTGTTTCATCCATGACAATGGGAAATACAAATTAAAAACTTTTGATGCTAAAGTTGCAGATGAAATATTCTTAGGATATTCTAGCACTAGTAAAGCATTCAGAGTCTTTAATAGGAATTCACTTTGTGTGGAAGAAACACCCCATGTTGTTTTTTATGAATCTGTTTTTGAGTGCAAGGTGGAATTAAAGTCTTCTGATGAGACACAGAATCAGACTACTCCCAGAGTTATCAAGGTCAATCCACCTATTCTTGATTCAGATTCAGATGATGACCCATCTTCTGGTTCTCTGAAGCAGAAGCCTTCACAAGGAGCAGAACCAGAAGAGGTTGGAACTCCTGTAGGGGGAAGCTCTCCTGCAGTTGGTGATAATCACCAAGGTACTGCAGTAGATGGTCAACCAGGCAAGGCCACGGGAAGGAGGACCCTGGTTGATCACCCCAATGACCTGATACTTGGAGATCCAGCTAAGGGTGTCCAGACTAGGAGAACTCTTAACTTAGCTGTCTTATTCAGTTGCTATGTATCCTTGATTGAGCCTAATAACATCAAGGAGGCACTAAAGGATTTAAATTGGATTGTTGCCATGCAGGAGGAGTTAAATCAATTCACCAGACAGGATGTTTGGGAGCTGGTAGACAGACCAAGACATTAAAAGGTGATAGGCACTAAGTGGGTTTTCAAGAATAAGAAAGATGAGAATGATGTCATTACTAGGAACAAGGCAAGACTAGTGGCTCAGGGCTATTCTCAGTCTGAAGGAATAGACTATGATGAGACATTTGCTCCAGTTGCCAGACTAGAAGCCATTAGATTATTTCTAGCATATGCTGCTCACATGAAGTTCAAAGTATACCAGATGGATGTGAAATCTGTCTTTCTTAATGGGATTCTCATTGAGGAAGTGTATGTGGAACAACCTCCTGGTTTTGAACAAAGAGACAAGGTGTTTAAGCTTAAGAAGGCTCTTTATGGTCTGAAGCAGGCACCCAGAGCATGGTATGACACTCTATCTCAGTTTCTTCTGGACAATGGTTTTACCAAGGGTAAGATTGATAGGACCTTGTTTAGGAAAGAAGAAGGAAAGGACATCCTTCTGGTCCAAATATATGTTGATGACATTATATTTGGATCCCCTAACAAGAAGCTGTGTGAAAAGTTTGGTGAACTCATGCAGCGTCAGTTTGAAATGTCTATGATGGGTGAGATGAATTATTTCTTAGGTTTGCAGGTAAAGCAATCAGAGAATGAAATTTTCATCAATCAGGCAAAGTATATCAGAAACATGTTGGAGAAATTTGGAGTAGGATCTAGCAAAGCAGCCAAGATTCCTATGATGACAAATTTCAACATGGATCCAGACGAGTCTGGAGAGAGTGTGGACCAGACTCATTACAGAGCACTTATTGGTTCTCTTCTGTACCTGACTACAAGCAGACCAGATATAACCTTTGTTGTTGGTGTGTGTGCCAGATTTCAAGCTAATCCTAAGAAAAGTCACTTGGAAGCAGCTAGGAAGATATTGAAATATCATAAGGGCACAGTGAATTTAGGGTTGTGGTATCCAGCAGATGACAACTTAGAGTTAAGTGGTTATTCAGATTCAGATTATGGTAGGTGCAGAATAGATAGGAAGTCTACAAGTGGAACATGCCAATTTTTAGGGAATAAATTGGTATCCTGGTTTTCTAAGAAACAGACTTCAGTTGCTACATCAACAACAGAACCAGAATACATGGCCGCAGGTAGCTATTGTTCACAACTACTCTGGATTAGTCAGCAGCTAAGGGACTACCAGATTAGAGCTAAGGATATTCCAATCTTCTGTGATAGCAATAGTGCCATAGCAATCACCCAGAATCCAGTTCTTCATACCAGATGCAAACATGTTGATATAAGGCATCATTTCATAAGAGACCATGTTGAGAAGGGAGATATAAGCATGGTAAAGATTGCAACAGAGAAGCAGAGAGCAGATATTCTGACTAAGCATTTGGCTGAGACCAGATTCAGAGAGTTAGCATTGAGTTAGGTTTGTTTGATCCAGAGACAGAATTGGTTTAGGGGGAACAACAGAGAAGTATCCTTTATTTCAATAATAATTATCTTATTATTCTTTATGTTATACTAACATGTCTACAGGTTAGATATACCAGGGAAGTTATATCTCCAGATAAGGTTGGTGCCAGATGAGGTACATCCCAGATGAGGTCCTGTGACAGATTCCAGAAAACATCCGGAGTCTTTCTGACCAGAACCAGATGGGTTCCCATCAGATGAGATGTAACACCAGGCTACCCAAGGTATCATCTGGTTACAATACCAGGTGACAGGTATGTATTTACTTCTCTGGCCTCTGATCATTGGGACACACTTTTCAAATTATTAAATACACTCAAAACATTTCATCTTCAGGGTGTATTTAAGACTAGGGTAGAGGGCCTAGGCAATCATTTTGCTTTTTCACCTTGACTGCCACAAAACCCTTCGAGCCCAGTCCCAATGATCATGCCTACGCACCATATTAAATCTGTATCTTGCCTTTTAATCTTGGCCGTCAGATTTAATCACCGTGCAATGTGTCAATCAATTTTCAAATTAATTGTCCCCTTAATTAAATTTTTAACCTTACACGCGTTCACACTTAATTTAATTTTACAGCCACACGTCTTTTCTTATTTAAACCAATTTTTTTCAATCTGTCTTTTCACGTTTTCTTACTATCAAACCCTAACCACTCTCTACAAGTTCTGTGCTCTTTCTCTCTCTCAATTTCAGAAATGGCACCCAAATGCAACTTTGATCCGGAGCATGTGTGCAAGAAACTCAAATCAGAGATGGTGGTTGACTTCTATTCCACCAAAAATCCGGCGGCACTAGAAATTTTGGAATTACTAAGGAAATCTGGGGTTGAAGATTTGATATCCAAAGTTCCCAAGGATTTGTGCACTTTGGATGGGTATGCTACCCAGTTTCTCGTCCGAATGAAGATTCACGATGATCATATATCATCCAAGATCGACAAGCCGGATGTTGTCTTTTTGAAGCACGATTTCTACAGATTGTTTGGCAACATTTCATCGGAAGGAGTTGATCCGTTGAAGTATAAAGAGGGTGAGGTTGTAGAGTCGTTCAAGATCTTTGCCAGATCTTCTTGCCAGAAACTGACAAAAGGCTTTTTGGATAAACATCTTAGGCAAAAGTACAAGGTACTTTTCGACATAGTGGTTAAGGTATTGATGTGTGAGAGCCATAGCACAGATGCCATCTTCACTGGCAGGCTTTGTGTTATGAGGGCATTGTATGATGGAGTACAATGTAATTGGTCGGAATTTTTCTGGGGCGTTTTGAGGAAGAACAAGTTGAAGGTGCAGAAGGAAGAATGTCCCAGCAAGCCAGGGGAGTTGCAATTTGTCTTCAATGCAAATGTTTCTTTGGGCACCAAGCTCACTTTGATTCTGGATTCCATCTTTCCAGAGATGAAGTGGAAGGACTCTTGGTGCAAGGGCTTCCACAGATCCAAGATAATTTTCTCCAAGGATGGTCCTCTCCATGGCCATCCTGACTCTGATGGAGAAGAAGCCATCCCTGCCCCTCCTTTCCAAGCAGTGCCTTCACCTGCTAAGGGACAGAAGACCAAGAAAAGCCATCAGAAGACGTCTGAAGCTATTGGTTCTTCAGTTGTGGTATTTTCAGGCTCATAAGAGGATGACCAGATTCCCCTTCAAGCTGCCTTGAAGAAGAAGGGTGATGGAGGAGAGGCTGCTAAGAAGGCAGGAGCAGCTAAGAGGAAGCAGAGGCAAGAAGTTGTTGCAAGAAAAGCCTCTGCTAAGAAGCCTAGGTCTTCAAGAAGGGCTAAGAAGACTCTTCTGGTGGATGAGCCATCAGAGGAAGAGGAATCAGAGGAGGAGGTTCCTCTGGTGAAGAAGTCCAAGGCCAAGAGGGCCATTCTTCAAGAGTCAGACTCTGGTTCTGATCTTGGAGATGCACTGGAGCAGGCGATTGATGAAGCTGCCAGAATTATGCAAGATTCAACTGCTCCAGTCTCTTCTGTTGAGGTAATCCCACCTATCCCCTCCCCTATCCCTGTTAACCTTGTTACCCCCACTACTTCTCCCCCAGAAACCCATACACAAAACCCTTCCCCTGATCCTGGTGCCCCCATTGCTTCACCAGAGCAGACCCTACCAGATACTCCCCTATACACTCCCTCCACCATCCCTACTCAAACACCCTCTCCCCCTACTTCTCATATGCCTCTCCCCACATATCCCTCTCCCCAGCCACTGTACCAGAGGTGTCTTCCACCTCCTCTGGTGCAGAACATCCCCTTCCCCCTTCCTCTACCTCACAAATTCCTACCCCTCCCCAATCTCACACTGAACAGAACCCCTCTGTTTTCATGGCATTGGGATTTCCTGGCCCTCCCCATTCTCCCACATGCCTATCTAGCGATGATAGTGAAGATGAGGATTGTTAGGATATAGATTAGATATTTTGAAGATGTTAAAACAAGAACTTGTAATAGGACTAGCTGAACCTGTTAGTCAGCTACAGATTAATCTAGGTCTAGAATAGGTCCTTGGTTAAGGGGGAAGAAATCTGTGCAGACCAGATGAGGTGACCAGATGAGAGGTGACCAGAGGAGTCTGACCAGAGGAGTCTGACTAGAGGAGTCTGCCAGAGGAGTCTGACCAGAGGAGTCTGCCAGAGGAGTCTGACCAGAGGATTCTGACCAGAAGACCTCTCCCAAATGAGGTTCAGAGCAAAATTATCACCAGACCAGACCAGACCAGAAGACCCCAGACCAGACGAGTCCTGACCAGATGAGGGAGACAGATTTGTTCACCCACATGGAGGCTGCGTGTAATCTGGAGACAAGGAGATTTTGGGTTTCAATGATGGAGAAGAGGCAATCTGGAGAGTCAACTGATATGAGGATTGATTGATTGATTGATTGATTGGTATCAATCTTGGATGATCCAATCAATGGAGGAGATCAATCAATCAATATAATCAATCTGTGATTGATTATATTCCTCCAATTATGGTTGTTTGAATTGCTAGCTTTCCAACGGCTAGTTAATTCCTACAACTATAAATAGGAGTGTTTTGGATGAGTTCATAAGAGAGAGATAAGAGTCGGGCAAGAGCACAAAGCACACAAACTCTCCACTCACTCACCTTTGTTCTTTCAAGTTTATACACTCTTTTAGGAGTTTTAGTTGGATCTTATAATCAACCTGTTCACCTTAAAAGGTTGTTGTAAGCAAGTTGTACGAAGGAGCTGGTACTTCCCAATTCCACTGGTTCGTGAGTAAGTTGGTTGGAGAGAAAGTCCCCTTTTGAGAAAGGAAGAGTGGACGTAGGACAAGTTGGTCCGAACCACTATAAATTCTGATGTTCTTTATTTATTACACTTTAAATTTCCGCACTTTAATTTTTAGCACTATCTTTTAAAAGGTTTTCTTAAAAATAAACTCAAAATGCTTTCCGCTGGATAATATTTTTGGGACCAACGAGTGGTATCAGAGCAGTGTGTCCTAGACCACTGCTTTGAAAATCTTTTGGTGGTCACCAGGACAGATCTAATTTTTTTAAAAACCAAAATTTTATTTTTTTTTGCTAACAATTTCTTGCAGAAATGAGTTCGAAGAAAAGTAGTAAAAGATACACTAGGAGTCACTCCAAAAGAAGCTTCACAGCCGAGGAAGAAGAGGTATCCACTTCTGGTTCATCATCAAATTTTGGACCAAGTGAAGAGATATGTCTTGTGACAGATGAAGTATGTAATCAAACTCCCTCTTCTTCTTCTTATTCTTCTTTTTCTGAACAATCAGAGGAGTCTTATACGCAAAATTTGCTATTAGATGTCCAAAAATTTGTACAACTTTGTCAAAAGTTGGAAGATGAGAACACAAAGCTGAAAGTAGAAAATCCGAAGCTTTCACAATGTTTAGGCAACCCAACTGATCTACCAGCTGAACAGGTTCAAACACTGGTAGAAGAGTCCACTGACTTGAAAACCAGATGTGATGAACAAACTAAGCTGATAGAAAAGCTGCTTGTTGAAAACATTGAGAAAGATAATGAATATACTCTGCTGAAAGCTAAGTTCGATGAACTCTTCCATCAAAATAAAATTGTAAAAGATAGTGAGGACAAGCTCAAGCTGAGACTGGAGCAGCTGACTACAGCAAACAATGTCGTGTCATACATAGCCGCCTCATCTCAAAGAGAGCATGATAAGACAGGCCTTGGTTATTCCAAACCTGAATCCTCACATGTTCAGAAAGAAGAAAAGTCTAGTAATTTTATTGATAAGGGTAAGAGGTCAGCTGACCAGGCAACTCAACCTAACGGGCAGATGAGTTCTAAATCTCAAAAACCCAAAAGGAAGAGGAGGAATTTTAAAAGACCTCAGCAAGGCCAGCAAAGTAGAAAATATCCTGGACCTTCTCAAAAGAAGCAGTCCCAGCTGACTCCTACTCAGCTGCAGAAGACTTTTAAGTCATCTGCCAGACCAGCTGGAACTTTTGATGGTTCTAGCAAGACTTATCCTTATCAACAAAACTTCAAGACTGTTGCATTAAGACAAGTTATTCCTTCTACTGGACAAGCTCATAAGAGAAGAAGAGCCTCTAGAAGAAATAACCTTGTTGAAGCTTCTTATATTCAGTGTGTTTTTGTGGATATGTATGGAAGAAAGATAAGATCATCTGATTAAAAAAGGGATGATCTATTCTTGTGGCTTCCTAAATTTTGTGCTAACCCCCCTGGACCCAGAAGGGTACCAAAAACTTGATTGCCTGCAGATACACAAGAAGACCAGCTGATATTATGCCCCAAATATCAGCTGAGCATAATTTGAGGGGGAAGATCAGTTGACCCAGCCTGCTAGAATCTCTATTTAGATATTTCAAATTTTCTTATCTTGTTTTATTTAAAGTTCTTCTAGTTTTAACATCATCAAAAAGGGGGAAATTGTTAGGATATAGATTAGATGTTTTGAAGATGTTAAAACAAGAACTTGTAATAGGACTAGCTGAACCTGTTAGTCAGCTACAGATTAATCTAGGTCTAGAATAGGTCCTTGGTTAAGGGGGAAGAAATCTGTGCAGACCAGATGAGGTGACCAGATGAGAGGTGACCAGATGAGGTGACCAAAGGAGTCTGACCAGATGAGTCTGCCAGAGGAGTCCGACCAGAGGAGTCTGACCAGAAGACCTCTCCCAGATGAGGTTCAGAGCAGAATTGTCACCAGACCAGACCAAACCAGACCAGAAGACCCCAGACCAGACGAGTCCTAACCAGATGAGGGAGACAGATTTGTTCACCCATATGGAGGCTACGTGTAATCTGGAGACAAGGAGATTTTGGGTTTCAATGATAGAGAAGAGGCAATCTGGAGAGTCAACTGATAG
Organism: Ballota nigra; assembly: GCA_947034835.1. Classification (NCBI taxonomy): domain Eukaryota; kingdom Viridiplantae; phylum Streptophyta; class Magnoliopsida; order Lamiales; family Lamiaceae; genus Ballota; species Ballota nigra. The sequence goes on along the minus strand of OX344720.1, from coordinate 71,196,717 downwards.
GAGGATTAATTGATTGATTGGTATCAATCTTGGAAGATCCAATCAATGGAGGAGATCAATTAATCAATATAATCAATCTGTGATTGATTATATTCCTCCTATTATGGTTGTTTGAATTGCTAGCTTTCCAATGGCTAGTTAATTCCTACAACTATAAATAGGAGTGTTTTGGATGAGTTCATAAGAGAGAGATAAGAGTCGGGCAAGAGCACAAAGCACACAAACTCTCCACTCACTCACCTTTGTTCTTTCAAGTTTATACACTCTTTTAGGAGTTTTAGTTGGATCTTATAATCAACTTGTTCACCTTAAAAGGTTGTTGTAAGCAAGTTGTACGAAGGAGCTGGTACTTCCCATTCCAGTGGTTCGTGAGTAAGTTGGTTGGAGAGAAAGTCCCCTTTTGAGAAAGGAAGAGTGGACGTAGGACAAGTTGGTCCGAACCACTATAAATTATGGTGTTCTTTATTTACTGCACTTTAAATTTCTGCACTTTAATTTTTAGCACTATCTTTTAAAAGGTTTTCTTAAAAATAAACTCAAAATACTTTCCGCTGGATAATATTTTTGGGACCAAGAGCAGACCCTACCGGATACTCCCCTATACACTCCCTCCACCATCCCTACTCAAACACCCTCTCCCCCTACTTCTCATATGCCTCTCCCCACACATCCCTCTCCCCCAGGCAATGTACCAGAGGTACCTTCCATCTCCTCTAGTGTAGAACATCCCCTTCCATCCTCCTCTACCTCACAAATTCCTACCCCTCCCCAATCTCACACTGAACAGAACCCCTCTGTTTTCATGGCATTGGGATTTCCTAGCCCTCCCCATTCTCCCACATGCCTATCTAGCGATGATAGTGAAGATGAGGATGCTTCACTTGAGCTTGAAAACTTAGCACCATCCTCCTCTACCTCTGGGCCCAAACCCTTTACTTTCTCATCTGCAGAAATGGGTCTCATTAGGCAGAGTATGAGTGTAAGTGCTCAGCTCTGGCTAAGAGAGCATTTTCCCATCCTGTTGGAGCACTTACCACTGTTGGCGGATCTGACTGACGCTAAAGTCTGGAGCAAGGCCAGACTAGAGGATGTAGAGGACCTGATGCTGTTGCTTGAAGAGATGACTACCTCTACATTCACTGCCTGGGAAATTGATCTCAAGTGGAAGATGAATATCCAACTTGAGACCCCAGAAGCAGCCAAGGTGTTGATCCGCACCTTGCTGATCCAGAGGGGAGTGATGATCTCCCCAGAGGGCCCCTCGTACAAATTTGGTCCTCACTTCACCTTTCTTCCAAAGCTCTACTCTGATGAAGAGGACTTTGATGTCACTCATGCCGTGCTTCAGAAGATGAAGACTTTCTTCAATGAGCAGATCATGCAAATTGGGCGTTTTTCAATGGCCATCTAGCATATGGCACCTGCTATGATTGAGCACCAGATTCGGCAGGAGATGAGGATATTTCTGAAGCAGATCGAGTCCATGTTTGCCTCTGCCAAGGCATATTTTAAGGCAAATGGACTTTTTGTGAAGCTTGATGTCATGCACAGCCAGAGAAAGCTCCAGGAGCATGTGCTGGACCAGCTGTGACCAGTCTCTGTGCTGAAGGTGGAGTTGGCTTCTCAGGTGCTAGAGGTTGCCAAGTTGAAGGAATCTCTCCAGGAGAGTTTGGCCAAGCAGGAGAAATTAGTTGCAGAGTCTCAGGCTTACCTGGAGGAGGCTAAGTAGCTGTGTGATCTTCACTCTTCCTCCACCACAGCCTTGCCTGATCTCATAAGGCAGGTGGTGCAGCCCCTATTTGATAAAGTTAAAAAGGGGAAAGAGAAGGCCAGAACTGATCTGGCGAAGACCACTAATGAGACCCTCTTCAGCCATGGTGCTCGTCTGGATCTGCTGGAGAACACTTTGGCCCAGGCTGAGCTGCAGAAGAAGAAGAAAGAAGAGTTAAAATCTCTTACCATGGCAAAGCAGCTGGCAGCAGAAGAGGAGACTCTTGATGCAGAGTAGGATCCAGTCTCTATCACTGGCCCTGCTAAGAGGAAGATAAGGAATGTGAAGAAGAGCTTCCTCGAAGAAGTAGTTGAGGAAGCAGATAAAAGGTTTAAGGAGGAGACACCAGAAGAAAGACAAGCAAGAATAAGAAAGAACATAGATGAAGAGCAGAGGCTCAGATATGTTCGAAGGCAGAACAAGAAAGCCAGAGAAGCTGGTATCACTTCTGGTACCAGTGGATCCAGCCAGAGAAGGAAGGCTCATGTTGAGGTGATGGAGATTTTGCCACTAAGGACAGAAGGGTCTTTTGACTCTACTGTGCATGTTCCTCTCATAGAGAAATTGAGAGAAGCCAAGACTATGTGGTTCATTCAACACTACATCCAGAGACCCCCGCCAGAGGATGATGCGCTTATCAATAGAACCTTTTACTCCTGAATGAAGGCTTATGATGCTGATCTGTACAAGCAGTTGATGGACTCCACAATAGAGTTCAACCTGGAGGTCACAGCCCCTGAGTTTCATTATCTCAACACTCCAATGACCGGGGACCAGGTTGATTGGGCAGAGCTGAAGAAACTTTACAAGACCAAGGTGTTGGTGAATTTCACCCCAACATCTTCTGCTGAGCTCAAGGCCATACAAGACCAATTCTTCGACTGGTTTCTGGTGCCAAAGGAGAATAGAAGATATGCTTAGTATATGACCTGATCTGATATGTAATCTATAATCATTATGTCCTTATTATTAATGAAAAATCATATCTTCTCTGTCTTAAAGACAACCTCTTGTTGTCTTATTGTTTGCCTGATAAGATCTATTCTAGGTCTTATCCTTTTACTTGTTTTTCTTGCTTAAGTGTTTTTCTCCTTGATCAGTTCTGGTAGTGTTTTAACTCCATCAAAAAGGGAGAAATTGTTAGGATAAAAAGTTGTTTAGTTTTGATGAGTTAAAACAAACCAGAAGATGTAATAGGACCATCTGGACCTGTTAGCCAGATGAGGAAATAGTTAGGACTTAGTCTAGGGGGAACTGCCAGACCAGAAGAGTCACCAGAAGACCTACCAGAGGACTCCACCAGAAGACTTCACCAGATGAGGTTGACCAGGGGCTGAGAACCTTCCCCAGACCAGATGAGTCCGAACCAGACGAGTCTGGTGAAACAAAAGATGCTCAGAATCATCTTCTGATTCTGATGAGCATTTTGTTTCTTAACCAACCCTGGACCAGATTACATCGAGGTTGTCTGGTATCTGGTCTTTCCTTCTCTGGAAGAATCAGAGTTAGGCATTGGAAGCATTTGACCGTTGGTGATTCAAATCAAGTCAACAAGATCGGATTGGAAAGTATTTGAAGTCAATCAATCCAAGGATCCCACCAACCCAATCAATCAATTAGGGAATTGATTGATTGGAAGCTTCCTTAATTAGAGATCTGATTGGATTAGCTCTCCAACGGCTAATTTCTAAGCATCTCTATAAATACAAGAGTGCATCTTCAAAGAAAGGCTCTAGAGAGACCCCACGCGCACACGAAGTTCATATCCAAGCCTCTTTGATAATCAAGCTTTAGCACTCTTACTTTGTTCACATTTATATCCACTCATTTAAGGAGTATTGAATCTCAACCTGTTCATCTTTTAAGACAAGGTTGTAGATTGAAAGGTTTTAGATCGAAGTTAGATCTAAAGAGATTGTAAGAAGGAACTGGTACTTTACAATTCCAGTAGATAGTAAGTTGTTGGTTGGTTAGTGAGGCCCCTTTGAACAAGGGAGAGTGGACGTAGGATTTTCAGATCCGAACCACTATACATCCGGTCTTATTTATTGCTTTATTTCCTTATTGCTCTTACATTCCTTGCTCTTATAAAAAGATTTTGTAAAGACTTAACTTTAAAGCTTCCGAAATTAATCTATCTAGTGAGACCAACATCAAGCACACCTTGAAAGCAAGGCTGAAGGAGAGCAAGGGGACCTGGGCGAGCAAGCTTCCCGAGGTACTATGGTCGTATCGGACAATCAGCCATACGACCACCGGGGAGACCCCTTTCGCTCTGGCCTTCGGAACGGAAGTCGCTGCCCGTCAATCGGCTAGAGTACTTCACTCATTAATCATTTGATTAAATATCTCAAATTGATTGTTAGTTCAATCTCGTATTCGTGAAGTCGCTACCCGTCAATCAGAGCACTTCACTCGTTAATCACTTAGTTAATAATCTTAGTCGATTGATAATTCACTCGTGCATCGATTAATTACTTATTAAAATAAAATTAAATCGACCTCACACGGAGCGGAATGAAAACAAGAACATAACTTAGGAAATAAAACTGCATTGATAGGAATCCGGGTACAAGGGGCTCGAAGGCTAAGCAAAGAAGGAAAAAGAAAAATAAAAATCCAATAACTAAGCTGGGGGCAGCCCAGCACCTCCGTCATTCACCACCTCGGCTCCATCCTCCGCGGCGGCCACCTTGTTGGTAACCTCCCCCTCGACCGGCGGATGGATGAAGGCCTCCACGTCAGGGAAGAAGGACAGATCCACACCCCGGTCGGTCAGATCCTTCAGCGTTAGCTCGTACTCACCTGGAGGCGGGTTGGCCGTCACATAGTCTTTTAGATCCTCTAGGGGGCCGGAGAGATCGGCCTCGGTACTCTTCCGGAGGAGGGACCGGATGGAATCGGCATAGGCGTTGATATAGATCGTATTTCCAGCCGCCTCGTGATCCTTCTCCAGCTGGACCCGGTGCTCGACTTCCTCAGCAAAGGCTCGCCGAGCCTTCTCGGCTTCGTCCTTCACGGCAACGGCCTCGGCCTCAGCATCTGCCTGAGCCTTCTTCTCGGCCTCCTACTGGCCATCCACGTCGGAGCAATGGGCGCAGAGAGCGGCGAGCTCATCTTCTGCCTTCTTCATCGCCTCCCCCAGATGGGCCGCTTCATCCCGTTTGGCATGGTAGGTGGCCTTGTAGGCAGCAAAGGTCTTCACCTCGTGCTCGTAGTCCATGAGCATGCTTTCTATCGAGATGGCATCGCGGGCAGAGCGGATGGCGGCCGATCTCATCTTGTCGACCAGGGAAACGCTCTCCAAGGTCTTCTGGCAATTGAGGGTCCAGGACCGGGGCAATTCACAGCCGCCCGGTGGACGTTCTCGGGCCACGCCTCGGGGATAGCCTCCACGTAGGGCGGATCCCGCGATCGGATAAACTGGAGGACTTCGGTCGGGGGCAGAGGGTCCGGCCTGCGGGTTGGAAAGAGGGTGAGAAACTATGTAATACTGACGGACACAAATAAAAATAAAAGGATTCACTTACGTGATGTTGTTCCCCCATCCCAAGAATGAGAAGTCGCTCCTATTGCGGGTGGTGGAGCTCGGGCTCCCAGCGGCAGCCTCAGAAGATAGGCCCACCAGGCCCCCGGACTGCCTCTTGGAGACGGTGACCTTGGCCGGCTCGATAGCTGTGGTCTCCCCGACGTAGGGCTTCTTCGCCAAAGGCTGGTCGTTGGCCGCAGTCGGTTTAGCAGAGGGTGCCGGTGTGTTAGGATTGGCGCGGGTAGCTCGACTGGTCGATCCCTTTACGACACCCTTCTTCGTCAGACTGGCGATGACAGCTTTCTTGGGGGCCATGTCAACGGTCTCTTCGGAGGAGTCACAGAGGACCACAGGGATCTGGCCGATGCCGGGTGGAGACTGATCGTCAGGTGTGGGGGAATGACGGGCTGGAGAGCCGGATGAGTCGGAAAGGCCGAGATCGCTGTCCGCCGGGAAGTGTTGCTCTGAAGCTGTCCGAAGAAAGAGAGCGTAAGTAAAAAGATAAACAAAAGACGAGTCGAGAAGAAAGTTAGAAGGCATCGGGCAGAGGAAATCTTACCACCGAAGTTGAGGTGGCGGGGAAATGTCTGGAGACCGGAGAGGCACCTTTGCTCGTTGGTATTTAGCTGATCGACGGAGCGGTCGACGTCGGACTCCTTCTTTACGCGAGCAAGAGCGTAGTTGAAGCCGTCGGTAAGGTCGCTAGGATTCGGCGTTTAGTTTCCTGCACAATAAAAGAGAAATTAGATCAGTACAGGGGAAGAAAAAGTAAAGTGATTATATACCTCTTTGGTTCCGGGTGCAATATTCTCGGGGAATCTCGATGGTCGCCTCGTTAGGTTCCACACTCTCCCATGCGCCGCCGACCCACCACCACTTCTGGTGCCAGCCGGTTACCTTCGACGAGATGCCAAAGACAATAGAGTCCCCGCCCCGCGGTTTCACAGAGTAGTATCACGTATTCGTCGCGCCAGTAGATGCGACGGTGTAGTATAAATAGTTAATTTTATCGGGAATTGGCATCCGATGGAGTCCCCGACGCCCGAGCGCAACCATGGCGCCCAACAGATAACTCCACCCGTTGGGCGTGATTTGGGTGATCGATAGGTTCCAGGAGGTGAGAAGCCTGGAGATCGCCGGGTGGAGCGGGAAGTAGAGACCCACGTGCAAAGTATCGGCATTAATGGCAATCAACCCCTCGGGGGGCTAATCGGCACGCTCGTTGGCCAGGGGAGCGTAGAAATGGACATCTGCGGGGACCTGAAAGGTCCAGTACAGGCTCGAAAGGTCCGCGTTCGCGGGTAGGCAGCTAGGACGGCAGAAGGTACCAAACTCATTTGTCGTGGCTTCACGATATGTGCGGGCAGGATGCGTGCGTCTTTGCCCGTGAATGTACTTGGTGTAGTCGAGCAGCATCAACCCGCTATCCGAGAATACGACGGGCTCAGAATTTTTGTCCTGGTCGTCATCAACGTCGGGCACGGCTGCAGGCGGGTAGGCGGCCACGGGGGACGCACTGAGTACGAGGGCATCCCGGTTAGGGCTCATTCGGTCCAAGGCATCGACGTAGGCATCCACATCCGTGGAGGTGCCTTCGCCTTCTCAGGCGGCGGCGGCCCGGGAGGTTCCTTCGTCGGTATGACGGAGTGGTCTCTCGACGGTGGCGGCACGACGGTGGAATTGGTAAACCTTGGCAACGTCCACGCTTTCCACCGAGTCACTCATGTTTGGAAGAAGATTAAAGGAAGGAAATAGTGAGGGTGAATTACCTTAGAGATGAGGGGTCGCCGGAATCTGGGGAGGAGACGGAGGAGGAATCGTCGGAGAATTCGAATTTACAGAGGGGCACGTAAATGAAAAGAAGAGAAAATGAGAATGAGGGCTAAAGCTCTCTATTTATAGAAGAATTAGGGGAAGGGCCAAAGTGCAAAAAACGGGGTCAAATTTGAAATTAACCCAAAGTATGGGGGGCGCGTGCCCCATACGCGCCTAACGATTGGGCGACAAGATCGGCATACGTGACGCATGGGATCTTGCATATCAAGCATGCCAGTCGATGACGTCAGCAGGAATGGAATACGAAGCGGTGCCTCTGAAGAAGGAACGATGCACCAGGCACGAAGTCACGAGATTAACCAGCCCGCCATCCGACGGCGAAGCCTCTCCGATGATGGGCTGGTGGGGCAATTGTTACACCCGATATTACTACCCGATCAAGCGAGTAGTCGGGTTAACCGATCAAGGTGATGAATGAAAGCGAGACATCAGCGAGCCCTGCCATGATCGTCGGGAAGACGTCCAGAGTTGCTGCGTCGGCGACCTCCCGGAGGGTAGCGGGTAGACTCTTGGCCAGGGGATAGCCAGTCGGCCAGTAGGTAGGCTTCAGGCCATCTCAAAGGATCTCCTGTCCACTACCCGCAAATATTTTCCCCAGGATGCCCGCCACAGGTTCACTACCCGCTACCCGTCTACCCGGTTACCCGTCCACTGGCGTCACCAGCTACTTTGCGTGTCCAATCCCATCGGACGTGGGATCTGACAAGGTCAGAGTAGGGTCAGTAAGAGAGGTCTCATCAATATAGGTCAACAGCGCCAGGTGGCGCTCTCACATTGGCCCATAGAGGGGGCTATAACCACTCATGAATGTACAACTAGGATTTAGTGGGGCCCGCAAACATATCTGATCAAGTGGGTAACTCCACCATGTACACTATAAATAGGGTCTTTAATGCCCCATTGGAACACACACCTCATTTATTGCAAATACTCCACTTGAGAGCTCAATTATTCTTGCATTTATTGTTCTTAGTATTTCTAGTTCATAAATCCTACCTGCTAGGAACCAGACAGCGAGTTCCTCACGAAATCGCAGTCAACAATAATATCAAAACCCTAAAGCCTATAAGGCTACTTGATCCATAAGTAATGTCCACATCAAATCTTCTGGATTTGGCATATCAAATCTTCTAGATTTACAACACTCCCCCTTGGACATTACGACGTAACGTCCATCTCACGTCAAAAACTCCATAAACTAGGTTGCCAGAATAAAATATTCAACTGGGAAAAGAGTACGACTATTGATCTTTCAGATCCAATCTTCAGGATTATTTTCGATGTTGTTACTCCCCCTGAAGACAACAACTTTTTAAGTCTTTACATCCAAATACCATAAACATACTTTTCAAAAGTAGAGGTAGGTAGGAATTTAGTGAACAGATCTAGCTTGTCACTAGATCGCATCTATTGTATGGTAATTTTGTCACTCTTCTGGAGTTCGTATGGGAAGAAGAATTTCGGGGAAATATGTTTCGTTAAGTTCCTCTTAACGTACCCGTTGCTCATTTGTTCAACATAAATTGTGTTGTCTTCATCGATTACAGTGGGGAATGTATTGTTTAATGGATCTCCATGAGATCACAATATCATCACAAAGAAAAATATAACCAGTCTGAGATATCATATAATGTGTTTAACATTATTTCAATGTCTCCTTCTGGGAGAAGCGCTATATCTCGCAAGCAAATTTACCGCAAATGCATTGTCCGGACTGGTACAGTTTGTGAGATAAAGTATGCACCAAATAACGCTTAGAAAAGGAACTTCTGGTCCTAAAATATCCACTGTATCTTCTTTGGACCTAAATGAGTTCTTATCCACTTCAAGGGTCGAACTATCATAGGTGTACTAAGTGAATGAAATTTATCCATGTAGGATCTCTGAAATAACCTTTTCAAGTAGGTTGGCTGGTGTATAAAATTCATTCTTCCTTCAGGGAGATATCATATTCATTTCTCCTTCAGAGAAATGCTCGAATTAATTTTCCTTCAGGGAAATACTCGAATTAATTTTCCTTCAGGGAAATACTTAAATTTAATTTTCCTTCAGGGAAATGCTTTTATTTTTCCTTCAGGGAAATGTTTGAATTAATTTTCCTTCAGGAAAATACTTAAATTTAATTTTCCTTCACGTAAATTCTCGAATCAGCAGGTCGAGACTATACTTGGTTTTGGCTAAGATTTTCCTTTCGAGTTCAGCTTTCAAGATTGAACCGGCTTCTTCAATCTCTTTGCATGTTCCGATTATGTTTAGACCATCAACATAGATGGAGATGATGCAATAACCACTTTGCAATTTCTTTATAAATACGCAAGGGAAAACTTCATTGTTTGTATATTCTTTCTTCGGGAGGAATTCACTAAGTCGATCGTACCATATTTGATCTTACTGTTTTAGATCATGTAATGACCTTCGCAGTTTTGTACTATACATACTGCAGTTTTCATCATTCCTCTTATGGGGAATCTTAAATCCATCAGGGAGATAAATATTGTCATGTAATAACCATATAAAATATGCGGTTTACAAGGTCCATCATTTTATTTTAACTGCCAGTGATTAGCAGAACTTTGTTTGTTCATACCAGGAGAACATGTTTGATCATAAACAAGCATGGGTCTCTGTGAAAACCATGGGTTTCTGCGAAAATCCTAAAGCTATTAATCTCGTTCACCACCGTATTTCCATTTTGGTTTTCGTGTAAACACTCATTATCCTACCGGGATAACTTTTCCAGTATACGTACGATATAACCAAACCTTATTTTTAGTGAGTTTAGCTTTGCCACATTTAAGCTTCTTCCTGTTGGGGAATTCGGAGCGCCCGGATCTATTCGGGATGAAATTTAAATATAAATTTAAATCTAATTATTACTAGCATGAATTAATCCTAAATTAATTCAAATAATAATTATACCAACAACAAATTAATCATGCCTATGAATATATTCACGTAAAATTCTACGGCGGAAAAACTAAGAATTTACGCGATTACGTACCTCTTAAAGCGACTTCCAATCGAGATTTACGGGACAAGCATACCGATCCTATCAACCGTAAAAATATTCTCAAGTATTTCCCTTTCGCCTTATTCGTTCGCCGGTGGGAAGCGCTCACGAACAATTTTAATATAATAAGGAAGAAAGAAAATATTTTTGCTCTTGATTTTTCCAACACATGGAATTATGTACTTGGGGATGAAATAACCATCCCCTATTTATAATAAGGGGTGGCCGAAAATTAGAGGAGAAAAAGGGGGAGAGAAAATCTTTTCTTAATCTCTAAGAAATCTTGAATATATCTCATATATTCTTTTCTCCATAATAAAATATTCCACAAAAATTTCACTCTCATATTCAAGGCCTAATTTTTGAATATCATAGGGAGAATATCCAAGATTTAAATTGTCTTGAATTTATGAGATAATCTTGTATTCCAAGAATACTTATCTTCCATAATATAGAAAATCAACAATATCTTTTCTCTACCTAATAAGCAATTTTCGGAAATTATATATGAAAAATCAGCAATTATATTTTCTTTTATTTTAACCACCTTATTATTATTGGGCTACTTGAGGGGCCTTTAGGAGAATTAAGATTGGACCTCCAATGGACTTTTGAATTTCAATATTGAGCCCCAATATTATTTAGCCCATTAATATTAATTATTACCACTAATAAATTAATATTGCACTATCCATCTTAATTCATATTACGATAATATGAGCTCCCAGTTATTATTTTCCGAATTTAAGATTATCTAGTCCATTAATTAATTGAGCTTCTGAATAACTCTAAATTAATTAATATATTTTACCTTGGAGTAAAGATAGCTCAACATTATTATCCGTACCGAAGAAACTAATTCTTCACTTGCAAGATTTGGTACGATAAAACTTCTGAGCCCACCAATGGGATAAATCACACGAGCCGTACTCGCACACGTTTCTCCGTATTAAACCTTAGCAACCATCGTATGATTAATATTATTGCCCAAAACACAAGATTCGAAGTCAAGATGATTCTCACCCAACATGAATCAAAGCAATAACTATTAACCACACACGGTCTCATTTAAGTGACGGAGATTAAGAAATCAATAACCACTGAAGTCTAATTCTTCAAATTTCATAACAGAAGAATGTATCCTCATTGTAGGTCCTCTTCAACACATACTAAATGTGCTAGTGCAATCTCTTGGTCAAGACAGACCAATCTGAGATATACACATCGACCTTTCACGGCGGATTGTTCAATTCCACCTAGGTCGTGAATTTGTACATTTAGTTACAAGGAAACCGTTAATGTGATCTTCCGTGATCTGGTATCACCACATTAACTACAATGTAACACATACTATATATATTGAATGAGTTGCAATAAATATTTAACATTCATTCATATTCAAAGCAAATGTGATAAAAAAAATTATTCTCATAAAACAAAGTATTTGATACATGAGTTATACAAAGTAAAAATATACTTTCACATATAACTCCAACACTTCCTTATTGCACCCAAATCAAAGTGCTTCGGGCACTCAATTTTGGTACTGGATCCAGATTTTAGAAAGAGCAATTGTGGACACAGATACTTTGTCGATAACAAATTTATATTGCTTCTCCGATATTTATTTATTGATCTCATATTAACCAGATTTACATCATTTTCCTTATGTATTTGATCTGATCATTCCGCAATTCTAGTATCAGATCATTTTATGCACGTGCTTTGTTACTAGGATTCTTCGTCTTCAGGACGAATCTCTTTTGGAGATTTCAAGTCTTCTGGACGTATCTCTTCTAGAGATTTTAAGTTTGACTGACCAATTTTGCTAGCTTTTATTCTAGGTGTGTATGTTTCTTTTATAGGTCCTTCACGCTTCTGGCATGTGGGGGCATGTTTACTCGTTTTCATTTGGACCTCTACACCTTTGTGGTCAGTAAACTCATCTGGTAGATTACTTGCTATACATTGCAAGTTACTTATCTTTTGAATTTTAAGTTCAGTCTAACTAGTGCATGAGTCTAAATATCGAGGACCTTTTTCCTTTAGGGAAATTTTTTGGTCTTTTTTCTTCAAGAAAAATATCTCGATTTATTTCCTTCAAGAAACTTCTCGGCATTCATTTAATTTTTGGATTCTAATCTCCCCCTAATGTCGAGAATAGACTCTTCATCAATTATGTAGTCAGCCAACAGGGCTGTTAACTTGTTGTGGTGGTACACATAGTGCACAATAGAATGTTCGCAGATGGGAAATGATGTGTTATTTTATGCACACTAGTTGTAGAGGGGAGTACTAATGATATGTAGTGGGTCGGATTTGATTCGAGTAGCTACATGTAAATTTCATTCCCCTAACATGTAGCTAAGTTGGAATTTATTGCAATAAGGGTTTAGCGAATAGTTTGATACATCATATTAGTGATTCAGCTAGACCATTATGGTGTGGATGTAATGGACTTAATGCTTCACTTTAATTTTCCAATGTCATATAATAAACATTGAATGCAGTCAATGTGAGCTCACTGGCATTATCCATTCGAATGGATTTAATTTGATAATTTGGGAAATGAGAACTAAGCTCAATAGTTTTGCAATAGGCTTGGCAAAAACGTGATTGCAGGTGGATAACGAGCATACATAAGTTCACCGTGTGAAAGCATTAATTATGGTCATTAACTATCAAAATAGTCTTATTACTAGGATAATCAGTCCACAAATATCTCAATGAAACCATTATAAAAATGAGAGATTTAATTCCAACTTTAGTACGATTCAGCCATACTCTAAGTTCACCCTTTGTACATGTCATATAAATTTATTTACGAAAGGGTTTGATGTGTTATAGCCAATGAACTTAGACAAAATTCGACATATCACATTATTATTTTAGATGGACTAACCGCTCATGCTATAATATGTATGAATCTAAATTGGATTTTAGGACCAGATATACAACTCTTCAGGAGGTTGGATTTTATTACTGAGGTCTTCCACGCTTCAGGCGTGCTTTAGATTCATTAGCATGTAATATTTTATCCTTCAGGGACATCAATTTTAACCGGGAATTTTCTATATAAATATGTGATTCAGTAACTCTGCTGGAGTTGTTAAAGATATCCGGTAATTGAGTTGTAATTTTTTGTAAATATTAATTATGACAAAGCATATAGTCATAACATGCATAAAAATCACAAAATAATGACACTATGAATCATGACCACTCATAGTCTTTAATGTCATATCACTGACAATGTTCATATTTGCTTCAGGCAAACTAGTATGCTGAGATTTGCTTGGGGAATACTTGATCTCAACCACCTCAACAATTATTTGGCATCGGCCATAATGTTCATCTATCGATACTTTCTGCTATCGATTTTATTCAATATTTGTCGATGAATATAATCCTTCAGGGATTTTTATAAAAGACGATGAATATAATCCTTCAGGGATTTTTATAAACGACGATGAATATAATCCTTCAGGGATTTTCCAAAAATATTTGATATCTTATTGAGATGGTATCGGAGAATTTAATCAGTACATCTACCTTCTGGGCAAAGATGGGGTCAAAATTTTATTACATTTGTCCCAAATGAAGTAAGATGAATCTCAAAGCTCAAGTCAGGATACTAATAAAGTCCAATTATGTAAATCACTCTTTGTCTCCCAAATATTCGAGCTCTAAGCTCAAAAGATCATCGTAGTCTTTATCAAAATCTGCTTCAGGCAGACTGACATGGTGAGATTCACCCTGAGGGGCCATGCCCTTATTGTCCTTTTGTATCTTTTGATAAGCCTCAATAAAGTGCTTGGGTTTGCGGATCTCCGCCCTTCCATGCTTACACCCACTCAGACTCCCTTGAGCTACATCATGTGCTTCGGGCACTGCTTGTGAGCCAACCAGTCTAGCATTGTAATTTCTCATTAGGAGTTGGTTGTATTTTTCTGCCACTAAAAGTGCAAAAATTAGCTCTGAGTGAGAGGTGTACTGCTGCTGGAGTACAAGGTTACTAGCATGGAATGTTGATATGATTTTTTGTATCAACTTGGTCTCAGTAATTTGCTGCTGGCATAATTTTAACCGAGATACAATACGATGCAAGGTAGAATTGCACTCCGTTATAGATTTAAATCTTGAAAATGGAGATTCAGCCAATCGTATTATGCCCGAGGGATTATATCATTTTGTTGATAGAAACAATCCTTCCGGGATGTCCATAAAATGCTAGGGTCCATCACAGTTGGTACTCATATTTCAAGTCCTGATTTAGGTGGTACCAGAGATAAATCAATGGTTTTGCCTTCTGGGCATCAGTGGATTTGAGACCATTGACAATGATTCCGCTTAATTAGGATGAGGCTAGATGAATCTCAACATCTATGGCCCATGTCACGTAGTTATTACCATCGAGAGTAAGCTCAGTTAATTCTCTCTTAGTAATACCAAGCATTTTCACTACGTTTTAAATGGACATGATAAGACATACGATTTGAATTTTATTAACAAAGGAGAAAGAGGATTTAATTTACATGTTCAATCACAAGGGAGCAAATATTGGGTGTCGTCTACCCAAACATGATTTACGGTCCGATAAAAATTGGGTGCCGCCTACCCAGACAATATATGCGGACTATAACTAATAATATAAATTTAATTCACATAAATAGTTATACAAGTAAGAGCAACTATTCAAGTTCAAATTTTAGTCAATGCTCATGTTTGCTTCAGGCGAACTTGTATACGAAAATTTTGGGCATTATTTGAGTAAATTAAATTAGCAGCAGAAATAATACTAGACACACAAGGATTTTCACATAAATTCTAATTTCTACAGCCAATAATCTCCAAGCCTATTTCGCGACAAGCGGTTCTAAAAGCAGAAATTTAAAAAGGATTAAGTCGCTTACCAGAGCGGAACCCAACAATAAGGGTTCCTAAGCATCTAATGAAACTTATCTCGCGTCGAGCGTGGGCGGACGAACTACTTGCTTCCTCGTCTAAGCAACAATAGATCTTGTCATCTCTCATAATGATCAGAGAGGAAAGAAGCTCCACAAAACTAAGTAAACTCATGAGTCACCGCGTGAGAAAGTGATTTCGTTGTCGAGAGAAAATAATTCCTCAATAGTAATTGTGTTTGTGTTCGTGTTTCTCTTGCTCGCTCACTCTCTTGAGAAAACCTTGCACAACCAACTCAAATGCATCCTTCATTCCCTCGTCCAATCCTTCACTAGTATTTGTATATACAAGCTTTGGTATATATTCAATCGCTTTTTCCCTCATTCTTTCCACCTTTTCTTCACTAATCTTATCAAGCACCGTCTTTATCGAGAGGGTCCCATTCCTCACCGCATTTCGGTCTAAGAAAATCGAGTAACTCCCGATTCGCCCGACAAGAACCAGTCATACTGCAAGTAAGCCGTCCTGTGCCAGAAAAGAAAAAAAGAAAAACCGGAATTAACCCGGCCGCCATACAATATGGACCGCCGAGTCAAACTGTCCCCTCTAAGATGCAAGTAGAATTTGGTGTCGAGGAATGTCTCCAAGATGGCGGTGCTCGAGGTGAGAGATGATAACGGCAACATTTTCTGGAAAAAGGGGGATGGTGGCACTGGGAAAAGCGACGACGCTCGGCAGCTGGTGGAGGCGGCGCTGGAGGGTGTAGTGGTGGGCGGTGCTCGTGTCGGTGAAGCGGTCGGCGATGCTGGAAGAGGCGGCGGGATGCAGCTTCCGTGTGAAGGGACAGCACTGACGGTCGGCTGAGCGACGAAGGCGCTGTGATTCTGGCCGAAGTGATTGAACCCTATCTTATTCATCTTTTTAAACTTGTTGCTGTTGGTAAAATAGGGGTGCCCGGAATCTATTCGGGATGAAAATTAAATACGAATTTAAATACAATTATTACTAGCATGAATTAATCCTAATTAATTCAAATAATAATTCCAACAACTAATTTTCATCATGCATGTTGAATTAATTTCACATATTAACTAGGCGGAATAAACAAGTAAATATGTGATTAACGTACCTTTTGTAGAATTGACCTTTGGATATACGGGACAATTACGATCTCTCTCTATCAACCCAAAGCCTTCTCAAGTATTTCCCTTTTCACCTCACTTGATCACCGGTGGGAGATGCTTTCAAGTAATTTAATAAACTAAGGAAAAAGAAAAATTTCTATGCTTCTTGATTTTTTCAACACATGGAATTATGTACTTGGGAATGAAATAATCATCCCCTATTTATAATGGTGAGGTGATCGAATTTTGCATATGTTTATGGGCCTAGAGAAAATCTTTTCTTAGTCTCTAAGAAATCTTGAATATATCTCATATATTCTTTTCTCCATAATAAAATATTCCACAAAAATCTCACTCACCTTATAAGTTTATTATTTTCAAAAATTTTAACTTAAAGATCCCAAGATTTGGATCTTCTTGAATATATGAGATATTCTTGTATTCCAAGAATACATATCTTCCATAATATCTTTCCAAGAAAATCAACAAAATCTTCTCTTTTATTGACATCATATTTTCGAAAATTAGGATGAAAAATCAGCATATAATTTTCTTTTTATTTTAATCACCTTATCATTATTGGGCTACTTGAGGGGCCTTTAAGGAGAATTAAGATTGGACCTCCTAATGGACTTCTAAATTTCAATATTGAGCCCCAATATAATTCAATCCATTAATATTAATTATTACCACTAATAAATTAATATTGCACTATCCATCTTAATCCATATTACGATAATATGGGCTCCCGGCTATTATTTCCCGCGTTTAAGATTATCAAGTCCATTAATTAATCAAGCTTCTGAATAGCTCTAAATTAATTAATATATTTCACCTTGGAGTAAAGACAACTCAACATTATTATTCGTACCGAAGAAACTAATTCTTCACTTGAAAGATTTGGTACAATAAAACTTCTGAGCCCACCAAGGAGACTAATCACACGAGCCGTACTCGCACGCGTTTCTCCATATTAAATCTTAGCAACAGTCGTATGATTAATATTACTGCCCAAGACACAAAGTTCGAAGTCGCAATGATTCTCACCCAACATGAATCAAAGCAGTAACTATTAAGCACACACGGTCCTATTTAAGTGACGGAGATTAAGAAATCAACAACCACTGAGGTCTAATTCTTCACCTTTCAGAACAGAAGAATTTCTCCTCGCTGTAGGACCTCTTCATCACATACTAAATGTGCTAGTGCAATCTCTTAGTCAAGACAGACCAATCTGAGCCTTACACATCGACCTTTCACGGCGGATTGTTCAATTCCACCTAGGTCGTGAAAATGTACGTTTAGTTACAAGTAAACTGTTAATGTTGTCTTCCGTGATCGGGTATCACCACATTAACTACAATGTAACATGTACTATATATTGAACGGTTTGCAATAGAAATTCAACATTCAATCATAACTAAAGCAAATGTGATAAAAGAATTATTCTCATAAAACGAGTGTTTGATACACGAGTTATACAAAGTAAAAGCATACTTTCACGTATAACTCCAACAATCTCCCACTTATACTTAAAGTCAACTTTTAGTATACATAACGCATGTCTTAGTGTAGTAGCTCTACGTGACATCTCATGTCAACCTACACTAACCTAATAATTCCTCCCACTTATACTTAAAGCATATTGGCAATAGTCTTGACTCCCATTCCATCCACATGTCTCTCGAATGTAGTCTGAGGCAGACCCTTTGTGAATGGATCCGCTAGGTTGTCACCCGACGCTATCTTTGCCACCTCTATATCTCCTCTCTTAACGATTTCTCGTATAAGATAGTATTTTCTTTCTATGTGTTTGCTGGCCTTGTGGGCTCTCGGTTCCTTTGAATTTGCAACTGCTCCGGTATTGTCACAAAAGACAGTTATCTTGTCGGGCAAATTCGGAACAACGTCCAAGTCCACTAAGAAGTTCTTGAGCCAAACTGCCTCTTTCGCCGCTTCACAAGCAGCTACATACTCGGCTTCCTGGTCGAATCGGCGATGCATTTCTGCTTAATGCTTCTCCATGAAATGGCTCCTCCTCCCATGCAAAACACACTACCCGAGGTTGACTTTCTTGAGTCTATGTCTGATTGGAAATCCGAGTCCGTGTATCCCATGGGAACTAGACTATCTGACTGGTAAATCAGCATCCGTTCCCGAGTTCTTTTCAGATACCTCAAGATGCACTTTACGGCAGTCCAATGGTCTTTCCCGGGATTACTTTGATATCTTGACACCATACCCACGGCAAAGCAGATATTCGGTCTCGTACACAGCATTGCATACATAAGGCTTCCTACGGCCGAAGCGTACGGAACACCTTTCATGTCATCTATCTCCGCTTGCGTCTTAGGGCTCATTTCTTTCGATAGATGGATTCCGTGCCTAAAAGGTACAAAACCTTTCTTGGAAACTTGCATGCTGAAACGCTTCAAAACAGTGTCAATGTATGAAGCTTGCGATAAGCCCAACATCCTCTTCTTGCGATCGCGAGTGATCTTGATCCCAAGGATGTGACCGGCTTCCCCTAAGTCCTTCATATCAAATTGTTTTGATAGCCATACCTTTACGTCTAACAATACCTTTACATTGTTTCCAATGAGCAGAATATCGTCTACGTATAATACTAAGAATACCACCGCAGTTCCGTCACGCTTCTTATACACACAACTTTCGAACTCGTTTTGATCAAACCCATAAGACTTAATCACTTGATCAAAACACTGGTTCCAAGTACGCGATGCTTGCTTAAGTCCGTAAATGGATCTCTTGAGCTTGCATACGAGATTCTCTTGGCCTTTTTCAATGAAACCTTTGGGCTGTTGCATATAGATATCTATCCCGTCAAGACTTCCGTTAAGGAAAGCCGTCTTGACATCCATTTGCCAGATCTCGTAATCTAGGTGCGCAGCGATCGACAAGAGAATACGGATGGACTTAAGCATAGCTACAGGCGAAAAGGTTTCCTCATAATCGATCCCTTCTTTCTGAGTATACCCTTTGGCCACAAGCCTCGCTTTGAAGGTTTCAACCCTTCCGTCCGGTCCTCTTTTCCTCTTGTACACCCACTTGCATCCAATGGGTTCTACCCCACTGGGTGGCTCGACCAACTCCCACACTTGATTATGATCCATCGAACCCAGCTCGGCTTCCATTGCCGTTTGCCACGACTCTGCGTCTTTGTCTTGGATTGCCTCATCGTACGTCCATGGGTCTGATTCAACACCGGGAACCAAATCCGAAGATTCTCCTATCCCCATGAATCTCTCGGGTTGCCTAGGAACCCTCCCATTACGACGGGGTTCCGGTTGTGAAGATGTGACGTGTGGTACATCATCTTGTATACTTGGTATCGAGGTTTGACCTCTCAATTCTTCTAATGTAATTTCACTTTTAGGTTTCCGATTGTTCATATAGTCTTCCTCCAAGAATTTAAAGTGTGTACTAATCACGGTATTTTGATCCTTGGGACTACAGAACATACACCCTTTCGTTCCCGCAGGGTATCCTATAAACAGCCTTAATTCCGAACGTGGATCCAACTTACCGGCTTCCTTGTCTAGCACGTATGCCGGACAACCCCAAATCCGCAAATGTCTTAGACTGAGCATGCGCCCGGTCCACAATTCCATTGGGGTTTTAGGAACCGATTTGGATGACACCAAGTTTAGAATATAAGCCGCCGTTTCCAAGGCGTTACCCCAAAACGACTTGGGTAAATCTGAATAACTCATCATGGATCTGACCATTTCTAAAAGAGTCCGGTTCCTTCATTCCGCCACACCGTTCTGTTGAGGGGTTCCCGGTGCGGTCAACTAGAATATGATCCCTTCATCCGATAGGTAGTTCAAGAATTCATCGCTGAGGTATTCACCTCCACGATCTGATCGTAGAAACTTGATACTCTTTTCCCTATGTTTCTCGGCTTCAGCCTTAAACTCTTTGAACTTTTCAAAAGTTTCAGACTTATGCCGCATAAGGTAAATGTACCCATATCTTGAGTAATCGTCAATGAAGATAACAAAATACTCATACCCAATTCTCGCTTTGATCGTCATTGGACCACACACATCGGTATGAACGAGTTCTAACACTTCCGTGGCTCTATTCCCCTTGGCTCCAAATGCCCTCTTGGTCATCTTACCCTCTAAACAGGATTCACAAGTAGGAAACGGCTCGACTTGGAGTGATTCCAAGGATCCGTCTTTCACCAATCTCTCTATCCGCTTTAGATTAATATGACCTAGTCTAAGATGCCATAGAAGTGTTTCGTTCATCTCCGAAGAACGCTTTCTTTTATTTCTCGAAATGATCGACGTGTTATTAGATTCATTATTTGAGTGGTGTGCACACTTAATCGTATAGAGATTGTTTACCAACGTTCCATGACAGATAACATCATTCTTAAAAGAAACAGTAACAACTTTATTAAAAGTAACTGAATATCCATCAAAAAACAACTTAGAAACTGAAATTAAATTCTTCCTAAAGTTTGGAACGTATAAAACATCTCTTAAATTAAAACTCTATCTTCAAAAGATAGGTGCACGACTCCCACTGCTTCGGCTGCCACTCTCGTAGCATCCCCCAAAGTGATTGTGATCTCATTCTTGCTAAGTCGTCGGGTTAGCTGGAACCCTTGAAGAGTGAAACAAATATGATCAGCTGCCCCGGTATCCACTACCCAAACGTGGGCAGCATACGCCGCAACATATGTTTCAACGACTAAAGCATGAGACTTACCTTTCTTTCCACCCTTCTTAGGCTTAGAACAGGTCGCCCTCCAATGTCCCTTCTCACCACAATTAAAGCACTTACCCTTAGCAGCTTTCTTTCCACCTCCTTCTCCCTTTGCCTTGGGTTTCGCAACGGTTGGATTTGCTTGGGTCTGACCCTTCGTCCTCTTCCTCTTCTTCCCTCCCTTGGGACCCGAAGAGGAAGACGGACTGTTTGCCACCATAGCAACGGTTTGGTGATCCATTAGAGTCTCCGCCGATACCAAAGCTTGCAAGAGCTCGGGTAAACTATTTGCCCGGTCATTCATTTGATAGTTCAACTGAAACTGCTCAAAGCTCTTTGGCAGAGAATGGAGAACGAAATCGACCTTTGTAGGGAGGTCAAATTCCGCACCAAGTACTTCCAACTTGTTGAGATAACCCATCATCTCGATTACGTGATCCCTTACGGGCGTACCTTCCACCATTTTCAACGAAAGTATCTTTCGCATGGTGATTTGCCTAGCCGTACGGTTCTGATGTTGAAACATCGCTTCAAGTTTTTCATTATCTCAGAGGCGGTCTCCATGTGTTGGTGTTGGTGTTGCAACACATCTGACATTGAAGCCAGAATAGTACACCTAGCCATCTCATCGGAGTCAAACCAACTCTTATGCTCTTTCTTGTCCGCTTTCGTGGCATCTTCGGCAGGCTCTTGGGGCTTAGGAGTAGTAAGTACCCACTTGTGGTGTTGAGCGGTTAGGACAATATTAAGGTTACATTTCCAATCAACATAGTTCTCACCAACAAGTTTGTTATCTTTAAGTATACTAAACAGTGGATTAAAAGGTTGCGACATGATGAACTGAGAATAAAACATACATTCATATCAATATCTAGAAAAATATGAAATTATCACATAATTCGATCACATCAATTATATTGAAACCTTAAAACAATATAATCATGCATCAGCCAACATCTCGAAACAATTTAAATGCGCCACGAGGGGTGGTCTATACATTTAAACACATTCAAGCGGATTACAAACTTAAAAGTTACAAATCCTTAATTCAAAATTAATAGTTGGCTCCCACTTTGACCACATAGAAATTGTTAGGGACTCCGAGGGGAGTAAGTTAATATCAATTTCCTATGCCTAAGTAATAACCATAATTAAATACAGGATTATTATTTCGCTTTGAGCAAGCCACTCGTGGTGAGGGTCAATATCGCCACTAGTAATAATCCACAATCATCCTTTCGGAATTTATTCATGTGAAATCCGTTCTTTTAGCCGATCCGAGGGGGAAATGTATTCCAAAAGAACTTCACAAATAAATAAATTATGGAGGTCAAATTAATCCAATTTTAATATCCGGAATAAAATTGCGATTATAAAAACATACTTAGTAATTTTCGAAAGTAAGGTTTTTCTTGGACAATTAAATTCATGCAAACACATATTAACAAATAATAATAATTGCACGAAATAAAACATCCATCAAAACAAAATTAAACACATTGGAGCACTCAAATCCAATTGTCACGGTTTAATTTCCTCACGTCTTAATGCGAAAAATCGTCCTTGTTGCTTTCCGACGTTCGTCTCGACGTGCTCCCACTCGAACAACAACACTTCATCAAAAACAGCATCGTTTGGGGTTCGGGACGACGTTTAAAATCACACGGAAAAAAACACGAACTGAAAAAATTACACGGCCCGAGATACGGCGCGCGTCGGCCCACGAAGTGGGCCCGCGCGCCTCCCGGCCCAAAAAGCGCCGAAGCACTGCTGGAAGCGCACCGAAGCGCAGCCCCGAGGCGCACCCGAGGCGCTGCACGGAGGCGCGCCGAGGCGCCGCCCGGAGCGCCCCGAGGCGCTGCAGCCCGAGGCGTGCGCGCGGCGCCGGCCTTCCGTCGCGCCCGGGTCGTGCACCGTGCACCCCGTGCGCCGTTTTTCGCCGTTCGTCCTCGTTTTCTTCACCCCTTGCATGATTTTACGTCCATACACGCGCCACGCTTGTATGCGTCGTCCGGGTACGCCGTTTTTAATTCTTCGTTCTTCGTCACGATCCGGTTACAATTTATTTTTACAAAAAAAAAATACTAGATCTAGACTAGTCTATTACAATGATCGAATCAAAATAAAAATAACTAATCTACTCGTGGATTTTCTCACGAGAAAAACGAATTCGAACGAATCGAATTAAAAAATAATTAATTCACACGCATGAAATTAACAACATTAAAACCATGACAATTGGATACCTGCAATAAAGATCTAACAATTCTACTATCCAATTTCAATTTAATGTTTAACAATTTAAATTCCAATTTAAAATTCAGAGCCCGAAACCGTGGCTCTGATACCAGTTGTTGGTAAAATAGGGGTGCCCGGAATCTATTCGGGATGAAATTTAAATACGAATTTAAATACAATTATTACTAGCATGAATTAATCCTAATTAATTCAAATAATAATTCCAACAACTAATTTTCAACATGCATGTTGAATTAATTTCACATATTAACTAGGCGGAATAAACAAGTAAATATGTGATTAGCGTACCTTTTGTAGAATTGACCTTTGGATATACGGGACAATTACGATCTCTCTCTATCAACCCAAAGCCTTCTCAAGTATTTCCCTTTTCACCTCACTTGATCACCGGTGAGAGATGCTTTCAAGTAATTTAATAAACTAAGGAAAAAGAAAAATTTCTATGCTTCTTGATTTTTCCAACACATGGAATTATGTACTTGGGGATGAAATAATCATCCCCTATTTATAATGGTGAAGTGATCGAATTTTGCATATGTTTATGGGCCTAGAGAAAATCTTTTCTTAGTCTCTAAGAAATCTTGAATATATCTCATATATTCTTTTCTCCATAATAAAATATTCCACAAAAATCTCACTCACCTTATAAGTTTATTATTTTCGAAAATTTCAACTTAAAGATCTCAAGATTTGGATCTTCTTGAATATATGAGATATTCTTGTATTCCAAGAATACATATCTTCCATAATATCTTTCCAAGAAAATCAACAAAATCTTCTCTTTTATTGACATCATATTTTCGAAAATTAGGATGAAAAATCAGCATATAATTTTCTTTTTATTTTAATCACCTTATCATTATTGGGCTACTTGAGGGGCCTTTAAGGAGAATTAAGATTGGACCTCCTAATGGACTTCTAAATTTCAATATTGAGCCCCAATATAATTCAATTCATTAATATTAATTATTACCACTAATAAATTAATATTGCACTATCCATCTTAATCCATATTACGATAATATGGGCTCCCGGCTATTATTTCCCGCATTTAAGATTATCAAGTCCATTAATTAATCAAGCTTCTGAATAGCTCTAAATTAATTAATATATTTCACCTTGGAGTAAAGACAGCTCAACATTATTATTCGTACCGAAGAAACTAATTCTTCACTTGCAAGATTTGGTACAATAAAACTTCTGAGCCCACCAAGGAGACTAATCACACGAGCTGTACTCGCACGCGTTTCTCCGTATTAAATCTTAGCAATCGTCGTATGATTAATATTACTGCCCAAGAC
Source organism: Ballota nigra (assembly GCA_947034835.1). Classification (NCBI taxonomy): domain Eukaryota; kingdom Viridiplantae; phylum Streptophyta; class Magnoliopsida; order Lamiales; family Lamiaceae; genus Ballota; species Ballota nigra. The sequence goes on along the minus strand of OX344720.1, from coordinate 71,172,242 downwards.
ACAGAGTTCGAAGTCGTAATGATTCTCACCCAATATGAATCAAAGCAGTAACTATTAAGCACACACGGTCCTATTTAAGTGACGGAGATTAAGAAATCAACAACCACTGAGGTCTAATTCTTCACCTTTCAGAACAGAAGAATTTCTCCACGCTGTAGGACCTCTTTAACACATACTAAATGTGCTAGTGCAATCTCTTAGTCAAGACAGACCAATCTGAGCCTTACACATCGACCTTTCACGGCGGATTGTTCAATTCCACCTAGGTCGTGAAAATGTACGTTTAGTTACAAGTAAACTGTTAATGTTGTCTTCCGTGATCGGGTATCACCACATTAACTACAATGTAACATGTACTATATATTGAACGGTTTGCAATAGAAATTCAACATTCAATCATAACTAAAGCAAATGTGATAAAAGAATTATTCTCATAAAACGAGTGTTTGATACACGAGTTATACAAAGTAAAAGCATACTTTCACGTATAACTCCAACAATCTCCCACTTATACTTAAAGTCTGCTTTTAGTATACATCACGCATGTCTTAGTGTAGTAGCTCTACGTGACATCTCATGTTTAGAAATAGTTGAATTTGTTAAGTTTAGAATTGATTTTAGTTGAATTAGATTAGTTGATCGAATTTTAATTTAATTTTAAAGCATGTTTAGAAATAGTTGAATTGTAGAGCCGAATTGATTTTTTTTCGAATTATGTTATAGATTTTTAAAGCATGTTTATTTTCATTGATTTTAATTTAATATTTCGAATTTTGTTATAGATGAGCGGACAAGGCAGTGGCAGTGGCAGTCAGGAGCCTCCGAGGGATGAGGAGGTTCGTCGAGGAGAGCGAGGAGGGAGGAGACGACGGGCCTCACTAAGACCCGTGGTTCCACCTATTTTCAGACCGAGGTCTCAATCAGAGACCTCTTCACAGCCTGGTGCGGGCTCCTCCTCCTCCTCACAGCAGACTGCTGAGGGCTCATCCTCCTCCCGACAACATCCGATTGTTCAAGCACGGATGACTGTTCAGCCACATGGTTCAACGTAAGTTTTAATATTTTATACTAAATTTTTTTATTAATTAAAACCTAATTATTTTACTAACTTTGAAGTTTTAATTTTACAGTTGGATTCCTGGTCATGAGGCTACTAATCAGGTTTCCCGGTCCATCCTTGGATGTGGATTCGAGCCCACCGCTTACAGTTGGAGGCTAGTGTCCGATGCAAAGAAAAAGACATACTTCGAGGAGTTTAAGGTATTAATTTAATTTATTAATTCACCGTTTATTAATATCAAATATATAAACAGATATTTACATTTAAATTGTAATTGCAGAAAGAATGTGTCTGGGCACCGGAGCACGATGACCAGATGTGGAAGAATTTCGAAAAATATGCGGCGGAAAGGTACAAAGACCTCCTTTTTAGAATGAGGGAGAAGTGGTACAAGAAGGGAGAGGCCACCGACCTGGGGACTGACAGTGAAAACCGGCCGATTTGGGATCAATTCCTCCGCTACTGGGATTCCGCTGAATTCAAAGAGAAGTCGGCGAAAAACAAGGCGAATCGGCGTAGTGACCCTGATGGAGAAGGGATGGCGAGACATCGGGCCGGTTCTCGGTCCATTTATGAGCACGGGTTGAGATTTGTAAGTTTTGTCTTTAATTTTGTAGTTTTTGAATTTATATTATTTTTTCCCTAATTTTTTATGAGTGGTATTAATTTTTACTATCTTTTTTTCTAATTAGGCGGCGGAGCAAGGACGCGAGCCCTCTCATTTTGAGAGATTGCAGCTCGCCCACCCACTCGTCGAGGAGACTGGGAAGTCTACCTACGGTCGTACCACCGAGATCCACGTAAGTATTATTTCAATATTAATAGTATTATTTTAATTTTTAAAATTAAAAGTATTATTTTATATTTTGTGTTCAATTTATTTAATTTTTTGTATAATTAATTTGCAGAGAAAGATGCTCGAGGACCTTGCCTCCCAGCCTCAGCCTGAGGAAACGGCAGAGGGGTCGGGGTCGATGCCCCCCACACAGCCTTTTGTTGACGTTCAAAATGAATTGTACTTCAAGAACGTCAAGGCTAAAAAGGGGCGGTTCGCTGGATTGGGTGGCTTCGGAAAGAACTTTTTCCGACCTCGTGGCTCGGGCTCATCCTCCTCTCAGTCTTCCATCGACTCTCATCCCAGTGAGGTCGAGAGGCAGCTTGCCATGGTGGTGGAGCAGATGAACAACATGCAGAGGCAACAGCGAGAGAAGAAAGAGTCTGAGAGGCAGTACAATCTCCAAATGCAGCAGTATACAGCCGCCATGCAGGAGTGGTGGCGGTTGTTCACCTCTGATGTGCCACGAGAGCTCATGCCTGCGCCACCGATGCCGCCGATCCCGCCGACCCAGCCGTCGATGCCCCCGATGCAGCCGATTGTTAACCTGGGCGAGGATGAGGAGGAAGAGGAAGCCGGATTTAATTTCGACGAGTAGAAAAATTTTAATTTTAATAAATGTGAAATACAATTTTTTTTTATTTTGAATTGATGTTATTTTTATTTAATTTTTTGTGAAGTACTACAATTTATTTACTTTTAGTTCAAAATAAATAATTTTACCAAAATAATAATTGCGTACAAATGAACGAATATTTTTATAAACAAATTAGATACGAAAAGAAATTAATTTGGTGAATTATGGAAAAAAAATAAATCAATTTGAATACATATACAATTAATTGCATACAAATGAACGAATTATAAATTTAAGCGGGAGTTGAAATAAATAATTTTACCAAAATAATAAAAAATAAATGGCCCCAACATTTATAAAAACAAGTGAGAAATGAAAATGAATTAATTTGGTGAATTATGGAAAAACAACGAGTCAATTTGGATACATATACAATTAATTGCGTACAAATGAACAAATTATAAATTTAAGCGGGAGTCGAAATAAATAATTTTACCAAAATAATAAAAATTAAATGGCCCCAACATTTATAAAAACAAGTGAGAAACGAAAATGAATTAATTTGGTGAATTATGAAAAAAAAACGAGTCAATTTGGATACATATACAATTAATTGCGTACAAATGAACGAATTATAGTTTAATTATGCATTGTCGAAATAAAAAAATTTACAAAATAAAAAAAATAGTTGGGCAAAATATTTTTATAAACAACTTAGATACGAAAAGAAATTAATTTGGTGAAATATAAAAAAAATGACTTAATTTGAATACATATACAATTAATTGCATAAAAATGAACGAAAGTAGCTTGTGCCCTAGTGGCGCGCGTCCCCTCCTCTTGCTCAAGAGGTCCCGTGTTCGATTCCCCTTGGACGCAAAAATGGATTAATTGTTCAAGGCCTAATAAGACTAATATAGAAGGTGGGCCGCATATATTAAGCAATGGGCCGAGTGGCCCAGTGGTCCGCGCCCGCGCCCGCCCCGCCCGCCCCGGGTGCCCTGGCTCGAACCACGCGAGCCACTTTTTTTTGTATAGGCTCGGTAATTTGCGACGGTCAAATTCCGTCGCTAATCTTTAATTTTGCGACGGAAAACAGCCCGTCGCAAATTATAACAGAAAAAAATAAAAAAAAATATATAAAAACATTTGCGACGGAAGATGACCGTCGCAAATGTTTTTGACCCGATCGGGTCTAACCCGAAAGATTTGCGACAGAATATTGTCCGTCGCAAAATCTCTGCGACCCGGCCGGGTCTGACCCGCCATTTTTGCGACGGATTTATCCGTCGTTAATTTGCGACGGACCTCCAAAATCCGTCGCAAAAATTAGCTACGGCTGTTTTAAAAACGGACACGTGTCCGTCGCAAATTCCGTCGCAAAGAACTATTTGCGACGGAAATTCCGTCGCAAATTCCGTCGCAAAACAGTGTTTTTTTTGTAGTGTCCGTTATACAGAATCTGTGGCGGATAATGCCTTTCCGGCATAAATTTGGAGAATAGCAGGTTTGGTGTATAACATAAATGAATAGAGCACTCGTGTTGATAACGTGTTGTAAAATAAAGAGCACAAACAGGAATACCAATTTGTTTACACAGTTCGTCATGAATGACTACATCTGGGGGCGTACTAAGCCAGGAGTTTTCCACTATATTTTCATGTGTATGTACATGTATGTATTACAATATTAAGTACGGGGTTATATATATATAATATAAAAATCCTAAAGCCTATAAGGCTACTTGACTCATAAGTAATGTCCACATTAAATTTTCTGGATTTGGCATATCAAATCTTCTAGATTTACAACAGTTACGTCTCTCATCCTATTATGTTTTGAAATTTCATGTCAAGATTTTAAAATTCAACTCATATTCACTTTTAAAAATATCATTAGAGTCTCTCCAATAATAACATAATATATAATAACAGCTATATCAAAACCAGTGATGCAGAAATCGGGCTAGGCGGCCTCCTCCTGACCCGATTTCTGCAAAATCGGTAAATCTATGTGTTTTCGGACCTAAGCCGCTCTAGGCCCTAATATACAAAAATTAAAAAAAAATTACCAAAAAAAATTTCTAGGCCTAGGTGCTAGTCAGCTAGAAAACGCTCAATTACTGATTTTTTATTTTTACACCCTTGATCAAAACATTTATAAATTTGATTCGACATAAAATTTCATCAACAATAGTATAACAATATCATAGCACCTATTCTTACCATTTGATTGGATATAAAATTACATTCAAATCTACTTAAATTATCAAATTAAATCCACATTGTCATTAGTCATCAGAATTTTGATATTCACTGTCACAATATCTACAATCCATCATTATCCCAAATCAAAATATTGGGCAATAATTACTGTATAGTAAAACAGTTTGTTTTATTTATAACTCGATGCAGATATAACGTATTTTACAATGTAAAATCATACATTTGATGCTAAATATGTGTTCTTAAAATGTGTAGAATTAATATTGATATTTATTTATAATATCACATTCTCTTAAAAAAAAAAAAGAGAGGATGAATATGAAATGGATCTCCCCAATTACTTAAGTCAAAGGTGGATTATTAAATCCCTCGAATTAATGAGTTTTTGTGTCATATATAAAAAAAATCAAATCAAATTTATAATGATTGGAGGAGTAAAAAAGATGGCAGATAAAACAAATAAAATGTTGTGGGGAATTAATGAATTAATTTTAGCTTATCAAAGAAAAGGGAAATCGGATTGCAGCGTGAAAGAAAGAAAGAAGTCATACGAAGACGCGGAGGCAGTGTGAACGAAGCAATGAGCGGGTCCCACCCGCAGTCTTGCATGTGTGCTACGTGGACGGACGTGTTAGGCGACCGCACGTGGGACAAGTCAGAATTCGCGTATTGGGCCCCACGCAGATCACAATTCTCCTTTTTACTCTTATTATCTGTAATTTTTAAAGCCAATTATTAATTTAGATTTTAAACCCTTCTTTTTTACTTTTAGATTTTGAAATATTATTATAAGAGTATGTATAGAATAAAATTGGTTCGTACATAAATCAAAGATAATAATTATTTTTATTAAAGAGTTTTAATTTATTTTTAATAAATAAATAATACTTATCGGTGAAAACAATTAATACATTTGAATAAAAATAACTAATATCCTTTGACGAAGATATATAAATTTTGAACCCTTCTTTTTGCTTTTAGATTTTGAAATACTATTAAAATTTTATAAAGTGAAAACAATCTTAGAAAAGCTTATTTATTCTTTTTTCCAAGCGGCAAGTCAAGTCCAACACTTAAAATTCGAGTTTGGCATTCCACTTGGTAACATTAACGTGGTAAAAGTAGAGTTTGAATTGACTTGCAAATAGAACGAGTTGATCTTAGCGAGTCTGATGAAATTATATAAAAAAGCTTAACTATCAAAGTCTAATAAATCGAGTTAGAGCCAAATATATCGTTAATAAATTGTGTATTTCATGAACTCGAATTTTAAAACTTAACGAGTCCATCAGAGTTCAGCTTTATAATATACATTACATTAGGTGTCGTCTTCTGTCATTAAAAATAGGAAGAAATTGAATTAAACTGATTGATGCTTAATTTATAATCATTTGATATAAGCTCGATCATTTACTTTGTATACCAAATAAGTTTGGTTGTATTTTGTATGATAGAAAAAGTCCAAATTTTGATGTGGATTTGAGCTTAACACTTCAGAAAATATAACTATAGGCTAGATTCTAGAATGGCTCTTAATTTAAAATTATGAAATGCATAATTTTTAATAATATTACCTCCATCCACAAAAAGTAGTCCAGTTAAATTGCACGATTTCTAATGCAATATGTCAGAGAGTATTATGGAATGTTGTAAAGTCCGTTTATAAAATATTTTGTATTTTTTTTTTATTTTTAAATGAACCGCACAATACCACATAATATATTCTGATATATCGCATTAAAAAATGTGATTTAACGTGATTATTATTTTTTGGACGGGAGAGTATTTAATAATTTATGGAATATTGATATGCTGTGTCAACGGTCAGCCTCGGACTCGATCTGACTATTTGCGCGGATGTTCTGATTAATTAAATATTTATGCAATTCAAATGTGAAACGGTAATATTTTATTTGTTAATTTATTTTTCTTAAGTGGGGGTTTATATAATTATATTCGTTCGTCTTAGATTCTTTATCCAAGCTGAAAATGATAGATTGATAGTTAGTTTAATTCTTTCCTGAGGAATGAATTGTGGGTATATAATATTATCACGCGAGATGATTTACTTTTTAGTTTATGTTATTTTTGTTAAATTAACTTGTTTAAATTATTATTTTATTTATATACAAAAGTAACAAAGGAATCCTTATCATATTTGAACAGACCACCAGAATGTATAGTGGATTATTATATGGGAGTTGCATATCTTTCAAAAAGTAACTTATTGTTGCATTCGACTAATTAAAAAGGGCGCCACTCGTTTTAACTTTTCCATGTTTATAAACATAATCTAATTATTCTCATGCAATCCACTAAAAAAAACACGGGAATTTGGCTACAGCGAATAACAGTTCTCAATTTACGATGGTGTTAAAGACGATTCTGATTATTTTGTCATAGCTTACAAAATTTGTAACGAATTCATATTCGTTGCAAATTACGTTGACAATTACGACGTCTTTTCACTGGTTATACATAGAAAATACTTTGTTTTTGTGTCATCATCGCAAATCGACGTGGTTAGGGGTTACACGATTCGTCAGCAGACGTGAACTATTAGAAAAATTAAATAAATAAATTGATTATGCATCTCTCTATATATTCAGATTTTTAAATGAGATGAAATTATTTCATAAAATTAGAGCCAGAAGGTTCACTTCCAGAAAAAAGATTTTGATTCGATTCTCACCGAGAGTACGTAAAAAAAGAATTTAGCCAAACACAACACCAAAATGTATTGATAGTTGCACTTGTAGTTAATACACTTATTAGAAAATTTCATTTTTTTTGTCCACAATCGATGTGAAATAAATATCCTTTCTTTTAGTTTAATAAAATCGCAATCCAACAATTAATAGTCGAAAAACATGAATTTACGGGAACTCGAATTCGTGTTGAATCCATATATACCTACTCATACTGTTGAACCCACATAAACACAAAACGCCTATCTAGACTTTAATGTTTTCTTTGCATAATTTTATTTATTTTTTTGAAAATTATTTATATAGGGATTAAAACCGTTTTCGTCCCGTAACTTTTTACTTTTTTTTTTGGTCCCATAGTTATTTACTTTTTCAATTTAGTCCCACAATAATTCAAATTTACCCAAATTAGTCTCAAATGACCAAAAAGCTCGTGAAACGACATCGCTTTGGTCACGTGCCGGTCACGTGCTAATATTTTTCGGTGGAATAGGGAATAGGAGGGATTAAAACCATTTCCGTCCCGTAACTTCTTACGTTTTTCTTTTTGGTCTCATACTTATTTACTTTTTTATTTAGTCCCACAACAAATTAAATTTACCCAAATTAGTCCCAAATGGCCGGAAAACTTGTGAAACAACGTCGTTTTGGTCACTTGCCAGTCATGTGCTAATATTTTTCAACGGAATAGGATGTCGGGTCCCGTTTTGCGGACGTGGCACGCTGACTAAGTAATTTCTCTTATAAAATAAATATAAAACTAAAAAAATATTTTCCAACTCATTTTTTCAATTAAAAAAAAAAACCTTAGAACTTAAAATAAAGCTACCTACAATTAAAACAAAAATAAATCAAAGCTACCTCTAAAATCTTCTTTCTTCGAGACTCTCCATTTCGAGTTAATTGCAGAAAGTTATGGCATCCAGAGAAGTCGAAGAAAATATGGTCTCCACAACCGTTAACTCCTTTAATGGAAGGGCCCGATTTTGAGATGGAAGACCATGAAGGAAGTAAGAATGAGAGCTTGTGGGAAGTTATCAGAGAATGATTCAGAATACAGAGGACTGTCCCGTTGGAAACAATTTTTCTTCATCAATGTCGTTGTACAGCCCGAACATTTTTAGTTTTATTTTGCAATGGCCAACCACCATTATTTTGTAGGTAACTTTATTTTTAGTTTTAAGGGTTTTTTTATTGAAAAAATGAGTTGAATTTTTTTTTTTAGTTATATATTTATTTAATAAGAGAAATTGCTTAGTCAGCGTGTCACGTCCGCAAAATGGGATCCGTCATCCTATTCCGTCGGAAAATATTAGCACGTGACCAAAACGACGTCTTTTCACGAGTTTTTCTGCCATTTGGGACTAATTTGGGTAAATTTGAATTGTTGTGGGACTAAATCGAAAAAGTAATAAGTATGGGACCAAAAAGAAAAATTTACGAGACGAAAACGGTTTTAATCCCTCCTATTCCGCCGTAAAATATTAGCACGTGACCAAAACGACGTTGTTTCACGAGTTTTCCTTTAAGACTAATTTGGGTAAATTTGAATTGTTGCGAAACTAAACCGAAAAAATAAATAAGTGTGGGACAAAAAAAAAAAGGTAAAAAGTTGCGGGACGAAAACGGTTTTAATCCCATGTATATACTCCAATAAAATTATTCATTGACATGGATATTAACAAATCCGAGATAGAAAGTAGATTCATAACTGAATTTAGGAAATCAAAACTTGTGGAACAAGTATTACAACTAGTCACGAGGAATAAATAGAGAAAAGCCCCACAAGAAACTTAAAAAATATTTCTCTTTTCCTTTACCTCGTCACTCTGACGTTAGAATACCACAATATGAACAAATGTAGACGGCCCAATATATAAAGTATTATAATTTTCCATCTATTTATACAGTTCAAAACAGAAATAATTTATTGTTTTATTATTAAAGTGAATATCTGTTTCCGCGTAGACGGATGAGACAGAGGAAAGGAAAAGGAAAGTACACTCTAGATTTTCTATTTTATAGTATTTGTTTAATCCTACCTAGATTTATTTGTTATAAACACTATTCAATACTTTAATTTATTACATTCCAAATCCACACATTAAATTAAGTCTTTCTTTTATTTGGCAAATTCTAATATACACTATATACAATATGCACTCTTTTCTTAAATTATATTACTCGAAAACCAATTACACGATGTAACTGTTTCAAACAACTATTACTAATGTAGAGCAATGATGAAGACATATTCAATGAAGGAGTAATTCTCTTGTGAACTTGGTGCATGATACACTCACTCTATAGTTGAGACTGTATACATTGAAAAATATAATTTGATTACACTGAAAAGCGTAGTTAGATTACATTAAAAAATTTACACTGAACATTGATTTTCATTGTAAACTTTTCAATGTAACCTAATCATATTTTTTGGTATAGTCAGCGTACACTTTTTGGTATAAACAATCTCAACTGTTGAGTGAGTGCACCATACACCTGGTGCATATGAGAGTGTGCGTCATTTGAATGCCGAATTAAGCAATAAAAAAGAAAAGCCCAATACTTTTCAAATAATAAATTCAACTCCTTAATAACAATTTACAACATCTCTTATTTATAATAAACCTAACTTAGTGAATAATAGCCTTTAATAAATCCTTGATATAATTAAATCAAACATAATCCTCAACATAAATAAAATCTAATCTTGCAAAATAATATAAATTTAGAAATATAAATCAATTAACTTTTAATTATTTCCCACAATTTTTTTTAATTTTATAAATGCTCAATTTCTTATTGGTAATAAAATGACTATGAAATCATATTGGAAGGAAAAATAGCGCCGACGTCCTAACGCTAGTTCAATTTTATTACCAAATATGTGATTGTGTATGCAATAATAATATAATTCTTTACGCGTGAATGCATTAATAATTTATGAATCAGACCACACGATAAAAAAAATCCAAAAAACTGTACGAATGAAGGAAAAGAATGATATAGAAAGAGAAATATATTTGTGAGCTCCCTTTGACACCTAAGCCAAAACTGAAAATCATTCTTTTCTTTTCGAGAATTAATTTTTTCAGTTTTTCACACTGTATTTTCACACCACCCTTTCATATAATATGACCACCAAACCCTTTTCTCAAGTTTCCTTTCCCAAAATTAATCTTTCCCTGGATCATTCTTTAATTTCTCCTTAGCTTTTTTTCGCATCCGAATTATATATATGGATCCGGGTCATCACCAACTCCATCACCAATACTCGGTGCAGAGTATTGATACGGGTGGCGGGGATAGGTTTCCTCAATGGAGTATCCAGGAGACCCGAGATTTCTTGGTTATTCGGGCCGAACTAGACCCGACCTTCATGGAAACGAAGCGTAATAAGCTCTTGTGGGAAGTGATTTCGACCCGAATGAAGGAAAAGGGTTATAGCAGAAGCGCGGAGCAGTGCAAGTGCAAATGGAAAAACCTCGTCACTCGATATAAGGTACACACACACACACATATTGGTATTTGTGTGTGTATATATATATATTTATATTGATGATTTTATTTTTTCAAAAGTAGATTCGTACCGATATAGCATAGCAACAAGATGAGTAGTGTATTTTTAGATCTGTATTTTGTTTTTGTTCAGGGTGCGTGTATTTTTTATGGGATTTGGTTATTATTATATGTATGTGTGTATATCGATCAATAAGTCACACGAGTTTATTCGAAATGATAATTACTACGTATAGGAGTATGAACTAGGGTAATTCATTTAAACATATGAACTCAAGAGAAGATGATCATTTTCTATAATTTAGATAGGTTCGTATTCATTTTAAAAGACATGGAATTATGCTACATAACAAAATTTCATTTACATAATAACCACAATAAAATTGGCCTATACTACTCACAAACATTCTTTCATTATAACTTCTCTAACTAAAAAATTTATGACATCTTGTAATTACAACTTCCCTAAATAAAAAAAGTGTTCTTTATACCTTGTCAATTGTCATTATAGATTCTCTAGATGAAAAAACTTATATTTAGAAAAATTATTTTATTAACGGGATCTCTGTCGCTGTAATGACAGGATATAAAGATTGTTTCTATTATTCAAGACTTTTATCTAAAGATCCTATATCTTTTTCACTATAAGTCAATTTTTTTGCTGTGAAATGTGTGCGCTCATGCATGTATAAGATTTGATTTTTTTTCTTAAGAAAATAAATTTAAAAATTAACTAGTGTGCATATACATATTTAATAAGGGATGCGAAACTACGGAAGGAGAAGTAATGAGACAACAATTCCCATTCTACAACGAGCTGCAAACCATCTTCGGGGCCAGGATGCAAAGAATGTTGTGGCTAGAGGCGGAGGGCGGGGGTAGCGCCACCACTTCCAAAAAGAAAGCGGCGGCCCAGTTCTCCTCGGACGAGGAGGACGAAAACGAGGAGAGCGAGGGGGAAAAGGCCGCGGCCAAGAAGAAAAGAAAAGTGAAGGTAGGAAGCAACGCGACCGCGAGCACATCAATAGTGAAGGGAATGAGAGAGATGATGGAAGAATTTATGAAGCAACAAATGCAAATGGAAATGCAATGGATGAAAGCTTATGAGGCAAGGGAAGAAGAGAGGAGAGTGAAGGAAATGGAGTGGAGACAAACTATGGAGGCATTGGAGAATGAGAGGATAATGATGGAAAGGAGATGGAGAGAGAGAGAGGAACAAAGGAAGATGAGAGAGGAAGCCAGGGCTGACAAAAGAGATGCTCTTATTACTGCACTTTTGAACAAGCTTAGAAGAGAAGAAATGTAGTAATAACTTGTATAATTTAAGTGTATCATCTTTTCATGGTTTCTTAATTTCTTGCAACTTTAATTTTGAATAATACTCATTAGTTTATTATAATCATATATATTGGAACTAATTTCTTGTGATTTTGTTCTCTCTTTTTTTTTCAAGAATTTTTGGTGTGTAATTGTTTGGAAGTTTCATGAGTAGGATCGCGAGGTTTGAATCTTGGAAGTGAAGGCAAGAATATTGTTGAGATAGGAATATGGAAGGTTAGTAATTTTCTTGAGTATTGTTGAGCAAATTAAACTACCACTAGGGAAATGATGAGAGGCTTATTTAGCTCGTACAAATATATAAATAGTTAAATTAGCATGTGTATTTATGACTTCATCATATGTTAATTTTGTGTATTGATAGAATATATGAAAATATAATACACAAAGAAAAAAGGGATTTAGAGAGAAATTTTGATAGTATTATATATATGCGCATAATGCTATATTTTTGGTACGTATATAACTATGTATTTAATATGGTCATTCCGAAAAAAACGTTAATACAATACTTAAAAGTTAAATTTTTTACTTTTATCCGAGTCTGAATCCTCTATTTTATATGTTGGTGTTTTATTATGCATTTCACCAATTTTAATACATGTGTAATATAGGACACCATAAATTATCATTAATATCACGTGTCATGTATTAAAGACAATAAAACACAAAATTAAACATCAAAATTGAAATAAGTGGTCTTAATTACTTTTATACTTTCTGTTCATTTGTTGGTTATATATATATTTAAAAGATATACAAACTGATCCTATGACAATGAATTAATATTCTAGAATTTGTGAAACATAGAAATATCAACATTGCTTAATTGTTTAGAATTGTCTTTAATTAATGTAGGTGGTGGGCATTCACCTTCGGGCCATTATATGCATTATTATGTAGAGTAATCACTAAGCAATACAGTTTGGAACCTATTGTATTTTTGTTTTTAGTTCTTCTTGATAAACTTCTTTAGTGTGTGTTGAGTATATATATAAATTTAAGGGGGAATCTTAAAGCAATAATGAAATTATATGTCATGTCAAAGTCTGTCCTTTAATTCATTTGTTACTAATATCCTAGTTCCTTTTTTTCTTTTCTTCTTCTTAGGAAGAGTGGTGTAATAAGTGGTCTATATTGAGGCACGATATTAGTTTATATTGGAAAATTAAAAGATGGTTTATTAGAAATTTTACTTACGGATGAAGCCATGAGCTAAGGCTAATTAATAATATGATGTTATATTTTCACTTTTATTATGTGTTTGTTTAGTGTTGATATTGATTTGGTTTGTTCAAAAATATGTTTAGTGATAAATATCTCAATAATAATTATATCTTCCAAGGCTAAAATGACTCACCTTTACTTATGCACTTTCCCTATCATGTTTGAACTTAACTTGCTAGCATTTTCTTTCATTTAATAAGTAAAATAAAAATTGTAATTAACAAAATTGGCCATCGATTTCCATTTAGCGATACAAGCAATTGGACACAAAGCAAAAACAACAATTAAATTGGAATACCTGATTTTTTTCCCCCCGCATCCGGAAATTGTATTTTCATGTTTAATATTGTAGGTAATTTTAATCATGATCATATAATATCGAAACAGGAGTATACATACTACTTTAAGACGAAAATTCATGTAAATGATCATCAGAACTGATGTGTGTATATAGTTTTTGTATATACACACAAATTTTTTGATTAGACAATTTTTTGTAGAGACAATTTTATGATGAGATATTTTTAAACTAGCATGAGTTATAACTTATCATTTTTAAAATGTTAAAGTGTCATTTTCAAATTATATTTTATTCCACTGTACAATAATTATCTATTCATTCTATAATTACACATGCATATATATATATGTGTATATATCATAATTATTATTTTAAAATTCAAATTTTTGTTTTAAATGGGGTAGTATGACTGCCACCACTTTTCTCTAGTTGAGAGGTGTAATACCACTTTCACCTCATAGATTAAACCCAACTTTAGATTTGTCAACACTATTTTCACATCTCCTCAAAGTTGTCAAACTATAATAACTTCCATCATGAAATATTTGGCCTCAATTTTGCCAACCGGGACATACGCAAATTATGAATAGAAAATTTATTCATTAAAGTCTAAATACATTATTTCTCGTTTATTTATATTGTAAAGTAAAAGACTTATCATATTTGACATTCATGGTACAAACTTGTCTTAGCTCTTAACCCGATGATTGACTAATCAAATCGATACTCGAGAAAAAGTTAGTATGTTCTTATTCGATTTGGACTCTTTGACCAAATTTTAAGGGATAAAATGGTAACTTACCTTAATTCATCGGCGCCAACATTAAAGTCACGAAACCTGTTCTGAATCTCATGCCATAATATCCTATTAAGAATTAAGATATCCGAATTTAATGTAACCCGGAAATGCCTATATTGCGTCAGGAAATAATTGACCTCACCCAATTTTTTTTGGGTACAGATATTTACACTAGCTTCTCTGGTGAAGATACCTCCGGATAAATACACTACTTATCGTTAGGAAAAGAAATTCGAAATTGTTTCAGTTTTTCCAACATAATGGAATGCATAATATTATGAAAAAAAAAAATATCGATTTTTATATTTGTTTTCATAATTTTCTTGAAGATATTTCCATTTTTCCGAACAATAAATAGTGTATCCATTTGACGGTATCTTTACCAAGGAGGCTAGTGCAAAAAACCATAAAAAAATTTAGGACGCGGATATTTTCCCCCCTTTTATAATTTGTTCACCCCCCTCTTCAGTTCACTACTCGCGAGAACAATGTTAGAAGCCCTCAAGATCGTTGTGATTATTTGCATTCCGGTAAGCTTGAATTTTAAGAGGGGTGAACTAATCGAATTTGTCTAAATAAAATTATGCATAAGGGTATTTAAGTCTTTTCAAATAAAGAAAATTTTGGGGGTGAACAAATTAAAAAAGGGCGGGCAAATATCCACGTCCTTTTTTTAATATTCTCTGTTGTTAGAATTTGGCCCAATATTTTCAAAAGTACTTTTCAATGTGGGTTAACCCATTAAATAATTGGGCTCTATTCATTTTCCAAAGGGTGCGACTATATACCCCTCCATATTTATTTGATACACCCACCCACTTAATCTACCCATTTAAATTTACATAGTTATTAGATACACCACTCACAATATACCTAAATTACCCCTCTCTAATATTATTCAAAATTGTCATACACCCACAAACCCTTCAGTTTTCATTCGTTCTTCTTCCTCCTTAGGGGTTGACATTCGGTTTCGGGTTTCGGGTACCCGATCCGAATCCAAAAAAAAAAAACCGATCGGTTCGGATCTTTTAATTATAAACCCTGAATTTCAGGTTACCCGAACCCGATATATATAATCGGATTCGGGTTCCGGTATTAAATGTCTACCCAAAAAATCCGATCGGGTTACCCGAAATTACACATATAATTTAATATATTTATTTATGTCAATTATAATAATTTTAAAAAATATGCAATTTATATATTATAATGAGATCAAATGTTAATGTTAATTTATACTCCCTCCGTCCCAAACTCGTTTGCTACATTGCCAAAAAGGTCCGTCCCATACTCATTTGTTTCATCTATTTTTGGCAAAAAAGTAACAATACTTTTTAATATTATATTCTCCATACACTAATAACCAAAACATCTACTTTGTCACTTTATCATCACTTTATCACTTTAAATACTAATAAACAATTCTTTTCTTAATAACCGTGCAAACAGTAAACAGGAACTTGAGTTAGGGACGGAGGGAGTATATTATAATGAGATCAAATGTTAATGTTAATTTATGTTTGCTCGTTCATTCATGCATTGATGCCTCGATGAGTGGAGAAAGAAGTTTGCTACAATTTTATTTGGAGTTGATGCTTTAATAGACTATTTGCATTAAGTATGAAATATTCACTTTTTTAGTTTTATTTGCTCGACTTTGGTAATTGGTATTGAAAACCTATTTAGTAACTTTTTAAAGTTGTTTATGTTATTGTTTGGTGAAATAGGATCATTTGTTATGTTTGATGAATGAAATGACTTTGTGAGGTAGTATATTATGTTTGAATGTTTAAACAAGAAAAAAGAATAAAAAAATTCGGGTTACCCGCATTGGGTACCCGAAAAATTGGGTAACCCGAATTTCGAGTAACCCAAAAAATTTGGGTCGGGCTCGGATAATGTAATTTCCAACCCAAAATTCCGGGTATCCGAACCAAAAAATCCGAACCTACAAAACCCAGCCCGATGTCCACCCCTATTCCTCCTCTTGTCATACCACCGCGCGCAAAATTCGTGGGACTCAGCGGCGCCACCGCCACCACCACGCAGGCTCGCTATCGCCACCGCCACGAAGGCTCGCGACCGCCAGGGCACTTTTCTCTTTCTCGAGACCGCCACCGTTGCCGACCGCCACCATTGTTGACTGCCCTTACTTATGAAGCATCGAAAAAGGCCACGTTCTTCCGGCAATGCCTCGGTGGAGAAAAGTGATGAAGGCTAGTGTTGTTAATGGTTAGAATATGCCTTGATTGTGTTAAGTCTATATTCTGGTGCATTAGTTTACTGCTAATTAATTCTGGTGCTATATTCTGGTGCATTAGTTTACTGCCTTGATTGTGTTAAGTCTATATTCTGGTGCATTAGTTTACTGCTAATTAGAGTTGGGGGGTGAGGGATGGAGTTAGACAGGGCAGATGGAGTAAGGAATTGGGGATAAAATTTTAATTGTGATGGGAGATGTAGTTAGACAGGGCAGATGGAGTAAGGAATTATGATGAAACAATGAGAAAGGAAAATGATATCAATTTGAGAGTGATTGAAATTTAAGATTCTGTATACATGGGAATATGAAAGGAAAGTTATATGTATATTAACACCACATTGTGATATATCCCATCATATTCCATTTCCCAGGGGCTTCGGCTAGATAAGTAGTTTGTAGTTCTATTTAAGCACAACCCAATCTGTCCTTCTGATCAATTCTGCAAAACAATGTTGATTTGTAACTAAAGTAAGAGATTCTTATACCATTTAATAAGTGTAAAAAATAAAGTACTTTATAAACAAATTTAAAAGTTCATTATTCTATAAAAATAACTTTGTTATACTATATACAATTCTTTATATTATGGTGAATTTATTTATAACTTATTTTTTCTTTTATACTTGTTTGATTTTGATAATATATAGGCATTTATGTATTGTTTAATTTTGTATAGGTTTAAAGAGACCTAGACCAACGGCTTCTAATAGAAGGAAAAAACAACAATTACAAGAGGAACACCATTCATTGCCACCCGAAGAACAAGAGGAACAACCTATTGTGCCACTAGAAGAAACGATGACAATAGAAGAACAACATGAACAATTTGTGTGTACAATTAAGGCTCCAATGGAGAAGTGAATGTTGATGAAGGAGGCGATGAAGAAGACGGTGAAACAAATGAAGGGGAAGATGAAGAAGAAGAAGACGGTGAAACAAATGATGAAGGTGAAGATGAACGCGAAGAAGTTTGCCCACCTGAATATTTACTCAAGTCTCCTCCTCTTTTAAACACATTTCAAAGTCATGTTGCCAATTTTATTTGGAGGAGGAAAGAGCGAGGTATTCTTAAGTGTAATTGCCACATTAGCAAACTGCTCACCTGGAAAATTAGCAACGATGTGGAGACTCGGACTTGAAATCACATTTTAAAAAAATGGGTCTTCTTGGGATTAGAAATCTTTCTTACAAGAATACAAAAAAAAACTTGATTTCTGCCTTTGTGGAGTGTGGCATCCCGAGACGAATTCCTTCCACTTTCCATTTGGAGAAATGACTATTACGTTGGATGATGTCCATTGCATAACTGGATTACCAATTGAAGGGCGTGCAGTACAATCTAGTCGTACACAACATCCTCTCGGCATCGAAGATATTAAGGCTCTATTGGGTTTAGAAGAACAAGATGTCAATGAAGCACTATATGGTAAGCGTGGATCTTCAATCAAGCTTGAATGGTTGCGCAAAAGATATATGGAGAAATTGAATTTTGTTAATGATGATGATGTTGAAGATGCACAAAAGGCAGCCCGAGCCTATATCTTGTATACATTTGGGTGCTCGTTGTTTGCGGACAAAACGGGTAATCGTGTATCTAGTTCCTGACTTGAGTATCTGGAGGACTTTTAAAAAATTCCTGAGTATGCATGGGGAACGGCCACCTTAGCTTACCTTTACAGACAGCTTGGGTTAGCTTCGAGATAAAAGGTGAAGCAAGTGACTGACTATTTGACTTTATTGGAGGTACGAATTAATTTCTTGTATTTTTTTTCAAATGAAAACATATATCTATTTTAAATCAATTTTTATTTTTAGGCTTGGATTTATGAGCATTTTCCTACATTGGTAAGACCACCGCAAAATATGAATTTCATTATTGGTCGTCCATTGTCATCGAGATGGGCACCAGAAGGTCTTTCTGGTCCATCACTTGATCGTTTGCAAGCATTTAGGGAACGTCTAGATTCATTGGGTGAACATGAGGTTAGTAAGTTTTGAACTATGTTTGATTATCTATTTTCAAATTTTTGTTGTTTATTGAGTAAGTTTCGTACCTTATTATATTATGTTTCATCTAGGTCAACTGGAGTCCCTATGGAAATTTAAGAAATCATTATAAATTAAAGGATGTGACATTCTTCCATGGGTGCATTGCGTGTGGTGATATAGTTGAGTCGTACCTACCTGATCGGGTCCTTAGGCAGTATGGTTATGTACAGACTATACCTGCTGATCCTCTTGTTGTTCGTGTTGAGAGAGGTGGGTATAATTCCAAAAAGATGAAGCTTCTTTGGGCATCATTAGCTGACTATTGGTGTACTTGGGATATGCTCCTACTATCTGAAGATAGAATTGGTGTACGGGCCATGTTACCATGGGAGTGTCATGATGAGTACCCAATGTGGTTTAATAAAAACTCCCACGTATTTGTGATCAACCCATTGATAGGGCGGCGTGGTGTCCAAGAACCTGTACCCTCATCTGATGTGTGGCTTATGATTAGTGTAGCTCAGGAGATGATGATTCCATTGGTGGAAAGATGGAAGGCTGGAGATTGCCCAACGCCAGAGGAATTTGCATAAACAATGGAATTGACATGTAAAACACTTCAAGGACCAAACCAAGTAGGCTCATCCACAAGTTCTTCAATAGGAAGAGGCAAGGGTAGAAACAGAGGCAGTAGAGGCAGGGGTAGACATTCTTGATAATTGATGAAAATGTTGGGATACTTAGAACTTTTATTTTGTGTTATTTTCATTTTGTTGGTGTTTTTGGAAGTTATGTAGTTTTTGCACACTCACTATATTTTAAACTTAATTATGTACCTTGAGTTGTAAATTAAATTATATGTTTGTGTTAATTTATGTGGTTGTCAGGTAATAATTTTTCTTTTCAATTATTTGAAGTTTACACTTGGATAATTAGATTTGAGGAACTAATGTTAGGGATTTGAAACTGAGACACTACTTTTTATTGTGATGTTGAGCAATAAATAAAGGTGCATACATTTCATATTGCTTGAAATGGCTTGTGGTAATGCTGCAGGAATAACTAAATTTTGAAAAAAAAAAATCGAAATAACTAATAAATTTCGAACACATATTGTCGAAAATAAGAATTTCACATACTGTTGAAATAATAAGTAAATTTTGAAAACTTCTTATCGAAAACGGCTTCCATAAACTTTTGCAATTTTGCTTACCTTAATTTCGAAAACACACAGTCGAAAAATTTAAGTAAATTTTGAAAACTTATTATTGAAAATGGCTTCCAAAACTTTTGCAATTTTGCTTACCTTAATTTTGAAAACACACAGTCGAAAAATTATGTAAATTTTGAAAACTTCTTATCGAAAACGGCTTCCAGAAACTTTTGCAATTTTGCTTACCTTAATTTCGAAAACACACAGTCGAAAAATTATGTAAATTTCGAAAACGGCTTCCAGAAACTTTTGCAATTTTGTTTACCTTAATTTCGAAAAAACACAGTTGAAAAATTATGTAAATTTCGAAATCTTATTATCGAAAACGGCTTCCAGAAACTTTTGCAATTTTGCTTACCTTAATTTCGAAAATACACAATTGAAAAATTATGTAAATTTCGAAATCTTATTATCGAAAATGGCTTCCAGAAACTTTTGCAATTTTGCTTACCTTAATTTCGAACACATTTTGTCAAAATAACTTGTCTATTTCGAAAACTTCTTGTTGAATACGGCTTCCAGAAACTTTTTAAAATTGTAAAGTAGGAAATATTGTAAAGTTATAGCCAAAACTCATTAAAATTTCGTAAAGTAGTAAATATCATAAAGTAACACTTCTACTAATCAAAATTTTCGAAAATAGATAACTAAAATCATGTCCAAGTACTTAATAACAAAATAAAATTTTCCTTACAAAACAAGACTAGTCAATATTAACTAACTACTTGATTTGACGATTTTCATAAGCTTGTTTCCATCCTTCTGCATCTCTAGTGTGATAGACCATCCACGAATTTGCAATAAGTGGCATAGGCCGGTCAACAACTAATAATACCTACGTAAACAAAATTATTAATAAATTGATTTGTTATACAAATATTCTTATTGCAAAAATTATTTCATCAAACCTGGATGAAATGGTTGTTGTTCACCAGACCCATACAAATTGATTTCGGTCTTTGCGGAACAGCTTTTCTCATAGGCAGGAAGGTAAGTGACAATGAAGTGTAATGAAGGCCACGTTATATGTGGATGCAACCAAATACCCCATTGATGGCAATTGAAACCAGTGCTTGT
Organism: Ballota nigra; assembly: GCA_947034835.1. Classification (NCBI taxonomy): domain Eukaryota; kingdom Viridiplantae; phylum Streptophyta; class Magnoliopsida; order Lamiales; family Lamiaceae; genus Ballota; species Ballota nigra. The sequence continues at coordinate 71,151,105 of OX344720.1, read as the reverse complement.
AAGGTGCAGAGTCGGTAAAACAATTAAGAGCATCTAACACCAATTGTACACGACCATCCTCCACAAATGCACCCGTGTATAAATGAATATGGTGACTCAACTCATTCATCAAATCTTGACGAACTCAGGCCTAATTTTCTTCACCAAATCCCATCAACCCTGCAATAGATCGAAATCCACAATGACCATCACTTTTTACATTTTTGCTGCCGACTATATATGGTTGATATTGAATAGGCAACAAATGCTTGAGATTTTGGCTTGAATCGGTGCGGGTATGCTTGCGAATTACCTATTCACATAGTTTACAAATGATAAAAATAAGTATTATGATTTTTTTTTGCAATGTACAAAAAATCGAAATAATTAATTACCGAAAATTTTGCAGAGTGTTGTTTCTTTTGAAACCTTGCAGAGGAAGGGCATGAATCATGCACCTCAAACATAACATCATCTACTGTACAACTCGCGCTTTGAGACTCTTTCCACTAAAAAAGGCTTGGATCACGTTTTTTGGAAAATTCAAAAAATTTCTTGGACCCTTTGGCTTTGGGACGACCACGGTTGTTTATCTTTCGCTCTGGTTCAACCATAGTAGTGGTGCTCGGATAGGCCAATTCTCCAGTTTGCCTAAATAAAATCCTTCTTTCTGATCGGTCAGAAGTACTCTTTTAACGCTTAACCAAATCTTTTACAACATCTTCAAAACGATTGCCCATATCTTCATCCTCAGAATTACCACTATCATTTCTGAAAAATGGCTCCATGTCCAGTTTCCTCCAAAAATGATCAATAACACTCACATGTATTGGTTTCCCGGATCGTTGGTATTCATCAAGCTCATGAGTACACGGCAAACCACAAACTTTTCTCAAGTAATGATTGCAGATTAAAGGATCAGATTTACCACTCTCGATCTCTTTCATTTCAGCATACATCTTCTCCAGTGTAACTATGGAGACTACACCTCATAAATCTTAAAAAATAACATATTTAAACTTGTGTAGAGCCATAGTTCTTGATTTCTCGAAAGAATATTTGATAGCGTTGTGGCTAGCCTCGAAAAGGGTATGAATTTTAGCCCAACAAGTACTGAAATTCCCCATGCTAGTACCAAGCGATCTTTTCAATGTCGCATGGTGACTCTCAACCCTGAAATTTACAAATCGATTAGCTACCTTTTAATATTTTTACAATAGAGTAAGAGTAAATTATATATGGAAGATAAGCGTAATGTACCTATTAGTTGTTGTATTCTCGTAATGCATGACTTGATCCATCCATGCTGATACGAACTTCTCCTTATATGGAGTTACCCATTGCGTCATCACATATTCCAAGGCTTCATTTTCCTTTGAGACTTCACGATAATTTTCATGAAAAAATCGAATAAAATTTGTGAACTCTTCCTCGCTTGATGCGAACATCACATTCTTCCATGAAGAATAGAATGCATCCCACGACTCCTTGGTTGCAAAATTTTCTTTGCATTTTGCCAAAACATTTCGATCTATATGCCACGTACAAAGAAAATGTCTCGCCTCTGGAAATTTGGCAGCTATGGCATTCATTAGGGATTTCTCACGGTCCATTACTATCACATTCGGAAGACAAAAAATATCCAAACATCTCGCAAAATACCCAATGCCCAAAAATAGTTTTCTTCCTTCTCAGACTGTAGAAACACTGAAGCTACAAAAAATGTCATTCCTGTTGATGTAACTCCAACCATCTCCAAGTACGGCAATCTATACCAATTGGTTTTTGTTGGGATATATTTTAGTTTTGATGATTTTCCAAAACAACATGTAATAGGTTTGAAAGCAGTCAGGATAGTATCTTTTGTTTCAGGTCAGGCTAGGTTAGCTTTCAGTAGAACAGACTGTCAGTCGAGAAGAACTCAGTTGAGGGAACACTCAGTTGAGGGGGAACTCAGCGAGGGGGAACTCAGCAACACAGCCTGAGGAAATCAAGATGACACCAAGATGAACTAACTGAAGCCATGCTAGTAACCTGAACCAGAAGAGAAGCCTGAAGGATGTCCCACTGAGTGTAAACCAGGCTGATCAAAGCTAAGTCAGGTGGACCACTCAGTGAAGAGCATGATCAGGAGGATCAGTGCTGCACCAAGTAGGCCCTGAAGGAGTCAGGCTACTGTGGTCAGGGAAGTTTGTCATTCAGCCTTATGACAAACTTCTTGTAGAGATCTTCAAACAGTTCTGAAGGACAACTACACTGAAGACGTTCAGTCCACTGAAGATCATCAGTCAGTGAAGGAGGAAGCTACCTAAAGTCAGTGGATCTTGGTCAACCCACTGAGTCAAAGATCCGTTGGATGCAGTCCATGTGGACCAATCAGCACGAGGCAGCAACTCTGACACTGACAAGGCCGCATTCCAAGAAAAGTGGTTGAAACCATTAATTGTATGGGTTCAAATATAATTTCCTCCAATGGTTACATTTGAATCCACACTATAAATATAAGCTCATAGCTGCCGTTGAAGTGAGTTATGTGTGAAGTAAGAAAAATCAACACCTACGAGCTATGAAGGTGTGAGTGTTTAGTGCATGACATAGGGAGTTATAAGGAGGCACGATTCACATCTTGTACACTGAATTTTAGAGTTCATAGTTATACACAAATGAGTGTTCAGCTTGTAACTCATAGCTTAGAGAGGTTTTCCTAATCCTAGCCTGAGGCTAACACATTGTAAAGGAAAACCTCACATAGTTGGAGAAACCAAACCGAAACCAAAACCCTCTAGTTAGGTTTGTTGGGAGTAAGTTGTCAGTGAGATAGTGAGGAGAGGCAGCCCAGGGAGTGGCGTGAGTCCAGTTGTAAGTGCATGCACCTTGGCACGTTAAAAACAAGAATCCCAAGTAGTAGATTTCCTGTTAAATCAGGCCGTGGATGTAAGAGCTTGAGTCTCTGAACCACGTTAAACTGAGTGTTTACTCTTTTAAAGTATTTACTAAAGTGTTGTGAAAATCTGCTCACTGAGAGCATTGTTAAAAGAAAACTTTGGTTAAGTATTCAGGTCAGGGAGAATCCTCTCACTGACCAGTTCAGGCAACGCACTCGAGAGTTCACCATCTCGAGTCACTGCCTTGCTTAGAGCATGAGCCTCCAAGTCTCCACACTGACTTGGTAGCTCAGCCTCTAAGCAGAGCAGTGACTTGAAGTGAAACCTCTCGAGTCACTGCCTTGTTATGAGACTGAGCTCGCAAGTCAGTTGCACTGACTTGAGTGCTCTGACTCGTAGCAATGCAGTGACTTTGAGAACCTTCCACTCTTGCTGAACTCCTTGAGGAAAGGTTTTTTTAAAAAAAATTGCTCCTGAATTCCCATTTTAGCCCTTCAAAAATGGGACCATCAGTTTTGTATGTACAATCAACCAATAAAACTTGTGGAACAGTTTAATGCTCGTGGGGTGAGCAAAAAATAGATCCCTTAACACGTTTGTCTCTTGACAACTTCTATGATAGTGAATGTATCCATTATCAACCAACAAGCTCATTAGATGCTGCAATTGATTGTGTCCACCAAATTCAGATACTTTGTGCTTTGCCCGAGCATTATAAATGGTTTTTATGGTAGAATTGTTGCCATCATGTTTCTCCTTCAGTCGAATAAGCACATCCTTCGGCGGAGCATTACACCTGGACATGTCAACTACAAATTGTTCTTCTTGGGGGGTTAGCCTACCAACATATGAGTGACTGTCTAGGTAGATGGCTATAGGATGGTTATGAAACCCACACTTCACCTCCAACATCCATTCTGTAGGAGATACCATGGTACCCTTCAACAAAAAAGGACATCCACACTTTTTCGTCCCCGTATACCTATTGTCCTTACTCTTCTTGTCGTCCGCATCCCCAACATCATAATCCATATTTTTTTTGTAACTTCTTTCTTGCCCCTCCCCTTAAACTTGTGATATTTGCCACCCCGCTCACATGCCAAAAAAACCCGAGCCTTCTTCTTTCCACTTCCATTGTTAGACCGACTAACAATAATCACCATTTTGTGTTGTTTAGCTACACGGTTTACCCACTCTTGCATATCCTCCCGGCTTGGAAAATAATTCGTGTTTGTGAAGACACTTGTATAATCCATCATGATTTCATTTTTCGGTACATCTACATTGACATGGTTCCTTAGGATCTACATCGGCATTTGCTTCATTGAAATCTTCACCTACATCCACATTTGGTTCTTTGGGATCTTCAATATAATTTGGGTGATAATCATCATCATCTGTCATATTCTGAAAGAAAAATAAATAAAAACATTATAGTTCAACTACATTTATTCGAAAAATGGCTCACATTTCGGCAAACAGATGTCGAAAAATGAGTAATATATCGGCAAAAATACATTTTCGAAAACCTGACTAATTTTCGACAAATGTTTGGCGAAATACTAACTATTTTTCAACAAACCAGGTTCGAAAATTGGTGTCGTGATTTTTTTCAAAAAATGCGGGAATCACAATCTTGGTACAAAATATATGAAAATTGTAGGCTAAAATACGAAAATCTTGGTACACAATACTCATTCCATAAACAAAAAACATCATTCAAATAAAAAATAAAATTATACTTCATCAAAAAAAAAAAATCAAACAAGTACACTTACACACATAGCGTAAGACTCCCGAGTGTACACCATCTTTGTAACAAAATAACGAACTAATGTTGCATCACCGCCGTAAAGATGATAACATGTTGGACAATATGAATTTTCTCCTCTTTTCTTCCTGGATCAATGCTTTTCTTTGTATTTGTATTCTTGTGACTTTTGGTATTCCAGTGGGTGTATCAAATATTCAACTTTTTTTTTTATTATAAAGGCACAAAAGTCATTCAAAAAATATATTATAATAAATTAAAAATATGGTGGGAGTATCGAATAAATATGGAGGGGTATATAGCAGGACCCTTTTCCAAATTCTACTTTATAGTGAAACACTTAAACATGAATAGATAATTTCATATGCGCAAATCAAGAGTAGATGACATAACGTCTCATATTTTAATATTTTTAATAGTGATCTTGGGTATAATATTTTTATGGTTGATAAATGATATCATTTCAAAAATATCTTATCACTAATTTTTGTTAACTTAATTGATGAAATTCAATTTTAGATATCATGGACTTAAAAATGATATGTGTGAGTGTTCCTCGTGTTTGTCCCAATTAAGGGTGTGTTTGCAAGAAATTATATTTTTGAAAAATTAATTAAAATTAGAGATTATAGAAAAAGTGTTTAATAGTTAAAATTGATAGTGTTTGTAAAATAATTTAAAAAAAGTTGACAGTGTTTGAAAAAAAAGTTGATAGTATAAAAGTTAAGCTTATAATCTGTCAAAAGCACATCATTACCAACTCTTAATCTAAGAAAAGAGATACAAAACACTATCAAATGATTCTAAAAAGTAAAATAATGATTATAAGTTATTAGAATTTTTTGCAAACACACCCTAAATTATGTTTTTTGCTATACGAATTAAGCATTATAAATTTCGTTTCAAGTTTTTTTAATAAAGGATTTAGTTTCCAGTTTTATTTCATGCAACTTGGTGTATAAAATCAATGATGCAAAAATTGGGTTAGGTGGGTTCTTCCCGATTTGACGGTTTTTGCAAAATCGGGTGTTTAGGTGTTTTTGGGCATAGGCGCCTAGGCGGCCTTATTATAAAATAAAAAATTCTAGGCATCGCAGCGCTAGACAGTCAGAAAACATCCGATTACCGATTTTCAACTTTAACATCCTGGTATAAAATATAGTGTATAGCGAGTTTAGACTACCTGCATCGGTGCAGGTCGCGACCCAGGGATAAGAAAAGACAAAAAAAAAGAAAAAAATTAAAAGGGAGATTGCAACCTAACTTCCACATGGGCGCGATCTCAACCTTTTAAAAAGGTGGGTTGCCCAATAAAATTATGACATATGTCATGATTTTATTGGATGTGTTGATTGGCGAGCAGAATCAGCATTTGGGCAACCAGGATTAACATAAAACATCCATTGATTAAGGCGAAGATTTGCTCAAGATCAAGCTTTAACAAGATACTTGGCGAGCAAAACCTGTATGCTATACAAAGGCGAAACGGGCGAACATAATCTGGTCAAAGGAATAATGAAATTTGAACCAAGGCCGAGCAAGCACACCTACTCCTCTGCCGACCAGATTCAACCACAATCCCAAAGCCACTTTTTAACAAGACTAAAGACCCACAAGAATCAAGCTAAAGACACCTCAAGGACAAGTCCAATAGGACGAGCAGCTCTTGACTGCGAACAAGTCCAGCAGATAAGGATAGAATTTATTTTAGATAAGGTCAACTTGGTCAAAGCCCAGGTGTCGTGCATGCAGGCCTGGTAGGCCAAAGGTCATGACACCTCCTGCTAGGCAAATGTCTATAAATACTTAAATTTTTTCAGCTAATAAAATAAGCACAAATTATCATACACGTCCAAACCTCGTCTACGAACCTAAAGCAGCACATTATCTTACGATCGAATTTATCACGTAAGCTTATAAATGCTCTTAATTAACTTAAAACCAGAAATTTCGTATTCACTAATTACGTTAGTGATCAATCACACGTAATTGTTTGGTGATCGATTAACTATAAAAAAAATAGCCACTAATCTCCAAGATTAGAAACGATCATCAACAAATTGGCGCTAGAAGGAGGGTGTCGAACCTCCGATCCATTGAATACCGAGAGATTATCCAAAGACACCGGACTAAATTTTGAACTTTTGAAGAAGAGCGTTCTTGGTGTTCTTCATCAAGGAAGCTAAAAAAATAATACTTGGTACTTCCTGTGAAGATGCCTCAATCACGTGAAACACAACACTCCCAACATGTGACAAGGGGCTCACACTCCCGAACGTCCCAGGCTGGTAGGCGAGCAGGGGCGAGCAAAAACGACCAAGAAAATCGAACCACTATTGCTCGTCAATTGATGCCACCTGAGTTGGACGCTATGTCCGCAACCTAGACGAATTGGCGCGGACAATAGCCATGCTCCAGGCTCTACAAAGACAACAAGCCCAACCTGGCCCCTCTTATGTACGGGCAAGGCATATCCCCATAAAGACCCGTGAACATGGGAATGCCAGGGGTGACCATTTAAATGAGGCGGACAGCGCCCAAGCTCGTAGGGAAAAAGGCAAGGATAAATAGCTCGCTGAGGTTACCAGCCAGTGGGGTTCAACCCAGAATCCGGCTGCAGGGGTGAGTCAAGGCACACGTCAAAGTGCTTTGGAAAGATTAGGTCGCCGCGGTCGGGGAGTCGCGGAGATGCATCCGACAGCTAGAGAAGGACGCCCAGCCGCTGAACTTGCTCGCCAGTCAGTCCATGAGAGGCTGACTAGGTCAGCTTTTGGTCGCCTTGGCCCAGACGCAGAGCCCAATCCCAGGAGGCTAATCCAGGGGGTTCCCACGCCAAATGAGGGACTGCAGCGAACATATGGTCACGCATCTCTGCTCGCCGAACAGCCTCAGAGTCAAGGGGGATCCTTTGAGGAGCTCGCCTCCATGAGAAAGGCCATTGAAAGCATGCAGGACCAGCTCGACCAACAAAGAGGATATGGGAGTATAACTCTTCCAACCTCCCCTCTATCAAGAAGATCCAATTTCCTGCTGGCATTCAATATGAGGGCACGGCGGACCCCCGGGTGCATCTAATGAAATATATCAATTATATGGTATCAATGGGGGCAAGTGATGTTACCCAGTGCCGTAACTTTCCTCTAACTCTGGGGGATCGTGTCCATAAGTGGTTTTCAGCTTTGCCACCGGCCTCAATTCATTCATTTGTCCAGCTGGACAAAGAGTTCTTATCCCACTTCTCTACGACCGGATCTTATCTATCCCAGAGACATCAGTTGTCCGACTTGAAACAAACTGATGACGAGTCGGATCGATCGTATTTGGAAAGATTCGACAAGGTCCTACTAGAAGGAGAGTCAGTCAGCGAAGACACTAAAATCGTAGCCGTTCTAGCTGGACTTAAGAAGGGTACCGAACTTTGGAAAGATGTACACCTTAGATGCCCAAAGACTTATGTTGAATTTCGGGATCGGGCAGGAGTCTTTGTCTCCATGCATGAAGCATTGCAAAAGGACATGGGGGATAAAGGAGAACAGAAAGAAGGTACAAAAAAGCCTGGTGGTGGTGGTTATTGAGCTCCCAAGAACATGAAAGCATTCACTGAAGGAACGTAGCTGAAGGATAAATTGAACCACATTCTTACTGTATCAATTGATACATTTTACATTAATGTCCGGGACAAAGAATTGCTCACACCTCCCCGTAGGATACGTCAAGATACGAGTAAGTTAAACCAGAACAAGTATTGTGCCTACCACCAAAGTGTGGGGCACTTTACGAGTGAGTGTCGTGACTTGTTAAAGCAGTTATGGCGTTTCTACGAGGAGAGGAAGCTATCCGAGTTAGTGAAGAGACAACCCGACAAAAAAGACAGAGATGAAGATTCCGATGGAGAGGATTTGGAACAAGCTCCTCGTCGGAATCGAGCTGGGCGACCAGCTCAGGTACCAGCAGGAGATCCAGTTCCGGACATCCAAATGATAGAGCCTACAGGCCCTCTTGGTGGTTATTCTGATGGCCGACCACCAATTTCCAACCGTAAAAGAAAAGCCGAGTTACGAGCGATCAATCATGTACAAGAAATGGGAGTTAATCCATCCATCATGCAAACATCGGAATTAACCTTTACTGAAAAAGACTTGGAAGGAGTATTGACCCCCCACAATGACTCACTCGTGATTTGTGCAAAGATCATGGGAACCAGAGTACATAGGTTGTTGGTGGATACTGGAGCCTACACTAACGTTCTTTTTAAAAATACGCTTTATCAAATGGGAGATTATACAGGTTACGTCAGAGATACAAATCACTGTATCCTGGGATTTAGAAATGCTGTAACAATCCCACTAGGAATAGTTACTTTGGCTGTACAACTTGTAACGGTCAAGGAACCCGAGAAAAATATCACAAGAATGGTAGATTTCTTGGTCGTAGACCAAGAATCGACTTATAACGGGTTCCTTGGTCGACCTTTTTTGAATGAATTCAAGGCCGCATGTTCAACCTACCATTACTGCATAAAGTTCCCAACAACAAGTGGAGTTGGCTCAGTAAGGGGAGACCAGAGAAAAGCTCGCGAGTGTCTCCTACAAATCCAATCAAAACAGGGACAAGTGTCAATGATGGAAGCGTCCACCAGTCAGCTCGAGAATGAACCATCGATTTTGGAGGACATCCTGGGGACCCAAAATGATCAGATGGACATAGATGATCATTCTTCGTCCATGGGCGACCAGATACCACAAGATAGCGAGCAGATGCTGCAAAATGGCGAGCAGACCTTGCCAGAAGCAATGTTGCCACTTATTATCGTCGGTACATGTCCAAATAATGACCAGGAGGGCCCAGTGCCGAACCTATGAACACCGAGGATGAGCTGAACCCAGAAGGGCCAATAGTTGATCCACGGTGGAAAGGACAAAAGAGACGGGCTACTCCGGTCGAAGAATTGGATACTATCAAAGTTGATCCCAACCGGGATGACCTTGAACTATATATCGGATCAGAGTTCCCTGAGCCCTACAGAACTCGAATGGCTAAATTCCTGATAGCCAACCTCGATGTTTTTGCATGGTCCCACGTAGACATGGTGGGAATCGATCCGAAGGATGCTTGTCACAGATTAAATGTAAATCCAGCTCGAAGGCCCGTCCATCAGAAACGGCGAAAATACGGACCTGACAAGTATCAAGCTCTGAATGAGGAAGTTAAAAAGTTGTTGGACAACGATCTAATCAAACAGGCATTGTGTCCACAATGGGTTGCAAATCCTGTCTTGGTACGAAAGCCAAATGGAACCTGGAGGCTATGCATAGATTTTACAGATCTTAATGCAGCATGCCCGAAGGACAACTTTCCGCTCCCACACGTTGACCAACTGGTGGACAGCACTGTCGGGCATGAAATGTTCACATTCATGGATGTCTTTGCAGGTTACCACCAGATCCCGATGCACCCAAACGACCAAGAAAACACGACCTTCTATACTAACAAAAATCTACTATGCTGGAAAAGGATGCCGTTTGGTCTAATCAATGCTGGAGCAACCTACTAGAGGCTGGTAAACAAAATGTTCGACGAATATATTGGGGAAACGGTGGAGGTATATGTCGACGACATAGTCGTCAAAAGTATACGAAAAGAAGATCACCTCCAACATCTTTCCCAGACATTCGACATTCTCCGAAAATACAATATGAAGTTAAATCCGAAGAAAAGTAGTTTCGGAGTACATTCTGGAAAATTCCTGGGCCATCTAGTCAGCAAGCGAGGGATCGAAGCTAATCCAGTCAAAGTAAAAGCGATTGTTGATATGGAACCTCCACGTTCTGTCAAAGAGGTGCAAAGGCTAACCGGCTGCTTAGCCGCTCTGAATAGGTTCATATCACGATCTGGGGACAGATGTCGCCCGTTTTTTTAGGCTATCAAAAAAGGCAATTTTGTCTGGACGGGAAGCTGCCAGAAAGCTTTTGATCAATTGAAAGACTATCTGGGGGACGTAAAAATTTTGTCAAAGCCAATTCCCGGTGAAAAGTTATATTTGTACCTGGCAGCATCTGATACGGCCATAAGTTCGGTGCTGGTACGTGCAGAAGGCAAATTTCACCTGCCTATTTACTATGTCAGCCAGGCTTTGCATGAGGCCGAGGTGAAATACTCACCCACTGAAAAGCTGGAGTATGCTCTCATCATGAGTGTCAGGAAGTTGAGACCTTACTTCTTCGATCATCAAGTCGAAGTATTGACAACTTTCCCGCTCAGACAAATATTACACCGACCCGACACGGCAGGCCGTCTTTTAAAATGGTCCATAGAGATAAGCCAATTTGGTGTGACATACGCACCTCGAACATCGATTAAGGGACAAGCATTAGCCGATTTTATAGTCGAGATAACTTTTCCTCAAAATTCGACGAGAGGGCTAGACCACCCATGGCATCTCTATGTGGACGGTTCGTCAACAAATCTAACCTCGGGGGCAGGAATAGTTCTTATCAGCCCCGACCGGCAAGTATTCACTTCGGCAGTCAGGTTCAAATTTATGGCAACCAACAACGAAACTGAGTATGAAGCCCTCATTACAGGTCTCCACTTATCATTAGCCGTCGGAGTAAGAAGACTCCAGATTTTTGTAGATTCCAACTCATTGTAAGCCAAGTACGAGGTGAATATGAGGCCAGAGATGAACAAATGATCGAGTATCAACGAATAGTGGCTCACTTGGTGTCTTTATTAGACCAAGTGGACATCCAGCAGATACCTCGAGCAAGCAACACACAAGCTGATGCCCTAGCAATGGTCCTCAATTTGATGGGAAAAAGCTCCGGGACTTCTGCACGAAGTGGGGGATCAGAAAACACTACTCAACCCCTTATCATCCACAGTCAAATGGACAAGAGGAGGCCGTCAATAAAATAATCAAGCATATTCTTAAGATTTGGCTAACAGAAAGTAAAGGCAATGGTCTACAGAGTTGCCAGACGTGCTATGGGCATATAGGGTTTCTCCCAGGTCAAGCACCGGAGAAACACCTTTTGCATTAGCATTCGGAACAGAAGTCGTCATCCCAATTGAGTTGAAAACCAAAACTTTAAGAACGACACACTTTGAAGAACTGGCCAATAACTCTGCATTATCAGTCCAGCTAGATCTACTCGAAGAAAGAAGAATAACAGCCGAACTAAAGAATGCAACATATAAACAAAGAGCAGAGCGTTATTACAATTCCCAAGTCAAGATAAGAAAGTTCGAAGTTGGCGACCTTATTTTAAGAAAGAAGCTTGCCCCACCTCCAGGCATATTTGGCCCGACTTGGGAGGGCCCGTACAGGGTAACGGACAGGTTACCCAATGGAGCATATGAAATAGAGGACTTAGATGGCAACTCGGCCCAATATTCCTGGAATGCAGCTAATTTAAGAAAGTACTTTCAGTAGGCGAGCAGTTTTGCCTACGAGAGTGTGAATTCATGATGGGCGAACTACTAAGTCCAGTAGGCGAGCTAAAATGGCAGATGCACAAGATGGATCTAAAAACTTGTCTAATTTTTTGAAAATTTCACCAAGTATAAATGGTCGAACAAAGTTGAGTTAGGTCAAGTTGGTTGTGATCTAGTATGTTAGCCTCTTGTATAGTCTTGTTTTCTTTTGAGTCTAAAGATGCCTTGACAATGTATAGTGGTCGAGCAACTTTGGCTCTTGATGTAAATTATATTTCTTGGATAGTTGGTGGTTTGACATTGTTTTGGTCGAACAACTCCAACTCAGTTAGTACAGATTATGTTTTTGGTCGCATTCGACACTTGTAATTTTTTAAGATCCTCCCAATGTTAAGTTGTTCGTTCAAACAGAAATGCAAGCTCAAGGCGCAAGTTGATTATACAACCAAGCCCATTAAAGGTTGTTCGTTTTTAAATGAACATGGCCTAAGGCCAAAAGCCCATCAAATTTTAAGGCAAAAGTTCTTAAGGGACAAGAACCAACTACATTAAGATTGTTAAAGCATGAATAAAAGTGCGAAGAACAATTAATGTAAAGCAAACAAAATGAGCAAAATAGTTCTATTAAAAAACAAGACTTGATCGCCAAGAAATTACAAGGAAACGAACAACAACAACAAAAAAAAAGGAAAAAGTACAAAGCCCTAACTAATCCTGTCCGCTAAGATCTTTGCCCGGCAGGTGGGGGAATGTTGTCATCCTTGGGATCTTCAAGAGGAGTCCCAGCAAGGGCAGGATCAATCGGGACCTCCTGGGTCAGCTCGGCAATAAGCCCCTCTGCATCAGCTCGTTCGCGGAGAGCTCTTTCACTTGGCTCGGCAAGCTGAGTCTGCTCGCCCTCTACAACTGCAGCGGCCTTAAACTCGTGAGCAATGCGGATGCTCTCCGCATAGCCTGTCACGAAGTCCAGAATCGAGCCCGCCTCCATCTTAGGAATAAGCTCTTCGTGGGGGATGGAATTGGCGAGCTTGGCTTCAAGGTCGGCAACTTTGGCCGTCGCCTCAGTCGCAAACTTCTCCGCGACCTCTTTCTGCTGCTGGATACGAGCAAGTTCTGCTCACATCTGCTCGACCTCGGCCATTTTGACCTTCAGCTCTTTAGAGACCTTGACGTGCAGATCCAGAGCACGTTGCTCGCTGATCTGGTGGGCCCTAACCTTGTCCTCTAGGTCGGCCACCATCTTCTTCGCCTCTGCCTTGGCATCGTCCCTTTCCTTGGCGATGCGGCTAACAGTGGCCACATGTTGGCGGGAGTCTTTCTCAAGATCCTCCACTTGGTCGACCAGACGTTGGACGGCCGCTAAGGTGTTGCCCGCCTCAATGAGGCACAGCCGGCCATTGTCGCGAGGCGCATGTGCCTTAACGGTTTTGTTCAACTCCTTTGTCCAGCTTCGAGCAACGGACTCGGAGGCACGGCGGACAAAGGAGTCCGGGATTTCGCGGAAGTTGGTCGGCACCTTCGAGCAAGTGAACCGGTGCACCATGTTTGATCGCCCAGGGTACTGTTCGGCTGAGTAGCTAAAAAAACAATCAAACGAGGAAAAAAAATGTTAAGTATCCTGGGCGAGGCGAGATATACCTGTCGACGCGACCCTTATCCCAACCAAGATAGGTGGGGTCAGTTGAGGGCCCATGCCCTTCTCGAGGCACGGCGATCGGGGGCGGCTCAGTGTGGCATTCCACTGAGGGAGTTTGCTGACTGTCGCCCTCGATAGGGCGAGCAGCAACGATCACTTTTTCCTGGCCAGCTTTTGCTCGCTTGGCCGCTCCTTCGGAGTCGGAGACGGGAGTGCCGTCTCCGCAAAGAAGCCTCTTCGCCCTCGGAGCTGAGGTCTTGGGCGGACTGGCCACAGGTGCAGGCGGCTGCGCCGAGCTCAATCCTCCAGCTTGTCTTGGGTCGCCCTTTCCACCCGTAGCAGCAAGGGCAATGATCTTTGATAGAGGGTCCGATTTCTTGTGTCCTCTCTTGGTCGGCATCTCCCAGACGCGGTTGTCAAGCTCAAGGTATGAAGGATGGAGGGCGACGGTGACGAACTGGTCTGCAAGGAAAAAATAAATTAGTAAAATTCAAGTGTAAGATCGAAGGGGCGAGCAGAAGCACGCCAGTCACCTCCAATCCAGAACCAGTCGTGCTTCCAATCTCGCACCTTCCCTGGATGCCCTCCACCAGTTTCTGGCCTGGTCGCGCCTTCAGATAATACCAGCCAGCTTCTTCCCCGGTGCAACCAGTGATCGTCATCAAGTAACAAACTTCCTCAGCGGACAGCTTGTTGGGATAACCTTCAAGGGCGAACAGGATCATCAAGGCCATTAGATTCATCCACCCAACGGGGGTCAGTTGGATGATTGCCAGATTAATGCTCTCAAAGAACTTGCCGACCAGAGGATGCAGTGGCAAGGTGACCCCGGCATCAAAAGTGGCAAGGTTGATCGCCGTTAGCCCGCGCGGTGGGCGATCAGCTCTGTCGTCCTCCAAAGGAGCGTACATCGGAATATCGAAGGGAATTTTATAATCCCTTCGAATTTTAGGCAAGTCCTCCTCAGTAATGGCGGACACGATGCAGCTCGCCGCGAACTCAGTCGCTTTGAGTTTCCGCACTCCGCGAGCAGGCACGACAAAGCGATTTGAGTACTCCCGTTCATATTCACTCCAGTCCACCCGGCGAGCAACGGCAACTGGAACTTGATGTTCGATTGGATAAGGCATGGGAAAGTTGATCTCCCTGAGATACGCCCAGGTCAGCTCGTCAAGGTTTATAGGCTGGAGCACCTCAGCCTTCTCGTCCTCATTTTCGTGGAGGTCAGAGCTCGTTTCCTCCACGAGTTGGCGGGCAGGATTAGCTCGCTCTTCTCTTTCCCCAGAGGGGCGAGCTCCCGAATTGACAGAACGAGCAACTGAAGCTGTCTCGGGATCGGACTCCAGATTTACTATGAGGGGATTCTCCTCGGCAAGCCTTTTCTCAGGGTTGCGTGGGTGAAAAGATCCAGTCTCAGAGTGTGACGACATCCAGTTTTTGCGAAGGTTAGGTACGTCGGTAATGGCTGTTTCCGGCGACGAAGCAAGCGGCGGTTTGAAATCTCTCACGGCGGAGTTCGGGGTTTTTGTGAAATTTAAACACACAAGACAAGAAGAGGAAGAAGAAAACAAAAAGAAAACTACCTTGAAGTCAGTTAGAAGTCGCCGGAGGTGGAGGAGCGTTCGCCGGAAGTTTGAAAGAGGGGAGGGAGTAATTTTTGCGCTTGATGAACAGTTAAAATGACTAAAATTGGAAAAATCTTTCCTTAAATAGTCTCTGAAAAAACAGGGTTCCGGGCGAGCAAGTCCAAAAGTTGAGGGACCAAAGTGCAATTGTTGAGCGCGTGCAAGTCCTGTCCCACAAGATGGGAAGCGCGTCACCTCGGGATTACGTGCGCGTGGGCTGCAGCAATCATTCCGCCCATGTCACACCTCGAGCCGCCCCCAAACCTGGGGATCCCAACCGTCACCGACCCAAGTCTGCTCGGCCAATGTTGTCCGCCCGTGAAAGGTTGCTCACCCCACGACATTTCTGCTCGCACCAATGGCGTTTAAAATTTGCCAACCCAAGAATTGCTCGCTCATCATCTTCACAATTTATTGTTTGGCAAGGGGGCAATTGTTGATAGGCGAGCAGAATCAGCATTTGGGCGATCAGGATTAACATAAAACATCCATTGATTAAGGCGAAGATTGGCTCAAGATCAAGCTTTAACATGATACTTGGCGAGCAAAACCTGCATGCTATACAAAGGCGAAACGGGCGAACAAAATCTGGTCAAAGGAATATAGAAATTTGAACCAAGGCCGAGCAAGCACACCTACTCCTCTGCCGACCAGATTCAACCACAATCCCAAAGCCACTTTTTAACAAGACTAAAGACCCACAAGAATCAAGTTAAAGACACCTCAAGGACAAGTCCAATAGGTTGAGCAGCTCTTGACTGCGAACAAGTCCAGCAGATAAGGATAGAATTTAGTTTAGATAAGGTCAACTTGGTCAAAGCTCAGGTGTCGTGCATGCAGGCCTGGTAGGCCAAAGGTCATGACACCTCCTGCTAGGCAAATGTCTATAAATACTTAGATTTTTTCAGCTAATAAAATAAGCACAAATTATCATACACGTCCAAACCTCGTCTACGAACCTAAAGCAGCACGTTATCTTACGATCGAATTTATCACGTAAGCTTATAAACGCTCTTAATTAACTTAAAACCAGAAATTTCGTATTCACTAATTACGTTAGTGATCAATCACACGTAATTGTTTGGTGATTGATTAACTATAAAAAACAGCCACTAATCTCCAAGATTAGAAACGATCATCAACAGGATGGTTAAATTTTATGTAGATAAAAATGTATATTGTAAATATTGTGAATAATAAGTTATTTAAAAAAAATTAAAAATAACATCAAAATTCATATTTTTCAATTCTCTACAAATAGACATCAATATTGATATATTTTGAAACATAATCTCATATCCTCTATTTTCTCCTCTATTCGTTATTGTATCTTATTTTAAATATGTTTTAAATTATTTTTCTTAATATAATTATATATTTAGAATATTTAATTAATTTACGTATTTTTTATACATTTTAAATATAATAAAAACTGATTATAAAATATATGTAATTGATAAATAATACAATAATAATTATTATTTTAGGTTGGGTTGGGTTGTGGATGCGAGTATAAAAAAGATAAAGTTAAATTAAATGTTGGGTTGTGTAGGTGGATGAGAGATAAATTAATATTTTATTTTAGGTTGGGTTGGGTTGGGTTGAGGGGGTTATGGATGTGGATAGTCTTATATATCCCTAGTAATTAGAGATGTTAATCCGAGCTGAGCTAAACGGGCCGGTTCGTTTAACCATAAAAAATGCAGGGTTAGGGCCAAGGTTTAAGAGGTCCTGCCCTATTAGCTCGCGGGCTAAACGGGCTAGCCTGCCGGTTAACCAGGCTAGCCCGTTAGCCCGGTCATATATATATATATATTTTTTGTTACTATTAATTGTTACTATATATTTAGGGTTTAGTGTATTAATTGTTACTATTAAAGTATTAAAATACTCACATTTTTTCAATTATCAGTTTATGAATTACATATTGATGTTTGAACTATTACGTGTTGGTGTTTTGTACTTTTTAAATATTGATGTTTGAATTTTTATAATTATGTTGAATTATTTTTATGTAATTTTAATGAATTTATGAACCATGTTTAAATTCATTAACATTTTATTGCCATTATTTTAAATTTTGTGTTGAATTTTATTTTTTTCGACATAACCCGTTTGTGATCCGTTTAGCCCGAGACCCTTTGGAGTTAAGGTTGAATCTTAATTATTAGAGGTCCGTTAAGAGTGAATCGGATAAGGCCCTAACCCATTTAGCCCGAAATCCATTATAACCGGCCCTAGAGGGTTAGGGCCACTAGTAACTCAAGCTGAAGCCGTACAACACGACTTCATTGCTATCCATACGGTTCAGTACAGTTGATTAAGAATCGGTATTTCAAATTAGCGTTTACAATGCGTACATATCTTGTCTCGCTACTACAATTAATTAATACTTATACTTGGCATACTTCTCTCGATTTAGCATTCGGAGCTACTGCGAAAATATGGATCGGGCACAGCTTCTGTTGGTGGGTCTACCGCTATTCCTCTTTTGCTCCGACATCGTCAATCTCTTTTCTCCGCCGCCGGCGAAGCCCGCCGCTCATCACCATCATCAGTCCGATGCCAAGCCAATAATTCCACAACAGCACGCATCCCTGGAGTTTCCTACTCAGGTTCGATCCAATATGTTACTATTATAAGAGGAAGGTTATTGAGTTGACTTATAATAGTTGAACAACGGATTAACTAAGAATTCTAATTTCAATTTTTCCTAATTCCGTCATCTGCGAACGCTCAATTGGGAAAATTATAATTTCAATCAATTATATCCTTGTTAGGTTTATTCTATATCTTTTACATAGTATTCGTCTTTAATAATTTTGTGTGTAGCTTCACTTGCCCTAGCTGAAATCTGGATTGACATTGTGTCTTACGCTTAATGCGTACTAATTTGCAGAAAGCTAGTGGTATTGGATTTGGAAACACTGTTACCATTAACTATTGTTCATCATGTTCTTACAGGTATATATATAAGTTTCATGTCTTCGTTGATCGAATTTTGTTAATTAAAACATTATGTTTTATGTTTACTTTTTTCTGTAATGGCTTATAAATTCAATATGAATGTTACATTCGTTTATTAAAGACGCTGCAAATGAAAAAAATAAGGATTTGTTTGTAGTTCGCATAGATTGAGAATATTGTGTGAGTTGTAGAAACATCTTGCATCTCCATGATTCTTGTTTTGAAGTATGGAAAGCGTTAGCTGTTTCAGTGAGCATGGTGAGGGGATTTTAATTTGGGACAATTAATATATATACACTAATTACTAAGTACTAACTAGTAATTGCATTTAGTTTTGTGGAGATTTTACATGAATGTCAGAATTATGTTCACTGAATTTCCATAGAAATTCATTTATCCTTTTAAACATCAAACCTGCACTTGAGAGGGCTGCGAACGTTGCTTTGTGGATGATGGAGGGAGGGGTAGGGTGGATTGTGGAAGGTCACAGAAAATAAGAAGCATGAAAGTATCTTGGTTTGGCATATATATATCTTTACCAGTGCATTTTTGTGCTTCTGTTTTGGCAGAGGGCCTGCAGTCACAATGAAGGATATGTTAGAAAGTCAATTTCCAGGAATCAATGTTGTTCTTGGAAATTACCCCCCTCCTCTACCTAAACGCATGTTGAGCAAAGTGGTACCAGTTGTTCAGTTTGGCATGATTGGGATTGTGATGGGCGGTGAACATATTTTTCCAAGATTAGGATTTGCTGCACCACCTCAGTGGTATTATTCCATGCGTGCAAATAGATTTGGGACGATGGCAAGCACTTGGCTACTTGGGAACTTCCTCCAGTCTTTCCTGCAAAACTCGGGTGCTTTTGAGGTGTACTGCAATGGCGAAATGGTAATGTTTCTCTAACTTTCATAAGTTGGTAACTGGAAGTATCCTTGTTCTCTCCGATATCAATTTTTTTTCCCAGCTTGATAATGAAAACATGTGCTTTTAGTTGGAAAATGTTAACTGCAACTGGTGACACGAGATCTTATGCAGAATTTTTAAGAAAACCTCACGTTCTGGACCCCGGATATGTTTAATAAAGAGAAAATTTATTTTATGACAGTTTGAATCCATATAGCTGATCCTCATAGTTTAAGGGTTTGCTTTTCGTTGTTGTCAATTTATGTGTAGCACTGTAGCTACATTTTGAGGTTGTTTGGCATTTGTAGGGTGCAACCTCGTTGAGTACCATGTATAAAACTTAATCTTAGAACGCCCTACAAGGCAATTAAATGTATTATGGTGGAAGAGGTTTTCATTTGCTCAAGACTAGAAGCATTAGTGATTGTGAAAGTTGTTACTATATTTTTCTCTAAGTCTAGAAGCAGTAGTTTACAGTCATGCCATTTGTCATGTACGTATGAATTCTCTCATATATATTTAGGGGGTATTTGCAAATTGTACTCACAACTTAGAAACACTTCTCAGTAGATAAAGCTGTGAGAGGGCAACTTTAAAATTAAGTGATTTTCCTCCCTCCACTTGAGTTTGCAAACCGTCCCTTAACCAACACTCGTATTAGTTAACTGTGAAGTGCACGTGTGTTCTTGATTGATCTTGCTTCTCTCTCATGAAATTACTCTCCAAGGGTTATCCATTTGTTTGCTAATGCATCATCCAAATCTATTTTTCTTTTTTCTTTATTTTTTGGTGAATGGTAGATCACACTCTTTTCCTTGCAAATTGCCGTTAATTACATTGTTCTGCACATTATTGTTTTTCCATAGGTTACATAGTTCTGCACATTATTGTTTTGCCATATGCTATATTCTTGAACCTTTTTGATTTGTATTATGCAGGTGTTCTCAAAGTTAAGGGAGAAGAGGTTCCCAAGGGAGATAGAGTTGAAAGATCTCATTGCTTTAAGGATTGCTAGTTCGAGGGTGATAGATGGCGTCAATGGAGGGCACTGGTCGTAGGTTAGGGTCAAACCTAACAAGTAGTCGATTTTTTTTTTTTCAACACAGGGGCTATGATTTTCATATACACTTGACCAATTTGCCTACTGGCTACAGTTTGTTGGAGTCGTTAGTTTGCTTATAAACGCATAGAGTTTCAAAGGCATGTTAATGCTAGCAAGAACCTTTCCACTGATATATATGCATTCATAGACGAAACATAAGGGTACAAGAATGGCTCAAGAGCCGGGTAACCAAGCAAAATCTAATGAAAGAGACTTGCTTCAAGTGGATGCGTTTTTGTTGTCAGTTTTTTTTTTTTTTTTTTTTTTTTTTTTTTTGTCCTACAAGTACGGTTGAAAGTTGAAACATATCGTATTTCCCCCCTCCAAGAGAAACTTGCAAATCTAATCCTGTACACGAATTAAGAAAATTACTTTTTGGTAAAATGGTGACATATAGGTTAAATATGTGTGTTTTTATAAGTTCAAACAAATTAGGGTATGTATTAGAGTGAAATTGGTTTATACATGAATTACTGAAGGATATTGGTTGTTTTCATTAAAGAGTATTAATTGTTTTCACCGAAAAATATTAGTTTGTTTTCACTGAACAACTAAGACTAATATAAATAAGTAATACTCTTCAGTTAAAATAATTAATACTCTTCAGTAAAAACAAATAATACCCTTCAATAATTTATATATATATATATATATATATATATATATATATATATATATATATATAAATCAGATTCACTTTATACTTTGTCAAGAAATTAAGGTTTCATTTTTTGGAGTGTGCAAGTTATTATAGAACGGACCAAAAAGAAAGTGTGCAAGTTTTCCGGGTTTTGTTTGATCTTGTTGAAAATCTTGACTATTTATTGGATAAATGATGAATCTTGAAATGTCCACGACTATTCTATATTTCAAGTGCCTTGAGATCAAAATGACACTCCATATTTTGTTTGATGTTGTCGAAAATCTTGGTTATATATTGGATAAATGATGAATCTTGAAATGTCCGACTATTCGATATTTCAAGTGCCTTGATATCAAAATATATCATTTCAACGATAGATCCAAAAAGGTAGACGAAATGGAACTTCGAAGATAACAAAAGTGTTTCCAAAAGAAAACTGGACCGGGGGATTGACGTCTCATAAACAATCACTTTGAGATTAATTAATTGAATATCAAAACGAGTGTGTACATTTATATACATATCGTGCACACATTTGCCGAAACCCAACCCCATGCCCTTAAACCAAAGCAATCTTAGGCAATTCTGGAGGCGACTTGAAAGAACTCATTATTTCCAGCTAAATACAAGGCCCTTTTTTGAAGCTATCAAACCCATTTGCATTTCCTTCCAGCAGGGGTTCCTCATACACGCAACATTGGTTGATAAACAACGATCTCTACCCTCAGTGAGAATTGTACAAGCTTCACTAACCGTGGAAACAGAAAAACCACGCAATGCAGATGCAACACTCCTGAGCAATGATATTATATATGATACCACTTCCGATTTTCCATTGCCTTTACAAGCTCATTAGCCAGTGATGCAAAGTCTTCAGCTCCGTTTTTCAGGTCTTCAGTTCGTCTACTGATTTTCTGAAAAGAAATGAAACAACAATCACATTTTCAAATGATCATCTTATATACAACTCATACACTAAAAATGACATTATCTCTACATGACATATAATCTCAAATGTATATAACACTTATAAACCCTTCCTTGATGCACCTCGAAATGAAGATATCAATGATTTTAGCAGTATTTACCAATATCACTACGCTATCAACATTCTAGTATACTCCTTGGTTTGCCTTTTAAAAGATTGTGTGCACCATACCATATATGTTCCTTATTTTTAATTTGCTCCTTCGAACTTTGAGTTTACCACAAGAAGGCAATTTTATTACTAGTATTAGTAAAAAAGTTGTAGCTTAACTAATTCTTTTATGGATAAGATAGCTAACCTCGAGTTTTTCTTGGCGCTCCATAAGCTTGTTTCTTGCTTGTCCAGCTGCAGACGAGGCATCCTGCAATTGGAAAATCAAGCAACAAATGATTAGAACACATCAACCAGATAACATAGTGATAGCTCAAAGAACACCAATTCATAAATTACCTCAGCTTTTCTGTATTTGGCAATGATCTCTTCCTTCGTTCTTAGTCTGGGCTTAATCTCATCACCGTCCTCTAACAATTTTTCTCTCTCACTTTTCTTGCCTGTGATATAAAATGCAATTTCCCACTTATCTATCGAGTTTTTATGAATCACTAATCCACAATCAAAAGCAGCAGCATTTCTCATACCTTTGTCTTTGTTATCTAATTCATGGGATAATGTGGATGCCAAAGGCTCAGGGTCATCAATTTCAATGTCATCTGCACAAATCTACTGTTAGCCACATAGATTAAACAGGATAGCATCACTACAAAAGCACAAAAACTGAAAACAATGAAAGATGTAAAGGTGCCAAACTAAGAAAATAGTCATAAAAGGAAGAAAAAGAAATGTGCCACCTATGGTAAGCTCATCCGCTTCTGGTTCATCTGTAATCTTTAGTGGCTCTTGAGTTGGGTTTCTCATAAAGATGTCCTCTAGATGACCAAGATTGGCATTAGACTTGGAGTCATTATGCTTAGCCTTATTTGAATTTGATACCCTTAATCCTTTTACAATGCCGCTCAGAATGCCAGAATTACCTCCCTGTAATAACAAGTCAAGCAATCGTGTAAACTTAGACCACTGACAGCACAAACAATTAAAACCAAATGTTATCAGTTCTTGAAACCATTTTTTCCCCTTAAAAAAAAAAGAAAGAAAAAGGTAAACCTGTTTTCTCTTATGATCAGAGGAGACACTGATTGCAGCATTGGCTGCTGCTGCTAGCACTACATCGTGAAGACTAGGCAGGGACTCTGGAATCCTGGAAAATAAAAACCTAGTTCATTCTTTGTTTCCTAAATCTTGTCTTACTCTCAAATAAGCACTGGTGAAACAGCAGTGATAATGAATTGATAGGGATACCTGAAATCATTTTCACCTTCTAATAGAGAAATAAACACTACCTCACAGCCATTTGTCTATATAAAAAGGCAGAAATTTCAATGCATTAGAAAATTGAGAACAGCGAACCCATTACGTAAGCATGCATTAACAATTTTACAAAATCAAATTTAGCAGTATTATTTCTTGCAGAATAGCATAATCATTCTAATTACCAATACGATCTGTAAATTTTCTGTAGAGCTAATCATCCTTTCCATGTTTGCCTTGAAGTTCCACCTCAAGACTGAAAGTAAGGAAAAATCTTTCACCAATTCCAGATCAGGCAAAGCTCTGCACAAGAGAACCCCCCATTACCCACTTCAAATTTCTGCAACTATTATTATTGTTATTAATATTATTATTATTTAGTACATCTAAACAGTAATGTTTAAAGAAACAAAAATCTGAAGAAGAATTGCAGGCAGAGTTCCCTGTTTGTGATAATAGAACTTCCATGTCGGCAACAAGATAAAAACTTGAATGAAGTGGTATACCTGATCTCCATCTCTCCTGTCTGATAGAATACTACCAGCCCACAAACTTCTTCACCTTTCTTAAAAAGTGTAGCCCAACAGCAGGGCTTCGAAAGTTTGACTTTATGAACAGATTTACTTTGTCCCTGAAAAAATGCATCATGATTGTTAGGGAAGACAAAATCAAACAACCGAAAAATTAGAAGCTAGAGACTTACTTGAACCAGAGACTTGGCAGGGTATAACCGTAGTGAATCTTTACAACAAAGCAAGACACACAACTCCTTCAAACTTGGTATAGAAGAATTTCTATCCAGAGATGGTTCACCAGTTTCACATTTCTCACTCCCTTGAGCACCATTCGGGGAAGGTTCGTTTCTAAGTGTATCATCCTTCTCCGACTGCTGTTCATCTGTACACCTATAAACTGCTGCCTGTTTTTCTGAAGTACAAAATTTCGAGTAAGTAATTTAAACAACAATAGAAGGAGAAATGTAATCACCATTAAGAGGGTATACTTGCCTATAACATGCATGGATAATGCTGTTGACTTATTCAACTGTACAGGCCTTGAGTTAATCATGCTTCCGTTGTAACCATCAATAACATATATACTTGCATCCTTGGTTAATACGAACACGGTTTCTCTACAGTTATCAGGAGCTTTTGGTGCAGATTCATTTGTGCTTTTAGTTGTTTCATAAGCAAGCACTTTAGAGAATATCGATATCAATGGGGAATTGGATATAGTGTCTGTTATAAACACAACAGATGATGACTGTACATCCAGCACTGCAATCTGGAAGAAAGGCACCACATATAAGCCTCAAACCAACTAAATAAGCATAAGATGAAAGCAATAACCTATTTATTGACCCTGAATACCCTCCAATAGGTCAGGAAATTAAATATTCACTAGGCAATAAGGGTATAGGATTTAGCACAGCAGGATATGCTCTTTATGACCAGTAAGCAATGCATCAATTAAATTGAAGCCAAGAAAGCTATTACTCACTCGGCAACATTCATATCCAACAATAAGTTTGGAGCTATTGTTAATAAATTTCAGTGCCCGAACTCCTGATTTCTGAAGGTCGAAAACAGCTGAACATCTAGTTCCTTGAACTTGAGCAGAATTGCGAACTGCAAGAAATGATGGTTAATATCAAGTTAAGATATCATGGGCTCATGGCCATATTAATTTGCCTGATGGAATCTAGTTTGATTGCTCCCTTTTCCAATGCACTTCTCGAAATCTCCTTTTGACATAACTTATATCACATTGCAAATTTGTCCAAAAAAAGGGCCAAACTTTTGAACCATCTTTCAGAAGTTTTAAGATAATATGACCAGTTTGTAATCAACACGGGGCTTGAATATTTTGCTAAAATATTTTATAAATTGTGGACATGATACCTTTCTGAATCAGTAATCCTCAATATTCATGGAACTCTGGTTTTAGTAACACAATTAATTATAGTAGTGATTTAGATCAATTACAGTAGTGATTTATTGCAATTCATAAGGAGGATGATAACAAGGAAAAATAGCAGATAGGTAGGGGTAATTAATCTTTCTTAATTTAATCAGTACTTGTTCCCCTATAGCTCATAACGAAACCTGGTCATATTCTAGACAAACTACAATCAAGTTAATCAAGAATTGAAATGACACCCATGTGGGCCATTAACGCATCGTCCCAGATTTGTATCGAACAATATTACAGATTTTGTAATGAAAAGAAGCATCAGAAGAAATTATAAAACACAGTTTCAATCACCTTCAGTTTTTGCCTCCATAACAAAATGAAAGCTTGTCTCTTTGCTGCTGCAGAGGTTGTAAAGGAGAACCTGTTTGAGATCGAACCAAGAAATGGATAAATAGAGCATCTAAAGAAAGCTTGTTGCTTTGTTGAGCGTGTGATTATCATGAAAACATGTCTAACCTGACCACATTCACTGCCAACTGCTAATCTCAATGTGGAGGAGCATAATTCAAGTACTGTCAAAGAGGCACCGGAACCAACCAAGTTTTCACCATTAACCTGTTATTAATCAGTAAGAACTAACATTAATGAGAGGTTGAAAACATTATTGGAAAAATATATTGAATACTCAATCAATAAAGAGAGTCCCTATCTATACACAAGAGTTATATTATACAAAGCAAGCTAATAAATGCTTTAAATCTATACTATATTTACCATAATTCTAACATTTAGGCTATGTTCTTTTTGGGTTTTAAAAACCCATATTTAGATTTTGGAATCTAAAACTCATTTTAGTTTGGGTTTTAAAATTAGGTTTTTGAAATCCTAAACCTACAACCCAATAAATAACCTATACGACACTCCTTTACTTTTACATAATAAAGTTAAAACCTACCCTACTCAGAACCCTAAAACAACACAGATTTAAAAAACCTCATGGATTACAAAAACCACTGGTTTTTCAAAAACCGTTTTTTAGAAACCACTTAAAACCCAAAAAGAACATAGCTTTAAAGTATATATGCATGCAAGTACAAATTAATAAAAGATTTTTTTGTATGTCTTTGATTTTTTTTTTCAGTTCTCTGAATTCACTTAAATTCTAACCTCATTTGTCAAAACACAGAGGAGCGAGAAAACTGGATGAGTAACATCCCATATTCGAACTGATCCATCATGATAGCCTGCTACATAGATTCTGTGAACCTTGTTATCTTTGCCAAATGATAAATGATTACTTACACCTCCAGTTAAGGGCCACTTTTTGTTCCCAGGTAACGTCAATGCTGAACTCATTGCAGCTGTCTAATTATACATAGAAGCATGACTAATCAGTAAGGAGACAGGATAACTGAAGAACCACTAATATAACCCAAGACACAACAGGAAATCCACAAATATCACAGAATAAACCATGTCACCTTGGATTCCAGGCCCTCCACTCTTCCATATACATGAAAAAGTTCTGCTACAGTCATAAAAGGATCAACAGTTGGTATGGTAGCTGGAAAGTTCACGGTGGAGACAGATAGTTCCTTCGGGGACTGTGAGTCTGAGGAGGACACACTGTCTCTATCATAAATATGTATATGCCCGGGATTTGACAATATAAACAGAGAAGCATTTGTATCGCTCCCACTTGTACCAGCAGATGGAATTAAAATCATATCAGCAAACGACCCAGTAAGAGTGAGGTCCATACGACTAACGCATCTGACTGCTTCTGTTCCAGATGACCATTCAAGAGTCAGAACCTGCCACAAAAAGAACTTCTGAGAACATCCCAAACTACTAATGTAGAGGGTTTTCATCAGTTTAAACAAAAGAGAGAATTGTTTTATAAATCTAGTGAGGTGTATCACAGCCCAAATAATACAATGTCGCACGCACACACACACACACACATACGCGTGTAGGTGGCATTATATTTTTAAATATGTGTTGGAAATTGAACAATTCATTAACAATTTAATTTATATTAGTAGGAACGATGCAGAAAACATGCATTTATGACTTTGCATGAAACCAAATTATCTTGGTTCGTGGATCACTGTCATTTATTAATGAACAGTCTTATTTGGAATCAATATGAGGAGAAAAACAACCCTCCCTTCATTAACCTTCCAGAGAAGCCTTCCTTGGTCAACAGATAACATTAACAGCACTCCAAATCAACTAAGTAGCGGCAGACAATAACATTTCTTAAATGTTTGTAACAATCAACAGGTATTATATAACTTGGACTTAAGGTAACTATCTATCAGAATAAAGTTGATAACCCACCGTAACAACTTCTTCACTTCCTATTTCATCACCACCATATATTAGAAGTTGACCTTCCCGATGCTTACGGGATTTACTGCCATCCAACCAGTGCAAAACAATGACAGGGAACCTCTTTTCAGCAGAAGACAACTGTAACTTGATTACATTTGGTGACAGCCCAGCTTCTTGGTCTTTAGTAGAAGAATCTTTGGATGTATTCCAAAATAAAATATCCCCATCTACATATCCGACGGCAAGAATGGACCCATCAGTAGATGCCCAACAAAGAGCACTAATCTCTTTTTCCTCTAACTCGTGAGAAGGTGCATCATCTACAATGTTGATAATCCCATCATTTGGAGAAGCAGCTTTGTTTTTCAATTCCAGGACCTTATTGCCTCGAACAACAACAACATGTGCTTCAACCACATCCCAGAGAATAAGCAACCCACTTTCATATGCAATTAATAGCCTGAAAATGCAGAAGAAGTTTTAGCAATCCATGAAGCCTCAAACGAAAGAAATAGAGATTAATCCTTGTCCCAAAGTTTTACCCCCTCCATCCTACTACTACAGTTTGACTAGGGACCGATATTAAGTTTACTTTATGGAAACTAGATAAATAATTTTATTTTCTAAAGAGATGTTTCTTCGACACTCTTTAACTTCTTTTAAAAACTCAAACATAATGAGTAATTAAAAAGGTACGGAATGAAAATTTTGAAACTTTTAAATTAGGTCAAAGGTGAGTCCAACTAGAGATCATGCTTCTTAATGTTACATAGCAGGGAACTAATTTGTGCTTCTTTAGTTCTTTGATGTCAATGCAAAATATCATAACGCTTAGATTCTTTGGGGCTCATACGCAAGACTTGGGACTGAAGATATTAAGAACTAAAAGCCATGTGATTGGCAAGAGTCAAGACAAGGTAATATGAGGCAAGAGTTTAAGGGTATGTTTGTTTATGGTTTCCCAAGCCACTTTTGGAATTTCAAATCTAAATCCTTGTTTGATTATTCAGATTTTAGTATAGGATTTCAAATCCTCTAAAATTCTACTCTATAATGCTTATAATACACCTATTTTACTTTTTTCAAACACAATTTTCAATACATTGTCAATCATCTATCACACACTTTTTTTATTATTATTATCCAACTCAATACTCTGTCTCTTCCTTTTATAAACACATTACACTTTCTCTCTTCCTTTTTTACTCTACATAATCATTTCAACCCCCTACTTCTACAATATAATAATCTTTTTATCATATACTTTTTCAAAATCCTACCCTATCGAATCCTATAAAATCCACACTCTCAAACATATAACAAATCCTAATGCTGTAATACACCTTTTACTTTATTTCAAATCCACCTTACAGGATTTGAGATCCCCTCTAATCCATAACAAACACACTCTAAAGGTAACAACAAGGTCAAATCAGCTAAATAATGGACAATGACATTAAATTATGAGAAAATTGTACATTATTTCATTTGTCTAGTGATGGGATTCGACAGCCCATCATACTTGTGTACACTAGGAAGAAAAGAAGGGAAATTGCACAGTAAAAGGGATTGGAGGATTTTATGCTTATTGCATTCCTGATTATGATTTGATTTATGATTTGATACAAATATTTCCTTAATTAGATTAGGTTAAGCCCATGGGCCAGAATAGTAGCTTAAATACCTTCTTGTAATTAGAATTGGTTTTGGGGGTACGCAGAAATATACTTTTGAGTTCACAGCAATTACGGCTGTTTTTCTAGGATAATCCACAGGGAATCAACCTTGGGTTTCTAGGATTCCATCAATTGGCACCAGAGCCAAACTCGATCATCACTATTCCGCTGAGATGTCGTCCAAGACTTTCGACGTTGGAAACTTCGATGCAGAAGATGAGCGAGGCGATACGAACTATGTCGCTTCAAATCGGGGGTCGCGATCAAGCGAAACCACGAGATGGGGGGCGTCGGGACAGACGCAGCGACGACGGAAACGAGCGCTTTGGTAACGCACGGAGGCAACGATTCCGTGGACGTGGCGGGCGTGTCGGCAATGACCGAACACGCAGCGACCGTGACTCGGAAATCTGGAAAGGCGAAGGCTCATCAAGTAAGACTGGTCGACGTAGGGAAGGAAAACAGGAGTGGGTATCGGACACGGAGGACCCACTGTTCAACATGCATCCCAACCCATTTCGTCCTGATGGGGATGCATCTGAACAAAACGAAGAAGGTGACTCTGAACCCACAAGCGAATCTGAGAATGAGTCTGAGTCATCGGCGATCAGTCGAAGGACGGAAAAGCCGCGTGACCATCGACCACGAGGAGTACGTATGGATTTTCCAAAATTTACGGGGGAGGATCCTATTAATTGGCTCGATACAGCGGAACAGTACTTCGAACTAAAGGAAATTCGAAAGAGAGATGCTGTGCAGATTGCGACATACTACTTACAAGGTGAGGCACGCCAATGGTGGCGTTGGTTTGAGAAGAACAGTGACGAAGATGACCTCTCGTGGAAAGCATTCAAAAAGGGGCTGCTTATGAGATTTGGCACTGCCCAAACGGAGGACGCAAGTGAAGCACTAAGCAAATTGCGCCAAACTGGAACTTTTCGTGATTACCTCAAAGAATTCGAGAAGCTAATGAACATGGCCTCTAATTGGCCACAAAATGCACTCATGGGAACCTTCATGGCGGGCCTTAAACCCGAAATTTCTACGGAATTAAAGATGTGGCGGCCCAAAAGCCTAAACGAGGCTGTCGAGTTGGCTAACCGTAAGGATGAACAGTTACGAGTCACGAGAGGAGGACCATATCAATTTCGAAATGGATCAACAACCTTTGGCCGAAATCCCATTACGAGGCCAGGAGCATCGAATACAGTTGGGCCTTCCGATTTGATGCCAAAAATCGTTCCAAACATATCTGTAGGAAGAAAGCACAGATTGCAATTGTCTAGTGAAGAGGTTGCTCGTCGCAGAAAAGCGGGTCTATGTTTCACGTGCAATGAGAAATACACGTGGAATCACGTATGCCCAAATGCTAAGATGATGAGGCTGGTTGAGGAGACGTCCGATGAGGAAGGGGATGATAAAGGGGCGAAGTTCGACGAAGAGCCGGAAGGAGCTGAAATCGAGCTTGAAAGGGTACAGCTGAAATTGTTGAGCGAACTGAATGCCACAGCTCCGGAAACCACCGATCAGCTGATGATGCATAAGAGAGATCGCGCCTTGCAATTTAAGGGCACGATCAACAACTGTCCTTTCAATGTTCTAATAGACAGCGGAGCGAGCCTCAATTTCATATCCACACAGATCGCAGAGTATCTACGATTGCCTATCACACATGGGCCAACAACCCGCAAAATTCAGACGGGGAGCGGGCATGTCCTAGAGAGCAACGCGATCCACGAGAACATACCGGTGGTGATTCAAGGTATATGCTTCTACGTTACCATGTACTCTTTAAATATGCCTGGGGAAGACATAATATTTGGCATGCCTTGGTTGGAGTCGGTGAGCCCGTTAGTGATAGATTGCAAAGAGTTAACAATAGGGGTCTATTGTGAAGACGAGATGAAGGAATTGAGGGGTGTGGGATACTCACCACTAGCTGCGAGCCGCACATATTACTTACACCGAACTTGGGCGGAAGGTGATAAGTATTATATGCTGACCTCATCTGAAATAACCACCAAAGATGGGGATCAGGGTGCAACAAATAAGACAGAAATCGAGCAATTGTTGGGTGAATTTGAAGCAATTACAGTGGCACCCAATTCACTGCCGCCTCAACGCGAATTCGATCACCGGATTCGTCTCATCGATGAGTCTAAACCCGTGAATGTGGCACCCTACCGTTATGCCCATTTCCAAAAGGAAGAAATCGAAAGACAAGTCGATGAAATGCTCGGAACAGGTCTAATTAGAAACAGCACAAGCCCTTTCTCTTCACCTGTGCTGCTAGTGAAAAAGAAGGACGACACCTGGAGATTTTGTACTGATTACCGGGCATTGAACGCAGCCACAGTGAAAGATCGTTTCCCCATACCTACAATCGATGATATGCTAGATGAGTTACATGGAGCCATGTACTTCTCGAAGCTCGATTTAAGGGCAGGATACCATCAAATCAGGATGCACCCGGATGACATACATAAAACTGCTTTTCGCACGCATAGTGGGCACTACGAGTATCTCATAATGCCTTTCGGCTTGAGCAACGCTCCATCTACTTTCCAAGCTATCATGAATCACATTTTTCGGCCTCACTTGCGGAAATTTGTGTTGGTATTTTTCGACGACATACTGGTTTTCAGTAAAACATGGGAGGATCATCTGGGGCATTTAAGAGTTGTATTAACTATACTATACGACAACAAGTTTGTGATTAAGCCCACTAAGTGTTTCTTTGGGGTGATGGAGGTGGAGTATTTGGGCCACTACATTTCAAACGAGGGAGTGCGAGCTGATCCACGAAAGATTGAAGCTGTCCAACAATGGCCAACACCTCGTAACGTCACAGAGTTGAGAGGATTTTTGGGTTTGGCAGGTTATTATAGGAAATTCTGCCCAAAGTTCGGGGAGAAGGCAAGGCCCCTGCATAACTTAACTAAGAAAAATAACTTCGCATGGACAGAAGAAGCTGAGAAGGCCTTTACAGCCCTGAAAGTGGAATTGAGTTCTACACCAATCCTAGCACTGCCCGATTTTACTCGGGAATTCACCATTGAAACTGATGCCTCGGGCCATGGGATTGGAGCTGTTTTAACTCAGGACAATCGACCAATTGCGTATATGAGCAAGAGCATCGCAGCATCAAAAAGAGGCTGGTCAGTGTACGAAAAGGAGATGTTGGCAATACTAGAAGCCATTCGTTGTTGGCGTACATATTTATTGGGGCGGAAATTCACTATCATCACTGATCAAAAAAGTCTCAAATTCTTGTTAGAGCAGCGAATCACCACTCCTGAACAACAGAAATGGATTGCCAAATTGGTCGGGTTCGACTATGAGATTTGCTATCGTCCTGGGCGCGAGAATAATGTTGCGGACGCCCTTTCGCGTCGCACAGGAGCAGATCGCCTGAGTTCCTTAGCAATCTCAGCACCAAACACCAATATTTGGGTTGAAATTGCAGCTGCTACACGGAATGATTCAGAGTTAGGATCCATCTTGGAAAAAGTAAGGAAGGGAGAGCCAACTAATGGGCAGTTCACGGAGCGTAATGGGTGTGTGGCAGAAAAAGGCAGAATCCGAGTTCCATCAGGGAACTTGAGGCGACGTTTAATTGATGATTTTCACGCCTCAGCATTTGGTGGACATTCGGGTGTATTGAGGACGTATAAACGGATCGCACAACTTTTTGATTGGCCTGGTATGAGAAAGGATGTAGTTAACTTTGTGCAAACTTGCGACGTGTGCCAACGTAATAAAACTGACTCTCGTTCACCAGCGGGATTATTGGCACCTCTTCCGGTCCCACAACGTGTGTGGAGTGACGTCTCAATGGATTTTATCACCGGGTTACCCAAGTCGAAAGGCAAGGATACTATAATGGTGGTGGTCGATAGGATGTCCAAATATGCCCACTTCGTGGCTCTTAGCCATCCTTTTACAGCTAAAGATGTGGCCGAATTGTTCGTACGCAACATCATTCGACTGCATGGCGTTCCAACTTCCATAGTTACGGATCGCGATCGCGTGTTCATAAGCACATTCTGGAACCAGTTATTCAAGGCTTATGGGACTCAACTGAAGATGAGTTCTTCATACCATCCACAAACGGATGGTCAAACCGAAGTGGTTAATCGTTGCTTAGAACAGTACCTCCGGTGCTTCACGTCTGATAAACCTCGAGAGTGGGAGAAGCACTTGGCTTGGGCAGAGTATTGGTATAATACTACATACCACCGCTCTATTGACATGACACCTTTTGAAGCTGTTTATGGCCAACGACCTACCCCAATTCCAGCCCACGAATGGGGGTCAACTTCTGTCCAGGAGGTTGAGGCACAATTACGAGATCGGGACTCACTGCTGCGACAATTACGCTTTAATTTGGAAGCAGCCCAGAATCGGATGAAGCAATACGCTGATACCAAGCGTCGCCCAGAAGAGTTTCATGAAGGTGAATGGGTTTACTTGAAACTCCATCCCTATCGTCAACAAACAGTTATGAAAAGAGTTTTTCAGAAACTCGCGAGCAAGTATTTTGGGCCGTTTAAAATCATTGAGCGAATTGGGCCAGTCGCATATCGATTGGAGCTGCCTAGCGATTCGCGCATACACCCGGTTTTTCATGTTTCCCTATTACGCCGTCATTTGGGAGATACAATTCCGGTTTGCTCCAACTTACCAACTTACCACCTTACACATCTGATGGGATTCCAAACATTTTTCCTGAGGAGGTGATTCAGTACCGTTGGTCTCATTCACATGGAGGGGTGATACGTGAAGCCTTAGTCAAGTGGACGAACCTCGCCCGTGAAGATGCGACATGGGAGTCTGTTGAAGAAATTCGAGCACGTTTCCCTGATTTTAACCTTGAGGACAAGGTTCGTTCTGAAGCAGGGGGTGATGATGGGATTCGACAGCCCATCATACATGTGTACACTAGGAAGAAAAGAAGGGAAATTGCACAGTAAAAGGGATTGGAGGATTTTATGCTTATTGCATTCCTGATTATGATTTGATTTATGATTTGATACAAATATTTCCTTAATTAGATTAGGTTAAGCCCATGGGCCAGAATAGTAGCTTAAATACCTTCTTGTAATTAGAATTGGTTTTGGGGGTACGCAGAAATATACTTTTGAGTTCACAGCAATTACGGCTGTTTTTCTAGGATAATCCACAGGGAATCAACCTTGGGTTTCTAGGATTCCATCATCTAGCGTCTAGATGTTTATCGAGATACACATTAAAAGAATATGATATATATATATATAAAAGAATAAGAACAATAGGAATAGAATAATCTTTTTTGGTGGATGAAAACCTTGAATTTGATATGCAAAGACAGATAACAAGGCGAAGGGCGTGATTCAAGACCTACTAGCAAAGCTTCAAGTTCACCAAGGTAAATTCAGTTAATAATTTAACTAGAAAGTTCAAATGTGAAAATTGTTGTAACTTCCTTCACATGATTGATTAGATTTTTTCAAGCTATATGTTCAAGTTGGCGTAATATATTAAAAATTATCCATGAGCTTTTACTTTTCAAGATATTTTCATTCAACTTGGAATAAAAAACAATACATTAACAATCAACAGAAGAACAAAATGAAAATGGAGAATGCTCATATCTTGCCTATTTCCAAAAGAACAGGGTTGAGGAAGAAGGCCGACTATGGGTTGACGATTAGAGATAGAGACTCCAGTTGCTTCTGCGAATGGGAAAAAAAAAACAAGGACAACAATAAATTGAAGATAGATTAGAGCAAACATTACTAGAAATAAAACAGTGTATTCTTACACTTTGTCCAACTGACTCCATTTGATGATTTAAGTTTTAAGATATCATTGAAAAGCTTACAGTGAGATATACACACACACACACACATATTTAACTCAATAAAGTTGAGTGAGTTCTTATGTTAAAGATTTACTCTCCACATTTCTTAAGACAGTACTTACCAGCAAGAGATTCTGAAGATAGTTCATAATGCAATTGCAAAAGTTTTTCACTGTCTGTATCATACTTCAGAACTGACACCAAGCCATTTTCATCACCAACAAACCTAAAACATAGAGATGAGTGTCAATCCTCATGGTGGTCCACAACACCATACATGCAAAATGACGCTCGTATTATTATCATACATAAATGAGGAGCCACGGATTACAGAGAAAGCAGTTACATTGGATTCCCATTGCAAACTACAAGCTATTGACCTGCTCTCAAGATTCCAAACCTGAAAAGGTGACAGACATTTTGAGATGATTAGGTATTTATGGAAAAATTATAACAGTTTAGGAAGCACCTCTGGTTCTGTATTTTTTCTGAAAAACCAAAACACACTATACAATAATTAGAAGAAGCTTGGTATGGTTGAGAGACCTTTACATTGGTATCATTATTTTCTTAGTTGAGGACAGTAAATAGCATTTAATTTACAAATTCAAGAGGGAATAAGTGATCTTTTAAGAAATAGGAAGTTTAGTAAATAAATTCATCGCATACAATTTATAGATTTGGTTCATCCAAAACGTATTATCACCTTTAAGGTTAAATATTATAGAATTTTATAGATTAAAGATAGTTAAATGCTGAAGGGAAATTGCCTAATAAAGTATAGAAACGGGAAAAGGATTGCAAGTCAAAATAATTATAAATATCTATTATCCAGGAAGAATGTCCACAAGACATCCTAAGATGAAACCAATCAGATGAAATTCTAAACCAAGTGAAATTACTAAAGTTATACTTATAAGATCCATCTACAATTTAATATGGGAAATTGTTCGCATAGTGACTACACCAGCCTATGTGTGTGAGATGAGAGACAACTACGTGAGGATTATATAACGTGCTTTAGGATGTATGCAATGGTATGGAAAAAAATTAACATGGAAGTGAGTGAGGTCATAAAGAAACCATTTGTTACAGTTCAAGCCTCTAGGTTGTGCATGTTTCCAGTGAACCACTATGTGCGATCAAGAGAAATCACCTGAATATCATTGTCATTTGTAATGCTGACTATGAAACCTTGATTTTGCAGAAACTGCAAAGAGAAGAACAAGGAATAATGAGTATATAAATCAATTGTACATTAAAATCACTATCCCTAGCTTTTAAGTAATCTGCAGCAAATTAACAGTGCACATAAAGAGAGACTTAGCAATTTATAAATTCCTTATTTTCCATATGCATGTGTATATACTTACATGCCAACAATTATTCAGATGATACACCATCTTATCATAATTTCATAATAATAGTCCAGTTCACATACAAAAGTATATGAACTAATAATATATGAACACACAGCCATAATTACCTTTATTTTCAGAAAAATATGAAAGTTGGCCTTTAAGAAATCACACGCCAGCATAAGCTTCATTCGGAATAAAAATAAGAAAGGATGCAGGGTGGATGATTGACCAGATAGAGTAAGAGTCAATCAGCCTAATTGATAACTGATATGAAAAGTCTCCACATTAACATGGTTTATAAAAAAAAAAAAATTGTTTACTACCACAAAATAATTATTATTTTTTACCAGATCAAGTATGCAAGGGCTAATAATCAATATATGAAAAGGGCCAATTAACTTAAGGGCTAGGCAGGTTTGATTCTCCTGACACAATTAACTATCTAGGACCCCTATGATTAAGTGTACAAAGAGTTCAGCTAGAACATACATTTGGACCCTTTTAACATCACATTATAGTTTATTACTACTGCCAATAAGTTATCAATTGGCAATCCAGATCACCTGTTGACGTAACTTTTTCCGCTTTACAGCCTTGAGCCATTTAATTCTACGAATTATACAAATCACCTTTCCACTGATCAATTAACAGAAATGCCATTTTTAAGTGCCTGAGATATGTGATAGAATGTAGTAGACCTCCAAGTATTTGTAAGGCAACAGCTTTGGAGAAATCAAAAGCCCTTCAATATTATCACCACCAATAATCTTTATTCTGCCATCCCTGCATACAAGTTAGGAATAATTACTATGAATGAGGTGGAATGGTAGAAGGTACATTGTGGATTGCTAGTCAAAAATCCACAACGCGGTGACATCAGATATATGATAGTATAACCAATTTGTGACACATATATCAAATGAAAATGATTCACTTTCTCTCATTTATCCTTACACTACTAAGTACTAAATCTATAAAAGGAATATATTCCTAGGTGTGAATGAATTTTAATCATGATATATCAAATCCGAACTTACTGGATACTGCAAGAATGAAAACTCAACAAGGCTCTATATTAATGATATAAAATGGAAAATCCAAACAACGTGAATGTGAAGTAATTGCAACATAAAATCTAAACTGGAGATGGACAATTGAACTATCCATTACTAGTTCACTACTTGATTAATGCATAATATATGTCAGAACTCATGATTAAGCCAATGCGCATTACACTCACTTTCACTTCCACTAGGGGAACGTTTTTTAGGTACAAATCGAAATGTATGCAGTTCGAAAACAAGCTGATAAGCGCAAACAAAAACTTGAATTAACGAAAGTATCCATAAGCTTACAATGTGCCGATTGCCAGCAGGCGCTGAATCGGATCAAAAGCAAGGATCGATGCAGTGGACGGAACTCCATAGTGCACATTAATCCGAAGATTTACGTCATCCGACGTCAGTGAACTCTTTTCATGAAGCTGAATCAAAAATGAAAAGACAACAGAAAAACAAGGTTAAGTTCGATCAAAATTGAGAAAGGAAAGGATAAAGTCAACCGGAAAAAGACGATTGGTTACCTGGTGACGATGAACGGCTTTCTGAAACAAGCGTTTCGTGAACATGCCGTCGCCGAGACTGAACTTTTCTCGTCGGGAAAATCCAAGTTTGAAAGTAGAGAGTTAGATTTCCAACTTTGTGGCTTCCCGTTTTGTTTCAAAATAAATGTTGGCTTTGGAATAACACGGGTTTCTCTCTCGGTTTGTACGCTACATTTTACCCGGGGTGATTCATGGGGCCCAGTTTTTGGGGCTGGAAAGCGTAAAGCAATTGAAAACGTCATGTATTTGTGCCGGGTCGGGTTTTTTTTATTAAACGTTACTATCTTTCTTATAATAATATATTTTCAAACCTCTCGATGTGTCAACACCACCTTTTTTTAGGTTGATGTGGCATGTCTCAAATCTCTCCATTTTAAAATATTGTTCTCTCATTAAAAGTTGGTTAAACTTTTAATCTCGACCTTTCGTTCTATATCATTAAATATAAACCATTAATTTATATCTGCATAATTAATGCAAATAGAAATTGTTTCCATTTTCTTATTTAGTTATTTTTATAATTTATTATAAATCATATTTTATCCAAACCTTAATGTAATTAAATATGATCTACTTATTGAATGAATTTAAATTTATCATTTCTAAGTTTGAGTTAGTATATATAGTATCTTATTATAATATATTTTCAAACATCTCCAAGGTGATGTGTCAACACCACCTTATTCTAAGAATGAGGTGGCATGTCTCAAATCTCTCCATTTCGAAATATTGCGCTCTCATTAAAAGTTGGTTTAAGTTTTGATCTCAGTCATTCATTTTATATTATTACATCTACACCATTGATTTGTAACTAGGGTTAATATAATTATCCATCATTTTCATTCTCCCATAAGCCGTCTCTCTCACATTCGATCTCCCTCACACCACCACACTCTTCTTCGATGTTTTTCAGAGCGCCGCTTCCGCTCCCTCTCCAATTAGCGCGGACCAGCAACTTATACCAGATTATAATTTTCACACCGCCGTCTGCCATGTCCACGCCGCCTCATTCCCAGAATCTTTCAAAGGTTGGAATTTTATTTTAATTCACGAATTTTTGCGATATTATCTTCGTTATAAAGTTTACTCTATGTATTAAGTTGTTCCTTCGCGTAGCCCAGCGCCGTCCCGCTGCTCTATTAGAGCCGACCCGCTTAGCTCAGAGCCGTCGTTCTTCCGCCTAACTCAGTGTCTTCTTTCCTCCGACAAAGGTAAACTCCCGATCCATTTGCACATATGCATTTCTCTATTCACGGAATCAATTTAGTACATATACTTCATATACAGAGCAAATGTTTGATAATATCACAAAATTCTCGGTGTTTCACTCCACTAATCCTAAAAAAATTCAATTCAACTTAGAATTCAGCCGGCATGGTGGTGGAAAGTATATGTTAAATGTATGGGAGTGAATTCGAATTAAAAAAAAGGACACTAAGTTTCTTACTTAGATATTTTTTGAATTTATTTTTGCATAATATTTATATATGCTAATTTTGTTGGAGGATATTGAAATATTTTGCAAAAGATATTGTCACATAAAAGATGGCAAGATTCTAAAAATATCTTGTCATCCAATACCATATCTTACATGGATAATAAATTGTAACATTATTTTTTTTGGACAATATTTTACTAGCCATAATATATTGTCACTCAAATAACATATTATTCATAAAAAAATCTTGCCAAGAAATACAATATCTTACCATGTATAATACAATAATATATATTTTTTAAATTTATTTTTGCAGAATATTTATATATGCTAATTTTGTAGGAGGATATTGAAGTATTTTGCAAAGATTCCTAAAGAATCTTGTCATCTAATACCATATCTTACCATGAATAATAGATTGTAATATTTTTAATTTTTTTTTACAAGATTTTACTACCTAAAAGACATTGTCACTGAAATAGCATATCATTTCCAAAAAATCTTGCCATGAAATATAATATCTTACCATGTATAATACAATAATATATATTTTTGGAATTTATTTTTGTAGAATATTTATATAGGCAAAAACTTGTATGAGACCGTCTCATAATATGAGACCGATCAAATTAAAAAAAGTGATAGGGTTATAATTAAATGTGATAGTATTTTTTAAGAAAAGTGATAAGTCACTTTTAACAAATATAGTATCACTTTTTGTTTAAACTTTATCACTTTTTAAAAGTGACAACTTTTTAATTAATAAGTGACACATTTTAAATTAAAAGTGGATCAAATATTATTGGTCTCATACTATGAGACGGTCTCACACAAGACTTACTCATTTATATATGTTAATTTTGTAGGAGGATATTGAAATATTTTGCAAAAGATATTGTCACATAAAAGATGGCAAGATTCCCATACATCATATTTTACCATGGATAATAGATTGTAACATTATTATTTTTTTTGGACAATATTTTGCTAGCCAAAAGATATTGTCACTGAAATAGCATTATTCCCAAAAAATCTTGCTATGATATGCAATATCTTACCATGTATAATACTATGTCACATAAGGTTAGCAATTTTTTTTATATATAAATACATGTATACATGAAATGTTTAGGAGGAGATTAATTTTTTTTTAAATAATTCGAATTGTCGCTTAAATGTAATTCTTAGGGTTGGATTTTTCCATTATAAATACCTGCAAAATTGAATTTGAAACTGTAAAA
Source organism: Ballota nigra (assembly GCA_947034835.1). NCBI lineage: Eukaryota > Viridiplantae > Streptophyta > Magnoliopsida > Lamiales > Lamiaceae > Ballota > Ballota nigra. The sequence continues at coordinate 71,110,392 of OX344720.1, read as the reverse complement.
TATAGATATTATTTTGTAGTAGGATTTCATTTTTCAACAATTTTAATTTTTTAACTCTTTTTTCGTTTTTTTTTTTTTTGTAAATGTGAAATGTTCGGGTGGAAAATTAAAAAAAATAAAAAGATTGGCGCCTAAGGGTCAATTCGTATTGTTGAATTGTGTATTATAAATACCAATATATTAATCAATTGTTTCCACACAAACATCTACACAGTATTTTATTTTAATTATGACATCATTTTTGTTACCTTTAGATCTGTAGGATTCTATCTTTAGAGTTGAATTTTTGCCGATTTTTATTGTATCTTCATATCATGGGGGAAAATTGGGCATGCAAGTATACAAAAACTGTAATTTTAAGAAATATTGTGTTATACTAATTTGAGATTAAATGTGTGAATTAATTAATATTTTTCAAATTTTATATTCATTCATGTTTAGTGTTTATTATTATTTGTTGAATTATAATTGCATTTTTAAAATTATATCAAAATTACAAGATATTTTTAAAAAATTAATATTTATAATTTGAAATAATAATAATAAATATTTTTTCAGTCTACGAAATTCGCGGGGGTACGTACTAGTAATATAATGTTCCATTATTTTTTCCTAAAATAAAAGGTATATAGTTATATATTCCAAAGAATATTCTTATGTGATATATTTTTATTATGGACAAGATATAATATTGCATGCATTTTTTTTATATAAATAAGAGCATATTGTATTTCATTTTTTCACATCAAAGTTTCATTTGTTCCACTCTTTTGCTGAGATTTCTCCCATCAATTGTTTGTTAATTATATATCTATTGTTATTAGTATATTTATTTTATAATTAAATTCATCATTTTAAGTGCTCACAATTTGATTAGATTTAAATATCAATATCAATATGAATGTAATAATGATTGTTGATTTATGTTCTACATCGTTTATTTTAAATATTCTCCATGTGCAAAAATAATAGATTTAACTATACCATATATTTTTATCTGAATAATTATGATGGTTTAATTGTTGTAATTTAAATCTCATTTTAGATTTCAAGAGTATGATACCTCAATTTTCTCTGATTTCTAATATCAAGAGTGAGAGCCAAAAATTGACCGTTAAAGTTAGGATTGAAAAAGTTGGACAATATTTTTTAATGATTTTAATAGAGACAAGTTCTACTTGGAACTCATTTTGATCGATGAACAAGTATTTGTAACGTTAAAGTTTATTTCAAATTTTGTACTGTTTCTTATATAAATTAATTTTCTTACCGTATACTCCAAATAACTAATAATGTTGATTAATTTATATTATTCAATATTGAAATAAAAATTGATTATTATTAAATTATTAGTCTAAGTAATGTTATTCCATAATTGCTATTAATTTATGTGAATTTTGATTTTTTTTTAATTATTTAGTTTGTAGGATATACATATAGGGTTTAGTGAAGGACACGGGTCACAGCTAAACAAACCTCATAATTTATTGTATATACCTCGAAATTTTTTAAGCAAAAATATTCTTATATTAAATGTCTACAAAAAATAAATATAATATATTTTTTCAGTACGCGAAATTCGTGTGGGTACACTCTAGTCTTAGTATATATTTAAATGCACAACCTAGAAAAATAAAATTTCTCCCCAACTTAATCTTAATATTATATAGAGACGCACTCCCTCCGTCTCATACTTGTTTGTTATATTGTTAAAAATGTATGTCTCAAATTTGTTTATTACATCTATTTTTAGCAAAAAAATAACAATATTTTTTAATATTATATTTTTCATACACTCCTAATAAAAAATATATATTTTATCACTCCTAATCAAAGCAAACAAGTATGGGACAAAGGGAGTACATTTTTACTCATATAATTGTTACTATTATCTTAGAAAAAAATTAAAATATCAAGTACTTATTGAGGATATCATGTTATTGTTTCAATAAACATTTTTACTATTGAAATTACTCATATTTAAAAAAAAAGTATAGAGTGAAATTGATTTATACAAAAATCATTATATCAGTTGTTTTTAGTAAAGAGTATTAATTTAAGAGGGTAATAGTTATTTTCATTAAAGAGTATAAATTGTTTTACTAAAGTATATTAGTAGTTTACACTAAAGAATATGAATTATTCTAAAAAAATATTGTGAAATGGTATATATGTGAACAAGTTTCATACTATACACATTTAAACAAATAAAATAGAGCAGTATTATACAAGTTTCAATGCAGCAATTTTAAGAAAATAATACATAAAGTATAAACAAAATAATTGTTTCTGGGTGTAAAGTGATTGTTGACAAATACGAAAATACATTTTTGGTGAACAAACAAATAAAAAAAGTGGACACATTTTTTGTGAATGAAGTGAGTAATATTTAAGTTTAAAAGTGTCAAATTCTTAAAAGATATATTTCCTCCGTCCCAAAGGAATTTACACATTCAGCTAAAAATGAAATATTAATTTGATATTTAAAAAAAATAAAATAAAGTAAATAAAATAAAATAAAATAAAAATATTGTAAAATACATCGATAAATAAAGTGGTTGTTTATGAATGCAATAATGAAATGATGTTTTCTTAAAAGAATATAAATATAATTTTAGAGGACATACTAAAGGACATGTGGAAATAAATATACGCTTAATCTTGTATGGACTGTGCAATTCAAGTGTATTTTTAAAAGTTACTCATATTATTATTAAAATATTATTTATTAAAAAAATACATTTAATAAAGACCAACTTTCAATAATAGTAATATATATATATATATATATATATATATATATATATATATATATATGAGTTGTATGATAAATAATACTCACTTTAGAGGATATACGCAAGTAGGCAATAAAAAGTCAATAGTAGAATAATAAAATAGGTTTTTAGAAACTCAATACTTTAATGCTCCAATTTTCCAAGAAAATGATAAGTAGAGACTCGGTTACTATGCATGAAGAAGCCCCTTTGATAAGTAGAGACTCAATTACTACGCATGAAGAAGTCCCTTCTAAAGAAGATTGAAAGAATTAAAGAGTACTTAGCACTGAAAACTACATGATTGATAACATAATTAAAGAGTACTTAGCACTGAAAACCACATCATTGATAACACAATTCTTTTATTTCAAGCTAAAGGCAAAGAAGCTAAGGGGATGTTTTGAAACCTGAAAACCGCTTAGTACTTTTATCCAAAATTTAGTGAGAGAAAACTTTAAAAAATACTTATAGAAGCAATTTTTAGTGTTCCAAAACACCCTCTAAGTATCAAGAAACTAATTAAGCTAAAGACTGAAAATTTATTTCGGGATTTTTCACAGGTCGGTTATCGTTTACTGTGTCCCATTGTAACTTTCATATCATAAATATCAAAATAGATAAAATTAGTAATCCAAGCGTTTAACATGTAATGAAACTTTAACATGTTGCATTTGAAAATGAACCCCATATTAGATCAATTGGTGACGAATAATTCAAGGGTTGCTCGGCTGGTCACTTCAAACTTGATGCAATAATGAAAATACGTATCAGTGTTATTTGTAAGATCAGCACCAAGTCCCTTGTTAATTTCCATTCCCTGCAAAATCTTCCAATCACAAAATATTTTCCCATGTAAATAAAAATTTGACCCAAATTAACAATGTTAGAAGTTGTAAAATAATTTTGCATATAAAGAATAATATGATGTAAAATTATATCAAGCACCTAAGCAACAAACATAATTTTAAGTAAGAATTCGTTACTGACAGGTAAATAAATACTGACAAAATTGAAAGATATGTTACATATACCTAGTACTAAGAAAAAAAAATCAATTGAGAAACAATTTCAATCGTAGGCTGAAATTTGAGGATGGATGTCTCTTGACTGGCTTGTGCTTAGGCAATCATCTTCAATATATAGAATCATCATTGCAGTTAACATGAGTATATCAATTGCATAAATATAGTACTCCATCTATTATAATTTAGATTATCCCAAGCTACGAAAAAATAGTTTTACGTACTCTCTAAACTAATCACTCACAAGCATCACTTGTTTATATCCCATTGCACTACATTTTTAATACCCTTTACCAATAATTAGACCCTCTTTAATAAAAAGACGGACTAATAAACCCTCAACTTTACACCTTTTAACACCAATGAACAATCTTTTTCATTAAAATCTGCACTATTTGGTAGGGATAATCAAAATTGTAACGGAGAAAATAGTAATTATTAAATATAATACAATCTCTAAGAACTCATATTGGATTACATTCTATCATTCATATAGTTTGCAGAATATAATTTATTCAATCCATATTAAGTATCATTCAACATCTCATAGAAGAGTAACACCGTTCTCTTAAAAACAACCACCATCAGCTCTTTTCAGGAAACCATCTACAAGTCCAAAAATGATTTACCATTGCTTGTCACGTTTATATATAGTATAGGTTAGAAAAATATGAATGCATTAGCTGTAAAAGAGGCGATTATAGCTGGAAATGGACACAGAAAACTCAAACACAATGAGTTTATTTTAATTTCCTTTCTGAATTTGCATCAGCTTGGAATGCAAGATGAACTTTGGTGTAGGGGTCCAAAATTTTTCAGAACCAAAATTTTGTATCATCATTTTTAGTTCAAGAAACTATTGATGCCATCTTCGACTTTCTCGATCCCAAAAAGAGGAAAATAAAACCATTGTTCAAACACTCGTATGATATGGAATAATTATGAGAAACTGGAAATGAGAAGGGAAGAATTAACACATAGAAAGAGATCATAATTCAACAGACAGGAGAGAGGAGGGCGAGAGTACATATATCTTTATGAGACACATATACGTATATATTAGTACATATGTATCTTTAAAATATTAATGTGTATTATAATTTGAATACGAAATTTAGTACCTGGACACCAAAGAATTGGAAGGTAGTTGAACCAGGTTTTTTAGCTCGAGCTCCAGGTAAAGGAGTGATTTGCAAGTTAATTAAGACTAAATGCAAGAATTACATTATGCAAATAATATAAAATCAAATAAAGAAACATATACAACATGAAGCTCCCAATTTCTGTTTGCTACTAAATGGCAGAATTAGGGCATCTCGAGTCCCCAAACAAATTGAAAAACCATGTAGTTATAAAAAGAAATACAATCAGGTTATATAAAAAAGATGTGAAACATGAATACACTACAACTTAAATACATCCCAGAAAATTAGTACGGACATGAATAAAATGAAATAAAGAAAGACAAAGGTTTGAGGCTATTATTAATAACCTCCATGCATTTGGACTAATGGGTTTGCCCACGCTGCCAAGCACTTGCAAGGATTTCTGTGAAATGGAATGGCATGCTGTTCTATTCACATAATAAATAAACTTTGTTTACCTCTTGTTTTTCTTTGCAGTTGCTTAGCATCTTTCAAAGTTCCCATACTTCCTTAGGCATAAAAGTGAACTTGGTCCTCCTTAGTCATAGCCCCTAATTGTTTAACCTCTCATAGAAAGAAATTAGCAGGAGGAGAATCACCACCATTTTACTTCCAAACAAAAAATGAAAAACCCTATCATCTATCCATTCAAGAGAACTAAGTATAAGAAAAGCTTGTACAATTGAGTTTTCAATGTAAATATGAATACATCTTATACATTTAAGTATTGAGAAACATTATCAGGCAGTCTCTGAGATTCATATTCATATCTGATCTCCTTCACGCATTAAAAATCGCACCAATGTGAGGGCAAATAGAATATAGAAACTATGTATCGGTCAGCAACGACCAGCAATAAGATAATTAGGAGCCTATACAAAATTCAATTTTTTTTGCTAGATATACAAGTCCTACCTAAATCTATCCCTGATACAATATTATTAAGGAATCGAGCAGAATCCAATGCATGTAGTGAACCATTTAGTTTCAAATAACATGCTGAGTTTTTTTTAAAGGTGGGCAAATTGAAGCTTCTACGGAAACCAGACAATTTCGACATTTGCTGAAATAATAAAAATACACCAACCCCGAATTCCAGCTCCATGTCTCTCATTTTCTAAGCTTTCTCAAATTCTTTACCTAGTACAAATCCTTAATTCAAACGCAATCTATGGTAATCTTCCGGCTCAAAAAGAACAAAAAACTCAATATCTTCAATTCAATGAACCCCAAATAGAAAATATTTTATTTCAATTAAGAAATCTACTACCAGAGCGTGCCTTTTAATTGTGACGGAAAAAAAAATTGGTTGGGATTCTTGCAAAGAAAGAAAATTTACCAATCGTGGAGTTCCTCTTCTACTCCTTGGGCTCAAACCAATTTCTTCGTGAAACCCCCCAAAATCAATCCACCATAGAAACGACTAGAATTCCAGTGGATTCGATGCTCGAGCAATATTAAAATTCTCTCCATTCAATCGTAGAAACGGCTAGAATTTCAATGGATTCAATGCCTGAGCGATATAAAAACATCTGTCGTGAACCTATTATCTTCATCCTTTTGTTATTCCGGCAAATCCTGACCTTGGAAGATGGTTCTTATCGATCGGGGAGGGATGTGGGCATGTGGAGTGAGAAGAGAAGTTGTACAGACGTAATCGATCGGGGGGAGGGAAAATGGGAATGAAATTGGGGATGAAATTGTATAAAGTTAAAAGAGAGGAGGGGATGAAATTGTACAAAGTTAAACAGAGGAGGGGATGAAATTGTACAAATTTCAAGAGATGAGGGGCAAAACCGTCCGAAAATGATTTACAAGTGTTAGACACTTTTATAGATATTATAGATTATAGATTATAGATATATTGGAGGCGTAAAAATACATTAAAACAAAAGGTTTACTTGCTACTTGCTAGTTTGTTGGACTTTTCTACGGTCAGGAAGACTTTCGCCCTTCCTGACGTCAGTAAACCAATAAAAACTTGCCACATCATTTAAGTTCGTCATTTGCGATCTAACTTCGCCCAAAATAAAAATATATATTTTTAATAGAAAAAATTATAAAATTACAAAAATATCCTTACAGTGTTTGTATTTTAAAAGTAATTATTTTAATCTTTTTTTTATAATATTTTTAGAACTTTTAAAAATCATTCAAATTTTGAAATTAAATCAAAAATACAATTTTCATTCATTTCTTTAGCCATCCATTCCCCAAATCGGCAAAGCACATCGGTCTCATTCATCCCATCCATTCCCCAAATCGGCAAAGCACCTGTATCATCGGCCGGAGACTTACCCTTCAAAGGAGAGGAAAAGAAGCCCCATCGTGAATAGGGCAACCGTCGTCCCATTCTGGGGAACAAGATTATCGTCGATGATCCAAAATTGGGGTTGATTTTCACCTATAAGAAAGACTATCCTCAAATTGGGGATCTGTATATAGGGACTTTCTCCAACAACTCGCCCACGGATCGGGAAAATACCTTTGGAAGGATGGGTGCATGTATGAAGGGGAGTGGAAAAAAGGGAAAGCGAGTGGGAAAGGGAGGTTTTCGTGGCCGTCCGACGCGACATTTGAGGGCGAATTCAAGTCGGGTCGGATGGAGGGAACGGGTACATTTATCGGAGCGGTGGGGATATGTACAGAGGGTCGTGGGCGGGGGATCGGAAACAAGGGTATGGGATTAAGCATTACAGCAATGGGGATTACTAAGAAGGGCAGTGGAAGAAGAATGTGCAGGATGGGCAGGGTAGGTATCTATGGAGGAACGGGAATGAGTATATTGGGGAATGGAAGAATGGGTTGATTCATGGTAGAGGCGTTTTGATTTGGAATAATGGGAATAGATATGATGGGAATTGGGAGAATGGAACTCCCAAAGGACAAGGGATTTTCACGGACAAGGGATTTTCACTTGGCCTGATGCTCAATCTTCAATTGGGGATTAGGTAATATTGATGCTGGTGTTAATTTAACTAGCTTTGGATTTCATTTTATATGCTTCTATGTGATAAGGCATGAGGTTTTGTGTTTCTTTTTATTGAGTTTGTATCATTGTGTGTATTGTTCATTAGGTATTCTGTGGGGAAGCATGCTTTTATAGTGCGAGATCTTGGTGTTAGTGATTTTGATCCCAAGGAGAAGTTTTGGACTAGATTCCCTCCTGAGGGATCAAAACGTACCCCGCCTCACCAATCCATGGATTTTCGTTTGAAGGATTATTGTCCTGTGGTTTTTAGGTAATTAATCTTCCTTGATTAGATATTGGGTATTTTTAGCATGCAATTCTTGTTGTATCATATAAATATTATCATCGCTTATGATATGTATCCCTTTTTAGATGACTGGAACATTTATAGTTTTGATTATCCACCCGGAATTTTCCATTCTCATATGTGGGTTCTTTAATTGGGTATTCAGACATTTACGGGAGCTATTTCAATTTGATCCTGCGGATTACATGCTAGCCATTTGCGATAATTGAAGTTCGGTTGTTTATTTTATTTAGGTGCTTATTAAGATGCTCCCGAGTTATTACCAACATGCTTGTCGCTATGAAAATACACTTGTAACTAAGTTCCACGGAGTCCATTGCATCAAACCAGTTTAAATCCTATAAGTAAGGATAGTTGATTTGTAGACGTATAATAGAAAAAATATCTTGTACCCTTTGCTCTTTATTTCCTCAGCTGACCCGAGCTGTTTTTTTGGTGCCAGTTCTTATCCATGAGACTTGCTGCTGTTGACCCGGTCTTGACAAGGCAAGATTTGATTGCTTCATATATGTTGTGGGGATCTTGACAAGGCAGTATATGTGTTAATATATCAAACCACCTTCTTCTTCATATTTCATTTAAACCATCTTTGTCTAGTTTTCACGCATTTTTTGTTCTACTTATTTGGCTTTTAGCATTGTATTAAATGTTCCTCGACATACTGATTGTAGCTACTGCTAGTACTCCGAGCACTCCTCAAAGGTCAAATTTCAGTGTTCCAAAAGCAACTCAAGTCAATACATCAAGTGTTACCAATACAACAAACCCAAAGAGGCTAGCTGGAAGGGTTCAATCAAATGTATATGGAAGAGTTGATAGTTAACTGTCTATGTTGCACGAGTGCGGGGGCGATACGGATTTGATAATTCGAATTTTCAAAAAAATTAGGGTGTGATTCGTTAATGATACGTCTATTTATTTATATTTTATTATATATAATACCAAAAAAATATAAATTTTAAAATTTTGTAAATCAAATGTAGTCCTTCCGTCCCGCTATTAACTTCTCATTTTGTTATTGAATATGTTTCTCAATCACGTCAAATAAAAGAGTAGATTTTTTTGTAAACTCGAGTTGATGTGATTTTGAGTTCATTGAATATCCTTTGGAACGACTTCTATGGGAGTAAACATTATTCATGAGGGCGAAAAAACTTCCATGCATCAATTGTACCAACTCAGATGCATTTTTAAATAATATTAATTATTTCATTAAAATATATTACTTGATCATTATTGATTATTTTCGAACAAGATTCAAGTATTCACCATATGGAACACATCTCTGAAGAAACATAATAATTTCCCACAATAACCTGTACATTCACCCCTAGGAAAATACGGGAGTTGGTCTTTTTAAGAGTAATCATATGCATCTGAACAAAATATGGAGTACCCAAGTACGCATTTAAAAGAAATCCTTTCAAGTTAAGAACTATAATAACACCTCAGTGCAAAGAATATTTACTTGTTTTACTCTAATACATTGCTTGAAGGATATTTATGAAAAAGAAACAGTCAAAATATAAAATCCAAGAACAAACCTCCCTAATGCCGAGCATTTTCAGCATCCTCTGCATCAGTTTGTTCTTTGCTCAGTTTCATGATGTCATCAAGGTATTCAAGGCCTTCAAAAGTCTGGAGCACACGATTATCTTCATAGCCTATATCCATATCCTCTCTATGATCTCCACCACCTTGTCTCTCCATTTGCATCAGGGGATCCAACCGCTGGCTTTGGTAATAGGATCTAGGTGCTTCACGCCCTTGACCTATAACAACAAATAGTACCTTTTAACATGGGAGCGAGAGGTCTTTTTTTTTTGGGTCCATTATTTCTCCTTTCACCTAATCAAACTAGGCTTAAGGCTTAACAGTACAGAGATACAATTACGTAATTAGAAGAGCCTACTACCTCTTAGGATTAAACTATGTAATTTTTTATGTTTACCAAGCATTTGACATATATCAAGATATCGGGTGATGAGTTTAGGGAGCTGGAATCGATTAAAATGTCACCAGCGCTCGGGTGAATAGAAACTCCACTAGCATAGTGACACCAAAAGAGGGACCTCATACATTCATTCCTAGTCATTTCCTGATGTGCACTGAAGACCAGAAGTACTTGATTTCCATCAACAATTTTCCTATGTATCCAGACAATGCTTGAATTCTAGCTAAATAGCAGGTCTCTTTACAAGCAAAACACTAATTCCCGTAGCGAACATCAGCAGATTATTTTCTATTTCGTGCATTTTCAAATTCCAAGATGACCAAAGGCAAGAAAATATCACATCAAGTAAAACTCGTTATCAATTTTAACCATTTTCACTGTTTACCAAGATGGAGGCCACAAAACAGGACAATTATTTACTAGCTCACTTATAATAATTACATCTGTTTGGCAACCTGTATTTGTATCAACCGTAGGGAATCAAGTAAATACCCTTCATGAGATTGATAATGCATTTACTCTCCAACATGACTATTACACCTTCCAGCAAAATTTTAATAATATGTCAAACTCTACTACCTGACTCCACACTCATTTAATTCTCCTCAGGTCTATCATATACCTTGTTCTTGAGTTGACATAACTGAAGGAGAAGTTCCAAAAGCTAATGAATGAGCTTGGGGTGTGTTTGCAAAAAAATATACTTTTGAAGAATTGATTAAAATTAGTGATTATGAAAAAAGTGCTTAATAGTAAAAATTGATAATGTTTGCAAAAAAATTCAAGAAAAGTTGATAGTGTTTGTAAAAAAAGTTGATAGAATTCAAATAAAGCTTATAATCTCCTAAAAACACTCCATTACCAATTTATAGATTATAGCTTTTGTTAGATTATATAATCACTTAAAAGAGAAAGTGAGAAACAAAATACTAAAAAATGCTTTTCAAAAGTCGAAAAAGTAATTATAAATTGAGATAAGCTCTTGCAAACACACCCTTAATCTAACCCTTAATCTCCATTATTTTAGACAGACTGATTTAAACACCGATGTTATTATTCAATTGGTTGTGCTCATTTAATTTTGGCATGCTCATTTTTGCGTAAACATATCTTGTGTTGATCCGTGGATGATTGAGAAAACTAAAATAGTAGACAGAAAATAGAGCTCAAGTATCGAGGAATTGACTGTTATATGTACTAGGAAGCCATAAAAATGCAACAAATAGGTACAGTTTTCCACATTACTACTGCAAATTCATACAATTAGCATCTATCCAATAAATCCTTCACAATAGCCCAACAATTGCCAAAATCATTTCCATACCTATCTTCTAATGGTGAAATATCTCACGCAATACCAACATCTAAACTAACAAAAGACACTATAAAAAGCAGAAAATTATAATTACAGCAAAAATAACTGAGCAACAAAAGAATTAAAAGAGATTGGAAAGGCTTGCCATCGGAAAACAGCGCCGTCGGCCACATAGCAGTTTGAGGCAATTTATCGGGGCCATCTCTTTCCCATCCCCATTAATTATTATCGGTGGAGGCGGCGTCGCAGCAGTGCTTCGCTGCAGAGGAGTCGACGCGTGGTGCGGCGTAGCGGCAGAGGTCTCGATGCTCTAGGTGCAGCGTCACGGTGGAGTTGTTGATGCGCGGTGCGGTATCGCGACGGAAGAGTTGACAGATTGGGTGCGACGTCACGGCGGATGGCGGCGCGGCGTCGCCGGTGGTCGAACCCTTTTATGATATTAAATTTAAATATGTTATTTGAATTTTAATGAATTTTAATGGGTGTTATTGAAATGGGTGTTATTGAAATATTATTAAATATTAATTAATATTATAAATTATGTTAAAGTAAAAAGGATATTTTTGTAATGTTATATTTATTAATTTATTTTATTAATAGGCCGATGCAGTGCAATTGCAATATGCAGAGTGCAAACGCATTAATGCAAAGTGCAATCCATTAAAAAAAATATTATACGTTGGATCCTCGATCTAATGGTAATAAGAGGGGTTACTGACGTTAGGAAGGATGAAAGTCTTACTGACCGTAGAAGAACCCTAGTTTGTTAGTGTGAATCATAACTTAATCCAAAAAGTCGTATTCCGAACATATCCAAAGTCCAAACGTAACCATACAGCTAGTTTAATCCAATACTTTATTTTAATTTGAACACAGTCCTATAATTATAAATTATTTTAAGAAGACAATTCGACATAGAAAGACGTGCCAATCTATCTCCCATACACACAAACTTCGTTTCCTTCTCCAATTTCCTGCAACTTACCAAATTCTCCTGTGCAGGCGACAGAAATCCATCGCCATGAAAGTTCCTGATTCCAAAGCTCAAGGTATTAACTCGGTCACTTTCTTTTTTCCTTTTTACAGTCCCGTTTATGTTAGCTCTTTTTTTTTTTTTTTTTTTTTTTATGATCTGAGGGTAATTGTATATTTGATTGAAAAATAAACGTCGAATGGTGGTGTAGACGATATGTACAAAGAGGCGAAGAGCAGCTATTATGATTTTCCAGCCCTAGATGTTTCTGTCGCATTTCCTCAAGCAACTCCAGCTTCCATCTTTCCTCCAAGTGGTATGATTGAAAATGTTTTCAGTATTTGCATCTATTTCATTGCAGAGTTTAGCAAAATTGTGCGGTTTTCAAGTATGCCAGGCCTCAATTCGAATTTGATTTGTGCGCTTGTAGATATTTTGAGATGCTTGACATTTTTTTATGACTTTCGTTGTGCTGATTCTGAACTCTTGGGTTTACAGTATCTGATTATTATAAGTTTGATGAACTGTTGACTCCTGAGGAGCAAGCTCTCAGGAATAAAGTACGAGAATGCATGGAAAAAGAAGTAGCTCCGATCATGACAAAGGTGTTTTCCGTCACCAAAATTTTCATTTTCAGAGTCCTACTGAGTAATTCATATTTTTTAGATGTTATTGATCTATCAAATTGTAGCAAACATGTCAATTTCAGCCAATCAATTAAATTAGTAGTCATTTGAGCTTGTTTATCTTTTGCATGGATTCAGATTCTCTTTCATTCTTATGTTTTTTAATCTCTAAGCATTGAGTTGTACATATGATAGTTATATAGTCAACATAATGTCAGCATGTTCTGTTGTTATTTGTTAGTGAGCTGAGATGGCATTGAGCTTGTATCTTTTCTTTCTAATTTGTTCTTTATAAATTAGTATATGCTAGATTCGTTTTGTATTGAGTCCATATATGAAAGCTACATATATTTTCCCTTTTTAGTATTGGGAGAAGGCAGAATTTCCTTTTGAAGTGATTCCAAAACTCGGTGCATTGGGTGTTGCTGGTGGCACAATCAAGGTACTTAATTTGAAAATCTCATGTGCTTCACAGTTCATCTCACGAAGGCGAAGATGTGGGAGATTTCATATCTAACTGCGTATAATGCAGGGTTATGGTTGTCCCAACCTCTCCATTACTGGAAGTGCCATTGCTACAGCAGAAATTGCAAGAGTTGATGCCAGCTGCTCTACTTTCGTTTTGGTGCATTCCTCTTTGGCAATGTTGACTATTGGTAAATCTGCTATTATTTTCAGATTCCAGTCTTTTTCTCGATGGTTATAAAACTTATTACTATCTGTTGTTCTGTCGAGGATAGCTCTGTGTGGATCTGAAGCACAAAAGCAGAAATATTTACCATCTCTTGCACAAATCAAGACAGTAGCGTGTTGGGTGAGAAGCATCTGCAATACATTGTGCAGTTTTCTTGACATATGCATAACTTCGTCTTTATTTCGATGGCTAACTGTGTGTTTGGTTGGACATAGGCTCTAACAGAACCTGAATATGGTAGTGATGCCAGCGCTTTGAGGACTACTGCAAGGAAGGTCTGCAAAAGAATCTTTACTGATCACTCCTCTCCTTGAGTTCTTGTTAAGTATATCTGCATACGTGTAACACCTGATGTACTTATTTTTTGGGTTTTACCCTGAGGATAAAACTTAAAGAAGGAGATTACAACAGGAAAAAAATTTCATTGGTCCAGTTTTTGTATGTGTTTTTGCATGTCCTTCTGTATTAGTTTGTTCGGCGTGTTAGTTCATGTTGACTTTCAGTATAGACTGATTTGTTGAAATAATCAGGTCGAGGGCGGTTGGATACTTGATGGTCAAAAACGCTGGATAGGGAACAGCACTTTTGCGGATGTTTTAATTATTTTTGCTAGAAATACCACCTCAAATCAGATAAACGGGTATTTTGTTTTAAGTCTATTATTACTTGTGCTATTTTGCACAAATGTCTTATCTTTGAAATCACATCTTATGTTCTCATTTTAGAGTAATTTGGTTGTGATCATCCAATCTCCAATTATTGAGCAGCAGATTTTCTACTTTGTGTCTTGTTCATTTCTGGTTTACGTGCTTCCTCCTAAATGATGACTTATATTTGGATGCTGCTGATGTTCCAAAATCTGGCAAATATGTTCTGTTTTATCTTCTTTTTATTATAACATATAACACGATGATGATAGCTGATTAAATCATTTGCATTTGCTGCAGATACATCCTTAAAAAGGACGCTCCAGGTCTGCAAGCTACTAAAATAGAAAACAAAATTGGCCTAAGAATTGTTCAAAATGGTGATATTCTGATGAAGAATGTTTTTGTCCCTGAAGAAGACAGGCTTCCTGGAGTTAATTCTTTTCAGGATACAAGCAAGGTTCGGAATTATGTACTGGATGTTTGGTGCAATATTTTGATAGGTTTCTTATATTACTGCTCCAGTAGGTATCTGATACATAAGACATCTTGGAAAAAAAGATTCTTGCGGTTTATCTTTTTTTGTTTACTTCTGCTTAAAAGAATGCCACATCCTTTATCCGTGTTGATTAAAAAACTTCAATCTTTAAGCGACCTACCTAAATTATACTTTACCTGGAATAGGTGCTTGCTGTTTCACGGGTCATGGTTGCCTGGCAACCAATTGGCATATCAATGGGTGTATATGATATGTGTCATCGGTATGTATTATACTTTTTAAATATTTCTTATGGTTTAATCACCACACATAAGTAAATAATTATAAAGAGATAAAATAGTGCCACAGCATTATTTGTATTATCTTGTTTGGTATCTGTCAAGTGTTGAGTTACACATATGCTCTACTCTGTTAACCTTCCTCACTAGTAATTGCTCATCATTTCAAATTTATAGTGTACTTTTAATTTCATTGCTAGCTAGTTCATAAAGTGGCCTACTTCACAGATTTTCTCAAAAAAAAAAAAAAAAAAAAAAATGCTTCTGTCAAACAGCATGAAAGAATTGAATTGTATTTCCTCGATTCTTACTGTGCATTTTGTTATTTCTGCTTGCTGGCTTACATACGAATTTGATTATTTTTAAGGTACCTAAAGGAGAGGAAGCAATTTGGTGCTCCATTAGCTGCTTTCCAAATCAATCAACAGAAATTAGTTCAAATGTTAGGAAATGTCCAAGCAATGTGGCTTATTGGCTGGCGTCTATGCAAGCTGTACGAGAGTGGTAAAATGACTCCTGGTCAAGCTAGCTTGGGAAAGGTTAGATACCAATATTATCCTTTGCTAATACGGGAAGGCTGATTATAGTTTACAGTTCAACTGATGAGTTTATGTTCAATTCAGTCATGGATTTCCTTGAAGGCAAGGGAGACTGTTTCCCTTGGACGGGAATTGCTTGGTGGCAATGGAATTTTAGCAGACTTTCTCGCTGCAAAGGTGGTAGTTTGTATTCTTAGTTTTATTTTCTGCCCGGAGTGTGGATAGTATCTATAAATAATACTCCACTATTCTAGTAAAGATGTTAGATAATTCAAACCTAGCTTATGACTCAATTCGTACGTTTTTTTGCTCAGGCATTCTGCGATGTGGAGCCCATATACACGTATGAAGGTACATACGACATTAACACCCTCATCACTGGCAGGGAGGTCACCGGAATTGCTAGTTTTAAGCCTGCTGCATCGAGCAACCGGAGTCGTCTTTAGGATTCAGGTTGAAGTGTTGTCGTTGGACCGTGGAATCTGGTGTAGTAGACCAGACAAAAACAATAGCATCAAAAGTGTCCCGATAATAAATATACAAATAAATCAATAAAGCACTGCTGTAGTAAAATCTCTGGCTTGTATGTGAGAAATTAATTTGGTTTCAGTACTTCAAACTAATTTATTTTTTTCATCTTTTATTGAATTTCGATTTTTTTGAATATAATTAATCAAAAATAAGTTTTGATACATCAGCATACCCGAAACCAAGATTTAACACTTCGTATACTCCTGAGACGAAAATACAATAAGGCTGCGTTTAAGTTGGAGAATTTGATATGATATATAAATTTCAATGTCGTCTTAGAGAAAGTGCTTCTTGTCCATCTAGACAAAGTCCCACCTATGCTTGACCGATTAAATAGTACGTGGATTACAAAGGTAACGGAGAGTATACATCACCATACAAGCTTCTTTATTTCTGTTTTACCTAATCTTTAACCTCTCTGCACAAGTCTTCATCTTGTAACTTGTATACAGTATTCACAGATACTGTTACACACAAGTATATTATACAAAGTTGCTTACAACAGACCACACAATCGAGGCTTCGAACAAATTTGCCGCCCGTTGGATTTAATTACTGCCATCAATCCCGCGGTTACGCCAGCACAGACCACCGAGGATAGAATATGCTGAGCATTTCGTCCGGCTACAGTAAAATCACACCATGTTAATGACTACTCTCGTGGAACTAAATCATTTTAACATAAGATAAAGGGTAAATTGCAAAAACTATCCTAATAGTTCAGCATATTATGTTATGAATTTGCAAACACGGATCAGACATCGTTCACAAAAGAAAAGAAAAACCTGTAATTACCCCTAAGATAAATGAGCCAATACCTTGGTTTAATGTGATTGATGTCACTGTCAACCCTCCAATTACTAGTGCCGATGCAACCGGAAGATACTGAAAATATACAGTGGCCAATTAAGTAAGCAGTCACTGCATATCTTACAAGAGAAAAAAAAAAAAAAAGATTGTGAGTGAAAAATGATTGAGAGGGGGACTAGCAGATCAATGGAAGATCTGGGGTTGATATCAACTCCGCCTCCCCCTCCCCCCGATCTTTTGTATTTAATTATTTATATGTCACAACCTTTATTGGTCGACATAATTTTATTAACATTGAGATAATGTTATATCATATAGTAGTTTTCATAAAGAATGCAGTTAGCTCGTTATGATGACTTAAAAAGACATGCCCCATCTTATACAAATCTTACAGGCTTGTGTGTCTCACTAACTAGAAGCATCACAGAGAAATTACATCTAAAAAATGAAATTGGAAATCAACTATGGAGGGGTTATTGCTTACAGTTACGGAAAGGGATTCAAATCCTTTATTAGGTTGGAAAGGAGAGGGACTATTTCTGCTCACAGTATATCGGCCACTGATGAGATCAATAGCATCCTGTTAGGTACAGAAGAGTATGTCAGGATCTCTAATCCTTAAAAGCCTTGCACTTTCAGTTGTCTTCCCATAAAAATTTAAAAGTGCAAATGAAAGAAAGAAAGAAGAGAGTATAAGATTAATGTACCAAGTGACTTGCCTGTTTAACTCCATCTTGAAAATTATTTAAAAAATATCTCGAGACAGCACTCATCCCATCTTTAATCATTCCAGACATTGTCTGCTTTCCATATCTGAGGCATAATGTTTCACTTAAAAAAGGTGAGCCAGGTTCTATTTATTAACAATCCTACAGAAAATTTGCAGGGTCTTCAACTTACTTCACGAGGTCCCGTTTCAGTGCATGAGTACCAGAGTATTCAACGCTTATCTCATCCCCATGCTCCACCCATACTGTCAAGAAAGCACAATAAAAAAGAATAATGATGGAATCCCTAAATAAAATGAAACAAAGATAGTAGGAGCATTGATCATTTTGGTCCATACAAGTCTTAAAAGTTTCAAAATCTTCACTAAACATCGAAATGTCTTCTTCTGAAGAAAGGGCGCCAACTCTCTGCAACTGAGAATTCAAAGACTTCTTTGCAAGGTAGCTCTGCACTTGAAACATAAAACTCTTGATATGAAGAATTTACCTAGAAAATAATATTCCCCAGTATAGAAGCAAAGACAAAATGGGAATCCAGAGAAAGTGGTGTTGCTTTAATTAAGTGAAAGATATGGATATGTTGCCTCGAACCTGCGTAACATTCGTTCTATCAAGGCAGTCGATGCAGTTGGATCTAATTACTCCTTCCTGTTCTGCTATAATCTTTCCTTCAGAATCTATAATGAAGTATCTGTCCAGCTGGAATAGTAAATATTAAAAGAACATTACGAATATCCATCATAGGATTCTTGCCCCCATTTCTGGAAAAAAAAAAAAAATCAAATGCACAATGCAGTCATTACCCTTGCTTCTCAAAGTCTTCGGAAATTTGGTCATAAAGGAGTTGTATATTATCAAAGTTCCCGTTGCCACATGACTGGTGGAAGTCGAACGAGACATACCTGGAGCAATAGCAAAACAACATTTTATATTTTATTTTCTCACCACTTAAATATAATGAAGATGGAGAACGAAGTTGAGGCCTACAAAAAACTGGAACAGTGCACAGTATTGCAAACTGCTAACACAAATTGAGAATTAGATTTAAATTGCTGGCACTACACAATTATCAGTT
Source organism: Ballota nigra (assembly GCA_947034835.1). Classification (NCBI taxonomy): domain Eukaryota; kingdom Viridiplantae; phylum Streptophyta; class Magnoliopsida; order Lamiales; family Lamiaceae; genus Ballota; species Ballota nigra. The sequence goes on along the minus strand of OX344720.1, from coordinate 71,091,501 downwards.
GTCTATAATCCAGTTCATAAAATTCAGAGCAACCCTGGATATTGGTTCCTCCAATGTGAAATAAGAAACTGAGATAACATGACATGCGCTTTATATACCCAAATTCTACTTGAAAATAGCAATTTCTAAAATTTTAAAACTTAAAACATGAGTACTCATATTTCTATCAATTTCCTTCCTAAATGGTTCTCAAAAAATGTTAAGAGCAGATGTTAAAAGAACCAACTTAAAAAAGGCACCTCACAGTTGGAAGAGTTTTCATTTCTTCAGCAAAAGCCATGCTTAAAATGCCTTCATCTCCATGCTACAAGATAGAAAGAATAAGGTCATGCTAAGTGTTGCAAAGTAAAATATTAAAATGCTATTGATCAGGCTTTAAGAACCAGTAGGTGCACAAGGCAAATTGACAGTCAAGTAACAAGAGTAAGTATCATTGAAAATCCATTTAGAGAGAAATTGTCATAGTTTTTATAAAATAAGTGTCTTAGGATGACAGCAGAACAAGTAAACCATTACTAACAGAAGTAAACATGACAAGAAACTGAGCCATTTATGATTATCATAAAAAACTGTAGCTGTTGCATATTTGACGAGAGAAAATGAAAGGATTTCTCAAGTGAAATTTCACCTATGTCTTTGGTAAATTTTTTGCAAAAACAATTTAACACAATAATTTTCTCAGCCAATATGAATCTTCAGTAACCTAATGCTTGGGCATGGAGGGTATTAAACAAGAAATCTAACCTTATCTGTTAGGTCAACCACAACACACCCTCCATATCTTTTCAGTAGATCATTAAAATGGCGTTCCGCAACTGCTGACTGCAATACATGACAAAATAATAATGTTGAGTTGCTGACAATGAATGAAATGGTGAAAAATTACACTGGAATGAAATGGGAAATAAAATCTAGCCACATGTACATACTGTCTGTTCATGATTAATTATATGGAGTCTTGGTTTATAGCTCAAATCAACAATTTGCTCCCATAGAAGCGGAATTGACCCCCGAACCTGAGAACACAGTTAATTATGAACTTGAGAGTCATTATCGGCAAAACTCTAATAGACCACCACTAAAATTAAAATAAAAGTAGACTTAACAGGACACAAATATATGAATGTGGGACCCCAACACTTCCAGTAAACAAAAAATCAATTTAAACAAAACTTCATCATATTCACTTTCTGTATTACTTTTCCCTACTTCACAGAAAGTCTAGTTAGGTTTAAAGATGCTTGAACATATTCCAACCAATGGTTGCATCCAAACTTGTGTGTGTCTGAAGGTAAATATTTAAGACCACATCTAATCAACTCCTTCCCAGGATAATAATGCAAGTTACATTCAAGAAAAGAGTATCCTCCTAACCCCCTTGTGATGACAAACAAGAAGGAAATGGTATAGAAATGTAAACAAACATTAAAATGTGAAGCTGCTCAACCCAAAACTGTTCCCAAGTTAAGTGCCATCACGACCAGTGAGAGAACAAATATTTACTTAAGTTACTGTTCCCTATTGTTTCAGATAGCTTCATATATGTCCTATTTATCATTTCATAGAGAGAATAATAACAACAGGCTCGCAGATAAGATGAGGCCTCTGTGACAATCAAACAATAAATTATCTCCAACAGAGGGGTGAAAATTATGGAAAGCAAACCTGCAGAAAGGAAGACATATAGCCCTCAAATTCCAGCAGCTGCTCAGTTTCTATAAAATTAGCAGTATCTCCTTCTAGATTGGCTCCTCGTCTCCACATTCTTGTCCCTAAATACAGATGCACAAGTTAATTCCAAGGATCAAAACGAAGGAATCTAAAAGAAAATAAACCATAATTTAGTACCTAGGCGTCTTGTACACCTCCGTGAAACTAATTTTATAACAGCAGGGGAACTCTTCAACTTCATTTCTCCAGTTTGAAAGCGTTAGCTTTAGTCAAGTAAAACATAGTTCTTTTTCTAATTTTTTTGTTTATTTGTAGCTGTTGTGATAAGTATATAAACACACACATACACACAGCAGTAAGGATATTTCCTTGTAACAGAGGGATAATAAATTCATCAAGCTGCAAAAGGAAAGTGCACAATTTTAGAATATATTCAAAATATTTGTCTTCACTATATACAGCATATGCCAAGACAGAACGATTAAAAAAAAACTTTCTACCATAAGTCTGTAAGGAAATTAAATTATGCAGTTTTGTATCCACTAAGACCACAAATATCTTTAAAGCACTAAGCTCTCTTGTCCGCACCAGTTGGAGGATTCATTTTTTTCTAACCTTATTCTCAATAAGCTCCTCTAATAAGTTCCAGTTCCAAACAAATCGTGGGTCACCCTGCAATTCACCAGAATCTAATTTAAGAGGAAGTGCAATATAATTAAAAACCAACAAAGTCAATGATACTGAACATAACTTCAAATCTGACGCACAACCAATGTATAAGAACAACTAAATACATTTTTGGTTCAATAATAAGGTCAATTGATCAAGCAACCTTTCATACTTTATTTTGGCTCTCCACATTGGAACAAATATGAATACTTAAGGCATATAAAAACTTTATATGTTAATCACCATACCTGCTTCCAGATTGGTTTACTCTCCCATCCTTTAGCCAGCTTGCACCTCCTCTGCAAGCTGGTTAGTGCATCACCTTTCTTAAGTCAATACACCTTTAATTTAAACATTAGAGTAGAAAATAAATATATAGAGAACTTACTTCAGTGTTATATCTGTTCCATAAGAATAATACAATCCTGGAGTTGATTCAACTGTCTTCAAAAGAGTCATAAAGTAGTCTTCATCTCTTTTCTGTGGAAAGATAATGCAGCATTGCAATTGAACAAGGACACTAATCAAATTGATTCATAATTTTGGACATTAATCAAACCAACATATGTACAATCATACCTCCTGACTAGTCAGAACTCTTGAAGCTTCGTTGCAGGATAGAAACTTCATTGATGTAACCCGGAAAACAGGAAACCCAAGATAATTTCCAACTTCCACCCTAGATGTTATAACTAGTACATATGTACCTATGAAAAGATTGCAACATGCTTATCAGATTGGTCAGTAAGGTAGAGAGAACAATAGCATATGATCAAGTAGATCAAATAAACATGTAAAAAGATGAATTTTGTCTAAGCATCCATGGAATATTGACAACTCACAAAGTGAATAGCACATGATATTATTTGGCCTATAACATCCCCAAAACTTTGACTCTATTCCTTCTCTCGGATGTTGTAAAAATAATATTCCCTCCGTCCCAGATTAATTTTCATAGTGCACTATTCATCTCTTACAAAGACCTCTAAATTACATCTCATTTCACTAATAATTACTCACAAAAATACATTTGCTTTGTTTCACTCAATTATGTTGAACAATATTACATCATTAAAAAACTATTTTATCCATTTAAAGACTACAAATCAACTCGCATACTAAAATCCCAAAAAGTCAACTGTGAAAACAAATTTGGGACGGAGGGAGTATCAAATCTGGAAAAATTTAACAAAAGAACTATACAATAATGGGGAAGCTTAGGCTTAAGCGACACCTTAAAAGTAAAGGTAATACAGGGGGAAAAAATCCAAATCTACCTTCTCCCTGAAATAACTCTGATGGCTTGGTGGTTTACAAGGAGAAAATCTGTATAAGGCTAATAATTAAATTTGTCAAAAGGAACAAAAAAAATCTCAAGTTTTAGTAAGACTGCATCAAGTCTTGTGCAAGTTTGTCAGACACACTAAGTACTTCCCTCCATCATACAGTCTGGCCCAAGTTTTACTACTCCGAGAATAACTCAACGAGAGAATATTGAACTTTTTATGCCATAAAATATATTTTAGTATCTGTACTTTCTCAAAATCTTTACTAGTATTAGGGTAGTCAGCTTGAAAGGCATGCCTTTAATTCTTATAATCTTCTCTATTCCCTTTCCGTTGCATGATTATGAGCACTCCCTTCTGCCTCTCATATATGTGTTTTTGGTATGTTCCTTTTTTCTTCTCTCTTAATCCTTCTTTTCTTAATTACCTAAAACATCTCAATGAGAGAGACTCTCCCTCCCCCCCCCCCCCCCCCCCAAATTGCTTAAAACCTCACATGTCCTTGATGACAGTGAAAGCACCATTTCGTTCAGATGCGGAAAATAATTCTGTAACTAGTTCATAACAGCACCTGCCAGCAACCTAATTGTTCCAGCAACACCATATATAGTTGAGACTTTAGAACTTCCAGAAGGTTCATCACCTGTAATTAAAAAAAAAAAATGGCCACATCAGAATTAGATTAAAAATCAAAATAGTGCTGAGATTGCTCTCATGCAAGACGATTAAAGGGAAGTAGTAATCTTCCTCAGAATCTGCATGATGGATTCTCACTACACCATAACTGTAATTCCTTCTCATGAATATGGTTTAAACTTTAAATTACTGCAGAAATTCATTGATTTTATGGTTAGCTTTTTTTTCTTTTTTTTTTGTCTGAGTGTGTACTTCAGTTTAGAAATGGCATTCGTGAAAAACAAAAATATAGTGTAGCTTCTTGTAATCAATCACCAATCTACCCTATTTCTTTCCTTTTTCCATTGCTAACATATTGATGACATGTAGTGATCTCTCGTGTTGTCTACCGATTGGATAGTAATATTACTTGAGCAACTAATTTTATGATAAAACATCTTGCAAGGATATTCTTAACAATTTTTATATAAGCTGATACAGCAATAAATTCTTCATTAAGGAAAAAGAACAATCAATGCCTCCAAAACAACAAGCTCCTATCTGTCTAACTAATGCATCACATATGAGAATCTAATGGACAAGTAATCAAGTTAATTAACCATTAAAAGGACTGTATAACCAGAAAGGATGACTCCATAAGACAAAGACAGGACACTTACAATTAACTAAATATCTCCGTAAAAAACACAACCACAAAAAGAAAAGGCTCTACTGATACACTTTACAGAAACAGCACTGCTTTCAAATCAGGTAAAAATAATAACAAAATGCCTCTGGAATTCAGAAACACAAAATTCTATTTCGATTACCCGATAAATCATACGAAAAACATATATCCTCTAAATCTTTGCAGCTTCAGAAAATCATTTAAAAAAAAAAAAAGTCCGACCGTTAAGTTTGTCGATGCTTCCGTCAAATCGGTTTATAGAGAAGCCTTGATCTGGTGACTCCACGGATTTGATCACGAGTTTATCGGTGAACTCTTGTAATGTCAATTTGCTCCACAACTTGAAATGACTTGCAGAGTTCGAGTGGATTTCCGTCTCCATTTCCACCTTCCTGGGATGATTACTTCGAAGAAAAATATTAGATTCAGAAAATCAGAAAAGTAAGATCGGATGCGCGCAATTATATGGAATCGGAGACTGAATTATTGAAAAGCTGAAATCGATTGAGAAGCCGAGACATAAAGAATATTTGGTGCCCTTTGATTTAGTTACAACTGTCCCATAAATTAATGGAGTGTTAATTTATCATCCTTCAATCATTATCATAGGAAGAACCCAGAAAGGAAAACGCTGATAATTTGCTCGGATGTGTACCTTCCCCAACAAATGTTGTACAATACTTTTCCGTTTTACTATTTTTTTTTCTTTTAGTTTTTCGTTTTTCTGAACAATGTCCAGTCAGAATCAGTGATCGTTGGTTAATTTGCTACGTTTCTTTAAAGAATATCAGTATTTTTTCAGTGCAATGCACGGTTTAAATATTTATAAATTTTAATGTGTGATGATTTAGTGTAAGGTAGATTGTTATTGGAATGCCCGCATGAGCGTAGCTCAGTTGGTTCCTGGGTGGTAGATTGCTACAAGGATGCAGGATCGAGCCCTGACAGCGTGGGGCGAGGGCTTCGCCTTTTGCTACAAGATTGTTATTGGAATTTAAATTAAATTTATTTAATCCATTTAAATATTGATCTTATTAAATTTATTTACTACTTTTCTCGTAATTATTTACATATTTATTTTATTCGTACACCCCTTAATTTTTTGCATAGTTTAAAAAATAATTTTTTTTTAATAAATATATCATTACAATAAAATGACATTACTATTTTGGGTCCAAACTATATCCAATCCAATGAATTACTTTATACATAAAAGTTTACCAAATTAATTTTTAACTCTACTCATTATAACTTTGAAAAAAGAAAAGATAAGTAAACCTATTTTAGAGTGCAAACACCTGTAAGATGGATGTGAGAATAATTTTTTTAATATATAAGGTTGCGATACTAATATATGTGATTTTATGCACTAAATTCACAAAAATACTAAATTTATATCATGGTATTAAATTTTATATAGTAAAAAAAAATTAAATTCAACTTATATAGTATAAAATACTTTAACGAAATTCATAATTTAGAAATTGTTACAAATTCTAAAAAAAAAAACGGTTATAGCTTACAACTAAAAGGCTAATGAAAGGTCCAATGAGAGGTGCCGACCAGAATTTCTCCCTGAGGCGTTTGAGAAGAAGCTATCTTTGGAAGATAACGAGGGCTTAACTAGTATGTTCTCTGAAGAGGAAGTGAGAGAGGCTATTTTTGCTTGTGGGAAATCAAGAAGCCCAGGACCAGATGGCTTCAATTTTGGCTTCTTTCAAGAGTTTTGGGAGTTGTTAAAATTTGATTGTATGAGACTTTTGTCCGATTTTCATCAGTTTGGGAGGTTAGCGAGAGGCTCCAATCCATCTTTCATTGTGCTCATTCCGAAGAAAGAATAGGCTAGAGGACTCGACGACTTTAGACCCATTTCGCTCATAGGGGGCATCTACAAAATTATTTCAAAAATTCTGGCAAGAAGGTTATGCAAGGTGTTGGGGTCAATCATATCGGAGCAGCAATCGGCTTTTATAGAAGGGAGACATATTTTAGACAGCGTGGTGGTTCTAAGCGAGGTCATTGAAGAAGTAAAAAAGAGGAAACATGAGGCAATGCTTTTTAAGATTGATTTCGCAGAGGCTTATGACACGGTGGATTGGAATTTTCTGAAATCGGTGATGAGGTGCATGAATTTTGATTCAAAATGGATTGACTGGATTATGGAGTGCATCACCACAGCTCATGCATCGATCCTTATAAATGGCAGCCCAACCGAGGAATTTCCCCTGGAAAGAGGTCTTCGTCAAGGTGATCCTTTATCCCCTTTTATGTTTCTTCTTGTTGCTGAAGGTATTAGTGTGATGATGAAAAATGCGATACGTCATAATGCGTTTATTCCTTTCGAAGTAGGGGCGGAAAAGGTTGTGGTATCTCACTTACAGTTCGCCGATGATACGATTTTCGTAGGTAAGGCGACAAACGACAATGTGATTTTTCTGAAGAGGTTTCTGGTAGTACTAGAATTAATGTCGGGTTTGAAGGTGAATAGAGATAAATGTTGTATGTTTGGTTTTAATTGTGGGGAAAACAGGCTAGTGGGGGCTGCTAATGATCTGGGATGCAGAATAGGGATCATTCCCTTCACTTATCTGGGCGTGCAAGTTGGATCGGTACATAGAAGAAGTTGTGAGTGGGATTATGTAAAGCAGAAAGTCAGGAACAGTTTAAAGAGATGGGCCGGACTAAACATTTCTATTGGAGGGAAGCTCACTTTGGTCAATTCGGTTCTGACATCATTGCCGGTATATCTTTTGTCCACATTCCGTGCTCCTAAGTGTGTGATCAGTGAAATCTCTTCTCTTCAGCGAAATTTCTTGTGGGGTGGAGGTGAGAGCGTGCGTAAAATTTCTTGGATCAAATGGGAAACCGTTTGCAATCCAAAACATCTTGGGGGCTTGGGGGTAAAAGATTTGGAGTGCTTTAATAAAGCACTATTGGGTAAGTGGGTGTGGAGGTTTTTGGTTGAGGGAGATAGTCTTTGGGCAAAAGTGGTGAGATCTAGGTGGCGGATGGGGTGGGCTAGCGAACTTGGATTGAGAGGTAGCGAGGGTAGAAGGGGAGCTCCTATGGGTTGGTGGGGAGAAGTTCTAAAGGCGGTAGATGTGGGTAATGGAGGATGGTTTTGCGAAGGAGTAGAAAGAGTCTTAGGGGATGGGAGAAAAACAAGTTTTTGGGAGGGTAAATGGGCGGGTTCGAAGTTACTGAGGGTTAGGTTTAATAGGCTATTTAATTTAAGTCTCCAAAAAAATTGCTCGGTGAACAAAATGGGGGAATGGAGGGAAGGGGTGTGGTGTTGGAAATGGAGGTGGCGTCGTACTCTTTTTTATCGTTGTTGTGGCACAAATTATCCCGTATTTGGCCTAAAAACTATCTCAGAACCGGGGTATACCGGAATCGGGGTTTAGGCCCCGACAACAGGATCTCGGCATCAAATAGTCCGACAGAATCAAAGGTCAACTTTAGTAGAGATATCGAAGTACTAAAAAGATATTGTAATATTAGATTTATTTATTTTCATAATTGTTTATTAGATCTATGATTGTAATAAATACCCTAAAATAAAGGGTCAGGATTGGATCCTTAGTTAGAAGCTTGGGGCTCTATAAATAGAGGCCCCAACCCATTGTAAAAAGGGATCTCATTAGTTTTCTCCTCCCCACAAAATTCTCCCCACATAAATAAAATACAAGGCAGGGGAGGCCCTTCTTGGGGACTCCCAAAGCCATCTTCAAGGGAAGAACACATCGGTTCTTCCCCCATTCTTGTGTTCTTCGAGTTTATTTTATTTTACATGTTTGTTATCGATTAATCGGGACTACCCCATAGCCACATAAATCCGTCATCTAGATCCGGTGAAATCGGTAACAACAAATGACGCTAGAAGAAGGGTCCTTTCGTCCCTAATCTACTACAAATCCGATGTTGCTGGAAAATGCTTGAAGAAAACCCAACTTTCTTGAAAGGTATCCGTAAATCTTCAAGTTTTCTTTTCCAGAAAATTTTCATTTCTAAATCCAGATTTCTTTCTTTACAAATTTGGTTCCAGTACTACAATGTCAGTTGGAGAACTCATATCTTTCTCCTTCATGGTCTTTTCCGTCCAAAAACTCAACAAAAATTAAGTAAATAGTTGCATCATTTCAAAGCTTTCTTCATTAGCCAACAAAAATTCAGGGCATATATTTGGCTTACCCTTTTATTCTCTACGGGGTAACCCCACTGGAAGAGTTACAAAGCTCATCACATCCAAAAATCCCAAAATTTACATGACCTCAAACAAATTTCCATGGCCAACACAAGATATCCATATGTCAAAATTAAACACTTCCAGCCTTCTCTCACTCTACCCGTGCTTACACGAAAATTCTCTCATATTTAGGCTTTAAGACCCAAATTCCATCTTTTTCTGATCAAATCCAAAACTTCGCAAAGGTTTGTCCACCATCCATACTAAAGTCGGGATGAAACAATTCATTCCCAGAAAATCTGGGCAGAAAGAGTACATTCCAAAAAAAAAGGGGCTACCGACCTCGGCCTGGCCGACCCCCGGCCTCGCACCGCAACGGCCGGCCCCCGGCCTCGCACCGCTACGGACGGTCCCCGACCTCGCTCTGCAACGGCCGGCCCCGGCCTCGCACTGCTACGGACGGTCCCCGACCTCGTACCGCAACGGCCGGCCCCCGGCCTTGCACCGCTACGGACGGTCCCCGACCTCGTACCGCTACGGACGGCCCCCGACCTCGTACCGCAACAGCCGGCCCCCGGCCTCGCACCACTACGGATGGTCCCCGACCTTGCTCCGCTACGGACGGTCCCCGACCTCGCACCGCTACGGACGGTCCCCGACCTCGTACGGCTACGGACGGTCCCCGACCTCGCTCCGCAATGGTCGGCCCCCGACCTTGTACTGCAACGGCCGGCCCCCGGCCTCGCACCACTACGGACGGTCCCCGACCTCGCTCCGCAATGGACGGCCCCCGACCTCGCTCCGCAATGGCCGGCCCCCGACCTCGCTCCACAATAGCCGGCCCCGACCTCGCTCCGCAACGGCCGGTCCCCGACCTCACACCACAAATGCCGACCTCTTCATCTATAAAATTACACCGAGCTCACTTTTCCACAAACGGATTCGCTTTGGTAACGATCTCGACATCAACTCATCGAGCTCCAATCCCGATCTCTACCTCCGATACCGCGCCCCCATATCCAAATTGCGGATGACCAGGGATTCAATCTTTAATTCGGTCAGGCCAGATAGCAGTGCCCCGATCTGAATTGTCCGCCATCTCCGAGGTTTTCAACAGTCACCCAGGCATCACGCCGACCTCTTCGCCTTCCGTATGCTTCAGCCGATCACCCAGGCATCACGCCGATCACCTAGGCATCGGTCCTGCACCATCTGTGTCACCAAGCACCGAGACCCCAGGGCGACGCTAACCGACCAATCACCAGCGCTCGGACGCAATTGACGGCCTAACTCCATCGCCGACCTCGTCACCCACCTCGACGATCCCGCCGCTGCTCAACCACTTCCACCACTGGCCGTGACCCCAGTCGCACGATTACCAGCCGCAATCATCACCAGGAGCCCGACGATATCTCATTCACCTCCTCCGACCCAACAGCCTCATCACCATTCGCAGACCCTTTCGTTTTCAACTACGATCCCTCGATTTTTGGAATTAGAAATTTGGGATGGAAGAATATCTCGAGAAATCTGCAATTTTTCAGGCTGTTGACCGAGAGTTCTGGAGAAGGATCAATTTATGCTAGTTTTATTTCAAGAGTGGAGCTATTGGGTCGAAGTAATTTTAGGTGTATGGGCCCAATTTTATTTCACTGCTGGCCTTATTAATTAGTATTCAAGAAAAGTTGGGCCTGAGTAGTTATAAAAAGTTGCTGGGCCACCTTTATACTAAGTGATGGGTCCAGAATTTCTATCTTGAGGAATTTTTCGGTTCCAACAACTTAAGGATACAAACCAGATGCCTCTACCGAGCTGGAAAATTTACACAATCATTCAGAGCTGCTGCAACGACCCAGAGGAATCTACGGGCAGTCCTTTTGCCCATCTCGATTCAGGTTTTCTCCGATTACTTCCTTTTAATGTATTGCAACTCGAATATATTTACAATACATTAAAAGTCGGGGGCATGAGTACCCGTATTTGGAGATAATTTTGGGTAATCCAAAACAAATTTTTGAATCTCGTAATTTCCGTATCTTTATCAGCCTCACCGGCGTTGATCTGTCCGCCTTCGTGGCGTCGACATCTCGTCCGCCTTCTTAGGCGTTGACGTTCTTTATCCGCCTCACCGGCGTTGATCTGTCCGCCTCCGTGGTGTCGACGTCTCGTCCGCCTTCTTAGGCGTTGACGTGTTTTATCCGCCCTCATCGGCGTTGATCCGTCCGCCTCCGTGGCATCAATGTCTCGTCCGCCTTCTTAGGCGTTGACGTTTTTTATCCGCCCTCATCGGCGTTGATCCGTCCGCCTCCGTGGCGTCGACGTCTCGTCCACCTTCTTAGGCGTTGACATTTTTTATCCGCCCTCATCGGCGTTGATCCGTCCGCCTCCGTGGCATCGACGTCTCATCCGCCTTCTTAGGCGTTGACGTTTTTTATCCGCCCTCACCGGCGTTGATCTGTCCGCCTCCGTGGCGTCGACATCTTGTCCACCTTCTTAGGCGTTGACGTATTTTATCCGCCCTCATCGGCGTTGATCCGTCCGCCTCCGTTGCGTCGACGTCTCGTCCGCCTTCTTAGGCGTTGACATTTTTTATCCGCCCTCATCGGCATTGATCCGTCCGCCTCCGTGGCGTCGACGTCTCGTCCGCCTTCTTAGGCGTTGACGTTTTTTATCCGCCCTCACCGGCGTTGATCTGTCCGCCTCCGTGGCGTCGACATCTTGTCCACCTTCTTAGGCGTTGACGTATTTTATCCGCCCTCATCGGCGTTGATCCGTCCGCCTCCGTTGCGTCGACGTCTCGTCCGCCTTCTTAGGTGTTGACATTTTTTATCCGCCCTCATCGGCGTTGATCCGTCCGCCTCCGTGGCGTTGACATCTCGTTCGCCTTCTTAGGCGTTGACGTGTTTTATCCGCCCTCATCGGCGTTGATCCGTCCGCCTCCGTGGCATCGACATCTCGTCCGCCTTCTTAGGCGTTGACGTATTTTATCCACCCTCATCGGCGTTGATCCATCCGCCTCCGTGGCGTCGACGTTCTTTATCCGCCTTCATCGGCGTAGATTTTCCGCTTTAATTAGCGATGATTTGTCCGTCTTCACCGGCGTTGACCACCCGATTACAATCGGTCAGAAACAAAACCAAAAAATCTAAGTTCAAAAGTGGGGGCCCGCCCTCAAACGGTCGGCCCTCCACACTTAGTACCAAATGGGCCGGCCCCAAAGCGGTCGGTCCACCCAAAAAATCTAAGTTCAAAAGCGGGGGCCCGCCCCCAAGCGGTCGGCCCTCCACACTTAGTACAAAAATTAGACCGGCCCCAAAGCGATCGACCTATCACATAGGTCATAGCGCCACCAGCTGTGCAAACAGAAAAAGCCTCGTACGAAGAGCCTAGCCTCGAGTACGAGCACAGAAAAAGCCTCGTACGAAGAGCCTAGCCTCGAGTACGAGCACAGAAAAAGTCTCGTACGAAGAGCCTAGCCTCGAGTACAAGCACAGAGAAAGCCTCATACGAAGAGCCTAGCCTCGAGTACGAGCATAGAAAAAGCCTCGTACGAAGAGCCTAGCCTCAAGTACAAGCACAGAAAAAGCCTCGTACGAAGAGCCTAGCCTCGAGTACGAGCACAGAAAAAACCTCGTACGAAGAGCCTAGCCTCAAGTACGAGCACAGAAAAAACCTCGTACGAAGAGCCTAGCCTCAAGTACAAGCACAAAAAAAGCCTCGTACGAAGCGCCTAGCCTCGAGTACGAGCACAGAAAAAGCCTCGTACGAAGAGCCTAGCCTCGAGTACGAGCACAGAAAAAGCCTCGTACGAAGAGCCTAGCCTCGAGTACGAGCACAAAAAAAGCCTCGTACGAAGAGCCTAGCCTCGAATACGAGCACAGAAAAAGCCTCGTACGAAGAGCCTAGCCTCGAATACGAGCACAGAAAAAGCCTCGTACGAAGAGCCTAGCCTCAAGTACGATCACAGAAAAAGCCTCGTACGAAGAGCCTAGCCTCGAGTACGAGCACATAAAAAGCCTCGTACGAAGAGCCTAGCCTCAAGTACGAGCACAGAAAAAGCCTCGTACGAAGAGCCTAGCCTCGAGTACGAGCACAGAAAAAGCCTCGTACGAAGAGCCTAGCCTCGAGTACGAGCACAGAAAAAGCCTCGTACGAAGAGCCTAGCCTCAAGTACGAGCACAGAAAAAGCCTCGTACGAAGAGCCTAGTCTCGAGTACGAGCACAGAAAAAGCCTCGTACAGAGAGCCTAGTCTCGAGTACGAGCACAGAAAAAGCCTCGTACGGAGAGCCTAGCCTCGAGTACAAGCACAGAAAAAGCCTCGTACGAAGAACCTAGCCTCGAGTACGAGCACAGAAAAAGCCTCGTACGAAGAGCCTAGCCTCGAGTACGAGCACAGAAAAAGCCTCGTACGGAGAGCCTAGCCTCGAGTACGAGCACAGAAAAAGCCTCGTACGAAGAGCCTAGTCTCGAAGTACGAGCACATAATTACACATCAAGGAAGTTATAGCCCTCGAATACAAGCACCTAAAGACTGACGACTCGGGGGCACGACTGAAGATCGATTCCCGCCTGACTTAGTCCGATCAAAATACACCAAGCCACAGATAACACTGAAGACCTTTTCATCAAAGTCTCTACCACCAAAGTTCCCATGGGATACCCGAGCTATCTTATCAACAGGCTTGGGAGCATAAGTTGGAAACCTCAACTGTTGTAAGGGGCAAAATTTATTCGAAGCACGAATCAAGATCGAACTCTGACCAAGGTCAAAGTCCAATCTTGGGGGCAATTGTTGTGGCACAAATTATCCCGTATTTGGCCTAAAAACTATCTCAGAACCGTGGTATACCGGAACCGGGGTTTAGGCCCCCCGACAACAGGATTTCGGCATCAAATAGTCCGACAGAATCAAAGGTCAACTTTAGTAGAGATATCGAAGTACTAAAAAGATACTGTAATATTAGATTTATTTCTTTTCATAATTGTTTATTAGATCTATGATTGTAATAAATACCCTAAAATAAAGGGTCAGGATTGGATCCTTAGTTAGAAGCTTGGGGCTCTATAAATAGAGGCACCAACCCATTGTAAAAAGGGATCTCATTAGTTTTCTCCTCCCCACAAAATTCTCCCCACATAAATAAAATACAAGGCAAGGGAGGCCCTTCTTGGGGACTCCCAAAGCCATCTTCAAGGGAAGAACCCATCGGTTCTTCCCCCATTCTTGTGTTCTTCGAGTTTATTTTATTTTACATGTTTGTTATCGATTAGTCGGGACTACCCCATAGCCACATAAATCCGTCATCTAGATCCGGTGAAACCGGTAACAACAATCGTGAACTATTAATACTTGATGAGCTAATCTCTTTGATTGACAGGAAATGCCCAAGACAAAATACAGAAGATAGGTGGAAGTGGAAATTCGACGGAAAAGGATGCTATACTTCGATGGGTGCGTACAAGTGGCTGCGACACAATAATACCGAGGAAAGTGGAGAGGGGAGGAAGGAATTCAAGTTAATTTGGAATAAGTTTACTCCATCAAAGGTCAAGGTGCATGCTTGGAGGATCATTTGGGAGAGAATTCCGACGTTGACAAAGCTTCAGAGGAGAGGGATAATCGATCAAAACGCAAGCTTACAGTGTGTAGTATGCAATGAGCAGTCGGAGTTAGTTCGACACATTATGTTCGAATGTGAATTTTCGTATTTAGTGTGGATGAGGTGTCTTGGTTGGCTAGGGATCTCTACTATTCTTCCGTCTTCCCCTTCAATGCACTTGCTCTATTTTAGTAAGTTGTTCGGTGGAAATAATGGAGGTAAGTATGTTGTTGGTGTTTGGGAATGTGTAATTTGACTCCTTTGGAAAAATAGGAATGCAATGATATTTAGAAACATAAAACCAGATGTGAATAAAATGGTGGAGGAGTTGAAAGCAAGACTATGGAATTGGTTCAAGGGGAAAGAGATAAGGGTCAGACAGTTTTCTTTTAACGATTGGAGCAAGAACCTTCGTTGTGTCTTGGGGTGCTGAGTTATAAGAGTTGCTAGGAGGGCTGGGATGTATTTTTCTTTCCAATCTGTTTTGAATTCGGATGTACTTTTTTGTTGATGAAACTGTTGGCTTAACCCCCAACATAGTGTAAGATGTAACTGTTATTTTGGGTATTTCTTATACCCTAATAATAATATTCTTTTCCTATAAAAAAAAAAAAAAAAAACTAAAAGGCTAATGAAAGAAACTTACAAATAAAAAGCCCAGGCGAGAAATGACTATACATTGCAGCTCATGTATATTTAGGAGTACAGTGAGAAGAAGAAGAAAAAAAAAAAAAGTAAAAGAGCCTAAAAAATGAATCAGCGGCACACCTATAGTCAATTTTTTGGCCCAAAAGGTAGGAATGACAAACTGCACGTAAAAACATCATGAATTGGTGAGGGAATATAAAAAATTGAAGCGAACACTCATGAGAAGCAAGAAAGCCATCAAAACGGATGTCATTGCTGGAATTGCAAATAGCTGGAGATGACTAATAACTAACCGATCATAAATTTGAATTTTCTGAAATTTCATTAACCTTGAAGTCCAAAAATTCAGATAACAAATTCTTCCTCATTTTCAAAACAATTCTTGCCAAACCTTGAAAAGCGGATCCAATAAAATTCGGCCGGAAAACACCTCCAAAATTCAATCTTGGATTATCGTCAAAGTTTTTAAATCTTCTTCCAGCCATACTTGTCGAATTTTTCTCGAAACAAAAACATCAATTCTTTCAATATTTGGTGAAAGAAAATTTAGTTGTAAAATTCTCTTCCAAACTCGATTGTAGAGAGAGAAAATAAAAGTGTAGAGAATTGAGGAATGAAGGAGGGTATCTGCAAAAAATTGGACTGATTATCTGCTGTTGGGCTTATTACACTAATTATTTCTATTTAAAAATATAAACTAAATACATGATTTCTTTGAGGTTTGCAACAAATTTGAATTAGCTTAGGCTTTAATAGGGTGGTGGACGTCGGCAGTGTGAATAGTGCAGTGTTGCAGCATGCGTACTCCAGAAAGTAAGAGAGTGAATCAGAGCATCTCCTCCATTTGTGTGCCTCTCCACGGTTACAAATTTTTGCCGCACATCTCAAAAGATAATTATACCTATCAATTTATACTCCACTCTCCAATTATCTCAAATACAAATATTACTATTTCAGAGACCCACTATTCATATCATTAATTTAATATATATTTCTCAACTTAATATTTCATAGTATATTTTGATTTTAATAATTTTAATTTATTTAAATAAATAAAATAAATATTTATAAATTTAAATTTAACTTAACAGTTAATTAATTAATTTTAAAATTATATTTCTTGTTAATCTTTTTACCATATTAATTAATTTAAAGGTAATTTTTGCACAAAATTATAACAAACAAACTATAAAATTTTATTGAAAATTGAAAAACAAGTACAATGTTTAAATAAATCACAATAATACATGAAATAGAAATACATAACTAAATTATATTTTTCCTACTAATTTTGGTAATGTGCCCAAATATGCTCAATTAAGTCCGATCGAAGTTGTTGATGCATTTGCTTATCACGTAGTTCGGCCCGTCTCTTGCTGTATTCCGTAAATCCTCAAATAGGGCCTTGAAATATTTCCGGAACTGTATCGTTACTATCGTGGATTCATCCGACCAGTTGGATGTCATATCCCCCTCATTCTCAATAATCATGTTATGCAAAATAATACATGTGTACATGATATCTTTCAAGTTATTCCGGTACCAAAAACGTCCCGGTCCTCGAATCATCGCCCAACGAGCTTGTAAGACACCAAATGCCCGCTCAACATCCTTTCTTCCAACCTCTTGCATTTGCTTAAACAACGCCTTCTTGGGATCATGAGAGCACTGGAAACTCTTGACGAATGTAGCCCATTCAGGATAGATTCCATCAGTAAGATAATATCCTCTACTATATTGTTTACCATTCACTGTGTAATTAATCTCTGAGTCAATGCCTTTTAAAACGTCACTAAAGAGAAGGCTTTGATTAAACACACTAATATCATTATTAGACCCCGCGACTCCAAAAAAAGCATGACATATCCATAAGTCGGCAGACGCTACCGCTTCAAGCATTATTGTTGGTTTTCCATGATCACCTCGAGTAAATTGCCCTTTCCAAGCAACTGGACAATTCTTCCATTCCCAATGCATACAATCAAGGCTACCCAACATTCCGGGGAAGCCATGTCTTTGCTCATGTATATGGAGCAAGCGTTCACAATCTGCAGTAGTTGGTTTTCTCAAGTATTTGTCTCCAAAAATATTGATTACACAACGACAAAAATTGAACAAGCAGTCAATGGCAGTTGTTTCAGCAATACGTAGGTACTCGTCAAATTGATCTCCGGGTCCTCCATATGCCAATTGACGGATGACTACCGTGCATTTCTGAAGTGGTGAGAAATTTTTCCTTCCTGTTGCATCGACCCTCCATTTAAAATAGTTGTCATGAGATTCTAAGGCATCGACTATGCGCATGAATAGATGTCTTCTCATTCGAAAACGTTGACGAAAAATATCACTTGAGTATGTTGGATTTTCTGAGAAATAGTCATCTACGAGACGACTATGGCCTCCTTCACGATCACGCTCTACATATCTTTTTTTTTTTTTTTGCGTACTGGAAGAGCTCTCAACGTATTGAAGAAGCATTTTTTGTTGTTGTAGAATTTCGAAAAACATTCGATCATCAGAATCATCATTCCACAAGTCTTCACTAATAAAGGTGTTAGTGTTGACATTGTGGTTGGGATCTGAAGACATTTTGTTTAGGGCAGTTTTGTCTATGAAGAGAAAATAATAACGGAAGAAACTTGCTTTGGATATTGTGGAAAGATTTGAAATAACTACTCCAATATATAATGTTGTTCACAACGGCTAGTTTTTAACGGCTAGTTTCCAATGGCTAGTTTCTAAAAATTAGTTCAAGAACATACTAGAATTCAATACATAAAAATTCATTACATAATTTTAAATAATACAACCGAATTTCAAATATTACATGGAATTTGAAATAGTACAATAGAAATTAAAACAATACAACATAAATTAACACAATACAACATAAATTAACACAATAAATAAGATAATAGTAAATAACAGACTACTTGTCATCCCAACTCTTTGTGATCTTTTCAACCAGCTTCAAATGTGTTTCTAGTTGTTGTGGTATCACGCATGATGATATTATACTCCTCATATTGATTGTGTTTTTTTTGTTCCTTCAACTTCTCATTGGCTATTGTTTTATATTCTTCCATGTTTCTTTCGATACTCTCTTTCAGCTCCTCTATCATGTTATCCTTCGAGGAGTGATTCATCTTGGCCTTCCTCTTCGCCGCTTTCTGACCGATCGGATGTACGCGCTCTTCATCGACATCCTCCGCATTAGAAGACGATGTGTATCCTCCTTGAGCAGATATTTTTTTCTTCTTCTTACTGCAATGATCGTGTTCCTGTTGTGCAATCCACTTAGGAGATTCCTTAAGAATATTCCACATGCCCAAGTGAGGGAACCCTTGCTTGTGGGTTTTTGTCCACTCTTGCATTGCATACGTGAGTATATCAACATCGTTTTGTCCACTACCCCAATCACTCTTCATTTGAGCATATAATCTGTTAAAGGCACCCACAACCCTTACCACAGTGTAATAATGTGTTTTCAAAAGGTCCCAACGTCTCACTGGGCAGTTTGTAGGTCGATTTTGGTTGTAATCTGCAGCTATCCTTTTCCACATAGCATCCAATTTTTTAGCATTGCCAACAATTGATTCTTCGATAACGTTCACCCAACTCTGTACAAGAATTTCATTCTCTGTACTGGTGTACCTTGTAGCATAAGTACGACTCTTTGGGCCCGGCACGTTGTCTCCATCATCAGTATCTTCACTCGCATCAAGACTAATTGCTTCAATGCCCGGTGGAGATGGATTGGTTGAAAATGGGAGTCTTAACCAGAAGACGGTGTTCCACACTCTTTGTCTGTGCTTGTTCCATCGGTACTAGTTTTTGTGAATGATTTAGAAGTCATTCCTGGTGCTCTCGGGGGACTTATTCCATAGAGATGGGTTGACATGTAGGGCTGTTGATATATTTCTGGAGTATATATGTAAGGAGGGGTTGGCATATAAGAATTCATATAATGACTCGGATGAAACAATAAATTATGGGGGCGAATGTTTGGATTTTGAGGACGGATATTGAAATTTTGAGGTGGAACAATGAAATTTTGGGGACGGATATTTGACTCTTGAGAAAATGAATTCTCTTCTGAATTGGAAGAACCTAACCAATTCGTCCAAAAATTATTTTCCATTATCAAATTTCAAGATGTTATAATTTAGAAGATAGTATGAGATAAAATGGAAGAGTGTTTTGAAAATTTTATGTGAACATATATTTATAGAGAAATATTAACGGTAATATATTTTTTTGAAAGCAAGTATGTTGATATATCCGTTTGGGCTATTTGTTGGGCATATATGATATACATTAATACATATACCATTTGTGAAATTTTAAAAAAAAAGACATGTCAAAACCGACAAAGCCATCAGAGTAGGCCCACCATTTTCTCGTTTGTACCGTTACAAAGTTTTATCACTCCCATTTCTCTCTCCAAATTATACCTCTCCCTCCCAATTGTTTATACTTCAAAAATGAGGTATCATTTTTTACCGCCTAGGAATTACACCTCCTGTTAGAGGTGCTTTCACAAATTATATTAAAAAAAATATTATTACTATATATAGCAGGATAGAATGGGCGGGAAAACTTGGCAGGCATTTTTAGAAGACTATCCTGTTTATATATATATATATATATATATATATAGATAGATTTTTAGTTTTTTAGATAGAATAACTGTTATCAATATAATCACAAACAACCAAAATACATAGGGGTGTGCAAAATATGGTTTGAACCGAAAAACCCGACCAAATCAAACCGAAATACAAATTTTGGTTCGGTTTTTGGTTTATGGTTCGGTTTACGGTTTTGAAATTTAATTTTTTTTATTTCGGTTCGGTTTACGGTTTTTACTAATTAAAAACCATATAGACCAAACCAAACCGAAATATTATTTATAATAATAATATATTATATTTATATTAATATTCACTAAATTAATATTTAATAGATTTATTCTAATATAATATAATAATATTAATATTATATAATTTATATTCACGCATAAAAGACTTGAGTTGATTTGTGTTTTGCATAAAATACTTGAGGAGTGGTGTTTTGTGTTGATTATATTTTTCAAATTATTGCTTAGATTTTGAAAACTATTATGTTGATGTTTTTATTGAATTATGTAGTAGGTTTATTGATGCATCTTTGCTTAAATTAGCATTTAGATGTTGACATGTTGCAAATAATTGGATGAAACATGTGTGTTGATGCTAAAAAAAATTAAATAGATTTAAAAAAAGTGTAAAAGATTTCGGTTTGTACGGTTTGGGACCGAACCAAACCGAAATATTTCGGTTTGAGACCGAACGGTTTTTTAAAATATGGTTCGGTTTTTGGTTTGTAAAAAAATTTTGGTTTGGTGTTCGATTTAGCTAATACGGTTCGGTTCGGCGACCGAACCGACCGTTGCACACCCCTAAAAATACATAAGTATATTACTCCCTCCGATTCTTTTTTATTGTCCATTAAAAAAGGGGTTTTAATGAAAGAGTGGTTTATTAGTATTTGTGGGTATAAAATATATTTTTAAAAAGGGTAAGATTGTTTATTATTATTTGTGGGTATAAAGTTAATAAAGTAGTGTCATGAGTATAAATAAATGATGTTTTTAAGGGGTAAGTTAAGAGGGGTAGTGTTTCCTTTTTCTATTTTGGATAAGTGTAAAACAAAACAAAAAATCTTATTTACAATAAAACGGATAATAAAAATGAGGAGGGAGTATTTATTTATTTTCCTTTGGCTCCCTAAATTTTATTTAAAAATACATAAGTATATATTTCTTTTTTCCTTTGGCTCCCTAATTTTTATTTTCTAAAAGTATATTACCTAATAATTTTGGATAAACAAATTTTATGCTCTCTACTTTTACTTCATCCTACATATAAAAAATAAACTAAAAGAATTTAAAATAAAATAAAAAATATTAATATTTTTATACTCTATTGATTTTTTGGGATAGAAAAAAGTGTAAATTGATATGAAATATATATATATATATATATATATATATATATTCTCTCCGGCTCTTTCAAATTTACGCTTTAAAAAAATTATTTATTTACACTATATGTCACTACAAAAAATAAAAGGACTCCTTCGCCCTTAACTAATAAAGTAATGCATTCTCTATAAAATAGAAAAAACGCATTTACCCTTATAAAATAAGTTTTTTTTTTATCAGTAAATGTTAATGGTTAATAGTTAGAAATTAGTTTATCAAGCCCCCAAATACTCCAAGAATTTTTCAAGCCACAACTCCCTTAATTCGTTCCCAGAGAAAATTAAACCTAGATCTCCAGTGGCCAGTGGACTAAGCCACCTGGTTAATAATCACAAATAATAAATAATTTTCTATTAATCTTTGTGTTATTTTATTTGGGATAATCAAAATTTAATTGAAGGGAGTAATAATTAAGAAAAAAAATGAAAGTGCAATAGAAAATAAGAATTTTTTTTTTTTTATTCCAAAATTTACTGTGTTGAAGCACCACATACCATCTTCGACCATAGGTTGCTAAAATACAAGGTGGAAACAAATTAGGCAATTGGCATATTTCTGAGTAGTATGGTAAAATTTGAAAACTATGTTGAGTAAAATAACAAATTAGATGCTAGGAAGCAAAAAAAATTATTATCCCCCTCCCACGGACACTCCACACTCCCATTTCATATTCAAATAGACTTTTGTGGAGCTGTGTCTATTTATATCAATTTTGTGAAGTTCACGATTAATAACACCCGAACTTTTACTCTTTAAATTCGAAATATTTATTTTACTAAAATAGTCTCATGTAATTAAACTATTATACCCTTTACTATTTAAAATTTATTAAAATATAAAATTTAATTTTGCTCAATACTGGTAATCCAATATTTTTTCTTGTTGATCGTTACTTTTTTTTTTATCCACACACAAACTCTTTCTTCTTCATTCTTCACTCAACCACTTAAATCAATACTCATGATAGATGTCATGGAGAAATAACACACTTCGGAAAATACATGTAATGTAAAATTTCCGAGTTTATTGTTCTATATGGTATGTGTTATGGTATAAATTTATTTAGAGAAGAATATTTAGGGTTTAAAAGTTATATTACTTGAATTACGCTTGCGGTTTTGAGGCTTAAGAATTCTGAAAATCGCGCATGTTTGGCAAACCAGAGCCGAACATTTATCATTATGTTTGGCGAGAGTTGGCCAAACGCAATGATAAATGTTCGATCATTGTTGGCCAAACATTTTGAAAAAAGTTAGGTCACTGTTGGCCAAACATTATGAACAAAGTTCAACCACTGTTAGCCAAACATTCTGTCTTTTTCTTGTTCCAGTCTTTTGTGTGCGTGAACATTATGAATAAAGTTCGGCCACTGTTAGCCAAACATTCTGTGTCTTTTTTTTGTTCCAATCTTTTACATTCGATGTTTTTTTCTTGTTCCAATCTTTTGTGTGTGAACATTATGAATAAAGTTCGGCCACTGTTAGCCAAACATTCTGTGTCTTTTTTTGTTCCAATCTTTTACATTCTGTGTTTTTTTCTTGTTCCAATCTTTTGTGTGCGTGAGTGCTCTACGTTTTGGGTGCGGGTGCGTAAGTTTGCTCTGCGTTCTGGATGTGGGTGCATGAGTGCTCTGCATTTTGGGTGTGGATTTTTATTTTTATTTTTAATTTGAGTGTGTGGGTTTATTTTAGGGTTCAAGATTTGGGTATATAAAAATAATGAAATTTAAATTGAGGGGTAAAATAAACAATATATTACTGATGTTTTGAGTAAAATAAAAATATAGGCTCAGGAGTAAAAAATAACAGGTATAATGAGCAAAAATTCGGGTGTTATTAACCGCAACCTTATGTGAAATTCATATTCTTGGAAATTATTTGAAAATAAAACATCGGAGAGCAAACCAGCAAACAAGATGATAGGATATTCACATTGACTATTAATTACAAGCTCAATTAAAATTAAGATACTCAGTCGAAATTTAATGTTACAAATACCCCATTTGACTCAACTAAATAGTTTAAATACTCGGAAAATATATCAACCTAAATAAATTATATTTTCCCCTTCAACTAACCAATTAGACATTAACATACTATAGAAATAACAATCAATTATAAATCTCAATTCAGTTAAAAGTATGTTATTCCAATTTAAAAGGATTCAAAATATTAGAAAAAAAAAAGATTAAAAAGATGCCGAAATGAAAAAAATCAAAATTCCATTTCACAGAAGCACAAAATGATTTAAGATCTTTAAACATACAAAAGAAACCCTAAATCTACCATAATTATCCATAACTCCAAGAACTTAACCGCCAAAGCCGTAAAGGGTACGGCCCTGCCTCTTAAGAGCATAAACAACATCCATCGCCGTCACAGTTTTTCGGCGAGCGTGTTCGGTGTAAGTAACGGCGTCACGGATGACATTCTCGAGAAAGATCTTGAGAACGCCACGGGTCTCCTCGTAAATGAGACCAGAAATACGCTTCACTCCTCCACGGCGAGCCAATCGCCGAATTGCCGGCTTCGTGATACCCTGGATGTTATCCCTCAACACTTTACGATGGCGCTTAGCGCCGCCCTTTCCCAATCCCTTGCCTCCCTTTCCTCTACCTGACATTTTTATCAAACCCTAATTTGCAGTTATTCTGAATTGAGAGAGAATTATTAAGGGGTGGAGTGCACTATGTTGAAAGTGGAGAAGTGGGGGAAAATTTATAAGAGTTAGAATTTTGAGGGAGGCGTAATATTGACCGTTGGATTTAAGCCTGAATGTCGGGTCAATAAAGGGATCCGCGTGAAATTATTAAATGATTCTAGCCATTGATAGATAAAAAAATCAACGGTTACGAGTGAGTATTGGACAATTACGGATGACGATAAGCCGCTAATCGACGATCAAAAAAGCTATCCGTGACGAAAGGCTAACAGATGGTAGCCATTGATAAAGAACCGATCAACGGCTGGCATGCAAGCAAAATTGTTTCGACTTTGCAATAGGTTGCTCATCCTATTTCCAATTTTCTACAATTTAAAAAAGACCTAATTCTTAAATAATGATGAACATTTACTAGATTTTGTTACATAAACTAACTTGTTTATAATTATTAGTTTAATTATGATTGTCAGTTAAACGCAATTATTTTGAATAATTGTAAGAAGATAGATTTAATTTTAAGGATCTTAATTACAAAAGAGGGTTAATATTGATTTGCAATTTGTGCTATAATTTTTTTTTTTTTTTGCAACTTGAACAATTTTGTTTATCAAATTGCAATTATAATATATAAAATTATCAAATTATAACTTCAAAGTTGCAATATGTCAAAATTAATATAATAGATTATAATCGAATAAAAAAATTGTACAGGTGACAATTGATAAAAATTATAGTACAAAATGCAAAATAATATTAATCTATATCTATATCTATCATAAATCATAAATACACCCTACACTTTCTTATTTATTTTTGGCGGGAAAGCTTATGGGCCGTTGATCAATAATTCATTACTTCATCATCACCGTTCATCTTTTGTTAATTAGTATTTAAGGTAATTGAATTTTAATTGGTCTTTGATTTGCTAACAATTAGGGACGGTTACATATTTTGCCTATTTATACTTCTGGAACCTCAAATTCCTAACCATTGTATGAATAATTGTTTATGTTTTCTAGATTTATAGATTTATCGATCTAATATAATAGTAAAATCGTTTTTTTTTTTGTATTCATTCTTATATTTGATTAGGATTATATCAATTGTAATATTCTTTGTTGTAACTCTTCATCATTTACTTTGTTTCCTATAGTCTCCCTTAAGGTCCCTGGTTTTGTAAAACTCAATAGTCGGTGCTCCGTGAGTTGAGCAGAGAAGAGGGACTGTGGTGGAATTGTGCTACCGTTGTTACAATAAGGGGTTTTCCTGCCCTCTTTTTACAGCAATTTGTGAAAGATGCTTTGTTAATGAAACAATCTTTAAAGAGTCGGTGAGAGAGGAATTAGAAGGACTTGAGTAGTTAATAATTTGGAGGTGATAGTTTTTTGATTTGGAATAGGTGGTTTTGATAATTTTAGATGTGGTTATGTGATTAAGAAGATTTTGAGACGTGGTTCTACGATGATATGACAGCCTTATGAAATTATTATGAATTTTGGTATTATTTGATTTTTAATTATTATTAATTGTTTTCTCTAATTTTATTGAACTTTGTATTTCCTGTGTATACCAGTATATAGATTCAAAAGATTACTTAAAAGAAAAAATCAAAAGGGGACGAAGTACATACATACACGTGAGTTAATCACCAAAGTATCTCATAATCTTGAAAACAATATATAACAATCAAATTTACAATTAAGTTAATAACTAAGTCAAAGATATGATCCTATAAATTTGTTAGAAATATTCAACATAATTTCTTGCCATCGGGAAATACCATAAATTGTAGCTGGATTTTTTGGACCATTTTAAAAAATAGAGCAATTTAATGGACCGAAATCAATTAGTGAAAAATAAAAAAAGAAAAAAGAAAGTGGACCATAAAAATAATTATAAAAAATTCAATTTAGTATGGGAACGAAAATATATAATCCCTAATATTAATTTAAAATAATTGCACCCTGATACATTAGTGTATACAAAATTACACTCCAGATTTCGGTTTTTGCCCCATGGTCGTGTCCTTTCCCAATTTTATATTATCTTTCTTTACCATAATTTCTTCCAACATCAGAGCTCATGGTACTATGCGCAACCCACTCTCTCTCTCCCCTTTTCAGAAAAAAAACTCACGCTCATTTTCTCTCTCTCTCTACCGTCCATGGCCGACTCTCTTTCTCTTCTGCCGAATCTCACGACGTCGATCGAATCTCTTCTGCCGGAGGAGCTAACCACGACGTCGATCGAAGTCATTCCTCTCTCTCTCTCTCTCTCTCTATTTGTCTCCGATCGAAGCCATAACATCTGCCTTTTTCCAAATCTGTCGACGAACGCAAGTCGCGCCGCTGTTGTCATTGTGGCGAGTCCCACCGTTGGGCCATTGCCGATGATTTCATGCCCATTTTGGCAAACGGTCATCCGGGTCGAATTATCCAGGTATGCGACTGTTGGAGGGCGGTGGGAGATGGGAGCGGTGGACGTAAAAGTAGGGCTTGGAAGGAATTGGGCAAAGATCAGGGCATCGCAGGGACGACCGCCGGTGGTGCAGGAAAAGGGCTTCACGGAGGCCCAGTTAACGGCCCTGTACATCGCCACAACTCGTGGTATGAGAAGAATCGGGGAAGAAGATATTATCCATTGGCAAAAAAAAAAACAGGGAACTGGGAAGCCCTTTTGAATTGGCACTTGAGGAGTTTGTTTTCCGCAGTAGATGGCAGTAAAATTCATCACAAATCTAAGATCACAAACTTTTTCCAATTAAGAAATCGGTTAGTAATAGAATCCTTCTTGAATCCCATAAATTAAAAAACAAATCCCCCCCCCCCCCTCTATATATCATATGTATATATTCCTTGTTGTGCGTATTTTCAACGTTTTGGGTTTATAAATTGTTTGATTCTTGAACATTATATTGAAGATTCTTGATTTTATTTTTACTTTCTGTTTGGAGAACTTTCTTACTCCTGATGAGAAGTATGGAATGGTTGAACACGTTATGGTGGATGTTACAAACCAAGTGGGTCTTGCTATTAATTTAGCTGCCAGTCATGAGTGGTTGTTTGCTCCCTTACAATTATGTGGATTCTGCAATTGGGGTTTTCATTTCACAATTAGATTACACATGGGGTGTAGTTTGAATGAGAGGAGCAGGGGAAATTACATTATTAGGTGTAAAGAGCCATGTTTGTTTTTATTATTATATCTCTAAATTCATTTGATTAAAATTCTTTTGTGTTTAATTTAAGAATTTGATGAGGCAGGATTTTATTTGAATTGTACCACAGTATTATGTGTTGTACCACTGCATATTACAAATAGTGGAATGTGAATAGGAGTATGTTGTACCAAAGTATATGTAATGTACCATGTTATTATATATTGTACTATAGAATACTGCGGTATTACCGTTGTATTATTGTTTTCTTATTATACTATAAACGTTATGTTGTACTCCCTCCGTCCATGAGTAAACTTCCCACTTTCCTTTTCGGGCCGTCCACGAGTAAGTTTCCCATTCCATAAATGGAAATAACAACACTCTATTATATATAAACTTTAACCTTCAAACTCACACAATATTACAAAAATACCACTCATTCACTTTACTTTTCAACACTATTCATTACTTTATCCCAAAAGTCAACATGTGGCCCACCATATATTAATAAACAAATACACTTTCTTAAACCATTCAACAAAAAGAAGTGGGAAACTTACTCGTGGACGGAGGGAGTACTATATATAATTTCTGGGAATATAAAAAATAAAATGCAAGAATTTAAATCCTCGGCTGAAATTTTGAAAATGGAAATTGAAAACTTGGAGTATGTGATAGGAAAAGGCAGGTTGGAGCATGTGATAGGAAAATAGGCCCGTACCTACTAAACTTTTCAAAAAGTAGTTTTTTAGAGAAAAAAGTTTTTTTTGTCCCATAACTTATCTTGTGTCCAATTTACGTCCCAAAAAATTTAACTATTCAATTTTGGTCCCATAACTTATTTAGTTGTCCAATTTTGGTCTCAATTTCACCGAAAAGGCCAAAACGACGTTGTTTTATGTCACGTGTGGCTCACGCGCCGGCCAAAATTGGGAATTTATGTTGTCCATGTTGACGTGACGCTGACTGTATTTTTTCTTTCTTTTTTTAATTAATTATTTTTATTCAATATTTATTTTCACCTCATTAAATAATTAATAAAATTAATTTTAAATAAGATATCAACTTAATACCCATTCAAACTTACGGATTTACTAAGCCAATTCAAATCAATATTTTCAAAAAAAAAAAAAAACAGGGAAGATTGAAATCAGATTTCAAGAGGTGTCTAAGAGTCTTCCTTTGAAATGGCGATGCTAATTCTTTGTTCTGATAATTCAATCTCTCTTATTTTATGTATTATTTATTTAGAAAATGTGAGTTTGAATTGGTTTAGAAAAACCGTAAGTTTGAATTGGTTTTGAGTGGTATCTTATTTAAAATAAATTTTATTAATTATTTAATGAGGTGTAAACAAATATTGAATAAAAATAATTAATTAAAAAAATACAGTCATCGCCACGTCAGCATGGGCAACAGAAATCCCCAATTTTGGCTGGAACGTGAGTCACGCGTGACATAAAACAACGTTGTTTTGGCTTTTCCGGTGAAATTGAGACCAAAATTGGACAACTAAATAAGTTATGGAATCAAAATTGAATAGTTAAATTTTTTGGGACGTAAATTGGACACAAGATAAGTTATGGGACCAAAAAAACTTTAATCTCAGTTTTTTTATGTCTCATCCATAATCACCAATCATATGTCACACAAGGGTATAATTGTACAAATGTTGTGGAGTGCAATTATAAGAAAAGGTATGTTCTAGGTGTTCTTAAGGGTCAAATTTTGTCCCCTATTATAATTGCCCCTAATTTATAAAGATGATTTTTACTTTTATTGTACTCCAAATACATTTCGTAGTGTTTTCCTCAAAGATATACTTCTTTCACTTTTTTTTTCCTTCTTTTTTTATATTATAGTATTTTTAAAATACAGAAATCTAAACTATAATATCAATTTATGTTTTATCACAGACACATTTTTGTTAACATGCTATTAGACATAATTGTTGGTGATTATTTTTTATCGGATGGATTAG
Source organism: Ballota nigra (assembly GCA_947034835.1). Taxonomy (NCBI): domain Eukaryota; kingdom Viridiplantae; phylum Streptophyta; class Magnoliopsida; order Lamiales; family Lamiaceae; genus Ballota; species Ballota nigra. Next base: position 71,062,310 of record OX344720.1, on the reverse strand, counting down.
TGACTGTTTAAGTTCGGTTTAAAGATCATCAAGCAATTACGTGTGATTGGTTACCACCGTAAATGGTAAATCGAGGGTCGGGTTATGAACTTGTAAATATGAAAATCGAAATCGTGATAATTTCGTATGTGTGTATGTTTAGGTGTATTAGTGTGTGTTTTGGGAGTGTTTATGAATTTGAACTTTTGAACCTTTTTTATTTCTTAAGCTGGAGAGCAACTATTTATAGAGACTAGCAAGCATGAGGTGTTCCTGACTCTTGGTCTCCCTAGCCTGCATGCTTGACATGTGTCTCTTTGACCTTATCTAAGCTGAATCTTAGTTACAAAGTCTTATTTGGTCCTATCCCGGACTCATTGTTGTTCGCTTAGGTCGGCTTGGCGGATCTTGATGATTCTCCAACTGAAAGTTGTTCGCCTCTGGAGATTGTACTTTGGAAGTTGTTTGCCTTTTGGCTTTATTTAGCTTGACTTTGGGATTTTAGTCCTTTGTTCACTGGTACACACCTTGACTGTCTGTTGTATCATAGTTTGACCAAGTTGTTCGTCATTGACGACTTCGCAGTTGGCTCATTCTTGGTCTCGGGTCTTAATACCTGTTCGCATATTAGTTGTTCGTCGATGGAGTTTGTCACTTTATACATCTCCCGGATTGGTAGATGCACCCCAATCCTGATTTTCTTTGCTCAAGCCCTTAATTCTTGTTCGCTCCATGCTGGATGATGTTCGCCTATCAACAAATACCCCCTATCCTAACTAGATGTTGCTTCAGACGAGCAACTTTGTGGCGAGCAACTGTAGTTAGGATATTGTTCTGGTCAAGACTTGGACGAACAACATCTTTGTGACGAGCAATATTGTGGCGTCCGTTTCGTCTTCCCGCGATCTGGGAAGATCACGAAGATGACGTCAGCGCAATGATTGCGCGCCGTTCACGCGCGAGCAGTCCCGAGGCCACGCGCCCCTATAATTGCTCATAGGTCCTTCGACTTTTAGTTTGGCTCGGAATTGACCCCTTTTTCTCATAATTCAGTCCCTGAATTTTTAGGAAATTAGGCCTTGGACCCCGTTTTTGCTTGGGGTATAAATAGTGGGAAAACTGAAATTTTTCCCACTTTTCCTTCTCTTACTACAGTGCTCCGGCGATTTCCTCCTCCCTCCGGCGATTCCAAGCTTTCCGACGTCCGTCCTCCAGCATTTGGCTTCAAATTTCAATTCCCAGGTAGTTACTCTTTTTTTTCTCCATCTTTTTCTCTACTTTTTCTCTCGAAAATTCTTTTGCCGCCGTGTGGATCCGAGCGCCACCGTCTTTTCCGGGAAAGCGCCGCCGTCTGCAACACTCTCTGCCGCCGCTTGGATTTTTCTCTCCCTCCTATGTCTTCGCATTCGAGCAACAAAACCGAGGAGACCCTAGATCCCATTTTCCCAACTGTTGTTTACGATCCACAACCGGTTGAAGTTTCTTCAGCGTCGAACGCTCACGTGGATTCAGTTGTTTGCTCTGTGGAAAACACTGGTGCGGGCCCATCTGAGAGAGAACTGACAGTTGTGGCGAACAACAATTTGAACGATGACTCTTCGTCTTCCGCTGAATCTGAAGATCCAGGTCTTGACGAACTCACCCACGAGTTCTTGGAGGGCATTAACTTCCCATCCCCAAAGATGTTGGAAAATGAGATTCCGACAGGAGTTGCTCGGCCATTCGAATGGCAAGCATACGCTGAGGAGTATGCGAACAGCTTTCCTCACCCACAGAGGCAAATTATGGACAGGGTGAAAACTGGATACCAGGCGAGCAAGATCAAAAGTGTTATTCGCGAAGATGAACTGGACTCTATCCGTAGGGACTACAAAATCCCATATGATATTCACATGTGGGCCCCTCGGAGAAAGGAAAGAGCTGATCGCCCACCCCCAGGATGCACGGCGATCAACATTCACACCTTGATCGCCGGATTAAGGCTGCCTCTTCCACCCATTGTTGGTCGATTCCTGGAGGCGACCAACTTGGCCATCACCCAAATTACTCCAATTGGGTGGATGAATCTCTTAGGCTCCATGTGCTTGTTCACCTTGGATGGGTACGTTGATCGGCTTACTGCGGAAGAGATCAACTACCTGATGACAATTACAAAGTGCCCCCTAGGAGAAGAAGGTTACCACAATCTCAAGGCCAGAACCGGACTAAAAATGGTGGAAGATGTGCCCAACAAGGTTTACAACTGGAAGCAACACTTCTTCTTCATTGGGGGTGATTGGCGAGCATCTTCTGGTCCACACGGCGGTCCTGGACGAATAAATTCTCCAGCAGTTTATGGAAAACTGAAACGTAAGTTCTCTTCTTGCTCGCCTTTGAGCTAAGTTGTTCTAATTTAACTTTTCTTGTTTGTTCGCAGGCCCTCGTCTACCCAAGTGGGATTCGGAAGAGGAGGAGTTGAGCTCCGAGTTTCTATTTACTTCGTGCTTGGTTGACCTCCGCAATAGGGCAGATAGGACTATTGACTATCTTTGCCGAGCAAGGTGTCAAAGAGCTGCTCGTCTTTCGACATACCCACACCATTTGGAGGCCCAGGTCGAGGTGCCCCCAGGTATGAAAATTTCTAAATTTTGGGTTCAAGCCTTGTTCGTCATTGAGTTTCCTAACTTGCTCGTCTAACTTTCTTTTTTCTCTTTTTTTTTTTAGCCGAGCAAGTGACAGTTGCCGTTCCTCCCTCTTATGCCCTCCTTGAGCAAAGGGTCCTTGAAATGGTACCGCCAAAAGGGAAGAAAAGGAGAGGTGATCCCCCTCAAAAGGTGCTCGCCATGACGAACAAGCCCGAGGGGGCTAGAGTTCCAAGACAGGCTGCCCCCCTATTCAAATCCAGGCTCCTCCCATTTCCCCTCTTCGTGGGGGGAAACGTTTAAAGAAGGCAGACGGGACTCCATTGTCCCATGATGTCCCTGACAAGGGGAAGGAGAAGGTGGCTCGAGCCATGCTCGCCCTGAAGGGGATGTTGTACGCCGTTCATCCGTAGAGCCCACGAAGATGTCTGGCAAAGCGAGCAAGGACATAGGCTCCCCCCGAGGCCCAGAGGACATTACATACTTAGGCCGGGATGAGCGAAAATTCTCTGAGTAAGTTCTTACTTTCTTGCCGAACAAGTTTCTCCTTTGCCAAATCTTCGAAGTGTTGATCTTCTTTTTTGTTCGCAGATACCGGCCCAACGATCACCCAGGGCGAGCAGACCTGGTTCACCAGTTTGCCTGCTCTAAGACCCCGGCGAGCATCCGTGACATTCCGGATGAACATGTTCGTCGAGCAACTGAAGTTATTGCTCGCGCCTGGTCACGGCCGCTGAACAAAGTCGTCCTCGCCCAGGGCCCCATTGATAATTTTCACCTATCAATGGTCCAAGCCGCCAACTCCCTTGTCTCAGCTCAAAGGGAAATGGCTCAAGTTGCCGAGCTAGAGGAGACTGCTCGTCACCATGTCGCCTCCATTCGCCAGCTTACCGAGGAGAAGGAGAAACTGGCGAACAATTTCAATGGCCAGATTGCTCGCCTAAAGGATCAATTAAAGCTGGCCAACGACCTGGAGAAGAAGCGCATCGAGGACTATCAGCTTGTCTCTGGTGAGCTTAAGGATACAAAGGCCGAGCTACTTTCCTCTATAGCTGTGCTGGACGAAGAGAGGAAGAAAAGGGAAGAAGCCGAAGAAGAACTTGCTCGCCTGAAGGAGCAAATGTCTGAGATGCTCTCCAAGGAAGAAGCCGAGCAAGAATTTCGAGCTCGGAGTGGGCCTATCTCAAATTTGGGCTACATCTGCGCCTACGCGGATGGCATCCGTATGGCCGATGCCTATGATCACAAAGATATGGTGGAGGAGATGGCCAAAGATCTGAACATATTCCTCGACAACTACCCGCCACCGAACAACATTGAGGTCCAGCTGGCGGATTTGGCTGTGCTAGGGGTCAAACTCGACAAACTTGACCCCAGCATCATCATCACTGATCCTCCACCGATTGTTAATGACGGCGAGCAAGGAGAGGAGCCGGCTACTGTGGGCGAGCAAAACGCCGAAGAAACTGAGCGGAAGGCTGCGGAGGACTTGGCTAAAGATTTGATTGTGGAGCCTCCTGCCGAGCAAATTCAAGAGCCTCCCTCCACCGAGCAACAATAGTTTTAGGAGTTAGTCTTTTTGTCTTCTTTTGTAATAGTTGTTCATTTCTTTTTTGTAGTACTTGTGGCTACTTTCAGCTTGTACTATCTTTTGGGCTTAAAAGCCTTTGATTTAATGGAATGTCTTTCTCATGTTTGCTCATTTTCTTTATATGTTAATTGCCTTTACATTTTCGTCAATGCCTTTGCAATTATAACATATAGTATTGGGCTTTTGTTCGAATTGAACTTTGCCTTTAGTGGAATCAGGGTTTAGCCTTAGGTTCTGTTCATTTTAAAAAACGAACAACCTTTAAATGGCTTTGGTACTTAGGTTCTGTTCATTTTAGAAAACGAACAACCTTTAGGTGGACTTGTACCTCGAGCTTTGGACTTTTCCTCTTTGACGAACAACTATTATATTTACATTCATAAAAAATTACAAGTGTTGTAAGACTGCTCGTCACTAACATATACAAATCGACGAACAAATTTAAACACTAATCAAAACATGCTCGCTTATAATATTTTTGCCAAGCAACTTTATCTAAAAAACAAAAGATGAAACAGCACCAGACTATACAATGCGCCGAACAACTTTATATTCTATACTTAGCAAAATTTTCAAAAAATTAGGCAAGTTTTTAGTTTGCCTTACTTGGTTCACTGGCCCCCCAAGACATTTGTTCGCCCAATCAAGAACTTGTTCGTCTTATTGATAGTACTTCTTTAGATGTATGGCGTTCCAGGAGTATTGGGCCGGTTTGCCTTCCATATCTTCGATATCGTATACGCCATTAACGAATTTTTCCGTTATACGATACGGGCCTTCCCAAGTTGGTCCCAATACGCCTGGAGGTTGGGCGAGCAACTTTCTTAGAACCAAATCTCCAACTCTGAATTCCCTAAGTTTAACATGGGAATTATAGTAGCGTTCTGCTCGTTGCTTATAGGTAGTATTTTTTAGCCCGGCACTCAGTCTTTTTTCCTCGAGCAAATCTATTTCAGCCGCCAGAGCATAGTTGTTCGCTTGCTCATCAAAGTTGGTCGTCCTGATTGTGTTGGTCTTTAATTCAATTGGTATAACAGCTTCTGTTCCGAAAGCCATTGCAAAGGGTGTTTCTCCGGTGCTTGACCTGGGAGAAACTCTGTATGCCCACAAGACTTCCGGAAGTTCTTCAGACCAACTGGCTTTGCTCTCCGCTAGCCGTACTTTTAACGTATGCTTGATAATTTTATTTACGGCCTCAACTTGTCCATTTGACTGGGGATGATAGGGCGTAGAGTAATGTTTCTTGATCCCCCATTTTGTACAGAAATCTCTCAACTCTTTTCCATCAAACTGCGGACCATTGTCTGTCACGATGGTTTGTGGAACTCCAAAACGACAGACAATGTTTTTCCAAATGAAGTTGATCATTTTCTGTTGCGTGATCTTCAACATGGCCTCTGCTTCTGCCCATTTTGTGTAATAGTCGACTGCCACAACGGCAAATCGAACTCCTCCAACTCCTGCTGGGAAGGGACCAATAATGTCCATTCCCCATCTAGCAAAAGGCCATGGGCTATAAACCGATACGAGTGATTAGGCGTGAAATTATCATGATTCGTAGCTAGAAACGCCCTAATTTTGGTCGAGTTTATAGAGTATTTAGAGTCAATTGAGCATTATTTCTACACATTGATGAATTTGTCTCTTTGATGCTCATAGGTGAATAGAGGACGAAAAACGGAGTTCGTAGGACTTTAAATCGACTCAAACGGATGCCCGGATGAGAAGATATTGAAGAAATACGATTGGTATTAGTGCGGAAGAGGAAAAGTATCACTTGGGAGGAGTTAGAAGTCACTCGAGTGACTAGGTCGAGCGCACGCGCTCGAGCGCATTGCTTGAGCGCTTAAACTTACAGAACTATTCTTGCGCTCGAGCAGCTCGAGCGCCACCGCTCGAGCGAATTGCTCGAGCGCCCAAAACATGCAGAGAGATTTCAGCGCTCGACCGGCTCGAGCGGAACCGCTCGAGCGATTGTGTCATTCGAGCTACACTGCTCGAGCGGGACCGCTCGAGCGTTTTGCTCGAGCGCCCATGGATTTTTGCCTCCGGATGCGTATTTTCGGCCCATTAACTCCCGTTTCGACCCGTGCCTATATATACCTCTTCCAAACACGTTTTGAAGGATCCCCGACTTTTAGACATCACTTTACATAGAATTTTGAGAGAGCGAAGGAAGAGGAGAAGAACGAGCAAGCTTTATTTACATTTTGTTGAGGTTTTTCATACGAATTCTTAGTTTATTTTCGTTTATTAGTTCTTTACGTTAGTTTGATTTCTTTAAACACTTTGAAACTTCGTTTTAAGTAATTCAATTTCAGTTCTTAGTATTTATTTTCTTTTAAAACCCTAGTTCATGTTTCGTATTTTCTTCGTTCAATTCATTATGTTTATGTTCGTTGTTTCTTCTATTGCTTTTATGTTTGTTAAAACCATGTCTAGCTAAAACCCTTGCATGCTTGGGTTAGGATGAACTCGTAGAAGTAGGATGTGGGTACGTAATTAGGGTAATTCGTGACGTTAGTTTTAATTCTCTTAATTAATGAATTCTCATAATTAATCTGAACTTTACCTTTGAATTTAGTACGAAAGTGTTAGAGAGAGGACGACCGCATCACTCAATAACAATTAGTAGTCTTTTTACCTTTTTTGATAAAAAAAAAAACAATTAGTAGTCTTAACGATAAGGTTTAGGAAAGGTTAATTCATCTACCGGTTTAGCGAAGGAGGACGACCGCATCACCTTAGTTAAATTAGGGTCTCATTAATTAAGCACAATCTATTAACTTGTTAGTAGATTAGTGAAGTCGAGTGTTAGGGTAAAGTATTAGGGTTTAGAATCTTGAGCTTTCACCTTGCATTCTTTTACTTAGGTTAATTCTTGTTTGTCACGATTACTTTGATTATGTACCTGCTCCGTTAGTATACGTAGGGATTCCTATCCTAAGCATCACCATCTCTTATTTGAATCCAACCCTTAGTTAATTCGTCTGCTTTAGTATTTTAGTTTAATTAGTTTATTTTAGTTTTAATTAATCTTTCTAAAAAATCCAAAAACATACACTCATATTAACTACGACGCGTAGATCTTCAGGGATCTATTCGCATATACACCATCCCTTGGGTTCGATAATACTTGGTCCCTATACTTGCCAATACTACAGTGAACCCGTACTCTTGCGGGGTAGCTACTAGTAGAAAGCTAGTGTAGTTCGCTTCAAGTCAACGAGCTGTTGAGCCGGGGTATGAATGTTTGGTGCAAAAATTTGGCATTGGTGGCAAGTCTTTGCTTTTTTGATTGCGTCCTGGGGAAAAGTCGGCCAGTAATAGCCTTGTCTAATAGTTTTGTACGCCAAGGCTTGCCCCCCAGTGTGATTTCCACATACTCAGGTATGTATTTCTTCGAGTATTGCTCGTCCTTGCCCCCTAGGCAAACATTTGAGAAGTGGGAGTGATATTCCTCTTTTGTAAAGTTGCTCGCCTACCAGAGTATATCTGACGGCTTGCTTAATTAGCTTGGCAGCTTCAAAAGAGTTGTTTGGTCTTTCCCCACTTTTCAAGTATTTGACTATACTTGTTCTCCAGTCTTCTTCTTCACTGGCTTGATCATTTAGTTGGTTGACATTATAACTTGTTGTTGATGGGTCATTCATCTTCGTAATTATAATGTCTGCCAACTCTGCAGGTCCTTCGCTTGTTGCTAGTCGGGCCAATGCATCTGCTTGAGTGTTGCTCGTCCTTGGGATTTGTTCAATGAATACTTGATCTAACAAGGACATCAGGTGAGCAACAATCCGTTGATATTCGATCATATGGCCGTCATTCGCCTCGTATTCACCTCGAACTTGGTTCACAATCAATTGCGAGTCGCCAAATATTTGCAGCCGTCTAACACCTACTGCAAGAGATAGGTGGAGACCAGTAATAAGAGCCTCGTACTCAGCTTCGTTGTTGGTTGCCATGAAACCAAACTTGATTGCCGAGGTGAATACTTGTCTGTCGGGACTGATTAGAACCACTCCTGCCCCCGAGGCTGTGTTAGTCGAAGATCTGTCAACGTAAAGATGCCAGGGGTGATCAAGTCCTCTCGTCGGATCTGGTGGGAAGGTTAGTTCGACTATAAAGTCGGCTAACGCTTGCCCTTTGATCGCAGTTCAAGGAGCATAAGTTACCCCGAATTGGCTAATCTCTAGTGACCATTTTAATAGGCGACCAGCTATGTCGGGGCGATGGAGAATTTGTCTGAGTGGGAAAGTTGTCAGTACTTCAACTTGATGATCAAAAAAGTATGGTCGTAACTTTCTCACACTCATGACTAGCGCGTATGCCAGCTTCTCGGTTGGGGAGTATTTGATCTCCGCCTCATGCAAAGCTTGGCTAACGTAGTAGATAGGTTGGTGGAATTTGCCGTCTTCCCGTACCAGAACGGAGCTGATGGCCACTTCTGACGCTGCCAAGTATAAATATAGCTTTTCTCCTGAGACGGGTTTTGATAGGATTTTTACATCTCCCAGATACTCTTTGAGTTGGTCGAACGCCTTCTGACAGTTGTTAGTCCATGTGAACTGTCCTTTCTTGATGGCTTCAAAGAATGGACGGCATTTGTCCCCCGATCTGGATATGAATCGGTTTAGTGCTGCTAGACATCCCGTGAGTCTTTGCACTTCTTTTATTGAACGTGGCGGTTGCATATCCACAATGGCTTTAACTTTTGTTGGGTTAGCCTCAATTCCCCGTTGACTAACAAGATAACCCAAGAACTTGCCTGAATGAACTCCAAAGCTGCTCTTCTTTGGATTCAGCTTCATGTTGTAATGTCGAAGAATTTCGAACACTTGGGTCAAGTGTTGGAGATGGTCTTCTTTACGGGGACTTTTGACTACGATGTCATCGACGTAGACTTCCACTGTATCTCCAATTTGCTGGTCGAACATTTTGTTCACCAGTCTTTGATAAGTTACTCCGGCGTTGATGAGGCCAAAGGGCATTCTCTTCCAACACAATAAGTTTTTGTTTGTATAAAATGCTGTGTTCTCTTGATCGTCTGGATGCATTGGAATTTGATGGTATCCGGCAAAGGCATCCATGAATGTTAGCATTTCATGACCTGTAGTGCTGTCCACCAACTGATCAATGTGAGGGAGTGGAAAGTTGTCCTTCGGGCATGCTGCATTCAGATCTGTAAAGTCTATGCATAGCCTCCAGGTCCCGTTTGGTTTCCTCACAAGGACTGGGTTTGCTACCCATTGTGGACAGAGTGCTTGTCGAATTAGATCGTTGTCTAACAACTTCTTTACTTCTTCGTTCAAAGCTTGGTACTTGTCTGGGCCATACTTTCTTCGTTTTTGATGGATAGGTCTTTTTGCTTGATTGATATTGAGCTTGTGACAAGCATGTTTTGGATCTATCCCCACCATGTCTGCATGAGACCAAGCAAAAACATCTAGATTTTTACTGAGGAACTCTTTCATTCGGGATCTGTAAGGCTCAGGGAGCTCAGATCCTATGTATAATTCAAGATCCGGGTTTTCAGGATTAACTTTGAATGCCTCCAGCTCTTCAACTGGAGTTGCTCGTCATTTTTGTCCTTTCCACCGAGGATCAAGTATTGGTCCCTCAGAATTGAAATCATTTTCGATGTTCATCGGCTCTGCCCCTAGGCGGGGATCTAGATCATCTGTTGACCCTAATTCGTTGTTGTTAGTCAACACCTGGCCCTCCGAGCCATTATATGAATGTTGCTCATCACCACCCCTTTGTTGTTCGTCAGGATGATGTTCCTCCTGGGTGGTGAGGAGTTGTTCGTCCAACACCTGCTCGTCACGATGTTGTTCATCGGTATCCATGTGGTCTTCCTCTATGTCCATCATGTTCTCCAGTATTGATGGTTCATTAGTAGGACAGCTAGTTGTGGCTTCCATCATGGATACTGATACATGTTTGGCCTGCAACTGTAAGAGACATTCCCTGGCCTTTCTTTGATCTCCTTTGATAGTACCTGCTCCACTTGCTGTTGGAAATTTTAAACAATAATGGTAAGTGGAACATGCAGCTTTGAATTAATTCAAAAAAGGTCGACCAAGGAACCCGTTATAGGTTGATTCCTGGTCTACAACCAAGAAATCTACCATTCTTGTAATATTCTTTTCAGGTTCTTCGATCGTTACAAGTTGTACAAGCAAAGAAATTTCTCCCAACGGGACTGTTACTGCATTTCCGAAGCCTAGGATTCGATGGTTTGAGTCCCGGATATGGGCTGAAAAGTCCCCAAGTTTATCAAGTGTGCTTTTAAACAAGATGTTGGTATAGGCTCCGGTGTCCACCAACAATCTGTGGACTCGTGTTCCCATAATCTTTGCGCAGATTACGAACGAATCGTTATGTGGAGTTAGGATTCCTTCCAAGTCATTTTCGGTAAAGGTCAGTTCCGTTGTCTGCATGATAGATGGTTTGACCCCCATTTCTTGGACTTGATCGATCGCTCGTAATTCAGCCTTTCTTTTTCGATTGGAAATTGGTGGTCGTCCATCAGAACATCCTCCTGCGGGACCTGCAGGTTCCATCATATACAAATCTTCCAATGGATGAGTAGGAATGGCAGGAACTGGTCGTGCCGATTTATTGTTCTTCTGGGGTTGATCATCTTCGTCCTCAGAGTTGTTCTCCCGGACTCTCTTCCCGGGTTGTCTTTTGACAAAGTCGGAGAGCTTTCCGTCCTCGTAGAAACGCCATAGCTGTCTGAGCAAATCTCTGCATTCACTTGTAAAGTGCCCCACGCTTTGATGGTAGGCACAATATTTGTTAGGGTTGAGTTTGCCAGTGTCTTGGCGAATTTTCCGGGGAGGGGAGAGCAACTCCTTATCCTTCACATTTTCATAAACAGTATCGACTGACACTGTTAGCACCTGATTCAACTTTTCTTTGAGTTATGTCCCTTCAGTGAACGCTTTCATGTTCTTAGGGACTCGATAGCTTGTTGCACCAGGTTTCTTGTTGTTCTCCTTGGGATCAGTTTTATTCTCCCTCAAGTTTGATTGCAAAGCCTCATGCATGAAAACGAATATGCCGGCTTGATTTCTGAATTCGGCATAACTTCTTGGGCACTTCAGACGTACCTCTTTCCATAGCTTTGATCCTTTCTTTAACCCGGCCATAACGGCAACGATTTTCGTGTCCTCACTGACCACCTTCTAACAACACCTTGTCGAACCTTTCCATGAATGCCCGATCTGACTCGTCGTTATTTTGTTTTAGGTCTGACAACCGATGTTTCTGGGACAAGTATGATCCCGCCGTGGAGAAATGGGAAAGGAATTCTCGACTCAGTTGAGTGAAAGAGTGGATAGATGCTGGCGGCATCGCCGAAAACCACTTATGCACCCGATCCCCCAAAGTTAAGGGGAAATTTCGGCATTGAGTGGAGTCGCTGGCTCCCACCGAGACCATATAATCTGAATACTTCGTAAGATGAACTTTGGGATCAGCAACACCGTCATACTGTATGCTTGCCGGGAACTGGAACTTCTTCTGAATCGGGGCTTTCAGAATGACAGGTGATAAAGGTGAGGATGGCAAACTGGTCGTCCCCACACCTCTTTGCTGGTCCAACTGTCCCTGCATGTTCTCCAATGCCCTTCTTAAACTTGATAGCTCATCCAAAGATGCCCCCTGACTTGGAGGCTGTTCGGCGAGCAAAGGTACCAACCTTTCTGCTCGTCGCAGTCCCTCACTTGGAGTGGGCACCTCCTGGAGCTGTTTTTTAGGGTTGCTCGCCGCATTTGGCCCTAGACGCCTGAAGGCAGATTGAGAGAGTCTCTCATGAACTGATGGGCGCGGTTGCTCAAATGTTGCTCGCCCGTGTTCAGCTTCCCGGCGAGCAACTTTCTCCTGTTGCTGGGGTTGGCCAAGTCTGTCCTGGGCACTGGAGCGGGTTGTTCCATGGCTTGACACTGTTGTTCGCCCGCGGACAGACTCTGCTTGGCCCTCCCTTGGCTCGACCATCTTAGCCTTGCCCTTGTCCCGCCTGACCTGGGCGCTGCTCACCTCACGTTGTTCGCCCCTTGTTGACCTGGCCATAACAACCTCCAAGGGTCCATCCTTAGGCCTTGCTTGTGAAGGCTTATTTTGTTCTTGCTGTCTCTGGAGAGTTTGGAGAGCAGCAATGGTCTTAGATAATTCGTTAGGGTTGTTCGCCAGGGCCTCCATTTCAGGGGGGAGATTATGTGTTATGGTTGTATGCTGCGATCTGTTCGCATGTCTGGGATTACGGTCCCGGTGGTCGGCCGACGAGGCTCGTGTTGGAGAGGCTCTCCTTGACAAGCGAGATCCTTGTGTTTCCTTGGATTGAGGCATTTCAATATATATTGTTTCTTTAATTTTAATATTGAAGAACACCAAGAACACCTAGAACAATCTTGCTTGTATCTTCAAATATTTCTTGAGGTTTCCTTTGAATCTTCAAGTTTTCAGCTTGAAGTTCTTGAGTAATCACACTAACCGAAGGTTCGATCCCTTCTTCTAGCGCCAAAATTGTTTGTGATCAATTTTTATCGGATGGATTAGTGACTGTTTAAGTTCGATTTAAAGATAATCAAGCAATTACGTGTGATTGGTTACCACCGTAAATGGTATATCGAGGGTCGGGTTATGAACTTGTAAATATGAAAATCGAAATCGTGATAATTTCGTATGTGTGTACGTTTAGGTGTATTAGTGTGTGTTTTGGGAGTGTTTATGAATTTGAACTTTTGAACCTTTTTTATTTCTTAAGCTGGAGAGCAACTATTTATAGAGACTAGCAAGCATGAGGTGTTCCTGACTCTTGGTCTCCCTAGCCTGCATGCTTGACATGTGTCTCTTTGACCTTATCTAAGCTGAATCTTAGTTACAAAGTCTTCTTTGGTCCTATCTCGGACTCATTGTTGTTCGCTTAGGTCGGCTTGGCGGATCTTGATGATTCTCCAACTGAAAGTTGTTCGCCTCTGGAGATTGTACTTTGGAAGTTGTTCGCCTTTTGGCTTTATTTAACTTGGCTTTGAGATTTTAGTCCTTTGTTCACTGGTACACACCTTGACTGTCTGTTGTATCATAGTTTGACCAAGTTGTTCGTCATTGACGACTTCGCAGTTGGCTCATTCTTGGTCTCGGGTCTTAATACCTGTTCGCATATTAGTTGTTCGTCGATGGAGTTTGTCACTTTATATACCTCCCGGATTGGTAGATGCACCCCAATCCTGATTTTCTTTGCTCAAGCCCTTAATTCTTGTTCGCTCCATGCTGGATGATGTTCGCTTATCAACAATAATACATTAAAAGACCCCTAAACAATCGCATTTTGTTTCGAAAAGTCCCTAAATTTTTTTTTTGTTTTAAAAAGTTCCTGAACTATTAATTTTTATTTCACGAGGCCCCTGATAACGAAAATTCACGAATTTTACTGAGTTATTTTAATATTTTTAACTAAAATAAGACAGATAAACCAAATACACTGCTTTTAAGATCGAATTCCAATAAAAATGTGTCTCTAACGAATTTTTAGTAGGGGCTTTATGAAACAAGATTATTTATTTTAAGGGTTTTTGAAACAAAAATAAAAAAGTTTAGGGATCTAATGAAACAAAAATGTATAATTGAAGGGATTTAAAAAAAAATTAATTTAATGGTCTTTTAAAACAAAAAGTGATAGCTTGTGGGTCTTTTGATACATTATTATACCTTGCTATTGTTATGCCGCTAACTTTTAAGTTATTTACTTAATTTTAGCAATATCAGTGTCTTGAGACCAATCCATGAATTGAATAAGTCCTTCTTTTTTTTACCGAAAATCTATGATATTTTTAACCTAAAAAACTAATCAGAACCTCACTAATCAAATATGACAAATTAATGTGGAACTGGTTCATTTATAACTATTTTGAAGAGTATGAGTCATTTCAGTAAAAAATGTTAGTTATTTACAAATATATATATATATATATATATATATATATATATATATATATATATATATAATTGAAGAGTTCTACTAAATAAGTATTATAAAATAATCCATGTATAAACAAGTTTCACATTATATATGCTCATCAAATATAATTTTTTATAGGTGATAAATTTTCTTTATAAAAAATCCAATTTCAATTTAAGTCTATGTAATACTACCCAAACATTCAACTTCATTTTCTAATTTTTTAATTAGTTTTTTTTCTCATAAGTGGAAATATTGTTAGTGTTAGTGTCCTAGAGACAATCCATCGAAATGACATAATACTAAGATAATATTCAGATTTGGTTTAATATTATTATTGGTTTAATATTAAATGTATGGCGTTACACTTATCTGAATATGATGTTTGATTGTTTGCATATATTCTTATTTGTGTTCCCATGAATCACTACTGTCATTGAGTGAGTGAGAACTCAGATGACCTAAGTATGATTCTCAAATAGCCCCGATCAAGGATCATCAAAAATGGGATATTGATGATGCAATTGAGATTGGTGTGCGGTCTGCATCATACTCTTAGAGAGTGTAGTAAGATCTCACTTACTACGAGATACCGGGTATCTCATGATGGATGCACAGATACCTTAGAGGGTATTGGTATACCCATCCGAGAAACCGTTTGATGTAATTCCACATAATGTGTCTACGGGTGTCTCGGTTAGTGGGAGCGATGTGATACTCCTCTGACTTGAGGTCAATACGCACGACATGTGTGGAGTGGTGAACTCTGACCATGACCGACGCTTTCACCCTTCTACGGGTAGATATGGTATGGATTGGGTTCATCACGAAATACATGTGCGTGGTAGTTGAGCCAAGAATAGGATTCATTCCTCAATGTGGATTTAGAGAGAATACTCGTCTTCTCATCATAATTGGATCTAAGTCGTCGGCCGACGCACATCAACTTAGACTTTGTGGCTAAGTGTGATATACTTGATCAATTAGTGATTTGAGATAATATGATTAAGTTATTTGAATAGACACTTCATCATGTTCAAGACTTAATCGAGTATTCGTGAATGAAAGGAAGATATCACAATAGCCTACAGTATTACAGGTAGTTGTAGATTTTCTCGCAACGTACCTCGTATATTGAGAATGTCTGATTTATTATCTAGGGTTCAATTAAGACCGTTAGTTTGACTAATCGCTCGATATACGAGGGCCTATGGGTCACACAACAAGTAATGACAATTTACCAATTATAGTTGGTTGATTAAATATTGTATTGGATATACTATTTAATTTATGGAGAATATAATAATAATTATATTTGGAATTAATTATTATTATTATTTAGTTAAATTGGATTTAATTAAATATGAAATCCCAATAATAATATTTGGAATATTATTATACAAGAATAATAGATATGGTAAAGATATTATTCGTAGGAACATATCTAGGGAGATATAATCTGTAGAGATTATATTACGGGCTAGGCCCGATATCTTGCTTAGGAATTAAGCCAAGTTAATCCCTATAAATATGAGTCTTATGGGAATTCAGAACGTGATATAAGAAATATAATTTATCCATAAAATCTCCAGTCGGAATTTTCCTAGCAAATTCGTCTCGAGATTCAACGCTGGCATATCGGTGCGGGTTGGTAGAAAACTGTTACGTGGATACCATAGTGGAGGATTCCACGTACAAATCGCTGTAAGGATTTATTATGTTAATTTATCCTTTCTATTTTATGTTATACAAACATGTTTGAGATTCGTTGTTGGTGAATTGTAATCTTCCGCTGCGCCGAACATGGTGTTCGTGCCTTCAAAACCCAACAGTGGTATCAGAGCTTCAGGCTCTTTTATTGATTGTATAATATATGTATATTATTTGTAAGTAAATTATTATGCATATTTTTAATTTTATTTTGCCCTCTAATTGCAAACGGTAAAACAATTGGAGTTGTTATACTTTTGCACAAATTTAATTTGGAATTAAGTTTGCTCGGATTTAATTAAATTTTTTTTTAAATTTTAAGGTCAAAAGTTTTTTTTCAAGTTTAAAGGTCACGTGGGCAGAAGTTTTGTTTTCTGGGAAAACTTATTAAATCTACACGTGAAAATCTATAAAAAAAAGGGGTTGAAAAGGCTCGTTTCTTTACCATAATTAATTTGGTTCTGCAAATTCACGCCAAGCACTGCGATGCTTCTCTCTCTCCGATAGCGTCGCTCAGCGGAAGAGAGGCTTGCAAGGCAAGCAGCGCTGTGACTGGGTTCACTGAGCGCTCGATCAACCATTGTGTTGCCGTTCATCGTTCACGACCGCATATGGTGGATCGAAATCGACGCCCAAATGAACGGGCAGACCCTGGCGGTTTTGGGCGGTGGTCGCCCAACCACGGTAGAGTCGCCAATGGTGGCGATTTGCCGATCGGGGATGGTGATGAGTACGGCGGTTTTACCGCGACTCACCACAAGCTCGTCGACCTCACCAATCTTCTCCAGCGGAGATGAAGTTTCGTATCTGCTCGATCTGAGAGTTACTATTAATATTGGGGATTAATCGTGATCTGAAACTGGTACAAGTGGGATTACAGAAAATCACTATAGTTGCTTCTCTGTTTCCCGATTCGATCACGGTTAGATCAGATTGAATAAAATTGATGGCGAAACCGAGCCTAATGCATCGAAGGCGGATGGTGATGGCTGTGTATTTGGCCGTGTGCAACGTGAATTTGTTGGGCCTGGGTTTGAAAATTGGATTCTCACCGGGCCCTTCTAAGTAAATATTAATTTATTAAAATTTCCCCTGAAAATAATAAGGCAATGTTAGGTAGAATTTTGAACCTAAAATTTTGGCTAAAGGCCTGTCTACTTTAAATAAAGTTCTGAAATTTTAAAAAATTAGAATAAGGGGACATTTGGTTGGACCAAATTTGTAAAATTTTAATAAATTAATTGTGGACAAAATAATTTTGAAAAATGACTTTAGAAATTGACCGAGAACTTGAAGTTTGTTGGTATTTCTAATTTTAGCAATATTTTACTTACGAATAACTAATTGTTAAACACGTTTATTTGATTTACGTGCTATTGGATATTTTGCATGTTTATTTGATTTATGTGCTAAATATTTAATATATGCTTTATTTATGCAAATTTAAAATTTTGAAATAAAGCATGAGAACTTGATTAGTTGCACCCCACTTGTATAACTGCTTATGTGAATTAATATTTACGTTATTAGTTATATAGCCCGCATTAAATTGTTTGGGTAGGCGGCGCCCTATAATTGCTCAAATGTGATATAAATTAACATGTCGGATCTCGATTAAGCAATTAATACCCCGCCTTTAAAATGTTCCTCACTAAAATATGGTTTTTCATTAGATTGAAATATGTCTTCCATTAAAATTAAAAGTAAACCGGAGATTTCGTTCCAATGAGTATTTAAGACCCAAGTCTTTTGCTCGGATCTACATCTAACGGGACTTTTATAGGGACATGTTTGTCGCCGCTTAATGGTTGTAAACCAACTTAATTCTGTTTCACCAGCCCAAGCAGGGAAACGAGAATTAGGTGACATCCGATTGAACTAGGTTCAGTCAACTAGGAATTGCGTGAGGCAATTGGTTTAGAGACCTACCAGTTCTACTGTTGCAATGTTCAGCCCAAGCAGTCATTGTAATAGTAGGAATGTGGATCCTAGTCCATTACGATTTATATTAGATATCAATCCGTACTCTTCCGATGAGGTCGTTGAATATGTAAAAATAATGGAGACAAAATAAATTAAAAGGCCATGTTTATTTTGATTGCTGAATATTGATCATAGGAATTATGTGTTTAATTCCCGTTTTAGTTTATTTCTCTAGAATTGTTGAAATGAATAACTTGTTATTGAGAAATATTTTGGAAACGAACAAATTGGCTGGGCCAAATTTTCTGGACTGGCACTGAAACATGCGTTTGGTGCTAAGGCAAGAAAAGATTGAGTACGTGTTAGACACGACAATCCCTTAACTCATGAGGCTGGTTCAATTGAGGCAACAACGTTTGACGTTACGGCTCAAAAAAGCATCAAGATGATGTTTCCCAGACTCTATGTTATGATTGCTCGGCATGACTCCCAAATTGCAAGGCAACATGAGAAAATGGATACCTTCGACAAGCTTAAGCGTCTGAATGATCTCTTTGATTCTAGATCTCGTTTGAGATTTATGAAGTGATGAGAGATTTGTTCAGATGTCGATTAGCGAAAGGAGGGAAGATTTCACCTCATGTGCTATCCTCAAGTTGCTCCCTGATTCATATTCTAGTTTCGTAGTAAATTTAATATGAAGATGGAAGCGACGATGTCAGAGCCTCATAACATGCTTAAGACTTTTGAGTCTTCCACTGCTAAGGAAAACCCGTACTCATGGTGAGTGCTTCTACTTCTTCTGGCTCGAAAGGCGAGAAGAAGCGAAGGAGTAAGGCTAAGAGGGCTCCAAGCCCAACTTCCTGAAGGCAAAAGGTGGAGTTCAAAAGTAAGAGCGGGTTGACAAGGATGTGTGCCCCACTACAATTGAAAGGGGTATTGGAAGAAGGACTATAAGGTTCTAGCAACCGAGAAGAAAAACACAAGGTGTTTCAGCTGCTAGAACAAGTATGGTTGTTGTTAAGATAAACATGTTCACTAATAGTTCAAACTGCTAGGCATTTGTTGAGTTATGGACATGATGTTCTTAATATACAAAGTAGAGAAACAACTTCGTAAGAGTATCAAGACTCTTCGATTAGATCGAAGAGGTGAGTACCTTAGCCATGAATACATGGATTACTTGAAGCTTCATGGAATCCAGTCACAATGGACTCCTCCCGGAACACCTCAGATAGACGGTGTGTCCGAAAGGAGAAACCGAACCCTGTTAGACATGGTAAGGTCCATGATGAGTTTTTCCTCTCTTCCAACATTCTTATAGGGATGCGCATTACAAACCTCAATCTACATTCTGAATAGGATTCCGTCCAAATCAGTTGAGCAGATCCCATACGGGCTATGGCATGGCAAGAAGCCATCTTTTCTACACATTAGAACGTGGGGTGGCCCCGCAGTTGTGAAGAAAATGCTAACTAATAAGTTGGAATCCGAAGGTGAAAATGGTTATTTTGTGGGATATCCTAAGGAGACAAGAGGATATCACTTCTATCTACCGGAGAAACAAACAGTGATTGTTTCTAGGCAGGCTAAGTTCCTAGAAGATGAGTACGTCTATAAGGAACAAAGCCGTAAGAAGATAGAACTTGAAGAAATTCAAGAACCACAAATTAACATAGAGACTGATGATTTGTCAAAGCAACATGACAAAGAATCAGTGGGAGCATTCAGCGACTCTCATGGTGGAAGTTTATCACTAGGTGATCCTCTTTCAGCCAGTGGGAGCGTAATTGGAGTTGCATTGCCTTCGCAACAACCTCCAAGTGGGCTGAATGAGAATAACATAATTCAAACTTCTGCCCAAGAGGCATATGAAAGTATCGCTCTTGAGGACTCCCCGGTCAACGATGAAGTCGCTGCACCACAAAATTTTCACGATCAGAATGTACAGCCTGCACAACCACAACTCCGTAAGTCGACTAGGATTCGTAATCCAACCACTAGGTATTATGGTTTCCTCTTGGAGGAACATGATGACGTGGAGATTCCGGATAAAGACGAACCTAGAACTTATACTGAAGCAACATTAGATGTTGACTCAGAGAAGTGGCATAAAGCCATAAAATCCGAGATGGACTCGATGTACACCAATCAAGTCTAGGACTTAATTGAGTTGCCGAAAAGGGTTAGACCCATAGGTTGCAGGTGAGTCTTCAGGGGTAAGACCGATGCAAATGGCAAAGTACAAACCTATAAAGATAGGTTGGTGGCGAAAGGGTATAGTCAATGCGAAGGCATTGATTATGACAAGACCTTGCCAGTTGCGAAGATCAAGTCCATTCGAATTTTACTTGCGATAGCAGCACACCGCTATTATGAGTTTTGGTAGATGGACGTCAAAACAGTTCTCCTCAATGGTAACATTGATAAGGAAGTTGTGACTCAACCGGAGGGTTTTATACCTAAGCCAAAATCTAATCTTGTGTGCAAGCTTAAACGATCCATCTATGGATTGAAGCAAGCTTCTAGGAGTTGGAATATCCAATTTGATGAAGCTGTCAAATCCTTTGACTTAATCTGAAATTTGGAAGATCCTTGCGTTTATCGTAAACGCAGCGGGAAGAGTATTGTCTTTATAGTCGTATATGTCAATGACATATTGATTATAAGAAATAACATCCCGCCAATGCAGTCCATGAAAGATTGGTTATCAAAGACCTTCATGATGAATGATCTTGGTGAAGCATGCTACATCTTAGGGATCAAGATCCATAGGGATAGATCCAAGAAGATGGTAGGGCTGTCACAATCCACCTACGTAGATAAGGTGTTGAAGCGTTTTGTGATAGAGAACTCTAAGAGAGGGTCTCTACCAGCAAATCATGGGATATGGCTAGCGAAGCAGATATCGAGCACATGAAGGACATTCCATATCCATCATGTACGCCATGACTTGCATCATGCCAGATGTGGCCTACGCTGTCAACATCACTGGTCATACCAGCAGAATCCAGGTGAGTCTCACCGGATTGTTGTCAAGAATGTTTTGAAGTACCTCAGACGTACTAAAGAACATGTTCTTGTCTACGGTAGGCAGTCAGAGCTAGTCGTTGCAGACTATGCTAATGAGAGTTTCTAGTCAGACTGTGAAGATTATAAATCACAGTCAAATTATATATTTAATCTCAATGATGAGGCGGTAAGTTGGAATGGTTCCAAGCAAGATCTCACCGTAGATTCAACAACCGAAGCTAAGTACATTGTTGTATTAGAAGTCTTTGAGGCTTTCTGGATTTTAAGGTTCTTAAGAGAACTAGGGGTAGTTCCGAGTGCCAGTTGTCAAATAGAGTCGTATTGTGACAATATTGGTGCGATTGCATGAGTAAAGGAACTGAGATCTGATAACAGAAATAAGCATGTACGGAGGCGTTATCATTTGATCTGAGAGATCATATCGATAGGAGAAATGAAATTAAAACATTTCCTATAAAGGATAATCTTGCAAATCCTTTTCACTGATCATGTACACACTAGATATTTGATGGTCTAGGGGTTAGACACTATGTTTTAAAAGCGGAAGCGGACGTTGAACCGGACACCCTCAGCGCTTTCGGTCGGACCGGTCGGATCGGGGTCCAACCGTTAGTAAAGCAATTGAACCGGTATGATGTCATAATTATATAATATATTTAATTAAATATATAAATTATAATTATATACATTAAGTTAAAATTTGACCAAACAAATAATATATATATATATATATTTCATTCTCTCTATATATTTATATATATCTATTGTATACACAAGTAAATATATCCATTGACCCACATCACCAGTTCACCGCTTCACGAGTCCCTAGTCCCTATCCCACACACCACTCACGTTCTTCTCTCTCTTCAAGCCACACCGCACCACTCACACCCTTTTCTCTCATCAAAATTTGACCATCAAATGTCACCTTCATACTCTGAGATACAAACACAGTCCATTAATCGTCCGTGGAGGATCCCAAATTAAACTGCGATCTACAAAATCGAAGGAATCGTGCTACTAAAATTGTCAATCGACGGAAGAGGAGAACTTAACGTCCTATATATCTTTTGAAGGAAACTGGGAAGAGGAAAAGAGAGGTGTCGCGCTGGAATTGTGGTTGCCGTCGGAAGAATGAAGAAGAAGTAGTCGCTGCCGGAGGAATAAAATAGCCCAATTTTTTTTAATCCTTCAACCCGCCGAGTCGAGCGGTTCACCCGGTGACCGGTTCGACCCGGTTTCGCCGTTTTTTGCCGGTTCATGGACGCTTCAACCTCGGAGCGGTCCAATGTAATCGAGCCGTTCGGAGGCATGTCCGAGTAGCGGTCGGACCGGTCGGACCGACCGGTCCGAACCGCTTTTTAAAACATAGGTTAGACATGTAGGTGATTGGCTCTAGTCCAAGTGGGAGATTGTTAGTGTTAGTGTCCTAGAGACAATCCATCGAAAGGACATAATACTAAGATAATATTCAGATTTGGTTTAATATTATTATTGGTTTAATATTAAATGTATGGCGTTACACTTATCTGAATATGATGTTTGATTGTTTGCATATATTCTTATTTGTGTTCCCATGAATCACTACTGTCATTGAGTGAGTGAGAACTCAGATGACCTAAGTATGATTCTCAAATAGCCCCGATCAAGGATCATCAAGAATGGGATATTGATGATGCAATTGAGATTGGTGTGCGGTCTGCATCATACTCTTAGAGAGTGTAGTAAGATCTCACTTACTACGAGATACCGGGTATCTCATGATGGATGCACAGATACCTTAGAGGGTATTGGTATACCCATCCGAGAAACCGTTTGATGTAATTCCACATAATGTGTCTACGGGTGTCTCGGTTAGTGGGAGCGATGTGATACTCCTCTGACTTGAGGTCAATACGCACGACATGTGTGGAGTGGTGAACTTTGACCATGACCGACGCTTTCACCCTTCTACGGGTAGATATGGCATGGATTGGGTTCATCACGAAATACATGTGCGTGGTAGTTGAGCCAAGAATAGGATTCATTCCTCAATGTGGATTTAGAGAGAATACTCGTCTTCTCATCATAATTGGATCTAAGTCGTCGGCCGATGCACATCAACTTAGACTTTGTGGCTAAGTGTGATATACTTGATCAATTAGTGATTTGAGATAATATGATTAAGTTATTTGAATAGACACTTCATCATGTTCAAGACTTAATCGAGTATTCGTGAATGAAAGGAAGATATCACAATAGCCTACAGTATTACAGGTAGTTGTAGATTTTCTCGCAACGTACCTCGTATATTGAGAATGTCTGATTTATTGTCTAGGGTTCAATTAAGACCGTTAGTTTGACTAATCGCTCGATATACGAGGGCCTATGGGTCACACAACAAGTAATGACAATTTACCAATTATAGTTGGTTGATTAAATATTGTATTGGATATAATATTTAATTTATGGAGAATATAATAATAATTATATTTGGAATTAATTATTATTATTATTATTTAGTTAAATTGGATTTAATTAAATATGAAATCCCAATAATAATATTTGGAATATTATTATACAAGAATAATAGATATGGTAAAGATATTATTCGTAGGAACATATCTAGGGAGATATAATCTGTAGAGATTATATTACGGGCTAGGCCCGATATCTTGCTTAGGAATTAAGCCAAGTTAATCCCTATAAATATGAGTCTTATGGGAATTCAGAACGTGATATAAGAAATATAATTTATCCATAAAATCTCCAGTCGGAATTTTCCTAGCAAATTCGTCTCGAGATTCAACGCTGGCATATCGGTGCGGGTTGGTAGAAAGCTGTTACGTGGATACCATAGTGGAGGATTCCACGTACAAATCGCTGTAAGGATTTATTATGTTAATTTATCCTTTCTATTTTATGTTATACAAACATGTTTGAGATTCGTTGTTGGTGAATTGTAATCTTCCGCTGCGCCGAACATGGTGTTCGTGCCTTCAAAACCCAACAAATATATCATATTTAAAAACACGCTCTTATATATGATTTAGAAATGAGTATAAAATGTAATATATTGTACATATATAATATTATAAAAAATTTGATTATTTGTTAGTTGAAATATAGATTTTTTTTATAAGTATATTCTCAACAATTGGCAAAAATCTGCATTAAACAACACTGTTGTAATTGAGTGCGTAAAATAAAAGGCGAGATTTGTTCACCCAGTTCGTCGGGAACGACTACGTCTGGGGGCGAGCCAAGCCAGGAGTTTCACTAATATTCTTGTGTATGAGTGTATACAATTCTGAGTACAATGGTATATTTATAAGAGTAAAACCCTAGTCTAAGATATGAAGCCCATTGGGTTATTGGTCCATTAGTAATGTCCACATCAAATCTTCTAGATTTGGAATAATAAATCTTCTAGACTTACAACACTCCCCCTTTGACATTATGACATAACATAAATGTCTTGTCATAAAAACTCCACGTGCTAGGTATCGGCCAAATAATAAGTTAGGGAGGAATGTAATCGATCTTCTAGATCAAATCTTCTAGACTTGCTTCGGGGTTACCGCTCCTCCTAAAGACAACAACACTTTGAGTCTTTGCATCCCAATACCACGAACGTACTTTTCAAAAGTAGACGTAGGTAAGGACTTAGTGAACAGATCTGCTAGATTGTTACTAGATTGCACCTTTTGAATGGTAATCACGTCACTCTTCTAGAGTTCGTATGGGTAGAAAAACTTAGGTGAAATATGTTTCGTCAGGTTTCCCTTGAGTACCCATTACTCATTTGTGCGATGCAAGTTGTGTTATCTTCAAATATAACGGTGGGAGGTGTATCACCTTTAGCGATACCACACGAGTCACCAATGTATTTTACCAAGGACCTTAACCAAACACATTCTCGTGAAGCTTCAAATAAAGTTATTATCTCTGAGTGGTTTGAAGACGTGGTAACCATAGTTTATTTAACCGATCTCTATGAGATCGCGGTACCACCATAGAAAAAAACGTAACCAGTCTGGGATATGACGTTGTGGGGATCAGAAAAATAGCCAGCATCTGCATAACCTACTAAGGTTTTATCTTGACTCTTACTGTAAAATAGACCAAGATCTTGAGTCCTTTGGAGGTACCGTAGAACATGCTTAACACCATTCCAATGTCTCCTTGTAGAAGAAGCGCTATATCTCGCAAGCAAATTGACTGCAAATGTAATGTCCGGCCTAGTGCAATTTGCGATATAGAGCAATGCTCCGACAACACTAAGATAAGGAACTTCTGGTCCTAGAATTTCTTCTGAATCTTCTCTTGGCCTAAATGGGTCCTTATCCACTTTGAGGGATCGGACAACCATAGGGGTGCTAAGTGGATGAGATTTATCCATTTGAAATCTCTCCAATACCTTCTTCACGTAGGTTGACTGATGTATAAGAATTCCTTCTGGGAGATGCTCGATCTGCAGGCCGAGACAGTACTTGGTTTTACCCAAGACTTTCATTTCGAATTCAGCTTTCAAGATTGAACTGGCTTCTTCAATCTCTTTGCATGTTCTAATTATGTTTAGGTCATCAACATAAACGAATATGATGCAAAAACCATTTTGCGATTTCTTCGTGAATACGCATGGGAAAACTTTATCGAATGTGTATCCCTTCTTCTGAAGGAATTCACTAAGTCGGAGGCCTGATCGCTTCAGGCCGTACAACGACTTCTGCAGTTTTATGTTCTACAAACTGTGATTTTCATCATCCCTCATCTAAGAAATGTCAAATCCATCGGGGATTTTCATATAAATATCGGCATCAAGTGATCCGTATAAGTATGCGGTTACTACGTCCATTAATCTCATTTGGAGATTCATTTTAACTGCCAAAGATATCAAGTAGCGGAACATTATTGAGTCCATGACGGGAGAATAGGTTTGATCGAAATCAATCCCGGGTTTCTGCGAAAACCCTTGAGCTACAAGCCTCGCTTTATACCTCTCCACAGTATTATTCTCATTTTGTTTTCATACAAAAACTCATTTATATCCTACAGGGATAGCGCGCGCGGGTGTACGAACAAAAGAGTCAAATACTTGTCTTTTGTTAAGCGATGCGAGCTCTGCTTCAATTACCTCTTTCCATTTTACCCAACCGGAGTACTTCCGGCACTCAACGATAGTTTTGGGTTCTGGATCCGGATCATTAATGGAAAGAGCAAATATCGCTGCAAATGTATCGTCGACGACATTAATATTTATATTATATCTTTCTCCCGTATCTATGAAATTCATAGAGACTTCAATGTTTTACGTCAACCAGACCTTCCTCATTTCCCAGTGTATCCGGGTCTGGTCGTTCTGCGGTCCTAGTGCATTGAATATTTTGTGCACGTGCTTCATCACTAGGACACTCGTCTTCTAGAGACTTTAAGTTATCTAGACGAATCTCTTCTAGAGATTTTACATTCGACTGACCAGATTTGCTAGCTTTTCGTTTAGGTGTATTACTATCTCTTGAGGGTCTTTTACGCTTCTGGCGTGTGGAGGCATGAGTAATTATTTTACTTGGGACCTCAACCCTTTGGGGAGCATTTACTGCAGGTATATGCGATTTAGTTACACCTCTATGGTCAGTGAACGCGTCTGGCAGATTATTTGCTAAATTTTGCAAGTTAATGATCTTCTTAACTTCTAGTTCAGATTGATTAGTGTGTGGATCTAGATACCGAAGATTACTTACGTTTCACGTAAGCTCTATGTATTCATTCAATTTTGAATTCGGATATCCCCCTAATGCCGAAAAGTAATCTTCATCGAACGTGCAATCAGCAACCAGGCCGTTAATTGATCCCCGAACAAAGGCTCGAGGTATTTCACGATGGATGGAGAGTTAAATCTGACGTAAATACCAAGTTTCCTTTGTGGGCCCATAGAGGTCCGTTTTGGTAATGTTATCGGAACATATACCGCACATCCGAAAATACACAGATGGGAAATGCTAGGTTCTTTCCCACGCACTAACTGTAGAGGCGACACGGCATTTGGCCGAAGTTGCCCGGTGGAGCGCGGTGCTCAGTCACCTCTCGACGCCTGGAGGCGGAATGGCAGACACTGGAGCACGACGGCGAGTTGCGGTGGAGCTAAAAGCTCAACGCCCAATGACGACCATAAAAAACACTGCGGCTGCTGCACCATGTTGGCCTTCGAGGCTCTCGGCGGTGGCCGCTCCACAATACTGGTTGGTCATGACGGCTTCTGGCCTTGAAAAAAAGTAAGGCAGCGCCTTTTCGGGGTCTCTCCGTCGCGTGGCTACGCGGCTTCCGGCCGCTGCTCGTTGTACGGAGATGGAGGTGCGTGGTGGTGCCTCGACGCATGGCGGTGGAGGCGGCAATGCTTCGACGCCCGGAAGCGAAAGAACGCGGCGGAGGAAGAGCATATGTATTCACGGGAATATAGGTATATTCATATACAAAGTTCATATAAATGTTATATGTATTCATGGTGATCTAAGAATATTCATATACACAGGATGAATATATATGCGCGAATTGAGAATAAGATTTCATAAATAACTAAATAGCATATCATCTCAGTTGCGTAAAGATGTATATGAATATGTTGACAATTAATTATCATAGTTATGTGTATATAATTTCATGATACAAATTGGATAATTAATCATCATGCTTGAGAGAAAATAAATTGAGATTCGTACCGATTAACTGCTGGTAGAGACCCGTGTTGATAACGTGTTGTAATTGAGTGCGTAAAATAAAAGGCGAGATTTGTTCACCCAGTTCGTCGGGAACGACTACGTCTGGGGGCGAGCCAAGCCAGGAGTTTCACTAATATTCTTGTGTATGAGTGTATACAATTCTGAGTACAATGGTATATTTATAAGAGTAAAATCATAGTCTAAGATATGAAGCTCATTGGGTTATTGGTCCATTAGTAATGTCCACATCAAATCTTCTAGATTTGGAATAATAAATCTTCTAGATTTCAACAAACACAACTTAACATTCATCCCTACTAAAGTGTTAAAGCGTAAATGCCTAAGTTATACCCCATCCTATTGTATCATGTTGTGAAACGATCTCACACAAGACCTACTCTCACAATAGTATACTATCAAAATGTTGTAATTTTAGGATAATCTTCTTTTAGAAGAGTTCGAGTGATTTATTATGTTTTCATTTCTATTACGAAAATGATCACATGTCCACGATGAACACAAATTCAGATGTTCACCATTGATGTATTAATGATAAATAAACACACATAAGCAATATAACCAAAATATATTAAAATATCTTTTTTTGTTATCCTTTTGTTTTCACTAAAGAATATTAGTTGTTTTGACTGAAGAGTATTCGTTTTGGAGAGTGTTAGTTGTTTTTACTGAAGAATATTAATTGAAGAGTACGAAGAATAGTTGTTTAATTAAAGAGTATTAGTTAGTTGCACTAACATGTATTATTTGTTATACTAAATAATATTACAACATCGTTTATGTATAAGTTCACGCTGTACATACCCAATTTCATTTGCTATAATTTATATATATACCAAAACTTACCATTGTTTTGTTAATATTTGTATGCATCTGTTGTAACACAATTTTTAAACCACGTTTGTAATGTTGATTTTTCTGTAATGCGATAATATCAAATTTAAATTTGTTTGGTGAGATTTATGTTTCCTTGGAAATATATCTTTTTTTATTTTTTTAATGAAATTTTAAATTTATTTTTCATCTTTTATTTGTTTTTTTAGCACATATTTGTGACGGGTGTAAAACCATTTGGAGAATAGTATGATTTTATTATATTGATGATTTTGAAGATGATGTTGAAGAAAAATAAGAACAAGTAAAGGTTGGTAAATTTATTGATTTTTTTTTTGTGAAATGCAATAATGTTGAATTTAAACGTTGTTTGGTGAGATTAATTTATATTTCTTTGTATGCATTTTTAAAATTTTTTACTAAAATTGTTAAATATATTTTTCAAATTTTTCAGCACATGTTAGTGATGAACTTTTTTTTTAAAAGAACAAATCGCGCTTTATTATATTGAAATATATTGGAAGTGAAGAATAGTTCTCAATTTATTACTCCCTCTGTCCATGAAAAATAGGTTTATTGTTTTTTGCACGGTTACTAAGAAAGTTGATATAATATGTAAAAAGTAAGAATATTGTTTCACATCAAGTACAAAATAAATTATTTTAAAAATATTATGTGTGTATGTTGAAAAATGTAGATAAAGTTAATTATTTCCATTTTAGGCAACGAGACTATTTTTCATGTACGGCCCAATAAGGCAACCAAGCCTATATTTTGTGGATGGAGGAAGTATATATTCACATTTATCTATGGCATGGATCATCGCATACTACGTCAAAACTAAAGTGTGACATATATTAAGTAGAAAAAATTAGTAAAAGTGTTGAATTGCACAAGAATGATAAAATTATTTTTATGAAGTATAATGGTATTGATGTCGAATGGTTTATATTTTTGTATACCAAGATTGAATACTTCATATTGATCTTTTAATAAAGTCATTTTGTTGACTCTTTTATTTCTCAATTTCAATAATTATATAATATTTAATGTGGATGTTAAAGTTTAGAAATAATTTATTGTTGGTGATTTTTATTATAACTTTAGGTACTTATTTTGCTTTATTTTTTGTCTTTAATAATTTATTATTTAAATTTATTTGTTTATTTGTTATTTTTTTATTAATATAAAGTTTATGTTTTGAAAATTATTAAAATAATATTGAATATATGATTGTATAACTGTTTTAAAAATAAATAAATAAAGTTTTTTTTTGTTTTATTTATTAAGAACTAATTATTGAAGTTATTAATTCCTAATCAAATAAATATGAAATTTCTTATAATGAATTTATTATTTGGCATAATTATCTAAATCCACAATTTTATAAAGTTCACTCATCTTATTTTATAATGTTTACTAAATAAATCCACTAATTTTATCCAACAAATAATACTTACTCCCACACCAAAAAAAATAAAAATAAAAAAAATCGCCCACAAATCTCATTTAATTTCAATACAACCATCAAACATATACACTCTCCAAGCTCTCTAATCCAACATGAAAAGTATAATCCAACATTTTATTCAATCTCATTCAAAACTACTCACACCCCCACCTTCTAATTCAACGGTGAAAAACATGATTATCGTATTTGCATAAGAGTGTCTTTTAGGGAGAAATACAATGAGTGTGAAAGAAACCAATAAAGCAAAATAATTTGTTTATATGTATTTTTTTTGGCTTAATTGAAATTAAAAAATCATCAATTTTATATTTGTTTGCAATTTAAACTTTGATGAGTGTAATAGTCTTTTTTTTTTTTGTATTATATTACAATTTTTATTACTTTCTGTTTGAACAAGGATGAAAATTGCTATTGGACCATGTATATGAAATTTAAATTTTCCTCCAAACGTTTTAGTTGGAAATCAAATTGATAATTCTAAAGTTTATGTTGAAAGAAAATTTAAATCAGTAATTGCTGGTGAGCTAAATGGGCTTTCTGTGAAATGCAACAACGCTAAACTGAAGTGTAATATAGTGATATTTATGTTCCTTTAGATATATATATATATATATATATATATATATATATATATATATATATATATATATATGTATCTATTTTTTTAATAAAAAATATTTTCAAAACTGTAAATTTAATATTTTTTATTAGGTACATACCAAAGTCGAGATAAACCTTTTTTTTTTAGATAAATTTGGTTATATTTTATTGAAGTATGTCATAACTGAATATTACTTCCACACTTATTATGAATTCAGGTTTATTGGTGACACAGATCGTCGCATGGTTCTTCTTACTAAAGTTTTGTTTAAATTTGCTAGAAGTGTTTGATTGCGTAAAAATGATCAACCAACTTTAAAAAGTATAAGGTTATTGATTTCTGAGAAATAATTAGTTTTCGTAAATTTAATACCAAGGTTGAGTACTTAATATTGATCTTTTTAATTGAGTCACTTTGTTGATTCTTTTATTTTTATTTCTCAGTTTCAACGATGATATAATTTTTGTTATTGTATTGAAGATTTATTATGGATGATAGGTTTAGAAATATAACATTGTCTGGCTATAGAGATTTGAATTTGATGATTTTTATTATGACATGAGTTACTTATTTTCTTTTATATGTTTCTTAATTTATTTTGCTATTTAATTTTGTTTGTGTGTTTGTTTCTAATATTAATATAAATTGATATTTTGAAAAGTTTAAAAATAACATTGATTTTATTATTACGTAGTTGTTTTAAATATAAACAAGTTGTTTTTTTTAAATCAAATATTAAAATATTTAACTTTTAATCAAATTAAATATGTAATTATTCGTCGATAAATATATTATAACGCAAAGACAATTACACTTCAGGTCCCACATGATACAATCACATTTCAAAATGGTCTCTAGCATTTTAGACATAATTCCATAACTTATTTTCATGTACAAATTGTTCAAAAGTTAGCCTTCAGTTAGTTTTTGTCACAGATAAAGTCTCAACTCACACAACCTTAAAATTTACAAAAATGATCCCATATTTATGCACATATAGTCCTAAACTAGACACGAAATAACCCAATTTAGGGCTCGAATAAATCAAATTCGGAGAAATTAATATAATCACTAAAGGTAATAGAAAAACTTAAACAAAGTATTAAAATTACCAAGATTAATAGAAAAACTTTAAGTTTAAAAAATCTGGAAAAAAAATGCCGTCTTCTTTCCTAAACATCTCAACAATTATCAAGCCCCATTGTTGAACAGTTCATCTTTCTGTCCTTCCCCGTATGAGGGTCGCTACCGTCTCCCTCTACCCCGACCATTCTCGGTTCTATGCTCCTGCCCTTCCCTTCACCCCCAACACCCCTTCCTTGAGAATGACGACATCTCTAAAATTCATGTGGGTTCTTCTAATCAATTTCAAATATGGATAAACAAGGAATGAATAGGGAGTATACCTGCACTACCATCAATGCTAGATTTCCTAAATTTTGGCCTTTTCAATTCGCCATGAATGCAGGTTTTGAAAATTTTATTTGATTAATGGATTTTTCTATTCGGCGGGTTTGCATTTGGTATTATTGAAATTTGGTTTGTTGATCACATCTATCACTTTGATGAAAGATTTAGTTTCTAGGTTTGTTTAATTTTTCTGAGGATTCCTGAAACGATACTTATTATGTTTCTGGTACGACTTTCAATTCGATTCTAATTCAAGTGGTTTTAGGCATTGCAGCACCACTTTGAATTCCGGTGCAGAGATATTTGGTTGCGATCTGCGTAATTTGAAAAAATTAGATTGGGAATCGGGGAGGTGAATCGTGGTCGGTCAGACATATTTTTCTTTTCTTTATGACATTTTAAGTTTATTGTTTTTAATTCCTTTAAGATTTTAAAAATTCTTATGTGATTTAACTTCTTTTTATAAATTGTTACTGGGACTTTACATTCCTTTTAAGATTTATGGTTTTTAATGTTAGAGCTTTTAAATAATTACTGTGTAACATTTTATCATTTTTTATTAATATATTGTTTGACAAATATGTGCTTGGCACATGACGTTTTGTGTTAGTTTTTAAAAGATGTGAATTTGTGTGGGACTAATGTTACAGTTTTAGAGATTTAAAGGATCATTTGTGTACGAAAAATAAGTTATAGAATCATACCTAAAATGTTAGAGACCATTTTGAAACAGGACCATGTCCTGTGGGATCAAAGTGCAATTGTCTCTTAGAGTGCACAACTTTTATCCCCAGATAAATTAGTCCTTGGGTCGGATTCTGATACATCATAAAGTTATAATATCACAATTTTCAACACCTGTTATCTTATTGAGAGCACGCACTTCATTTATAATTTTTACTAAATATACCTACTTTAAAATTATAATTTTATTCAACATATAATACTTACATCGACATCTCTACCACCAATCATATTCAATTTCAGTACAACTCCAACTATCACCCCCCCACCTTTCTAATCTAACGTGAAAGACTTGATTTACGTTATTGCACAATATTTTGTCTATCGGATATAGAGATTTAATTTCTTTTTTATTATTGTACATGGATGTTAATGGTTAGAAATAATTCACCCTTGAGTTACAAATATTTACGTTTGGTAATTTTTATTAAGTTTTGAAGTACTTATTTTTGTTGTATTTGTATTAAATAATATGTTATATAATTTTGTTCGTGTGTTTGTTATTTTTATGTAATTGTTTTTTAAAAATAAACATGTTTGTTTTTTTAATTATTTTTTTTTTTTTGAAAATTAGTAGTTCTTAATGAATTTTACTGAATTCACCCGCTTTTACATTCACCACCTTAATCCATAGTAGTTTTTACCAAATATGACCATTGCAAGCTTATAATTTGTCTAAAATATAATACTTACGCCCACACCTCTAGAAATATTCACTACCAATCTTATGCAATTTCAATACAACTATCAAACATACTTAGTCCCCCACCTCAATTGCTAATATTGTTGATTGAATTTATCTCGATTTCAAATCTCAAATGTATGATCACAAATGTTTACAAGACATAATTATCCTTGCACATATATTGTTAATGATATATTTATAAATGATTACATGATGCACGTAAATGAAAATGAGTTACTTAAGTTTTTCAGTTCCAATAATATTTGTAAGTGTGATTTGAAATTTGATGTTCTTGCTAATATGCGTACTCCAAAAAAATTCAATGCTTTAAATTCTTAAACATATTGGCCTACATACACAAGTTCGAAAATTATTGTCCTTGATACACAACCCTCTCTGAGTTTCATGTCTAAAATGTATTATTCCTATTATTACAGTAACTTTATTAGTACTCCCTCCATTTTTTAACTACTTTCGTAGTAGAGGATGACACATTTCTTTAAGAAAAAAGAGAGTATATGAGTGTGGGATTGAATAAAATAATACTCCATGTGTCCCGGAGTAAACTTCCCATAACCTTTTATTATTTCGTTTAAGAAATTGTATTTGTTTAATAATATATGTTGGACAACATATTAACTTTATGGGTAAAGTAATGACTAGAGCTTAAAAGTGAATGAAATTAGTGAAAATTCTGGTAATATTGTGTGAATTTGAAGGTTAAAAATTATATATAGTAGAGTGTTATTTTTGTTATATGTAGAATGGAAAACTTATTGTGAAACGGTGCTAAAAGGAAAGTGTGAAACTTACTTCGGGACGGAGGGAGTAGTCTTTGTACTTTATTGACTTTTGTGAGAGTAAGTTGTTTCATTTTAAGAGTGTGAAAGTAGTTGAGAGACGTCCAAATAAGACAAGTGTAAAAGTAGTTGTGAGACGGAGTGAGTTTATCTTCTAATTTGGTCTATTAGTATTATAATTGTTGATTATGAGATGCATATTCTAATTCCTTCAGTGGTATCCAATAATATTATATTGTAAATGATTGTACGGGTTCAAATTATATATAATTCCATCATCCCACAATGAACTTCACACTTTTCTTTTTCGTCCGTCCCACAATACTCTTTATACCCCTAAAATGAAAATAACAACCCCTCTCAATATCATTTTATATTCACATAAAACCCATAAAAGATCACTTTTCAACAACTTTTCTTAAAAAGTGAGTCTGGTAACATGTAAAGTTTAAGAGGGGCGATACGAGTATAATTTATATCAAACACAGATTGTAAAAGCTATAAAATAATATGTTATTCTTTGTAAATATGTATTTTATAATAAAACAAATATTTGTTCATATTATGTTTGGTTTAACTCTCCAAGATCCAGTTTGAGGATTACACAAGACAAACTATGTTTGTTTCAATACTATATAAACTAGATTTCAAAATCCATCAAAATCAAACCCATCAATATTATACAACCTAGATTTCAAAATCCATCAATATTCACCTATAACATCTATACATTCTCTTTCATATTTTTTTCTTTTACCAATAACCCACACTTTTTTTTTCACAATATAATACTCCCTCCGTTCCAATTTTGATTACTCATTTCAAAATGACATAATTTTTAAAAAAGGAATTGTTTATTACTCCCTCCGTCCACGAAAATTTTACCCGCTTTCCTTTTTGGTCCGTCCACCAAATTTTTACCCATTCCTTTTTTGGCAAACATTAGCCCACTAACTTATTTTCTAAACCCACTAATTAAGTGGGCCCAACCCACTTAATACACCCCAACCCACTTAAAACACCCCAGCCCACCCTAATAACCTCTATCACCTACTCTGCGTCCCCTCACTCTCTCGATTATTCCAGGGTTTTCTCACCCTCTCTCTTATCCGCCTCCCTCTCTCTCGATTGTTCTAGGGTTTTCTCACCCTCTCTCTTACCCGCCTCTCTCTCTCTCTCTCGATCTATATCACTTTTCCACTTATATTATATGGATTCGGGTATTGAATCCTTTGTTCCCGAATCTGATATGGCCGATTTTAATGGCGATTTGGGGTGTTTGGTGGTGACCGATTCTTTTGACGATTCGGCTCTTGGATCTCCGACGGTGGGAGATTTTGGCGCGATTCGAGTCTCTGTTCTCCGGCGTTGGTCGATTGTAGTGGAGAATCGACATTTGGTTCTCCATACATGTCCAATATTGCTCGATCTGACTCACCCTTTGTTGATTGGCCCCACTTTTCTCAGAACGTGGTAGATTTTGCTGATTCGCCGACGGTAGCAACTGGTGTTGCTTCGGCGGCGGTGGACGATGGTGGTTCTCCGCCATTGGTGGCCGCTCCTTTGCCTTGGCCGAAAGATGATGATTTTGCTCGGATTTTTGGAACTCGATGTACTTGTGCATCACTTGAACTCCATCAAATTGCTGCTGATTTGTATTGCATGTGGATTCCAGGAGCTAAATGCTTGCTTAAAAGGTCTTCTCTGATATCCCTTTAGATGTATTCTGATTTGATTATTGCATGTTGGTTTAGTTTCTTTAAGTGCCTATCTGAGGAATTCCAGTGATGAATTATGTGATTTTTTAGGTGAAATGTGAATTTTGTCATCACTTTGAGCATGCTCTTTGTTTGGAGACACTTATACTCCTATGCATGAACTGTTTTGGTAAAAAATTGGGGCTGTTTTCATTTTTTGAGGAATTCCAGTGATGATTTCTGTGATTTTTGAGGTGAAATGTGAGTTTTGTCATCACTTTGAGCATGCTCTTTGTTTGGAGACACTTATACTCGTATGCTTGAACTATTTTGGTAAAAAATTGGGGCTGTTTTCATTTTCTGAGGAATTCTAGTGATGATTTATGTGATTTTTGAGGTGAAATGTGAGTTTTTTCATCACTTAGAACATGCCCTTTGTTTGGAGACACTTATACTCATATGCTTGAACTGTTCTGGTAAAAAAAAATGGGGCTGTTTTCATTTTCTGAGGAATTCCAGTGATGATTTATGTGATTTTTGAGGTGAAATGTGAGTTTTGTCATCACTTTGAGCATGCTCTTTGTTTGGAGACACTTATACTCATATGCTTGAACTGTTTTGGTAAAAAAATTGGGGCTGTTTTCATTTTCTGAGGAATTCCAGTGATGATTTATGTGATTTTTGAGGTGAAATGTGAGTTTTGTCATCACTTTGAGCATGCTCTTTGTTTGGAGACACTTATACTCCTATGCATGAACTGTTTTGGTAAAAAATTGGGGCTGTTTTCATTTTTTGAGGAATTCCAGTGATGATTTCTGTGATTTTTGAGGTGAAATGTGAGTTTTGTCATCACTTTGAGCATGCTCTTTGTTTGGAGACACTTATACTCATATGCTTGAACTGTTTTGGTAAAAAATTGGGCCTGTTTTCATTTTCTGAGGAATTCCAGTGATGATTTATGTGATTTTTGAGATGAAATGTGAGTTTTGTCATCACTTTGAGCATGCTCTTTGTTTGGAGACACTTATACTCATATGCTTGAACTGTTTTGGTAAAAATTGGGGCTGTTTTCATTTTCTGAGGAATTCTAGTGATGATTTATGTGATTTTTGAGGTGAAATGTGAGTTTTGTCATCACTTTGAGCATGCTCTTTGTTTGGAGACACTTATACTCATATGCTTGAACTGTTTTGGTAAAAAAAAAATGGGGCTGTTTTCATTTTCTGAGGAATTCCAGTGATGATTTATGTGATTTTTGAGGTGAAATGTGAGTTTTGTCATCACTTTGAGCATGCTCTTTGTTTGGAGACACTTATACTCCTATGCATGAACTGTTTTGGTAGAAAATTGGGGTTGTTTTCATTTTTTGAGGAATTCCAGTGATGATTTATGTTATTTTTTAGGTGAAATGTGAGTTTTGTCATCACTTTGAGCATGCTCTTTGTTTGGAGACACTTATATTCATATGCTTGAACTGTTTTGGTAAAAAATTGGGGCTATTTTCATTTTCTGAGGAATTCCAGTGATGATTTATGTGATTTTTGAGGTGAAATGTGAGTTTTGTAATCACTTTGAGCATGCTATTTGTTTGGAGACACTTATACTCATATGCTTGAACTGTTTTGGTAAAAATTTGGGGTTGTTTCCATTTTCTGAGGAATTCCAGTAATGATTTATGTGCTTTTTTTAGGTTAAATTGAGCGTTGTCATCACTTTGAGCATACTCTTTGTTTGGAGACATTTATACAGTTATGCATGAACTGTTTTTGAAAAAATTGGGGCTGTTTCCATTTTCTGAGGAATTCCAGTGATGATTTCTGTGCTTTTTTTAGGTTAAATTGAGTGTTGTCATCACTTTGAGCACGCTCTTTGTTTGGAGACATTTATACACTTGTGCATAAATTGGTGTTTGTGATGCTATTTGAGTAATTCCAGTGATGAATATTGTGATTTTTTAAAACATATGCATGAACTTTATACAAAAAGAAGATTTCATTAATATAGAGTCAAATACAAAAAGGACGACTCAACATGTTTACATCTTAAACAACCCATCTACTTGGGATTTGTTTAACTGATGAACATCAAAATATTTGCAAAAGATGTTTCCTACCTACCCTAAAACTTAATACCCCAATTCTGAAATGAGTGTATTAACATCAAATGGGGATGCAGTTTCATTCACATTTTGCCTCAAATAGTCAATGCATTCTTTCACAAGGACTTCTTCAACTTGTAGATTTTCTGGTAGACACTCTTGCCTAAGTAATCTTTCTTTGTTCATATGTGGCACCTTATAGTCATTGTGGCCCTTGCATTTCATGATCTCCACCAAGCATCCTTGTAGGCTTAAGAACACATTGTTCAAAGTCATGTGTGTTAGTGAATCAAATGCATTAGTAACATTCATAACAAGATCATCACAATTGTAAGAAGATGTCTCATCTTGTAAATTTTGAATAGCTCTAAAGAAGCCCAAGTCATTTATGTTAGTGTCTGGTGAATTTGGTGGCTGACAAACTAGTTCAATGTTAAATCCATCATCTCTTGCCACAGCCCTAAAATCACTGTCACAGACTTTCAAATGTGGTTTGGCATTATCTTGTTGAATATGTATGTCCTTGCTTGCATTTGATGGCCATACACTCTTAATCCTTGGTATAATCTGCAAAAAAATGTAATGTAACCAACAAAGTAAATAAAACACAATTTTTGTTATGGATACTTACTATGTTTACAACTACATGATGAATATTTTCTGATAGCTTGTGTATTTGTGATCATACCTTGTTTATTAAGCAGTCCTTTATCACCTCTTTGGTAATTGAGTCTATGGGCTTTGTCTCCAAAGTTCCCTTGCTTCTGTTCTTGCTGTTTCTTTTGGCTGCCACATGTGATGTAAAGGGAAAAATTACAATTTTCCCATCAAAAGTGCATTCACCATTACTTGCATACCTTGGCCTAGCCACTACACACATGAACATGAGTTTGGTAATGTACCTTTTGCTCTTACAAGTTCTGTATGACTCTATTTCACCTGGGAGCAGATAGTATCCCTCATTCTCTTTTGTGATGTAGAACCACTTCTCATCAATATGAATTGTGTTGTACATGGACTTGAATTGTATGATGTTAAGTGCTCTATCATAAATTAATGCATTGAGGCTGTAAGATAGTCTAGCCAACTTGTTTGCAGCTGTTAATTGACTTGAAGCGACTACACTAGCTTCTACTAGTAGCTACCCCGCAAGAGTATGGGTTCACTGTAGTAATGGCAAGTATAGGGACCAAGTATTATCGAACCCAAGAGATGGTGTATATGCGAATAGATCCCTGAAGATCTACGCGTCGTAGTTAATATGAGTGAAATGTTTTTGGATTTTTGAAAGATTAATTAAACTAAACTAAATTAAACTACTTAAACTAAAGAACAAATCAAACGAATTAACTAAGGGTGTTTTTCTAATGATGAGTGATGATGCTTAGGATAAGAATCCCTACATATACTAACGGAGCAGGTACATAATCAAAGTAATCGTGACAAACAAGAATTAACCTAAGTATAAGAATGCAAGGTGAAAGCTCAAGATTCTAAACCCTAATATTTTACCCTAACACTCGACTTCACTAATCCACTAACAAGTTAATAGATTGTGCTCAATTAATGAGACCCTAATTTAACTAAGGTGATGCGGTCGTCCTCCTTCGCTAAACCGGTAAATGAATTAACCTTTCCTAAACCTTCTCGTTAAGACTACTAGTTGTTATTGAGTGATGCGGTCGTCCTCTCTCTAACACTTTCGTACTAAATTCAAAGGTAAAGTTCAGATTAATTATAAGAATTCATTAACTAAGAGAATTAAAACTAACGTCACAAACTACCCTAATTACGTACCCACATCCTACTTCTACGAGTTCATCCTAACCTAAGCATGCAAGGGTTTTAGCCGGACATGATTGTGACAAACATAAAAGCAAACGAAGAAACAACGAACATAAACATAATGAATTGCACTAAGAAAATACGAAACATGGACTAGGGTTTTAAAAGAAAATAAATACGAAGAACTGAAATTGAATTGATAAAAACGAAATTTAAACGTGTTCAAAGTAACGAACTAATGAAAAGAAACTAAGAATTGAAAAGAAACTAGAATTCGTATGAAAAACCTCAACAAAACGTAAATAAAGCTTGCTCGTTCTTCTCCTCTTCAAAAACTAAGTCTAAAATTATTTCTAAAAGTCGGGGATTTTTCAAAACGTGTTTGGAAGAGGTATATATAGGCACGGGTCGAAACGGGAGTTAATGGGCCGAAAATACGCATCCGGAGGCAAAAATCCATGGGCGCTCGAGCAAAACGCTCGAGCGGTCCCGCTTTAGCAGTGTAGCTCGAATGACACAATCGCTCGAGCGGTTCCGCTCGAGCTGGTCGAGCGATGAAATCATTCTGCATGTTTTGGGCGCTCGAGCGGTGGCGCTCGAGCTGCTCGAGCGCAAGAAAGTTTCTGTACGTTTAGGCGCTCGAGCAATGCGCTCGAGCGGGGGCGCTCGACCTAGTCACTCGAGTGACTTCTAACTCCTCCCAAGTGATACTTTTCCTCGTCCGCACTAATACCAATCGTATTTCTTCAATATCTTCTCATCCGGGCATCCGTTTGAGTCGATTCAAAGTCCTACGAACTCCGTTTTTCGTCCTCTATTCACCTATGAGCATCAAAGAGACAAATTCATCAACGTATAGAAATAATGCTCAATTGACTCTAAATACTCTATAAACTCGACCAAAACTAGGGCGTTTCTAGCTACGAATCATGACAATTTCACGCCTAATCAACCCCCCCAAACTTACCATATTGCTTGCCCTCAAGCAATGAAATAATAAGTCAAGTGAAATTGTTAGGAATAAGTCAAGAATCAATCATGCAAGCTAATGAACTCAAACTTCAAAAGTCAATCACCCGTAAACTCACTCACTTTCTTTTATCGTACTCATGCAACAATAATAAGAAACACCAAGATCAAGCATAGATGTGCACTCAACGATGTGTTTCGCTCCCTCACAAGTGTATAACAATGATCAAGGGACTCACTCAAACAATCAATCACACAAATTGGCAGCCATAGGCTTGTAAGTACTCTTAACTTCGACCGTACTCTAGAAATCAATGCCGAATCAAAAAGGACTTTTCTCAAGGTTGTAATGTAGGCTCTTTGGACAGGTGGGATAACAATATAAGGTAAAGTGACTAAAGTGAATGGAGAATAGAAAATCAAACTTTGGCACTTCGAGATTAGGAACAGACTACTTCAAACATATTCAATCAACACTCTTTCAATTCCACTTCTCTCAACACTTCAATTTTTTTCTAACTCCTTTCATTTTTTTTCAATCACTTCACTTTTTTTTTCTCTTTTTTGCACAAACACATGAGCTCATTTTTTTTCTTTTGCTCATTCTCAATTTTCTTTCTCTTTTTCCCACATCTCAAAACTTCATCACACCTTTTCATATTCCCTCAACAAACAACATTTTCCTTTTTCAACTCAATTCACTCCCTTCATATTCACACTTTCCTATTCTCCACTCAAATTGGGACAAAAAGGCTTAGGAATTGGAATAGTGTTCATATGTGCTAGCAAATAAAATAGGCTTTAGGCTCAAAGGGGCTAACAAGGGATTCAATGTCATTGGTAAGGAAAATTTTGGCTAAGTGACTCAATAAAATCAAAGATGGCCTAAGATCACATTCGGCATATCAAACTAGACACAATCAAGAAGCAAGAGCACATGCAAGTTCTAGCATCCTCTAAGGTGATGATTCACTCACAAACGAAGAGATTAAATCATGCATTAAAATCTCATAAGGCTCAAAAGCTCACGGCTTTCACATCCATGCTAGTCCTAGTGCATTCTCACTCTCATCACACAAGTATTCAAAAGAAAAATTCACAAGCATACGGGTTCTCTCCCTAATCAGCTCAAACTCAAACACTCACACAAAAGAATTTCTAACTCACTCTTACAACTCACTCTACTCATCAAATCATACTCAAAGATAGCAATCAACAAGCATAAGATGATTGATAGGCATAAAATATGCAATAGCGAGTCAACTCAAAATCACCCCAAGGAGTATCTCAACAATCAATAATCAATCAAACTCAACTCAAAGATAAGGGCGTGCATGCATGTGCAATGTAACAAGATACATAAAAATCTCCACCCCCCCCAAACTTCGACCTTGCTAGAGGTCTAAGTTTGGGGTTGTGGGTTACCTCAACCAAATAATCTCGTTTCTCTCACTAGCTTTGCACACTTCCTTGTCTCAAGTTGGTTCCTTCAATCTGAGTAACTCCATGATACCTTTACTCCTTTAGAGACAAGCCTACAAGCAACTCACTCAAATACGAGGTTAAACATACGACTCAAAATACTCCCTAATAATATAAAAAGACACTAAAAATAAATGAAAGCAAATAAAAATGGGTTGCCTCCCATTCAGCGCTATTTTTAAGGTCCTCATGCCGGACCAAGCTCAAAGGAGCTTATGGGACATCATACTCAAATTTACCTCCCCCACTCTCATAAGAGTGGTGTTTGAACTCCTTTCCTTGATGCCCCACCATCATGAGCCCTTTTGCTTCATTCCCCACCTCAAGTGGTATAGGTCTCAACTCCTTCTCGCCTCTATCTGGAGGAGTCTTACTAAACAATTTCTTGAGTTTTGACTTCTTCTTCTTAACTCCTCCCTTCTCTTCTAACTGGACCACATCCACTTTCTTCACCTCTTCATCCTTCAACTTCTTCACTTTATCCCTATCAAAAGAGTCAAGATCATAATGCCCATGGGTTAAATAATCAAGTGAAGGACTAACAAAATCATGAATATCAGAAGGATTAGGGATAGAAGGCGTGTCTTCAACACGAGGATCAATTGCATCCATGCAATACAAGCTCTCATCCTCCCTCGGGTGTTTCATGGCTTCATATAGGGAGATCTTCACTTCTTGATCATCAACCTTCAACGTGATCTTCCCATTCGCCACGTCTAGCACCATCCCCGCCGTAGCTAAGAACGGTCTTCCCAAGATCAGGGGTACGTGCTCATCTTCCTCCATCTCTAGCACTACAAAGTCGGCTGGAAAGATGTGATCTCCAACTCTCACTAGGACGTCTTCAACCACACCTTGAGGTCGAGTAATAGACCGGTCGGCTAGTTGAAGCGTCATCATTGTGGGTTGAAGTTCACCACCTTCCAACTTCTTGAAAAGCGACAACGGCATGAGATTTATGCTCGCCCCGAGGTCGCACAACGCTCCCTTCTTGATCCCGTTCCCAATATCACATAGGATCGTGAAGCTCCCGGGATCCTTTAGCTTCGGTGGGAGCGCCTTGTGCACTAATGCACTCACCTCGTGGTTCAACTGCACCAACTTCGGCTCATCCACTCGCCGTCTTTTCGCGATCAGGTCCTTCAAAAACTTCGCATAGTGTGGCATCTGTTCCAAAGCATCATAAAAAGGAATATTAATATGCAATTGTTTAAAAACATCAAGAAATTTTGCAAATTTTTCATCAAGCTTCTTTTTCATGAAGCGCTGTGGATATGGGACGGGTATTACAGATTTGGGTACCCCCCATTCATCTCTTTCTGTTTCTTTCACTTTCTCCCTTGCTTCCTTTGCTTTTTTCCACTTAGGAACTCTCTCTATCTCCTCAAAGTCTTTCCCCTTCTGGGACTCATCCATATCTTTATGCTTCTCAATCCCTTCACTTTCAATCCCCTTCTCAGCTTGGGGCGTCTCAGAATCAGCAGGCATCTGAGGACCTTCATAGTTAGTTCCACTTCTCAGCTAGATCGCCTTGCACTGCTCTTTCGGGTTCCCCTCCGAAATTCTATTCACTGATTTTGCAATCTGGCTCATCTGGAGCTCTAAAGAGGTGAACCTTCGATTGTTCTCTTGTTGCGTTCTAGTCCACTCAACGTTAATCTTCTGGAGCTCTTGATCTCGATGATCGCCCTTCTTGTGCAGCTCCTTCACATCGTACTCCAAGGATGACAACCGCTTGCTCCCTTCCTCCACCTTCTGAAGAATGGCTCTCAACATCTCCTTGGTTGATGCACCGCCTTCTCCACCAGGAGGTTTAGATCCCGGATCAACACCTGCAGGAACAGTAACACCAGCTTTTGGGTTAGCATAAGAAAAATTATCATTCTTCCTCCATGTGTTTTGAGGAGGCTGCTGGCCTCCTTGATACCCTTGTGTGTTCCTCCATTGATTTTGATGCGGCTGTGGGCCTGGAAGTACAAATGGTTGGCCATAAGAAGGCCTTCCATACTGATTACCACCTTGGTAGCCATTCTGATTGTAATACGGACCTCCCATGTAATTGACTACCTCTTGCTGTCCACTTGGTTGGTCTACTCTCTCATTCTCTACTGCATGCTCTCCACCCAAACTCTTTCCCAACTCGAGGTTGTTTATCTTCTCCATCATGGCCATCAATAGCCTTCTCGTTCCTTCTCCCTCTTCAACCTGATGCACCCTCTGAAAAT
Organism: Ballota nigra; assembly: GCA_947034835.1. NCBI lineage: Eukaryota > Viridiplantae > Streptophyta > Magnoliopsida > Lamiales > Lamiaceae > Ballota > Ballota nigra. Next base: position 71,017,972 of record OX344720.1, on the reverse strand, counting down.
CTGCATCTCCACTCCAAGCACCGGCATTCGTGACAATGTTGTCAACGATCTCTCTACACCTCTCTATGCCTTGATTGAGGAATGCTCCGCCCGTACAAGCGTCTAAATGGTCTTGCCCCGTCTTGTTGGCACCACTATAGAAGAACGCCATAATGTCTCCCTCATTGTACCCGGGCTGCGGGCACTCAATCAGCATGTTTGAGTATCTCTCCCACGCTTGGCGTAAATCCTCTCCTTGCTTCTGGCGAAAGGAAGAGATCTCAATCCTAGCCTTGATCGTCCTAGATGGAGGGTAGAATCGCTCGAGGAACAGACGCTCGAGCTCGGCCCAAGTGGTAATACCTCCCCGCGGGAGCGTATTATCGTACCACTCCTTGGCTATTCCCGTCAATGAGAATGGGAACAGCCTAAGCCTCTTGGCATCTTCAGACATGCCATTATAATTAAATGTTGAGGCTATCATGAGAAAGCTCCTCAAGTGTGTATGAGGATTCTCCTTCCCGATCACCCCCTTGAACTGATTCTCGGTAAGCAGCTTTAAAATCCCCGGGGATATCGAGAAGTTGTTTGCCTCAACAGGAGGCAAAGCCACTCCATCATAGTACCGCTGTGGCTGCGCTGCAAACCTCCCTCGAATCGCCATATTATGATCTACGTTCTGAGGAACGTGTTGAGGATTAGCAGCAGGTACTGGTACTTGTTGGGGTGGTGGTTGGTAAACAGGTGGTTGGTTATAGACAGGAGGTGGATGATATGGATATGGTGGGTAAGGATAAGGTGGGTATGGGTAATGTTGGTATACTGGGTTGTGGAAAGGGTTATTTGGGTTTTGTGGGTAAGCAGGGTTGTTCAGAGGATTTTGGACAAGATTCTGAGCTGGATTGTTTACATTTTGTGCACCCGGGTTCTAGCTCTGACTATCCACGAACCGGTCTTGATTCTGACCACCACTCCCTCCAGAGCCATCAACCCGGTCTACTGCCTGATTGAAATCGTTGGCAGTATCGTCCAACTCATTATTGATGTCCATTGGTTCCTTCCCTAAGTCGGCAGCGTTCATCCTTCTCAAGAAGGCTCGGTTCCTTCTGGCTATTGTCTCAGGGTCCAACGGTATTCTCTCTTCGCTCGTATTGCCTTGTGAGCGTGTTTTCATAAACCTGACACACTAGCAGAAGGATCAAAATGCAACTGCCGATTGAATACAAATAAAAAAAATAAAAACAGAAAATAAATAACCCACTACTAACTACTAAGCTATCTACAAGTCCTATTCAAAAGGCATATAACGCCATCCCCGGCAACGGCGCCATTGACTTGAAGCGACTACACTAGCTTCTACTAGTAGCTACCCCGCAAGAGTACGGGTTCACTGTAGTAATGGCAAGTATAGGGACCAAGTATTATCGAACCCAAGAGATGGTGTATATGCGAATAGATCCCTTGTTTTTGGATTTTTAAAAGATTAATTAAACTAAACTAAATTAAACTACTTAAACTAAAGAACAAATCAAACGAATTAACTAAGGGTGTTTTTCTAATGATGAGTGATGATGCTTAGGATAAGAATCCCTACGTATACTAACGGAGCAGGTACATAATCAAAGTAATCGTGACAAACAAGAATTAACCTAAGTATAAGAATGCAAGGTGAAAGCTCAAGATTCTAAACCCTAATACTTTACCCTAACACTCGACTTCACTAATCCACTAACAAGTTAATAGATTGTGCTCAATTAATGAGACCCTAATTTAACTAAGGTGATGCGGTCGTCCTCCTTCGCTAAACCGGTAAATGAATTAACCTTTCCTAAACCTTCTCGTTAAGACTACTAGTTGTTATTGAGTGATGCGGTCGTCCTCTCTCTAACACTTTCGTACTAAATTCAAAGGTAAAGTTCAGATTAATTATAAGAATTCATTAACTAAGAGAATTAAAACTAACGTCACAAACTACCCTAATTACGTACCCACATCCTACTTCTACGAGTTCATCCTAACCTAAGCATGCAAGGGTTTTAGCCGGACATGATTGTGACAAACATAAAAGCAAACGAAGAAACAACGAACATAAACATAATGAATTGCACTAAGAAAATACGAAACATGGACTAGGGTTTTAAAAGAAAATAAATACGAAGAACTGAAATTGAATTGATAAAAACGAAATTTAAACGTGTTCAAAGTAACGAACTAATGAAAAGAAACTAAGAATTGAAAAGAAACTAGAATTCGTATGAAAAACCTCAACAAAACGTAAATAAAGCTTGCTCGTTCTTCTCCTCTTCAAAAACTAAGTCTAAAATTATTTCTAAAAGTCGGGGATTTTTCAAAACGTGTTTGGAAGAGGTATATATAGGCACGGGTCGAAACGGGAGTTAATGGGCCGAAAATACGCATCCGGAGGCAAAAATCCATGGGCGCTCGAGCAAAACGCTCTAGCGGTCCCGCTCGAGCAGTGTAGCTCGAATGACACAATCGCTCGAGCGGTTCCGCTCGAGCTGGTCGAGCGATGAAATCATTCTGCATGTTTTGGGCGCTCGAGCGATTCGCTCGAGCGGTGGCGCTCGAGCTGCTCGAGCGCAAGAAAGTTTCTGTACGTTTAGGCGCTCGAGCAATGCGCTCGAGCGGGGGCGCTCGACCTAGTCACTCGAGTGACTTCTAACTCCTCCCAAGTGATACTTTTCCTCGTCCGCACTAATACCAATCGTATTTCTTCAATATCTTCTCATCCGGGCATCCGTTTGAGTCGATTCAAAGTCCTACGAACTCCGTTTTTCGTCCTCTATTCACCTATGAGCATCAAAGAGACAAATTCATCAACGTATAGAAATAATGCTCAATTGACTCTAAATACTCTATAAACTCGACCAAAACTAGGGCGTTTCTAGCTACGAATCATGACAATTTCACGCCTAATCATTAATATGGGTTTGATGGCACTGGTATGGGGTTTGATCAACCTCCTTCTAACCCAAAGATGAACTAAGCTTTTGTTCACATTCATCTCTCTTGCAATTCTTCTATAAGTTGTTCTCATTTTCAATGGTATGCTCTTCATCTTCTCAACATCCATCTCAAGTTTATCTTTATACATGCTCCATTTTGTTTTGTGAAAAATAACAACCTTACCTTCATTCATTTTGGCTTTTGTTGCAGACTAAATTCCACCAATGGTCTTCCTTGTGACTCCAAAGATAGCAGCAGCCTGGCCGATTGAACCCCTCTGTAACTCACCATCTTTGATGTTCCCAATAAGGAATTGTGCAATCCTTGTTCTCTCATCAATAGACAAATTAGGCTTCTTAGTTTTCATTTATAGAAGTGTAGGGTATTGAATGCTGATTATTTGCTCAAAATTTGTGTATTTATTGAGCTAAAAAATGGGTGGGAAAACTGAAAGTTTGATTTTGGGGGGGGGGATTTTTGGATTTTGATCCCATCAATGAACAGTGTGTGTCAGTGAACAACTTGGAACTCCCTCCTCAGCCGAAATGGAGGGAGTACTTAATGTATTGTTGCTTTTTGTTAATTCTTGATTACTATTCACACTTTATGCTTTTAAATTATTTTATTATTTTTTCTTAAAAACTGTGTTGAACAGTATATGGGTAAAAAAAAATCATGGACAAAGGGAGTAATACATTTGAATATAAAGTAGCATTTTAAGAATTTTTTATTAATATTTTTTAGTATAAAGTAACTTTTTAAGGGTTGAGTTTGAAAAAGTGGTATTGTTTTTTGCCATTTTAAGAAATGGGTAAAAAAAAAACCTTCATTTTTTGGGCTTTTGGGTAAACAAAATTGGGACGGAGGGAGTAATATTTTCATCTCTGATTTTTTCACTATATTCTTCTCAAAACTACTCTACTACATCTTATAAACATTTATATACAAAAGTTAAATTTATCTTTTTCCTATTCATGAATTTCTCCATCCGAATTTTCCAAATCCCCTCCAGCTTGAACCAAACATGTCCTATAATTAGAAAAGATTGTATTAGAAAAGAAATGAGATAAACCATTGTTTGAAACTTTTTAGCCTTTGCAAATCATAAAAAAATATTAATGAGTATGTTAAAATTTCAGGTATAAAAATGACTTCCACACAGATATTAGCTATATTTAAAAAAAAAAAATCAAATTGTAAAATTTTAAGGGTTAATTGCAAATAAAATCATGTTTTTTTTTTCGCTTATTGCAATTTAATCTAAACTTTTGAATCTTTGCAAATAAAACTTCAACTTTAAATTTGTTAGCAATTCTAACCAAGTGACAAATTTCAATCTGCCCTAAAATGATGATTGATTATGTGTTGTCATCCGAACCCAATCTAAAAATATTAATACAATTAATTATTCATTGTTTAGTAAGTGAAACATTATTTTCGGACAATTATAAAAGTATTTATTAGTTCAAATTGCAACGAAATGTTAAGTTGGAGTTTTGTTTGCAAAGATTCAAAAGTTTAGAATAGATTGCAATTTGCGAAAATGTTGTGATTTTATTTGCAATTAACCCATTTTTTAATCAATAAAAATTAATTTGATTAATTATTATAGTTAAAATTTTGAAAAAAGAAAATTCCGTGCGAAGTACGGGTAGACAAAACACTAGTATGTTAAGCAAGTTGTTATACCTTTTAAATTCCATTGAATTTTCCTTACTATTTTTACATGTAACACATATGACCCACCATATAATAATAAATATTACATTTCTTAAATCATTAAAAAAAGGGGGTAAAAAAACTCAGGAACTAAGGGGGCATATTATAATTAAATGGAGAAATTGATATTATTTTATATGTAAAGAAAAAGTCAACATTAGAGGGGTTTGTAATTGCAGACAACATTAGGGGCTGTAATTGTAGACAAAAATGTTTTGGCTGGATAAAGTAAAATTATAAATAAAATAAATTATCTAAAAATTGTAAGTAATTATATATAAAAGCACCTAATTAACTATTATAAAAACAAATTAATTCATCCAATTAAATATTTGAATAGATAATCTTTTTATGAAATTTAATTAAGTGTAGTTTTTTTTTTTTTTTTGTCTTTTATAAGAAAATAGTTTGAATTGATTATGAATTAAAAGTATGATTTTAATATTATTGAATATTTAAATACTTAATCAATTTATGAAGAAACAAAATTATAATTTATTTGGTTTTCAAATTTTCATAAATTATTTAGATTTTAAATAATATGCATATTTTATTATATTCTTATTTAGTATTTTAAATAGTATTTATGATTCTTTGCTGGTTACATTTTAAAATTTTAATCAATTTGATTACTATTTTCTATACACAATTTGATTTTTATTTTAGAATTAATTTAAAATTGTTAAATAGTTGAGGTGCAACTGGTTTAAAATTGATGTGGGACTTATTTAGCGTATACATGGGTTCTAAATAAGCATTGTGCTAAAATTAAGAGTTTGAAGCTTATTAAAGGTTAATTTTTTTCGAACAAATGGTGACTTGAGCCCATAACCTTACCACATAAATAGTAAAACTCTAACCATTTATGTTATTCCATATAAGCTCTAGTCACAAGTTTTTTAATTGAAACTCTGTATTAAAATATTATAACTAAGTATAAATTAAATCAACAATTAAATACTTGTTTTAAATCCCCTTTAAACTAGTTCCAGTTCCAATTTTAAGATTAAATCGATAAGAGTATTATCCAACCAAAATAGTACTCAAGCAATTACAAAATTCAATGAAACAATATCATCTAACAAAGAGGAGAAAATTACTTCCAAAAAAAAAAATGCGACAAAATGGTTAGAGAGAGTAAGAACTAAGAGGTGAGAAGGTTAGATTTTGAGTAGATCTTAAGTTAATCTATTTCGAGCGAATTCCAATATGGCATAAATAATATCTAAGTGTTGGCGCCGTTGGATGTTCAAGAAGATTTTACGGGGCAAAGAATGAGTACCGTAGTTTGGATGTTGATCGTAAAACGCAGGAGATTGCGACAACTTTTTTCTTTCTCAACTTTCATGAGGAATGTAGAACAAAGACTCTGGAGCATAATTTTGAGAAACCTGGAAAGGTGTTGGGCATCTTCATCCCAAAAGGAGTCAGGAGAGACAAGTATGAGAATTTGTTCGGCTTTGTTCGTTATGTAGGAGTTCAGATTGGAGACAGAAAAAAAATGTGGTGGTCTAAAACTCCATATGAATGACCAATTTTAAACTAAGAGTTTTACATCCCTAAGTTCGATTACCAACAAGCCCAATCCGTGGAGACGATAAACCCAATAAGTATCCCGGAATTGAAACTGTGTTCCAGGACTGAGGATAAATCATACAATTTGTTGAGAACGACATTGTCAAGATAATTAATTACGAAACCATTATTAATTTTTCAACGTCAGAGGAAAAAGTTGAATGGTTGACAAATTGTTGTGTTAGTTGTCTTGAGGGAGATTTCGAATGGGAGGAGCATGGAGATGAGATGCACAGTGAATGGGGAAATAAAATCAATCTTTGTCATTTAGGAGACAATACCAGTAGGATCCATAATTTGGACAAAAAGAATCCATCTAATGATATGGATGAAATATTGGTTCATGTAGTGTAGATCTTGACAAAAGAAAGATGTGAATCGCAAAAGAAAGTGTTAATCTCAGTGTTATGATATCAGATTGATCTGATATCAATTGTGAGTGTGTGTGGTGTTTTTCAGAGTAGTGTTAATTGAAATATTGACAACATGCGTGACAACACAAGACGGTTACGAACAGTTATGAACAAATCTAAGCACTTTTAAACAGCGGAAGTCTTAAACACCTTGCAAATGGAATTCAAAAAAATTCATAGACTTAAATAAAGTCTATGATGTCTCATGGTGAAAAGTTTCACTATAACCATGTAGTGATACAAACAAATATCTAACATAAGATCTCAAAGTGAGGGTAAGGTGTAAACACACCGCCTAAACAGATCTACGATGACTAGAAAACTGATCACACTCAGACCCCAATCTAGTCTATTTTCGATCCCAATACTGATAGGAGCGTTACAACGTTCGATCGGCACAAAAGATAATAGTATCGACCCTTCTACACTAGATTGAACACTCGATAGTGTAACTCTTGGTTACTACTTCCTGGCTTGTTTCCCCTAATTTTTCCTTCGTCTATCTTCTGGTAGGATCCACCGGAAGTTACAATCACTAGGCCAGTTTGGAAAAACCTAGAAACAATTCCTCAACTAACTCCATGATTAAGAAATAACCGCCCATATATGATGTATTTGATCTCCTCACTTGATTATCGCAGCCGCATGACCTGAAATGTTCTAGGTCTTCATCCTGCGAACACAACATCAAACACAACATAGAACAAAAGTGTTAGTGTTAGGAGAAAGGAAAAATTCAGTAATGTTATCCAGAATGTTGCCTAAACATTTTTTACAACACTGACATAACATTAACAAAAAGGTTTGGACCAGATGTCAAGATTCAAGTTTCCCGAGGAAACAAAGGTGAGGTCACCCAACGGTCCTGATGTGGCGCCCCAGAGGAGCACTACCATACTAGGGGAAAGATAAGCATCATTTGTCAATAAAAATATAATCAATAACAAGTAAATATCATATATCTGGTGGAATAAATCCTTGATGGACTACATTTGTTAAGTCAATTACCACGATAGTAATCCTAAAGCACAAGTTGTTCGTTCAACAACAAGAGGCCGTGCAAAAAGATGTTGAGCGAGCATTTAAAGTCTTACAAGCATGTTTCACATTTCTTTGACGCCCGTGTGTTCTCTGGGATAAAAAAAATCTGAAAAATTATGATGATTTGTATCATCATGCACAACATGATAGTAGAGGATGAACAAGACACGTACCAAACTTATTATGATCCCACATAATTTCTTATGTATGACCATACATGTGATGAATGATGATCAACATTTTCAATACTCCACTGAACGCATTGCAAACTTATCTACTTATATGCCTGATAAGGGACAACTTCGCAATAGAGAAGCTCACATCGCACTTAAAAATGACTTGACTGAGCATATATGGCAAAAGTTTAGCATTGGTAATTAGATATATAATTTGCATCTTCAATATTGTTTTATTTTACGCATCTATTTGTAGTTTGATTTATTTATTTATAATTTGTATTTCAATTCTTGTAATTTTAATTTTGTTATTGAGATTGTAGCTTATTTTATATGTATAATAATTTTTTCACAAATTATGTGCATTAAATATCATATAATTTGTAATATTTCTTACATCTTTATATATAATAAAAAATTATTATGGAGTATATGTAATTTTTAAATAATAAAATAAATAATTATTTAATGTTGGATTATTAATACAATATAAAAAAATTGAGACGGGATCTCACAACACCCTATAATACCCTTCAACATATAACAAAAAATAACAGTCTAAAAAACAGATGTAAAGTTTAATACTCCCTCCGTCCACGAGTAAGTTTCCCACTTCTTTTTGTTGAATGGTTTAAGAAAGTGTATTTGTTTATTAATATATGGTGGGCCACATGTTGACTTTTGGGATAAAGTAATGAATAGTGTTGAAAAATAAAGTGAATGAGTGGCATTTTTGTAATATTGTGTGAGTTTGAAGGTTAAAGTTTATATATAATAGAGTGTTGTTATTTCCATTTATGGAATGAGAAACTTACTCGTGGACGGCCCAAAAAAGAAAGTGGGAAGTTTACTCATGGACGGAGGGAGTAAAAGTTAATGAAAGTATCTTTACATGTCTCTGTATTAAAGTTTAATAAAAAAACTACTCCACTCCAAGTAAAAACTAAGGGGATGCTGATATAAACAGGGAATGAGAAACACTATGACATGATAGAAGAGAGGAATGAACGCATCCTTCCAAACTGAATAAGTACAAATGAGAAAGTCTTTTGTAACAGAGCTCCAAATTAATATTTAGACTTTATTTTGTTTTAAAATTAAGGGCTTGTTTGTTTTCGAATTTAGGTGTGCATGTGAAATCATGACTTTATATCCACAAGATGTAAAGTCCTTTATGAACATTAAAAGTATGTGTTTGTTTTGAGATTTTGATAGGATGAGAAATTATTTTATGTCAAATCATGTGTAAGAGTAAAGTAGGATGTGTGAGAGAAAAGTATGAAAAAGAGAGTGTGTAAGAGAAAAGTGCAATATGAGTAATGATTGAGTTGAGAAACAGGATGTGTAAGAGAAAAGTAGGAAAGAGAGTGTGTATAAGAAAAAAGTGATATGTGAGTAATGATTGAGTGAAGAAAGTTGATATGTAAGTAAAGAGAAAAGTGATATGTGAGTAATGATTTAGTGAAAAAAAAAAATTAAGTTAGTGAATTGTATTGGGATATCTAATACTCCCTCCGTCCCACTTGAATTTGCACACTACTAAAAAAAGAAACATTGATTTACGTGCACACTCACAAACTTATACACATATTTACCCATATGCCACTACTTTATTAAAAAAAACACTTTATTAAGAAATGTGTCATCTTGTAGGGTGCAAATTAAAGTGGGACGGAGGGAGTAATATTTTTTATAGGTATTTATAGGTATGGATGGAGAATGAGATGTAAAAACTGGATATTACATCTCTGACTAGAATAAAACGGGTTCAAAAAGTTCTAGTCCGATACGAGTTAATCTCAAAACAAACAAGCACTAATAGATCCTCACTTTAATTTTTAGACTGATACCAATCTCTTAGACTATATTTATCAATAACCCATCATAATCCAATCTTCTAATAAATAATTCATTTCTCACTCCTCCACATATACAATCTATAACACAATCTAATTTCATCTTTTTTCATACTTTATCAACAACCCAACTCAACCTAAAATAATTTTCTATTTTTTACTATTATTTAATAATACATTTATCTATAATCATTTTTACTATTTTTATAAGGCAATATATTAAATTATTTGATGTTCAAAATTATAAATATAGTATTAAAAGAATCATCATACACTTTAAAATAAACTACAATCTCAATAACACAATTAAAATTACAAAAATTAAAATATAAATATGTATGAAAAATGAAAGATATTAAGAGAAATAATTAAAATTAAGAAAAAATATAATATAAGATTGTGATTCAAAATATCTCTTTTTATAGAGAATAAAAAATTATGAATTTTGATATAATTATTATTATATTCTTTTATAGATTAATATTTAAAAAATGAAAATATAAAGTTTGTTTAATAAAATTTTACACAGCAAATAAGATAATGCCACATGTAAAATGATTAGGAGAGGAAATTGAGATATGCGCCCACGATCCAGGCCGGACGGCCGTTCCGTTCGTGGCTTCCATTTTTTATTTGATTTTTTTTTTTTTTACTTTTTCTTTGTCTTTTATGATAATCGATTGGCATGATCAACTAATAAACACAGTCTTACAAATTTTTTCCTACACAAATTGACAGAAACAAACACAGATGTTATAATAAAAGCAGATCCAAAACAGAGAATTCTCATAGTAGATTCGGGGAGTTCTAGAAGCAAGAAAATGGTAAAGGACTATCCATGGTGCTTCTAATCACCCACCACTCAATTGCCAAACATTGGGTAAAATTAGACATTACTGTCGTCAAAATTAAGAAATAGTCACCAGGTATCATTTCCAGAACAAATTTTAAGAAAAAAATTCAGAGCCTTGAAAACAGAAAAAAGTTAACATGCTGGAAAAACATTGGTGATTATTCATAACACCTGAAATCAACATCCATATTTGGCCCTATTTTATGGGGCATAATTGCAGCAATAATAAACAAGATCTCAAACCATAAAATCCACGTCACTAAAATAACCTTTCTACAAAAATTTCAAAACCGACGAGAACCAGTCATGTTTGTATTTCAATACAAAAACTTTAGAGTCAAATAAAAATCGAGATTAAACATGAAGCAAATTAAAATGAGGACTTAATCCCAGCCAGTCGGTGCCACTACATCAGCCGGCGGTGCTGCAGTTGGTGGAGCAGCTGCAGCATCCCATCCATTTCCTCCGTCTACCACTGAACAAGAATTAATGATCATGCTTTCAGTTGACATAAAAGCAAAACTAGAAAAATGAGAAACTAACAGCAAATGTAAATATATAACCAAAGATTGAGAATGCAGAAGCCATTTGAGGCCTCTGCAGCATAAGAAACACGCAGCTTTTTTCAACATAGTGTCAAACAGAACCAGTTCGAATTCAATTAAATAAGTTGAGCAACTACTAGGCACATAATTAGAAAGATTTAAAAAATAATAATGATTCAGTAATTCATTTAAATACAAATCAAAACAGCAACATGAATTTAAGAACTACAAGTTACACAATAAATAAATAAAAAATGAAACAAATACTAACCTGCATCAGCTGCATTCCACCCAGTTGCAACTGCGGGAACTGAACCAGCAACGTCAGCACCAGTCCATTGAACATCAGGGATTGCAGATGACCATTCGGGACCTGCAGTATAATCAACTGGATAATCTAGAGCAGGAACGTCCTCCTGTTCTTCTTCCTTATTCTCCTCAGGCTCCCTGTAGAAAAATAGATCAACCTGCCAAAAAAAGTCCAGATGAATAAGAACTTCAAAAATCTTGTCACTACCCCAACCCCGGGCAAACAAGTTCGAACATATGAGCAATAGTTAAATATAGGAGTTAAAAAAAAGTAATCTGAATGAAATAACATCAACACTATTATGGTTCACAAAGATTAAAAATGTAATGCAGGTTGAAATGTAACTTATGGATTGTACCATAATATCCCATTTGTGTCCGGGGGCAGCAATGCCACGCATCTGCAAGACCATCCTAGCCAAGAGCCAGAACAAGCAACCGATGCTGTGCTTTCCCTTGTTATTGGCTGGAATACCAATATCAACGTAGCGCATAGGCGAATCAGTGTCACAGAAGGCAATTGTGGGAATGTTAGACAGAGCAGCTTCTTTAATTGGCTGCAAACAAGATTAGACTATCAGAACCCTACTGGAGAACAAACAGAAAAAAAAAAAAGAGAAAGAGAATAACCTGGTGATCAGTTCTTGGGTCAGTAAGAATGAGTAGTCTTGGCTCACTGAAAGATGTCTGAAGCTGGTTAGTGAAAGTTCCAGGGGTGTGACGTCCAGCAATAGCATGAGCACCAGTGTACTGCGCAAACTTCAATACAGCTCTCTGACCATAAGGCCTGGCAGACTGGACGATGATATCTTGTGGGTTCTCAATGCCAACAATTACCCTGGCAGCCATCTGAAGCTTTTCCCATGTTTTCCCAAGGTTAATGATGTAAATTCCTGAAAATCGTTTAGTTTAGGTCTAACTAATACACAGACTTGCATAATGTCAACTTCACAAAACCCTTCTCTAGATTTATTTCATGTTGGTGTACAAGAACTCAAGACAAATTTTAACTTAAAACTATTTCAGGAGCAAAATCTGAAGGGACAGAAATGGAAGAAATACAAATAATGCAACTAATGGAACCATTAATCCGAAATAATGCAAATAATGCAGCTAATTATCCCAGCATACAATTGAGTTTTTTTTTTGTCTCACTTCAGTAAACAAACAATTCAAAGCAAAGTTGTACACTGTGATCCAAGATGACAAATAGTAAAATCACTAATTTAGCTTTAAAACATCGGAAACAGAAAGTTTTTTATCACCCAAAGCAAAATGACTGCATCTAATCAACCAAATGGAACAGCATGCTATATAAATTTAAATTGTGGTACAATATAAGTTGGCAATCATCCAAACAACAAAAGATGGGTTTAAATCTACGAATGAGAATAACACAAAGCCTTTGCTCTTTTCCAGAACTTAAATCTAATAGCATAAAACAACGATGGATGCAGTAAAAGAAATCATTCCAATTTAGTAACCACAGCAAACCAAAATTGCGAAACAGCATGATAAGCTTTCATATAGCTTAAACAAATAATTAAACTAACACCAAAAGAACAAAACAGCAGCAGATCTAACGACTGTGAATAGGGGACAACATCGCACCGTAGAAAATATAAAAAGAAACAGATTGAAGGTAGTCAAATTACCATCATTGCGGCGCTTGAAAACGTAACGCTCCATTTGGAAATTACAGTTTTTTGTGCCGAGATGGACTTCGGCCGCCAACATCATCTGAATGTCGGCCTCCTTCGTCGACAGTATCCTTGCCGGAGTCGCCATTTTCAAAAGCTGCTCTCTCTGCTTAGGGTTGGAAGGTTTTTCAAAGCTGCTCTCCCTGTTTAGGGTTTCCAATGCAGCTTACCTCCTCTCCTCGCATGCTTCGCGAGAGCAAGTATGAATTTATATTTTAGGTCTAGTAAAAGGGTTGGGCCGAATTGGTCAGGCCCAGTAATACTTAGGCCCAACTTTTGAGAACTATATCTATCTATGGGCCCAACTCGGCACAGGGGCACCATTAGACAATTGGTAGCCTTTGATAAAGGATCGATCAACGGCTGGCATGCAATAGGAATTGTTTCGACTTTGCGATAGATTTGCCATCGTATTTCCAATTCTCCACAATTTAAAAAAGATCTCATTGTTAATATTTTTTTGACATTTGCTGGATTTTTTTTTACATTGATTCATTTGCTTAAAATTATCAAATTTAACTATGGTTGTCACTTAAATTATCTGGAATAGTTTATATCATGAGTGCAGCATCTATTGTTAATAGATTTAATTTAATTTAGTTTTAAGAATCTTAATTACATATTATTTAAAAAATTGTTAAATTAAAAAAATTGCATTCATGTCACAAATTAGTGTATGTATTGGGTGAAAATAGTTTATACATGAAGCACTTTTACAATAATTTTTAATGTAACTAACTAAATATTCTTTAATTTAACAACTAATTCTTTTGTAACTTTCAGTGAAAACAACTAATACCATTCGAAATGAATATTTTTTAATAAAAATAATTAATATAATTCAGTGAAAACACGTAATATCCTCCAAAATTAATACATTTCTGGTAAAAAATAATTAATATCCATCCAATATTTTGCCCACAAATTATACCACCAATCCTTAAAAAAAAGGTGGATCATTTTTGCATGTAATAATGAATTCATAAAAGTCACAATTGTATTAAGTGAAACTTTAAAATAAAGTGTAACGATTTAAAAAAAAAATGTCAGTACAAGTTAAATTAACAGCTAAATATTATCTTTAAATCCTCCTTGGACTAGTTCTAATTTTAACATAACCTTCATTGAAATTTCTCAATATTCGTTCTTAAATTGTACTCTCGAGGATGTAATTGAATTTTAATTCGACCAAAAAGTAAAGATACAAAAACTGATCCGCTTTAAATAAAGTTATTCAAACTCAACTCCATTTACAACCAAAAAATACAAACATAATTACTCTGTACCAATATTTTTTGCACATTAAATTGAACAAATATTTTAAGAAAAATACATTTTTTAAATAAAATAATAATATATAAATAAATATGTGTATATTATTATGAGCGTGTATATAAATTGAATTTTTTTTTTTTTTTTGGTGTGCATACAACTAACTTTGCCTTCATCTATTGATTCCTCAATCTCATCTCTAACATAGTATGCCAATGATTATGAAATAGTAAACACATAATATGTGAAGAATTGGAGAATATTCATAGTGACAGAGAGAGTTTCAAATAGCCATTTGAAAGTAGCATTGGTTGCAGATGGAGTGGAGCCGTTTCGCTCTTGTGTTTATTTGTGCGGTTCCGTACAGTACATCAGAAGAGCCAACAACTTTATATTCTCTTGAAAATCGCATTCCAAGTTTCCAACACATGGGCTGGTACGCGAGCCCATTGTGCATCTTCAACTGGGTCTCTTCAGTTGGGTTAGTAACACTCTGTATATTCACATGGCTCAGCTTATATACAGTACTATTTTTTGTTAATACAAATATTTAAAAAAAAATCTAGATCATATAATAATTTTAGGATTTTTTTTTTAAAAGCATATGTTCAGTGTTATTTTTTTTTGCATTTTTTTTAAATTGTCAAATGTTTTCGATTTTTTTTAAATACTTTTTGGGTGGAGAGTATAAAAAAAAGTGTGTATAGAGTGAAATTGGTTTATATATAAATTAATAAAAGGTATTAGTTATTTTCACTAAAGAGTATTAGTTGTTTTTACTGGAGAGTCTTAGTTCATTTTCACTGAACAACTAAGACAATTTTAGTGTAAATTAGTAATACTCTTCAGTAAATACAACTAATACCCTTTAGTGATTAATGTATAAACCAATTTCACTCTATACTTTATATAAAAAAAAAAGACTATTCACATTCATCCCAGCCCCTAGGTCTAAGTCTACAGACGCTCGAGAGAATAACACTCAGTTTTGGCTCTTGAATAAATCATTTGTCCCCAATCTTATTGCAATTAATACACAAGCGCTTAAGAGTTAAGAGCATTTAAGTTTATCTTTGTTTTGCATTCAAGAGCATTTATATCTTGTAATCGTCGTTATATTTGTCACTTCTATAGGACGAAACTACTTGCAAAAATCATGTGATCCGTAGATTATGATAAAATGACTGCAGATATAATGTGACTATGGGTAAAACTAAAATGGTTGTAGAAATCATGTGATTTGTTAACTGCATATATATATATATATATACACAAAAAATACAAGTGAACTACAACAAACTAAGATAAAACAACGATTCAAAAAAAAAAAAAACTAAGATAAAACAAATGCCATAGAAAACCAAACCATTTTTAGTCAATGGTTTTAGTTACTGCATATATCAAACATATCACCTATCATAGGCTTGGGGCTTGGCGTACTAACTTCTAGCAACTACTCCCTCCATCTCAAACTCATTTTTCTGTTACTGTATGTGCGGACTTTAAGAAAAGAGTTGTTTATACTATTTAAAGTGATAAAGTAGATATTTTTTGTTATTAGTGTATGTAGAATATAATAT
This sequence comes from Ballota nigra, assembly GCA_947034835.1. Classification (NCBI taxonomy): domain Eukaryota; kingdom Viridiplantae; phylum Streptophyta; class Magnoliopsida; order Lamiales; family Lamiaceae; genus Ballota; species Ballota nigra. The sequence continues at coordinate 71,001,987 of OX344720.1, read as the reverse complement.
TAAAAAATATTGTTACTTTTTTGCCAAAAATAGATATAGCAAACAAGTATGGGACGAACCTTTTTGGCAATGTAATAAATAAGTTTGAGACGGAGGGAGTAATATTTATTGATAAAAAAAAAATCACATGTCATAAAGCATATGTACATAATGATTGAATGAGTGCATTAAGAAAATAAAAAAGAAATTAATGGCATGTAGAATAGTGCAGTTTACTAAGTGGTGGTATTAGAATATGAAAGTGTTGGATGGATTCATCAGCCTAATTTTAATTTTCAGAACAAACATTGGTTGATGTTCTTATATCTCCAAAGATTCATGTAGAAAGTATTACGCATTTTTTAAATTATGATAATTAGAATTTGATTAATTATATGATTAGTCATTTAGGAAATCATAACAATTTCTTGGCAACAACCTTGTAGCAGTAACCTTGGACCCCACAACTGCTATTGTGTTACTGATAGATGACTTATCTTCTTCCCACCATTCCAACCTTGCACCCAACAGTCCAAAATTTCTTTGAAGTTGAGCAGTCCATTCTTGATTTTTAACATGACTAGTGGCTAAAATTTGGCAATTAAATTAGTGAAATATGGATAAATATCCCTTATAGAGGTTTTCATTTTAAAAAATGTTGTTTTTTTATTTTTTAAATGTTCCACGCGATCCTTGTACGATCTCCTGCATGACCCTTGTGCGACCCTTTTCGTTGGCATTTTGTAAAAAAATAAAAATGTTGAGTGATATTTTAAAAAATAAAAATTCGAGAGTGACATTTTTTCATATTTTCCATTAAATTATCATTGATCATTGGTAGACTGAACTTTTATGTATGTTTTTTTTATCGTTACTCCAATAAAGAAAACTATATATATAATGATCAATAATGTCTTGAAAAGATTCATTTCATAATCTCATCATATGTAGAACTGTGTGATAAATAGTTTGAACCCATGAAATAAAAAGTTTACCTTTTTGATATTGTTACTTTAAATAGTGCAAGCAATGTCGATTTCTTACCTCTAATTTTGTGAAAAAAATTCAATTTAAACTCAAACTAACTTAAGTAACAAAGTCCCATGGGGACCCATAAGTTAGATATCAAATCATTTGTAAACTGAAACCATACATACATGGCTTTGGCTTCACTTGTAATCAACTTCACATAAAATTCTCCTCCAAACATTGTTTCAAGCATTGCACATGCTCTCCTTCTCCCCTCTCGTCTGCAATGGGCACGCCGAGAGGAAGGATATCGTTGTCCATTATAACGATCATAATTTTAGCCTTCATCGTCCTCTTGTACACCGAAAGACTGGGCTCTTTAACTTCCAAGACATGTGCTAGAAGAAATGCTGGTAAGAAATATGTGCTTAATGCTATTCAGATTCTAACATGCCATAATGATGTTGAAAAGAATGCACATTGGTTATGGATTTACAGATGACATAAATGTGGATGGATTGGATTCAGATGATGGGGTCGGGTTTGATCCAGATGAATGCAGCGTAAACCATGGAAAATGGGTGTTCAATCAGTCGATAAAGCCTCTGTACTCGGACAGAACATGCCGGTATCTAGACAGGCAAGTGAGATGTGTGAAGAATGGAAGACCAGATTCTGATTATAGGCACTGGGAATGGCAACCTGATGATTGCAAATTGCCTAGGTAATAGTCCTATTGTTGTCGAATTCGAATATATAAGTTCGCGATGTAGTAGGATTTTTTTAAGTTCAAACTCAACTATACCTAATTATATAGGCAAATGAGCATTGATGAACATAGACATTTTATCTTTACTATATTAATTAACACTTCAAAGTCAACTGGTACCAATGTAATAAAAAAATTCAATCAAACTGTTTATTTATATTTTATCACAAATCATAGAAATGAAACGATATAGAGTACTAGTGGATTACCAAAAAAAGTACTAATACTGTTCAATCTATAAACCTCACAATACCTCATAATATCCTCCAACTTATGACAAAAAATAACTGCCCAAAAAGTAGGCCTACTAATATTGGACGGAGGGAGTAATATTTTTCTTCAGATGAACTAGTTTTTTCTCCTTATATATTTCTCAATTTTTTTCTTTGAATAACGCAAGTTTTGATCAAATGCACTTGGTTGCCTATTTGATTATTAGAATTGGTGTTATATAGTCGAGCCTGGTCCTTGTGGAAGCCTAATTAAATATGTTTCAGACTATTTGTTCATGCTAGCAATTTTAATCAAGAAAATTGAGCTCAAATTCAAAAAATTAAGCTCGATCGAGCATTTGATGTCCGAATTATTATCTTCCTATATTGATTCTTGAAATTTTCTCGCAGGTTTAATCCTAAAATAATGCTGCAAAAACTTAAAAGAAAGAGGCTAATGTTTGTAGGGGATTCATTGCAGAGAGGGCAGTGGCAATCCTTTGTTTGCCTCGTTGATTCTGTAATACCGAAAGGGAAGAAATCGATTAAACGAGGTCGTTTGCATACTGTCTTCAAAGCCAAGGTTTTATTTATTTTATAATAATTTAAATGTTAAGTTCTTAAAATATATATTTATTCATTTGGAACTGAATTTATGGCTCGGTTTAAATAGAGTCCTACATTTTGTTAATACACTTAACCCAAAAAATGTTCAGAATTTTTTTTGATAATTTTCGGAATTTTTTTCCCGAAAATGTGAAACACACACACACTAAGCATATGCATTTTCGAAATTCTTTTCTGAAAAATGTTACGTTTTTCAAAAAAAAAATCCCGAATATTTTTTTAGGTGGAGTGTAATTATATATAACCTAGGCCGAATTTAATTATGTCTTTGCTTTCAACAAATTGTGTAGGAATACGATGCTACCATAGAGTTCTATTGGGCTCCCTTCCTGATAGAATCCAACACAGATGTCCATATAAAAGCGGATCCAAAACAGAGAATTTTGAAAGTTGATTCAGTTGCCAAACATGCCAAATATTGGATAGGAGTAGATATCCTTGTCTTCAATACTTACATTTGGTGGATGAGTGGCCTCAAGACCAACACATTGTAATAAAGTCTCTCACCCTCTTTATTTAATTAATCATTATTAATGTCTTAACACGAATACGATACTTTAATAGATATTTTATCTGGTGAAATATCATATTGTGTTGTTAAATGTAGGTGGGGTTCGTTTGCTAACGGAGAAGAAGGATATGAAGAGTTGGAAACACATGTTTCCTACACATTAGGACTAAGAACATGGGCTAATTGGGTGGATTCAAACATTAATCCGAGCAAAACACGAGTATTTTTCACTACAATGTCCCCTGCACATCACAAGTAAGTCGTTGTGTTCCAACTTTTAGCCTAAAAATTTCAAAATATTAAATTCTTTTGGCTATTTCCAGGCCTGCGGATTGGGGTAATGAAAACGGGACAAAGTGCTCCAATGAGACGAAACCAATAACCAACAGACAACATTTCTGGAGTGGCTCGGACAAAACGATGATGAGTGTTGTAGCGAATGTGGTGAGAAGGATGAAGGTTCCTGTGACTATGTTAAATATAACTCAATTATCGGGATATAGAATCGATGCACACACCTCAATTTACACTGAATTGGCCGGCAAATTGTTGACAGATGAGCAGAAAGATGACCCTTTACATTTTGCCGATTGTATACATTGGTGTCTACCGGGAGTTCCTGATACTTGGAATCAAATACTTTACGCAAATTTATTGTTATAGAAAAAAAATTAAGCGTGAACAAAAATTATAACATAAACTCAATTGTATTTCATATCATGCCATAATGCATCAATTGTCCATATTTGAATGAAATCAATCCATTTTTCAATTATAAATAATGTTTCATCTCTTATTAAACAACAAATAAAATGTCATGCACTGTGACTAATTATAATTCTTTTAGGGGGGAATTACTTAGAGATACATGAGTCTTGTGCCACTTTATGCTACACTACATGAGCATTTCAATAAACAATTTGGAGTCTAGAAATAAAGAAAATAGACAAAAGAACCCCTATACAATAAGGCCATGTTTGGTAGCTGTGATGGGAAACAAGGCCAAGATGGGCTTTAAGAAATGGTTATGGGCTGAGGCCATGTAAAGAACCGTTGTGAGTGTTTGGTAGATAAGATTGTAAACCGTAGCCGCTGTTTGGTAGACCCGATAGAGTCCTTAAAAGCGTAGGCATAAATCATGTCGGGTGTTTGATAGGCAAGATTGAATTGTTGTGATAATGTTTTATGGACAATTATACCCTTCTCAATATATTACCCAACTATTCTCCCATTTTTTCATTTTCTTCATTTTTTCGGCTCCCAACTAGGGTTTCATCTTCAATGGGCTCATCTTCTTCGCACAACCAATAGTCTTCGTCTTCGTTCTTCGTCGTACATTCTAGCGCTAGATACGCGAACGACATTGTCAATTTCCGATTTACTTTCAGGTACGTAGCAAAGTTTTATGTAATCGTGTTTCTTCTTGTTCGACTTATACGGAAATTTCCACTATTGACGACCTTATTCTTTTTTTTTGGTGATGTGCGGTTTAAGTCTTCAAAATGGAGAGTGGAGATAGCAGCAGTTTCGGCCTGAAAAACAGGGCCAAGAAAACCGACAGGGTGAGGAGGGCTTGGACTCCGGTTGAAGAATCTATTCTTGCCGATGTAATGAAGGAGCTTGTGGCGTTGGGCTGGAGGTCGGAGAATGGATTTAAGCCCGGGTACCTTTTGAAATTGGAGGCTGGAATGCAAAAAAGACTTCCTGGTACAGATATCCGTTGGAATCCCCACATAAATTCAAGGCTAACAATTTGGAAAAAAACCCATGGATCTCTCCTCACTATGATGAAGAACAATTCTGGAATAGGGTTCAACTGGGACACGGGCATGATTGATTGCCACGACGAACAATGGAAACTCATTCTCAAGGTATTTTTGGATTGTTTGGATTTATATGTTAATATATGCAATTTTAGTAGCGTGAACTATGATGGTTGTTGTATTCATATGGGGCATATAGTGGGATGATGATTTTTCTTTGAAGGACGCATTAGTATGAAAAACATGGCTGATTATTTTGGAAGTGAATTCAGTTTCATGAATCCTTTTGTTGAATGTCACTGTTTAATCTTCATCTAGCATATTTTGGTATCTACACTATGTATTGAGCTATTGGTATGAGATTTTGAATGGAAGTTGTGATTGGCTTCAACGCTACTGTTGCAATTTTTGCATAGTATTGTAATGTAGTAATTCGTATTCCTAGTGTTGGCCTTACTGTTGCACTATTGTTTTATACACAATTTATACATAATTTAGGGGCTTAGCTTTATGAGAATGGTCCAATGTTCGAGTTACTTAATGATTATTATTGTCAAAATGGTTAACGGTGCATAGTTTGTTATTTATACGTAATTTTTTGTTGAACAGAGTGATCCAAATGACATCCACATGCGTTACAAAGCTTGGCCGTTGCTCGCAGATTGGAATGAGATATTTGGAGTTGATAAGGCAAATGGTGGTAATGCTGAAGATGTAAAGGAGGCCACGAATGTGCTAGGCAATGAGGACATCTCCCGTGGTGGCGAAAACAACCCAAATCCCTCGGGGGTTGACGGCGAAGAAGGTCCGGTTGACATGGAAGTGACAAGTGATTCAAACCGAGTGAATGCAGCAACTGGAAGTAAAAATATTGGTAAGAAAAGAATGAATGTTCCCGTGACACCAACTGATAAATTGTGTGATGTGTTGCTCACGATGAACACATCATCTGATCTTCGCATGGAGAGCCTTGTTCGTGTAATGGGGTATGATGCTAGCATGGGCAACACGCGAAAGGAGTTGTTCGCTGTCATGGAAGGAATACCTGATATTAGTGATGATGACAAGGTTGACGCTGGTCACATTCTTGCAAAAAATCCTGAATGCTTGGAATGGTTTATGGGAATGGGAAATGCCGCTAGAGCACGATATGTCCGCCGTCTCCTTAGTGGCATTTTGAAAGTTTAATGGTTTGGTTTAACTAATTTGCATATGCTAGATTAGCTATTCTATGTGTCAATATTTTGAACACTAATTTTGTGGGGCTTTGGATGCCCCAATCTGTATTCCAATTTGGGTAATTAAGTATTCTGAAGTGTCATGTTTATGAACACTGCTTTTGTGTAGATGCATCCCCCAAATTGTGTTTTTTAAGACCCTTGTAATTGGGGGTAGATTTGACTCTATGATCCTGCCTTTTTAAGTATGGGAATGATTAAACTCTTTTGCTTTTTACCTATGTTCTTTGACCTATTCAGTATTGAGTCTTATTCAATGCTATACAAATATTGATGGTATTTAATCATCTCAATTATTCATATGTAATCAGTGTATCAATTTGATAAATCGAAAAAGTTTGATTTTTGCTCCAAATACATGAATGTACATGCATAGATAGATTACATAGTATACCAGATTAACTAAAAACTTATATATATGATGATGAACTCCAAAAAATATATGATGATGGACTCCACTAGCTTAGTAATTATTAAATTTTTATGGTTACAAATACTTAAAAAAAATCATAATGTGATATTTCGATTGGGGTTACAGACTTGTATGATACTCCATCCATCCCATCTTGGATTTGCACCGTAAGAGTTGCATATATTTTTTAGAAATGTGTGCTTTTGGAATTAATTTTATAGGTAGTACATAAATAAAAGATATTAGAAAACGACTAGCAATATATATATATATATATATATATATATATATATATTGCTATATATATATATATTAAGAGTTTAATATTTGAATGGATCTTCAATTTGGGATACTGATACTGCTAATATTAAATAATTTCTTGCCAAAAAAATTCAATCTTTGGGTAAAATAATAATTAATATGTTTTTTTCATACCAAACATTCAATTAGTCAAAATCTAAATAGCTAAATTTCGACACACAAAACATTAAATGAACACTTCCACTTATTTTTTTATAAAATGTATATTACTAAAAATTAAACAACAATAATATAGGATAGTCTGACATAGATTTTGGCCAACACATTGACCCATTTGATGGCCCACTAAGGCCCAATAACTCCCGCCAAAATACCAACAATAACCTATTAGATAGCTTTTGGTTTCCCGCTATTATCAAAACACTTGCCGCTCGGTCTTCTCTGACTTCTCCTGTGAAGCGATAATGGTGATTCGACGGCAACTGTGAAATGCCCGCGCAACGACCATAAAAAGTATCCTCCGAAAGCATCCCACCCACCGGCATTAAAAGTGCAGTTCCGACGAATTTGGCGAATCGAGGTAATCGAGTCTTTCCTTCCTTTGCTATTTATCGTGAAGTAATTCCAACTCCATTCATACCGAATTTTTTCAATCCGCCCAAAATGTATGTTTATTGATTTGGTGATAATATATTTTGGATGAGCAAAAATTAATAGTTTGGACGAACAAAAGTCAATATGTGTCATCTGCATTTTCATAAGTGGATTTATTGATTAGCATAAATGGTCGATCAGAGAATGGCTGTGGTCTCTGTTTATTATAATGCTTTTCTTTGGGTATATTGCATGTGGGTACTATATATTTTAATTAATATCCCGATTCTCTGTTTATGAATATGCTTTTTAAAGTGTATTTTGTTCAGTTGTTATGTATAAGGTCATACTCTCTGTATAGTATTTCTTATTTTTGTGTGGATTTTTTCCTTGTTTACTGGATGTTTAAATATCTTTTGTACTCTCTTTGAATTTCTTTCTTAATTATGATGTTTTCATATTATGCAGTAGATGGCTGTGGTCCCTTTTGATGAGTATTTTTCCGCTCGACTCTGTTCTCGGGGTGATCTCGGAATTATAACTCAGATTATGGACAATTTAGATACTCAAAATAAAAAGCGCTTCAGAGAATCGTGCTTTGGCCAGTTTGTTGAATTTGAGAATATGCAACTTCAGGGTCAGTTGTATCTCCATTTGCTTTTTAAGCAGGACTCATCTGAACATAGAAGTGACGAGCTTGTATTCCATATTAACAACAAGGCATGCTTTGGGCCGAAAGAGTTCACATTAATCACGGGGCTACAATTTGGTGAGAAATCACCAATCCCGCAAGAATCATCCATACACAGAACTGTTTTCCGGAGTAAGAGAATTGTAACAGTCAAAGACATTGAAGGAGCTTTTTTCAAGTCATGTAAGAAAGGATCAAAGGATCTCAGTTTAAAGTTGGCACTGTTATGGGTACTTTGTGGAGTTCTTCTACCAAGAGGTCACACAAGCAAGAAAATTGAAACACAATACCTTCACCTTGCAGATGATCTTGCCAAATTCAACAGCTATCCTTGGGGTCGTGTTGCCTTCGACTTCTTAGTTAGCGAGTTTAGAGCATCTATGAGAAATCGAAAGTGTGTGAACAATGCAAGGTCTCAAGTGAAGGATAGTACATGGAGATGCCATATTGATGTCTACGGTTTTGGATGGGCCATACAAGTATGGGCATACGAAGCAATGCCATGTGTGGCGAAGTTATGTGCAAAGCGCAAAGCCAAAACAAGGGCACTGACTCCTCGTATGCTTCACTGGAGTGCAAAAGGAAAAATTCGATTTGAAGAGCTTACCACATACTGCTTCCCGATGTTAAAGAAAGGAGATCGTTCTGCCGAACAAGTAAAGTGTTTTAAATTACATCATATAAATTAGTTTGCCGATATAATCATGTACAAATATGCCACTAATTATGTTGTAATATATTTATAGATGCCAGTATTGGAACGTTTGGTTGCATCAAGAGCGGAACAAAACACCCAGGCTTATCAAAGTGTTGTCAAATGGTTGGAGTTGATAGCAACAGTACCAGTTCCACCTACATCTTGTTCCCGTGATCGTGCAAGAAAAAGAAGAAGGACCAATGTTGCTTCCACAAACAAACCAGCTGGTAAAGAAGATCACATGGCGCTAGACGTTGATGAAGCCGTGTGGAGGAAATACGTTCGGGATCAACTGCAGACATTGAATAAGAACCAAACAAAGTTACACAAGTTGATGGTTTCTATAAAGGATACTCTTCAGAAAATTCGAGTCGTTGATAATGAGGGGGAGAAAGCTGAAGAAGAGGAAAGGAGGGAGTCTGAGAATAATGTGGATGGTGGAGTTGCATCAAATGGGGAAAGTGAGGAGTCTGATACTGATGGGGGGGATGATGAGGTAGAATTAGAGGGGGAAAATGAGGAGTCTGATAGTGATAGGGGGGAAGATGAGGTAGAATTAGAGGGGGAAAGTGATGAATCTGATAGTGATGGGGGGGAAGATGAGGTAGAATTAGAGGGGGAAAGTGAGGAGTCTGAACATGCAATGGATTGTGAGAATGTGGGATGGGAAGAAGGCTGTGATGACGAAGATAGAAGTCTGGCCCTTGTACCATATGTTAAAAGTGTAGACGAGCCCACTGAAGATACCTTACATCGAACATATAATCCTTGTGTGGATCTTGTACCCAAAAAGAAGATCGATGAGTTTGCCAAATGGTGGAGCTCAAACCAGAAAACGAGTGATGTGATTGCTCCAACCGTTGAGGTCATACCTACTGTCACCGCAAATTGGTTTAACTCAATATGGAGTCTTGATGGATGGTTAACTGGAGAGGTATGCTTTAGTATTTCTATTGGATAAATTCTGGTTTTTTAAAAGACTTAAGTTTGTGACTAATTGTTATGGTTATGTTAACAGAACATTGATGCTTTGATGCACCTGGTTATGGGCAAAGTGAGGAAATGTTTACCGGTCGAAGAACGTAGCAAAGCGACATTTGTTGATCTGCATTTCTTTGTAAGTGTACTTGACGTTAGTAGGCTTTTATATACATAAGCAACGTGTTGAACATAATTAACAATTCTCATATTTATTCAGTCTAAACTTACTTGTGGGCTTTACGACACTTGGGAGAAAACAACAAAGAAGGGAAAATCAAGTTGGTTGTGGGCTGGTCATGCAAAAGCAGCATATGATCACTTGATGATCACTTGGAAGGACGACTTCCGATCAATAGTTTCGGTATGCCATGGTCTGTTGCAGACTCTGTGTATGGCATTGCAAATATTAACAATTCTCATTGGGTATTATACGAGTTGATAATAAAAGAGCAAAAGATTAAGGTGTACGATTCTCTCTACGGTGCTCGTCCTCCAGCAAGACAATGCTCACCATTTCGTAGACTTGCATCATTATTACCAAGCATTTGTCGTGAGGCTAGCGTGTTCGATCACCCATATCTTGTGGTGTCTGATAAAACCCCGTGGCGTGTCGAAAGGGTTGCGGGAACTCCACAACAATCCAATCATAGTGACTGTGGTGTTATGGCTTTGAAGATGTTCGAATGTTTAGTTTTTGGGAAATATGTTCACGATGTTGAGCCGATGCTATGTACCAAGTATAGACGGTCTTTCTGTGCTGAATTATTCGACAAGGACAACATATGTGCTGTCTAAATGCTTTTCTTGGGTTGGGTCGTAGTATTTTGTTGGTTTCACTTTTTGATGATAGCTGGACGTAGTTGCAGGTCATTTAGTGGGCCATGATGATGGTCATTTTGTTTAATCTGATGAAATCTATTTGTAGGTATATATTTTGACATAATGTATGGAATATTTGGATTCATCTTTTGTAGTTTAATGGTTCTACAAATTTAGTCGTGCATCTGTCCTACACTCTAAATCATTTTTCAACTTTGACATTTGTGGCTAGTAGACAAAATACATAACCTTCAATCCCAATATATAATCACCGGAAAGTGGCGTATACATATTAGTAAGGTGACCATAAACATAAGCAAAATATGAGCAACACTACCCGCAGAAAATACATAAGCAATAAACCCTAGACAACATCATCTGATATTAGCACAAGCAAAGCAATAAATCCTAAACAACACTACATTAGCATAACATAATAACTAAAATTCATAAGGACTGCAACATGACCCAAGTTTCGAAGATAATATCATCACAATATCAATCATGACATGGCCAGCAAACACACCTTCAATATTCTCTACGTGAAAGAGAGAACCACTTGTATGGACTTCCTGAAGGACATGAGCTAGTTGACGACGCATTCGATGAGCCCAAACTTGCTGCGGGTCTTGGTAGAAATGCGGGTCTTCGTGGAAATGCATTGGGTGGAGGAATTTGTGGGCGAAGACTATCATCGTCCCATGTTCGCGATTGTGCGTAAATAGGATAGTCCTCAAGAGACTCTGGAGTAAACAACCTTCTTTGACGATGAGCACGTGTTGAAAGGACATGCGATTCAACTTCCTCGGACTCTGGCCCGGACTCAGAATCGGAGACAACGATATTTTCTTGGATATTTCCGACTCGATGAGTGTTGGTGATGTTAGGTTGTGAGTGATCGCTAACGTTGATCACTTCAACAATGTTCGCTTCTGGTGCAGTTGCATTATGATCAGAGAATAAGAGTGTCATAGATGAGATAAATGGCTCAGTTTCACGGACGTATGCTCGCGCAAGTGGGTCACGCTACAAAGTTATAGAAAAATATATTACAACCAACCACGATTGAATAATGAACGTGACTCAAAGACAAAGAAAGATAAATTATCAAACCTCGATCATAGCTCGCCATTGCTTCTTGTTTGCAATTATGTTGTTATCTTGATCCAAATGAACCTTCTTGGTGGCTACGCACTTATTGAAACAGTTATACCGATCCAAAAGAAAAGCAAGATGAATTTGTGCTTCATCGTAGGAGAAGTTTCTCCAAAACACATCATTAACCTGTCCAATTGCGGTTTGAACAGCATGATAGTTAACTGCATTTGGACCATCTCAGTGACCTTGGTGTTTTTCTTGAACTAGAGTGTTGACAAAACATGATTTGATCTCGAATGTCCACACTCTATCATAGAAAATTTCTTTCTGGGGCTCAATTCGGAGAGGAGTAGTCATTCTAAAGATAATATTTCTATTGGGTTGCATGCATAGATGTCTAAAGTGAGGGGATTATATAGATGGTTTGGAGAGTAGGAATAATATTATTCCACGCATTCATTTATCACTAGTAGACAAATTTGACAAGATTCTACTGCTAAAAATTTGAAATGTTGAACCAAGGTCATTGAGAGCTATAGTATTTAAAGGAAAGACTAGTTTGTTCACATGCAAGTTAAAAATAAGCAAAAAAAAGTACTAAAGTTGAGACATCAATCTCAAATTCTGATAAAGTTGAGCCATCAATCCATGTACTCATAAAGTTCATACATCAATTCAATTACTCTGAAAAAGTAGTTTGGCGCATATATATATAAATTGTATGAAATAATCATGGTCAAAAGTTGAAATATTAGTGCCCTGGTCAACAATTCAATCCTGGAACGGACAGGCCTACAACCTGCCCAACATTTTCATACGAATTGCAAATTTAATATTAAATTGGATTTATAACTTATAACAAAGATAATGTCACACCCAGAAATAAATTAAAAATACCATCCACTGTTGCAAAGTATTGAATGTCCACACAAATAGGGTATAAAAATTAATTACAACTAGTTCAGGAAAATACAACTCTCAACAACTAAGATTGAGTCCTAGCTTGATATTGCTCCCACAATGTCATGGATAATGCGTCCTTCATATTAATCCACTCTGCAGAAGTTTCGACTCCGTCTATGTATTCAACATTTTCTCCCTGAAGATATTCATCTTGATTGGGCTCCTCGTCCCACTGCCTCTCGATTGGGTCAACGGGCATCATAGAACGACAGTAATTGTGGAGTAAGAAACAAGTCATTATAAGTCGTACTTGCGTTTTGACCGGATAATATGATGCACTTCTAAGAATCCCAAAACGCATCTTCAATACACCGAAAGCACGTTCTATAACATTGCGCGCTCTCGTATGTCGCATGTTGAAGTGTTCTTGGTGATTGATTGGTCTTTGAGAAGCAGGACCCCACTCTTTCAGATGATACCGGTGCCCTCTGTATGGGACAAGAAACCCCTCGCTGTTTGCATAACCGTTGTCACAAAGGTAGTAGTACCCTATTGCAAAATAAAAAATACAACATATATGACCGATCATGTAAATAATAATTTAATAAGTGTACCAAATAATAAACTTTTCTTGATAAATAAAGAATACCTTTAGGGACCTTTAGTCCATGTGGTCTTAGAACAGCATCTCGAAGGACACGACAATCCGCCGCCGACCCTTCCCAACCTGGAAGTACATAAATAAATCTCATATGTTGATCACATACGCCTAAAACGTTAGTGGATATGTGTCCTTTCCGTGTTCTAAAACGTGGTTTATCACCAACGGGCACACGGAGATCAATGTATGTCCCATCTAATGCTCCAAGACAGCCCTATGTAAGAAAACAACATGTAATGAACATGATGGCAGCCACAATATTCATGTTCTAACCCAAATACCAAAATTAATTGATTACATGGTTACATTGTCGTACCTTAAACCATTTCCATCTTGGATTTGTTGAATCTTCAGGGACGGGTGTCGGAGTAACCAAAAATAATTCATGTAGTTTTAGGACAGCCTTGAGGACAAGGTGGACGTAGTGCGACACGGTTTGACCAGACCTTGTATAATCAAATTTAACAACCCTATTCTTTTTGTGATGAGCCAAAACACTTAAAAACATTGAAACTTGTTCTTCAACACAAACATACCTATCATCCACTAACCCTCCCAAGTCTCTCATTATCTTACACAAGTGTGCAAATGCGTTACGATCCATCCTTAAATTGCTAACACAATCAGAGTCACTAAGAAAACAAAGCCTATTCAAATGATTTTGTTGATCAGGCATCCGTTCTAACATGAGATATGGAACAACATTCTCTATCCGTCTTCGTACCCTCCTAATGTCGGAGTTAGAAAAAAAAAGAACCATTAACAGAATCATTATTCGTTGGTGCATCATTTCCTCAATTATTAGAAATATAATAAGACGTTTTCTCTGGGTCGAGGTCAACATGATAATTTATCGGAGACGTATTCCAGTATCTGCATTGGTTTAAATTATAATCACTTAGTGGTCTGTACAAAACAATCAGTAATCCACATTCATGTATATGTACACAGTACAAAAGGAGCAACATGATTGCCAACAAGATTGCCATTTAGAACATGCATATATGGTAATATGGTTTCACAAAAAGTCCAAGACATCATTAACATCACAAATTTGAATTCAATCAACTACTCAACAGAAGGGGAACATCTATAGCTGGAGAACATCATAAATTCCAGAGAATTCATCAACAAAATATTAAATTTCGTCATTCAACTATAATACTGTTTCACAAGTGCAAACCAGCTAATTAAAATTCCACCAGACTCAACAATGAGAATATGTTGAATTTCATTCATGAAAAAATATGCAAAGAAAAAATACTGGTATAGGTCGTTTTAATCAATTTTTTCACAAGTTGTTTAGATATAATTACCGAGCTACGATGTGGAAGTTGATCGACGAGATCTGTTGTTTTGGGACCTCTTAGATCTTTTCGACCGCTTTCCAATGATGATGCGCGTCGGTTCTCCTTGTCGATTCCTAGCAGAAAATCTCCAATAGATCTAGGGCTTGGTGCTTTCGTACATTGGCCAGCAGGATTTTTGAGGAGAGGATGAAGTGGCCGTGAGGAATGGTATTCAACGGCGGTTTGCTGGAATCAGTTGTTGGGCTCAACCGCTCCGCGGACGGTTCTTCATCGGTACCGCTCTTGAAAAAGATGAGAGGGTTAGGTTGGGGGCTTTTCTCGATAATTTGGGAGAAGAAAAATAACAAATTGTTAAAGTTGGAGCATTCATTTTGCCATGAATTCGTTTCAGAGGCTGAAGTTGAGATGAGGTTTATGAAGAGGAACAGTGTTTTTCACGAATTAATTAAGCGGGTCAGACGGTTTCACGGGCCATCTTGAAACGGTTTCAATGCTACCAAACATCGAAAAAGGACAGATTCCTTTTATTTCAGGGGCTTTTCTTGACTACCAAACATGGCCTAAAGAAAGACACGGTTCACTCAACTATTGTCATTAAGATGTCATATCACTAAAAAAAATACTTCCCCTATAACATCTTTTTCTATTTCTCCCATTTTCAAAATTTAGAAATTTGATATAGCAAAAGTAGTTTCTTCTCCCTTTTCGTCAAAAACTCAAAGCTCCCTCAAATTTCGAAACCCTAAAACTAAATTACAGTTGAAATTTGTGCAATTATCCACAAATGGTGCTTGATCAGAAAAGAAAGTCATCGTCTGAAAAATCAGATCCAGACTCCACCGCCTCTAACGACTAATTTCTACCATCGTCTGGTTTCCTCCATCATCTATAGAAATCGAATCTTGCTCATCGAAGGATCGTCCTTCAATTCTCCACCAATCCTCAAAATTTCATAAGGTAATTCAAAACATTAGAAGTTACATTTAATTTTATTTCATTAATTTACCAGAAATTAAAAATTTCCTTACCTGGGTCAGATTTGGAAGAGTATGTTTTGAATCGAAATCTTTCACCGCCGTTATCTTCCATCGCCCAATCCACCGCTATGAGACTCAAGCGTCGCCATTTGAAGTAATCAAAGCTTCAGTCACCACCGCTTCCAGTTCCGGCGACGAAGTTTTCATCTTCCATTAATGGCAGCTGCTCTCTCTCTCTCTCTCTCTCTCTCTCTCGTTGAATTGAAATTTACATGGGTTTGCTGTGTACTATGAGTAAATTGATCCATTTTTTTTCTTTCCTTGGTCAAAGTGGACGTGGGCCTAGTTGAAATGTATCATCCTTCTTCCTTTTGTCTAAGTTACTCATGTGAGTGAGTATTAGGCCACATGCTTGCTTGAGGCATTAATCAACCAATTGGGCCTCCAAACATGCTAAAGTGGCCCGCCCTTTATTTGATAACGGGCTCAACTAATAGGCTCATGTGATTTCTTCTCATTTGTATGAATTATATTAAAAAATGATTTCACCAATTTTAGAAATTATTTGCAGAATTAATATACAATTTTTTATTGTATGTACAACTATGATATACAATTTTTTGTTGTATGAGCCTCTGTTTTTTTTTTATTTGAAACAGGGGATTGAACTTCTTTCATATGCAAGAGAGAAGTGTTAATGGAAGAAATTAGGTTTGATTTGTTAGTTGGGGCTGAAGTAAAAAGGAACAACTTGACACAATTACGATGTATAAATTTGATGTACAATTATGATGTAAAAATATTTTTTTTATAAGTTGATTTTGATTTTACAATGCTACATTGAATATATTATATATATATATATACAATTTTAAAGCATATGTACAATCATTAGTTCTAAACAGAATATTAACAACAATTAAATAATTGTACATTTTAGTAACAAATATACAATTGCGAAATAAAGTAATTAAAAAGTTGTACATATAATTATATTATATATATGAGTATTACAATTTTTGTACTTGTAAAATAAGATTATAATACGAATATTATAATTATGTTTCAATTTGTGTGGCCCAAATTTTAATTATTTTCCTTATCTCAATTTGTTTGGCCAAAATCATGTACAAACATATTTATAATATATTTATAATGTATAAGTATGATGTACAAATTTTATTCGGATGTACAATGCTATATCGAATATATACAACCATAAATGTATATGTATAATGTTATATTGAATATACACTATTTTAAAACATATGTACAATCATTAATTCAAAACAGTATACTTGACAAACAATAAAGTAATTGTACATGTTAATAAAAAGATGTCTAATAAAAATGTATATTTATGGAATAAAATAATTTAAAAATTGAACATATAAAAAAAATATAAATACAAGTATTGTAATGTTTTTCCAATTTTTTTTTTCAATTTGTGTGTCCAAACCCAAATCATAATTTTTCTTTTCCAATTTGTGTGTTCAAACCCAAATCTTAATAATTTTTTAATGTACAATAATTAAAAGATAATGTATATAATATTGCACACAATAAGCCAAAATAAAAAAAAGTAAAAAAACAACTAAAAGAATGAGCCCCAGTCCATAAGTAAAGCAGAAGCCCAACCTATTATAATCTAATTGAAAGATCTGCGCATATACACAGAGCCTAAATGCTTATTGCTCATCGCATATACACACAACCCTCAATGCATATACACACATGGCCTTTTTTATTAACATGCACAATTACTTTATTGTTTATCAAGTATACTGTTTTGAAATAATAATTGTACATATGCTTTAAAATAGTGTATATTCAATACAACATTATACCTATACATTTATGGTTGTATATATTCGATATAGCATTGTACATCCAAATAAAATTTGTATATCATACTTATACATCATAAATATATTATAGATATGTTTGTACACGATTTTGGCCAAACAAATTGGGAAAAGGAAAATAATTATAATTTGGCTACACAAATTAAAAAATAATTACAATATCTGTATTATAATTTTATTTTACAAGTATAAAAATTGTAATACTCACACACACACACACACACATATATACTATATAATTATATGTACAACCTTTTAATTACTTTATTTCGCAATTGTATATTTGTTACTAAAATGTACAATTATTTGATTGTTGTAAAGTATTCTGTTTAGAACTAATGATTGTACTTATGATTTAAAATTTTATATATATAATATATTCAATGTAGCATTGTAAAATCAAAATCAACATATAAAAGAAAATATTATTACATCATAATTGTACATCAAATTTATACATCATAATTGGGTCAAGTTGTTCCTTTTTACTTCAGCTACACAACTAACAAATCAACCCCAATTTCTTCCATTAACACTTCTCTCTTGCATATGAAAGAAGCTCAATCCCCATATATATAATTACATGTACAAATTTTTAGTTACTTTATTTCGCAATTGTATATTTGTTACTAAAATGTACAATTATTTAATTGTTGTTAAGTATTCTGTTTAGAACTAATGATTGTACATATGCTTTAAAATTGTATATATATATATATATATATATATATATATATATAATATATTCAATGTAGCATTGTAAAATCAAAACCAACATATAAAAAAAATACATCGTAATTGTACATCAAATTTATACATCATAATTGTGCCAAGTTGTTCCTTTTTACTCCAGCCCCAATTTCTTCCATTAACACTTCTCTCTTGCATATGAAATAAGCTCAATCCCCTATTAAAAAAAAAAAAAACAGAGGCTCATTTTTTGTCAATTTGACAATTTAAATAAAATAAGCTAATACTTGAAAGAAGGAATTGCTTGGATAATTACAAGCAATATCCACTCAAAATATAACATAAGCTTTTGTTTACCAGCAATAC
The DNA here is from genome assembly GCA_947034835.1 of Ballota nigra. Classification (NCBI taxonomy): domain Eukaryota; kingdom Viridiplantae; phylum Streptophyta; class Magnoliopsida; order Lamiales; family Lamiaceae; genus Ballota; species Ballota nigra. The sequence goes on along the minus strand of OX344720.1, from coordinate 70,983,594 downwards.
CCACTCAACATTAACTGCTGGAAGTCTATGCAACAAATCAACCAGAATTAACAGGAAATAATGTGCGAAGAGAAATTTTCATTATCCTACCATTGCCAATTTTTTTTTACGGATCTTCAACTAAAAATTTCACAAATCCTCTCTTCTTTTTTGAATCAACTATTCCATCTATGCAACAATATTTAGAGAGAGAGAAAATTGAGGAGAGAGTGAGAGTAAGAGGTCAACTACCATATCTATATCTATATCTATACTATATTAAAAAGTGACAAGAGGTTGAGAAATATTTTTGGACAATTTTGTCCTTAATACATTTTAATCTTTACTATTACACCCCAACTCCCTATATTGATTTATTTTATTCTATACTATATTAAAATCTATACTACATTAAAAAGTGACAAGAGGTTGAGAAACATTTTTTGACAAGATTGTCCTTAACACATTTTAATCTTTACTATTACACCCCAACTCCCTATATTCATTTATTTTATTCTATACTATATTAAAAAGTGACAAGAGGTTGAAAATTTTTTTTGGACAATTTTGTCCTTAACACATTTTAATCTTTACTATTACACCCCAACTCCCTATATTCATTTATTTTATATTTATAACTTTTGGAATTCTTACAATAAATTAGTCATGATATATTTTAATCTTGACTCATAACTATCTATTTTATTTGTTTTACAACCTTTGAAATTCTTACATAAAAATTATAATTGATATTATTTATATAGTCTTTGCAGTAATCTAATAAGCCCTAAGACCATTTTTGTCGGGTACTCCTCCATTTCCCTATAAAGTCAGCTCAATATTTTTCTATTTCTGTAATTATAATACAAATTTTGTTTATCTATTTCATAGACTATCATAATACAATCAGTGGTAGCAATTAACGATTCAGAACTCGAATTTAATTTTTCTAACTCTGAATTCATTCATTCATATATTCAGAGATTGTAGTTTTCTCTATTTTCAGTTGCAAAATATGTCGAATAGTTCTATTTGATTTGGTTAATTTCACAGTAAATGTTAATTCGTCATGAGCGGTAGCAATTAATGATTCAAAACTCGAATTTAATTTTTCTGAATCTGAGTTTGTTCATTCATATATTTAGAAATTCTAATTCTCTCTATTTTCAATTGCAAAATATGTCGAATAATTCTCTTCAATTTGATTAATTTCACAATAAATGTTAATTTGTTATGTTCTCTGATTTCCCAGTGAAGTGTTTGGTTTTAAGTGCAACCAATGTAAGGAGATGGACTAATGAACGATGAAGAAACTCATAAAGTTGCATAATGTGCTAAAAAAAAGATAAAATGAAGACTTCTTCTGATACAAGGTGTCATAATAATTAAGCAACAATCATATCAGAAAGACTGGGGGGGTTGGTGAGAGATGTAATAGAAACAAGGAGGTCGTAGTTAATTAGTTGCAGAATATATGTTTATTAGTGGATTATTATTGGCCTCAAGTTCAAAATTCAAATATTACATGTTTTCTATAAGACAACAAAATATTATTCTTCTTAATTTTGATGTTAACAGTCACATACACTTGACGAGGGTAATTTTCAAAGCAACTTCTCTTATACATTCATGACAGAAGCTCGGAGAATGAAAAACGAGAGGAGAGCTTAAATTTGAAAATTATTAATTACAAACTTTGGATTATTTTAACTATTAATTTATATAGGAAGAGTATTCTACAAATTAATTTATTCATATAGTGTTATTAAAATTGACATTATTATTGATGCTTAAAAAACTTTTTTTTTCCAATCCAAGGAAAGTATTATTAAATCAACTATTCTATTTTTCAATTCTCCGACTTTTCATATATACTAACAAATTTGGCAAGATCAATCATAGATGTATCTAAAATGTTTGATTAAGAATCAATGAAACTTGCTTAATTTCTTTAATCAAGAAAAGCATTCGATAAATGATAATTATGATAAATATCTTTAAATTTTAAAATTATAAAAACAAAATTTAAAACCAGTATGATATAAAAATTAGAGTTTTTTTGTATTAAAAACTAAAAAAGTCTAAACAAAATATTTATAATTCATAAATTGTTTAAAAAATTATCAAATAAAATTTAAGAACACGCCTACATCAAATAAGATACCATGAAGAAGTTGACAACCTAAAAATTATTCCCGAATGTAGAAGATCACGTGACAGATGATTTTCCGATCTCTCGTAAATATTATTTTTATGTTAAATTCATTAAAAAAATCTTGTGAATCACATATATGTGTACAAGCAAGCCTCTATACAGTTTTCTTGAAAAATTAGAATGTGGAAATCTTGATTTTTAAATCTTTATTTTATTTTTTCAACTAAATTACATACAACGTGCAACGCACGTGTATACAACTAGTTATATTAAAAAGTAGCAAGTCTGTGGGAAACATTTTAGGATGAATTTGCCCTTCACTTTTTTCTCCATTTACAATCTAGCCCTGCAAACAAAAGATCTAACTTCTCCGTGCCTCTTCCCTTCCAATCTGCAAGACTACAACCAATCCAATTCCCCTGTAAACGTTACGTCTCTCTCTTCCATTCCAACATATCTTTCTCTACCATATTTTGCCTTTCAATTGTCTTATCCGACCTGCCTCTATTTTTGGTGCTGCTCTACGCTATGTGTCCGGATCCGCGGGGCGTCGACTCTATTCACATTCCTCTAGCCCTAGAGTTCGGCCATATGGGCGATTTTCTATGGAAGAAAGAAAAGGGATAAAATGACAATGGGCAGTTGTAATTGCCCGGATTGTCCAAACTTCGGTTACTTAGCTTTCCAGTTATTTGGGACTCATTTTATTTTTTATTATCCGTTGATGTGGTATGGTGTTTTTTCCTGATATGTCATTTTTTGGGTCTTTAATTTTTATTTGGAATTTAGCAGGCTAGATAAAAGGTTGGAGCTTGAAATCACGACGATTTGCTTTGCTTTTCAATTTCATTTTTACCCCTTTGTGTTGAATTTTGCTCCATACCACTTGGTGTGTTTTCATTTTATTTCGGCTAAGAGGAGTTATAATTGCTATTACATCGCATCAATGGATATTACTAGGGGTGATCACGGTGCTCTTTTACGGTTTTTTTGTTTTACAAAATCTAACTTGCATTGCCATATGCAAATCGGTTAGTTGTTTAATTTTAAATCGCGGTTTATAGTGTAAAATTAATCTTGCGGTTTTGAACAGTTTCGGTCGGTTTTGGCGGTTTGACGATTTTATTATTAGTATCAAACAATAATATACAAATAGTGAAGAAATAATATCAACAAGACATTACAATGCAAATGACACACCTGCAAATCACTCATTATCATCTAAAATTCATGATAAGAAAGATATTAGACTTACGGGTATGATTGTTGCTCATCTCTTCTACCATAACATACTCTCATAACCAGTTTTATTTTTCCATTTGCTAGAAAGGTCCATCCCAAATTTATTTTCTCATTTCCCAAATAGAAATAAAGTGCATTCACCTTTTTAAACTTCACCTCACAAAAATCTATTTTATTCATTTAAATACTACTCCCTGCATTTCAAAATAAATGTCTTTTTAGGTTTCTTCACACATATTAAGACACCTAATATTTATCATAATTACCCCTATACAAATATTACTTTTAAAAAAAGAATTGATTTCATTTGTTCAAAATAACCTATAGGCTACTTTATATGTCTTGAAAAGTGTTGCAAAAGCTAAAAAGACATTTATTTTGCAAAAGATGAAAAATACTAAAAAGACATTTATTTTGAAATAGAGTGAGTATAATTTAACTCTTGCATTAAATTCCGTGTAAAGTCAAACGAGAAAATAAAATTGGAACGAAGAGAGTACAATAATATATGAGATAAAATTTTATATATAATGAGTTGGGAACTTAAAAATAACAGCCACACAATATATTGTAATATACAACAAGTAAGACTCTTTAGTAAATTAACAAACAAGATTCTCAAAAAATCAACTCTAGGAAAACACTCTTAATTAAACGAATTCTCAATCACAAAATCAAATTTTTTTGCCTCATCAATCTATCAATTCATGATCTCACACAAACTTGTAAAACACCACGTCCGCTACACAAGCCGAGAAAACACCAACGTGCAATGCACGTTACAACAAACTAGTTTACAAAAAATACCCAGAGAAATGGTCGGGGAAAAAAGGACTGATGGCAGCGGAAATAAACGCAAAAATACGGTTGGGATTGAAGCACTTCGCCACCATTTTCTCCATTTTCGCCGATGAGGCAGCGACGCTTTGTGGGTCGGGTGTAGCCATCAGATTGAAGAATAGAAACTCAGTCTTCATCTATCTTAAGCCGCTGCCGTCACCGAATAATCGGCAAGAGCCAAAATAGGCAAAACCCAACTTAATCTTTTGGATGAACCGATGGAGGGAATAGAGAGAGAAATTGTGGAATTGAAATTTTCTTATTTTATGAGAAATGGAAATGGGGGTAACAAATACTGACATTTAATTTGAAATTTGAAAAATTAATGGTAAGGAGACATTTGATGTGACATTGAGCTGCATGATGGAGGAAAGTGCATTGGGGAAAATAAGGGTATAATAGCCAATTAGGGTGTGAGTCAATGTAGTGGAGGATAATACTTTTTGACTCATGTACTCTAGAAGAATACTTTACTACTTTGTGTACTACACACTAATTATCCCATTCTTTTAGGTCTTGGTTGGTAATAGAGTTAGAATTGAATCAACATTCTTTGATTTATTCTATATCTCATGTTTAATATCCTACCATACTATAAAACAAGGGATGTTTTGTCCTATGTGGCGAAGCCTTATGCTTTAAAAAAATCTTTTTCCTCCTTAATCCATATTTTTTGGGTATTTATTAGCCGTCCGTTTTCGTGATCTAATTTTGTCCGTTTGTTCTCCATTTACTTGCTCTATATATTGTGAATTTTGGGCCCTGTGACATTTCATCATCTTATTTTTTTGTATTCGTGCAACGGCCGCGGCGGCGCCGCCCCCCGCCACGCTGGCCCAGTTCTCCCTCCACCACGACCACGCCGACTTCTACTCCTACTACGTCGAGCAAGTCGATGGATTCAACGTTCCAATAATGGTTACACTACACGAGGCTAACGAACGAGGGCAGTGCTTGGTGGTGGGGTGTCGCGCGGATCTGCTGAAAACATGCCCCCACGAGCTGCAGATGAGGTGGCGTAGTTTGGTGTATGAGTGTGTGCGTGGCATTCTCGATGAACGAGATGTGCTGCCGGAACCATTATAATAGCCTACAGACGTGTAAAGCGACGAAGTACTCAGAGTTTTTTAAGCAGGCATACCCGGCAACGTTCACGTATGCGCATGATAGCCCCGTCTGACGCATCAGTGCTCGGCGCCGCGTGAGCTCAAAGTTATTTTATATCACTAGACGACAGATTGTGTTCTCTTTCTATTGCTTAATTTGTCTATTTCGTATTTTCTCACTTAGATCTTTTTTTTTTTCATTTTCCTCAGATTTTTTTGTTTCATCTTGTATGAACTAAAACACAAATTCCCTGAAATAGAAATTCTAGCATTTTTTGTGCCCAAAACCCATGTTCTATTTGGGGAGGCGGTGTTTAGGTGCTTCTATACCTCGGATAAAATTGATAAGAATCATGTGAAGAAGAATTCAAAAATTGAAGTGCCAAAGTTTAATTCCCCGAAAGCAGCAATAGTTGCCTCATCAAAGCATTTTTCTGGTAAAGTACGTTTCAACTGATGAATGATGAACATGGGCGACAATTGTATTTTTGGTTTTAACATTTAAGTATTACTTTTCACATGAAAAGTAATACTTTTCGGTCGATTTGGTAGTTAATCCACAAGAAAATTGACAATAGATAAACAATTATTAGACTAAATTGGTGGTGTATTGAAGACAAATTACACACCTTTAACTCCTATGCATGTAATTGCAATTAAATTTATTTTTTCCTTTTATATTAAAATCAACATAAGTTATTATGTATTAAATGCTGATTATCACATTTAACACATGTTTTTTTTCAAATTTTTTAATCCTTTAATACAATTAACTAATCCACAAGAAAATTGGCAATAGATAAACAATAATTAGACTAAATTGGTGGTGTGTTGAAGATAAATTACACACCTTTAACTCCTATACATGTAGCTGCAATTAAATTTATTTTTTTCCTCTTATATTAAAGTCAACATATGTATATACAAATTGTATTTAAATAAGTTATATTTTTTAGTAATATATTTGGCCATAAAGTCATTTTATATTATAAAAATTTAAATACAATTTTTTTATATATATAACTACATAGATCAATGAATACATCAACAAATATAAATTATAATAAACTAATAAAGGTTAAATGACAAAGTGGGTGAGTTTGTTTTCTACTTTTTTAATAAGCATTTAGTTTGTCCATTAATTTTATTTCCCACCTAATGAAGTCATTATATATGTGTACATGATTATTGGGTTGACAAATAAGACATGCACAAATATCATACTACAAATTCATGTCTCCAATTACAGAAATCAAACATTTACACTTTACAACCTAAACCTTTAAATTAATCCTGTTAATTTGTTAAGAAATTAATAATTTTATTGTGGACACTCATCGCCTTCATGCATGGAATGCAGTTTTAATGATTGTTCTATTTTCATTTACGATTGAAAACTCTATTGCTAACACAAATGATCAAAAGGTATGAATTCATATTCTATTTTTTGTATAATTTTCAATACATGTACATTATTATATGTTTTTGTAATTAAATTCCAAGTACTTTATGGTAAAAATGTAATGAATAATACACATGTCAAATTTAATACAAAAATAACACGTCATATAATTAGTATTATTCCTAACTTTTACTCAGTACCTAATCTCGACAATTAGAGAAATGAGGGGGTGGATGTTGTGAGGATTCAAGAGAGAAGATCGAGTCATGATCACAATGATCTGTTATATCTTTTTTTTGTTCCTCTATGATTTTCCTGTTTGAGATTTTGAGTATTTTAAAATTGATATAGTTTTCGTTCACGGGATGATCGATGATGATGGGGATTTAATGATTCTTTCAAATTTTGAGTTGATACCCATTTTCAGAATTTTCAACATTGATGATTTGGGTTATAAATCCACGGGATGATCGATGAATAGGGAATGAGGATTCTCTTAAAGTTTGTGTCAATTATCCAAGATTTTTTTATTGATTTGAGGATTGTTCATGATATGTATTTGAGATTTCCTATAAAAATTTATTTTGCTAAGACAATATAGGGATTGATTTTATTTTGTGTTGATAATAAAGGATCAATTTTGTTTCAGGAAGAAGATGATATGCATATTTCGTTTCGGAGGGAGGATTTCAAATTTTGCAGAGGGAATATTGTTATTTACTTTCTTATTGATTGGTATTTTTGGTGTTTTGGTTATTAGAACTTCTGGTATTAGGTGGGTGTTTGATCGGATTTAAAAATTGGGGGGGGGGGGGGGAGGTTGTTGTTGTTATCCAAAGATTGAGTGTTTGAATAATTTATGGATTTCTAGATATTCATAAAGCAGTGTTTGAAGATGACCAATGATTTAAAAAGTAATCAGACTAGATCTATTTAAATTGATTTCCAAATTATATTCATTAATTAATAATATAATATAAAAAAAATCTAAGATAATAAAAACATTAGTTTGTGTTTTTTGTTGTGAATTATTTGAATTGAGGTTTAAGTTTAATTATTAATGATATATAAGCATCAACCAATCAAAGACTTCCATGTCGGATATTTATTATTATAAGATAAAATAAAACAGAAAATAATTGTCACATCAGCATATGAACTGAAGGGTAACTTGTGGTAGCAAGTCATAAGATGAAAATATCAAATTTTATAAGTTATAGAACTATTTTACATTGTGGTTTTTAACTTATATTCATAAAAAAATTAATGTTTTACAATTAAGAATTTATAATTTATATATTCCATTTTTGGTTGACTAATTTTTAAGACGTCATCAAATTCTTGATATGATACTTATAAAATAAAATATTTTAACTTTTTTCTAATGTTTGAGGCCTCATATAAAGCTATAAATACATATATTAAGTTAGATTCTCAATTTGACATTGTTGAATGTATTTAGAAAAATATCATCTCTTCCTGAACATTTGTAGCAATTAGCAGATAAAAAAAAAACTATAACATATATAATAAGAGTCCCACTACTCAAACCCCAAAATCCTCTAAACAAACCCCATAATCTTAAAGAAAAAAATAGACATAAATAAAATGACTAAATTATCCTTATATATATACGGAATGAATTATATTCTAAATTTATGTTGATTTTGACTTTAGTCCTTTAAGTCATTTAATTTCAAAATTAGTATTTTAACTTTTAATTGATCAATTTTATTTTTCTTACATTTGTTTAAACGCTAAAAAAATCTAATAAATATGTTTAAAAATATATTAAATATTTAAATAATCAAATTAAATGAAACTTAAAAAATCCTTAAAATTTTGGAAACAAAAGAAAATAAATCAACTAAATCTTCAAAATAATTTAATTAAAAAAAATCCATTTTTTTTAAAATAAACTAAAAAATAGTTAAAAAGATCAATTAGATCTTAAAAAATAACTATATTAAGAAAATTATTTAAAAAAAATAGTAAAAATTCAATCGAAGCTAAATAAATATATATTTTTAATTGATTATTTAGTTTAATTATTTATAATAATTTAATTAATATTTATAAAATATTTTTCTGATTTTATTTATCTTTAGCCTTTTCCTTTTTGAATATCTTTTATTTTTTATTCTTTTTTAAATTTAATTTGTTTAGATTTAGATATTTTTCTTATACTTATGTAGTTATTTTATTTTTCAAATTATCATTTTAATTGATTTTATTTAATTATTTTTTATAATTTTTAATTTTTGTCAAATTTTATTTAGGTTTAAATGATTTAAAAAAAAACTTAACCAAACTTTTTCTAAAATTATTTTATTTTCTGAATTATTTGAAATAATTGTCAATTTTACTTTTAATTTTTTATTTAAATATATTATACAATTTAATTGATTATTAAAATTGTCTTTATATATTTTTTTTAAATATTTTTGAAGATATTTATTTTGATAAATACTTATTTAGAAGATTTAGTTAATTATTTATAAAAAATTTCAAAATATATTTAATTTTTAATATAATTTTTTTTTTTAGATTTTGACTAAAACCAAAGAATATGAAAGAATAAAAAAATTAAAAGAAAGATTTTAATAAGAATATGGAATGGTGAGAATTTTTAGTAAGTGGTGTGAATTTAATGGAATTGTGGAAATGTTAATGGAGGAAGGATATTATAGGAATGAAATGGGGTATGTTTAGTAATATATGTTAATTTTTAAATTTTAATGGGGTATGTTTAGTAGGTGGGGTAGATTTAGAGGATTTTGGGGTTTGAATAGTGGTACTCATATAATAATCTCATTCAGTAATTGAATTTAACGTTATTTACACCAAAATATATATGATGCATTTATTGAGAATTCTCCTTATATAATGAAGATAAATATTTGTATTTAAATATTTTCCATTCAGATAAAATTCAACTTATTATGATGATTATTTATTGTAATATTTTCCATCTCCGTGTTTAATAAGACTCTATAGAAAGACTCATGTACGAACAATTTATCATAATTTTAATTTTTTATTCTGTAATTAAATATTGCATTCTCCTTTTAACAAAGTAGTGGTTTAGGAAAAAGGTGAAATGTAAGCACTTGCTTTCATTGTAATGGTACATTTTTTTTTGTGATAATAATTTAGTAGTGAAATGCTATAATTATTATAGAAAGATGTATGTAATAAATAGGGAAATTACACTTTCTTTTATCTTAAATTTAGGTTGACTTTGTTCTTCATGCTGTTTATTTTGAATTTCGTCCTATAATTTTCGGAAATTTGTAATTTTTTCCTGTTACCTGCTACATTAGGCAACTTTTCTGGTAAATTTGACGTGACGCTAATTTTTGGTAATTTATATGATGAAATTCAAAATGTCACTGAAAGAGTTACCTGGTATAGAAGGTAATATGATAAAAAAAAATACTAATTTTGTAAGTTTTAAGATAAAATTCGAAAGTTCAAAGTTCACACTACGAAAGCCAAACTCAACAAAAGTTAAAGGATAAAAAAGTGCATTTTACCTAATTCTTTTGTTCTAAGATTTTTTTAATTCGTTATTTCTTCTTAATATCTTATTAATACAATGCATCTTATATTATAATGTTAAGTGCAATGGAGTCATCACATAGAACTCTTTTAAAATATCTCAATCATATGTGTATTTGGTGGTCTACAATTCAATGTCACGTGAAATTTTACATCATAATTTCTAACCTATATTTATTATCATTGAAAACTAATGTTTTACAACTAAGAATTTATAATTTATGTTTTTTTTATCGGTATTATATATTTCATTTTTGGTTGACTTATTTTTAAGCCGTGATCAAATTCTTGATATGATACATATAAAATAAAAGATTTGAAGTTTTTTATAATGTTTGAGGCCTCATAAAAAGCTACAAATACATATATTAAGTTAGGTTCTCAATATTCTTACTATATGAGTTTTTGCTAACTTGACATTGTTGAATGTATTTAGAAAAATATTTTGTCTTACTAAACATTTGTAGCAATTAGTAGATAAAAAAAACTATAGCATATATAATAATCTCATTCAGTAATTGTGTTCGACGCTATTTACACCAGAATATATAAAATATTGTTCTTGAGAATTTTAGATATATAAGAAAGATAAATCTTTGTATTTAAATATTTTTTATTCAGATGAAGTTCAACTTATAACGATGCTTATTTATTATAATATTTTTCATCTCCGTATTTAGTAAGACTTCATAAGAAATATTGAAAGTAATTTTACATTCTAAGAATGACCTTACCAAATTCAGGTCACACGATACCTGTGCATTTTACGAGGGGACAATTTCCAATTTTACTTTGTTTTACTGTGACAATAAATAAAAATCAAGGTCAGTCTCTATCAACTGTCATACTGTATCTTCCCAATCAATGTTTATGCATGGACAATTATATGTTGCAGTGTCTAGTGTAAAAAGAAAGAGAGGCTTGAAAATTATGTGTCTCGATTCTCAGGGTAAACCATCTAAACATACGACGAATGTGGTTTACAGAGAAATATTTTGTAATACTTGTTGTTACACCCGCCTAATATTGCTCGACTATCGACTAGACAGACTGCCCGCGGGAACGAGAGGAGAGGCTAAAGGACGAGGACAGGCGAGCTAGACCAGTATGTCAGGCATCGAGCTGGGGAAACCGCGTAATGGCCCCCGGCGGGCAGAGAGAAGGTTCCTGGAAGAGGGTTATCGAGCTCCGGTCGGGCAGCGAGGAGGACTCTGACGACCTGGAGCCCGTCACTCTACTTGCTACCCGTCATCTCTCTTCGGGAAGCGTCAGCCGAAGGTACTTGCTCGCCTACCCGGCTACCCGGATACCCATTTATGGACAACATCAACTCCTAGGCCCGTCCTGTCCCATCAGACGTGCGAATGTGACAGGGTTAGAGTAGGGCCAATAGAAAGGGTCAAGTCAGTAGAGGTCAATAGATCCACGTGGCAAGCTCCAATTGCTCGGTAGGGGAGGCCATAGTCAATCATGACTGAACAACTAGGATTCAGTGGGGCCCTCGGGCATATCAGATCAAGTTGGTGAACCCACCCTGTACACTATAAATAGGACCTTAAATGCCCATTTGTAACACACAACTCATTTACTGCAAAGATTCACTTGAGAGCTCATTTACTACTGCATTTACTGCTTTCAATCGTTTCCTTTATATATTTCCTACCCGCTAGGAATCCAACGGCGAGTTCCTCATGAAATCGCTGTCAACAATTTGGCGCTAGAAGAAGGGTAGCTAATAGCGAAGTACACTCGGTTTCGTTAAAATCCCCCAAAACTCATTAAAATGGCTACTTCCAAGGCTACCCGAACCCAACAACAGATTGAAGACATCGCTGAGACTGCAGCTCCGGCTCCAGCCACGACGGCAACACCCCAGGGACCGTTCAGGTTCATTTCCGCCATGCGAACCCCGGAGGATCTGCAGGCGGCCAAGGTGCTGATCGAACGCCGCCAGGCGAAAATCGTTGTGGCTCCCATTCGTACCCATCGGGCTGGGAAGGAGCCGGCCCAAACTAGGGCCACCAGTAACCCGCGTCCAGAGCGGGAATCAACCAGGAGGGCGGCCACCTACGTCACGAGGCCACAAAACTTGAAGAGGCGTCTGGACGAGGAGACCGACTCTCATCGGGAATCCCGCCGACCGGCGGGCTCGGTCTTCTCAAGACTGGGATCCCAGGCTCGGGGAGCTGCCCGACCATGTGAATTCAACGCCAGTTCTAGGCCAAGGGAGTGGGGCGAGGAAAGGTCCGTCAGACGTCGCAACGATGCGGCCCTGAGGCCGTCGGTCCGCGACCGATTGGGGGACAACCCTCGACCCCGATCTCCACCTGTTATCAATGACACCATGGCCTAAATCTTGAAAAAGATGACGGCCTTGGAAGCAAAGCTTGAAAAACAGGACGTGCAACACCACTTCGCCCACATGCCCAACTCCTCTCTGGCAGACATCTTGGTGCGAGCATCCGCCCAACCTAAGATCAACGTGGCCGCTGTGGGGCAGTACGATGGGGAGATGGACCCCATCACCCACTTGAGCAAGTACTCGAGTACATGATATCGATGGGGGCCACAGACGCCACCCAGTGCAGGATGTTTCCATGGACCCTCGCTGATAGAGCTCACCGTTGGTACTCCTCATTTCCCGCGAGGAAGGTGGTCTAATTTTATCAACTAGGGGAGCTGTTCCTAGAACACTTCTTCTCGATGGTGCCACGTCTGGTCGGCGCCAACCGAATGACCAACTTGGCCCAGAGGAAAGACGAGTCGGACCAGGCCTACATTGATCGGGTCGACCGCATCATTATGGAGGACCAGCCCGTCGGGGATGAAGTCAAACTCATCGGGATAATCGGCGGCCTCTGCCTGAAGACAAAATTGTGGAAGTCCATGAACAAGGACTATCCCAAGTCGTATGCAGAATTTCGGCAGCGAGCCGGAAAAATCATTTACAACGTCGACATTTTGGCACAACGACTGGGGGAAAGCTCCTCCCCGGCAGAAAAGGAGAACCCCACACCCAAACGAGAAACACGCCTAGCCGAAGGAACTTATCCTATTGGGCACCCCAGTCGTTCAAACCTTTCGACTCCGTCGAAGTGAAGCTGGCGGAAAAGCTATCCGCCACCCGGGAGTATGTATACGTCCAGATCCGGAACAAAAACATGGTCCCCCAAAGCCCGCCCGTGTGTGTATAAGCTAGGGGTACAACTCAACCCCAACAAATACTGCCACTACCACCAAATTGTCGGGCACAACACCAGCAAGTGTCGTGACCTGCTGAAACAGTTGTGGCGGCTGTTCGAAGAGGGGAAGCTGGAAGAGTTCGTCAAGAGACCGGTGGCCAGGCCACTGCCCGCCAATGCCAGAGAATCCTGCCCGCCGCGCCGTCAACACGCTCTCCCCGGTGGGAGGATTTGCCCCGACCGCCACGCTTTCCAACCGCAGGCAGAAGAGCGAGCTGCGGGCCATGGATAATGTCCACCAGATAACCATACCGGTTAACATGACGACCAAGGAATCAGACCCCCTCGCCTTCAAGGAGGAGGACCACACCGGGGTCATCTATCCCAACCACGATGCCCTGGTCGCGTCGGTCAACATCATGGGTACCACCGTCTACTGCATGCTCGTCGACAATGGGACATACTGCAACATCGTCTTCAAAGCCGCCTTCGACCAGCTGGACATCTCATTCGAGAAGTACGTGGAGCCCTGGGACCAGATCATCAAGGACTTCGGGGACGCCACCGTAAAGCCCTATGGAATAGTTAGGCTAGCTGTAGAGTTAGTTTCTAACATAGATGCTGAGGTTAAGGCTTCGAAACAACTCGACTTTGTAATTATCGACCAACTGTCAATCTATAATGGTTTTCTCGGTAGGCCATTCGAGCACGAGTTCGAAGCCGCCGCCTCTGCATACTACTATTATATCAAGTTCCCAACCCCCTCTGGAAAGGTGGGAACTCTTAAGGGTAATAAAAAAATAGCACACGCATGTTTGACATATATCGGTCTTGCTTTAAATTCTGTCAAGTTAGATTACATTTGTACAATCCGGGGGGGGGGAAGATATGGAAATAGAAGAATAAAACTCACCCGATGGAAGAAGACACTCCAACTTTTGCGGACGCTCAAATCGAGTTGGAACCTAGAATCGGTTTCGAACCAATGGAAATCGATAACAATTTAACAGGGGGAAATCAACACCCTCGATTCAGGGAATGAGGTGTCAGCCCGATAGAAAAATGATATCCGTGACAATGAAGAATCGACCAGAAGTATGTGTCCAGCTCGGCTCCAAGATGTCCGACGAGATGTGACCTGCAATGACCACATTTCTAGAAGAGAACTTGGACGTATTTGCTTGGTTGCACGAAGATATGGTCGGGATCGATCCAGCAATATGTTTCCACCAGCTACACATCGACCCTACCCGCAAGCCAGTATCACAGAAAAGAAGGAAGTTCGGACCAGATAAATACACAATCATAGCAACCGAGGTCAAGAAGCTACTCGACAACAAGCTGATCGGTATGGTCGACCCCAATAACAAACCTCAGTGGGTATCCAATGCAATCCTCGTCAAAAAGAACAACAATACTTAGTGGCTATGCATCGACTTCACAGATTTAAACAAAGCATGCCCCAAAGACCACTTCACAATGCCACACATTGACCACCTAGTCGACATTACGGTCGGGCATGAGATGCTCACATTCATGGATGCCTTCGCCGGCTACCACCAGATCCCGATGGTTGTCGACGACCAGAAACATACCACTTTCCTTACAAAAAAGAACATGTATTTTTTGAAGCGAATGTCGTTAGGGTTGATGAACGCCGGGGTAACTTATCAAAGACTGGTCAACCACATGTTCCACGACCAGATCGGGGTGACGATGGAGGTTTACATAGACGACATCGTCATCAAGAGCGAGAAGAAAGAAGACCACCTCACCCACCTAGCCGAGGTGTTTGAGATCTTAAGGATGCATGAGGCTCAACCCGAAGAAGTGCAGCTTCGGGGTCGAGTCCGGTAAATTCTTGGGCTATATGGTCAGCCAGCGGGCATCGAGGCAAACCCAACCAAGGTACAAGCGATCCTGGACATGAGCGCTCCCTACACAGTGAAGAAAGTACAACGGGTTACAGGAAGCCTGGCCGCACTTAACCGTTTCATCTCCCGCATGGGGGACCGGTGTAAACCTTTGTTCGATAGCATGCGGAAGGGAAAACTCAACTGGATGCCAAAGAGCCAACTCGCATTCGACAATCTAAAGGCGTACCTCTCAAACGCCCAGATACTAGCCAAACCCATCCCCGGTGAAAAACTTTACCTATACTCGGCGACCTCAGAACCGACTCTCAACGCCGTGCTAGTGCAAGCTGAGGGGCAGGCACATTTGCCAATCTACTACGTTAGCCAGACATTCCACGCCGCCGAGTTACGGTACCCGCCTTTGGAAAAACTGGCTTATGCATTATTGATGAGCGTGCCGAAGTTGCGTCCGTACTTTTTCGACCACCAAGTCGAGGTGTTGACGACCATGCCTCTACGATAGGTCCTGGATCGGGCAGACACATCGGGCAGGTGCCTCAAATGGGCGGTGGAAATTGGGCAATTTGGAGTCACATACGCCTAATATTGCTCGACTATTAACCAGACAGACTACCCGCGGGAATGAGAGGAGAGGCTAAAGGACGAGGACAGGTGAGCTCGACCAGTATGTCGGGCATCGAGCTGGGGCAACCGCGTGATGGCCCCCGGCGGGCAACGAGAAGGTTCCTGGCAGAGGGTTATCGAGCTCCGGTCGGGCAGCGAGGAGGGCTCCGACGACCTGGAGCCTGTCACTCTACTTGCTACCCGTCATCTCTCTCCGGGAAGTGTCAGCGAAGGTACTTGCTCGCCTACCCGGCTACCCGTCTACCCGGATCCATTTATGGACAACGTCAACTCCTAGGCCTGTCCTGTCCCATCGGACGTGCGGATGTGACAGGGTCAGAGTAGGGCCAGTAGGAAGGGTCAAGTCAGTAGAGGTTAATAGGTCCACGTGGCAAGCTCCCATTGCTCGGTAGGGGAGGCCATATCCAATCATGACTGAACATCTAGGATTCAGTGAGACATTCGGGCAGATCTGATCAAGTGGGCGAACCCACCTTGTACACTATAAATAGGGCCTTAAATGCCCATTTGTAACACACAACTCATTTACTGCAAAGATTCACTTGAGAGCTCATTTACTACTGCATATACTGCTTTCAATCGTTTTCTTTATATATTTCCTACCCGCTAGGAATCCGACGGCGAGTTCCTCATGAAATCGCTTTCAACATTTGCACCTACACATCATGATGTATAATCGATAAACAAGGAGATTATTTCAATGAATCCTATAGATACGAAAGTGTACTTGAGTTTTGACAGTGACTGTAGGTCGGAGTTTAGACACGGGCGTAATGAATAAATAGTATATGTTGATTTTCTAAATTCTGTTAAGTGTTCAGGAATGCCAAATCACCGTCTAATACTGAAAAAAGACATCCCAATAGTTCTTCTAAAAAAATAATGACCAAAAATCGGGATTGTGCAATAGGACAAGATTGATTGTCACCAGACTAGGGAATCATATACTCGAGACTGAAATAATTTATGGAAGAAATATTGGAAGTAAGGTTTACATTCTAAGGATCAACTTAACTAATTCGGATGACACGATGCCTGTGAATATTACGAGGAGGCGACTTCCAA
Organism: Ballota nigra; assembly: GCA_947034835.1. NCBI lineage: Eukaryota > Viridiplantae > Streptophyta > Magnoliopsida > Lamiales > Lamiaceae > Ballota > Ballota nigra. The sequence goes on along the minus strand of OX344720.1, from coordinate 70,966,561 downwards.
TTTTACTCTGTTTTGCTATGACAATAAATAAAAGTCAGGGTCAGTCTCTATCTACTGTCAGGCTCTATCTTCCCAAGTTGGTGTTCACCCATTGACAATTATATGTTGCAGTGTCTAGGGTGAGGAGTAGGAGCGACTTGATTCTCAGGATAAACCATCCAAACGTACGACAAATGTGGTTTATAAAGAAATATCTCGGAATTTGCAATATTGTTGTGATTTTTTTCCCTTTTATTGAAATAAAAATAGACGATGTTTCTACTTATTTCTTTTTTCTTTTAAGTCATGCGTTTAACATGAAATTGAAACAAAACTAACACACTCATTTTTTCCGGATATTGTGTGTGTATTATAAAAAAGTGTATAAATTTAAATTATAAAAATTATAAATTTCGAAAGAAAAATAGTTACAATCCCGCGTAACCGCGGGTCTAGCACTAGTATTTTATTAAATTGGAATCATCATTCCTTAAAGAGTGGTCATTCCAAAAAATAAAGAATTACGATTCCTCGTGCCCTCCATATTCCATTCTTTGTGGAATTAATTAAGAAATAATTTTTTCATTACTTAATTATTCCCGGTCAATATATGGTAATTGTCATTCTTAGATCATTCCATTCTCATATTTATTTTATTCATGGGTTCATTCCATTCATTTATAATTTGACCTAGAGGGTGTTTGACTTAGCTTATAAGCTCCTTAAAACATCTTATAAGTTGTTTAAAAGCTTATAAGTACTACTAATGTGTTTGACAAAATAAGATGTTTAACAGCTTATAAGATCATAAAATAAGCTCCCAACATCTTATAAGCTGTAAAAAAATAAGTTGGGATTTCCCAACTTATTTTCCTAAGCACCTCCACCACAACCACCCACCTCACCCTGAAATCACCCCACCCCTCCTCAACCCCTACTTACCCCAACCTCAAGATAAAAAATAGAAAAAAAATATTTTTTATAAATTTAAAAAATATTTGTTATAAATTATCAAAGATCTTATATGTTGTATTAGCCAAATACTTTAACAACTTATAAGCTACTTAAAAATTACATCTTATAAAATTTTAAAACAACTTATAAGATGTTATAAGTTTTTAAAACAACTTATAAGATGTTTTAAATAAGTTTAGTCAAACAATAGTAACTTAAATGGTATCCACAAATGTACAATAATTATAACGGGAGATGGTTACATTAATTAATAGTATACAATTAATACAATAATAACAACTATAATAATAACCACATGAGCAACACTCACTATGGTATAATTATACACATTCTGTTAAAATAATTAGTGATTTAGTTAAACTGGTACATTTAAAATTGATGCTTATACGAGTTCTGACCAACAATAGTAAATATATTTAAAAAAATGGACTTAGTGCACTTCACTGTTACTTCAAATCAAATATGATAATCAGAGACTCAGAAGAAGGTTCAGAATGACTAATTAATTGCACCTCCACGACTACCCAATCAAGAGAAGCCACGTCGTCTGAGAACCAATACACCCTCTACTAGCCAATACTACCCAAACTGTAGAATGCCTAAAAATCAAATTACACAGTTATTAAAAGAAGGGAGCTAGAGTTATCTCAAACAGATTCATCGGGAACTTCTGCTCTCCCATGTCATCAATGGCTTCTTTAGTCAATACTATTTACTCAATTAGATTATCTCACAATGCCGAAGCATTCGGCTCGCACCGGAATCGACGATTAGCGACGAAGCCGAACTGTGCTAATTTCAGTAGTAAGCTGTAGTTCTTCAGGAAATTGTTTTTAAGTATTGTTCGAATGATTACTGCTAATTACGTGTATGTTTTTGTGCGCATTGAATTGTATCAGGACGGAGACTTGTAGTGAGAGCTACGGAAATCGATACAAACGAAGAAGGTATGGAGGATTTTTATTTTAATTGTTCATTTTTTTGTGGAGTTTATTGAAATTGTGATATAATTTAGTCTTCTGGAAGTTGATTTTGAGTGGTTGAACTCGGTTGCATGTGGTTTAGAGTTTAAATTGACTCTGACAGATATTTGGTTGATGTGTGGTAGTTAAAGCAAAGGTACCGGATAAGGCACCGGCGGCGGCGGATAATGGTTCAAGCATTAACCAGATTCTTGGTATCAAAGGAGCCAAACAAGAAACTGTGAGTTTGTTAGTAATTCAAGCATGGATTGATTCGATGTGATTGTGATTTGGGCCTATTGGTTTCTCTATTAGTATAGGGAAAGAGAATTTACTTGAGATGTGAAATTATCTACCTTGTAGCTCATGTTGTTTTAGGTTTAGTTAAGCTAAAATAAAATGATGTGCTTCTTCAGAATAAGTTGAAAATCAGAGTTCAGCTCATGAAGCCCGTTACATGGCCTCCCCTTATTTGGGGTGTAGTCTGTGGAGCTGCTGCATCAGGTAATTTCTCTCTCTTCCTTGCTATATGCAAAATTCAGCATTCGAATATCACTAATCACGACTTTAACTTGTTGAGTGGTGGTTTAATTCCATGCAACCAGGTAGTTAGTTTAAAGCAAGGGAGACTTCGGGACCAGATCATTTTAACTGCCTTTCAAAATGTTCAACTATACATTTGCATGTGATTTTATGAGTGTAATATGCATAGCACGAGCTGCTGTTGCCATTGTATATTATCATTACTCAATTCATATAGTGATTAATGCTTTCTGTTGCATCATAAGCTTATTTTAGAAAGCACACATATTGTGTGACAGTGTGTCTAAGCTGGGATCAGTGACTGGTATTTTTCTTAATCCTCAAAGGCAATAAACTATTTTATTTTCTATTTTCTTGATAAGCTCAATTGTTTATTTTCTCCTTTGTTGCTCTCTACATTTGTACAATTACACCAAGTACCCCTGCTTCTATCACAGGAAACTTTCACTGGACCGTTGAAGATGTAGCTAAGTCAATTGTCTGTATGCTTATGTCGGGGCCTTGTCTAACTGGCTACACTCAGGTGTTTTTGGCTTAATTTTACAGACTTGTTCTATGGCTTGAATATTTGCTTCAGAATCTCAGCTGTGTAGTTATTGTACTTGAACTTGTAGACGATAAATGATTGGTATGACAGAGAAATCGATGCCATCAATGAACCTTATCGGCCTATCCCTTCTGGAGCAATAGCTGAGGATGAGGTATATGATGTCTTGAGTTGGTTTTATGGATTAAATGATCTCATTTTTGCATACTGAATGCAAATGTCATCAGGTGATTACACAAATATGGGTGCTGCTCCTAGCAGGCCTTGGCTTGGCCGGTCTATTAGATGTGTGGGTAGGTCTTCAAAATGACGTCTCTTCTTGAGAGCAGTTTAAAATTTTCTCTAATTGTGCTCCTATATAGGCAGGGCATAATTTCCCAGTGATATTTTACCTTGCCCTTGGTGGATCCTTGCTATCATACATATATTCAGCTCCTCCTTTGAAGGTATTCACATCATCTTTCACCTTGATATACATTTTCACTTTGAAAAAACGAATTAATAAAAACTCACGTTTTCTGTATTGCAGCTCAAACAAAATGGATGGATTGGCAATTTTGCCCTAGGAGCAAGCTATATTAGTTTGCCTTGGTATGAGTTTTAGTTTGAGCATTCAGTTTGTAAAAATAGCTACTCATATGCAGAAGGTTATTTTTAATTGCTTTTAGATATTGTTGGGAGTTTTCTGCTCTTTGGTTCTTCCCTCCCCTGTTGAGTCCTGAATTAAGAGAAAAACGAATCATCTTCCAGCCATTTTAGATGACCACTAAACTAGTTATGCTTTAATTTGGTTATTATTTTTACAGATAATTGCCTGTATATGAAATGAGCATGCAATTTCAACATTTATATTTTTTACTTAATTCTGTATTCCTGGACCATATTGTCATTAATTCCATCAAGGATGCTATAAGCAAGAGAACCCCTTCTTTTCTCTGCAGTACATATTATTAAGTTCAACATGCTTATATATGCTGCTTAACACCATAAAGTTCTCAATCACAGGTGGGCTGGTCAAGCATTGTTTGGAACCCTTACACCAGACGTTATTGTTCTAACATTGCTCTACAGTATAGCTGGTGTATGTCATAGCTCTCATTTTTAGCTTGATCTCCTTATTTACTTCTTGAAGATAGATTCTTATATACATTCCCTGTTTTTCTTTTTTAGTTGGGTATTGCAATTGTAAATGACTTTAAGAGTATTGAAGGAGACAGAAAAATGGGTCTGCAGGTATCTTCTGCTACTAAAAAGTAATTTGAAATTTTATGTAGAGTCGTGGTATATATGTATCTGTATTTAGTGAGCAAACTTTTGCAATCGTACATGATGCTATCACGATTTCCTACAGTCACTTCCTGTGGCTTTTGGCTCGGAGAATGCAAAGTGGATCTGTGTTGGTGCTATTGACATAACTCAGTTATCAGTGGCTGGTAATTTTTTACTGTAACTTGGAAGATTACACTAGGCAAAAATGTGTCATAATGGAATTTGTTATTGTTTCAGGATATCTTCTGAGCGTCGGTAAACCATATTATGCTTTAGCACTTCTAGGCTTGATTGCCCCTCAAGTTTTTTTCCAGGTAAAGATTGATAAGCTGCAATTTAATCTAGGATTTTCTCGGAGGCTATTTCCAGCTCAAGGGTGGCCATTCGTGGTCATCCTTGGCTTGGATTTTTTTTTTTAAAGCTTTAGAACATATTCCTCAATATGATGCGTTTGTGAAGAGTGGCAAGGCAATGAGAAAGTTACTCTGCTTAACGAGAACTTGTCAACCAAATTTTAGCAACTCTCGCATTCTTGAAAATTACCAAATTTAAACTTGTTTCCACATCTCTATTGATTTTCTTTCTTTCTCCTGGACTATCATATACAAGCTCTAAGCTGTGAATCTAACTATCATCTAATGCAGTTCAAATACTTCCTCAAAGACCCAGTGAAATACGACGTTAAGTATCAGGTAATTTCCTTAATATATTCACACAGATTTGTGTAGAGTCATGAATAGAATGCAGCAGAATCTGGGAGAAGCTGTAAACATACTTGTGTAGCCAATGAATTTTGAGATTTTTTTTTTCTTACATTTCTTGTGTGAGTTATTTAAATACTAAGCATTCTGCCTCCTTATTTGGTTTCAGGCTAGTGCACAACCATTTCTCATACTTGGCCTATTAGTCACCGCATTGGCAACTAGTCATTGATACTCATGTAGAAGATAAATGCCAAAAAACCTGGGGGATGTCACGGCTCCTGTGGAAGCAATAAGTCGGGACAACCCACTGTATCTTCTCTCTGCCCCTTGTATGTATATTTCGACCTATTTTTTTCTCTGTCACTAGTTTATTTCATCCATTTTTGTTCTAGGAGAAGTACTCTCTTTATGGAGGCTGGAGCACTGTAAACTTTCCATGAAACCTTTGTAACTTGAGCTGTATTTTTGTAGTTAGATATGAACCTAGATTTTGTCCCCAGTTCCAAACATGGTAATTATGTTTTTGGAGAAATTACCTATTCTGAGATTAGTTACTTATTTACTGTGCATCAGGAAATTCGTATTAGAAGCACCTGCTATGGATTGGCTGAAAGCCTGAAACTATAGATACTTTGAAGCCTTAGGATTTAATATGAATAAAGTTTATCACATATATATTGTTATGGATGGTCAGAAGACACGACCAAAAGATTTTTTTACCTATCTAGTTATCTATGTTGGTTGAAAAATGATGTTTTCACGATTAAAATTCTAACAGAAGAATTACCAAAAACTGATTTTTGTCATTTCCTTTCCTCAAACTTGCATAGGTATAGTAGTTTCACTTTTACCTTAGAAATTCAGAATACTTAAAAAAGACTTGCACTTAATAAAATTTTATCACCTTTTGTTTTCTAAGTATAATTTTGAAGAAGCAAATTCTTCTCTTCGCTCCTATCCTTTTATAGATGTCTGAAAACCTCTACTTTCCCACTTTCTACTTGCTTCCTTCCATTATCGGATGCCATCCAATTTTCACGCGATTAGTATTCTGTGGTGTGTTATCAACATTAAAAATTTATCAAGTCATTTATTTTTAGAGGAAGGCGTCATTATTAGTTAGTTGGTGTTTGACCATTTCATGACCTCACACCATGAATTACATATTTTTTCTTGATTTTATTGGGCTTAACTTAATATGCAAAAATGAGTAAAAGTGATTGTGCCGAGACTTTAAAAGTCTACAAATTATAAAATACGAATAAATGAGATCTATTTCGAAATACTCTTTCAGTCTATAATCAATTGCTCACCTAAAAAAAAAAAGAACTTTCTCCCATGCATCTCAAAATTATATATAATGTCATTACTATCAACATCTACTAGAAGATATAAAATAGATAACCCACAAATATATATGAATAGGGAAGAATCAGAACGGCTGCGAGTAAACCCAATGCTTAATAGAAAGTCACTCAGTCGCTGAAGCTCGAGGCGTCTGTTTGAAGTCATATAAAGCCTTTTTAAGGCGGCATACATGATTTGAAAAACGAGTATCCACAAAACCAGCTGGCTGCTCCATAAACACGGATTTTGGTAAAATGCCAGGAAGGCATTTTTTACGTCTAACTAATGAGAGGCTAATTATATAGAACAACCAATGACAACACAATCCAAACGGTAGAAGCTCGAATAACAGGGCTAAAAGTATGTGAATAATCGAATTCTGGGAGTTGTGTATATCCCTGGGCAACAAGTTGTGCCTTGTGGCGATCAATGGAACCATCAGCAAAGAATTTGGTCCGGAAAACTCATTTAGAACCCACCTGTAGGACGTGGTACAAGATCCCATGCTTGATTCAAATGCAAGACTGATAGTTCGTCATTCATAGCAGCAATCCATTCTGGACATTTTAAGGCCGATTTAACACTTCGAGGCTCGCTAACAATAATGAGAGCATTAAACAGGTTTGTATGAGCATAATCTGCGACATGTTTGGGCTTAAAATGCCGGACTTTGATCAAGTCTGCATAGAATGACTCGGGGTTGATTCCGGCGCCAAAGTATATAGAATGGGTATTGCCAGTGGTCCAGTTGAAAAATCATTTTCATGGGAGGAATGTGATGGCAATGTCCCAGAAAGTTGACCAGGTTGCATGGGAGGCATAATTGGTAATTCCTCATGCATGGGTGTATGATGATCAACATCAGGAGCATGCAAAGCAGGAGGTAAATTTTCATGCAGTAAAGGTTGACCACCATCATCACAAATATGGCATGGAGGCTGATGTTGGGCCTTAACAGAGGCAACTGGAGGATGAGGAACACAAGGTTGCTAGTGACGAACCGGTTCCAAAAATTATGAGCTAGGGAGTGAAGAGGAATGTGACCTATCAAGTGATTTGAAGAACGGAAAATATGACTCATCAAATTTTGCTTGACGAGAAATATAAGTGTGGAAGAATTTGGGATCGAAATAACGAAACCCTTTATGCAAGCTGCTGTAGCCCAAAAAAACACAAGCTTTGCTACGGGGCTCAAATTTGTTAGCTGCATAAACTCTCAAGCATGGATAAACCCGACAACCAAAGGGGTGAAATTTTTCAAAATTAGGAGCAGTAGAGAATAACAATTCAAACGACAATTTTCTACTTAGCACTTTTGAAGGTAATCGATTAATAACATAAACAACACTGCTAAATGCATCCACCCAAAACTTTATGGGGGTATGAGATTGAAATAACATGGCAAGAGTTGTCTCAGTAATATGTCGGTGCTTACGTTCAGCCCGCCTATTTTGAGATGGCGTGTATGGATAATAAAAAATATGGTAAATGCCTGAAGAAGGAGGGTCCGGACCTTCGGTTAAGTGTGATTAGTCAAGAACTTCAAGTTTGAAAACTTGAAGATTTGAAGAAATCCTCAAGAAATCCTTGAAGATTCAAGCAAAAGTGTTCTTGGTGTTCTTCAATATAAATTTTGAAGATAAATTCAATTTAAAATGCCTCAATCCAAGGAAACACAAGGTTCATGCTTGTCAAGGAGAGCATCTCCTACTCGGGCTTCATCAACAGATCATCAAGACCGTGAACCTAGACATGCGAATAAATCAAGACTTACGGCCATAGACCATAACCTTCCACCAGAATTGGAGGCCCTGGCGAGCAACCCTAATGAACTGGCTAAAACCATTGCTGCTCTCCAAACTATCCAGAGGCAGCAAGAGCAAAATAGACCCTCACAAGCAAGGTCCAGGGCTAAAACCCATGGAGGTTGTTAGAGCCAGGTCTGTTAGGGGCGAGCAACGTGAGGTGGACAATGCCCAAGTTAGGCAGGATAAGGGCAAAGCCAAGGTGGCCGAACCAAGAGAGGGCCAGGCTGAGTTAGCACATGGGCGAGCAACTATGTCAAGCCATGGAACAACTCGTTCCAGTGCCCAGGATAGGCTTGACCAACCTCAAAATCAAGAGAAAGTTGCTCGCCAGGGAGCAGGATATGGGCGAGCAACATTTGAACAACTTCGCCCATCAATCCATGAAAGACTCTCCCAGTCTGCTTTCAGGCGCCTAGGGCCAAACGCGGCGAGCAACCCTAGAAAACAACTTCAGGATATGCCCACTCCAAGTGAGGGACTGCGACGAGCAGAAAGGCCTGTGCCTTTGCTCGCCGAACAGCCTCCAAGCCAGGGGGCATCTTTGGATGATCTGTCGAGTCTAAGAAGGGTTGTGGAGAGCATGCAGGGACAATTGAATCAACAGAGAGGGATGGGGACGACCAGCTTGCCATCCTCTCCATTGTCATCTATCATTTTGAAGGCCCCAATTCAGAAAAGATCCAATTTCCAGCAAGTATACAATACGATGGCATTGCTGACCCCCGAGTCCATTTGACGAAGTACTCAGATTACATGGTCTCGGTGGGAGCCAGTGATGCCACCTAATGCCGGAACTTCCCCTTGACTTTGGGGGACCGAGTACACAAGTGGTTTTCTGCAATGCCACCAGCATCCATCCACTCGTTTGTCCAACTAAATCGAGAGTTCCTCTCCCACTTCTCAATGGCAGGATCATATTTATCCCAAAACACCGATTGTCGGACCTAAAGTAAAATGACGACGAATCAGACCGGGCATTTATGGAAAGATTCGACAAAGTGCTGTTGGAAGGGGAGCCCGTAAGTGAAGATACCAAAATCATCGCAGTTATGGCCGAGTTGAAAAAAGGGTCGAAGCTATGGAAAGAGGTACGTCTAAAGTGCCCGAAAAGCTATGCCGAATTCAGGAATCAAGCCGACATATTTGTTTCCATGCATGAGGCCCTGCAAGCAAACTTGGGAGAAAACAAAGCTGATCCCAAGGAGAACAACAAGAAATCTGGCGAAACAGGCTACAGAGTCCCCAAGAACATGAAGGCATTCACTGAAGGGACGGAGCTAAAAGAAAAATTGAACCAGGTACTAACAGTATCAGTCGATACTGTATAAGTGAAGGAGAAGGAGTTGCTCTCCCCTCCACGAAGAATCCGCCAGGACACCGGCAAACTTAACCCTAACAAGTATTGTGCCTACCATCAAAGCGTGGGACACTTTACTAGTGAGTGTAGAGATTTGCTCAAGCAACTTTGGCATTTTTACGAGGAAGGGAAGCTCTCCGACTTTGTTAAAAGGCAACCTGGAAAGAGAGCCCGGGAGAACAACTCCAAAGATGAGGATGATGATCAGCCTCAGAGAAATAATAAACACGGGCGACCAGTTCCAGCCATTGTTGCTCATCCATTAGAGGATCTATACATGATGGAACCCGTAGGACCGGCGGGAGGATGTTCTGATGGACGACCGCCAATTTCCAACCGAAAAAGAAAAGCCAAATTGCGAGCGATCGACCAAGTACAAGGAATGGGGGTTAAACCATCCATCATGCAGACAACAAAACTGACCTTTACTAAAAAGGATTTGAAGGGAATATTGACCCCCCACAATGATTCACTCGTGATTTGTGCTAAGATCATGGAGACCAGAGTACATAGATTGTTGGTGGACACCGGAGCCTACACCAACATCCTTTTCAAAAAGGCGCTCGATCAATTTGGAGACTACTCGGGCTACATACGAGATTTAAATCATAGAATCTTAGGCTTCAAAAATGCTGTAACAGTCCCATTAGGGGAGATTAGGTTGTCCGTTCAGCTTGTAACGGTCGAGGAACCTGAGAAAAATATAACAAGAATGGTAGATTTCTTGGTCGTAGACCAGGAATCAACCTATAACGGGTTTCTTGGTTGACCTTTTCTAAATGAATTTAAAGCTGCATGTTCAACTTACCATTATTGCCTAAAGTTCCCAACAGCAAGTGGAGCAGACACAATAAAGGGAGATCAAAGAAAGGATCGGGAATGTCTCCTGCAGTTACATGCAAAGCACACACAAGTATCCATAATGGAAGCCACCACCAGCTATCATGTTAATGAACCATCAATACTGGAGAACATGATGGACATAGAAGATGACCATATGGATACGGACGAACAACACTCTGACGAGCAAGCATTGGACGGACAACTTATCACCACCCATGGAGAACTTCAATCTGACGAACAACGAAGGGGTAGTGACGAGCAACATTCATCAGGTGACCTGGAGGGCCAGATGGTGACTAACAACAATGGGTCAGGACCAACAGATGATCTAGAACCCCGCCTGGGAGCAGAGCCCACGAGCATCGAAAATGATTTCAATCCTGAGGGACCAATACTTGATCCTCGTTGGAAAGGACAAAAACGACGAGCAACTCCAGTTGAAGAACTGGAGGCGTTCAAAGTTAATCCTGGGAACGAAGATCTCGAATTGTACATAGGATCTGAGCTCCCTGAGCCTTATAGATCCCGAATGAAAGAGTTCCTCAGCAAAAATCTAGATGTTTTTGCTTGGTCCCATGCAGACATGGTGGGAATAGATCCAAAGCATTGCTTGCCACAAGCTTAATATCAATCAAACAAAAATGTCTGTCCACCAAAAACGAAGAAAATATGGCCCAGACAAATACCAAGCTCTGAATGAAGAGGTGAAGAAGTTGTTAGACAACGATCTAATCCGACAAGCACTTTGTCCACAGTGGGTAGCAAACCCAGTCCTTGTGAGGAAACCAAATGGGACCTGGAGACTATGCATAGATTTTACGGATCTGAATGCAGCATGCCCGAAGGACAACTTTCCCCTCCCTTATATTGACTAATTGGTGGACAGCACTGCGGGTCACGAGATGCTAACATTCATGGATGCCTTTGCCGGGTACCATCAAATCCCTATGCATCCAGACGATCAAGAAAACATAGCATTTTATACAAATAAAACTTGTTGTGTTGGAAGAGAATGCCCTTTGGCCTCATCAATGCCGGAGCAACATATCAAAGATTGGTGAACAAGATGTTCGACGAATAGATTGGAGATACGGTAGAGGTCTATGTAGACGTTATCGTGGTCAAGAGTCCCAAGAAAGAAGACCATCTTCAGCATTTGACCCAGGTGTTTGACATTCTTCGACATTACAACATGAAGCTAAATCCGAAGAAGAGCAGCTTTGGAGTCCATTTTGGCAAGTTCCTGGGTCATCTTGTTAGTCAACGAGGGATTGAGGCCAATCCTACAAAAGTCAAAGCTATCGTGGATATGCAACCACCACGTTCGGTAAAAGAAGTGCAAAGGCTCACAGGATGCCTAGCAGCATTGAATCGGTTCATATCCCGATCAGGAGATAAATGCCGTCCATTCTTCGAAGCCATCAAGAAAGGAAAGTTCACGTGGACTAACAGCTGTCAAAAGACGTTCGATCAACTTAAGGACTACCTGGGAGATATTAAAATCCTATCAAAGCCAATCCCAGGAGAAAAGCTCTACTTGTACTTGGCAGCGTCAGAAGTGGCAATTAGCTCTGTTCTAGTGCGGGAAGACGGTAAATTCTATCAACCCATCTACTACGTCAGCCAAGCTTTGCATGAAGCGGAGATCAAATATTCTCCAACCGAAAAGCTGGCATACGCACTTGTCATGAGTGTGAGAAAGTTACGACCATAATTCTTTGACCATCAAGTTGAAGTGCTAACAACTTTCCCACTCAGACAAATTCTCCATCGCCCCGACACAGCTGGTCGTCTACTAAAGTGGTCACTAGAGATTAGCCAATTCGGGGTGACCAATGCTCCTCGAAAAGTGATCAAAGGGCAAGCATTAGCCTACTTTATAGTCGAACTAACCTTCCCACCAGATCCGATGAGAGGACTTGATCATCCCTGGTATCTCTATGTCGACGGATCTTCAACCAACATAGCCTCAGGGGCAGGAGTAGTTCTGATCAGCCCTGACAGGCAAGTATTCACCTCGGCGATAAAATTTGGTTTCATGGCAACCAACAATGAAGGAGAATACGAAGCTCTCATTGCTGGTCTTCACCTATCCCTTGCCGTGGGTGTCAGACGATTGCAAATATTCGGCGACTCACAACTGATTGTGAACCAAGTCCGAGGTGAATATGAGGCCAAAGACGATCATATGATCGAGTATCAACGGATTGTTGCTCATCTGATGTCCTTGTTAGATCAAGTCTTCATCGAACAAATTCCAAGGACAAACAACACACAAGTAGATGCGTTGGCCTGACTAGCAACAAGCGAAGGCCAGCGGAGTTGGCCGACATTATAATCACAAAAATGAACGACCCATCAACAAGGAGTTATAATGTCAACCAACTTGACGAACAAGCAAGTGAAGAAGAGGACTGGAGAACGAGTATAGTCAAATATTTGAAAAGTGGGGAAAACCAAACAACTCTTTTGAAGCCGCCAAGCTAACAAAGCAAGCCGCCAGATATACTCTAGTAGGCGAGCATCTTTACAAAAGGGGAATATCAATCCCACTTCTCAAATATTTGCCTAGGGGGCATGGACGAGCAATACTTGAAGAAATACATGCCGGAGTATGTGGAAATCACACTAGGGGGCAAGCCTTGGTGTACAAGACTATCAGACAAGGCTATTATTGGCCGACTTTACGTCAGAATACAATCAAGAAAGCAAAAACTTGCCATCAATGCCAGATTTTTGCCCCGAACATTCATACCCCGGCCCAAGAGCTCGTATCAGTTTATAGTCCGTGGCCGTTTGCAAGATGGGGGATGGACATTATCGGTCCTTTCCCGACAGGAGTTGAAAATATTCGATTCGCTGTCGTGGCAGTCGACTATTACACAAAATGGACGGAAGCAGAGGCCATGGTAAAAATTACACAACATAAAATGATCAACTTCATTTGGAAGAACATTGCCTGTCGTTTTGGGGTTCCACAAACCTTTGTGACAGACAATGGTCCGCAATTTGATGGAAAAGAGTTGAGGGACTTCTGTACGAAATGGGGGATCAAAAAATATTATTCTACGCCCTATCATCCCCAGTCAAATGGACAAGTCGAATCCGTGAACAAGATAATCAAGTATACACTAAAAGTACGGCTAGCGGAGAACAAAAGCAGTTGGTCTGAAGAACTTCCGGAAGTCTTGTGGACATATAGAGTTTCTCCCAGGTCGAGCACCGGAGAAACACCTTTTACAACGGCTTTCAGAATAGAAGCCGTGATACCAATTGAATTAAAGACCAACACGATCAGGACGACCAACTTTGATGAACGGGCGAACAACTCTGCTGTAGCTACTGAAATGGATTTGCTCGAAGAAAAAAGATTAAGTGCCGAACTAAAAAAATGCTACCTATAAGCAACGAGCAGAACGCTATTATAATTCCCATGTTAAAATCAGGGAATTCGGAGTTGGAGATTTGGTTCTAAGAAAGTTGCTCGCCCAACCTCCAGGTGTATTGGGACCAACTTGGGAGGGCCCGTATCGTATAACGGACAAATTCCTTAATGGTGTATACGATATCGAAGATATGGAAGGCAAGCCGTCCCAATACTCCTGGAATGCTGTACATCTAAAAGAAGTACTTCCAATAAGTCGAACAAATTCTTAATTGGGCGAACAAATGTCTTAGGGGGCAAGTGAACCGCATCGGGCGGCAGCGCGCTGTTGGGAAAATAGGGGTGCCCGGAATCTATTCGGGATGAAATTTAAATACGAATTTAAATACAATTATTACTAGCATGAATTAATCCTAATTAATTCAAATAATAATTCCAACAACGAATTTTCATCATGCATGTTGAATTAATTTCACATATTAACTATGGCGGAATAAACAAGTAAATATGTGATTAACGTACCTCTTGTAGAATTGGCCTTTGGATAAACGGGATAATTACGATCTCGCTCTATCAACCTAAAAACCTTCTCAAGTATTTCCCTTTCACCTCACTTGATCACCGGTGGGAGATGCTTTCAAGTAATTTAATAAACTAAGGAAAAAGAAAAATATCTATGCTCTTGATTTTTCCAACACATGGAATTACGTACTTGGGGATGAAATAATCATCCCCTATTTATAACATAGAGTGGCCGAAAATTTGATGAATATTGGGCTTGGAAAAAAAATCTTTTCTTAGACTCTAAAAAATCTTGAATATATCTCATATATTCTTTTCTCCACAATAAAATATTCCACAAAAATCTCACTCACCTTGTTATGGGGTGATTTTCAAAAATTACTAGTAGAGATCCCAAGATTTGGATCTTCTTGAATATATGAGATATTCTTGTATTCCAAGAATACATATCTTCCATAATATCTTTCCAAGAAAATCAACAAAATCTATTCTCTTCTAATATTGCTTTTTTCGAAAATTAAGTGTAAAATTCAGCATGATATTATCTTTTTATTTTAATCACCTTATCATTATTGGGCTACTTAATGGACTACTTGAGGGGTCTTTAAGGAGAATTAAGATTGGACCTCCTAATGGACTTCTGAATTTCAATATTGAGCCCCAATATAATTCAGCCCATTAATATTAATTATTACCACTAATAAATTAATATTGCACTATCCATCTTAATCCATATTACGATAATATGGGCTCCCGGTTATTATTTCCCGCGTTTAAGATTATCAAGTCCATTAATTAATTGAGCTTCTGAATAGCTCTAAATTAATATATTTCACCTTGGAGTAAAGACAACTCAACATTATTATTCGTACCGAAGAAACTAATTCTTCACTTGCAAGATTTGGTACAATAAAACTTTTGAGCCCACCAAGGGGACTAATCACACGAGCCGTACTCGCACGCGTTTCTCCGTATTAAATCTTAGCAACCGTCGTATGATTAATATTACTGCCCAAGACACAAAGTTCGAAGTCGCAATGATTCTCACCCAACATGAATCAAAGCAGTAACCATTAAGCACACACGGTCCTATTTAAGTGACGGAGATTAAGAAATCAACAACCACTGAGGTCTAATTCTTCACCTTTCAGAACAGAAGAATTTATCCTTGCTGTAGGTCCTCTTCAACACATACTAAATGTGCTAGTGCAATCTCTTAGTCAAGACAGACCAATCTGAGCCTTACACATCGACCTTTCACGGCGGATTGTTCAATTCCACCTAGGTCGTGAAAATGTACGTTTAGTTACAAGTAAACTGTTAATGTTGTCTTCCGTGATCGGGTATCACCACATTAACTACAATGTAACATGTACTATATATTGAACGATTTGCAATAGAAATTCAACATTCAATCTTAACTAAAGCAAATGTGATAAAAGAATTATTCTCATAAAACGAGTGTTTGATACACGAGTTATACAAAGTAAAAGCATACTTTCACGTATAACTCCAACAATCTCCCACTTATACTTAAAGTCTGCTTTTAGTATACATCACGCATGTCTTAGTGTAGTAGCTCTACGTGACATCTCATGTCAACCTACACTAACCTAATAATTCCTCCCACTTATACTTAAAGCAGATTGACAATCGTCTTGACTCCCATTCCATCCACATGTCTCTCGAATGTACTCTGAGGCAGACCCTTTGTGAATGGATCCGCTAGGTTGTCACCCGACGCTATCTTTGCCACCTCTATATCTCCTCTCTTAACGATTTCTCGTATAAGATGGTATTTTCTTTCTATGTGTTTGCTGGCCTTGTGGGCTCTCGGTTCCTTTGAATTTGCAACTGCTCCGGCATTGTCACAAAAGACAGTTATCTTGTCGGGCAAATTCGGAACAACGTCCAAGTCCACTAAGAAGTTCTTGAGCAAAACTGCCTCTTTCGCTGCTTCACAAACAGCTACATACTCGGCTTCCATGGTCGAATCGGCGATGCATTTCTGCTTAACGCTTCTCCATGAAATAGCTCCTCCTCCCATGTAAAACACACTACCCGAGGTTGACTTTCTTGAGTCTATGTCTGATTGGAAATCCGAGTCCGTGTATTCTACGGGAACTAGACTATCTGACTGGTAAATCAGCATCCGCTCACGAGTTCTTTTCAGATACCTCAAGATGCACTTCACGGTAGTCCAATGGTCTTTCCCGGGATTACTTTGATATCTTGCCACCATGCCCACGGCAAAAAAGATATCCGGTCTCGTACACATCATTGCATACATAAGACTTCCTACGGCTGAAGCGTACGGAACACCTTTTTATGTCATCTATCGCCGCTTGCGTCTTAGGGCTCATTTCTTTCGATAGATGAATTCCGTGCCTAAAAGGTACAAAACCTTTCTTGGAATCTTGCATGTTGAAACGCTTCAAAACAGTGTCAATGTATGAAGCTTGCGATAAGCCCAACATCCTCTTCTTGCGATCGCGAGTGATCTTGATCCCAAGGATGTGCCCGGCTTTCCATAAGTCCTTCATATCAAACTGATTTGACAGCCATACCCTTACGCCTGACAATACCTTTACATTGTTTCCAATGAGCCGAACATCGTCTAGGTATAATACTAATAACACCACCGCAGTTCCGTCACACCTTTTATACACACAACTTTCGAACTTGTTTTGATCACAAACCCATAAGACTTAATTATTTGATCAAAACACTGGTTCCAAGTACGCGATGCTTGCTTAAGTCCATAAATGGATCTCTTAAGCTAGCATATGAGGTGCTCTTGGCCTTTTTCAACGAAACCTTTGGGCTGTTGCATATAGATCCCATCAAGACTTCCGTTAACGAAAGCTGTCTTGACATCCATTTGCCAGATCTCGTAATCTAAGTGCGCAGCGATCGACAAGAGAATACGGATGGACTTAAGCATAGCTACAGGCCACAGGCCACAAGCCTTGCTTTGAAGGTCTCTACCCTTCCGTCCGGTCCTCTTTTCCTCTTGTACACCCACTTGCATCCAATGGGCTCTTCCCCACTAGGTGGATCAACCAACTCCCACACTTGATTATAATCCAACGAACCTATCTCGGTTTCTATTGCGGTTTGCCACGCCTCCGCGTCTTTGTCTTGTATTGCCTCATCGTACGTCCATGGGTCTGATTCATTGCCGGGAATCAAATCCGAAGATTCTCCAATTCCCATGAATCTCTCGGGTTGACTTGCAATCCTCCCACTACGACGGGGTTCCGGTTGTGAAGGTGTGACGTGTGGTACATCATCTTGTATACTTGGTATAGGAGTTTGCCCTCTTAACTTATCTAAGGTAATCTCACTTCTGGACTTTCATTTGTTCATATAGTCTTCCTCCAAGAATTTAAAGTGTGAACTAATCACGGTCTTTTAATCCTTGGGACTATAGAACATACACCCTTTCGTTCCCGCAGGGTATCCTATAAACAGCCTTAATTCTAAACGTGGATCCAACTTACTGGCTTCCTCGTCTAGCACGTATGCCGGACAACCCCAAATCCGCAAGTGTCTTAGACTGGGCTCGCGCCCGGTCCACAATTCCATTAGGGTTTTAGGAACCGATTTGGATGACACCAAATTTAGAATGTAAGCCACCGTTTCCAAGGCATTACCCCAAAACGACTTGGGTAAATCCGAATAACTCATCATGGATCTGACTATTTCTAAAAGAGTCTGCTTCCTTCGTTCCGCCATACCGTTCTATTGAGGGGTTCCCGGTGTGGTCAACAGGGATACAATCCCTTCGTCCGATAGGTAGTTCAAGAATTCATCGCTAAGGTATTCGCCTCCACGATCAAATCGTAGAAACTTGATACTTCTTGCCCTATGCATCATAAGGTAGATGTATCCATTTCTCGAGTAATCATCAAATTACTCAAACCCCTTCTTGCTATGATCGTCATTGAACCACACATATCGGTATGAACGAGTTCTAACACTTTGGTGGCTCTATTCCCCTTGGCTCCAAATGCCCTTTAGGTCATTTTACCCTCTAAACAGGATTCACAAGTTGGAAATGACTCAACTTGAAGTGACTCCAAGGATTCATTTTTCACCAACCTTTGTATTCACATTAGATTAATATGACCTAATCTAAGATGCCATAAAAGTGTTTCGTTCATGTCCGAAGAATGCTTTCTTTTATTACTCGAAATAATCGATGTGTTCTTAGATTCAATTTTATGAGTGGTGTGCCCAAATAATGGTATAAAGATCATCCATTGAAGTTCCGGAACAGATAAACTCATCGTTTCAAGAAATAATAACATCCTTATTAAAAGAAACTGAGTATCCGTTTAGAAACTGAAGGTTGAGTTCTTTCTAAACTAGGAACATGAAGAACGTCTCTCAAGACCATAACTCTATCTTCAAAAGATAGGCGCACTTTTCCCACTGCTTCAGCTGCCACTCTCGTAGCATTGCCCGATGTGATGGGGATCTCACTTCCGTTAAGTCTTCGGGTTAGCTTGAACCCATGCAAAAATGTGATTAGTAGCTCTCGTATCCACTATCCACGAATAGACAGCATACGCCACTTCACAAGTTTCGACGATTAGGGTGTGTGAATTACCTAACTTTCCTAGCCTCTTAGGCTTGGAACAGGCAGACCTCCATTGTCCTCTCTCACCGCAACTAAAATACTTCCCCTTCGATGCTAGCCTTTGCATTTGCCTTTCGCAACAATTGGATTTGCTTGGATCCGGCCTTTGGTTCTCTTCCTCCTTTTCCCTCCCTTGGGACCAAAAGAGGTAGACGGACCATTAGCCACCATAGCACTAGACTGGTGCTCCATTATCACCTCCACCGAAACTAAAGCTTGCAAGAGCTCGGGCAAACGATTTGTCCGTTCATTCATCTGACAGTTCAGATGAAACTGCTCAAAGCTTCTCGGCGGAGAATGGTATATGAAATTAATCAAAATCTGCACCAAGTACTTCCAACTTGTTAAGGTATGCCATTATCTCGAGAACGTGCTCCCTCACGGGCGTTCCTTCCACCATTTCCAACTTGACCAAGTCATGTTTGGTGAACTGATTAGTCATGGGATTCTGATGTGAAAACATCTCTTCAAGGTGTTCCATGATTTCAACAGCGGATACAATGTCTTCATGAACGCGCCTCAAATCCTCAGACAGAGATGTCAAGATGATGCACTTCATGTGTTCATTGTCACGCTTCCAATCATAAACTGCCTTTTCCCATTGCTTGACTTATCATTAGGCTTGCCGGGTATATTAACGTAAATAACCCAATTGTGTTTTCGTGCAGTAAGGACAAATTTAAAAAAAACATTTCCAATCGATATAAAACTCTCCAAAAAGTTTATTAACTTTAAGTATATTAAACAGTGGATTAAAAGGTTGCGACATGATGAAATGAGAATAAAACATACATTCATATTAATATCTAGAAAAATACGAAATTATCACATAATTCGATCACATCAATTATATTGAAACCTTAAAACAATATAATCATGCATCAGTCAACATCTCGAAACAATTTAAATGCACCACGAGGGGTGGTCTATACATTTAAATACATTCAAGCGGATCACAAACTTAAAAGTTACAAATCCTTAATTCAAAATTAATAGTTGACTCCCACTTTGACCACATAGAAACTGACAGGGACTCCGAGGGGAGTAAGTTAATATCAATTTCTTATGCCTAAGTAATAACCATAATTAAATACAGGATTATTATTTCGCTTTGAGCAAGCCACTCGTGGTGAGGGTCAATACCGCCACTAGTAATAATCCACAATCATCCTTTCGGAATTTATTCATGTGAAATCCGTTCTTTTGGCCGATCCGAGGGGGAAATGTATTCCAAAAGAACTTCACAAATAAATAAATTATGGAGGCCAAATTAATCCAATTTTAATATCCGGAATAAAATTGCGATTAAACAGACGTACTTAGTAATTTTCGAAAGTAAGATTTTTCTTGGACAATTAAATTCATGCAAACACATATTAACAAATAATAATAAGTGCACGAAATAAAACATCCATCAAAACAAAATTAAACACATTGGAGCACTCGAATCCAATTGTCACGGTTTAATTTCTTCACGTCTTGATGCGAAAAATCGTCCTTGTTGCTTTCCGTCGTTCGTCTCGACACGCTCCCACTTGAACAGCAACACTTCATCAAAAACAGCATCGTTTGGGGTTCGGGACGACGTTTAAAGTCACACGGAAAAAAAACACGAACCGAAAAATTCCACGGCCCGAGATACGGCGCGCGTCGGCCCACGAAGTGGGCCCGCGCGCCTCTCGGCCAAAAGCGCCGAAACGCTGCAGGAGGCGCGCCGAGGCGCAGCCGAGGCACTGCACGGAGGCACGCCGAGGCGCCTCACGGAGCGCCCCGAGGCGCCGCAGGCCGCGCCCGTCGCGCGCGGGCGTGCGCCGTGCACCCCGTGCGCTGTTTTTTGCCGTTAGTTCTCATTTTCTTCACCCATTGCATGATTTTACGTCCATACACGCGCCACGCTTGTATGCGTCGTCCGGGTACGCTGTTTTTAATTCTTCGTTCTTCGTCACGATCCGGTTACAATTTATTTTACAAAAAAATAAATACTAGATCTAGACTAGTCTATTACAATGATCGAATCAAAATAAAAACAACTAATCTACTCGTGGATTTTCTCACGAGAAAAACGAATTCGAACGAATCGAATTAAAAACAATTAATTCACACGCATGAAATTAACAACTTTAAAACCATTACAAGTGGATACCTGCAAAAAAGATCTAGCAATTCTACTATCCAATTTCAATTTAATGTTTAACAATTTAAATTCCAATTTAAAGATCAGAGCCCGAAACTGTGGCTCTGATACCAGTTGTTGGGAAAATAGGGGTGCCCGGAATCTATTCGGGATGAAATTTAAATACGAATTTAAATACAATTATTACTAGCATGAATTAATCCTAATTAATTCAATTAATAATTCCAACAACGAATTTTCATCATGCATGTTGAATTAATTTCACATATTAACTATGGCGGAATAAACAAGTAAATATGTGATTAACGTACCTCTTGTAGAATTGGCCTTTGGATAAACGGGACAATTACGATCTCGCTCTATCAACCCAAAAACCTTCTCAAGTATTTTCCTTTCACCTCATTTGATCACCGGTGAGAGATGCTTTCAAGTAATTTAATAAACTAAGGAAAAAGAAAAATATCTATGCTCTTGATTTTTCCAACACATGGAATTACGTACTTGGGGATGAAATAATCATCCCCTATTTATAACATAGAGTGGCCGAAAATTTGATGAATATTGGGCTTGGAAAAAATCTTTTCTTAGACTCTAAGAAATCTTGAATATATCTCATATATTCTTTTATCCACAATAAAATATTCCACAAAAATCTCACTCACCTTGTTATGGAGTGATTTTCAAAAATTACTAGTAGAGATCCCAAGATTTGGATCTTCTTGAATATATGAGATATTATTGTATTCCAAGAATACATATCTTCCATAATATCTTTCCAAGAAAATCAACAAAATCTTTTCTCTTCTAATATTGCTTTTTTCGAAAATTAAGTGTAAAAATCAGCATGATATTATCTTTTTATTTTAATCACCTTATCATTATTGGGCTACTTAATGGGCTACTTGAGGGGCCTTTAAGGAGAATTAAGATTGGACATCCTAATGGACTTCTGAATTTCAATATTGAGCCCCAATATAATTCAGCCCATTAATATTAATTATTACCACTAATAAATTAATATTGCACTATCCATCTTAATCCATATTACGATAATATGGGCTCCCGGTTATTTTTTCCCGCGTTTAAGATTATCAAGTCAATTAATTAATTGAGCTTCTGAATAGCTCTAAATTAATATATTTCACCTTGGAGTAAAGACAACTTAACATTATTATTCGTACCGAAGAAACTAATTCTTCACTTGCAAGATTTGGTACAATAAAACTTCTGAGCCCACCAAGGGGACCAATCACACGATTCGTACTCGCACGCGTTTCTCCGTATTAAATCTTAGCAACCGTCGTATGATTAATATTACTGCCCAAGACACAAAGTTCGAAGTCGCAATGATTCTTGTTGATAGGCGAGCAGGAACAACATTTGGGCGACCATGATTAGCGCAAATCACTCAAGAATTAAAGTGAAATTAACACATGATTCGCCCAAGATATCCGGCGAGCAAAACCTACATGCGAACAAGACACATAGGCGAACAAAATCAGATCAAAAACCACATGACGAGCTCAAACGGTATCCTGCCGATCAGATCTAACCACAGCGCCGAAATAACAATTAAACAAGATGAAAGACCATCAGAATCAGACTAAAGACTCCTCAAGGACAAGTCCAAAGTGACGAACAGCTCCTGACTGCGAGCAAGTCCAGTAGATAAGGATAGAATTTAGTTAAGATAAGGTCAAATTAGTCAAAGGACAGGTGTCGAGCATGCAGGCTTGGTCGGCCAAAGGTCGTGCCACCTCCTGCTGGGCAAAAGTCTATAAATACTTAGATTTTTTCAGCAAATAAAACAAGCACAAATTATTATACACGTCTAAACTTCGATTATGAATCTAAAGCAGCTCAATTAACTTATAATCGAACTTAAACACGTAAGTTCTCATACGATTCTAATCCACCTGAACCCGAAAATCCGTATTCACTAATTATGTTAGTGATCAATCACACGTAATTGTTTGATGATCAATTAACTACCTAAAACAGCCACTAATCATCAAGATTAGAAAGAATCGTCAACAATTCTCACCCAACATGAATCAAAGCAGTAACCATTAAGCACACACGGTCCTATTTAAGTGACGGAGATTAAGAAATCAACAACCACTGAGGTCTAATCCTTCACCTTTCAGAACAGAAGAATTTATCCTCGCTGTAGGTCCTCTTCAACACATACTAAATATGCTAGTGCAATCTCTTAGTCAAGACAGACCAATCTGAGCCTTACACATCGACCTTTCACGGCGGATTGTTCAATTCCACCTAGGTCGTGAAAATGTACGTTTAGTTACAAGTAAACTGTTAATGTTGTCTTCCGTGATCGGGTATCACCACATTAACTACAATGTAACATGTACTATATATTGAACGATTTGCAATAGAAATTCAACATTCAATCTTAACTAAAGCAAATGTGATAAAAGAATTATTCTCATAAAACGAGTGTTTGATACACGAGTTATACAAAGTAAAAGCATACTTTCACGTATAACTCCAACAATCTCCCACTTATACTTAAAGTCTGCTTTTAGTATACATCACGCATGTCTTAGTGTAGTAGCTCTACGTGACATCTCATGTCAACCTACACTAACCTAATAATTCCTCCCACTTATACTTAAAGCAGATTGACAATCGTCTTGACTCCCATTCCATCCACATGTCTCTCGAATGTACTCTGAGGCAGACCCTTTGTGAATGGATCCGCTAGGTTGTCACCCGACGCTATCTTTGCCACCTCTATATCTCCTCTCTTAACGATTTCTCGTATAAGATGGTATTTTCTTTCTATGTGTTTGCTGGCCTTGTGGGCTCTCGGTTCCTTTGAATTTGCAACTGCTCCGGCATTGTCACAAAAGACAGTTATCTTGTCGGGCAAATTCGGAACAACGTCCAAGTCCACTAAGAAGTTCTTGAGCAAAACTGCCTCTTTCGCTGCTTCACAAACAGCTACATACTCGGCTTCCATGGTCGAATCGGCGATGCATTTCTGCTTAACGCTTCTCCATGAAATAGCTCCTCCTCCCATGTAAAACACACTACCCGAGGTTGACTTTCTTGAGTCTATGTCTGATTGGAAATCCGAGTCCGTGTATTCTACGGGAACTAGACTATCTGACTGGTAAATCAGCATCCGCTCACGAGTTCTTTTCAGATACCTCAAGATGCACTTCACGGTAGTCCAATGGTCTTTCCCGGGATTACTTTGATATCTTGCCACCATGCCCACGGCAAAAAAGATATCCGGTCTCGTACACATCATTGCATACATAAGACTTCCTACGGCTGAAGCGTACGGAACACCTTTTTATGTCATCTATCGCCGCTTGCGTCTTAGGGCTCATTTCTTTCGATAGATGAATTCCGTGCCTAAAAGGTACAAAACCTTTCTTGGAATCTTGCATGTTGAAACGCTTCAAAACAGTGTCAATGTATGAAGCTTGCGATAAGCCCAACATCCTCTTCTTGCGATCGCGAGTGATCTTGATCCCAAGGATGTGCCCGGCTTTCCATAAGTCCTTCATATCAAACTGATTTGACAGCCATACCCTTACGCCTGACAATACCTTTACATTGTTTCCAATGAGCCGAACATCGTCTAGGTATAATACTAATAACACCACCGCAGTTCCGTCACACCTTTTATACACACAACTTTCGAACTTGTTTTGATCACAAACCCATAAGACTTAATTATTTGATCAAAACACTGGTTCCAAGTACGCGATGCTTGCTTAAGTCCATAAATGGATCTCTTAAGCTAGCATATGAGGTGCTCTTGGCCTTTTTCAACGAAACCTTTGGGCTGTTGCATATAGATCCCATCAAGACTTCCGTTAACGAAAGCTGTCTTGACATCCATTTGCCAGATCTCGTAATCTAAGTGCGCAGCGATCGACAAGAGAATACGGATGGACTTAAGCATAGCTACAGGCCACAGGCCACAAGCCTTGCTTTGAAGGTCTCTACCCTTCCGTCCGGTCCTCTTTTCCTCTTGTACACCCACTTGCATCCAATGGGCTCTTCCCCACTAGGTGGATCAACCAACTCCCACACTTGATTATAATCCAACGAACCTATCTCGGTTTCTATTGCGGTTTGCCACGCCTCCGCGTCTTTGTCTTGTATTGCCTCATCGTACGTCCATGGGTCTGATTCATTGCCGGGAATCAAATCCGAAGATTCTCCAATTCCCATGAATCTCTCGGGTTGACTTGCAATCCTCCCACTACGACGGGGTTCCGGTTGTGAAGGTGTGACGTGTGGTACATCATCTTGTATACTTGGTATAGGAGTTTGCCCTCTTAACTTATCTAAGGTAATCTCACTTCTGGACTTTCATTTGTTCATATAGTCTTCCTCCAAGAATTTAAAGTGTGAACTAATCACGGTCTTTTAATCCTTGGGACTATAGAACATACACCCTTTCGTTCCCGCAGGGTATCCTATAAACAGCCTTAATTCTAAACGTGGATCCAACTTACTGGCTTCCTCGTCTAGCACGTATGCCGGACAACCCCAAATCCGCAAGTGTCTTAGACTGGGCTCGCGCCCGGTCCACAATTCCATTAGGGTTTTAGGAACCGATTTGGATGGCACCAAATTTAGAATGTAAGCCACCGTTTCCAAGGCATTACCCCAAAACGACTTGGGTAAATCCGAATAACTCATCATGGATCTGACTATTTCTAAAAGAGTCTGCTTCCTTCGTTCCGCCATACCGTTCTATTGAGGGGTTCCCGGTGTGGTCAACAGGGATACAATCCCTTCGTCCGATAGGTAGTTCAAGAATTCATCGCTAAGGTATTCGCCTCCACGATCAAATCGTAGAAACTTGATACTTCTTGCCCTATGCATCATAAGGTAGATGTATCCATTTCTCGAGTAATCATCAAATTACTCAAACCCCTTCTTGCTATGATCGTCATTGAACCACACATATCGGTATGAACGAGTTCTAACACTTTGGTGGCTCTATTCCCCTTGGCTCCAAATGCCCTTTAGGTCATTTTACCCTCTAAACAGGATTCACAAGTTGGAAATGACTCAACTTGAAGTGACTCCAAGGATTCATTTTTCACCAACCTTTGTATTCACATTAGATTAATATGACCTAATCTAAGATGCCATAAAAGTGTTTCGTTCATGTCCGAAGAATGCTTTCTTTTATTAC
The DNA here is from genome assembly GCA_947034835.1 of Ballota nigra. Lineage (NCBI taxonomy): Eukaryota > Viridiplantae > Streptophyta > Magnoliopsida > Lamiales > Lamiaceae > Ballota > Ballota nigra. Next base: position 70,940,353 of record OX344720.1, on the reverse strand, counting down.
TCGAAATAATCGATGTGTTCTTAGATTCAATTTTATGAGTGGTGTGCCCAAATAATGGTATAAAGATCATCCATTGAAGTTCCGGAACAGATAAACTCATCGTTTCAAGAAATAATAACATCCTTATTAAAAGAAACTGAGTATCCGTTTAGAAACTGAAGGTTGAGTTCTTTCTAAACTAGGAACATGAAGAACGTCTCTCAAGACCATAACTCTATCTTCAAAAGATAGGCGCACTTTTCCCACTGCTTCAGCTGCCACTCTCGTAGCATTGCCCGATGTGATGGGGATCTCACTTCCGTTAAGTCTTCGGGTTAGCTTGAACCCATGCAAAAATGTGATTAGTAGCTCTCGTATCCACTATCCACGAATAGACAGCATACGCCACTTCACAAGTTTCGACGATTAGGGTGTGTGAATTACCTAACTTTCCTAGCCTCTTAGGCTTGGAACAGGCAGACCTCCATTGTCCTCTCTCACCGCAACTAAAATACTTCCCCTTCGATGCTAGCCTTTGCATTTGCCTTTCGCAACAATTGGATTTGCTTGGATCCGGCCTTTGGTTCTCTTCCTCCTTTTCCCTCCCTTGGGACCAAAAGAGGTAGACGGACCATTAGCCACCATAGCACTAGACTGGTGCTCCATTATCACCTCCACCGAAACTAAAGCTTGCAAGAGCTCGGGCAAACGATTTGTCCGTTCATTCATCTGACAGTTCAGATGAAACTGCTCAAAGCTTCTCGGCGGAGAATGGTATATGAAATTAATCAAAATCTGCACCAAGTACTTCCAACTTGTTAAGGTATGCCATTATCTCGAGAACGTGCTCCCTCACGGGCGTTCCTTCCACCATTTCCAACTTGACCAAGTCATGTTTGGTGAACTGATTAGTCATGGGATTCTGATGTGAAAATATCTCTTCAAGGTGTTCCATGATTTCAACAGCGGATACAATGTCTTCATGAACGCGCCTCAAATCCTCAGACAGAGATGTCAAGATGATGCACTTCATGTGTTCATTGTCACGCTTCCAATCATAAACTGCCTTTTCCCATTGCTTGACTTATCATTAGGCTTGCCGGGTATATTAACGTAAATAACCCAATTGTGTTTTCGTGCAGTAAGGACAAATTTAAAAAAAACATTTCCAATCGATATAAAACTCTCCAAAAAGTTTATTAACTTTAAGTATATTAAACAGTGGATTAAAAGGTTGCGACATGATGAAATGAGAATAAAACATACATTCATATTAATATCTAGAAAAATACGAAATTATCACATAATTCGATCACATCAATTATATTGAAACCTTAAAACAATATAATCATGCATCAGTCAACATCTCGAAACAATTTAAATGCGCCACGAGGGGTGGTCTATACATTTAAATACATTCAAACGGATCACAAACTTAAAAGTTACCAATCCTTAATTCAAAATTAATAGTTGACTCCCACTTTGACCACATAGAAACTGACAGGGACTCCGATGGGAGTAAGTTAATATCAATTTCTTATGCCTAAGTAATAACCATAATTAAATACAGGATTATTATTTCGCTTTGAGCAAGCCACTCGTGGTGAGGGTCAATACCGCCACTAGTAATAATCCACAATCATCCTTTCGGAATTTATTCATGTGAAATCCGTTCTTTTGGCCGATCCGAGGGGGAAATGTATTCCAAAAGAACTTCACAAATAAATAAATTATGGAGGCCAAATTAATCCAATTTTAATATCCGGAATAAAATTGCGATTAAACAGACGTACTTAGTAATTTTCGAAAGTAAGATTTTTCTTGGACAATTAAATTCATGCAAACACATATTAACAAATAATAATAAGTGCACGAAATAAAACATCCATCAAAACAAAATTAAACACATTGGAGCACTCGAATCCAATTGTCACGGTTTAATTTCTTCACGTCTTGATGCGAAAAATCGTCCTTGTTGCTTTCCGTCGTTCGTCTCGACACGCTCCCACTTGAACAGCAACACTTCATCAAAAACAGCATCGTTTGGGGTTCGGGACGACGTTTAAAGTCACACGGAAAAAAAACACGAACCGAAAAATTCCACGGCCCGAGATACGGCGCGCGTCGGCCCACGAAGTGGGCCCGCGCGCCTCTCGGCCAAAAGCGCCGAAACGCTGCAGGAGGCGCGCCGAGGCGCAGCCGAGGCGCTGCACGGAGGTACACCGAGGCGCCTCACGGAGCGCCCCGAGGCGCCGCAGGCCTCGCCCGTCGCGCGCGGGCGTGCGCCGTGCACCCCGTGCGCCGTTTTTTGCCGTTAGTTCTCATTTTCTTCACCCATTGCATGATTTTACGTCCATACACGCGCCACACTTGTATGCGTCGTCCGGGTACGCCGTTTTTAATTCTTCGTTCTTCGTCACGATCCGGTTACAATTTATTTTACAAAAAAATAAATACTAGATCTAGACTAGTCTATTACAATGATCGAATCAAAATAAAAACAACTAATCTACTCGTGGATTTTCTCACGAGAAAAACGAATTCGAACGAATCGAATTAAAAACAATTAATTCACACGCATGAAATTAACAACATTAAAACCATTACAAGTGGATACCTGCAAAAAAGATCTAGCAATTCTACTATCCAATTTCAATTTAATGTTTAACAATTTAAATTCCAATTTAAAGATCAGAGCCCGAAACCGTGGCTCTGATACCAGTTGTTGGGAAAATAGGGGTGCCCGGAATCTATTCGGGATGAAATTTAAATACAAATTTAAATACAATTATTACTAGCATGAATTAATCCTAATTAATTCAATTAATAATTCCAACAACGAATTTTCATCATGCATGTTGAATTAATTTCACATATTAACTATGACGGAATAAACAAGTAAATATGTGATTAACGTACCTCTTGTAGAATTGACCTTTGGATAAACGGGACAATTACGATCTCGCTCTATCAACCCAAAAACCTTCTCAAGTATTTCCCTTTCACCTCACTTGATCACCGGTGGGAGATGCTTTCAAGTAATTTAATAAACTAAGGAAAAAGAAAAATATCTATGCTCTTGATTTTTCCAACACATGGAATTACGTACTTGGGGATGAAATAATCATCCCCTATTTATAACATAGAGTGGCCGAAAATTTGTTGAATATTGGTCTTGGAAAAAATATTTTCTTAGACTCTAAGAAATCTTGAATATATCTCATATATTCTTTTCTCCACAATAAAATATTCCACAAAAATCTCACTCACCTTGTTATGGGGTGATTTTCGAAAATTACTAGTAGAGATCCCAAGATTTGGATCTTCTTGAATATATGAGATATTATTGTATTCCAAGAATACATATCTTACATAATATCTTTCCAAGAAAATCAACAAAATCTTTTCTTTTCTAATATTGCTTTTTTCGAAAATTAAGTGTAAAAATCAGCATGATATTATCTTTTTATTTTAATCACCTTATCATTATTGGGCTACTTAATGGGCTACTTGAGGGGCCTTTAAGGAGAATTAAGATTGGACTTCCTAATGGACTTCTGAATTTCAATATTGAGCCCCAATATAATTCAGCCCATTAATATTAATTATTACCACTAATAAATTAATATTGCACTATCCATCTTAATCCATATTACGATAATATGGGCTCCCGGTTATTATTTCCTGCGTTTAAGATTATCAAGTCAATTAATTAATTGAGCTTCTGAATAGCTCTAAATTAATATATTTCACCTTGGAGTAAAGACAGCTCAACATTATTATTCGTACCGATGAAACTAATTCTTCACTTGCAAGATTTGGTACAATAAAACTTCTGAGCCCACCAAGGGGACTAATCACACGATTCGTACTCGCACGCGTTTCTCCCTATTAAATCTTAGCAACCGTCGTATGATTAATATTACTGCCCAAGACACAAAGTTCGAAGTCGCAATGATTCTTGTTGTTAGGCGAGCAGGAACAACATTTGGGCGACCATGATTAGCGCAAATCACTCAAGAATTAAAGTGGAGTTAACACATGATTCACCCAAGATATCCGGCGAGCAAAACCTACATGCGAACAAGACACATAGGCGAACAAAATCAGATCAAAAGCCACATGACGAGCTCAAACGGCATCCTGCCGATCAGATCTAACCACAGCGCCGAAATAACAATTAAACAAGATGAAAGACCATCAGAATCAGACTAAAGACTCCTCAAGGACAAGTCCAAAGTGACGAACAGCTCCTGACTGCGAGCAAGTTCAGTAGATAAGGATAGAATTTAGTTAAGATAAGGTCAAATTAGTCAAAGGACAGGTGTCGAGCATGCAGGCTTGGTCGGCCAAAGGTCGTGCCACCTCCTGCTGGGCAAAAGTCTATAAATACTTAGATTTTTTCAGCAAATAAAACAAGCACAAATTATTATACACGTCCAAACTTCGATTATGAATCTAAAGCAGCTCAATTAACTTATAATCGAACTTAAACACGTAAGTTCTCATACGATTCTAATCCACCTGAACCCGAAAATCCGTATTCACTAATTATGTTAGTGATCAATCACACGTAATTGTTTGATGATCAATTAACTACCTAAAACAGCCACTAATCATCAAGATTAGAAAGGATCGTCAACAATTCTCACCCAACATGAATCAAAGCAGTAACCATTAAGCACACACGGTCCTATTTAAGTGACGGAGATTAAGAAATCAACAACCACTGAGGTCTAATTCTTCACCTTTCAGAACAGAAGAATTTATCCTCGCTGTAGGTCCTCTTCAACACATACTAAATGTGCTAGTGCAATATCTTAGTCAAGACAGACCAATCTGAGCCTTACACATCGACCTTTCACGGCGGATTGTTCAATTCCACCTAGGTCGTGAAAATGTACGTTTAGTTACAAGTAAACTGTTAATGTTGTCTTCCGTGATCGGGTATCACCACATTAACTACAATGTAACATGTACTATATATTGAACGGTTTGCAATAGAAATTCAACATTCAATCATAACTAAAGCAAATATGATAAAAGAATTATTCTCATAAAACGAGTGTTTGATACACGAGTTATACAAAGTAAAAGCATACTTTCACGTATAACTCCAACACGCGCAACAGGCGGCGGCGCGCGACGGCGGCTGCTGGCCTTCGGGCGGCGGACGGGCAGCGGCCGTACGCCTACGGGACGTCGGCCGTTGCTCGTCAATTCAAGTCACAAAGATAATTTAATTCGTATACAAATATGATTCAATTAATTACAAGAGTATTCAATCGAATTCATAGCAAGGGTACACATCAAAAACATGTAATTCATATGGAATTTAATTTAGGGCATACCGTATAATCTCGGGCAGAGACTCGTGCTGATAACGTGTTGTAAATAAGTGCGTAAATTAAAGGCGCAAGATTTGTTCACCCAGTTCGTCGGGAACGACTACGTCTGGGGGCGAGCCAAGCCAGGAGTTTCACTAATGATCTTGTATATGAGTAATTACAATCATGAATACAATAGTCTATTTATAAGAATAAAACCCAAGTCTAAGATATAAAGCCCATTGGGTTATTGGTCCATTAGTAATGTCCACATCAAATCTTCTAGATTTGAAATAATAAATTTTTTAGATTTACAACAATATCAACCAATTTCCCTCTACTCTTATCCTATTTATCCAATAATTTATAGAGCACGATTGAAATCTTGAGATCACAGTCCGATGAGAAGTGTGTCGTGTTCTTCAATCTCAATTATTTTTATATTTTAAATAAGATTCCACTATTTAAATTTCAAAATTTTCTAAACCCACCACACTTATTAAACATACCCCAATAAAATTTAAAAATTAACATTTATTATTAAATATACCCCATTTTATTTCTATAATATATATCCTTACTCCATCAAAATAAAATATAACAATTTTCTTTTTCATATTCTCATAATTTTTCTTCTCAAGAAAAAAAATATATTTAAAAAAATATTATAAACTCCTTCTTATTCTTTAACTTTTGATGGAAATTTAAAAACAAATTTTAAAAGAATTAAATATATTTAAAAAAATATTATAAAAAATCAACCAAATTTTCACAAATATGTATAAATTAAAAAAATTAATTAATTTAATAAAATTATTAAAAGATATTTTAAAAAATAAATAAAATATAAATAATATTTTAAAATTAAAATGAAAAAATTAGTTAAAAATATAAACCTTAAAAAAAATACTAGATAAATTTGTAAATAATTAATGAAATAAAATTAATCTTAAAAAAAAATCAAATAAAAAATAGAAAACTTCAAAAGGAAAAGGTTAAAATCAAATAAAATTAGTAAAATATTTTATAAAAGTCAATTCAATCATGGTAAATAATTAACTTAAAAATTACTCCATCCGTCCCAATTTTATTTTCCAATCCCAAAATAGAAATAAAGTGATTCACCTTTTTAAACTCTACCCCTAGAATTCAACTAATTTATTAATTTAAATACTACTTTATTCACCATTTATCATTCCCAATATTACTTTATTCATATAAATACTACATTTTAACTATCGTATTAAACTTTGTGTAAAGTCAAACGAGAAAATAAAATTGAGACGGAGGGAGTAATTAATTTTTATTTAGTTTTGAAGATTTTTTTTTTTTTAATTTAGTTGGTTTTCTAATTTTTTAAAATCGGATTTTATTTTTGATTGATTTATTTGGAAGATATAATTATTTAAAAAAAATCAATTTTTAAATTTTAATTTTTTAATTAAATTTCTAAATCTCATATAATTTTATTATTTAAATGTTTAATCGATTTTTTAAAATATTTTTTAGATTTTAATTCTATTTTTTTTAGATTTTTCAAATATTTAAAGGAAAATATAAAATTAATTAATTTAAATTTAATAAACTAATTTTAAAATTAAATAATTTAGAAAACTAAAGTCAAGTGAACCATTCATTTTTATACAAGGATAACTTAATCTTGAGGATTTTTGGGTTTAAATAATTAAATTAAACACGCGAGAAATACATTTAGCAGGCGCTATCTTGATTAGTGGGGTTCTTCCCAGTGGAAAAGGGTGCTGCAGTGAAGCGATGGCCATGGCGGCGTTAAAGGCAACGGTCATCATGTCCGCTCTCTCAGTCTACTTCCCACCCACACCCTTCCGCCGTAAAATCCTCTGCACCTCCTCCCTCACTCTCCGACGCTTTCTTTTGCCATCCACCGCCAAATCTCCGCCGCGCTTTTCGACTCTCAGCCCGCTCTCTTCTGCCTCCGTAGCGTCTGAACCCGCACTATCCGTACCATCAATTTCAAAAGAAATTGATCCTGCGTACTTGTCGTGCTCCTTACCAGAGAAGAAGCCTCTCAAAGTGGCCGTCCTTCTCAGCGGCGGCGTCGACAGCAGCGTCGCCCTCCGCCTACTCCACGCCGCCGGCCATTCGTGCACCGCCTTCTACCTCAAGATTTGGTTCCAAGTTTGTATTCTATCCTTCCAATTAAATGATAATTATGCTTATAGTGAATGAATTTTGCGCATTTGCTTTACTAATTGGGTATTAGGTTTAGGTATATATATTAGTGTAGTTTTATATTTCTTAATCCAATTCTGGATTTATGTTATTGAGTACAAGCTCTGACGATCCAATTTAGTTCCATGTTTATATTTTCCCATATCTAAATCCACATCAGTGTTTATGCCTTTATATTAGAATAAAAATTGAACTTTAGTCATTCTTTGATTATAATATTACTTCTATTGTAGGAAGACTTTGAGAACTTCTGGAGTGAGTGCCCGTGGGAAGAAGATTTGAAATATGCAAAAGCCGTTTGCGAACAGGTTATGCTCAACGCATCTTTCGTGAAATGCAAGTGTAGTAATTGATACCCTGTTTCATTTACAATCAAAACATTCTTACTGAATTTAATCAATTGTTTGTTGCAGGTTGATGTGCCTCTGCAAGTTGTGCATTTGACGGACGAATACTGGAATAATGTGGTGAATATTTATTTAGTTTCTTGTGCTTCTTCATGTTTTTATTCGTCAACCATTAATCTTCAATCATGTCTTGTCCCTTGTACTTTGCCATATTACATATCACTGATGAACATCCCTAATTCCATGGGGATCTACAAAGAAGTAAGATAATTAAACATAAAGAGAAGTTTGATTTCTCCAAGAAAATGTGTAATAGAGTAATTTCTATGTTTCAGGTATCGTACATATTAAATGAGTATAGATATGGCCGCACACCAAATCCAGATGTCTTGTGCAATACAAGAATAAAATTTGGTCCGTTTTTAAACCCCCTTTTGTATTCCTCTTCACACATATTAATTCATCATTAAGTGGTTTCTGGTTTGGTTATAGGTGCATTTGTGGATGCCATAAGTGATATGAAGTTTGACTTCATTGCATCTGGACACTATGCAATGGTTGTTCATCCAGATAGCGGTAATAAAGATGAGCCATCAACTCTAAAATTGTCGAAAGATTCAGTAAGTGATCTGTAGAACAGGCCTGAACAAGTTTCTTACAGTTTGAAGATTGTTGTGTTCAGTTTCTAAATGATAAGCATCCCTTACACGTGCAGTTACTATTTTTCAGGTTAAGGATCAGACATACTTTCTTTCACATCTTTCTCAATCACAGCTTAAAAGACTTGTCTTTCCTCTTGGATGTATGCGTAAGGTCAGGTGCGAATTCTAATGTGAATGTATTAAGACACAGTACTATTTTATTTTTGGTGGCTGATCATAATGATATCCAGTTTCATTGGAAAGTTATGATTCCATTACGACAAACATATGAAGCACTCTATATATTGACTTTATTCCGACACAAATATGCTAACCTTGTTTATTTACTTTTCCTCGTGGCCCTTAGGAAGAAGTCAGGGGCTTTGCCAAAGTATTTGAATTACCTAACCAAGATAGAAAGGATTCACAAGGGATATGCTTTCTTGGAAAGGTATGTTTTTGGAGCTAAATGATTAGCTTAATTATGCTTTTTGGGTAAATACTAAAACTGTATTGTGAGGTAAGTTTGTGATTTATGTGTTGGGATTGATGAAGCACTAAATTTTCCAAATTTTAATCCGTGTCACCATTTTGTGAAAGTTGATGTTGGAAAACTAACGTAGTTTGAATATTCTGCATTTTAAATCGTATCCTTGTGTGTTTGATTTCAGATAAAGTTTAGTGAATTTGTTGCTAGACAAATTGGGGAGGAAGAAGGTGTGATATTAGAAGCTGAGACAGGAGACTTTCTTGGTAAACACAGAGGTTTTTGGTTCTATACAATTGGTCAACGTCAGGGGTTACGTCTCCCTGGTGGACCTTGGTACGCACAACTTGAATTCTTTCTACTGTCATCTGCTAGTATAGTGCTGCCGCTCTTATATATCAAGTGCCCAATATTTAATAATGTTAGATTACACATTCTGATTCCTATTACAGTATTATTAGATTCCTAAAAAAATTGATTGGTTATTATATACAGGTATGTTGTGGAAAAAGATGTGGAAAATAATGTAGTATTTGTGTCAAGAAACTACTTTTCAGTTGACAAAAGAAGGCGCGTATTTCGTGTTGGTTCCTTGAGATGGTTTAATGGTTCTCCTCCTACAGGGCAGATTACTCAACTCCAATGCAAGGTACAAATCATATGAGTTCTGTATTCATAAACATGCGAGTGAATAATTTTTATCCCCTACATAGGGAGGACAAAGGATCATTCATTGACGGCCATTTTAGCAAAATTCGAGATACATGAATGCAACCGGACGCTGAAATGTGTTATTAGGATTATGAGATTATCTATGTTTAACTCAACTCAAATGTAAACAATTGTGAAACAAATATTTTCAGATAAATTTCTTGAGCGTCATTATAATGTAATAGTCGGTGGTTTTTTTAAACCTTATTTTCCAGGTTCGGCATGGTCCTGGTATTTACAGCTGTGAGGTGGTTAAAGAGGTTGATGGAAATGGTGATGAAATTCTAGTTGTAAAACTGAGTGAAGATGATCAAGGTCTGGCAGCTGGGCAGTATGCAGCCTTCTATGAGGGGTCGACTTGTATTGGGTCTGGTGTTATCTTGGAGTCATGGGATGATCAAGGAGGCTTTCCTGTTTGTGCTAGGGCTCTAGAAATTGCCAAAATCAAGGATATACCCAAGCTTGGAAAGCCAGTAAAGATTAAATGTGATATTGATCCGAAAGAGGAGGAATTAAGGTGATCATAAGTAGAGTGATATTATATATATATATATATATTAAGATAGAGAAGGTGGTGGATGGATTATACAAGAATGTAACATCAGCCACCCGCCCAAGACTGGTATCTCAAACAAGGACGTATATGCAGCGTATTAGTTTACTCCAAGATATATACGTATATGCAGCTTATTAGTTTACTCCAAGATATATACGTATATGCAGTCTTTGTTTAACATAGAAAATGACTTGTTAATCACTTGATCTCACTCTTGTCACTGAGCTGAGCTCACATGAACCGACTAATTCAAGCATGCGTTATTATTGATAATGAACTCCGATGAGTTGAATTAAAGATAATGATCCCCGTTTATTAAACAATGCACTGATCCTCGATGAGTATCTCATCAATGAGTTTACTTCTTTGGTTAGAGGACATTCGACAATTTTACTTCATTATATGTTCCTTCAATATATCAACGACCGAAGTAAATTAATTTGCAAATTGAAGCTCTACCGTACATTATAAATTTAAATTTAAATTATGTCATCTGATGTTGTGTGATGGCTTTCTAAATTTCATGTTGCAGGTAAATAGAATATATAATGTGTATTTTCTAAATTACACTATATGTATTTTCATATTTGTTGGAATTAAATTATTTGGGTCTCAGAGGTTTTTCGATGTAATTGTTGGAATTAAATTATCTTTGGAAGAAAATTTGTTAAAGCTAGTGTTATATTTCATCTTTGTATCTAGTTGCACAGTGCAACCGAGGCTGACTGATTTTATTATCCCACACATCTTTTCTCAAACGATAACTAATTGAAATTATATACGCCTTTTAGTTACGCTATTGATATTGTATCAGTCCGCTACAAATTATTTTCTATCCGGCTTGTATCATAAAACCAGGCAAAAATGTCACATTTAATGTTTGAGTTTGTTTCATCAACAATAGAACCACACTTAGCCAGGTGCCCAGGGCACTGGACCTCTATTTATTTTAAATTTTGCTGTAGATATTATTTTCTTTTTTATACTAAGCATTAATGTCATCCCGGTACTGTATATATTATTTCCTTTTTAGTTTTTATACTAAAATTTCAATAAAGATTTTGTAATCACTATCTTCCACTTGTGTGTAGGAACCAGGGCGGGGAAAAATATTGAAAATTTTAGTATGATGGGCTTATTGCATCGAAAAATATTGAATTTATAGAAAAAATTGGTATATCAAAATTAATTATTAATTTTAAAAATATTTAATATTGTACCATCATAAATGGTTAGATAATAGCCTTATTATTAAAAATATGAAAAACAAAGCACTCTTATATTATTTAAAAAGAGTACAAACTACTTATTTTTCTTAATTTATATCATAGACCCATGGTCCATCTTTATACAAGAGGTACGCTTATCACTTTTCTGCACCTCTCAATCCTCAACCTCTGACGCAATCAAGAGTTGCCTTTATCAATCTCTCATTCCATTCCGCTTAAAAAAATAAAATAAAAAATAAAGTGAGTAAATTCATGACAACAATAATAACATATGTGGAGTAAAATCACATTCATATTTTTTTTCCGCTGTTCTCCTTAGCATTTCAAAGATGTCTTCTTTTTTCGTTTATTAGTAGTTTATTTTACAATTTTTTTGTCAAAGAACCGTATACTGAAATCATACAATATACCGAAATTTCTGTATATCGAATAACAATATACTGAAATCATACCGGTAATATACCAAAATTTCGGTATATCGAATTGCGGTATACCAAAATTTTTGGTACAATAACAGTATGACTTTTTACATACCGATATTTTCGATACGGTATACATTATGAATTAAAAATTGCGATATATTGTACCAAACCATCCCTAATAGGTGTTGATAGGCGAACATCAGTAAGAGCTCAGCGAGCAAGAGTTAAGGCCTAAGTGAAGATTATGAAGCCAAATACTCAAGCTAGAAATGATTAAGCAAAAGGGAGTGCATAAACTAATCCAGGTAGTGCACTTTGTGACGAACAACATAGCTGACGAACAACTTTTATGCGAACAAGTCCAAAAATTCGAGACCAAATATGAATACACCAGGTCATAAATGACGAACAACATTGTCAAGAGGAGGTGTATTTACCAGCTTAAGAGGTGTACAACACCAGATCACATAACAGACCAGCTAGGTGCAGGACGAACAAAGGACAAAGGTCACGAAGCCCATCTGTAAGGAACCTAACGACGAGCAACTTATGAACCACACTTTCAAGAGGCGAACAACTTTTATTCAAAGAGTACTGGACTACCCAAGCCAACGAGGACGGACAACAATGAATCTGCGATAAGACCAAAAACAAGACTTTGTAACTAAGTTTCAGCTTAGATAAGGTCAAACAAGGTCAAAGGACACATGTCAAGCATACAAGCTTGGAAGTCCAAGAGTCATGTACACCACCTACTTGGTGGTTAGTATAAATAGTTGTTCTCCAGGAATAAATTTTAAGTTCAAATTCACAAACACTCTAAATACACACACTCATACACCTAAACGTACACACATACGAAATAAATACGAATTCAACTCTCGTATTTACGATTTTATAACCCGAACTATCGAATTTACCATTTACGGTGGTAATCAATCACACGTTCTTATTTGGTGATTCTAAATTTGGTTTAAAACAGCCACTAATCCACGCGATTAGAATCGATCACCAACAATTTGGCGCTAGAAGGAGGGTATGAACCTCCGATTGAAGTGTGATCATCAAGAACTTCAAGTTTAAAACTTGAAGATTTGAAGGAATCCTCAAGAAATTCTTGAAGATTCAAATAATAGTGTTCTTGGTGTTCTTCAATATCAAGTTTGAAGATTCAAGGATAGAGAAAATAATTCAAATCAGGATGCTTCAATTCAAGGAAACTAGGATTTCACATCCATCGATGGGAGTTTCCCCAACCCGGGTCCCGTCTACTGATCATCAGGATCGTGACCCATGCCATACGAACAAAGTCCAACCTTCAGTTGCAGCTCATGTAATGCCTCCAGATTTAGAGGCATTGGCTAGAAACCCCCAAGAATTGGCCAAAACAATAGCTGCTCTCCAGGCAATTTAGAAGCAACAACAACAACATAGACCTTCACAAGCAAGGTCTAAGTCTCGCCACCTAGAGGTAGTGAGAGCACGGTCTGTTCGTGGCGAGCAACATGAGGTCAACAGTGCCCAGAATCGAGGGGACAAAGGCAAAGCTAAAATAGTCGACCAAGCGGAAGGTCAAGCTGAGTCTGCCCATGGGCGAACAACAATGTCTAGCCATGGAACATCTCATTCCAGTGCACATGACAGACTTGACCAACCTCAACTTCGACAAGAAGTTGCTCGCCAAGGGTCAGGAGACGGGCGAGCAACTTTTGAGCAGGTTCGCCCGTCGGTGCATGAGAGACTCACTAGGTCCGCCTTTGGGCGCCTAGGGCCAAATGCGGCGAGCAACCCAAGAAGACAACCTCAGGAGATTCTTCCTCCAAGAGAGGGACTGGGACGAGCAGAAGGGCAAACGTCCTTGCTCGCCGAACAGTCTCCAAGTCAGGGGGCATCTCTTGATGAATTGTCAAGCTTAAGAAAAGTTGTGGAGAGCATGCAGGGACAACTTGATCAATAAAAAGGAGTCGGGACGACCAACATGCCATCTTCACCTTTATCATCCATTATACTGAAGACCCCAATCCAGAAAAAGATCCAGTTTCCAGCGAGCATTCAATACGAAGACATTGCTAATCCCCGATTCCATCTAACGAAATATTCGGACTATATGATTTCTGTGGGAGCCAGTGATGCTACTCAATGCCGAAATTTTTCCCTAACTTTGGGGGATAGAGTACATAAGTGGTTTTCAGCAATGCCACCAGCATCCATTCACTCTTTTGCTCAGTTAAGCCGGGAGTTTCTCTCTCACTTTTCAATTGTCGGATCGTACCTTTCCCAAAAACAACGATTATCAGATTTAAAACAAAATGATGACGAATCGGATCGGGCTTTCATGGAAAGTTTCGATAAAGTATTACTGGAGGGAGAACCGATTAGTGAAGATACCAAGATCGTAGCCGTCATGGCCGGGTTGAAAAAAGGGTCAGGCCTATGGAATGAGGTACGTCTGAAGTGCCCAAAAAGTTATGACGAGTTCAAAAATCAAGCCGGCATATTCGTCTCCATGCATGAAGCTTTACAAGCAAACTTGGGGGACAACAAGGCTGATCCAAAGAAGAACAACAAGAAGCCCGGTGGAACAGGCTATCGAGCTCCTAAAAACATGAAGGCATTTACCGAAGGGACGAAGCTGAAGGATAAACTCAATCAGGTGCTAACAGTATCCATCGATACTGTGTACAACAACGTGAAGGAAAAAGAGTTGCTCTCCCCTCCTCGAAAGATCCGTCAAGAGACTGACAAAATCAACCCAAACAAGTATTTGTGCCTACCACCAAAGTGTGGGGCATTTGACAAGTGAATGTAGAGATTTTCTCAAACAATTGTGGTGATTCTACGAGGAGGGAAAGCTTTCCGAATTTGTCAAAAGACAATCGGGGAAGAGAGGCCGGGAGAGCAGTTCGGGAGATGAGATTGACGATCAACCTCCACGAAACAACAGACTTGGACGACAAGCCCCTGCCACTGCTGCTCATCCAGTAGAAGATGTATACATGATGGAACCCTCAGGACCTGCTGGAGGGTGTTCTGATGGATGACCACCAATATCTAATCGAAAAAGAAAGACGGAGGTGCGAGTGATTGCTCATGTGCAAGAAATGGGGGTTAATCCGTCCGTCCTACAAACATCAGAATTAACCTTTACTGAAAAAGACTTAGAGGGAATATTGACCCCCCATAATGACTCTCTCGTAATTTGTGCTAAGATTATAGGGACCAGGGTGCATCACTTGTTGATGGACACATGGGCTTACACTAACATCCTCTTCAAGAAGACACTCAATCAACTGGGGGATTATGCAGACTATATCCGAGACTCAAATCATCGTATCCTAGGCTTTGGAAATACTGTAACAATCCCTCTGGGAATAATTAGTTTGTCTGTGCAACTTGCAACGGCCGAGGAACCGAAAAAAATTATCACAAGAATGGTAGATTTCTTGGTCGTAGATCAAGAATCGACTTATAACGGGTTTCTTGGTCGAACCTTTTTGAATGAATTCAAGGCTGCATGTTCAACCTACCATTATTGCATAAAATTCCCAACAATAAGTGGAGCTGACTCAATAAAGGGAGACCAAAGAAAAGCTCGTGAGTGTCTCCTACAAATACAGTCAAAATAAGGACGAGTTTCCATGATGGAAGCCACCACCAGCTACCCAGTTGATGAACCATCAGTGCTGGAAGACATGATGGAGGCAGAGGAGGACCATATGGACACTGACGAGCAGCTTCTTCCTACTGACGAACATCTGTTGGGAGAACAACTCATCACCACCCAAGAGGAACTCACACTTGACGAACAACGTGTGGGTGGTGATGAGCAACATACAACAAATGGTTTGGAGTGCCGGATTTTGACTAACAACAATGGGCCAGGGCCAGCAGATGATCTAGAGCCCCGCCTAGAAGCAGCGCCCATGAATATCGAAAATGATTTCAACCCTGAGGGACCAGTACTTGATTCTCATTGGAAAGGACAAAAACGATGAGAAACTCCAGTCGAAGAACTGGAGGCGTTCAAAGTTAATCCCGAAAACGAGGATCTTGAATTATATATAGGATCTGAGCTCCCTGAGCCTTACAGATCTCGAATGAAAGAGTTCCTCAGCAAAAATCTAGATGTTTTTGCATGGTCACATGCAGACATGGTGGGGATAGATCCAAAGCATGCTTTCCACAAGCTTAACATCAATCAAGCAAGAAGACCAGTCCATAAAAAATGATGAAAGTACGGCCCAGACAAGTATCAATCTTTGAATGAAGAAGTGAAGAAGTTGCTAGACAATAATCTAATTTGGCAGGCACTTTGTCCACAATGGGTAGAAAACCCAGTCCTTGTGCGGAAGCCAAACAGAACCTGGAGGCTATGCATAGATTTTACAGATCTGAATGCAACATGCCCGAAGGATAACTTTCCTCTCCCACACATTGATCAATTGGTGGACAGTACTGTGGGACATGAGATGCTAACCTTCATGGACGCATTTTCCGGATACCATCAGATTCCGATGCATCCCGATGATCAAGAAAACACAACATTTTATACAAACAAAAACTTACTGTGCTGGAGAAGAATGTCATTTGGCCTCATCAACGCGGGAGCAACATATCAGAGGTTGGTAAACAAGATGTTCGACGAACAAATTGGAGATACTGTGGAAATCTATGTAGACGATATCGTGGTCAAAAGCT
Source organism: Ballota nigra (assembly GCA_947034835.1). Lineage (NCBI taxonomy): Eukaryota > Viridiplantae > Streptophyta > Magnoliopsida > Lamiales > Lamiaceae > Ballota > Ballota nigra. Next base: position 70,923,745 of record OX344720.1, on the reverse strand, counting down.
TCCGAAAAGAAGATCAGCTCCAACATTTAACCTAGGTGTTCGAAATTCTTCGACACTACTATATGAAGTTGAACCCAAAGTAAAACAGCTTCAGAGTTCATTCAGGGAAGTTCCTGGGCCATCTTGTTAGCCAACGGGGAATTGAGGCCAACCCAACAAAAGTCAAAGCCATAGTGGATATGCAACATCCACGTTCAGTAAAAGAGGTGCAAAGACTTACAGGATGCCTAGCAGCATTGAACCGGTTCATATTCCGATCAGGAGACAAATGCCGTCCATTCTTCGAAGCCATTAAGAAAGGAAAATTCACATGGACAAACAACTGCCAAAGTGCGTTCGAACAACTTAAAGACTACTTGGGAGATGTCAAAATTCTATCAAAGCCCGTCTCAGGTGAAAAGCTCTATTTATATCTAGCAGCATCGGAAGTGGCGATCAGCTCTGTTCTGGTGCGGGAGGACGGCAAATTTCATCAACCAATCTACTACGTCAGCCAAGCTTTACATGAAGCGGAGATCAAATATTCTCCGACCGAAAAGCTGGCGTATGCACTTGTTATGAGTGTAAGAAAGTTATGACCATATTTATTCGACCATCAAGTTGAGGTGCTAACAACTTTTCCACTCAGATAAATTCTCCATCACTCAGACACAGCTGGTCGTCTATTGAGATGGTCACTAGAGATCAGCCAGTTTTGGTTGACCTATGCTCCTCGAACAGCGATCAAAGGGACGCTTTGACCGACTTTATTGTCGAACTAACTTTCCCTCCAGACCCGACAAGAGGACTAGATCATCCCTGACATCTCTATGTCGATGGGTCTTCTACCAACATGGCGTCGGGGGCAGGAGTGGTTCTTATTAGTCCTGACAGACAAGTTTTCACCTCGGCAATCAGATTTGGTTTCATGGCTACCAACAACGAAGCTGAGTATGAAGCTCTTATTGCTGGTCTCCACTTATCCCTTGCAGTAGGTGTCAGACGTTTACAAATATTTGGTGACTCACAATTGATCGTGAATCAAGTCCGAGGTGAATACAAAGCAAAAGATGATCACATGATCGAATATCAGCAAATTTTTGCTCACCTAATGTCCTTACTGGATCAAGTTTTCATTGAACAAATTCCAAGGACAAGCAACACTCAAGCAGATGCATTGGCTCGACTAGCAACAAGCGAAGGACCTGCAGAGTTGGCAGACATTACAATCACAAAGATGAACAACCAGTCAACGATAAACTATAATATTAACCAGCTAGACGAACAAACTAATGAAAAAGAAGACTGGAGAACAAACATAGTCAAATATTTGAAAAGTGGAGAAAACCCAAACAACTCTTTTGAAGCTGGCAAGCTAACAAAGCAAGCCGCCAGATATACTCTGGTAGGTGAACAACTTTACAAAAGGGGAATATCAATTCCACTTCTCAAATGTTTTCCTGGGGGCAAGGGCGAGCAATACTTGAAGAAATACATGTCAGAGTATGCGAAAATCACACTGGGGGGTAAGCCTTGGCATACAAAACTATCAGACAAGGTTATTATGGGCCGACTTTACGTCAGGATGCAATCAAGAAAGCAAAAACTTGTCACCAATGCCAGATTTTTGCCCCGAACATTCACATCCCGACTCAGGAGCTCGTATCAGTTTACAGCCCATGACCATTTGTGGTCCCTTCCCAAAGGGAGTTGGAAATGTTCGATTTGCCGTCGTGGCAGTCGATTATTATACAAAATGGGCAGAAGCAGAAGCCACGGTGAAAATCACACAACAGAAGATGATCAACTTTATATGGAAGAACATTGTCTGTCGTTTTGGAGTTCCGCAAACAATTGTGACAGACAATGGTCCGCAGTTCGATGGGAAAGAATTGAGAGACTTCTGCACAAAGTGGGGAATAAAAAAGCATTACTCTACTCCCTATCATCCTCAGTCTAATGGACAAGTCGAAACTGTTAATAAGATTATCAAGCATACATTAAAAGTACAATTGGTAGAAAGCAAAAGTAGTTGGTCTGAAGAACTTCCGGAAGTCTTGTGGGCATATAAAGTTTCTCCCAGGTCAAGCACCGGAGAAACACCTTTTGCAATGGCTTTCGGAACAGAAGCCGTAATTCCAATTGAGTTAAAGGCCAATACAATCACGATGACCAAGTTTGATGAACAGGCGAACAACTCTGCTTTAACTACTGAAATGGATTTCTAGAGGAACAAATATTAAATACCGAGCTAAAAAATGCTACGTACAAACAGCGAGCAGAACGTTATTATAATTCCCATGTCAAAATCAGGGAATTCAGAGTTGGAGATTTGGTTCTAAGAAAGTTGCTCGTCCAACCTCCAGGTGTTTTGGGACCGACTTGGGAGGGCCCGTATCGTATAACGAACAAATTCCTTAATGGTGTATACGATATCGAAGATATGGAAGACAAACCGGCCCAATACTCCTGGAACGCTGTACATCTGAAGAAGTACTATCAGTAGGTCGAACAAGTTCAACTCTTGGGCGAACAAGTGTCTTAGGGGGCAAGTGAACAAGCCTTGGCATACAAAACTATCAAACAAGGTTATTATTGGCCGACTTTACGTCAGGACGCAATCAAGAAAGAAAAAACTTGTCACCAATGCCAGATTTTTTCCCCGAACATTCACACCCCGGCTCAGGAGCTCGTATCAGTTTACAGCCCTTGGCCATTTGCGAGATGGGGGATGGACATTATTGGTCCCTTTCCAACGGGAGTTGGAAATGTTCGATTTACCGTCGTGACAGTCAATTATTATACGAAATGGGCAGAAGCAGAAGCCATGGTGAAAATCACACAACAGAAGATGATCAACTTTATATGGAAGAACATTGTCTGTCGTTTTGGAGTTCCGCTAACAATTGTTTCAGACAATGATCCGCAGTTCGATGGGAAAGAATTGAGAGACTTCTACACAAAGTGGGAATCAAAAAGCATTACTCTACTCTCTATCATCCCCAGTCTAATGGACAAGTCGAAGCTATTAATAAGATTATCAAGCATACATTAAAAGTACGATTGGCGGAAAGCAAAAGTAGTTGGTCTGAAAAACTTTCGGAAGTCTTGTGGGCATATAGAGTTTCTCCCAGGTCAAGCACCAGAGAAATACCTTTTGCAATATCTTTCGGAAAAGAAGCCGTAATACCAATTGAGTTAAAGGCCAATACAATTAGGATGACCAACTTTGATGAACAGACGAACAACTCTGCTTTAGCTACTGAAATAGATTTGTTCGAGGAAAAAATATTAAATGCCGAGCTAAAAATGCTACGTACAAACAGCGAGCAAAACGTTATTTTAATTCTCATGTCAAAATCAGGGAATTCAGAGTTGGAGATTTGGTTCTAAGAAAGTTGGTCGCCCAACCTCCAGGTATTTTAGGACCGACTTGGGAGGGCCCGTATCGTATAACGGACAAATTCCTTAATGGTGTATACGATATCGAAGATATGGAAAGCAAACCGGCCCAATACTCCTGGAACGCTGTACATCTGAAGAAGTACTATCAGTAGGTCGAACAATTGGGCGAACAAGTGTCTTAGGGGGCAAGTGAACAAGCCTTGGCATACAAAACTATCAGACAAGGTTATTATTGACCAACTTTATGTCAGGACGCAATCAAGAAAGCAAAAACTTGTCACCAATGCCAAATTTTTGCCCCGAACATTCATACCCCGGCTCAGGAGCTCGTATCAGTTTACAGCCCATGGCCATTTGCGAGATGGGGGATGGACATTATTGGTCCCTTCCCAACGGGAGTTGGAAATATTCGATTTACCGTCGTGGCAGTCGATTATTATATGAAATGGGCAGAAGCAGAAACCATGGTGAAAATCACACAACAGAAGATGATCAACTTTATATGGAAGAACATTATCTGTCGTTTTGGAGTTTCGCTAACAATTGTGACAGACAATGGTCTGCAGTTCGATGGAAAAGAATTGAGAGACTTCTGCACAAAGTGGGAATCAAAAAGCATTACTCTACTCCCTATCATTCCCAGTCTAATGGACAAGTCGAAGCTGTTAATAAGATTATCAAGCATACATTAAAATTACGATTAACGGAAATGAGTATTTGTACGAAAACAAAATGAGAACAATACTGTGGAGAGGTATAAAGCGAGGCTTGTATCTCAAGAGTTTTCGCAGAGACCCGGTATTAATCTCGATCAAACCTATTCTCCCGTAATGGACACAATAACGTTCCGCTACTTGATATCTTTGGCAGTTAAATTAAATCTCCAGATGAGATTGATGGACATAGTAACCATATACTAATACGGATCACTAGATGCCGATATTTATATGAAAATCCCTGATGGATTTAACATTCCCCAGATGAGGGATGGTGAAAATCGCAGTATGTATAGCATAAAACTGCAGAAGTCGTTGTACGACCTAAAGCAATTGGGCCTCATGTGGTACAACCGACTTAGTGAATTCCTCCAGAAGAAGGGATACACATTCGATAAAGCTTTCCCATGCGTATTCACGAAGAAATCGCAAAGTGGTTTTTGCATCATATCCTTTTATGTTGATGACCTTAACATAATCGGAACATGCAAAGTGATTGAAGAAGCCAGTTCAATCTTGAAAGTTGAATTTGAAATGAAAGTCTTGGGTAAAACCAAGTACTACCTTGGCCTGCCGATCGAGCATCTCCCTGAAGGAATTCTTATACCTCAGTCAACCTACGTGAAGAAGGTATTGTAGAGATTTCACATGGATAAATCTCATCCACTTAGCACCCCTATGGTTGTCCGATCCCTCAAAGTGGACAAGGACCCATTTAGACCAAGAGAAGATTCAGAAGAAATCTTGGGGCCAAAAGTTCCTTATCTTAGCGCTGTTGGAGCATTACTCTATCTCGCAAATTGCACTAGACCGGACATTGCATTTGCAGTTAATTTGCTTGCGAGATATAGCGCTTCTCCCACGAGGAGATATTAGAATGAGAAACTTATTTTCATCATCCATTGTTGAAAAATGAAAGGCCTTTTTCTTTGAACTACTTTCTCCCTTTTCCTTAAACCAACAATCTTTATCAGAATGGTTAGGAATTTTACATCTTGGACATTTGTACCAATAATCTTTTGGTTCATGATTACTAATTTTGCAAATAATGCATTCATAATTAGAAAATTACCAGATTTTTGCTGCCACAAGGAATCACTTCTTTCACGTCCTCTACCTCTTCCTTGAGAATTTCTTCCTCCACCTTTATTATAAGACTGCCCACGAGATTGTCCTCCTCTTCCTGCGTTCCTTTTGAAACATTTGCCTTTACTTGGAAAACTTGCTCTAATGGTTGATTGTTATATTTGCTTACTCTTTGCTCGTGGGCTTCTAAGGAACCCCATGAGTTCATATTGCGTGAGTTTCACAAGGTCTTTAGTTTCCGTGATCACCACTACAATATGCTCGAACTTTTGCGGAAGGCTTTTCAACATCTTCTCGACCACCTTCTTCTCTGGAACTTCATCTCCGCAACTTTTAATTTGATTGGTAATTTCAGTAACTCTGGAAAAAAATATTTGACAAGCTCACTCTCTTTCATGGACAATTTTTCAAATTCACTCCATAAAGTTTGTAATTTGATCGAGATCACTTTTTCAGATCCTTGAAACTCTTGCAGACATTTTAGATTAACCCGTGCTCTGATACCAAAATTGTTAGAAAATAAGGATGAAAGAATTTGAGAACTAGATATGAATTACAAAGCTGCTGCTCTTGCTTTTTGTATTGATTTTTTCTGATATTTGAATCATATGATCGTACATATGTTTATATAGTAGATGGGCACATGCATCTAGAGAATTACACAATTATTGTATCTGAAAACATAAAGTCAAAATTTTGACTTGACTATGGAATTTGAAAGACATTAATGACTTATGAAATTACAAATTATAATTTAACAAATTCCTCCCACATCGGTGTAAATGGTTCTCACAAGAAATTGACCTTCCAGGATACAAAATCTATTTTGTGGAAATTCGATAGTTACACTCTAACGAATTTCAGAAACAGAAATCACAAGCGTGTCAACAAACTAAAAAAATACAAGACTCGATTACTATACTAAGAGAGACTCTACTTTTCAGTGCATTGAGAAAATCTATTTCTAAATCTCCATTTTCAATTCGATGATTATGAAATGCCCACAAATTTGAGTATTTATAGATACTTAAGGTTGCATCGAAAGGTTGCGACTCTATCCAAGGGTTGCAGTGAAACTAAGAGTTGCCACTCTTACTCACTAAATGGTGCAACTTCACCAAATAGTCACTTTAAATCGAAAGATTACAACCTTCACTGAAAAGGTGTCTTTTCACAAAGAGTTCTCTCAAATAATTATACTATGTAAATATATTAATATACAACAATCCTACCCCAGCCTCGACACCGGCTGCGTCATTGATAAATCTTTTGAAATCAACTGCACCGACGCCCGAGCCTTCATTGGAGCAATATAAATTTACAATATCTCTGATACCTCTTGCGCTGCGCCAACTCGGTTGCCCAGAGGTGGGGAAAATATTTTTTTAGGCCCGTATCTTTAGGGTAGTTGAAAAATGAGGACAATATATTTTCGAGCTTGGAGAAAAAGGATAATAATTTGAAAAAGTGATAAATGGAGGACAATTAAGCCCAAATTAGTTCTGATTGGGCTAATGATGGGTTGTCGCAGGCACCAAAAAATAAATAAATCACCTAAACTGACCCACTAATGTAGTAGGGTAAGCAAGGGGTCGAACCCACGAAAATAGTGTAATTTAATTAAATAATCAAATAATAACTAATAAGAACTCATAACTAACACTACAAGAAATCACACATTTCGTGACGAATATTTTTGCGACGACAAAAATATTGTCACAATTTGATACTTAAAGGTGACAAATTTTATTTTCGTCACCAAAATACTAGAAAATGTGACAAATTTCTATTTCGTCATCATTAAGAAAAAAATCGTCACCAATTTGTAAATTTCATGACGATATAAGTTATTTCGTCACAATAATAATAAGTGACAATTTTAATAATAATTGGTGACAAAATTGGACGTCATAAAAGTATACATTTTCACGACGATATTATTTTTTGTCATTATATCATTGAAGTAATTAGTGACAAAATTGTTTCGTCACTAAAATAATTGGTGATAATTTTAATAATAATTAGTGACGATTTTGGATGTCGTAAATAATAGATTTTTGTAACAATATTATTTTTTTTCATTAATTATTCGAATTAATCAGTGACAAAATTATTTTGTCACGATAATTTTTAATAATAATTGGTGACAATATTCAATGTCATAAAAACTATTTTTTTGACGATGTTATTTTTCATAAATATTTCTTTGAACTTATTATTAACAAAATTATTTCGTCACAAAATTAATTGATGAGGATTCTATATTGGCAATGATGTTTGACATTATTAAAAAAATATACATTTATGACAAATGATATTTTTTGTCATTAATTGTTTGAACTAAATGCTGAAAAAATTCTTTCATCCCAATTATAATGAGTGTGTACAGAGTTAAATTAGTTCATATATAAATTATTAAAGGGTATTAGTTTTATTCACTAAAGAGTATTAGTATTTTTACTGAACAGTATTAGTTGTTCACTAATGAGTCTTAGGTAATTTTCAGTAAACAACTAACACTTTTCTCAGAAAACAACTAATACTCTACAGTGAAAACAACTAATACTTTTTAGCAAAAACTACTAATACCCTTTGATGGTTCATATATAAATCATTTTCACTTTATTCTTTATTAATTATGATTAATAGCAATTATTTTAAAATAAATGGTGACAATATTTAATGTCACAAAAACATTTATAACAATTTTATTTTTCAGCATTAAATACTTGAACTGATTGATAACAAAACATTGTTTGTCGCAATTATAACTACTAAAAATTTCATATTCACAAAAGTCATTTATAAAAAACTAGTGCACCAGGTGTACCGTGCAACTCAAATGTATTTTTGAAAAGTTACTCCTGTTATTACTAAAAAGTTACCCATTATTAAATGCATTTTTAAAAAATAGCGGAAGTAAGTTTACAATAATAATAGGGATAACTTTTAAAAAATACACTTGAATTGCACGATTCACTCAATGCATACAAAACAATGCCAAGAAAAATTGAGGTATCATAGAAAATTTATTTTCACAATATTATATTTAATTAGGAGTATGTATAGAGTGAAATTGATTTATATATGAAATATTGAAGGGTATTAGTTGTTTTCACTGAAGAGTCTTAGTTCATTTTCATTGAACAACTAAGACTCTTTAGTGTAAATCAGTAATACTCTTCAATAAATACAATAAATACTTTTCAATGAAAACAACTAATACCCTTCAGTGATTCATGTATAAATCAGTTTCACTCTATACTTTGTCTTTAATTAATTACTCACTAACATAACTTACATAGAACAAGTTCAACTGTAAATTCACATAGCATAACTAACTACATGGTCATTGAGTCAAATACCATACATCAAGGAAGTAGAAACAAACAACTCAAAACAGAATACAACTTTTAAACTACTATATAGAAATTATGTAGAAATATTTCAGCGGATATCAAGCTATACATCAATGGAAAAAAGATTAATTCAAATACGAAATAAAAAACAGATAAAGCAACAAAGCTAACCACGCAAATAATGAAAAACAGTTCTAATATAGTGCTCTTTTACCCTGTAAGCTAATTTAAGAAGTGACCATCTGAGATGCCTCAGACTCCATGAAATGAGATGCTTCATATATTTCTCGTACCCCAATCTCTTAAAATATCAAAATACCATACACAACAAAACACTGTCATTTAGTCAAACAACTTGTGAAACATGAAACTACTCCAAACTAAACTGAAAATACTGTATCTCTCGCCAAAGTTTCCCAAAAGAAAAGACAACCAACCCCGCCTTTTCTTTTCAGCTAATGAAAATAGGCTCTGATGGAAGGTGGGGGAGGAAAAAAATTACAGATCAAGCTCTAACGCGTACCTTTTGCATGATGGGTTAGCGAGGTGATGGAATCAACGGCTTAAGCCATTAAGTGTAGGCGCTTTGTGGAGGTTCCATCTTCTAGTTCTTCTTAATAGGCCTTGAAGGACCCTACCCCCGTGTATGTGGAACTTGGAGATATTTTGAGACGATTTCAATAAATAAAAAAAGGAGTAATTTTTCTTTTTGTTTCAATTGAACAAAGGTTTTTGAGTTGGGGATTCTCTCCCCTTTGAAAGAAGAGGAAGACGAACTTGGAACAATATTTCTTTTAAGTTTCTATGTATTAGAACAAGGGAAGGGGGTTTTACCTTTCGAGAAGGGCGGCAAAAATAATTGGATTGCCGCGCATTTTTTTAGTGCAAGTCTTAAAAAGAAATCTTTAACTAAGTGAAAGATCTTATGGCTAAGACAAGATTTCCGATGAGGTTATAGTGATAGAATCCCAATAAATTTGTCAAATTCAATATATGCACCAAATTTTCATGAACTTGTTCTTATTTTCTTTGAAACTGCATTAATTTTGTTTAAGCAGCAATTAAGCAGCCATATCACGTTATTTTTGTAAATATTTTGAAATTTAAAAAATTGACAAAACTTCATGTCATACTGTTAATTATGAGTATGTATAGAGTGAAATTGGTTTATATATGAATCAATGAAGGATATTGGTTGTGTTCAGTGAAGAGTATTAGTTGTTTTTATTGAAGAGTATTATTAGTTTACACTGAAGAGTCTTAGTTCATTTTCACCGAACAACTAAGACTCTTTAGTGTAAATCAGTAATACTCTTCAGTAAAAATAACTAATATTCTTCAGTGAACACAACTAATACCCTTCGTAAATTTATGTATAAACTAGTTTCACTCTATACTTTGTCATTAATTATTACTCCCAATTTTCCATACTTATTTGCTATATTGCTAAAAAGGTTTGTCTCATACTTGTTTGCAACTTCTATTTTTGAAAAAAAAAGCAACAATATTTTTTAATATTATAATCTTCACACACTCCTGACAAATTCATCTACTTTATCACTTTAAATACTAATAAGTAAATTTTTTTAAATATGTACAAACAGTAAGGTAGCAAATCACGTAAAAAAAACATGATTAATTTTCAGGGACGGGGGTAGTACTAATTTGAAATCGAATGTGTGAATTAAATAATTTTTTTAAAATTTTCTACTTATTCATGTTTTGTATTTTTTATTATTGTTCGTTGAATTATAATTGCAATTTTAATATTATATCAAAATTATAATATTTAAAAAATTAAGTTTAGAATTCGAAATAATAATAATAAATGGCAAAGTATAGAGTGAAATTGGTTTATACATGAATCACTGAAGGGTATTAGTTATTTTTATTGAAGAGTATTAGTTCTATTTACTGAAGAGTATTACTGATTTACACTAAAGAATCTTAGTTGTTCAATGAAAATGAACTAAGACTCTTCAGTGTAAACCAGTAATACTCTTCAGTAAAAACAGCTAATACTCTTCAGTGAAAACAACTAACACCCTTCAGTGATTCATACATAAACCAATTTCACTCTATACATACTCATAATAAATTATTTTCCCGACCGCGGAATTCACGGAGGTACACATTAATAGCTCTATATTCATCAAATGCTTACATTTCTTATAACATCTTGCTGATGATACCAACTAGAGTAGCAAGTGTACAAATACATTTCTCATCATTAAAATTTACTTCTAATAAACCATGTCACATGAAAAATAAATTGTGTCAGGTATGTTAATTGAGAAATTAATTATTGACCAAATTGATTAAGATTTTTACTACTAAAACTATTAAGCAAAATGTATTTATGTAATTACTTGGAACATAATTGCTATATTATATTAGGTGTAATGTAAATTATATATATATATATATATATTTATTTATTTTAATTTTTTTTTTATTTAGCATATGATAAAAAAGAAGTGGGGAGATGAGCCCAATTTTAAAGGTGGATTCATGGCTCAATATTACTAGGACCGACCTTAGAAGGTTCAAAATTTCTGAATTTAATATATGTGGATGCGCCTAAAAAAGATCAAACAATATATTACACAAAGAAAATTCACTTTCACAGAATTTATGTGTACAGGCGCAACATACATCAAGTGTAAAATATTTTTTTCAAATTACAAATATCTTATCGCATATTAAGTAATACTCAGTATAATTTCATACAATTCGATGTAGTATGCCTATAAAAATAATGAAGTACTTTTTTATTAGCGTAAAAGTATTAGTACTTGATAAATATAAGGTACTATTACATATTACAAGATTTTTTTTTTTTAAGCTCAAGTGGTTAGAGCTCCACTACCTATGATCAATGAGCATGTATAGAGTGAAATTGGTTCATACATGAATCTTTGAAGGATATTAGTTGTTTTTACTAAAGAATATTAGTTGTCTTCACTGAAGGGTATTAGTTGTTTTCACTGAAGAGTCTTAGTTTGTTTCTACTGAACAACTAAGACTCTTCAGTGTAAGTAAATGATACTCTTAAATGAAAACAACTATTACCCTTTAATGAAAATAATTAATATCCTTCAATAATTCATATATGAACTAGTTTCACTCTATACTTTGTCATGATCCACAGGTCATGAATTCGAGTCACAATTTTACCGATTAAAAAAAAGGTAAGGTATTACATATTACTGAGTAGAATAAGATATACTTCCTCTGTCTATAAACAACCACTTTATTTATAAATGAACTTCACAATACCAGATTGGACGGAGAGAGCAATAAGTATTAAAAAAAAACACAAATTATAGCATGCACTTGAATTTTAAGCTCAATTTTGACTTCAATTTTGTTTTTTTCAAAAAAATACACAAACACACTGAACTATGTATTATTTTATACAATTGGGGTATTACTAATATCTTCTTAGGGTATTACTGATGCCTTCTTGGGGTATTGCTAATTTTTGCTTTGAGTATTTTTTGTAAAATTTAAGTGCACACTAAAATTATCAAAAAAAAAGAAAAAAAGAAACTTAAATATGTTGTAGGCGTGGGAAACCATAAAATTAAATTAATTTCATGCTCCATAAAAAAAAATTAAATTAATTTGGTGGGAAACTAAAAATTCAAACTAATTCCAAATTTTAAGTAGTAGGCATAATAAGGTAAAGTAATTGAAAGTTGAAACATTAACCCTAAATCTATTTCAGAAACGTGACCCTTGATCCTCTCCATCATCACCTTCATAGAGGGACAGCCGCACAACCATCTTCGCTTCTGTAGGCATCTCCAACCTCCTCTTTCATCGACTTCATTGGTTTGTCCGCTAAGAACTCTCCAACTCAGCCTCAAATTGGGGATCTGCAGTATCACCGATGTCGAGACGACGACCTGAAGAATCCGCTGGAGAAATGGTGATTCCGCTAGGTACTCTGCAGTCGCATTCGTGTCGCACCCAACAGACGAGCACTGGTATTCCTCCATTTTTGGAGAGTTAAAGGTACATCAATCTTTATTTTTTTTGCTTATGGAATAATACTTTGAAAATGAAAGAAATCTGTTGTTTGGTCATTGTGCTTGGTCAGAGAAGATTATTTTTTGTTGGAATAATGTATTCTGTAACAAATGATGACCACATTCAACATGATGATGATGAACCTTCCTAGATAAGATTATTATTGACTAGGTTTGGTAAAATCACTATCTGCAACAAACACAATTTGTGGCTGCTATACATTGTGTAATTAACTCTTATACCCAAAAATCAAGTTATCTCATGAAAGATATTCCAACTTAATCTATTATCAGATGCACAACTAAATATGGTTGTTGGGTAACAATAAGTGTTGGATGAGACTAAGTTAAGCTATATCAAAGTTGAAATTAATTAAGTGAGAACCACATAGAGGTGTAAAATTAAGACCCAAAATATAAAGAGCTCTAAAACTTAAAATAAACTACAAATGGGTGTAAAATTTAAAAATACTATAGGGCAGTGTTTTTGTAATATAGATTTTTTTTTCTGTAAATCCCTTTTATTTAGTGTCAAAATGTTATATTCCTTTGTTGCTACCCAATAAATTAAAGTCTTTTTGTCCTAATCCACAAGATATATAATATATAATATATGAATTAAGTAAAATTGATCATATACATATGGCTTCTATTGCATACTGTGAATAATAAAGAATTAGTTTGAATTTAGAAATCTTAAATATATAAAAGAATGTCTTGAAATATAGAGTGGCTTATTTTGTATCAATGGATAAGCATAGTCCTTGTGCAATCTTCTTGTATTCAGAGTACAATTGTAAGTTATTATTTTTTATTTTCCTTTTATATTGTAAACAATTGTGAATTCCATAAGAGTATTAATCTGTAGATTTTTAATATTGGGTATATATAATCAATGTGCTTTTTCTTTTTTTACTCAGTATCTCCCAATTAAATCAAGCTAGCTTCGATATGGACATAGATTGTTAATCTAGACATCCATGAGAGAGGCTTATACCTTATAAAGTTTCCCACTCTTGTATACCTTATAGTTAAAGAAGGCTTATTTAGAAGTTGATCCATAACAATGATATTAGAGGTATGTAGTTTGGTTATTGCTATAACATTAGCTGCAAACTAATATTTAGCTGCAAACTAATATTTTGTTAAGTTGATAAGAAAATTGAATTTGAATTAAAGGCTAGTTAATATATATTCTATAACCTTAGCTGCAAACTAATATTTAATCGTTCTATATATTTGGATTTAGGTTGGTGAGATTATTAACAAATTTGTGAAGACTGAAGAGAGGTTTCACTTTTAAAAGGTACATTTTCTGCTCAAGTTATGAATGTTTATAGTGATAATGGTTTAATGATTGCTTGCTAGTTAAACTCAAATTCGAGGTAAACTAGTCGTCTTATACTTATTATTTCAATAACATTATCGGTTTGTCTTGCTCCATTTCTCAAGATGAGATGTTCAACTTATTTATTCCTCATAGTTGTCACTACTTAGATTACGATTGATGATGATTTCCAGAACAATTAATTAATCAAACTTATCTCTAAATTATCACATGTATCTTCTGTTTAACAGGTAAAAAATGTATTGGCGAGGAGACAAAAATGATTGTTTTACCAACTGTCCGACAGGGTGAACAAATTATTAGTTTGAAAAACCAATGCGCTTCGGCAGGATTCAAATATCAACAAGCTCATAACATAGATTTATGGTAAATTAAGTGATATACATTTAAGGTATGCATTAATGTTTGTCACTTTTCTTTCTAAAAATTAATACTTTTGCGTTTAATTTCAATATTGGTAATTTGGCTTTTAAACATTTTTCTAGAATGTGTATTAACTTAGAAAAATTTGAAAAATTTACAGGAGGTTTCTACAAAAGGATAAACTTTCATCATCATGGTTTGAACTTTGAAGTGTCAAACGGAGGAACTTGGGAAACAAATTTAGTAGTACAACCTTCTTATTGTTCAAGTTTTTTTTTTCCTTCAAATAATGATAGCTAACATTGTATTTGTTAATGCAATTTATTATTTTTAATTTATTTTTAGTTGAATTTTTTTTAATAATGTAGTAATTGGAAACTGTTTATCATGACAATATATACTCACAAATTATAAATTCATTATTCATGAGGATTCAAATAAATTGTCAAGAAAAGTTATTTCATGACAACTTATGACAATAATAATTTGTCACCACAATATAAATTAATAATGACGATATATATTGTTACAATACTTAAGCCTTTTGTGACAATATCTATTCTCGTCAAAGAATATTTTTTACTATGACGAAACAATTTTGTTATTAACCCCACTTCATTTAATGACAACGAAAACTTTGTCCCTAAAGTGTTACTTTTTGGTGATGAATTGTGTCGTCATTATATATACATATATAACGACGATCATAATTTGTTACTATAAAGTAATTTGTTAGTGACAAAATAATTTGAAATATAACGAAATGTAAGTTGTCATCATACCTAAACCTTTTGTGACAATTATTATATTTGTCATCATATAGTATTATGTCATGACAAAAATAAGTCGTCATTATTTTAATTTCATTTAGTGACAATATATATTTTGTCATTGATCTTAATCTTTTGTGACGCATTGTGTCGTCATTATAGAGTTACATATAACAACGACCGAAAATTTGTCACTAAAGCTTGATTCTATGGTGACGGATTATACAAAACATGACGAAATAGTTAATTTAATTGTGATGAAAATCGTGTCACAAAAATTTGATAAAACTAGTAGTAAAAGGATAATCGTCACTAAAAACTAATGTTTTAGTGACAATAAATAAAATTCGTCATTTAAAATTAAACTTTTGTGACGAAACACCATAATTAGTGACGAAATTTGATTTCAAACACGACGTTTTATTTGTCACTATTGATGAGATGATATAGTGACGATGACCTTTAACGTCATCAAAAGATGATGTTCGATGACGAATTCAAATAACGTCGCATTTACCAAATACGACGCACTTTCAATGACGTTCTCAGCGACGAAAAAAAATCATCACCAAATACCTTTTGTGACGAAAAATGATATTTTTATGATGAATTTTGTCGTCGCGATTTCTCAAATTTCTTGTAGTGTAATAAAACGAATAACACATTATTTAGGGTTCAACGCCTCCAAGAAGTAAAAACAAACTGTTGGAGTTAAGGGTGACATAAAATAACACACACACACACACACACAATGGGAATTCCCATCCCACGCCAAAATCTGGCTGAAAATCCTTGATTGAATAATACGTATAAAACCCTAAGACAAAAATACTACTTATAGTTCAACTCTGGCCCACGGGCCAAAATAATAATTAAAATACTAAACCTAGTAATATAAAATCCAGTAAGACATAATATAAACGTAATAAGCCAATTAACGATAAATAATCTGACTCTTGCCTAGCCATTCCCCTTCTTCCGACTAGGGGTGGGCATTCGGTTTCGGGTACCCGATCCGAATCCGAAAAAAAAACACCGATCGGTTCGGATTTTTTAATTATAAAACCCGAATTTCGGGTTACCCGAACCCGATATATATAATCGGATTTGGGTTCGAGTATTAAATGTCTACCCAAAAAATCCGATCGGGTTACCCGAAATTACACATATAATTTAATATATTTATTTATGTTAATTATAATAATTTCAAAAAACATGCAATTTATATATTATAATGAGATCAAATGTTAATGTTAATTTATATATTTATAGAAATTTGAATCGGTCAATTTATATACTAAATAATAATTTAAAAGTAAATTTTATCAAATATTCTAATTATCAATTATCAAGTATTGATGTTTCATGGTTGCAATTTCAATATTTGATGAGTGGAGGATGAGTTCAAGTGTTGTTATCTTTGCTCGTTCATTCATGCCTTGATGCCTCGATGAGTGAAGAAAGAAGTTTGCTACAATTTTAGTTGGAGTTGATGCTTAATAGACTATTTGTATTAAGTATGAAATATTCATTTTTTTAGTTGTATTTGCTCGACTTTGGTAATTGGTATTGAAAACCTATTTAGTAACTTTTTAAAGTTGTTTATGTTGTTGTTTGGTGAAATAGGATCATTTGTTATGTTTGATGAATGAAATGACTTTGTGAGGTAGTATATTATGTTTGAACGTTTAAACAGGAAAAAAGAACAAAAAAATTCGGGTTACCCGCATTGGGTACCCGAAAAATCGGGTAACCCGGCCAAAAAATTTGGGTCGGGTTTGGATAATGTAATTTTCAACCCGAAATTTTGGGTACCCGAACCGAAAAATCCGAACCCGCAAAACCCGACCCGATGCCCACCCCTACTTCCGACGACGGTAGACCATCGGCGTATCAATTCACTCCCCCTCAAAATTAGCTTTGTCCTCAAGGCTAAAATCTGGAAACTGGGCTTGAAACTGCTCAACATCAATCATCCTCAATGGAACGGGAATCCCAGACAACAAGAACCTGGGATACACGGTCATCTCCTCTCCATATCTCGCGGCACCTGATCACCCGGGACGGAACAAACTCAGTAAGATCACCATCAATATCCGGAGGCAAATGAGGCTGAAGCAATCCCTCACACACGAAGGCCTTTAACTGAGACACATGGAAACCCGGATGCAGGCAACAACTCGTGGGAAGAATAAGCCGATATGCAGAAGTTCCTATGTGCTGCTCAATCTCAAAGGGACCAAAGAAGCGAGGGGCCAATTTAACCCCGAGGCGGCAGAACAAGGACGCCTGGTGATATGGACGAAACTTTAAAAAAACCTGATCACCTACCTCGAATTGAACATCCCGACAGTGTTTATTCGCTTCACGGGATATACGCTGTTAGACTCGTTCTAGATTGTAACGTAGGTTGCCGATGGTAGTATCACGATCCAAGAGGTCATCCAAGATGGCCTTTACATAGATCTCACCGGGCAAGTATCGAGAAAGGACTGACGGTTTGCACCCGTAGACTGCCTCAAAAGGGGTGCACCCCGTGGAACTGTGAAAACTAGTGTTGAAATAATATTCTGTCCATGCCAAATAATCAGCGCAACACCGTGGGTTATCGGAAAAAAACACCGTAGATACATCTCCAAATACCTGTTCATAAATTCGGATTGACCATCCGTCTCAGGGTGGTACGAAGAGCTCATATACAGGTTAGTATCGGTAGCACGAAATAATTCTTGCCAAAAAGCACTATAGAAAATAGCATCTCGATCAGACATGATGTATTGCGGGATGCCATGCAATCTAACCACCCCACGAGTAAAAATGGATGCCACCTCACGAGCCGTAAATGGGTGTGTTAATGCTATAAAATGGGCGGCCTTAGAAAAACGGTCCACCACCACCAAGATGACATCGAACTTACGAGACTTGGGAAGGCCTGTGATGAAATCCATACTTACATTCACCCACACTCGATCGGGAATAGGTAAAGGCCGGAGCAGTCCTGCCGGAGCACGTGTATCTGACTTACTACGCTGGCAGACTAAGCATTCATCGACAAAATTAGTGATCATACACATCATACCAGGCCAATAGACATTAGCAGCCAAATGTTGACAAGTCTGGTATGCCCCGGCGTGACCCCCAGACGGGGTTGAGTGAAATTCTGCTATCAGCTTATTGGTCCAATGCGGGGTCAGGGGAATGACCAATCTGTTCTCGAAGTATAGCAGCCCGTTCACCAAGGTGAAAGACCTCGATACCACGCCACCCTGCTCTTGGGTGCTCACCACGGGCGCGTAAGTCGGGTCTGCTCAGACAGCCTGCTTGAGGGCAGAACGTTCCACCCAAGTCGGAATGGAAACTGCCGCAAGAGAGAGATTGTAGTCTCTGTGAGATAGAACGTCTGCTGCCACATTCGAGGCACCCGTCTTGTATTCCACCATAAAGTCGAACCCAATGAGTTTAGACACCCAATATTGTTGTGCAGGTGAGGAAATAGACTGTTGCAGCAAGTGTTTCAGACTGTGGTGATTCGTACGGACCACAAAGTGCCTACCCAACAAATATTGGCGCCAATGTAAAACTGAGAGGACCAAAGTCATAAGTTCTTTCTCGTAAGTGGATTTTGCAGTAGTTCTATCAGAAAGAGCCTTACTGAAAAAGGCAACCAGTCGTTTGTCCTGCATTAATACAGCCCCAAGACCCCGTCCCGATGCGTCGCACTCAATATAGAATGGCGCCAAAAAATTTGGTACTGCCAACACCGGAGCTGTTGTAATTGCTTTCTGTAGGGCCTCAAACGCCGATTATGCATCAGCTCCCCAAGTGAACTTTCCATCGATGGCCTCCTTACGAAGTAGGGAAGTGAGTGATAGAGCTAATTTACCATAATCCTTAATGAAACAACGGTAGTAACCTGTCAACCCCAAGAACCCACGAACACCCTTGGTGGACTTAGGGGTCGGCCACTGAAGGACGGCCATAACCTTTGAAGGATCCATCTGCACACCCTCAGATGATACGACATGACCCAAATAATCAATAGAGCGTTGGGCCCATGAGCATTTCTTCGGATTAACCACGCTCAAAACCTCTCGTAAGTGCAGTAGATGAGAATCCCAATCTGGACTATAAACAAGTATATCATAAATAAATACTAACACATACCTCCGAAGCAATGGCATAAAAAGATCATTATTGACCGCCTGAAAGGTTGAGGTGGCGTTGCAAAGCCCAAAAGGCATAACTAGCCACTCGTAGTGCCCGGAGTGCGTTTGGAACCCAGTCTTGTGTATATCCTCGGGTGCAACCCAAATTTGATGATAACCGGCGCGTAAATCAAGCTTGGTGAACCAAGATTCCCTGTGCAGCTCATCGAGAAGTTCCTGGATGACCAGAATTGGATACTTATCAGGAATCGTGTGTTTGTTGAGCTCCCGATAGTCGATGCAGAACTTCCAACTGCCATTCTTTTTATGCACGAGGAGGACAGGGCTGGAATAGGGGCCTAAACTTGGCTGAATAAGACCCGACACCAACATTTCATCCACCATTCACTAATTTTTTTTAGTAGCACTGTAGCGATAGGGCCGAACGGACACCGGGGAAGCCCCTGTTTGAAGGGGGATCCGATGGTCAGAAGCCCGTGGAGGGGGAAGCCTGTGAAGTGAAGACAAGACCGATGGAAACTCATCCAAAAGGCATCAAATTTCAGGATCTAGGGAATTTGCATTCGATAATTCCACAACCTGTAACTCAAGGGGCCAAAGTAGCCAACAAGAATCAATATTGTCCAATTTAAGTACCAAAGTAGAGGAAATCTGCCGTTTCTGGAGACCAGGAACTCCTTGTAAACACTGCTGCTGGTTATCAAGAGTGAATTTAAGCGTCTGTGTATTCCTGTTAACGCTAATTTTGCCCAGGGCAGCCAAAAAACGTAACACCCAGGATGATGTCAACCCCGCTAATAGGGAATATGTGTCCAGAAAATATAAAAGTAGTCGTGCCCAAGTTAAGTGCCACATCTGGACAAATGCCCATTGTACTTATGTTTTTGACATCGCCCAAAGTCACAGGTAACACCATGGTGCAATCGATCGAAAGAGCTAAGACCTCGACAACATCAGGGGCAATAAAACAATGTGTTGCCCCGCTATCGACCATAACAACCACTTCCTTCCCCTTGATTTTTCCCAGGAATTTCAGTGTCTGTGGGCCATCAAACCCAAACGCTGAGGCCGAAGAAAGATATAAGGCCTAAAGAGAGGCATCCTCAGAAAAAATAGTGCCCGGAGTCATGAATGGATTATCAAATATCGCTGACTCAAGGCTCATCATCGGCATCCAGGACAACCATCACTTGGAGTGAGCACTGTGAACAAATGTGAGCAGGGGAATATGGCTCCTTACATCTGAAACAAAGGCCGCGTGAGCGGAGGTCTCAGAACTCTGAATGGGACATCTGCTGAGGTGGTTGAGACCCGTGATTTCCCGCAGAGTTCATGGACTCGAAAGGAGCAGGTGGCGGAAACGCCCAATTTCCTGGACGAGAGAAATCCTGTGAGCGAGAGAAGCCAGAAGCAGGCGGCTTCAAATGTAACATGCCCGTGGAACGCGTGTAACCCGAGGGATCCGATGGTTTGCCGCCAAAGGTGGGCCGCGTGGGCTGTTGGCAAAATTGCGAGTTGGGATGCAACTCTATAAGCTCTCGCTCAATTTCCTTGGCGAGATGCATAGTAGTAGCAATATTATCAGCATCTTTAGAACAGATTTGGAGTCGGATGTCGTTCTGGAGACCATGGAGAAAGAGGCCCAAAGCGTCGTGATCCGAAAACTGTAGAACCGACGCTAGGCGAGCGATGAAGCGATGAACATAGTCATCCACCGTGGATGTTTGGCGAGTCAAGGCCAACACTTCACAGGGGTTAGCACGGGGATCATGGCCATACTGTTTCACGAGTTCCAGAGCAAACCATGGCTAACTTAGGTCGGGAGAGCGGGTACGTAGCCATTGCAACCAGTGAAGAGCAAACCCCTCCATGGCAACTAGAGCATATTCAATTTTCATATCTTCCGGTGTTTTCTCAATAGCAAAAAACTGTTCAGCCCTAGAAATCCATGAGGCGGGATCCTCACCGTTAAAGATAGGCAGTTTAATACAGGGACTTTGTCTACCTGCCGCCACAGTGGGTGACGCGAGCACAGGCGCCGATGAAGCTGTCCCCGGAGGCAGGGGATCCAAAGTGCTGCCTTTGCCTTAGCCAACATGTTGATCAAAAATTTAATATCCACGATCGAAGCAGCCAGCGCTACGATTGTTTCCATACCCTTCTCCAACTTGTCTTCCCACGCCGCCATCCCAGTCTCCAATGCTGATAGACGATCCTCTGTTTTTGGCGGCATGATCCAGCAGGTCGGACCAAATTATTGTAGTTAAAGGGTGACATAGACACACACGCACACAACGGGAATTCCCGTCCCACGCCAAAATCTGGCTGAAAATCCTTGATTGAATAATACGTATGAAACCCTAAGACAAAAATACTACTTATAGTTCAACTTCGGCCCACGGGCCAAAACAATAATTAAAATACTAAACTTAGTAATATAAAATCCAGTAAGACATAATATAAACGTAATCAACCAATTAATGATAAATAATCTGATTCCTGCCTAGCCACTCCTCTTCTTCCGACGACGGTAGACCACCGACGTATCACAAACTTAGCCACTAAACATGGCTAAGTGAAATAACAAATAACTAAAATTAAACATAGCTAAGCTTATTGTTTATTTGTATCTCTCTCAATGGTTCCCCTCAAGTTGTTCATATGTGCCTATATATAGCCTCCAACTTACGTTAATTAAGGAATTCAATCAATGAAATTAAAAACCACATCATGAGAATTCTTTTGGCCATGATCGTTGGCACTTTTTAAGCTTCATATGAAACATGTGCTAGTAATTCTACATTGGGATCCCATTTTGGACTACGTATCCATTTGCACTCACCCGCATTCCAAATTTGGCATGTCTCAAGCTTAATTAAAAAGGTTCCAAAAAATCCTGAAAATGATAGAAAAATGCATAATCAAAGCATTGAGACCGTAATAAAATAAGTCGTGTAATTACAAGCAAAATATAAAATTGTTGTTATAAAACAACCAATTAAAACACACAATTTATACAAGAATTACGACTCATCAGCTAAATTAGTTCGTGCCTCGCACGTGATGGTCCATTTTTGGGCTTCTCATTCCCGTCAGCACCACGTCGGATAAATTTGCCGCACCATATCTTTTAATTAAAAAAAAAAACATTTATTTTCAAATAAATGTTTTTTTGTTTTGCAGTTCATCAATGATCTCCATGCTCTCATTAGCCCAAATGCTCCGGGAACTCCACTTTCTCTGATTTTGTTGGGAAAGGTAGTAATATAGAGTTCTCGTTCTAATTACTTCTTCCCATCTAACCCTTCGTGTTGATGTTTGTTTAAGTCGAAGAATGCACTCATGTCCCTGAACCAATTGCCTGTTTCTGAGTTACCTGTTTGTTTGTTTTAATTACCTGTTTCTGAATCAAATTTTGTGGGTGGGCAAGACTGGCATATATAAGGTATCCCTTATGTCTCTCTAGTTTGATTGATAGAGAACGCAGAAAAGATCATTGTATTTGAAAATAAAAATTTCTGATGCAGAACAAAGAACGTGCAGTGCTACTCAGAAGGATATCTCTTTTCTGTTGGTTGGGCTCTAATGCCTGCACCATCCTGGTTGAAGTATGTTCTTGACCATCTCTTCTGCCTTCGTACCTCCGAAATGAGGTGACTTACTTTTGATCACTTATTAATGTCTAATTGTCCGATTGGGGAAGTTAGGATGCTTTCTGTATCAATGAAAAAGCTAGAAAAAGAGCTGAAGAATACTAATAGATATATGGTGCGGCGAATTTTACCCAACGTGGTGCTGACGGGGACGAGAAGCCCAAAATTGGACCATCACTTGTGAGGCACGCGCTAATTTATCTCCATAAGACCTAATTCGGGCTCAATTGTCATACATTTACCACTTTTTAAAATTATTGTCCTTATCGCTAAGCCCGTAAACATATTGTCCTCTATTTCCAATCACCCTAAATATAGGGCCTAAAAAATATTTTTCCAAACGGCCCCACGGGCCGCGATGACCTCGCGTCCTTCAACATCGACAACACTCCCATAAGCTTCTCGGAGCTCAACCCGTCATCGGCTGCGACGACATAGGCGTGATACACGTCCGGGGCTTCACCAGCAGCTGTCTCAGTATGCAGGGGTGCTGATAATGTGATCGCCCGCCGATGGCTGCTCCGGTACCGGTTGTTGCCAAATATCTCTGCCCATTGGGGCCAAATTTTATTTTTCTTGGTCGTCCAGTTTCAGTAATCATTCGGGTGTGGGGATGTTTAACCCATGTGGTTATGCGTTTCTCGGAGAATTCGATTTCCTCGGGTTGTTGGATATAACCGACCCGAATTTCAGGAAGCGGGTCGAGACTACAGTGCCCGTCGTGCTGGAGTGGGCGATTGGAAGTGTGAGTTGTGCGGGTGTTGAGAGGCTGGAGAGTATCCGTGCAAGGCTAATAGCTTATGTGTTGATACGGATGCGGGTATGGGTGGGCATCGGTGCACCTGTAAAAACGGGTTTGAAGGGAACCGGTATCTTGATCCAGGTTGCACAGGTATACATGTATAGTCTATCTATTATTTTATTAAGTTAAAGGCAAAAATTTGTGTACCAAAGTGTTAATGTGCCATGCCCAACTAATTAGTGATATTCACCGAAAAATAGTTATTTCCACTAAAAATTATAAATAATACTCTTCAATATAATTAAACCAATTTTACACTATACATACTCCGTAATCAATTAATTATAAGTTTGATTTAATTTGCAGATATTCATGAGTGTTTGGATCCGAACCTCAACAACTGTGAAAAGATTTGCATTAATATCCACGGAAGTTACAATTTCCGTTGCCCTAAAGGACAATTTGGTGATGGCCGAAAGGATGGTAAAGGGTGTAATGATAAAAGCCCCGAGTTTCCTGTAATCAAGGTTGCGGTGTAATGATAAAAGCCTCGAGTTTCCTGTAATCAAGGTTGCTTTAGGTAATTTTTTTTCTTAATTTCTTTGGTGTTATTTAATGACAATTGAAAGTTATATATACTCTCTCCCCATTTCATAATAATTAACACTTATTTGTTAATTCCTAAAAAAATGGAATATCATGCATCAACCACCCTTACAATCTTCACAATTTTACACAAAAATATCATTACTTTTTGGTCCACACTAAGCCAAAAAAGGGCAACTAGAATCCCGTTGTAATAGGTGTTTTTCCACTGTTGTTGATTGGTTCGTTGTCGTAGCTCCAAACTTTTAACAACAGTTTTTTACAGTTTTAAATATTTTAAGACAACGGTAAGTAACCGTTATCATAACTAGTATATAATCGTTGTTGTAAATACATACGACAATGGATTCCACCGTCGTTATAAATTCACAAACCCGTTGTCATAAAACCTTATGAAAACGAATTATAACCGTTATCAAAAGTTTGGAATTACGACAATGAATCGATCAACAATGGTGAACAAAACACTTACGGTGTCCTAGATGTCTAAGACAATATCAGGTTTCAACCAGTGTTATAAATTTTACAATCCATTATAATAAAGACATGACAAAGAATTTTCACCATTGTCAAAACTATATAAAACCACACGGACACACCATTCAACCAATCTCTATACTTTATTAATAGTGGTCACTATCTACGTTATTCTTATTTCTTCTTCATGTTCCAGGTATTGGATTCGGATTTTTGGCTATTATTATTGTTGCAACTTGGATATATTTTGGTCTAAAAAAAGAAAACTGCTACAACTAAGATAGAAATACTTCAAACAAAATGGTAAATTTCTACTGAAACAAAAGGTCTCGTCGATCAAGTTCCAATCGAATCAACAAAATTATTTCCGGTTGAAGAGCTTGAAAAAGCTACCAAAAATTATGCAGATGATCGAATCCTTGGTAGAGGTGGATGCGGCACTGTTTACAGATGGGTCCTCCCCGATAAGCGCATCATCGCAATAAAAAAATCCAGAGTGGTGGATAAAAGCCAGATCGAACAATTTATCAATGAGGTTGTCATTCTTATACAAATCAATCATCGAAACGTTGTTAAACTCTTAGCATGTTGCCTTGAGTCCAATAGTATATGAATATGTATCCCACAGGACACGCTGTGAACACATCCGCTGTGGGACGAGTTGGTTATCCCGGGAGAATCGGTTGAGAATCGCCTCTGAAGCTGCAGGGGCTCTATCGTATCTTCATTCAACTTCTTCAATTCCAGTCATTCATAGAGATGTGAAGTCGGCCAACATTCTGCTAGATGAATACACCACGACCAAGGTTTCAGATTTCGGGGCATCCAAAGTAATTTCCTTGGACCAAACTCAAGCGACAACGTTGGTCCAGGGAACAATAGGATATTTGTTGGGATAAACACACGAATAATCAACAAACAACTTATTCGTCTACGCAGCGGAATGATCAATTACCCCTCTCTTGTGTGAATCTAGTAGAAAACAATACAAAGAATATAATGCACAATAAGAAAAGCAATCACCACAATAACACGAGCAATTTTAACGTGGAAAACCTCCTCAATGCAAGGAGTAAAAACCACGGGACCGAAGTCCACCCAAAAATTCACTATGAGCAAAAGTCCAAGTATTACAATCTGTCACAACAGATATTCTACCACAACTATGCCAAGACAATCAATACTTGACAACAACAATGAGATTAGAAAGAGCTCACCCAACAACACCAACTTCTGTTCACTGTTCATGACGCCCGGAACCTCAGAACCCGATCTCCACCGTCCAGAATCAAACCTTATGTGTTCTGAACATTCTGTCCAAATTACAGCTTGATCCAACGGTTGGTTTGTGTGAAACGACCCTTTTATCTCAGCTGCGCAGAAGTGAATCGCCCAAAAATAGACTTTCTGTTTGCGGCCTATTCCCGTCAATACAGAGCTCCAAATACGATCTTCACCGTTCATAATGTAATAAAACAACTTCTGAACGTGCTGATAAAGTTTCAGCTTGATCCAACGGTTAGAACTCCAGATATTGCTTCTGCAAGATTTCAGTTCTTTTGGACTCTCTAAAAAACGTGAATCGTCTTTTCTGACTCTCTATTTTTCTTCTTCTTCCCTCAATGTCTTCTAGGGCAAGATAACACCAAGTAATGGGCCTACTTGGGCTTTTCTAACTTGTTGGCTATTGGGCTTTTCCACATATTTGGAAACCCAACCCAACAAATCTCCCCCTTTCCGATTATGTGGAGAGACTAGCCATTCCGGCTATCATACGACACACCTCGAGCTTCTCTCTAGGCAATGCTTTCGTCATCATGCCAGCACCATTGTCATTAGTGTGAATCTTTTCAAGCTCAATCAACTTATCATTGATGGCATCTCTCATCCAATGATATCTCACATGAATATGCTTCGATCTTGAATGAAACGCAGCATTTTTATTGAGATGGATAGCACTTTGACTATCACAAAATACTACGTACCTTTCTTGCTTCAGTCCAATCTCCTCCATGAACCTTTTGAATCATAACACCTCTTTGCATGCTTCCGTTGCAGCGATGTACTCTGATTCTGTTGTGGAAAGTGCAACACACTTTTGCAATCTTGACTGCCATGACACTGCACCACCTGAGAATGTTACCAGGTAGGCTGAAATTGACTTTCTACTGTCCATATCTGATGCCATATCTAAGTCGGTGTAGCCAACTAACTCAGGCTTCCCACCTCCAAAAGTGAGCCTCAAACTGGATTTACCTTGTAGATATCTCATTATCCACTTCACAGCATTCCAATGCTCCTTTCCCGGATTAGACAAATAACGGCTAACAACACCAACTGCATGAGCTATGTCTGGCCTCATACACACCATTGCGTACATCAAACTTCCCACGGCTGAAGCATATGGAACTCTCCTCATTGCTTCCTTCTCTTCATCGGTTGAAGGACTATGATGAGCACCAAGCTTAAAGTGAGTGGCAAGAGGAGAACTGACCACTTTAGCTTTGCTCATATTGAACTCTCAAGCACTTTCTCAATGTATTTCTCTTGTGATAAGTGCAACTTCTTGTTTTCTCTATCTCGGGAGATGTTGATACCAAGAATTTTCTTTGCTGGCCCCAAGTCCTTCATGGCAAAGGACTTGCTCAACTGTTTCTTCAACCTGTCAATTCTTGAAACAGTTTTGCCAACAATCAATATATCATCAACATAAAGCAACAATATGATGAAATCATCATCCGAGAACCTCTGAACAAACACACAATGATCAGAAATGGTCTTCTGGTAGCCTTGCTCCCCCATAACTGACTCAAATTTCTCATACCACAGTCTGGGTGCTTATTTCAAACCATAGAGTCTTTTCTTCAATTTGCACACATGGTCTTCTTTTCCCTTCACCTTGAACCCATCAGGTTGCACCATGTACATTTCTTTATCTAACTCACCATGAAGAAAACGATTTTAACATCCATCTGCTCAACTTCCAAGTCAAGGCTAGCTGCCAAACCAAGCACAAAACGGATGGAAGACATCTTGACCACCGGAGAGAAAATTCTTCAAAATCAACTCCCGCTTTCTTGCTGAAACCTTTAACGACCAATCTGTCTTTGAATCATGACTTTGAGGTGTGCTCATCTTGCTTTATCATGTACACCCACTTGTTCTTCAAAGAATTTTTCCCCTTTGGTAGTTTCACCAAATCAAATGTTTCATTTTCATGCAAGAACTTCATCTCATCTTGCATTGCTTCCAACCACTCATTCTTGTGTGCACCTTGAACTGCTTCTCCATAGCATTCAGACTCTCCCCCATCAGTCAAGAGCACATACTGATCAGGAGGATACAACCTAGAAGGTATATGTGCTCTACTGGTTCTTCTAGGTGGTTCTTGAACCTCTGGTTCTGGAACTTCAGGTGGTGGTGGCTGATCGGTATCCTCTCCCTCTTGTAAAGGACCATCATCATTATCGAAATCAGGCTGATCCTGATTCTCCTATTCAGCTTCTACTTGACCTTGACCATTGATTAGGCGTGAAATTGTCATGATTCGTCGCTCGAAATGCCCTTGTTTTGATGGATTTATATAAGTATTTAGAGTCATTCGAGTATTATTTTCACAAACTAACAAATTCGTGTCTTTGATGCTTATAGATGGATAGAGGGCGAAAAGAGGAGTTCGTAGGACTTCGAATCGACTCAAACGGATACCCGAATGAGAAGATATGGAAGAAATACGAGAAGTATTAGTTCGAGCGAGCAAAAGTGTCATTGAAGTACTCAAGATGAAGGAGCTCGAGTAAACACTACTCAGGCACTCGAGTAGTGCACTCGAGCCAGCTTCGGTCGAGTAGCCAATACTCAGGCACTCGAGTAGTGCACTCGAGCAGAAGCCGGTCGAGTAGCAAGTACGCAGGCACTCGAGTAGACTACTCGAGCAGAAGTCGGTCGAGTAGCAAGTACGCAGGCACTCGAGTAGACTACTCGAGCAAGGTCCGGTCGAGTAGAGCTACTCGAGCTAAGGGGCTCGAGCAATTTTCACTTTCTGTACAAATTTGACACTCGAGCTTGTCTTGCTCGAGTACTTGTTACTCGAGCTCTACTCGAGCTCGACGGGAATTTCGGCCCATGAGATCCCGTTTCGACCCATTGCCTATATATACCTCTTCCAAACACGTTTTGAAAAAAACCCAAACTTTAGAAATCACTTTAGACTTAGTTTTTGGAGAGGAAGGAGAGGAGCAAGCTTTATTTACGTTTTGTTGAGGTTTTGCATACGAATTCTAAGTTTCTTTTCGTTTATTAGTTTCTTTTAGTTAGTTTGATTTCTTTGAACGCTTTGAAACTTCGTTTTAGTTAATTAAATTTCAGTTCTTAGTATTTATTTCTTTTAAAACCTGATTAGGCGTGAAATTGTCATGATTCGTAGCTAGAAACGCCCTAATCTTGGTCGAGTTTATAGAGTATTTAGAGTCAATTGAGCATTATTTCTACACGTTGATGAATTTGTCTCTTTGATGCTCATAGGTGAATAGAGGACGAAAAACGGAGTTCATAGGACTTTGAATCGACTCAAACGGATGCCCGGATGAGAAGATATCGAAGAAATACGATTGGTATTAGTGCGGACGAGGAAAAGTATCACTTGGGAGGAGTTAGAAGTCACTCGAGTGACTAGGTCGAGCGCCCCCGCTCGAGCGCATTGCTCGAGCGCTTAAACTTACAGAACTATTCTTGCGCTCGAGCAGCTCGAGCGCCACCGCTCGAGCGAATTGCTCGAGCGCCCAAAACATGCAGAGAGATTTCAGCGCTCGACCAGCTCGAGCGGAACCGCTCGAGCAATTGTGTCATTCGAGCTACACTGCTCGAGCGGGACCGCTCGAGCATTTTGCTCGAGCGCCCATGGATTTTTGCCTCCGGATGCGTATTTTCGGCCCATTAACTCTCGTTTCGACCCGTGCCTATATATACCCCTTCCAAACACGTTTTGAAGGATCCCCGACTTTTAGAAATAATTTTAGACTTAGTTTTTGAAGAGGAGAAGAACGAGCAAGCTTTATTTACGTTTTGTTGAGGTTTTTCATACGATTTCTTAGTTTCTTTTCAATTCTTAGTTTCTTTTAATTAGCTCGATTACTTTTAACGCTTTAAACTTCGTTTTGATTAATTCAATTTCAGTTCTTATTATTTATTTTCTTTTAAAACCCTAGTTCATGTTTCTTATTTTCTTAGTTCAATTCATTATGTTTATGTTCGTTGTTTCTTCTGTTGCTTTTAGTTTTGTTAAAACCATGTCCGGCTAAAACCCTTGCATGCTTAGGGTAGGATGAACTCGTAGAAGTAGGATGTGGGTACGTAATTAGGGTAATTCGTGACGTTAGTTTTAATTCTCTTGATTAATGAATTTTTATAATTAATCTGAACTTTACCTTTGAATTTAGTACGAAAGTGTTAGAGAGAGGACGACCGCATCACTCAATAACAATTAGTAGTCTTAACGAGAAGGTTTAGGAAAGGTTAATTCATCTACCGGTTTAGCGAAGGAGGACGACCGCATCACCTTAGTTAAATTAGGGTCTCATTAATTAAGCACAATCTAGTAACTTGTTAGTAGATTAGTGAAGTCGAGTGTTAGGGTAAAGTATTAGGGTTTAGAATCTTGAGCTTTCACCTTGCATTCTTTTACTTAGGTTAATTCTTGTGTGTCACAGTTATTTTGATTATGTACCTGCTCCGTTAGTATACGTAGGGATTCCTACCTTAAGCATCACCATCTCTTATTTGAATCCAACCCTTAGTTAATTCGTTTGCTTTAATATTTTAGTTTTATTAGTTTATTCTAGTTTGAATTAATCTTTCTAAAAAATCCAAAAACAATACACCCATATTAATTACGACGCGTACATCTTCAGGGATCTATTCGCATATACACCATCCCTTGGGTTCGATACTACTTGGTCCCTATACTTGTCCATACTACAGTGAACCCGTACTCTTGCGGGGTAGCTACTAGTAGAAGCTAGTGTAGTTCGCTTCAAGTCAATGGCGCCGTTGCCGGGGATGGCGTTGTATGCTTTTGAATAGGACTTGTGGATAGCTTAGTAGTTAGTAGTGGGTGATTTATTTTTTGTTTATTTTTATTTTTTATACAATCGGCAGTTGCGTTTTGATCCTTCTGCTAGTGTGTCAGGTTTATGAAAACACGCTCACAAGACAATACGAGCGAAGAGAGAATACCGTTGGACCCTGAGACAATAGCCAGAAGGAACTGAGCCTTCTTGAGAAGGATGAACGCTGCCGACTTAGGAAAGGAACCAATGGATATCAATAATGAGTTGGAC
The DNA here is from genome assembly GCA_947034835.1 of Ballota nigra. Taxonomy (NCBI): domain Eukaryota; kingdom Viridiplantae; phylum Streptophyta; class Magnoliopsida; order Lamiales; family Lamiaceae; genus Ballota; species Ballota nigra. The sequence goes on along the minus strand of OX344720.1, from coordinate 70,892,703 downwards.
GATGCTGCCAACGATTTCAATCAGGCAGTAGACCGAGTTGAAGGCACTGGAGTTAGTGGTAGCCAGAATCAAATTCCATTAGGGGATAGCCAGAGCCTAAACCCGGATACACGAAACGTAGGGAATCCAGCTCAGAACCTTATCCATAATCCTCATAACAACCCTGCTTACCCACAAAACCCAAATAACCCTTTTAACAACCCAGTATACCAACATTACCCATACCCACCTTATCCTTACCCACCATATCCATATCATCCACCTCCTGTTTACAACCAACCACCTGTTTACCAACCACCACCCCAACAAGTACCAATACCTGCTGCTAATCCTCAACACGTTCCTCAGAACGTAGATCACAATATGGCTATTCGAGGGAGGTTTGCAGCACAACCACAGTGGTACTATGATGGAGTGGCTTTACCTCCTGTTGAGGCGAACAACTTCTCGATATCCCCGGGGATTTTAAAGCTGCTTACCGAGAATCAGTTCAAGGGGGTGATCGGGAAGGAGAATCCTCATACACACCTGAGGAGTTTTCTCATGATAGCCTCCACATTTAATTATAATGGCATGTCTGAAGATGCCAAGAGGCTTAGGCTGTTCCCATTCTCATTGACGGGAATAGCTAAGTAGTGGTACGATAATACGCTCCCGCGGGGAGGTATTACCACTTGGGCCGAGCTCGAGCGTCTGTTCCTCGAGCGATTCTACCCTCCATCTAGGACGATCAAGGCTAGAATTGAGATCTCATCCTTTCGCCAGAAGTCCGGAGAGGATTTACGCCAAGCGTGGGAGAGATACTCAAACATGCTGATTGAGTGCCCGCAGCACGGGTACAATGAGGGGGATATTATGGCATTCTTCTACAGTGGTGCCAACAAGGCGGGGCAAGACCATTTAGACGCCTGTGCGGGCGGAGCATTCTTGAACCAAGGCATAGAGAGGTGTAGGGAGATCGTGGACAATATTGTCACGAATGCCGGTGCTTGGAGTGGAGATGCAGATTTTCAGAGAGTGCATCAGGTTGAAGAGGGAGAAGGAACGAGAAGGCTATTAATGGCCATGATGGAGAAGATCAACAACCTCGAGTTGGGGAAGAGTTTGGTTGGAGAGCATGCAGTAGAGAATGAGATAGTAGACAAACCAAGTGGGCAGCAAGAGGTAGCCAATTACATGGGAGGTCCGTATTACAACCAGAATGGCTACCAAGGTGGTAATCAGTATGGAAGGCCTTCTTATGGCCAACCATTTGTACTTCCAGGCCCTCAACCACCTCAATATCAATGGAGGAACACACAAGGAGTTCAAGGAGGCCAGCAGCCTCCTCAAAACACATGGAGGAAGAATGAGAACTTTTCTTATGCTAACCCAAAAGCTGGTGTTACTGTTCCTGCAGGTGTTGATCCGGGGTCTAAACCTCCTGGTGGAGAAGGCGGTGCATCAACCGAGGAGATGTTGAGAGCGATCCTTCAGAAGGTGGAGGAAGGGAGCAAGCGGTTGTCATCCTTGGAGTACGATGTGAAGGAGTTGCATAAGAAGGGTGATCAACGTGATCAAGAGCTCCAGAAGATGAATGTTGAGTGGACTAGAACTCAACAAGAGAACAATAGAAGGTTCACTTCTTTAGAGCTCCAGATGAGCCAAATTGCAAAGTCAGTGAATAGAATGCCGGAAGGGAACCCGAAAGAGCATTGCAAGGCGATCCAGCTTAGAAGTGGAACCAATTATGAAGGTCCTCAGATGCCTGCTGATTCTGAGACGCCCCAAGTTGAGAAGGGGATTGAAAGTGAAGGGATTGAGAAGCATAGAGATATGGATGAGTCCCAGAAGGGCAAGGAAAGTGAGGAGGTTGAGAGAGTTCCAAAGTGGAAGAAAGCAAAGGAAGCAAGGGAGAAAGTGAAAGAAACAGAAAGAGATGAATGGGGGGTACCCAAATCTGTGATACCCGTCCCGTATCCACAGCGCTTCATGAAAAAGAAGCTTGATGAAAAATTTGCAAAATTTCTTGATGTTTTTAAACAACTTCACATTAACATTCCTTTTTATGATGCTTTGGAACAGATGCCGCACTATGCGAAGTTTCTGAAGGACTTGATTGCGAAAAGGCGGCGAGTGGATGAGCCGAAGTTGGTGCAGCTGAACCACGAGGTGAGTGCATTAGTGCACAAGGCGCTTCCACCGAAGCTGAAGGATCCCGGGAGCTTCACCATTCTTTGTGACATTGGGAACGGGATCAAGAAAGGAGCACTATGTGATTTAGGGGCGAGCATCAATCTCATGCCGTTGTCGCTTTTCAAGAAGTTGGAAGGTGTTGAACTTCAACCCACAATGATGACGCTTCAACTTGCCGACCGGTCTATTACTAGACCTCAAGGTGTTGTTGAAGACGTTCTAGTGAGAGTTGGAGATCACATTTTTCCAGCCGACTTTGTAGTGCTAGAGATGGAGGAAGATGAACACGTACCCCTGATCTTGGGAAGACCGTTCTTAGCTACGGCGGGGATGGTGCTAGACGTGGCAAATGGGAAGATTACGTTGAAGGTTGATGATCAAGAAGTGAGGATCTCCCTATATGAAGCCATGAAACACCCGAATGAGGATGAGAGCTTGTATTGCATGGATGCAATTGATCCTCGTGTTGAAGACACGCCTTCTATCCCTAATCCTTCTGATATTCATGATTTTGTTAGTCCTTCACTTGATTATTTAACACATGAGCGTTATGATCTTGATTATTTTGATAGGGATAAAGTGAAGAAGTTGAAGGATGAAGAGGTGAAAAGTGTGGACGTGGTCCAGCTGGAAGGAAAAGGAGGAGTTAAGAAGAAGAAGTCAAAATTCAAGAAATTGTTTAGTAAGACTCCTCCAGATAGAAGCAAGAAGGAGTTGAGACCCATAACACTTGGGGATGAGAAGAGAGCAAAAGAGCTCATGATGGTAGGACATCAAGGAAAGGAGTTCAAACACCACTCTTATGAGAGTGATGGAGGTAAATTTGAGTATGATGTCCCGTAAGCTCCTTTGAGCTTGGTCCGGCATGAGGACCTTAAAAATAGCGCTGAATGGGAGGCAACCCATTTTTATTTGCTTTCATTTATTTTTAGTGTCTTTTAATATTATTAGGGAGTTATTTTGAGTCGTATGTTTAACCTCATATTTGAGTGAGTTGCTTGTAGGCTTGTCTCTAAAGGAGTAAAGGTATCATGGAGTTATTCAGATTGAAGGAACCAACTTGAGACAAGGAAGTGTGCAAAGCTATTGAGAGAAATTGAATTATTTGGTTGAGGTAACCCACAACCCCAAACTTAGACCTCTAGCAAGGTCGAAGTTTGGGGGGGGGGGGGTGGAGTTTTTTATTTGTTTTATGATTACATTGCACATGCATGCACACCCTTATCTTTGAGTTGAGTTTGATTGATTATTAGATTGTTGAGGTACTCCTTGGGGTGATTTTGAGTTGACTCGCTATTGTATATTTTATGCCTATCAATCATCTTATGCTTGTTGATTGCTATCTTTGAGTATGATTTGATGAGTAGGGTGAGTTGTAAGGTTGAGTTAGAAATTCTTTTGTGTGAGTGTTTGAGTTTGAGCTGATTTGAGAAAGAACTTGTATGCTTGTGAATTTTTCTTTTGAGTGCTTGTGTGATGAGAGTGAGAATGCACTAGGACTAGCATGGATGTGAAAACCGTGAGAGTTGAGCCTTACGAGATTTAAATGCATGATTTAATCTCTTCGTTTGTGAGTGAATCATCACCTTAGAGGATGCTAGAACTTGTGTATGCTCTTGCTTCTTGATTGTGTCTAGTTTGATATGCCGAATGTGATCTTAGGCCATCTTTGATTTTATTGAGTCACTTAGCCAAAATTTTCCTTACCAATGACATTGATCCCTTGTTAGCCCCTTTGAGCCTAAAGCCTATTTTATTTGCTAGCACATATGAACACTATTCCAATTCCTAAGCCTTTTTGTCCCAATTTGAGTGGAGAATAGGAAAAGTGTGAAGGTTGAAGGGATTGAGTTGAGTTGAGAAAAAGGGAATTATGATGGTTGAGTGGTGATAAAATAAGGGTGTGAATGAAATTTGAGTTGTGGGAAAGAAAAAAAAAATTTGAGAATGAGCAAAAGAAAAAAAATGAGCTCATGTGTTTGTGCGAAAAAAGAGAAAAAGAAAGTGAAGTGATTGAAAAAAAAAGTGAAAAGAGTTAGAAAAAAAATTGAAGTGTTGAGAAAAGAGGAATTGAAAGAGTGTTGTTTGAAAATGTTTGAAGTATTCTGTTCCTAATCTCGAAGTGCCAAAGTTTGATTTTCTATTCTCCATTCACTTGAGTCACTTACCCAAATTGTTATCCCACCTGTCCAAAGAGCCTACATTACAACCTTGAGAAAAGTCCTTTTTGATTCGGCATTGATTTCTAGAGTATGGTCGGAGTTGAGAGCGCTTACAAGCCTATGACTGCCGATATGAGTGATTGATTGTTTGAGTGAGTCCCTTAATCATTGATATACACTTGTGAGGGAGTGAAACACATCGTTGAGTGCACATCCATGTTTGATCTTGGTGGGTCTTGTTGTTGTTGCATGAGTATGATGAAGGAAGGTGAGTGAGTATACGTGTGATTGACTTTTGAAGCTTGAGTTCATTAGCTTGCATGATTGATTTTTTTTGACTCATTCCTAACAATTTCACATGACTTATTATTTCATTGCTTGAGGACAAGCAATATGGTAAGTTTGGGGGGGTTGATTAGGCGTGAAATTGTCATGATTCGTAGCTAGAAACGCCCTAATCTTGGTCGAGTTTATAGAGTATTTAGAGTCAATTGAGCATTATTTCTACACGTTGATGAATTTGTCTCTTTGATGCTCATAGGTGAATAGAGGACGAAAAACAGAGTTCGTAGGACTTTGAATCGACTCAAACGGATGCCCGAATGAGAAGATATCGAAGAAATACGATTGGTATTAGTGCGGACGAGGAAAAATATCACTTGGGAGGAGTTAGAAGTCACTCGAGTGACTAGGTCGAGCGCCCCCGCTCGAGCGCATTGCTCGAGCGCTTAAACTTACAGAACTATTCTTGCGCTCGAGCCGCTGGAGCGCCACCGCTCGAGCGAATTGCTCGAGTGCCCAAAACATGCAGAGAGATTTTAGCGCTCGACCAGCTCGAGCGGAACCGCTCGAGCGATTGTGTCATTCGAGCTACACTGCTCGAGCGGGACCGCTCGAGCGTTTTGCTCGAGCGCCCATGGATTTTTGCCTCCGGATGCGTATTTTCGGCCCATTAACTCCCGTTTCGACCCGTGCCTATATATACCCCTTCCAAACACGTTTTGAAGGATCCCCGACTTTTATAAATAATTTTAGACTTAGTTTTTGAAGAGGAGAAGAACGAGCAAGCTTTATTTACGTTTTGTTGAGGTTTTTCATACGAATTCTTAGTTTCTTTTAATTAGCTCAATTACTTTTAACGCTTTAAACTTCGTTTTGATTAATTCAATTTCAGTTCTTAGTATTTATTTTCTTTTAAAACCCTAGTTCATGTTTCTTATTTTCTTAGTTCAATTCATTATGTTTATGTTCGTTGTTTCTTCTGTTGCTTTTAGTTTTGTTAAAACCATGTCCGGCTAAAACCCTTGCATGCTTAGGGTAGGATGAACTCGTAGAAGTAGGATGTGGGTACGTAATTAGGGTAATTCGTGACGTTAGTTTTAATTCTCTTGATTAATGAATTCTTATAATTAATCTGAACTTTACCTTTGAATTTAGTACGAAAGTGTTAGAGAGAGGACGACCGCATCACTCAATAACAATTAGTAGTCTTAACGAGAAGGTTTAGGAAAGGTTAATTCATCTACCGGTTTAGCGAAGGAGGACGACCGCATCACCTTAGTTAAATTAGGGTCTCATTAATTAAGCACAATCTAGTAACTTGTTAGTAGATTAGTGAAGTCGAGTGTTAGGGTAAAGTATTAGGGTTTAGAATCTTGAGCTTTCACCTTGCATTCTTTTACTTAGGTTAATTCTTGTGTGTCACAGTTATTTTGATTATGTACCTGCTCCGTTAGTATACGTAGGGATTCCTACCTTAAGCATCACCATCTCTTATTTGAATCCAACCCTTAGTTAATTCGTTTGCTTTAATATTTTAGTTTTATTAGTTTATTCTAGTTTGAATTAATCTTTCTAAAAAATCCAAAAACAATACACCCATATTAATTACGACGCGTACATCTTCAGGGATCTATTCGCATATACACCATCCCTTGGGTTCGATACTACTTGGTCCCTATACTTGCCCATACTACAGTGAACCCGTACTCTTGCGGGGTAGCTACTAGTAGAAGCTAGTGTAGTTCGCTTCAAGTCAAAACCCTAGTTCATGTTTCTGATTTTCTTCGTTCAATTCATTATGTTGATGTTCGTTGTTTCTTCTATTGCTTTTATGTTTGTTAAAGCCATGTCCGGCTAAAACCCTTGCATGCTTAGGGTAGGATGAACTCGTAGAAGTAGGTTGTGGGTATGTAATTAGAGTAACTTGTGACGTTAGGTTTTAATTCTCTTGGTTAATGAATTCTTAAAATTAATCTAGACTTCGCTCTTGAATTTCGTTCGAAAGGTGTTAGAGAGAGGACGACCGTATCACTCTTTAACAATGAGTAGACTTAACGAGAGAGTTTAGGAAAGGTTAATTCATCTACCGGTTTAGCGAAGGAGGACGACCGCATCACCTTAGTTAAATTAGGGTCTCATTAATTAAGCACAATCTATTAACTTTTTAATAGATTAGTGAAGTCGAGTGTTAGGGTAAAGTATTAGGGTTTAGAATCTTGAGCTTTCACCTTGCATTCTTAGACTTAGGTTATTTCTTGTGTGTCACAGTTATTCTGATTATGTACCTGCTCCGTTAGTATACGTAGGGATTCCAATCCTAAGCATCACCATCATCTCATTAGAACACAACCCTTAGTTAATTTGATTGCTTTAGTATTTTAGTTTACTCAGTTTATTTTAGTCTTTTAATTAATCTTTCCAACAATCCAAAAACATTTCATTCATATTAACTACGACGCGTAGATCTTCAGGGATCTATTCGCATATACTCCATCCCTTGGGTTCGATACTACTTGGTCATTATACGTACTTATACTACAGTGAACCCGTCCGCTTGCGGGTAAGCGACTAGTAGAAGCTAATGTAGTTCGCTTCAAGTCAATGGCGCCGTTGCCGGGGATGGCGTTATATGCTTTTTGAATAGGACTTGTCGATAGCTTAGTAGTTAGTAGTGAGTGCTTTCTTTTCTGTTTTATTTTTATTTTTATTTATTCGGCAGTTGCGTTTTGATCCTTCTGCTAGTGTTTCAGGTTTATGAAAACACGCTCACAAGGCAATACGAGCGAAGAGAGGTTGCCTGCAGATCCTGAGACAATAGCTAGAAGGAACCGAGCCTTCTTGAGAAGAATGACTACTGCCGCGGGAAACAAAGACAAGATTTCTGATGAACTTGGGGAGTTAGACAAAATAGCTGCAGAGTATACTGCTCTTGTGGAACGGGCAGAGGGTGCCAATGGAAACATCAGTAATCAGCAGATACCCATAGGGGGAACTGAGAGCCCACACCCGAACCCACAAGACATAATCAACTCTGCACAAACACAACCCCAAAACCAGAACCAAAACCCTGCTTACCCACAAAACCCAAATAACCCTTTCAACAACCCAGTATACCAACATTACCCGAACCCACCTTATCCTTACCCACCATACCCGTATCCTCCACCCCCAGTCTATAATCAACCACCTATTTACCCACCACCACCCCAACAAGTACCAGTACCTGCTGCTAATCCTCAACACGTTCCTCAGAATGTAGATCACAATAGGGCTATTCGAGGGAAGTTTGCAGCGCAGCCACAACGGTACTATGATGGAGTGGCTTTGCCTCCTGTTGAGGCAAATAACTTCTCTATTTCCCCGGGAATTTTAAAACTGCTTACAGAGAATCAGTTCAAGGGGGTGATCGGGAAGGAGAATCCTCACACTCACCTGAGGAGCTTTCTCATGATAGCCTCCACATTCAATTACAATGGCATGTCTGAAGATGCCAAGAGGCTTAGGCTGTTCCCATTCTCACTAACGGGAATAGCCAAGGAGTGGTACGATAATACGCTCCCAAGGGGAGGTGTAACCACGTGGGCCGAGCTCGAGCGTCTGTTCCTCGAGCGATTCTACCCTCCATCTAGGACGATCAAGGCTAGAATTGAGATCTCGTCCTTTCGCCAGAAGTCTGGAGAGGATTTACGCCAAGCGTGGGAGAGATACTCAAACATGCTGATTGAGTGCCCGCAGCACGGGTATAACGAGTGAGACATTATGGCGTTCTTCTATAGTGGTGCCAACAAGGCGGGGCAAGACCATTTAGACGCCTGTGCGGGCGGAGCATTCCTGAATCAAGGCATAGAAAGGTATAGGGAGATCGTGGACAACATTGTCACGAATGCCGGTGCTTGGGGTGTGGATGCAGATTTTCAGAGAGTGCATCAGATTGAAGAGGGAGAAGGAACGAGGAGGCTATTGATGGCCATGATGGAGAAGATCAACAGCCTCGAGTTGGGGAAGAGTTTGGTTGGAGAGCAAGCAGTAGAGAATGAGAGAGTAGAACAGCCAGTGGACAGCAAGAGGTAGCCAATTACATGGGAGGTCCGTATTACAATCAGAATGACTACCAAGGTGGAAATCAGTATGGAAGGCCTTCTTATGGTCAACCATTTGTACCTCCTGGCCTACAGCCACCTCAAAATCAATGGAGGAACACACAAGGAGTTCAAGGAGGCCAACAGCCTCCTCAAAACACATGGAGGAAAAATGAGAACTTTTCTTATGCTAACCAAAAAACTGGTATTACTGTTCCTGCAGGTGTTGATCCGGGGTCTAAACCTCCTGGTGGAGAAGGCGGTGCATCAACCGATGAGATGTTGAGAGCGATCCTTCAAAAGGTGGAGGAAGGTAGCAAGAGATTGTCATCCTTGGAGTACGATGTGAAGGAGTTGCATAAGAAGGGTGGTCAACGCGATCAAGAGCTCCAGAAGATGAATGTTGAGTGGACTAGAACTCAACAAGAGAACAATCGAAGGTTCACTTCTCTAGAGTTCCAGATGAGCCAGATTGCAAAGTCAGTGAATAGAATGCCGGAGGGGAACCCGAAAGAGCAGTGCAAGGCGATCCAGCTGAGAAGTGGAACCAATTATGAAGGTCCTCAGATGCCTGCTGATTCTGAGACGCCCCAAGTTGAGAAGGGGATTGAAAGTGAAGGGATTGAGAAGCATAAAGATGTGGATGAGTCCCATCAGAGCAAAGAGCTTGAAGAGGAAGGCCTTGAGAAGGGTGAGAGAGTTCCTAAGTGGAAGAAGGCAAAGGAAGCAAGGGAGAAAGTGAAAGAAACAGAAAGAGATGAATGGGGGGTACCCAAATCTGTGATACCCGTCCCGTATCCACAGCGCTTCATGAAAAAGAAGCTTGATGAAAAGTTTGCAAAATTTCTTGATGTTTTTAAACAATTGCATATTAATATTCCTTTTTATGATGCTTTGGAACAGATGCCACATTACGCAAAGTTTCTGAAGGACTTGATAGCGAAGAGACGAAGAGTTGATGAGCCGAAGTTGGTGCAGTTGAACCACGAAGTGAGTGCACTAGTTCACAAGGCGCTTCCACCGAAGCTGAAGGATCCCGGGAGCTTCACGATCTTATGTGACATTGGGAACGGGATCAAGAAGGGAGCGTTGTGCGACCTCGGGGCGAGCATTAATTTGATGCCCTTGTCGCTTTTCAAGAAGTTGGAAGGTGGTGAACTTCAACCCATAATGATGACGCTTCAACTTGCCGACCGGTCTATTACTCGACCTCAAGGTGTGGTTGAAGACGTCCTCGTGAAAGTTGGAGATCACATTTTTCCAGCCGACTTTGTAGTGCTAGAGATGGAGGAAGATGAGCACGTGCCCCTGATCTTGGGAAGACCGTTCTTAGCTACGGCGGGGATGGTGCTAGACGTGGCAAATGAGAAGATTACATTGAAGGTTGATGATCAAGAAGTGAAGATTTCCCTATATGAAGCCATGAAGCACCCGAAGGAGGATGAGAGTTTGGATAAAGTGAAGAAGTTTAAGGATGAAGAAGTGAAAAGTGTGGACGTGATCCAGTTGGAAGGAAAATGAGGAGTTAAGAAGAAAAAATCCAAATTCAAGAAACTGTTTGGTAAGACCCCTCCAGATAAAGGTGAGAAGGAGTTGAGACCCATAACACTTGGGGATGAGAAGGAAGCAAAGGAGCTCATGATGGAGGGGCATCACCACTCTTATGAGAGTAAGGGAGATAAATTTGAGTATGATGTTCCTTAAGCTCCTTTGAGCTTGGTCCGGCATGAGGACCTTAAAAATAGCGCTGAATTGGAGGCAACCCATTTTTATTTGCTTTTGAGTGTTTTTAGTTATTTTCCTTTTTATGTTACTAGGATGTTGTTGAGTCGTATGTTTAACCTTGTACTTGAGAGTTTTATTTTGTAGGCTTGTCTCGATGGAGTACCAAAGAAGTGGAGATTGAAGGAACCAACTTGAGACAAGAGAGTGTGCAAAGCTATTGAGAGAAATTGAATTATTTGGTTGAGGTAACCCACAACCCCAAACTTAGACCTCTAGCAAGGTCGAAGTTTGGGGGGGGGGGGTGAAGTTTTTTTATTTGTTTTATGATTACTTTGCACATGCATGCACCCCTTATCTTTGAGTTGAGTTTGATTGATTATTGGTTTGTTGAGATACTCCTTGGGGTGATTTTGATTTGACTCGCTATTGCATATTTCATGCCTATCAACCATCTTATGCTTGTTGATTGCTATCTTTGAGTATGATTTGATGAGTAGAGTTGAGTTGTGAGGTTGAGTTAGGAGTTTTATTGTGTGAGTGTTTGAGTTAGAGTTGATTCTCGTATGCTTACAAATGTTCCTTTTGAGTGCTTGTGTGATGATTGTGAGAATGCACTAGACTAGCATGGATGTGAAAGCCGTGAGATTTGAGCCTTATGAGATTTTGATGCATGATTTGATCTCTTCGTTTGTGAGTGGATCGTCACCTTAGAGGATGCTAGAACTTGTGTGTGCTCTTGCTTCTTGATTGTGTCTAGTTTGATATGCCGAATGTGATCTTAGGCCATCTTTGTTTTGAATGAGTCACTTAGCCAAAATTTTCCTTACCATTGATATTTATCCCTTGTTAGCCCCTTTGAGCTTTAAGCCTATTTCATTTGCTAGCACATTTAAACACTATTCCAGTTTCTAAGCCTTTATGTCCCAATTTGAGTGGAGAATAGGAAAGTGTGAATGTGAAGGGAGTGAATTGAGTTGAAAAAGGAAAAGGTTGTTTGTTGAGTGAATATGAGAAGAAGGTGTGATGAAGTTTTGAGTTGTGGGAAAAAGAGAAAAAAAATTGAGAATGAGCAAAAGAAAAATGAGCTCATGTGTTTGTGCGAAAAAGAAAAAGAAAAAAGTGAAAAGAGTGAGAAAGAAAAAAAAAATTGAAGTGTTGAGAAAAGTGGAATTGAAAGAGTGTTGATTGAATATGTTTGAAGTAGTCTGTTCCTAATCTCGAAGTGCTAAAGTTTGATTTTCTATTCTCCATTCACGTGAGTCACTTTGCCTATATTGTTATCCCACCTGACCAAAGAGCCTACATTACAACCTTGACAAAAGTCCTTTTTGATTCGGCATTGATTTCTAGAGTACGGTCGAAGTTAAGAGCACTTACAAGCCTATGGCTGCCAATTTGTGTGATTGATTGTTTGAGTGAGTCCCTTGATCATTGCTATACACTTGTGAGGGAGCGAAACACATCGTTGAGTGCACATCCATGCTTGATCTTGGTGTTTCTTGTAATTGTTGCATGAGTATGATAAAAGAAAGTGAGTGAGTATACGGGTGATTGACTTTTGAAGCTTGAGTTCATTAGCTTGCATGATTGGATTCCTTGACTCATTCCTAACAATTTCACTTGATTTATTATTTCGTTGCTTGAGGACAAGCAACATGGTAAGTTTGGGGGGGTTGATTAGGCGTGAAATTGTCATGATTCGTCGCTCGAAATGCCCTTGTTTTGATGGATTTATATAAGTATTTAGAGTCATTCGAGTATTATTTTCACAAACTAACAAATTCGTGTCTTTGATGCTTATAGATGGATAGAGGGCGAAAAGAGGAGTTCGTAGGACTTCGAATCGACTCAAACGGATACCCGGATGAGAAGATATGGAAGAAATACGAGAAGTGTTAGTTCGAGCGAGCAAAAGTGTCATTGAAGTACTCAAGATGAAGGAGCTCGAGTAAACACTACTCAGGCACTCGAGTAGTGCACTCGAGCCAGCTTCGGTCGAGTAGCCAATACTCAGGCACTCGAGTAGT